>CAWUFW010002105.1:1072500-2403069 GCA_963921515.1 Calotriton arnoldi
TATATATTCACTGAAAAAACCATAGGTTTCAGGCTTGTTATAGTTAGGAATTAGCATTTTAAAAACCTTTGAAATTCACTGAAAAAACCATAGTTTCAGGCCTGTTATAGTTAGGGTTTAGCATTTAAAAACCTTTGAAATTCACTGAAAAACCATAGGTTTTAGGGAAAGTTATAGTTAGTTGGACTTTGCACTCATACAAAACCCGTGAAATTCCCCCGTTATAGTTAGTTCAGCTAACTATAACTCGTGCCCCGCAATGCACTGCTGATGACGTCACATATTACATCACTCATGACATGGTCAGTGACATCACTGATGACATCACTGATGACATCTCAAATGACATCACTGATGACATCACTGATGACATCATCCAGTGACTGTGTGTTTGTGTAAAGTTTAAATATGTTTAATATATATAGGGAAAGGCATATTGAAGAATGAGTGGGTGTATAAGCGTCTGAATGGATGATTTAGTAGGTGCGTGACTGAGTCTATAAGTGAGTGATTAAACGTATCTTACTGGATGCATGGGTGAGTGACTAAACTGTGTGAATGTCTGTATCCGTCTGTCTGTTGTTGTGTAAGCAGCTGCATGGGTTTCTGACTAGCTAAATGAGTGTCTATATGGGTAATGGATTGGTTCTCTGAGTATCTGTATGGGTGCCTCAGTGTTTGTGTGGGTGGGGTGTGTGTGACTCTGTGCATAGATGTGTGAGTGGGTGATTCACTGGGTGCATGGTTTCAAGAGTGCGTCTGTGATGGACTGTATGGGTGGGTGAGTGTGTGTATGGGTGTGTTAGTGATTGAATGTATATCTCAGTGGTACATGTGTGAGTAACTACATATGTGAAAGGCAGTATATATGTGTGTTGGAGTATATAAATGGCTATAAGTGAGAGTGTGTGATTGTGAGAGTGGCTATATGGATGAGTGTGTGCTTGCATCAGTGATTGCATAGGAGCGTAAGAATGTGCTAGTATTTTTATGAGTAAGTGAGCTGGTGTGTATAACTGTATAGGTGAGTAAATGGGAGTGTGATTAATTATTAGCATGACTGACTAGGTGTGTGAGTACCTCTATGGATGAGTTGCGTTGTGTGAGTGTTTATATAGGTGTATGAGTGCATATGATAGTCCTGTACTGAGTGACTGTAAGTATGAGTGACTGTACGGGTGAGTGAGTAGATGTGTGTGTGTAGACCTAAGAATCAGTGAGTGGGTATGTACTTATTGGTATTGGAGTGTGTATGGTTTTGAGAATGGCAGTCTGTAATTTAGAGTGGGTGTATCAAAAGTTATATTAGGGTGTGAGAAGATGCATTAAATTCTCACATGGATGATGTCATCAGTGATGTCATTTGAGATGTCATCAGTGATGTCATCAGTGATGTCACTGACCATGTCATGAGTGATGTAATATGTGACGTCATCAGCAGTGCATTATGGGCGCGAGTTATAGTTAGCTGAACTAACTATAACGGGGGAATTTCACGGGTTTTGTACGAGTGCAATGTCCAACTAACTATAACTGTCCCTAAAACCTATGGTTTTTTCAGTGAATTTCAAAGGTTTTTTAAATGCTAAACCCTAACTATAACAGGCCTGAAACCTATGGTTTTTTCAGTGAATTTCAAAGGTTTTTAAAATGCTAATTCCTAACTATAACAAGCCTGAAACCTATGGTTTTTTCAGTGAATTTCAAAGGTTTTTTAAATGCTAATTCCTAACTATAACATGTCTGAAACCTATGGTTTTTTTCAGTGAATTTCAAAGGTTTTGTAAATGACAATTTTTAAATGTATTAATTGTTATATATTTTTTTTTTGATACTGATTTACTACATTTTTTAAACTATTTATTTTTAGATGTTTTATTTTTTAAATTACATTGTAATTACATTATACATTACATTACAAAATATACTTTCTCAGAATGAATTACTTTAGTTTAAATACTTTGCAAATAGGCAATAGACTTTTAAGTACAGTAGTTACAGTTGTTGCAATGGGCAACACAATTTCAAACACAATGCAACATTGAGCTCAATGTGAATTTCTACCTAAATGCAATTAGTTACTTTATGGATTACTTTTTCTAACCACAGGACTGGATCCTAGATTCAGTCCTGGGACATCTCCTGTAAACAGTTGAGTAAAAGCGTTTTGGTTACAGTAGTGATTTTTAAGGAATATTATTGTATTTTAAAAGTTGACACTTTGAAACTTTTTCACATAGAATCACCAATGTTATCCTATGGGAGGAAATTCACTTAGCAGGTAAGTAGTGTTATCGTTACTTTTTCTTACTCAGTGGTGGATCCTGGATCCAGCACTGGTGCATCTCCTGTAAACAGTTGAAAGAATGCGTTTAAGTCATACAGGCGATTTTTAAGGAATATTTGTAGTTTGTAAAAATCAACACTTTGAAACTTTTCTGCTGAAAACCAGACAATGGATTCCTATGGAAGGAAATATAAGTTACTGGTAAGTACGGTTAAAATTACTTTTCAGGATCAGTACTGGGCTGAAAGATGCAGCACTGAGGTCTCTCCTGATAACAGGTGAGTAAATCGGAATTCGTACTTTGGCTGATTTTAGAGGAATATTTGTATGTTTCAAAAATCGACACAAACTTTTTCAGCAAAAAGCAGGCAATGATATCCTATGGAAGGAAATTCAAGTTACTGGTAAGTGCGGTTAAAATTACTTTTCAGGATCAGTACTGGGCTGAAAGATGCAGCACTGAGGTCTCTCCTGATAACAGGTGAGTAAATCGGAATTCGTATTTCGGCTGATTTTAGAGGAATATTATAAGTTACAAAACTCCACACTTAGAAGAATTTCCAAGTGAAACCAGTCAATGATATCCTATGGAAGGAAATTCAAGTTACTGGTAAGTACGGTTAAAATTACTTTTCAGGATCAGTACTGGGCTGAAAGATGCAGCACTGAGGTCTCTCCTGATAACAGGTGAGTAAATCGGAATTCGTATTTCGGCTGATTTTAGAGGAATATTATAAAGTTCCAAAACTCCACACTTAGAAGAATTTCCAAGTGAAACCAGTCAATGATATCCTATGGAAGGAAATTCAAGTTACTGGTAAGTACGGTTAAAATTACTTTTCAGGATCAGTACTGGGCTGAAAGATGCAGCACTGAGGTCTCTCCTGATAACAGGTGAGTAAATCGGAATTCGTAGTTCGGCTGATTTTAGAGGAATATTTGTATGTTTCAAAAATCGACACTTAGAAACTTTTTCAGCAAAAAGCAGACAATGATATCCTATGGAAGGAAATTCAAGTTACTGGTAAGTACGGTTAAAATTACTTTTCAGGATCAGTACTGGGCTGAAAGATGCAGCACTAAGGTCTCTCCTGATAACAGGTGAGTAAATCGGAATTCGTATTTCGGCTGATTTTAGAGGAATATTATAAAGTTCCAAAACTCCACACTTAGAAGAATTTCCAAGTGAAACCAGTCAATGATATCCTATGGAAGGAAATTCAAGTTACTGGTAAGTACGGTTAAAATTACTTTTCAGGATCAGTACTGGGCTGAAAGATGCAGCACTGAGGTCTCTCCTGATAACAGGTGAGTAAATCAGAATTCGTAGTTCGGCTGATTTTAGAGGAATATTTGTATGTTTCAAAAATCGACACTTAGAAACTTTTTCAGCAAAAAGCAGACAATGATATCCTATGGAAGGAAATTCAAGTTACTGGTAAGTACGGTTAAAATTACTTTTCAGGATCAGTACTGGGCTGAAAGATGCAGCACTGAGGTCTCTCCTGATAACAGGTGAGTAAATCGGAATTCGTATTTCGGCTGATTTTAGAGGAATATTATAAAGTTCCAAAACTCCACACTTAGAAGAATTTCCAAGTGAAACCAGTCAATGATATCCTATGGAAGGAAATTCAAGTTACTGGTAAGTACGGTTAAAATTACTTTTCAGGATCAGTACTGGGCTGAAAGATGCAGCACTGAGGTCTCTCCTGATAACAGGTGAGTAAATCGGAATTCGTAGTTCGGCTGATTTTAGAGGAATATTTGTATGTTTCAAAAATCGACACTTAGAAACTTTTTCAGCAAAAAGCAGACAATGATATCCTATGGAAGGAAATTCAAGTTACTGGTAAGTACGGTTAAAATTACTTTTCAGGATCAGTACTGGGCTGAAAGATGCAGCACTAAGGTCTCTCCTGATAACAGGTGAGTAAATCGGAATTCGTATTTCGGCTGATTTTAGAGGAATATTATAAAGTTCCAAAACTCCACACTTAGAAGAATTTCCAAGTGAAACCAGTCAATGATATCCTATGGAAGGAAATTCAAGTTACTGGTAAGTACGGTTAAAATTACTTTTCAGGATCAGTACTGGGCTGAAAGATGCAGCACTGAGGTCTCTCCTGATAACAGGTGAGTAAATCAGAATTCGTAGTTCGGCTGATTTTAGAGGAATATTTGTATGTTTCAAAAATCGACACTTAGAAACTTTTTCAGCAAAAAGCAGACAATGATATCCTATGGAAGGAAATTCAAGTTACTGGTAAGTACGGTTAAAATTACTTTTCAGGATCAGTACTGGGCTGAAAGATGCAGCACTGAGGTCTCTCCTGATAACAGGTGAGTAAATCGGAATTCGTATTTCGGCTGATTTTAGAGGAATATTTGCACAATGGTGAAGGGAGGGGCGGGGCCTGAGGTGACATCTGTACAAACGCGCCCCGTGGCGCGTTTTAAGTTGGGGGATTAAGTCCCCTTGAATCATGAGGGTCCCTGGGGTCCAACTAGCCCACCCTGTACCTCCAGTATGCGCCAGGGAGCTGCGTTGCAGAGAGGTGTTCAGAGGCCACGCCCTTTTGCACCTCTCTGCAACGCAGCTCTGTGGTGCTTTCTGGACGTACCTGGTGGGCTAGTTCGCCCTCAGGGACCCTCAGGATTGAAGGGGATTTCATTCCCCATCTTAAAATGCGCCACGGGGCCTGTTTGCACACATGTCACCTGAAGCCCCGCCCCCTCCCTTCACCACTGTGCAAACGTGCCCCGTGGCTAGTTTTAAGTTGGGGGATTAAGTCCCCTTGAATACTGAGAGTCCCTGGAGTCCAACTAGCCCACCATGTACCTCCAAAAAGCGCCACAGAGCTGCGTTGCAGAGAGGTGTAAAAAGGGGCGTGGCCTCTGTACACCTCTCTGCAATGCAGCCCCCTGGCGCATACCAGAGGTTCCTGGTGGGCTAGTTGGCCCCCAGGGACCCCCAGTATTCAAGGGGAATTACTTCCCCTTCTTAAAATGCGCCCGGGGGCGTGTTTGCAGACTGCTGCAGGGAGGGGGCGGGGCCTCGGCACGATGCCGGTCTTTTTTTTTTGCTTTTTTGCCCAGGGGTCCTTGTGGGACCCCTGAGCAGACCTAGGGGTCAGGGTGTTTCTACCCTGCCCCCTTTGTGCGTTTTGCGCACTTGTTTCTTGTGTTTTTTTTTTTAATCAGTGGGATCCGCGCACCCTAAGCGCATCCCGCCGATTTTGAAAAAAAAATGCTTTTTCTGCCCAGGGGTCCTTGTGGGACCCCTGAGCAGACCTAGGGGTCAGGGTGTTTCTACCCTGCCCCCTTTGTGCGTTTTGCGCACTTGTTTCTGTGCTTTTTTTTTTTAATCGGCGGGATCCGCGCACCCTAAGCGCATCTTGCCGATTTAAAAAAAAAATGCTTTTTTCTGCCCAGGGGTCCTTCTGGGACCCCCTGACCAGGCCTAGGGGTCAGGGTGTTTCTACCCTGCCCCCTTTGTGCGTTTTGCGCACTTGTTTTTGTGCCTCGGTTCTACCGAGAGACAAAATGGCTGCCAACACTTCCTGGTTTGGAGTGTTGACAGCCAGCTGACAGCCAATTAGCATGCAGCTCGTGATCGGGACGGTGCGCGCAGGGTGCGCTGAGGGTACGCGGACCCTACTCGGCCATAGATATATATGTGACTTTACTTTTGATTTTCTCAGGAACTACTGAACGGATTTACACCATTTAAGCCAAAGGCACCAGTCTTTGCCAAATTTGGTGTAATTCCGTTCAGCAGTTCGGGCTGTAGCTGCGACTAAAGGTTCCTATGGAAAAATGAATGGGGAAAACGCGTTTTGGGACCCCCCTTTTTTCTCGGCCCCCGCTTGACGAATCAACCCGAGACTTTCAGGGTAGGAGCGGAGCGCCCCAACAAGTTGGAAACTTTCGCGAAGATTCGTCAACCGGCGCCAACGTTATTTCAAATAGAATGTCGCGGATTTCCTATGGATAATAGGTCCTAACTATAACTATCTACTGGCGACCGCCAGTAGATAATATATATATATATATATACACACACACACACACACACACACCTATGAGTGTTTGGCTTCCACAGAATGTCCGTGATACACTTTTCAGATTTCAAAAAAGTGGCTTAACAAGTTCTTTCAAGCAGCCAATCCTTTCACTTGAGGTTTACTTTTGGTGCAAACTACTGAGACCATAAGGCCTAACAACAGGCCACGCCCACTGGGGCGTTTGAATTGAATTAAAGCAGTTGCATATTCCGGTTGAGTGTTATGTGAGCCTTCTATGCCATGGAAGAAGAGTCAGGAGACTCGAAACGCGTCTGGAGGGCAGCTGAATTTTGATGACTTCTTTGCCAAATTTGTGTGCAGCCTTCGTGAAATAAATAAACAAGGACTATAACCTACCTGTTTGTGGCTCTTCCACTGGGGGTAACTCTTATGGATTGATATCAATCATAGAGGCTGCCTTTTCAATGTTATCACATTGGCTTGTGTCGCTTCTCATTTACCATGTTCTGATTATTTCGCCTCTTGGTCTGCAATTCCATTTATTTTTCTTCCTCTACACTTTCACAGCTCGACCTTTTGATCTTGGTGCAAAGATCTTTCATTGTCATTTTGTGTGTAAGTTATGTAACCAGGTTTCCACTTGTATTTATGATTTTTAATTTCGACCTATACATCTTTTGTTTGCTTTCTTGTCAGTTTATCTTATGTTTTGTATCTTCCCCAGCCCTGAAGAGTCACGGGTTACTACCCTTTGTGACGAAACACGTGTCGGCTGGTTGCTTTTGTTTTGGCTGGTTGCTTATGCTCTGTTACTATATTAAACACCTATGATTATCATTCTGGTGTAGACCCTCTACATTTCTGCAGTATGAGACATTTCTCCTGATATTATATCCTCGTTACGTGTGCCCGGACTGTACCTACTTCATTTGTGTGGATTTCTATCCATACCATCACGGGGGTTTTAGGGCATATCCCCTGACCTGGTTTGCACCGTTCACACTCCTAGTATAACATAAACTCAGCGCGAATTAGCTTGAGCGCCATTATTCCTGTCAATACTAAAAACCCCACACTGATACAAATTTACAACTGTGTCTGTACTTTACTGGTCCATGGTTGTGGTACTTTTTTCATGCTTTGCGTTATTTGTTGAGTTGTATCATCCCACTGCATCTTCTGCTCTTTCCTATTTTCCCATCTTCATCCCCAGCCCCATCCTAAAAAAGATCTTGCATTTTGGTGCAAAGGCATATTTTGTGATGGAGGTCCGTATATATTGGGCCAACCGAAAAAGGGGCTCATCATGGGAGGGGGGTGGTTTTTGTTCATTAAATGTGGTCCCTGAATATATCCATCTATTGCCTCTTGGCTGATGTTCAGTAACTCTGTTCGAGTCCTCTGATTTTAAAGACAAACTCTTTTCCTTTAACCTTCTTTGTGTGTTATTAGGTGGTGTATTCGATGCTTAAGATCTCCTCCTTTATGTAAGTATAATTTTAAAAAATCCTTTTGTAATTTTAAAATCTTTGTTGGTGTAAGAAATTCCTTAACTTGGAATCTCTTTATTAGTTTCTTCAAGTTTTTTTTCGAAAACTCGAGGTATGTACAAAGGTCTTCAGGTGATTTTATCTGGTTTGTATCTTGAAAAGTAAAGTTTCCAATTGACATTTGTCTGTATTAATAATTAAAATCAGCCAGTCTCTTGCACTTTCCCATAAGATCAATGACCAATTTTTTTGAAAGGGTAAATCTTTCATTATCAACTGACAAACCTCTTCAGCCACAATCACCATTCATTCAGTCATTATAACGCTGTGAAAAAGTGTTTTGGTTTGTGTTTTCTTTAAATCAGAGAGAGTGTCTACAACCTTGGACAAAGCCTGAGTGATGTTGGTGTCTCGTAATAATGATGGTGTCGCAAAAATTGATGTGGCAACATCATCTCTATTCAGGCATAATTTAAAATTCATAGATATACTCTAAACACCGTTCCATTGACTGAGAAGGAAAAGTTACTTACCTGTTGTTGTTCTAGTTCTCCTTCAGGATTCTTTGGTGAAGACATAAAAAGCTCCCTCCGCTTAGTGGAAAGATTTGGAATGTTCTTCCTTTATTATCAGGCTCTTTGGTCTCTGTAAAAAGAACTGAGGCCACTGCCATGGATAAGGCACAATGAGTGGTATGTGCTTCCTTAAATGAGCAGTACTCATTTTCAGCCTTTAAAGGCTGCAGCATATCTGGCTCCATTGCCACTAGTTTCTTTCATTTTACTTTTACAAATGTTTGTGGACATTTTCTTTCTCACTTGTAAACTAGTGACTTTTTAAAATAGAATTGACTTATTTTTTAACAAAGGCTTATGGAATTTGGCCAGTACAGTCTAAGGATAGGCTATGAAAAATATATTTTAATTTACTTTTTTACAAGAGAAGTACCTGTTGGATATACTTTCTTTTAAAGTGCTAGAGGTCCGATGTGTGGATGGCTGAGTCAGTGCTTATGACTTCAATGAAGATTCCCTGAAGGAAGAGTAGGATTACAAATTAGTAACTTGCCCTTCTGTGTTCTCTTTGTACATGGGTATTGTGTTCCCCTATGTTCTACATGACGTTCAGATACTCTTTGTGCTGGCCGTTCTAAATGGATACATATATGCATTAAATAATAAATAACATTCCCTATTGGGTGCCTGGTAAGAACTGTCAACCTCCCCTTTCTCCTTTCCAAGCCTTCACCCCCATGGGAACTGATGTTCACTATAAAGAGCCTGTAATTGAATGTCCCACCTATAGATTTACCACCGTCACTTAGCTTAGACTCTCAGTGATGCAATATAAAACAGAAGTTATCATACTCCATACAGTTCAGTGCCCAGACAGAGGTTTTCATTTGAACAAGGAATGTATTCTTTAATATACCAATAGAAAAATGGAACAGTGAAAATAGTTCAAAATAATGAAAATCTAAACTGTCTGATGTTAGGCTGAACTCCTGTTTCCAGCACAATGCGGACTCCATTTCTAACTTAGAACTTTTGTTTGTCAGCCTGATGAATTCTAGGTTTTGTGGTCTTGGTTAGCTTCCATTGAACTAATCAGACTAACACACCTGAAAACAATGATTTGTAGGTGAAACGTTCAGGGCTGGAGACAGTGTCCGTATTGACCTGCAATAAGGTGGTGAGCGTATCTGGTGCTAACAGTTATGTATCCATTACTCTAAATGTAGCCAATTTGCAAAGTTTGCCGGTCAAGCACATCGGAATTTAAAAACTTGCATTTGAGCCACCTTTGTAAGTGGTCTGGGGATTTTTGGGTCTTCGGTACTGCTACTACGATAATCAGCAGACTGCCAGCCAGTGAAAGGATAGACAGTTGCGTTAGGTGCTAGACCTCTGCCACAGCAGTATGGAAGAATTCAGGGTAACTCCGCAGGTTTTGGCTTCTACAGCTAAGTTTGTGCCAAAAATCTTGTGTAGTCCACCATCTGGGAAAGTCAAAGTTTGTGGAGAAGTTGGAGCTTTTAGGAATAGTGGTGCAGTGAATAGTTCTTGCAATTCTTTCCCAGTGACCCCAGGGCATCCCTTAACTCTTAGGTACCAATGGGGCTAGCAGAGAAGCAAAACAGACTAGTAGCTCAAAACCCGCCAGCCACAGTTTACTGTTTTAAGGTGCCTCCGGGTTATTGTATCCTTCCCAACCCATACCTCGACAGGGCTGGTATCTTTCTTTTTTTTTAGTTCTATTAGGTTCTAAGAATCTGGGAACTCTGTTGGTTATAATAAATACTACTGGGGAAACTCCCTGGGCAGATATCTCAGAAGCCACTGGTCAAAAAAATATTTCTCTCTGGCTAGATCCGTAGAGACCTGCGGCATCCTTTCAACTATTAATGACATTGCCACCAGTCAGGGAGTCACTCATAGTCATACAGAGAGATTACAACGTGGGTAAGAAAGTACTTCATAACCTGCATGGTGGCACGTCAGAGCAGCATTGCTGATATGGAAAACGGTAAAATAAAAATGAAAACAAGAAGTTACTGAGAGACTAAAAAAATCACAGGATGGTGTGGCGACAGAGGTGCATGCTTTCGTGTTTAAACTTACTGTGCCATACAGACGTGATTAGTGCCCATCGTCCCTTTGCCCATAATGGCATCATCCCCACATCGGAGATTGTAATTGTATTGTACTTGCATTTATAGGGCACTTGCTACTCCCAACGAGACGCAGAAGATGTGGTGTAAAGGTCAGAGCTGCCGACTTTGGAAGTGGGTAACCATGTTCGAATCTCGGCATCGGCTCAATCTTCTGTGATTCTGGGCAAATGACTTCATGTACGAGCAGATTAAAATGAGTGTGTCCGTGTGTATTGTGAGTGGTGCTCAAGTAAAGCACAGCAATACCTTCGTGTCGAGTACGCGCTATATAAAACTGCTAAACAAAATCCATATATTTGATTTAGCTGCCTCCCAAGTGTCTCCATTATCTCCCCACCCCCAACTACTCTCTAAAGGGGCCCTCTCTGCGACAACAACTCTCCATGGTGCACCGCATGCTGCATGTTCCTGCTAGTAGTGATGACAACAAAAGTAGTGTGAACAGCAGCTGCTGGGATCTACGCCTTCTCATTAGAGTCGCACCGCTATGGCTGAAACCCCGCCCCGGCTTGTGCCTGCGCCCCCCGCCTCCTTTTCTTCCAGGCTGCTACTGGTTGCGGCTGTTGGGATGCAAATGAGGTGGGCGTGGTTTCCCGCTCCCTGCCCATCCCGCCGAGGCTTGGGGCTCAGGGGAGTGTGGGCCGGGGATCCACAGGGAAGGAGCAGCCGTGTGCAGGGACTGTTGTGCCGGGATACAGGGAACGGGTGCAGGAGTCTTTCTGAAGGAACTGCGTGTGCAGCAGGGTCCGCGTGCAGGAAGTCGGCCAGCAGAAGCCCATGTGCAGGGAGGCCAGCCAACATCCCCTTCTGCTTGCTGCAGGAGGGACCTACTCCAGCCTGCGTCCCGCAGCATCCGCTCTCGGTGGCCCGAGGATGCCCTTCAAGGCAGCGCCTGAGGCTGCCACTGTTCTGTGACTTCTGCCGCTGCTCGTGGGATGAGGACCCCTTACACTGGATGGGAGCAGGGGAGACCGCCATCGAGAATCTCACCAGCCAGGACCTTTAGACCCATACCTGAGCTGCCAAGACCCCAGCCCGGGCTCTGAGCTGCCAACACCCTCAGCCCTGGATCAGAGCAGCCCAGCTGGGCGCTCACGAACCTCGGTGCTGGACAAGAGCATACGGGGCCCCTGGATCTGAGCAACAAAGAGGCGGCAGTGCCCGGCATTGGGTCTGAGCCGTAAGGAGGGCCCCGGACAGCGCCTAGTGTGTGCTGAGAGGAGCTCGCGTCTCCTGGTGCCCCTGTGCCCCTGGGAGAAGGATCATGTTCGGGATTCAGGAGAGCATCCAACGGAGTGGGAGCAGCATGAAGGAGGAGCCGCTCGGCAGCGGGATGAGTGCCGTACGGACTTGGATGCAGGGAGCCGGGGTGCTGGACGCCAACACGGCCGCGCAGAGGTAAGCAGGGTCGGCGCTGGTCTCCAAGCCCTGAGGCACCCGAGAGCAACACTCTGTGATTCCCAGTCTCTCCCAAGTCCCTCGCCCCCCTCACCATCACAGCAGCCTCTTGAGTGACCCCTTCCAACTTATTCAGCATCCTCCAGCCCCCACCGCATCAGCATCCTCGACCTGTCCCTCGTCCTCAGTGTCCCGCAAGAGCGCATAGAAGCTGCACCCCGTGCCAGAGGAGCTGGAAGAAGTGACGCCGAGTCCCGCAGGCTTAAAGTATTTGACGACTCTGATTGCTGGTGCACTTTTTTCCGATTTAAAATCATAACTTCAGCGTCCTACTGAGCAAATGTTTCCAGCACCAGTGTGCGCAGTTCACCGCCGAGCACCCCAGGTTCCAGATGTTCCGAACCCGTCCAACATCTGTAGTGCCGCAGCCTCAGTAGGCCCGGTAACCCCGGCGGGTTATGAGTGGGCCTCCAGCTGCCCTATACCTCAATTGACACCTCTCTTGGTCCCCAACCTCCCCCGATAGACAGGGAGATACAAACTCTCGCATTCAGCACACCTGGACTCTCCGTAACCACAGGCCCCTTACATCCGCTCACCTCTGCAGAGCATGGGCCATCTCCCCAAGGGCTCCTGATTCCTCATTACTTTTAACTCTCACGTCTCACTACATTTACCATCTTGCCAAGATTCCTTGCTGCCTTGAGCCCATCCCCTTTGTTCTTCTTCCCCGTGGTCCACGACCCATTTCCCCTCCTTACCTGGGTTCCCAATATCGTGACCTCTTTTCGGGGTTCGCTGTAGCAGCCCCATCAGACGTCAGTTTGACGCTAAACAAAGGGTGAAGGCGTCAACTCCATTAAACTTCAACATTGCTGCGATAAAAGCAAATTTCACGAATTACCACACTTTTAAAATTAAGCTTCGTTATCTCAAATTGTAGATTAATCCTCCCATCCCTTCCCCACAAAAGTGTGCATGAGGTACCCTTTAACACACTATGTGTATCGGCTAATACTCCTTCCGGTCCCCTACCTGTGTTCAAAACAAACTCGGGCTTATAGAATCCACAATTTCGTGCTTCCCCGTAGATTTACACTCGTTTATTCATCTACCTGCAGGTGATTTCATCTCCATGGTGTTCATTCCTCCCCGACGTTTCCCTAAATCATGTAGATGCCGGCACGGTGATATAAAATAATAAAACCACACACACGCATTCATATAGGACTCCTGGCAGCCGCTGCCTCGCGCCCTGGCACGGGCTCTTCTCCGGCAGCGTCACTTACACTTCCGGCATGTCACTCAGCGCGTGGACAGGTGAAGGGGTCCATGTCACCGAGCATTTAAAATCGACATTCGACTGTGCCACGGGTTGGGCCTTGGGGTGGAAGAGGTTGTAGGTAGACCAAGTAGGCCGATGTTCGTTTATTCCACTATTTTTTTTATTGGAAAGGGGTCAAGCTAGTGCCCTTGAAAAGACGGAATGGGGAGTCAGTGATGGCAAGAAGAGATGAGGGGAGGGAACCGACAGGTGGGAGAGGTTTAAAGGATGGACAGGACGGGGGACTGTGGAACGGGAGGAACGGAAGCTAACTCTCAGTTTAGAAACTTTTCATTCAAAAGAACATTTCGCCTAGAAGAATTTATTTGTTTTCAAGTTGCTGGCGGGATAGACAAGACAACGAAACGAAGAATGGACGGGATGACAGGAGGGAGGGTTTTGGAAAAGGCGAAATAGGAAAGGTACAAGAAGGAGAGACAGGGTGGTCCTCTAAATGAGATGTTAGGGGGAACACAATAGATGCGATGCGGGGCTTATGAAGATAGAGGGAGGAGGAGAGAGAAAGGATGGGGGGGGGGCAGGAGTACCGATGGGGAAAGGATGAGGAGTAAAACAGGATGAGGGAGAGGAAGAAGTGAAGAAGAACAGGTTAGCGGAGGATAGAGGGAATGAAGGACAGGGGAATGGGTGAAGGAGAATTGAAAAAGTAGGCAGGGTGAAAGAGAATATGTCTTAAAGAAAACTAAAGAGGATGAAGGAGAAAAGAAGGGGTTGAAGGAAATGGGGTGAGGGAGAAGAAGGATTATAGGCGATGAATGAGAGGTGAAGTTTTAAAGGGCCTGTGAAAAGGAAATGGGGTGAAGGAGAGGAAAGGGAATGAAGGAGAGGAAAGGGAATGAAGGAGAGGAAAGGGAATGAAGGAGGAAAGGGAATGAAGGAGAGGAAAGGGAATGGAAGAGAGGAAAGTGAATGGAAGAGAGGAAAGTGAATGAAGGAGAGGAAAGGGAATGAAGGAGAGGAAAGGGAATGAAGGAGAGGAAAGGGAATGGAAGAGAGGAAAGTGAATGAAGGAGGAAAGGGAATGAAGGAGAGGAAAGGGAATGGAAGAGAGGAAAGTGAATGGAGGAGAGGAAATGGAATGAAGGAGAGGAAAGTGAATGAAGGAGGTTAGTAAATGATGGAGAAGTCAAAGATAAGAGGATTAAGGGGCAAAAAATGGATGAGAAAGAGAGACCCAATTAAAGGGGATGTGAAGGAGGAGATAGTGTGAGAGAGAAGGAATAGGGGAGATTAAAGCTGATGAAAAAAAGATGAAGATTCGAAGGAGAAGTGATGGAGGTAATAAAGTGATGGAGAAGAATGAATTGAGAGTAAAGCGGATGCAGGGGGGAAAGATTGAAGGAGTAAGAGAGAGTAGGAAACAGAACAATGGGTGAAGGAGAAGTGAAGCAGCGACGGGGTAAATGATAACATGAGAATAAGGTTTAAGGAAGAGATAAAGGAGAGAGAAGGGGTTGAAGGAGAAGTGATGGACAATATGGATTGAAGGAGAAGAAACATTAAGGGTGACTAAAACACACGATGGGCAAAGAATGGATTAAAGGAAAGGAAAGTATTGAAGGAGAATGATTATAGCAGAGAAGAAGCATTGAAGAACTGAAACAGAAGAAGTGAAATATTGGAAGAGAAAAACCGTAAAATATTTGAAGGATTAATTGTTGAAAAGTAATTAAAAGGACAGGAAATATTGAAGGGAGAAAACCTTTAGAAAATATAATATTTAAAGAAGAAGGAAAGAATTGAAGAGGCAGAATTATCAAATTAAAAACCAATGTGGAGGGAGGAGGATTACAAGATAATGCAAGGATTGAAAGAGGGCTTGTCAGAGGTAATGAAGGGTTGCATAGAATTGGACCGCTGCAGAACGATGACAAAAAAACATAAGACAAGGAAAGTGAAATGTGGAAAGACAGTAGCCTAAGATGTAGGGCAGATTAACTGTTTTAAACACTGTGTTTGTAGCAATAGATGAGGGTTGGACAGGGTCTGGTCATTGAACCCCCTCTCTTTCTGCCCTGTCACAGGTCGCATGCAACCCTCGCTCTGTCTCACTGCCGTGGGGTGGGTCTGGCCCAGGTCTTACAGAAGCCTAGTTTTCCCATCTGAGTGGCCCTAGTTGGGTTTGACTCTGGCCTTAACTAACCCTCTCCATGCCTCAGACGAGGGGATCGGGCCTAGGTTTTTTATTTATTTGCAGTTGTGTATGGGGCTGGCCACATCAAGTGAGCAATGAGGAAAATCCACTTCTAAACCAAACATACTTACAGACAGTAGCAAACTATAGTGTCTTTTTAAAGCCCTACAGATACTACTTGGGACACAAAACGAGTTGAGACAGTAGAGTAGCAAAAATGACATGCATACATCTGCCCATGAACGAAGTGGATATTAATGTCTCATATAAAAATGGAGTGTAAGGGCAGAATTATATCTGATGTAAGGATCACTGTTGGGAATCAGCTAAGTAAATTGGAGGTAAGTGGTAATTTAGTGTTGAGATGGGAGTTTTTTCATTTCCCTGGTGCACTCTTGACTAACCCTCTCTGTCTCTGCTGTGCATAAATGCTGGTCTTACTCCTGACCAGCCCTCTCCCCCAACCCCAGGAGTGGACCTGTCCTCGTCTAACCCCCTGTCCCCAGCAGAGAGGGTATTTTCTCCCCAGCCTCTCTCACTCTGCCTGGTGGGTAGGTATGGTCTGGTCTGGTTTAAACCCCTCATCTTCTTCTTAGCGGTGTGTTTGGTCAAGGTCTGGGTTACATTTTGTATAATCCCCTCTCTCTCTTGGTTGGGTCTGACCCACGTCAGGCGCTGGTCGTGTGTGTCCCCTCTTTCTCCCACCCTTCAGAATTGCTGTGACCCAGGTCTGGCCTTGCTTTTGTCTCACACACTTCCACTCTCTTCCCCGAAAAGTTTCTCCAAGCTGAGTAGGTCTGGCCCTATGTAAACTCTTGTCTCTCGGTCTCTCTTTCTCTTGATTGGTGTAGTGAGTCTGACCCAGGTCTCACCCTTGTCCTTTCTAAATCCTTCTCTCTCACTCCTTCTTTCCCAGCAGAGTGGGTCTGGCCTGGGTCTGATCTTGGTCCCGTCCAAAGCCTTCCCGCCCCCCACTATCTCACGTACAAACTCTCTCTATGGTTCTGAAGCGGGTCTGGCCCGTTCCTGGCCCTGGTCAGACCCAAGTCCTCCCCTATTTGGCTCTCATTCCCCGAGCGCGGCCTGGCCCGGATCCGTCTAACCCCTGCTCTCTTCTCCCTCACAGCGGAGTGGGGCTGGCCCGGGCGCACTTCGAGAAGCAGCCGCCGTCCAACCTGCGGAAGTCCAACTTCTTCCACTTTGTGCTGGCGCTGTACGACCGGCAGGGGCAGCCGGTGGAGATCGAGCGCACCGCCTTCGTGGGCTTCGTGGAGAAGGAGAAGGTAAGGGGAGTTCTGTTTGTACCCCGGGCCGCCCCGAGCCCAGGCCTGCAGCAGAGCCCGAGCCGTCGACCCCCAGCACACCGGACACGGTCCCGGGGGGCCCTCGGCCCGGTGCACTTCCTACTGTACCCCCCAAGGAGGGCATCCTCCGGCAGCCTTCTAGAGGGCCGTCCCCGGTGCTGTAAATGGACAGGTACTGTGCGGTACTGAGTACCTGCATGAAAGGGGGCGGGGCGTACCTGCCTGCGCTGCAGTACATTATGGGCTTATTTACAAACCGCTTGTGCCGCAGGTGCGTCACTTTTAATATGGGGAAAAGTGATGTGCTGGCGGCGCAAGGGGCTTGTAAATGACCCCCATAATGTGAGAGTACCTGCACTTCTCAAGAGCAAACATGTACCCTTAATAGTGAGTACCTGCACTTCTGTAATTCCATGTAAAGCACGGGCCACCCCTCCTTCGACCCGCACGAGAACGCTGTTACTGTGACCCCAATATTAACACCACACTTTTTGATTAAAGGGGCTCCCTCCGCTGGGCAGCATCT
The DNA here is from genome assembly GCA_963921515.1 of Calotriton arnoldi. Lineage (NCBI taxonomy): Eukaryota > Metazoa > Chordata > Amphibia > Caudata > Salamandridae > Calotriton > Calotriton arnoldi. Next base: position 1,089,687 of record CAWUFW010002105.1, read on the forward strand.
GACACCGAAGACACAAGCCACTTGGCAAACAAATTCAAGTAGTGTAAAGCTGTCATTACACCCTCCCCTCATCACCGTGGAAGTATCCCGCGACAGGTGGTGTTTCCCCACGAAAATCAAGGTGTCCTCGCGCACTTCAAATTATTTGACATTTCCAGAAACGGTATCAAACCCTTAACAGGTCCGGGTACTGTATTTCATCCTCGAGTTGTCAGAGACCGCACACCGTGCGTGCATCACCCAACCCTGCGTCTGCGGGTATATTTACTTGGAGTGTTTTATTCAGACCCCTGCTCTGTACACCTCAGAGGTCTGACCCCCTCCCCGCCCTCTGTGTCCAGCATCGTGTCTGCTCCGGAGTCTGACAGCCTTTCTCTTTTTTCCCCAAAAAATCCAGGAATCCAGCAGTGAGAAGACGAATAACGGCATTCACTACCGCCTGCAGCTTCTGTACAGCAACGGTGAGTCTCTGCTCCCAGCACCAGGCCCTGCACCCGTCCCAGGCCCCGGGGACCACACCCGGGCACCGCGCACATCCGGGACCTTGACCCCAGACCTAAAACCCCTACACACTGACTCACAGGCCCCCCACACCGAGAATGTCCCCCACCTTCCCCCACAGGACCACCTCTGAATAGGTAACAGGAAGCCAGGGCAGGTGTAGGTACCAGTCCTGGGGGTGTCAGCCTTCACCGCGTGCCATGTGGTGACAGGTCCCACGTGTACGGACTGACCGGTGCAAGAGGGCGTCTAGTCCTACCTGGTTTAATACCTCCTCCGGCCTCACCTCCTTTCAGTCCGGGCCGGTAAAGGCAATGGGCCATAATGAGAGCTGTTTTATCATTTTATTTGGAAGAGTTCCCTCTTTGTGCGTGTATCATTTTATTAGTAAGCAGAGGAGGGGACCTGTTTAGCTCAAGGATTACAAAGCAGATACCCTGCCTGCACCGGGCCCACCGTCGAGCCCCCTCCGCGCCTCCCTTTGGGGCCCCTCTTCTAAGCGCTGTGTGTTTCCATTGCAGGCATCCGCACGGAGCAGGACTTCTACGTGCGCCTCATCGACTCCATGACCAAGCAGGTAGGACGGCGGGGCTCTGCCGGGACTGCGGGTCTGTGGGGTTGGAGGGTGGAGAGGCTGCTGGTGGGGTAAGGGCGGAGGTGGCCAGGCCAAGAAGGCAGCGGCGCTTCTCGGATTTACGGCTTTCATCGGTACATGCAGTACGGGCTTCACAATGGAGGTGTGTGTGGGTGGAGGGGTATGGGGGGGCGTTCAGGAGCTACACTCCATTCCATAAGCCCCAGAGTAATGCAAACAAAACAAAATCAGGAACTAAGCTCCCATTCTGGAAAATACCCCGAGCTTCCGGTAGAGGTGAGAGACGATAGGATGGGGAAGGGGCGCGTGACCGCCCATAACTCATCCACCCTCTCAAGTATATATAGTAAACTGTGCCCCCTTCAGACTGCACCTAGGGCACAAGCCCTGATTGTAATAAGTGCCCTTGGGGTGGGCTCGGGGTGCCGCTCGCCGCGGCCTTTACCACCCTGGCTGACACTTGATACACACAGGTCCTCGTGCACAGCCCCCCGGGTGGCAGCAGTCAGTACAAACAACATTTGATGCTGCAAGGAAGATTTGGAAAATAGTTTCCTCAATTTTATTTTAATAGCAAAGTTGCAGATCCCGCCGATCCCTTTAAATCTGAACTTGAAGGAAGCTGTGCTGTCGGTGCGAGTGCATGTTGTTTCTTTAATGCCTACCTTTTTGTTTTTTAATTAAACGGCGCCTCTTGTCGTGCGCTATAGTTCATGTTGTGCGCTTTTGTCGCCAGTGCTGCTGGGTGCAGTGCACCGCACTGTAAGTAACCTGTGGAGCTGGCACTGGCAGGCTGCCTCACTCGATTCGCGGACAGTCCGGCGTTTGTCGGGGACCAGCTGCCCCGACTCGGTCGGTATTCGGGACCTGGTGAAACTGCCCGACCCTCGCCCTCCGGGTGCTGCCCGTGCCGGGCCCGCAGGCACCGCACTACACTCCTCTAAACGCTCCTCGCGCACAACCAGCCTCCTGGCGAAAATTAAATCCTCACCACAAATTAAAGGCATCAGACACCACGTTATTTTTTCTGTGAATATGTGTATTTAATTCTGAGGCGACAGAGTAGCACAGCTCCCAGAATTTGATCTTGGCCACAAGACACCGAAAAGCAAAGTCTGTTCTTTTAATAATTTATTTCACGAACATTGTCCCCCGTGATAAAAAAAATGGAAGCGCTTCGGGGGGAGGGGATGCTCTTCTGTGGGGACATCTTTTATTGGACACCGTGTTTGGGGCTTCGGGTAATGCTGGTTAGACTCGCCATGGGGAGCGCTCGGGCTGCGGGGCCTCGCTCCCGAGGGACAGAGTGTTAGACATGCTGTGTGTGTATCAGTCAACTCAAAGGTCTCTGCTATGTGTGAGACCCCTTCTCCGCAGTGTGCCTGTCACTCGCTGCCTCCTTTCTTTAATTGTTCCTTTTTCTAGACAGTCCCTTTCTCGGAGGGTATTGCGTGTGTTAACTTAGAGACAGTCTCTTGGCCTTAATTATTGTACGTTGCGTTGTGCGCCTTGCTTTTTATCGTCTGCTACACTGGTCCCACCCTTGGCTCGGCGGTGTCACGCGTTGGGGTAGTCTATTTGTTCTCATTTGTGTACGTGAAAGGCAGCTCTTTTCCTGTTATTTATTGTACGTCAGAGGAAGTTCTATTTTAGAATCATTTGATTTCCCTACAGGCATTTCATGTCAGCGACAGCCCTGGTTTGCGAGTATTACTATTTGAAAAGTCAAGTCTAAGTTACTCTGAGTTTTAGAAACATTGTTTTCCACTTTCTCCTCATTTCATAGTAGATGCGTTATATAAATATATATATATATATATATATATATATATATATATATATATATATATATATCACGGAAAACATGGACTTTTCTTAGGTTCTGTAAACGGTCCACTTTTCTAGTTAACTGAGTTTTCGAAAATGCCCTTATTTCTGCGGAGCGATTGTTTCCGCTTTCTTGTTACATTGATTTCTCTTTTTCGAAAAAATGTTTTTTTATTTATTTCCCATTAGAGGCAGCCCTGACTCTTTATGAGCTGTGTTTCACCGAGTGTTATTTTCCATTTATTTTTTGCTGGTAACTTTTCTATTTCATTTTAACCATATATGTTTTAAACAGTCTCGACTTCAATTATTACATGTCAACGGCACCTTTTCCTCCGTGTTTTCATTTTTCTACACACTATTTTAATGTTTTAGAAAGTCAATTTTTGCCGGTTATTTCTTTTCTCGAAACCATTGTTTTCTCTCCGAGAATTGCCCTTGAAAGACGGCAGTTTCCTATGGAGGTTGTACATCAGACTGCCCCTGTGCGCCTACATTACATCTGTACCTTTTTAATTTCTATTCTTGTTTCTTGGACTTTCCTCGTCCGCCGTTGCTTGTCTCTTTCTACTCTTCAAGACCCCGTTAACTGTGAGGCCACTGTTCAGCAAATCTTTTTTTTAAATCCGTTACTTGTGCCCATACACTGGACCAACATCGGTTATTATTCTTTATACCTTTCTTGGTTTCGTCTTCGAGGGATTTGTGCTTTTAATTCATCCCGTGTATTCTATATTTTCTACCGGGGTGTTGTGGCAGTCAGTCCTCAGGCGTTGCTTGACCTGCTGCCCTCTCATTATTATCCGACTGCAGGGAGAGAAGAGACAGGAAGAGACCGTTTATTTTTAAATCTTGTAACCGATACTGTAGTCGGAGACCGGCTCTGCAGAGGGAGCATTTCTTTCTGTCGGCGCCCTTCATAAAAGTCATTATTTGAAGAAACGAAAATATGCGCGGTGAGGGCCGTTGGAGCTGTGCGTTTTTACATCAGATTTCATTCTAGGAAACCGCGAAGAATGTCTCCAGCTGGGGCACCAGGAGTGGCATTTATTATTTATAAAGAGTGGTGCCGTGGGGGCGAGCAGCGCGGTACGTTCGGCGCGTGCACCGCGTGCACGTCGTAGCGCAGGGCCCCTCAGAAAACACACCACGCTTGAACGCCTGCGTCAGGAAGCGAGAGGGGCTGGGGCGTGCGGTGGCGAGGAGTGAGGTGCTGGTTGCTGTAGGGTGTGAAAGTACTTGGAAATGCTAAGGGGGTTGTATGGTGAGGATGAAGTCAGATATTAGCAACCAGAAAGGGTGGTGTTGAGGTGCAGGCGGGATTAGTGAGGTAGGGTAGGGTATTGGAGTAATGGGTGAAGGTGTAGGAGCCTGGTGGTGTCAGTTCGGGCAGGAGGTGAAGTTTAAAGGCTGGGTATGTGGTGTGGCCGTCTTGAGGAGGAGGTGGAGGGGTGGTGCACGTGGGGGTGGAGGGGGGAGTCGTGTACTTTAGCTAGAGAGGCTGGTGTGAGATCGTAGGGGATAACACATTGGGTATAGTTAGGGTATTGGTGAGGAGATGGGTTGCCATCTTGGGGGGTGGGGGGTATGTGAGATGATGACATGGGGCGTATGGTGAGGAGGGCACAAGGTGGGAGTCAGGTGGTGGGTTGTAATGGCGAGGTAGGAGAACTGTCAGGCAGCAGTAGAGAAAGTCAGTTGAGTTGTTTGTTTGCACTTTGTGCTTTGGATACACTCCTATAAGATGGAGGTACACGTTTGTATGAGCTGCAGGATGTTCCCGCCCCCTACTGAGAGGAGTGAACATACTTCTCTCTGAGAGGTTGCCCATCCAGGCTTGGACATTCACCTCCCTTTTAGAGGGTTCAACATACTCCCTCTGAGAGGCTTGGGCATATCCCTCAGGGTGATCAGGATTGGGGGGTAAAGGACATGGGGCCAGATGTACGACCTTGACAATTTGCAACTCGCCAATTGCCCTTGATTGCAAGTCGTATTTTGCGAGTCGCAAATTGCCATGTACAGCAGTGTCTGAGACACTGTTTGCGATTCCCAATGGGGTCTCAAATTGCATGCCTCATCAATATTCATGAGGCACTCGCAATTGGCTGGCTCTCCCAGGTATGGTGGCCTGCTGGGCTCAGCAGACCTCCATGTCTGGGACTGCTTTTAAATAAAGCAGTGTTTTTTTTTTAAATGCAGCCTGTTTTCCTTAAAGGAAAACGGGATGCATTAAAAAAAAAATGAAACGTTTTCGTTTAATTTTTTAAGGGAAGGTAGTGGTCCCTGGGACCATTGCCTGCCCCATAAAAATATTTTCCCCTGCATTTGCAAAGGGGAAGGAGTCCCCTGGGGACCCCTTACCATTTGCAAGTGCATTACCACTCTCTTGAAGAGGGCAGTAAATTGCGAGTGTTTTGCGACCGCAATTGCGGTTGCAAAACATTCATACATAGGCCTCAGACTCGCTAATAGAAAGGGACGCCCTTGGAACGCCCCTTCCTAATAGCAACTCGCAATTCCTATTTAGCAAGTCGCAAAAAAATTGCGACTCACTAAATAGGGATTGTACATGGCCATATTGGATTTTGCATGCACAAACGGGTCGCAAACTCTCTGAGCCCGAGGTTGAACATTTCCCCTTGATAGAGGTTTGGGCATACTTCTTATTGAGGCTGGACACCCTCTCCTCTAGGGGGAAGTCAAGGCTTTAAGTGGGATGACAAAACTGGGGGGGGTCTCTAAAAGGGGCGTGGCAAGCCTGTCACAGGGATGTGGCCGACACAATCAAGGGCGTAAGTTAAACTGTGGCTATCAAGGCATTTTGTGCAGATTGGTAAATGCATGCATTTGTAATATGTCACACTTACCAATTTAGAACTCCCCTGCTGTACACCACTGAGTAGATGACAAAATTAGCATGTCCTCTCTGGATTCTATTGGGGGCTCAGAGAGGGGACCGTGGCCGATCTGACTTTCTAATGAATGGCTATAGGTGAGTGTAATCACAGATGGCACCAACAGCCCCCTCATGGTGTTACCAACACCCTTTTAAAGGTACGCCTGAGTTTTCTCTGCATCGACAGCATATGTTCCTGGGCACCTGCACCCTAGCCTTTGAGGCAACTTTAAAAATGAAAACAGATGATTTTGTTTAAAGCAGCCGTGCAGTCCGTGCAGGTAACAACAGTGGTGCGGTGGGGCCGTGTAAGGGGGGATTTCGAGGGACGATGCAGAGGGAAAATTAATTATTTATTTAATTTTCCCTCGGCATCGTCCTTCGAAATCCCCCTTTACCCCGCCCCACCACCTCACCGCTGTTACCTGCACAGACCGCTGCTGGTTTAAAGTTCTAATTCAGTTTCATGCCCGGACCTGTGCACCGAATTGAAATGTTAACAAGTGGCCGGTATCTGTGTCTCATATGATTTTGGGTTAATAGGTTTGTTGCAATCTGTGTAAAGCGCTTTAAAACTAAGGAGGGGATATTGTGTGTTCTGTCAATTCAGCGGAGGACACAAATGATGGTTAGGTTTTATGCATAGAATAATTCCATCACTGACTGACATTTCATTAATTAGAAGTCCTTTCTTGAGGAGCAGTGTGTTACCACGTCATACCACGCCACTATTCCCAGAGGCCTGGCCCATGGACAGCTTGTGAAGTGTGAAGTAAACAGAACAAACAGATCAGGAATTTTACAATACTGCATGTAGGTGTAGGGTTGCCGTTGTCACTGTGCAACTTTCAAGGTTTGACCCCATCTTAGCCTCTTGTCCTTGTGAGTCTGATGAACAAAGACAGTTGAGATGGGGGAAGGCAGCAGTGACCATGTAAGCACCCAGTGGCGTAGCAGAGATGTTATATGGGTGCTTGCACAAGTGTGGGAATCGAAGAGTGAGTGTCCCCAGAGTGCGGCAAAGTGACACACATTCCTCGTGACATGAGCTTTTATGTTCCACTCCCAGGCCGAAGCTGCTCCTGGCTGCCCACTCCTGTGCCCCCAGGGAGGCAGCAGATGGACACCACCTCCATCCGTTTTTTCTGAGCTGAGTGCCTTCATGCGATGGTCCTTGTTGAATCTCTTTACCAAACCACGGTGCTGCAAAGGCACTAGCACGCAGTGACGTAGCCAGTATGTCATGAGCATAAAAACAGAGCCCGATAGGGACCCGTTCCATACCCCCTTTTAATAACTGCCAATGCTGAGCATCGGCAAGACCCGGGCCACTTAAAGCCCGGGGGAAAGCTGTCCCTACTCTTTTTCGTTGGATGCTTTCACACACTGTGACTCTGAGGCAATTATGCACTGTCTCTTCATTAATGAAGTTCACCTTGCTGTTTACTGTTATGTATTTAGGCACCATGAGGCTCCAGGGAACTGCTGAACCATATCATTTTCCATTAAAAGTAAAACAAATAAACAGGAAAGGCCTCCAGCGCCATTTACTTTGCCATTTTTTCTGCCTATTATAACACCTAACTCACACATATTATCGTTCATTTGTCTCTTGTTTCGGTCTCTTTTTCTCTTGTTGCCTCTTTTCTCGAAGGCCCTCATCCTGTATGTTGTTCAGTCACTTAGTGCTTGTTTCTTAGAATCACTTTGATCACATATCTTTCATTGTTTCTGAGACTCTCAGCACCTGGATGCCCTCGCGGGTGATTAGCCAAACTGTTTGTTTGTTTGACAGTCGTTAATACCCAGCGTGTACCTAGCTTCCAGTCTCTGTGCTTTAGTTTATCTCTTTTATTAGGTTTCTGTAGTACTGAAGAGAGCCCCGCATCTATCTGTGGCTAACCAGATATCTCTGAGTATCTCATTTGGGCCTTTGAGTCTCTCTTTCTACTGAACCTGTGTCTGTCTCTGTCCTTCTCACCGTTTCTGAAATCGCCGTTGTCAGTCTCTCGACCACTGTCAATGTAAATAACAGTACACCATCAGGCGCCAGGTACTGCAATCGAAGAAAGAGCGGGCGAGAGTATTCAGGAAATCAGTGCAGACTCCCAAGAAATGCAAGGGGAGTAACATATGGTTGAAGGGTGCTAGGTATGCTAAGAGAATATTGAAATATAAGTCAAGAGCTGCAGCACGTCGCGAGGATGGGAATTCTGTACTGGAAGGTTGTAGTCTCAAATATCGAGTAGGAAATAGCTAGTTACAAGAGTATCGTAATCAAAATACCCAGGACCAAAATATCGAATTGGTATATAAATATATATATAACTTTGGCGCAGTTTGACGAATCTTCATGAAATTTTCAAAAGTAGTACGCCAATCACCTCAGCTGCTGTCTGGAAAGTTTCAGTGTGATTCGTCAAGCGGGGGCCGAGAAAAAGGGTAGGTCCCAAAAGGTGTTTTACCCATGCAATTTCCGTAGGGTTTTTGAACACGACTACAGCCCGGACCGCTGAACAGAATAACATCAAATTTGGCAGAAAGCTAGGCCTTGGTCCAGAAAGAGTTCTTTTTGTAATTTGGTGTAAATTTGATATGTGGCTTTGGGGTTATTTGATAAAAAAGATTTATACATATCTAGGGATGTGGACCATCCGCGGATCTGACACATCTCATGCTGAGATCTGACTGGCTGCCAACACTTCAACCAGGAAGTGTTAGCAGCCATTTTGGGACTCGGACTCAGCCCGAGTCTCAGGAAAAAAGTTTTAAAAAAATGCATAAGGTGACATGGTAGGAATACCCTGACTCCCTATGCTTGGTGGTGGGGTACCACAGGGCCAAAAACATTTTAAAACATTTTTGCCATGATTTTGCAAAAGACCTGCAATCCACGACAAAAATGTAAAAGAAAAATCCAATTGCGGGCTCCTATGCTTGTTTTTTAATTTGCCCCCCAGGTGGGTCACGTCCTGAGGGAATAATATTTTATTAAATAGGGGAGGGGCGCATGTGGCTCCCCTCCCCAGGCTGATTACACCCCCGGGGACCATCACCCCTCAAGGCCTGGCCGATAGTAAACAATGGGAGGGGTCTGCACCGCCCCCCTCCCGGGCCCATTTCGGCCCGGGGACCTCACCCCCAGAAGCCGGCCAAAATGTAGTATTGGAAGGGAGGCCTCGTGGCCCCCCTCCCCGGGCCGTGTTCTGTCCCAGGGACCCAATCCCCTAGGACCCGTCCGTGCAATGGAATGGGAGGGACACTGCGTGGCCAGTCTACTGGAGCTATTAATGGCCCTGGGGTCCCCACCCCCAGGGCCAGGCTCCTGCTACGTCCTAGGGTGCCCACCCCCGGGACATAGCGGTTTCTCTGCCCGCACTAATACATTGCAAGTGTACTTTGGAGTTTATATAAAGTTTTTAATGTCATATTTTAGAAAATGTAAAATTAGTGAGAATGTTCTTGTGAAGTTCTAAATAAGTGAAATCATCTGTGGAACTATCCACAATGAAATTAACAGAAAATTAGACTTAAATGAATTGTAGTGTTTACAATGAATTGTTTAAGAAGTGGATTCATATTTGGATGTATTAATATAATGGGTTTGAAAAGAAACGTTTCTATTTAAAGATGGCAACATCTCAATGCATTCCCCATAACCTAAACCCGTCTTTTATGTTTATCACGATTGTTGTACATATTCACTCACAAGATGGCGCACGTTGTCGTGAACAAGGTTGCCAGGAGCAATTGAAACGCATTGACAACATTCCTACGCATATTAATAAAGATATAGAAACTCATCGAGGAGTGCCGTTGTATCTCTATATGCAGAAGTTGAGACGTTATTGGAATATATATATATGTATATATATATATATATATATATATATATATATATATATATATATATATATATACACACATACATTACCTCCTGGCGGTCGCCAGTAGGTTGTTATAGTTAAGACCATGTTTCCATAAAAGCGTTTTTGACTTGCCTATATTTTTGGTGCCGTTTGACGAATCTTCATGAAATTTTCCCCAAAAGGTGTCAAAAAAGTGCTTTTCCAATGTAAATTTCTATAGAGATTTTCAGACATAAATACAGTCCAAATCGCTGGACGGAATTACACCAAATTTGGCAGATAGGTAGCTCTTGGTCCAGAAAGAACCGTTTTTGTTATTTGTGTAAATCCGGTCAGTATTTTTGAAGATATTAAAGGAAATCCAAATTTGTATATTTAGGGACGCGGATCCTCCGAACATCCAACAGTCCCTGTGCTGAAATCTGATTGGCTGCCAACACTTCCACCAAGGAGTGTTGTCAGGCATCTTGGGACTTGGCTTCAGCCATGTCCCGCAAAAAAAGTTAAAAAAACGAAAAGGGGGCAGGGTTGGAATACCCTGACCCCCTAGCTGTGGGGCTGGAGGTCCCCCTGGGATCCCGACAGGCCCAAAAGCACTGTATTTAAAAAATGTTTTGCCTCTGGTACACAACGGAACAGCAAATCCGCTGCAACATTTAAAAAAAAAAAAAAAACGCAGACCCCTGTGCTTGTTTTGAATAGAGCACCCCAGGGGGTCAAGTTCCCAGGGGCATATTTTAAAAACAGGAGGGGGCACACAGGCCCCCCTCCTTAGACTCTTTGAGTCCGGGGACTGCCACCTGCCCAGGGCTTTACTTGTAAAGAAGGAGGGGCGCATGGGGCCCCCACCTGAGGCTCTATTCGCCCGGGGACCCCCACCTCGATGGGGCTAAACAAATATTGTTGGAGGGGGTGCATGTACCCTCCTGAGCCCCAGGGACCACTGCCTCCTCGAGGCTTGAGCAGTATTGTTGAGGGGACCCCCGAGGGCCACCACCTCCCCGGGGATAAATAACACAAAATGAAGCCCCCCCGGGCCATGGAGACCACCACCTCCCTGGGGCTAAATATTTAAAAATATTGGGAGAGGGGACGCGTGGCCCCCGCTCCTGGGCCACATAGGGCACCTGGGACCACCACCTTCTCTGGTAATAATTTAGGAATGTTGTAACATGGTAAGCAAACAAAATGAGTATGTTTCCCATGTCTAGAGTTTTCAAAATGTTTTTAAAGGTGATGGTGCACCTGTTTGGGTCTTGAAGAAAACCGTGAGTTCAGAACACGTTGCCGATTAAAGACTTGTTTACACATATCTTTTATGTTTATCACGATTGTTGTACATATTCACTCACAAGATGGCGCACGTTGTCGTGAACAAGGTTGCCAGGAGCAATTGAAACGCATTGACAACATTCCTACGCATATTAATAAAGATATAGAAACTCATCGAGGAGTGCCGTTGTATCTCTATATGCAGAAGTTGAGACGTTATTGGAATATATATATATGTATATATATATATATATATATATATATATATATATATATATATATATATATATATATATATATATATATATATATATATATATACACACATACATTACCTCCTGGCGGTCGCCAGTAGGTTGTTATAGTTAAGACCATGTTTCCATAAAAGCGTTTTTTGACTTGCCTATATTTTTGGTGCCGTTTGACGAATCTTCATGAAATTTTCCCCCAAAAGGGGTCAAAAAAGTGCTTTTCCAATGTAAATTTCTATAGAGATTTTCAGACATAAATACAGTCCAAATCGCTGGACGGAATTACACCAAATTTGGCAGATAGGTAGCTCTTGGTCCAGAAAGAACCGTTTTTGTTATTTGTGTAAATCCGGTCAGTATTTTTGAAGATATTAAAGGAAATCCAAATTTGTATATTTAGGGACGCGGATCCTCCGAACATCCAACAGTCCCTGTGCTGAAATCTGATTGGCTGCCAACACTTCCACCAAGGAGTGTTGTCAGGCATCTTGGGACTTGGCTTCAGCCATGTCCCGCAAAAAGTTAAAAACGAAAAGGGGGCAGGGTTGGAATACCCTGACCCCCTAGCTGTGGGGCTGGAGGTCCCCCTGGGATCCCGACAGGCCCAAAAGCACTGTATTTAAAAAATGTTTTGCCTCTGGTACACAACGGAACAGCAAATCCGCTGCAACATTTAAAAAAAAAAAAAAAAACGCAGACCCCTGTGCTTGTTTTGAATAGAGCACCCCAGGGGGTCAAGTTCCCAGGGGCATATTTTAAAAACAGGAGGGGGCACACAGGCCCCCCTCCTTAGACTCTTTGAGTCCGGGGACTGCCACCTGCCCAGGGCTTTACTTGTAAAGAAGGAGGGGGCGCATGGGGCCCCCACCTGAGGCTCTATTCGCCCCGGGGACCCCCACCTCGATGGGGCTAAACAAATATTGTTGGAGGGGGGTGCATGTACCCTCCTGAGCCCCAGGGACCACTGCCTCCTCGAGGCTTGAGCAGTATTGTTGAGGGGACCCCCGAGGGCCACCACCTCCCCGGGGATAAATAACACAAAATGAAGCCCCCCCGGGCCATGGAGACCACCACCTCCCTGGGGCTAAATATTTAAAAATATTGGGAGAGGGGACGCGTGGCCCCCGCTCCTGGGCCACATAGGGCACCTGGGACCACCACCTTCTCTGGTAATAATTTAGGAATGTTGTAACATGGTAAGCAAACAAAATGAGTATGTTTCCCATGTCTAGAGTTTTCAAAATGTTTTTAAAGGTGATGGTGCACCTGTTTGGGTCTTGAAGAAAACCGTGAGTTCAGAACACGTTGCCGATTAAAGACTTGTTTACACATATCCCGAAGTGCGAGCTTTTGTTGTTGACAGAGACACAACACAACTTTTCCTTGATATATGTATAAATATTTGGTTTGCCATAGATTACCCCCGGGGACCACATCCACCGGTGTATGATCAAAGCAGTGTCTCCGGGATTCCATCCTTGAGACAATGTTGTGTTCCCTGTCAAGAAGAGTGCAGGCAGGGAATACAAAATTAATTTCCTGTTGTCACTTTCCCTGGCAGGGAATACGACTTTGCTCCCGCATGGATGGGAGTACAGAAATAGGCTGCTACGGCCCTAGTGGGAGCAAACGGATGGGGCTCGTTCCTACTGGCACCCAGTATGGGTACTGGCTGGGGAGCCAGCAGACGCTAGTTGTGGACACCCACTTTCAAATAAAAGCTGGCACCCACTATGGGTGCTGGCTGAGGAGCTGGCAGAAGCCAACAGGGGTTTTGGGGGCCCCCTGTGGCCCCCAACAATATTCCTTGTTGTGGGTGGCTGTCTTACTCCACTCTATCCTTTCTTTGTATTTCTCTCTATAACCTCGCCGTCTCTATGTCTTTTCTCTTTCTTTGTTTTCCCCTCTCTTTCTCTGTCTTCCTCATTTTCCCTCTCCCAATTTGTTTCTCTCCATCTCTTTGTGGAACGCCCCTCCCTGTCTATCTCTCTCTATGTTTAAGTCATTCATGCTTTACTTGGTTTTGCCTCTTTGTGTCACAGTGGCTTATCATGTGTGTTGTTGGGGCTGCATGGAGCTGGTCGAAAGATTAATATGGCCATCATCTGGAGCACTATGAAAAGTAGAACATTTATTTTTTTCATGTGCACAGAGGGGACTTTGCTGATTTGTAATCAACTTGTGATGAGTGGACGATGCACTCCGTGGGTGTCTTCATATGTCTTCCAGTCTAATATGTCTTGTAGTATCCTCTTTGTCAGCTTCTTTTGACTCTTTCTGCATGTCTTCAAAAATCAGTACATTCATTTTCTTCACCAGAAATAGAAAATAAAACGATTGCTTAAGTCTGAATTTCCTCTACATAACTTATACCACAAGGAACACAAAAGGTGATATATATAGAAATTTTTATAGTGTTAAGTGTCTAGCAGGCTCCTTATCAACACTAATGTAAATATCACTACATCATTTTCACACTTTCTCTCTATCATAAAATGGGGCTGATTTCTAATAGTGTTTGTCCAGTGAAAATTGTTTACCTCTTGCATTGTGTTAATACCGTAAAGAAATAGGTGTCCCTTCGCTATATCCCTTCTCCTAAAAAAACTCAGTGATCCCTCACCTCCTCTGCTAACCTCACAGTCTGATTTTTCTACAGTTGTGTAGCATGGTAGTGACTAGGGATAGCACTGAGTAGAGATCCCCTGAGCCCTGAAAAAGGTTGTTGACTTTTTTGGGCAATTAGGTGGCCGAAACATGTGGATAGATGGAGATGGATGCATGAAACATTATTTTCAAAAGCATCTAAAATCGTGAATTTTAATCATGTCAAAGTTACCCGTCAAAGTTACCCACCAAAGACAGGAGAAATCTTTTGGATATACCTGAAGACATTTTTAAACGTCTGGGTCCCTGTATATAGCAATCCACATTTATCTCTGAACTCCCTGTGTTGGTTGAGTCCATCTTGGTGGTACTACGTAGACGGTTTCCTCTCGGTCTCCATTTTATTTTTCAAACCTCGCAGTTTGTGCATTTGCACAATCTCAAGTCTCTCCACGGGATTTGGGTTTTTAACTCTACACTCGTTTCTTAACCTTTCTCTGAACTATCTTCAGCCTGCCATTGTTTTCTTGGAAATTACAGAATAAGAATGAATATTCCAGATGAGACCTCATCTTTGCTTAATGAATAGTAAAGAGATGACGTTTCTGCAAACTATTGCTCTCTTACACTCACAGTGTATACAAGCATGAAATGTATGTTGATTGTGCCCTTCCAGCCAAAGCTACTTTCGTAAGTTGCAGGGCCTTTTGGGGCTGTAATCAGTGTTCCTTCTTTCTCATACATTTCTGAACATTCAACGAGGATGACTACCTCTTAGCCTGTAATGCCAAAAACAAAAAACCCAACCCATGAAATGGTACTAGTCACCTTGAAAAATAATAGTGCATATTTCAAATAGAGGTACAACTTGGCCAGGAGCAAACAAAACAAAAGATGTGGTTATCTTGTGGTAGTGTTAGAAACTGTATTCTACAGGCACAAAGTGTTTCTGCCATGATTAAGCAAATCCATGTAGCCACCCTTTGATATTGGTATTTCTGTAGCACAGTCCTAGCAGGAAAAAGTAGTGCACATTTTAAAAGGGCTTGTGGACTAAAACTGGTTGAGATGGGTACAGTTGGGAAGTGCTAGGAATGTTGAGTTCACTTTTGATGCCAGCAGTTGAAAGATCGTGGTGACTCTCTAACCAAGGGGTGGTGAAGCAGCCCTCTTTCCCACTGTCCATAAGCTCGCTGACAACATTATTTCCCATCTTGAGCCTGCTTAGTTAATGAGTTTTCACGGTATTGTGGTAATTAAGGTCTTGTGAAAGCATGGGAGAACACGTCCATCACTCGTACTTGGTGTAAGTACCCGCTGCCAGGGTTTGGTGCACAGGTCCTGTCACTCACTAGTTCTCACCTACCCTCCTTTCTGTTCATTTCAAAGATGACTCTGCTATACTTGACTCTGTCATCAGGCTCAGCCGCATTCCTTAAAGATATATGTGTATACCTTCATGGTGCTTTATATGTCGAGGTAAGTGTATTGGCCCTTCACTTACCGAAACCTCCACAATAATTTTGCAGCACAATATTTAGGAGTCGACATCCTGGTACTAAGCCCACTCCTATGCACTGGCACTTACATACACAAAACACACTCACACAAATGGAGTCACCTTAGTGAACAATACAAACACAGTCAGCTACTCACAGATTCACACAGGCTCATACATGCACACACATTCGAACAGAAACTACAATTAGGCAGTCAGAGGCTCACACAGCCACTCTTCTCACACCTGCCTGCTAACACACAAGCACTCCCACATGGAGATGCTTTCCTTCTTACACACTGTCCCTCTCACACACAGGGATCCATTCACAAACAAGTATTCTCATGCATAGCACTCACATGCAGTCTCTTAAACGCACAGATGCTTTCACTAGCACAGAGTCACCACTTTTATTACCTCCTCGTCCTGTCTTCCCGTCCCATTCCTTAACAGTGAGCAGGTAGTCTGCGCCACAGAAACCTACTACCTAGCAGAGCTTTTCGCACTTCCCCCAATATGGCGCCACCATCAGGTGACAATGAAGGGGGAAGTGCGTCACAGTACATCCTGTTCTTTTTTTTCTGTCTTCGCAGTTTACTTCGTTTCCTAGCAGTGCTGTTGGGGTAAGTTTTTCTATCCTTTTGTTAGTGTGTTGGGGCGGCCTGCTTTAGCGGCCGCCTTTTTCTTTTTTGTGCATTTGTATGTGTGCTTTTCCTGGGGTAACTGCCACTGACCCGGTCCGCTCGTGCCGGTTTTCCGCCGCTCTCACCTGTGTTGCTCGGCCTGCTTTAGCGGCCGTTTCTCTCCATGCCGGTCCCGCTGCGCCCTGCTTTAGTGGGCGGGGATTTTTCAGCGGTGTTTCCTGCGGCGTGCTGAGTCCGCGAGTGTTCTCGGCTTCCCTGGGGATTTTTTGGGGCGGCCGGCAGCTTTTTCAGCGTCCACCCCCTTTTCCTGGTCCCGCGTGAGGTCGGGTCCTCCGGACTTCGTTGCTTTAAATGCGGGTCCTTTTTTCTTGGTTCCCTTCCTCTGTGAGTGCCTGTTTTGGTCCTCTGTGTTTCGCGTGGTGTGTGTCCTTTGGTGCATTGCTGCCATGGACCAGAGTGCCTCTTCTTCCGCCCCTCCTATGGATGCTCTGCGCCTCCTTATTAATGAGGCGGTTGCTGCTGCCTTCCGGGCTCGGGAGGCTGCTGGCCCTCCTGCCAAGGTGCCTCGTGGGTCTGTCGCTCCACCTGAAGCTCCTGCCGACGATTTGGGCCCTGAGGAGGAGGAGTGTGTGCGTGGGCGCTTTGTTCAGGGTGCAGAGCTCTCTGACTTGTTCGACCATGTGCGTGATAATTTGGGGCTGATGTCCTGGAGGATGAATTTTTTACACAGTATCACCAGCCGACTCCTGAGTCCTTCCCCTTGCATGGGGCTGTGCGCAAGGTGCTGGATCATGAGTGGGAGGATGTGGATACGTCCACCTTCCCTCGCTTTTTGTCTAAGCGTTATCCTTTGGAGGGGTTTGCTGCTGAATTTCCCCAGTCCGTCAAAGTGGACAATTTGATGGCTGGTCTTTCCTCGCAGGGTTTGGTTCTGTCTGATGACGCCCTTCCTTCTGACGCTGTGGATAAACGTGTTGAAGGGGCGGTGAAGCGTTCCTACGCTGCTTCCAACTTTTCTGTCAGGGCAACGGCCTATTCCAATTACATGGTCCAGTCCCTACTCAAGGATTTCCAGGCCCTGGCTCTTCTTTTGCAGGATGGGGAGGATGCCTCCTCTCTCTTGGCCCTCATGGAGTTGTAGGTGTGCTATTTGTCTGACATTTCTTTTGACAATTTGAGTACCGCTGCGGCTGCTTCTGGTGCTTCGATTGCTGCTCGGCGTCATATCTGGATGCGTTCCTGGAAGGCTGAGTCTTCTCAGAAGGCGGTCCTGCTTAGATTGCCCTTTGTGGGGTCCAAGGTGTTCAGGCACCAGCTGGAGGACATGGTCAAGCAGTCAGCGGAGAACCACAAGCTTGTACCTCCTGCCCGCCCTCCTTCTCGGGGGCGTGGGTTTGGCTACCGCTGTGCCTTTGGGCCGTCTGCTTGGGGTGCTTTGCTGCCCTTTCGTGGCAGGGGTCGTGGCCGGGGGGCCCCTGGAGGTGCCAAGTCCCGGGCCCCTGCCGGTGGTGCTGCCCCCGCTCCTTCCGCTGCGCAATGGCTGTCTGCCTTTTCCGGTTGGGGGTCGCCTTAGTTTTTTTCTGCACCAGTGGTTGGCTGTTCCGGATGCCTGGGCGGTGCAGACTGTGTCCGAGGGTTATCGGATCGAGTTCTCCTCTCCCCCCCCTCCGGTGTTCCGGGTGACCCCCCTGCCCCATCATCCTCTGCGGCGGGAGGCCTTGCTGGAGGGTGTGCGCCTTCTGTTGGAGAAGGCGGCTATCGTGGAGGTTCCTCCTCTGGAAAGGGGCATGGGTTGTTATTCGATCCTCTTCCTGGTCTCCAAGAAGGATACGTCGGATCTGCGCCCTGTCTTGGATCTCAAGAGGGTCAATCTCTTCATACCCAGACGTACGTTCAGGATGGTGACTTTGCTGTCCATCCTGCATCTGGTGCTTCCAGGGAGCTTCCTTGCGTCCCTGGACCTGATGGATGCTTATCTGCACGTCCCTATCCATCCTGTGGATCAGCAGTATCTCCGGTTTGCTGTTGGTTCCCGGCACTTCCAGTTCCGGGTGCTTCCTTTCGGCCTTTCATCGGCGCCAAGGGTTTTCACGAAGCTCTTGGCCCCTCTGGTGGGTATTTTCCATTCCAGAGGTCTTCAGGCTTTTCCCTATCTTGATGATTGGTTGATTGTTTCTCCTTCTTTTTCTCAGGCTCTGTCGGATGTGGACCAGGTGTGTCATCTGCTGGGGTCCTGTGGGTTCCTCATCAATCACCGGAAGTCCTCCCTGCTGCCCTCCCAGACTCTGAAGTTCCCGGGGGCTCTGTTCCGTATGGATCTGGGGATGGTGTTCCTCTCCCAGGAGAGACAGTTGACTTTGTTCCGTCACCTTTCTTGGGTTCTGTCCCAGTCCCAGGTGTCTGCCCGGCTCTGCCCGGCTCTGGTTGCGGAGTCAGGGGGAGATGGCTTCCACTCTGCATCTCCTCCCTTGGGCCCGGCTGAATTTGTATCCCCTCCTGCATCATGTCCTGGCCCACTGGAATCCTGCCTCTCTGGACTACGATGCCCTGATACCCGTCACTCCGGGGATTCGGGCTGCTCCCCAGTGGTGGTTGTCCCCTCAGTCTCTTTCCCAGGGGTTCGACCTTCTTCCTCCTCCGTCTGTGATTGTGTTGTCCACCGATGCCAGTGCCGTGGGTTGGGGTGCTGTTCTGGGTGCTTCCAAGGCTCAGGGTCGGTGGTCCCGATTCGAGTCTCTCCAGTCCTCGAACTGGAAGGAGTTGCGGGCAGTTTCGTTGGCTCTTCTGTGGTTTGCTCCTCTCCTTCTGGGCCGTGCTGTCTCAGTTCAGACCGACAACCAGGTTGTTCGGGCTTATGTCAATCGTCAGGGGGGCATGTGCCAGTCTCTGTTTCTCCTTTCCAGGGTGATCGGTCTTTGGGCCGAGTGGAATCTCTTGTCTCTGACAGCTGTCTATCTTCCGGGGAAGGAGAATGGGCCTGCGGACTCTTTGAGCAGGGTGTTCCCTTCCTCTGTGACTATGTGTCTGTCCCCATAGTATGTTCGATCTGATTGTCCTCCGGTTCCGCCTTCCATGGCTGGATCTTTTTGCCTCGGAGGACTCGGCCCTTCTTCCTTGCTTTTGCAGCCTCGTTCCCTCCCGGATGGCCTGGGCGATCGACGCTTTCTCCGTTCCGTGGTCGCTGGGGCTCCTGTTTGCCTTCCCTCCGTTTGCTTTGATTCCCCGGGTCTTCCGGAAGATTCGGTTGGACTGGGCGGAGGTTCTTCTGGTGGTGCCGGAGTGGTCCCGTCAGCCTTGGTTTCCCCTGCTTCTGACCTTGTCTGTGTGCCCCCATTGGCGGTTTCCCCTGTGTCCCTCCCCTCTGCTGGCTCCTCTTCTCGGGGTGGCCTCCCTGTGCCGCCTCCGGCTGGGGGTTTGGCACTTGAGAGGTTGAGTTTGTTGGGTCAGGGTTGCTCTGCTGCGGTTGCCCAGTGCATCCAGTTGTCTCGTCGCCCTTCCACCTTGAAGTATACGACCGTCATTGGAAGAACTTCTCCTCCTGGTGTCTTGGGAAGGGTCTCTCTTCTTCCTCCTGTGAGGCTGTGAGGGTGCTGGACTTCTTGCGGGATGGGTTCGTCCTGGGACTCACTGTCTCTTCGCTCTGAGCGCAGTGGGCTGCCATTCTTGCATTTCGGGGTTCCTCTGTGTCTTCTGTCTCCCCTTTGGTGGCTCGCCTTTTGCGGAGTTTTTTGATTCAGCGGCCTGTCTCTCGCTTTCCTGTGCCGGCCTGGGATCTTCCTCTGGTTCTCCAGGCCTTGACGGGGCCCCCTTTCGAACCTTTGGTCTCGGTGGACCTTAAGTTCCTTTCTGCTAAGGTTCTTTTTCTGGTGGCCATTACTTCTAGGCGGCGGGTTGGTGAGCTTGGTGCTTTGATGGCTTCGCCCCCTTTTTTGCGTTTCTACTCTGACAAGGTCATTCTCCGTCCCAGTCAGTTTTTTCTGCCCAAGGTTTTGTCCTCTTTCCACTGTCAGGAGGATATTGTTCTCCCTGTTTTTTTTCCGGACCCTGCTTCCCTGGAGGAGTTGGTCCTCCATTCTTTGGATGTGCTGAGGGCTCTCCGCATCTATTTGGAGTGGACCTGTGGTTTCCCGAAGGTTGATTCCTTGTTTTTCACCTACGGCCTCTCTGGGAAGGGTCTTTGTCCTTCCTTGTCCACCTTGACTCGGGTCAAGGGTGCTGTTGTTTCGGCCTACGAGTCCGCCCACTGTCCTCTCCCTTCTTCGGTTCAGGGTCGGTCGACCAGGGGTGTCTCCTCCTTCTGGGCCATGTTCAAGGGGGCCTCCTTGCGGGACATTTGTAATGCTGCCACATGGGCTTCTCCCCATACTTTTGTTTCCCATTATCGACTTCAGTTGGGGATGGCGGCCTCGGCTGCCTTTGGCGCTCATGTTTTGTCTGCTGTACATGGTTTATGATTTGTACTGCTTTGTTTTGATTAAATGGACCTGTTTACCGCATTTTGTGGTCTGTTTTCTTACAATCACCGTGTGCTTGGGTATGGGCTCACTGTTAAGGAATGGGACGGGAAGACAGGACGAGGAGGTAATGCCGGGTTACTCACCGGTAATATTCATTACTCCGAGTCCTGGTCTTCCCGTCCCATTCCTGAGCCCTTCCCTCCCTCCCTGGTTTTTGTCTTTGGTGATTGTTTTCCTTTCTGGGTTTTCTTTGGTATTCTCAGGATGTACTGTGACGCACTTCCCCCTTTATCGTCACCTGATGGTGGCGCCATATTGGGGGAAGTGCGAAAAGCTCTGCTAGGTAGTAGGTTTCTTTGGAGCAGACTAGCTGCTCACTGTTAAGGAATGGGACGGGAAGACCAGGACTCGGAGTAATGAATATTACCGGTGAGTAACCGGGCATTTGACCACACTTTGATAATTCCCCACTGCCGTGTATGTGCCTATCTCATTATCTGGGCTAATCACCTACTCACACTGTACGTGTAGTTTGAGTATGCGAGTGCAATGCAGTTGTGCCACGACACAGATGAGAGGTTCCGGTCGTGTAAATATAACTCAGAAACGCGGGAGGAAAAGCCTTGGCCCCCAAATTCGACCTGTCTCCCCCTCCCTGCGAATCTGTCGGAAGCGCAGGTGACTTACAGCCTTTCTCTGCGCAGTGGTGACACATTTGAATTTGCACGCATGATCAGGACCCGTGTTTGGGAAAATGTAAACTCATTACAGTGGAAAATGTGTTGTTTGGAGTCTGGGAGTAAAAACAAAGCTGAGGCTTTTGGAGTCGTCTCTTCCAGATGGCCCGGTGCATCTCAGTCTGGCAGCCCGAGTGCGTCCTGCTGCTCGCGCGCAGCGTTTGTTCTGGGATTCACTGGAGCCGCGTCTGTGGGAGTCCGGGGAGGCTTCAAATGAGCATTTCATTAAGCAAGTTGGAATACAGTGCTGTGTGCGGTTGTTCACAAATACATCCTCTTTACACGCTGTCGCCACTTTCTTGCACTTGCTGTTAGTTACACATAAACACAGACATGCTTTCACCCACTCTGTCCCTCACACACACAGACACACCTTAATTCTCTCATATGCACATTTTCTTTCTTTCTCTCTCTCTCTTACACACACACACACACACACACACACACACACACACACACACACACAAACAAAAATAACATACCTATTATTACGAGGACCGGCCATTGACCGTAATGAAGTGTGTAATTACTATTCTAACTCCATGCGCGCTTTGATAGTAGGGTAGGTTATAAAGCAGACGAGGCAAATATAACTGCGCTTTTAGTTTTTTGATACACTCGCTTGAAAGCACCTAAACACACTTCAGGGACCGGTCCTCACAACGCACCGGTCCTCACAAAGATAATGCTTGTTTGGGTCTACAATGGTTAAACCACGCTATTAGGTTATACGTGACACACACACACTTACACACACCCACGAATCGCACACACGTATGTGCACAAGCCCGCACAGAGGTGGCAGAGATTTCCTTCACTGCAGCTCATTGCCTTCCTCCTGCCACAGGGTCGCACTAGGAACCAAAAGGACCAAGGCAAACTTGTTTTTATTAACTTGCCCTCTACGGCACCGAGCAATCATGGAAGGAAACCAAACTCTCCAAGAGACCTTAGGGTGTTGACCTTAAAATTATTTTGTTTGTAAGAGTGTGGCAAAACAATTCATTTTGCACCACAGTTCTCAAATGATATCGATTAAGTTAATAGATTTACTGGAAGCTCATTTAAAATGGTAAACACTTCTAATATTCCATAGTTTTATACACTATCCAGAAGGAATATTTGTTTTCAGAAAAACAAATTTGGTGTGTGTCTTTGAGAGAAGTGTGTGCCTTTGAGAGAAGTGTGTGCCTTCGAGAGAAGTGTATGCCTTCGAGAGAAGTGTGTGCCTTTGGCTTCGGGCTGTGGCTGTGTCCAAGGCTTAATGAACCGAAAGATCAGAACACAGTCACCCTCCATAGCCGCCCCGCAGCTCAGCTGGTGTTTTCTTTGTTTTCAGTCCTGCCTTGCCTTCCATCTTCTCTCTGAGGATCTGAAAATACAGCTCTCCACCTCCTTCTCTCTGTCTCTCTCATTTTCTCCATCTGGTTCTCTTTCTCCCTATAAAAGACACATTGTGAACTGTGCAATGGTAGGGGGGGGCGAGGGAAGGGAACTGCTAGCACTTTACTAATTTTCCTAAATGATAGGTGGTCTTTGAGCAGCCCATCTCAGCGATGAAAGCGTTACTTGTCAGAGGGAGTAATCACCACACTTGCACTAGTGTCATATGGTTACATACACCCAAAACAATCACTCCAAAGACTCTTTACATTCTTCCCTCTACATTTGTCTCGACAAATCCCTCCAAGAAATAGAAAACATCGTCAATGCCTTCCTTAATGACACAGACCCTAGCCCATACTTCAGTGGCGGCTGCCTCGGAATGGGAGTGGTGTGGTGGGGGAGGGATAAAAAACTTAAAAATAAACATAGCTTCTTCTTTGCCGTCGTACGTCTCTCCTACGTCCTCACTCTGCAGCATCGGAAGCACCCAGGCTCCCGGACTCCCCAGCCAATCATGACGCTGCATGAGCAGCATTTTGATTCGTCTGAGTGGCCTGTTTGGCTGCTCAGGCAGTACCTGGGAGGCTGGGCATGTTCTCCACCGGGCTTTGAACATGGCCCAGTGGAGAACATGCTAAGTGTGCATGACTGTTTGGCCGGCCCAAAAGGACCCAAGCCGTCATGCGCACTTAGAGAGTGCAAACCACTCCTGCTCCCTCTGACAGCGGAGAACCCAGCCCCACCCTGCACCTAACATGGTTTTAAGTGGCACTGAAAAATAAAATGATAATAACTTCTTGTTATTATCATTTTATATTTATTTTGCACTGCTCAGCAAGCAGTAGGGCGACACTCCTCCGCCTTAGCGGAGGATCCGCCACTGCCATACTTACCACATTGTTTGAAATTTAAATGGAGTCCTCCCCGGTACATCAATATAATTACTGAAAACAAAACAAGAGAAACATAAAATACAATCATCAGCTGGATATATGATTTTGAAAAGACCCCAAAAACGAAAGCAAAAAAATTAATTAGCAATCTAAAACACTGATTGTGCCTAATACCTCAGCTCACGCGAGAAACATAGCCACCAATCAGGAACAAAAATGCAGAATGAATGCCAGTTAAAGTTACTCAGGGGGATGATGACTCAACAGCAGTGCCTTCAGGGAAATACATGCGCATCTTAAAACAAGCAAGAAACCATGTCTAGCTGGCAAGAATGCGATACAAAAGGGGATGATGGACGGAACGCTTGAGCCAATCAAACACTCACCCCCAGTCAACTGATCTGGGTTTAATCCATCATCATTCTTTAGCTCACTCCACCACCCCAGTTCAGACATGGCCATATGCAAATCAGTCTGACCCTGTGCCTCATGGGAACAGTCCAGCCCGAACTGCCAAGCCATGTCTTCCCTGGACCGGAATCAAGCATCCTAGGACCGGTTTCAGGCTATCAGCTGGCAAGAATGGTCAGGAATAAGCAGAACGCCATAGAAGCCTGCTCAAAGACATCCTCGTTGAAAACCTCACAGAGGCCCAGAATTAAAATCTCCTTACAAAACCTAATCTCCTAGAGGAAATATTTTAAGACCAGCTGAACTCAATATACAAACCATCAACAGGGGTGAAATTAAATGGAATTCCAAAAAGTAAAAGCAAAAAAGCATCCTGCAAAGCAGATAATATATTAATCGGGATTCCCAAACATAGCTCACATGAACTACAAGAAGCACTAGTAAAAACCCTTTCAAGGTCATACTATTATTTGTATACTTCTCTGGTACGTGGTCTGAAGGTGTCATCACTTTTATTTACGAATGCCCTCAACTCAAAAAACTACTGGGAAGTTTGTGTTAACAGTAGCAGAAGCAACGTTACTGGAGCTTTATGAACCAAAGAATACTAAAGTTCCTAACTGACAGTAACATTTTACATGGTGGGCAGAGAGGTTTCCAATACAAATTATCAATGACAGACCATATATTCACATTATAGGCAGTAATCAGCACCATGGGCGTCATTCAGAGGTCACCAGTGGTCGCAGCTACGACCCCTGGCTTGCCCCTTGCTACACCTGGCACTGCCTTTGCGACCCCTGACCTCAGAGGTGGCAAAATCAGTGCCTGGTACATAGGAGCAGCTCACTCTAATGGACGTCATTTGGAGTTCCATTTTAATGGTTTTCTGTCAAATTTTTAATCCACAAATTGTGAATAATATTATTTACTATTAGTGTAATAAAGGTGGAGTATAATTAGCTGGAGTATGACCCTATCTGACAGCTATGGTACGTAAAAAAAATCTTTTAAATGTATGTTGTATGCATGATTGTAGGTGAGTGTGTTTATCTGAGAGTGTGTAAATGTGTGTATGTTTAAGCATGTGTGTGTGTGAGTCAAAATAAAGGTAAAATAGTGTGTGGTCTTTTCTGCTACCACTGGCATTTTGGTGAATTGTCTCCTACGATCAGCACACATATAAAAAATAAGAATGCAGGAAAAGGATTTGCTTGCTTTGTTGACTTTTAAAAACATTCTATTCAACCTAACACCCAGACTAAACATCAATTGCTTCAAGTTGGAATAAGGAGAAAACATATGGCTATGTTCCTTCAAAGTGACCCTGAACATATTCAAAGGGTGCACTACCCAATGTCCAAGCCTGGGGTAACACAACAATCTAGAATGCAACAGATCTTTGGGAAGAAAATGTAATCTTTCTGAATACTTCACTGTGGTCAAAAAATCCAAAGAACTGAAAAATGATCACCAAATACAGACTAAGTGACTATAGACTAGAAATAGAGACATGTTGTCAAAAGTTAAACACAAACCCAGTTTTTTGCAGTTTTATATTGCTCTAACACGGCCCATGGACTTTGAAGTGCTTTACATTAGCACCCAGATTACATTACACAAGGTCATATTATTTCTTTTAATGCACCGGATATTAAGTGATTTGTCCAGAATCACAGGATGTTGAGCAGACACCAGGACTCGAACCTGGTTCCTCAGTTTCAAAGCCGGCCGCACTGGCAATTTCTCCTGTCCTGCCCAACCTACAAAGATGCTCGAGGCACCTTATTCATTACAAGAAAAAAGCTGTAATCAGCATAATTGGAGGAAAAAAAATTGTGCTTCATCCTACAAGACCTGCCAAAAACAATGGAGAGGGCAGCAAAATATATCTATGCAAGTCACAAAATGATTGCATAAAACATGGACTTCAAAATAGTCAGGGAATTGTAGACGACCTGTTCAACTGATCAGACTAATATTTAATGTATGTCACATGTTCAGTTTTGCAACATTTGTTTGAACTGTTATGCAAATAAAGTAAAGTGCATTGTATTGTATTGAGAGAGAGAGCTTCTGAGGTGCTTAAACACCAGCTTATCACCCTTCTTTGTTTGGGCCTACGGTGGCAGGCTGCCAGTAATACCCATCCATGCCATGCCTTGGGCACACCATTCCATGTCTAGTGCACACCTTGCAGTGCTTTGCGCACACAGATCTTAGTCCCATCACAGCTGACACTGCTAGGGATGAGACAGATTTTTGGATGGCGATGGGCACAGGGCTGGAACTGCTGATCGGATACCTCAAGATTCTGCTTCCATGGATACAAAGAGCCAGCCTATCATTTCCCACCAACAGGTGGCACTATCTGTAGGCAGCCACACCCAAAGGTTCTGGTAAGGCAGTCCTCTCAGAGCCTGCAGCACACTGGCAGTAGACGTCCAGGCCTATCCCACTTGTATTTAAGGCACTGGAGTGGCAGAAGCCTGGCTTTAAGAGACACACATCTCCCATGCACACAATACCACCTCCAAAACTGCAACACAGAACTGTTTCTCCTGCTTCCTTCACTTCATTACTTAGCTGTTGTCAGAGCATCTCACCAGTTCCAAGCCTCCTACTCAAACGCATTCCTCCTCTTACACACTTTCTCGCAGGTGTAAGCAGAGACAAAAACATGCACTTTCTCCCTTTGTCTCTGTCTTCCAGCCACTCACACACATACAAACATCAAATTGCTGATCACTCTCTCTCTCTCTCTGCTTCTCCTTCTCCTGCCCACACTTTCTCCTCCCACACATCTCATAGGCATAAATTCTCATGCACACACACACACGCAGATACTCCAATGCACACGCAGGAACACGCAACAGCGAGAGTTGAAACAGACACACACGCCACCCCAAATCACCATGGGCATCATGTTCCTGTTGTTTTCGGTGAATGGTCCTAGTCTGTGTTGCAGAAAAGGCCGAGATGTGTGCATTTTCTTGTGTTTTGAAAAATGATCTTGCTGCATGGGTCATGTTTTTATGTCATGTGGGAAAGGGAGATCGTTGCAGTGTTTTAATAAATGAACCGAACAGATGTATAAATAAAAACACACATTCGATGAAACCCGCAGCAAGGTTTATAGTTATATTTATTTAATGCACGAAGAAGAAAATCAGTTGCAAATCGCCTATTTTCAAGCTTCATGAGGACTGATATTTTTCAGTGACTGTGTTTTTATCCCTCCATTTAGTTATAAACCTCAATAGTTCATGGTATTGCTTCCCCTATTTGGATCATTTAATCTAGAAACATTAAAGTGCAAAAAGTCACCTAGCATGTGTCTGGAACTCCTACCTCACCCACTACACCAAGCAGTAGTAAAGTGAGGGTGGTGTCAGCAGTGATGCAGGAGGATGCCACAAATGCCTTTAGAGTTGATTGCATCCAGTGCCTCCTTGGCTTGACTCTGAGTTATTTCTTATTGCTATTGCATAAACAGGAATCATGATCAGAAAAGCACACTGGCAAGCTATACCTTGCCTACTATAATTATGGATTAGGTCAACTTCCATCAACACAGTCGGAACTGCAAAACTCTCTTCCACTCATCTATTCTAGTGGGTTGCTCCATTATCTAAGCTACGACCACTATGTCCAAGAAGGCCAGAAAAAACTCCAAAAAACGTGCCAAGGAATTTCGCTTTACTTGTAATCAGAGGCTTATTCTCACCCTAAAATGTGTCATTACCTTTAAAATCCTCCTCCTATTCGCCACTCCCACAAGGCAAAACAAACTACTGTTATCACAGACCTATACATTTTAATATTAGTAGCGATCCAGTGGGGTGTCAGAACTCGGAATTTGCTCAAACCCAGAAAATACACAATTAACACTTACATCAAAGGAATGATCGCAATCCAAGCATCTGACAAAAGTCTCTCTTGTTTCGAATCAATCTCTGAATCTCTCACAATCTCAGAAGAACAAAAAACCCTTAACAACCACAGATCCAACACCTCTTCAAACATTGGTCCAGGCTCCATATAGTTCCTAGCGTTCCAACGCTTAATTCTCTCCTCTTCCGCATACACACTAAAGCTGATCAATTCAAACAACCGTCCATCTGGGAAAAATACCAGAATCAGAACACAGAAAATAATTGGGCTAGCACATGGAGCCCTCCACCCCCCTCATGTGATATAAATTTTCTTCTAACAAACCGAATATTTGCCCAAATACTGGATCAACCCCACAAGGAGCACAAGAGCCCCTCGTACCCGGATCCACACCACCATCAGTCCTATGACAGGAATCAATCTTTCTAAAACTTCAGTAAAACATCTAGTAGCTCCAATATAACCTACATCCCAAATGCCCAACGATACCACACCCAGGCCCAGATTCTCATAGCTGTCAGACAACACAGCGCAGCACCCAAAGAGTCTGCGCTGCGTTGCGTGACAGGGAGAGGGCAGGAGAGCGCCATATTCACAGAGATATGGCACTCTCCTCCCCATTCCCTAGCTCCAGCGCTGATTTCAGCTGCCGTGCGCTAAGCACACGCATTAGCACAATAACGCTCGAGTGCGTGCCTGAGTCTACCATAGGTTTTGTACTGAAAGGGTACCCTTCCAGTACAAAATACTATGCACAAACACACTTCAAAGCTTTTCCTACTTTGGATGTGTGCTGTACAGTGCAGCACGCATGCAGGTTGGAAAAGCAAGGGGGAATGACAAATTTCTACTTGTAACGCCTGTTTTCCAGCTGCATTAATTTTTGACGCTAAACCCTGTCTGCCAGTGTTAGTAGATAGGGTTTAGCATAAAAAAAGCATGGGTGGTAGCATGGGAACGCCCATGTACTACTCATGAAACGCCCCTGTGATGCAAAGTAATACAAAGCAGCATTTCACCCTGCTTTGTGTTACTTTTCAATACAAACCAACGCAAATACCAATTTGCGTTGGTTTGTTAATCCCACAACAGGTTTAGCGTTGGGTTTGCATTAAAAAGGTACCGCTAAACCTTTGAGAATCTGGGGCCCCAGTCCTACTGTATCATTAAGCTGTACCTGAGTAATATTCAAATACTTAATTGATAGTCGAGGCTTGGTTACATACGTTTGTCATGTGCTAGGCCTCACAGATGCATGGCTTAAATAAACCTATGTGCTACTGTTGATGACCTAAGTCTAAGTGCTAACATTAAAGCCCTTTAACCCTCTTGTCAAATACGCATTCTCTTGTCTGGTGGCAGTTGTGTATTGTATTTTAATATCTGGCTGTTGTCACAGTTAGAAAACGAAGTGAACTGTAAGATATTTAGGACACTGCAAGTAAAAGTGCTTCAATAGTATTCCAGAGTATTCACCTGAGCTCCCTGTCACTTCCAATCTATGCTTCTTCTGGTTTCCTTTTTCTTCTTTACTGTTGTTTATTTAAATCTTTGCTTTCCCATATTTATTTGTTTTTGTCATTGAGAAACATTGAGTATGAAATGGAACACACAGTAAAATGAATTGTACAATACAACAGTTAGGATAAAAACTAACAGAGCATGAACTGTTTTGGTCTAACATTGCCAACTGTTAGATCTAACGATACATGTAAACTGAACACGGATTAAACATGACTATTGAAAGTACATGCCTGAGAGGTAATCAGATTTATACAATTACCCCAGATGCTGAAGTAGGAAAAGAAAAGCAAAGCACAAAGCCTAACAATCAAGTGAGGACAACCATGAACTGTTCGCTGGGAACAACAATCAACAACTATTCTAAACAAGGCTGAAGGAAATGAAGCGAGCGTGACTCGAAAACCAACTTTCACCCAAAGGAAAGTCACTTATATATACACTGAACACCAACCGCACACTAACGGAGCACATCGCCAAAAAACTATGCAAAAGTTTGAACTGCAGTTAAAAATAATATATAATTACCAATAAGGCCAGTATCTGCTATATATCTACCAGCTTTTGAACTAGTTCACACATTAATCAGAACGGAAAAAGATTACACAGAACAGAGACATTCCTTCTTTCAGTGTAGCAGGTGAGGGAAGAGATGGGGGAGCATTTTCGGTTCACCCAGTTGTGCAGGAGCAAGGCACGGGCTAGGGGGAGAAGCAGCCTGCAGTACTGCAAAGTGGTACTGAGTTTGCCGACCCAGTAATTCCCAAGCTGAAGACATTGGGCAAGTTGGATGGACCACAGCAGCATCCCGCCTCTCCTCCAGGGATTCCTCTCCAGGCCACTCCTAATGACGGCCCATGTTAGGTAACTGGTTGCCTGGCATTGAACACCAGCACAATTTCAGATTTAAAAAATGGAAGAACAATCAAGGCAGGGCAAATGGATGTACGCACTTAGTCTTTGGTGTCCACTTTGCAGATTCTACATCTTTTCAATTAGACGTAAAATGAGTGCTTAATTTGAGCCGGTGGTTTCGGGTGCTCGGCACCGGCACTTAATTGTCAACACTGGCGCTTGTGACAATCTACCACAAGGTAGAGCTGTCTGGCTAATTTAGAGATGACCACAACAACAGTTCGTTATTAATTCAATATACATTAAAATGTCTATTCCCTGCTCCCAAGCCATTCTTATAGCTTCGGGGGCCTGGAATAGCCCGAACTGTCACACTTGTAGGAGTGTGACGGTCAGTAGTTGTGTTGTTACTATCATTGGCAGCATCGCAGGGGCAATGTGTGGTGCAAGCTGCACTGGCCTCCTGACCGGAGCCCTGGTGCTTATTTTTTTTTACAAATTAAGCGCTGCGTAAACTATCTTGTAGTACTGAACAAGACACCGTTTGCACTAAACCGTGTCTTAAGCAACCCACAATCATTATGCCTTTACAAGCAATAACATGGAAATGCTGGTTTACCTCAGTTAATGCAGCAATTTGTGCAAGCCGCCTGGTTTTAGCATCTTGTAAAACCGACTAAACTCGTGGCCATACTGAATATAATGTTCATCCTCAAAGCTCTTTCATCTTTTATAAACTTATTTCAGTGGTGGCGGCTTGAGGTTGAAAGGAGAGAGCAACAAAAGAAATGCCCGGATGATGAATCGTGTCAGGTTTTGAGCACTCTCCTGTTTCGGATTGTATGAAGGGCGCAGATGCTGTGCACACCGAGGCCGCACAAAGAGGCTACACGGCAACTCTCAGGTTTCAGCTGAAAGGCCCCACACCCACCACACACTGATTCCCCCCAATTCCCGCTCTGGCTTCCGATCCTCCTCAGAATCATCCTCCTCCCGGCTTTTGAAAGATGTCTTAAGCATCTCAAAAGTGAAACGGCACATTCATGGCTTTCTCGAGCTGGGTACGGTGATTCGCAGTTCAATAGGCAGGAGCAAGTGATTGCTGGTTTTATTGTTGGCGGCGGGATGCCTCAGAGGAAGGACGACTGCTAGAGATGTTTTGAAGATCTGTCATATATGCAGTTTTCCCATACACAGTGATGTTTGCGATCAGCAAATCAAATGTTATGCTTTGAGAGTCAGCCACGTGTGTTTTTGTTCTTCTTTTTTCTTGTGTTGGCTGTGCTGGTTGTGTGTAAAGTCGCAATATGATTTACTGTCATGTTAGGTCACTCACAAATTTAACACCAAACACAAACACAGGCATGTTGTCTAGAGGTAGTTCTCTTTTGAGTTGTCGCATGTTATTTTGTTGCTGGGTCGCACATGACGTATCCTCTTCAGCAGAAGAGTCGGATTCTTGGCCATGAATAGTACAGCAGGTGTAGTGGCACCAGTGCTCGGGGTGTGAGAAGCGCTCTTGACCCGAATAATGGCTGTCTATCTCTACCAAAATGTAAGTAGCAGAGCAGTTTCCTTGCTTTCATGAGTGCGCAATGCACCCTTGCTACAAAACTAGGAAGAGTGTATGTCACAACTTATGAGCTCTTCTAGAAGCGTCCGCGTCTGTGTGTGCGCGTCTGTGTGTGCATGCTCGGACGCATGCAGGGTATCACATAACTTATCATGGCATAGGAAGACAAATGTACATGTGGTGGGCCACATCCAAGTTCTTTTCCTATGAAAGTCTATTGTGCATCATCACAAGTTGAGAAAAAAATTGTTTTGGCTCACATACATTATCTTGTTAGAAGAAGAGCCCCTTCTGGGACAGAGTGAGCACATAACGGAGTATTCTGCTCGTGAATACTGTTCATATTTTGTCACTAGATGAGGAAAGTCATCTGATGTAGAACTGTGAGCTAACAGACATGGCCTTCCCTATGAAGGCTGCATTTCCTGATAAAAGTGGAATCCTGTCAGTGTCCCATCGGGAGTTTGAGGTGCCTAGAGTGACTGTGGAAGTCTCATGCCTCCTCGGAGATTTTAGCTGCTGAGAGCAGTTGAAATCTACGAGGTAAATGTAAGCGCATGAAGAATATTGGGGAATCTGACCCAGCATTGCTGATTTCCCTGCTAATTCCTCATACTCGGGAGGTTCTCAGCTTTCGCTGTGGAGTCCATGTTCATTCCACACCCCCAGAGTTGGAGCGCACCGGCATCCACCGGGGCGCAGAATTATCACCCCTACATCCGCAACCTTAATGTGGACTCAGAAGTTGTTTCCGATCTGGCTGAAGTCTAAAGGTGTATCCCGCAAGAGTTCATTCTTCACACTCATGGTTCTTTAACTTCTGAACCACGATCAAAAACTCCAAGAAACATATCTTAGGAAGCTTAATGCATGGGAATATTGGCACAAATATTTCACATTTTATTTTTGCCACGTGTTTTGTTGTTTCTTTTCTCTCAGATGTTGTATCCTGTTTGTCTCTTTGTTTTTTCTTGCTTGTTTGCCTTCCCCGTCATAAGCCTGATCACCGATTTAATCCAGTAATTGAACCCCCTTCTTGATGTGAGTTCACCAATGTAAAGTGAATATTGCGGGGTAATGCGGGTGTACACAAGACTTTTCTTACGAGAGATGTAAAGTGTGCTTGCCCACATTGCTTGTTTTAATCTGAGGCCGTATTGTGCTAATAGAATATCTGCACTGCACGCTTGCTGACTGGATGCAGCCTTGCAGGAGTCACACAATTAGCTTTTATCCGCGGCTCTCGATGATCTGCTCATGCTCAAAGGCACTGGAGGAGTGGCACCACTGGTCTTGTCAGAGCTTTCAGCGCACTGCATGTCGCGATTCGCCGAATACTCCCAGAGCATCCATCTTTGGCTTTTATAACTGGGAAGGCACAGGCGTGATGTTGTTCCTTCTTAGAAGGTTGGAAACAGGCATTTTCTCTGTGCCCATTGCTGCTTAAGCGACTTGGAGAGTCCTTGCGCTCATCATTAAAAAAAAAAATCTTCAGCATCTGACTTCCCAGGTTTACTCTTTTGGCTTTCATTTCTCCTTTCCGCTTTCAATACATCGATTCTGCTTTGGCGGTATGAAGGTTCTTTCAGTGCATTTTCACATTTTGGGGACTGCCTGGCGACACAGATATTTGTTGGGATGAACTGTCTGAAGTTAAAATCTAATAAAAAGTGAACCTCATATTATCAGTACCTTGAACCCTAGTCCTCCCCGCACAGTCCTTACCACATGTAGATGGCTCTGCCTTCTCAAGACAGCTTCTGACTCACGAAAAGTAGAAAAAAACATTAAAAAGTGTTTCTTCTATTTCCCCTCGCCTGTCTTCCTGGTCCCAGTCTTAGCACATGAGTTTGCACCAAGCTTACATTTTCTGCAGCCACTAAATCAGAGAACCTGACAAAAATGCAGAGCATCAAATACATTTTAATAATACATTTCAATACTCCTGAACCAAAAGAAGTATTTTACTTACTAGATATGTCCAATCAATAATGTTTAAGAAAAGTGTTTGATTCGACCAGATAGCAGCCTTGCAGATTCCATCTACGGTAAATATATTAGCTTCCACCCGCGGTGCCAAAACTCCTCTGGATGATCACCCTGGATATTCCAGGTATAGTCTTACCCGTAGATTTATATGCTTGAGTGATTACGTGCTGAACCCACCTGCTCAATGTCGAAGTGGAAGTTTTCTTGCCTTTGGTAACTGGACCGTACAAAATACAAAGAGAATCTCAATTCCTGAATGATTTTGTTCTTTCCAGATATATCACTAGAGTTCTCCTTACAGCTAACATGAAAAGGATATCAGATTGTGATCCTGATTCAAACAATGGAAATATAACCTCCGCAGATTGGTGAAATTGTGATTGTACTTTGAGCTTAAAATTAGGGTTTGAACGGAGAACCGCCCTATTCCAGACTCCACTGGGATGAAAGTGGATGTACAAGAGGAGACGGGTGCAGCAGTAGGTGGAGAATAAAGTGGCTACTTACCAACAGCTGCCATCTGCTTTTGGAACCAGATCAAAATGGAATATGTGTCTGATGTCTGTGTAGATACGGAACTTCCACAATTGCACCTTTCTTCCGAAGATCTGCTATCCCTTGCAAAAAAGCCTTCTTTTTGATGACTGGTTTTGGGAGAGGGTTCCCCGCCTGTGGGAGCAAGTCTTTGAGCATGATAGAACAGACACATCTTAGAACGGGCAGGACCCAGTTGTCCCTAACTCGAAGTTTCCACTCCTTGCAAAACTTATCCTTATCCTTCCCACTGCAACTGCACTTTGCCATCAGGAGTAGTTGCTGAGTTGGTTGGAGTCAGGATTTGTCAGCAAGTGGACCACGGGCCGGCTTGAAAGGGTCGACAATCTTACTGAACCCCCTGAGTAGGTCTTTTCTGAATACAGGATTTATTTGTAGAGAACTATCTCCAAGGTTGAAAATCTTGTTCCCTTCTGCTGTCTTCTGAATTAGGTCATTCAATTCCAGACCAAAGAGTTTTGGACCAAACAATGGAAGATTCTGGACTAAAGCCTTTTGCCCCGATTGAGCTTCCATTCCTTCACCCACAGCAATCTTCTGCCTGTTATGGAAGATCCCATAGAAGTAGCCAAAGTTCACAATGAATCGAACATCGTGCTGGAAAGACTTTTTGTCAATTACTTCATATTGCCCGGAATTGGGGTTCGGTCTGCTTTCTCCTGGAGACGATCAAACAAATAATAAAAGACGTTTAGAAATGTCTGGCCACCGGATGAAGCATACGCCCTAGTCTTAATTTTCAACTTTATTCACTTCCTCGGTTCTTTTCAAAGAACTTTCTATTTTTTATCCACAGTATCTGGTTACAATGCTTCTTCTGAAGCCAAAGTCGATGATGACACCATGCTGGGAAGTATCAAGTTCAGTTTTTGGATCTGACGAACTCTTCTTCGTCAAAATTTTGCAAGGCATACCTTTTGCCTAAAAATCACAGAAAAAAGACTTATCTATATCCTTCCTTTATTTGAAAAAAATGTTAATGAAAATCCAATGTATGAGCATTGTATTAGGAAAAAAATCCTCTTCTGGTATTTGTGGAATGGACTCAAAGTTTAAGATATCCTTAATATGATTGATGATATCAATAAACTGTTGCTCCTGCACATTTTTTCCTTTTGGGGCTGTAACCCTCTGGGGATTCAGTTTCAAATGATGTTGTTTTGCAGCAGATTTACGAGACTCCATTGTGTTTTTGCTTCAGTACTACTGCTGAGAGTACTGAGAGCTTGTTACTCTACAAAACCCCTTTGGTGTACTCATTGCTTGCCCCTGCATGCACCCTTGCGCCTGGAAGCGCTATGCCATCCCAGAAAAGGAACAGACTCAGCACAACAACCTATCGCCATGTCTTCCCATCTCAGCTCAGCACATGGTTGGGGAGAAAACAGATCAGCCGCAGCACCTTGAATGCACTCGTTTTTGTGAGGCGGCAACAAAAAAGTGACCAATTCACAAAACAAAAATTCATGGTTTCATAAGACGCTGATACAGCCAGAGACAGAGATAAGCAGAAGATGGCATAGGGAGGACGAGGATCTATATGGTTAATGGGTAGAGCATGAGCATGAAATAGAAGAAATATCCCTTTGGAGTGTTTTTCTACTATTCTTGAGCAGGATGCTGTCTCAAGAAGGCGGAGCCATGCTCATATGGTAATGCCTGTGACAAGGAGGATGGCGAGAGGGGAATATGTCTCTTTACTACGCATGCGATAGATCGCATGCCATTACAACGTGGTCGTTACAACGACCACGTTGTTACATTGCGAACCATTACATCACAAGTTGTTACAACGACTTGCTGTAGGGGGCGCGCTGGACTTAGGAATAGTATTATTTACTATTCCTACTCCAATTTGTGCAACAGCAGGGAAGGTGTTGGATTGTAAATCCAACACCTTGTGCCCCCTATCGCAAGTCGTTGTAACAACTTGCGATGTAATGGGTCGCGATGTTACAACGCGGTCGTTGTAAAGACCGCGTTGTAATGGCATGCGATCTATGGCATGCGATCTAACCGCTGTTTCCTGCGAGAGGGTAATGCCTTCTTGATTGGCATCTTTACTGCTGTGGATAAGTTACATATGGGACAAAAGGCCGCAGTTCCCCTGGTTTGTGGTCCTCGAAAGTATGAATTTATTTTGCAAGCAATCCTAATCCATCTTTGGCTGCCAATGGATAAAAGGCTCAGTTGAAGGTGGCTTGCTCGCCACGCCAAGCCTAGCATTGGTATTCGGCTCTTTTTTATTTGACATACTGAAATCTGATGTTCCCGCAAGATAGCTTCACTTTCTCAAAGTTCAAGAAATCTAGATTGAGTGAACATCAATGCTTCCCTTAATGTTCATGCTCTGTCTTCTAATCTGGTATTGAGAAAGGTAATCAGTAAAAGTCCCATCAGCTTGGATGATCCAGCGCATTATGGAACCTAAATGGAAGCAGGAGTTTAAGCAGAAGTACAAATCAAGAGGTGTGCAACACCCAACCACCAACAAATGTGTTATACGGCTTACCATTGAAGGATGTACAACATCCACGAGCTCTCACCCATTAAGGGAAAATGTGCAACATCCATTAATGGTTTGTTACAGGGAACACTGTAAATGATGTGCAAAGTCCCCCAATGCATTCATTAAAGACATTCTCGATGGCTTAACATCATTAAGTGTGCAGAATCTACCAGCACAACTATAGGAGGTGCTGCGTGTGTAACTATCAGCTTATGGTCAACACTGTAGGCCAACATTGTTTGCTCTAGTTACCAGGCCTAGAGTTTGTAATGAGCAAAGGGCAGATTTAGGTTCTCATGACAAGGTTTCTAGATTTTGGTGTGGGATACCTGAGGTTTCTAAACTCCATTTCCGGTTAGTAACCTGATTCCAGCAGTATCCCTGCATCAAAGTTCAGCAGTCATGAGATTTGTCCCCATAATAGGGAATAACCGAACAAACCTTGGAATACTTGGTCCTTTTCTGGTGTTTTTCCCTGCATTTTAGTGACAAATCCATTGACATTTACCATCACCTCAGAGCAGGCAGATATTGTTAGTTGATATATATATAAGGGTCAGGGGAGGAGGCGGTTGGCTGCTAGTCAGGGCAGGCTAGGGCAAGGTAGGGTTAGGGCAGGTCGAAAACTGAATGCTCTTCCAGTGGTGTTGCAGGGATCAGGCTGGGACCAGGGTGTGCTCATGCTCACAGCCTACCCCTATCCCGCCAGCGATTTCTGCGAGGGCGCAAGTGCACTGAGTGAATCTGGACCGAAACATCGGCCTACTTGGAAGGGCCCAACGCTGTATCCCTCCTTTTGAGTTAATGCGCTGGGGGAAATACCGCCACTCGTAATGAGGGCCTTTCAGTTAACTCCCTGTCCTCCGTGTCAGCTAATGATACTTAATCCGATAGTCAACACTCCCTTCGCTTCTCTGATTCTTCTGTGTAATCTGCAGTTCAGCATTGAAGACGTCTTCGAAGGAGTCCAGCAACATAACGCATAAGGTTTCACAGCCAATAAGGGTTAATGTTTAGTGAGAGACATTTCATTGAAAAGAAAGATGTCTTTAATAAGCAGTCATTGAACTGTTAAATTGTTTGCCTTTATTTCGAATTTTTATATAGTGCTGCACATTACAATGACCACTTCACAACACTTGAAGATAAAGATAAACATAAAAGAAATAGAGTGTACTTGATTGAGAGTTAGTTCAACCGGATGTGCGGAGTTATCCTAGAACTGGCATTCTTCGATTGCTCCCATTTGGACCCTGGATTTAATTGAAAGCCTGCATAAAAAAGTTCAGTTTTCAAGGTCTTGGGTTCAGTGGCTAAAGCTGTACCATAATTTCAGAACTTCGACTTCAAAGTATCTTCTGCCACATTTGATACACTTAAAGGGTTGTTTGATCTGGTATGCCTACGACTAGTGTCGCTTTTTGACCGGAGTACAGTGCCATAGTAGAATTTGAAGGTAGCCCAGGCCGTTACACCAATATCCTTTATGACTAATGCGCAGAGTTTTGAACTAGACTTAATTTGGAGCCAATGGAGGATTTTTAGGACTAATCTAAAGTCATCCTGTTTTCGAAGATTTAGTCACGTTCTAGTGAACAACGGAACAGTGAAAACCAGATGCGCCTATCACGTATGATTCTAAATATGGCTCCAAGTGGTTTTTATATGGTGTTGTGTAATAAAAAACAAATTGTGACTACTGCTTTAGTTTGACTGGATCTCAATTTTTGACCTGGCTCTGTTATCATTTTAATGCCCTCCGGTAATGATTTCGATGTGTCTCTCTTGCTTCAGCTGTTAGGGAATTTACCACTTTGTGTACAAACAGCCATCTTTTGATAGCTGGTAACTCGGTTGGTTTTGCAGAAGATGGGGGTTTTGGATCAAAGTCATTTAAGGTTTAAATATACTGGAATGCTAAGTTTGATTTAAAGAGAATTTTCCTTTTTTGCAGTTACATGTTTTCCCTCTTTAATCATGTGCTAGAGCCTCTCTGGGTTCACAAATACTGATTGGGACTACAAGGTAGATAAACTCGCCAATATCTTACAACTGGCCAGTCACTGTCTAGATTTTAACGTGACCTCTGGGTCTGAATCTTGTAACCAGGGGTACTGTGGGCAGATTAACTACTTTTATCTCGGAGGCAGTCGGTTGAGACCAAGATTTGCCAGTGAACCCCTCGATGGCTATACCAGTCATGACTTGAAAATTAGTTCATGGTGAGCTCATGCTGTCTTAGGGCCCCTTTGGGTAGGGAGCCTTCCTGGTAAAGGACTCCATGAGTTCCTCTAAAATGCGGATCTAGCACGCATATCTAGCATATTTGCTTGACTGTCAGTTGCAAGACCTCAAGATCATGTCAGGCAGAGGACTGATGGAACCCATGTGCCTCTGGATAGTCTCATAATGCTTTCAAGATTGTAAGCTAGCAAGCAATCAAAGGGTGCTTGCTCTGAAACGA
Source organism: Calotriton arnoldi (assembly GCA_963921515.1). Taxonomy (NCBI): domain Eukaryota; kingdom Metazoa; phylum Chordata; class Amphibia; order Caudata; family Salamandridae; genus Calotriton; species Calotriton arnoldi. The sequence continues at coordinate 1,128,894 of CAWUFW010002105.1, forward strand.
GGGTCCCCATGAAGCAATAAAAAGTGCTTCAGTGGTGCAGAAAGAGTAAATTTGCCAGTCAGGGTCACTAACCTAGGTTGCTTACCTACATTCTGTCATCATTGTTATCCAATGGATAGCCTCCTCTGCTTCTCCTGACCCTCACTGAGACCTGGGTCATGTTCCCTTGATTAGGACAGGCGGGTGATATTTTGTTTGGTAAATTAAGATCTCTCCCCTCATGCTCAGGTGCATTAATTAAAGAGACAAACTCTTCGACAGGCATGCAGGTCAGAAGTTGGGGGCTGGAGGAGGAATGTTAGGTGCAGGCATATCCTAGGTTGAGGGTCCAGGAAGCACTGGCTAACCCCATACAGGTCTGTCGAAGGGTAGCTCTTCAGCTTATGGGGTCCAGCATTTTTTCTATTTTGGGGGAGCTAAAACAGGAGCTTGGCTGAATGCTTTTAGTGGAGAGCATCAAGGGAGGAGGAGTGATTTGCCAGCTTTCTACAGATGATACTATGGTAACTGGCTTGGGCGGGACAGGTTGTGTCTTGTTGCTCCCAAACCACATATCTGGTAAACAACTCCTTATTTGGAGATCCAGTTGGTGTTGTTAAGGCACGGGAGCTTGAAGGAAGGTTGCATGCCCAGGCTGCCCTCAAGTGGGTGAAAGACAACATCCTAAGTATTCACGTACCTTGTCAGGGGTTATAGGCACAGTTGACCAATCTCAGCGTGCTTACTATTGTGTAAGGAAGAGAACTGTTGGGGCTACATTTACTTTAGGCAGCAGCAGACCTTTCCCACAGGGGGCAAGGTGTATCATTACTATTCAAGCTGCCTCCTACAAGGTAGTCACCCCAGGGTCAGGGCAGAGAGATGGCTCCCTGTTGATCAAAAGCGGAGCACTTTTGGTGGTCAACATCAATTCAGAATCTAGACCTCTGCTGAGCAGCAGTCGTCAGCTGGCACATACATGGCCACAGGGAATGAAATTTAACAAGGTGAACTTTCACTGGAACTGCGTAATTATTGCAGTGTGTAACCACTGCAAAACACACCTGCAGCTGTTTGGCCTTGCAAGCATTCACAGTGTACACTTCCAATGTGTGCTGTGTTGTCATGCTCCAGAGATTATCCAGGGGGTGACGATAGTCCACAGCAGTCGGTACCCAATCATACTGTTTTGTAATGTGTCTAAAGCTTGTTCTTCTGGCATTCCGTGTACCCCTTAATCCAAGCCATCAATCTGACCCAAGCTCTGGTGCTTCTCCAGAGGAAATGACATTTTTTGACTACAGTAAACTGGCCTTGAAAATTGAGTTGTTTGAGTTGAGTTGCTCGAGTATGGCTGCTTTCTTGAAATATCTAGACATTTAGGGCATCATTACGATGGCGGGCGGAGAAAGTCCGCCCGCCACCGCAGCGGAATGCGTGACCGTCCGCAAGGGGTGCGGCGGTCCCGCACATGACATTACGATGCCACCGCCACCGTGGCAAGCCCTATTCACATCATTGTGGCGGGCGGTGCTCACCGCACCGCCCGCATAATGCTGTGAATGCACGTCGTGCATTTGCATGCACAACGTGACAGGCACCGTGTGGTGCCTGCCACCTTGTGCATACAAATGCAGGGGGGTACCACAGGTACCCCCCATGTGCATCCACCACCCCCTCAACATCCTGGGGGCCCGCAACGGGCCCCCAAATGCAAAGACCGTATGCCTTTCCATGGCGGCAACGCCACCATGGAAAGGCTGATCTCCGCTGGCATCATAATATGGATGGCGGTGTCTTGGAGACACCGCCACCATATTATCCCTGTTTTCTGCCGGTTGACGAGTCGACCGGCGGAAAAGCGGCGGACGGTCTTTCCGTCCACCGCGGACCCCCCAGCCATCATAATATGGCGGGGGGTCTTTGCTCTGCGGATGGCGGGCGGATCGCCCCCGCCGGGCTGGCGGTGACTTCCGCCGGCCCGGCGGGGGCGATCCGCCCGCCATCATAATGACCCCCTTTGTTTGTAATCTATTAGTTGTAAGAGTTCATATCCTATGATAACCAATACACTCTGCTATATGGAACTTTGAAACATTGTACGCAGGTGGCACCTCATTAGATTTCCATGTTAAAAAACTGATACTATTACACTGGGAAGAGGCACCAGACAGGGCTGCCCCCTATCCCCCCTGATTTTCTCCTTGATTCTAGAACCATTGGCTTCCTGGGTGCGAGGAGATGTGATACTTTGAGGGCTGAAGTGGGCGGAGGGACATGAGGATAGAATATCGTTATATGCGGATGACATCCTATTATATTTGGCGTCCCCCCCGTGCGTACCTAAATAGACTCCTCGATATCTTCACCAACTTTGGCAAATACTCCGGTTATGCTATTAACTGGACTAAATCAGTACTGTTTGTCCTCCGGGGTCCAGTCCCTCGGCTTCCCCCGGGATGCGAGGTTGAAGTGGCCCTAGATGGTTTTCGCTATCTGGGGATTTTTATCACCCCTGACTCCCTACTCTTTCAACAAAAAAACCTAGCCGTCCCACTGGACAGACTTAGAAATGATGTTATTTACTGGAGATCCCTGCCGCTCTCTTTGCTAGGTCGTGCGGCCTTGTTTAAAATGCTCGCTCTTCCACGGTTTTTATATGTCCTACAAAACTGCCTATACTGGATTGCCGACTCCTATTTCAACAGTATTGACAGCGGGGTCCGGTTGCTGTTGTGGAATGGTACAGTGCCCCGTATAGCTCTACATAAATTGACTAAAGGGTGGTACGATGGAGGAATAGCACTTCCAGACATACGACTTTATTATTGGGCTTCCCAACTGGCGGTAGTAAATCACTGGCTGTACCGCTCCCCGTTAGACCCGGCCTTTATGCTAGACAAATACCAGATGGGAAAGGAGGGGTGCCTTGGTGCTTTATACACGAAGGTCCGGAAAGGGAGGTATGTGGGCCCCACGGCTCGTACGGTGGAAATCTGGCACAAGGCGACTAAACGACTAGGCTGGACTGATGTACTGACCCAGTCTACACCGCTGTGGTCCACCCAAAAGCTGGGCCTCCTGTGTTATCAACCCGGCTTCGACAAATGGGATACGATCGGGCTCACTAATATAGGCCAACTCATCCAGAAGGGCAAAATGCTCACTTTTCAGGAATTACAGGAGAAATATGAGTTAACTAAAGGGGAGACATTTCGTTATCTGCAGATTCGCCATGCCTTAGTAACAGCACTCCCAGATATGGGGAACCTCCCGGAATCGTCCCCATTGGAGGACCGGTTGCTCTCTGAACCAATTCCAGACAAACCTATATCATTACGTAGTAGGTGGCAAGCTGACATAGGGGACATTGAAGATGAGGACTGGCAGACGGCACTGATGTCGCCAAGGGAGGCGGCTATTGCACACCGCTTCAGTCTGATCCAACTAAAAATCTTACATAGAGCTTACCTCACCGGGGTCACGTTAGCGAAAATGGGACAGAGGCAAGACGCATTTTGTATGAGGGGGTGTCACCAAGAAGCAACTTTCTACCACACAATATGGGACTGCCCGTTCATACGACCCATATGGAAGGGGGCAATGACACATATGCAAGATGCACTGGGCAAAAAGATCAACGTCACTCCACCACTGGGACTTCTTAATATCTGGGACGCGACCGATCTCACGGAGGTAGAACAACAACTAGCTACTCTGGGGTACATACTAGTTAAGAGAGCAATTGCAATGAAATGGGGGGTAGCGGAGAGGCCATCAAAAAAGACCTGGGCGTCCACACTCGATAAGTGCATTAAATCTCGAGGATGTCCCAATAAATGGGATCAAAAATGGGGTGGGTGGAATGCATATCGAGGGGACTTGGGTATATCCCCGACTGTGGAAATGGAGATGTCTAGAAACACTAATTGCTCACCTGATATGATTGGTTGATCAACTCTTATTGTTAAATACTACGCATCTGATATCGTAGGATCGAACTGTATATATACCAATGTTTGTGATGATTGGAATTTGATAATTAATTATAAAAAAGGAAAAAACTAATACTACTCTTAACACCTCTGAAGTTATTGCAGGATAAAACTGTTCAATTCCCCAACCCCGCAGATATTTTTTGAATATGATGACAACAGCTAGGGCTGGAGACTTCAATTTGCACTGTTAATCTCTCATTTCACTTACAATAATTTTAATGTGTTATTGTAGTATTTCTTCTATTTCATGTAATAACAATGACCGTTCATTCATATTTTTCATGTTTCTGATAATAGTTCCGGTATACTGTATCAGGGTCAATTTATGCACCATCTCCCATGACCTAGGCCATGACTGCCTGGCCAAGCTACCCAGGAGATTCAAGTTGACTTTGGAGGCCCACCTTCCTGACTCAGACTAAATAGCAATCATCTGCTCTGCAGGGAACATATGGAGTTTCAACTCTGAAATTGCAGGTGGTCCCTACCACCTAAAGATCTGGGAACAGCCTGACAAATGGGCACCTCCCACTAATGCATTCATTAATGATCGCTGGTGTTAGACATGCATCATTCACCCATGAATCTCATTGAAGTTGTCCTGCATGGTTATCTGTTGATGCATGGTATTTTGGTCGACCGTGTCAGAGAGGCAGGGATTCAGGGCCCAGCCCTTAGCTGGATCAATTCCTTCCTGAATGACTGCTCCCAGGCAGTCCGGTGTGGCCAGTTCACGGCACCTAAATTAAAAACTACGTGCGGGGTCCCACGGGGCTCGTCGCTCTCCCCGCACCTGTTTAACCTTTACCTTCTCCCGCTGATCAGATCTCTAAAGGAAAGGAAAGTGGTCACCTTTAACTATGCCGACGACCTTCAACTGCTGTTCACAATCGACAACTCTTCCCAGTCTATATCTGAGTTTCAGTCTACCATGCAATTCATTCAGCACTGGATGAACCACAACCACCTAAACTTAAATCCAGGAAAGATAGAACTAGTCCTGACGGGTGGCACCCGCAATCCGTGGAGTCCACACTACTGGCCAAACGATTTAGGACCCCCCCCCAATTCCTTCCTCCTCAGTAAAAAGCTTACGGGTCACCATAAACAATGACCTCTCCTTAAAAACCCATGTTGGCACTGTGATCTCCACTTGCTTCTCTCAGCTGCGTAAAATTAGGAAGATTAGCAGGCTACTCTCCCAAGCAGCTCTGATCCAGGTCGTGATAGCTATGGTCTTATCACGACTAGATTACGCCAACGCAATCTACCTCGGTATGCCACTCGGCTTCACAAAACGGCTACAGCTGGTGCAGAACCAAGCAGCAAGACTGATTCACAAACAACCCAGATGGCAACATGCCTCCCCTCTTTTAAGGAAACTGCACTGGCTGCCTATTTCCCAACGTGTGCCTTCAAAATCGGCTGCCTGGTGTTTAAATCCCTGAACGGCTGTGGCCCCAAATTTATAGACAGCCTCATCTCTCGCTACACCCCCTCACTCAACCTTCGCTCGGCTCATCTTCAACTTCTGACTATCCCGACCTTCAAGTTGAAGCGCCAAGGGGGCTGTAGGTTCGCTATTCTGGCACCGAGACTGTGGAACTCCATCCCACTGGAAATTAGGTTAAGCATCGATCTAATGAGGTTCAGGAAATCCCTTAAAACCTGGCTGTTCACCCAAGCCTATGTATAACTGCTCCGGTCCGGCACCTTCTAGTATTTTAGCGCCAAGAAACCAACTGGTGTACGAGCGCTTTACAAAACCATTTTAACATAACATAACATTTACAATGCCTATCAATGCACCGGTTGCAGGCATGCTGGGTAATGCACTATTAATAATAGTGAAGCATCCAGCAGTGCCTTCGTTAGAGGTTTGCTGCATGGATCACTGTCAGTGAATGTGCAACCTTCACAAGGCCACATGCAGTCTTGTTCGCAGCCAATAGAAATGCATTATCCACTAGTGAATTTATATAGGTGCCCTGCATTGACCTCTGTTGGTAGATATACGGCATCATCACTATATCCGCACAAGGTAACGACTCACCAGCAGATGTGCAGCAATGAATCTGCTTCTGCTGTGCCACATAGGTCATTGTCGATAGATGTGATGTGCAGTTTGCACCAATACATCACACATAAGAAGTGTAAGTTGGTTGCCCCGCTATAAGCAGCGCATGGGTCTGATTCGGTTCACGTTCTTCTAGTCTTTGTCAGGGAGCGTTTTTGAAGGAGCGCTGCGTTGTTGTCTACTTTTAAATGTGAGATGTATGTTTTTGACCGTTTTTCGCCAGTTAACAGAAGACTGTTTTCTTTTAAGGGTTTCCTTTGCAATTGTGTCTCAGTGGGTGCAGCCTTGCCGTTTGCCAGCAGGTGTAACCGTTTCTTTGATTTCCTCTTACTGCTCTGATAAAAGCATTGTGACTTGTCATATAGGCTGCGTGCAACAAATATTTCTAATGCAGCTACTACAGGGCTTTTTGGACACGTGACTAATAGAACAAGACGGCAGGGGGTCCCGCAGGGCCCTCCGAAGCCTGAACTTGCGGAGTTCGATTAAAAAAGCTTCTTCTTGAAGTCCCTGTTTTCTTGCTTCGGACGGTGTCCAGGCCGAGGACAGGACAGGCTTACGCGAAGATAAAAGGCTTCGTGAAGCGCATGGGCGTCCGCAGGGGGGGCAAGGCGGGGCGCTTGTCCCCCCCCCTGGAGCGCCCCTCCTTGCCCCCCCTGCGGACGCCCATGCTTAGTGTCTGTCAGTCACTGCCTTAGTTTGCTGCTCATCTTTTTATTCACTCTCAGGTGTGCATTGATGGGAGATTTATATATTTATAGTGTTCTGGCGTGTGGTGCTTGCATCAGGAATTGCCTTTTGTTAAAGGTGTAAGTTGTAGTTCCAGGTTTCGGCGGCAGTCGTCTGTCTCTGTCCTTTGTTGTTTTCATGACACCGCTGGTTTCTCAGGTGGCTGCTGTTTGTTCGTGATGGGTCTGGTTCTTGGCTCTAGTGAAAGGCGCCCTTCGCTGCTTTGTTGTGCTAAGCAGTGTGCGTTTCTTCATTTTACAACACCAGGCTCCCCGCAGAGCGTCTGCCTCTTGCTCCGGTGTTGTTTTTGTCCTCAGGCTGCTCCCCGCCCCTTCTCACCTCTCTGAGAGCCAGTGCCCTCTTTGACCCTCTACCTGCCGCCCACCCCCTCCCCCGCCTCTTCTCCCGGTTCACACCTTGGTGCTTTCACACTTAACGTCACCTCCAGCTGGCATTTTCAGAGAGGGCCCCGGGCTCCCTATCACCGACATGAGGAGGAGGAAGAAAGAGGGGGGACAGAGGAAGACTTGGTGGGGTTGGGGAGACGGATACGGTGGGGGGTGAGAGTGAAGGAAGAGGGGGGAAAGAAAGAGAGAGAGAAGCAGTGGGGAAAGAGAGACCGAGAAGTAGGGAGGAAGGAAGATGAGAGAGCAAGTGGAGGGGGGGGGGATCTGGGTGAGGGAGAGCAGCTTCAGAGAAGTGAGACCTGTGTCCTAGCTCCGCCAGTGAAGACAGCGGGTCCAAAGGAGAAAGAACCAGGCCAGACAGAGTAGGTCCAGGAAGTGTGCACAGAGACAGGCTCGGTGGGTCCGGAAGAGGGGCAGGGCAGGCAGAACAGCTCCAGAGAAGGGCGAGCAGAACCGGACCAGGGCGAGCAGATCCGGACCCGCAGATCCTCCTGAGCAGGGAGACGGCGCGATACACAATCAGAATGTAGTGTTCAGCTTTTGGGGTGCCCAGGGGTAACTTTAGGGTTCAGGGTGGGTGTGGGTTTTAGGGTGCCAGGGAGTAATTTTAAGGTTCAGGGTGGGTTAGGGATTGGGGTGCCAGGGGATAATTTTAGGGTTCATGGTGGGTATGGGTTTTGGGGTACCAGGGGGTAATTTTAGGGTTCAGGGCAAGTAGGGGTTTTGGGGTGCCAGGGGGAGAAATTGTAGGGTTCAGGGCGGGTAGGGGTTTTGGGGTGCAAGGGGGGGAAATTTTAGGGTTCAGGGCGGGTATGGGTTTTGGGGTGCCAGGGGGACAATTTTAGGGCTCAGGACGGGTATGGGTTTTGGGGTGCCAGGGGGTAATTTTAGGGTTCGGGGCGGGTAGGGGCTTTGGGGTGCAAGGGGGGAAATTTTAGGGTTCAGGGCGGGTATGGGTTTTGGGGTGCCAGGGGACAATTTTAGGGGTCAGGCGGGTATGGGTTTTGGGGTGCCAGGGGGGTAATTTTAGGGTTCAGGGTGGATATGTGTTTTGGGGTGCCAGGGGGACAATTTTAGGGGTCAGGGCGGGTATGAGTTTTGGGGGGGCAGGGGTAATTTTAGGGTTCAGGGTGGGTATGGGTTTTGAGGTGCTAGGGGGTAATTTTAGGGTTCAGGGTGGGTCTGGGTTTTGGGGTGCTATGGGGTAATTTTAGGGACCAGGGCGGGTATGGATTTTGGGGTGCCACAAAAGAAAGAGATGGCTGTGGCACAACAACCCTATGGTGTATGAGAACATATGCGGCCTGCTTCCTGCCCCCCATGGCTCCTCCTGCGCCCCAGTGTTTCTTGTGCCCCACCTGGCACACATCATGTCGGAGGATGGTGATGACGTTAACATTTTGCCCCCCCCTGGAAAAATTTCTGCGGACGCCCATGGTGAAGCGGGACCTTGGACTCGAGTCCCCAGATATGTTATAAATCCGGTGAGAAGAGGGCTGCATCTCAGGTACTAAGTTGTTACCCACTGGTGACTCTTCAGGGTCTTCTGTGATTGGAATGCCTTGGTGATCTCTGGCCAGTTGCCACTGCGTGTGGCACACACATATACACACACACACACACACTCTTAGAATTACTTCACTGATTAGTAGCGATCGACACATCTTCATATCCTGCCACAACAGGACGGTGGTCGTTCCAAAAGAGGGGCACGGCTCCAGACCTGCACGCAATGCTGAAAATGTATTGCTCGAACATCCTACTTTCAAAAGTGAAAGATTTATGGCGCAATCCGTCTCAGGCAATGCGACTAGAATTTGGAACTCGCTACCTCCAATCCTTCGGACCACCACCTCTTTCCAGATTTTCAAAACAGATCTTAAAACTCTTCTCTTCCAAAGCACTTCCAGGAATAATTCAACCCGGGTCATGACCCTCATGGTCACATGACATTCACCTGAGCTCAATTTTGTAAATATGTATTCTGTACTTCCTGTATTACCCTAATTGTGCCACCTTTCGGGTTTTTAATCGTGATTGTATCTGTAACTTGTTATTATGTAAATTCTACCGAGTACCTCTAAGACTCTCACTCCTTATGTGACTTACGTCTTTTTATAGTAAAGCAATCTGACACCTCTGGGTAAAGTTTGCACTATATAAATATGCATTCAATAAATACATAAATAAATAGGCACTTGGGGAGGGGGAGGAGAAAGAGAGAAAGAGAGTCTGTGTGTATACACCATACTTGCATGTAGTAAATAACGAAAGCATTCTGTATCAAATGCTGGTTCGAACAGATCTGAAAGGTCCTGACAGTGATACCGAAAATGTCTGAAAGCACACTGAAAGAAAGTGTTTTAGTTTGGTATGTGTATCTTGTGCAGTTTGTACTGTCGCTGTGTAGGTAGAACAGAAGTCCTTGATGTAGAACAGAGAGACACTTTATTTAAGGGTTGTGTGTTTGAGGAAACAACAATAAAGCTAATCGTCTGAAAGGGGTGCTCGGTAATGGATTTATGTGGGCTTGCTGCTAGAGGCATCTGCACATTTATTAGGTACTTTAAGGACTATAGTGGGTCGTATTTATAGCTGTGTTGTGGTTTGTGCTCTGAGCCCATTTTGCGACTTTATGCAGCATGAGGCGTGCCTGTGCCTTGTGCATTCGGTGCTCTGCTGTGGTCTCCATATGTCAGAGGCAGCGGACAACTTGGAGGCCCGGTCTGCAGAAGAGGAACATGACCTGGGCATTGACTCTTACAGAGCTGATAACAGGTTTGAATTAGGGTTGACTCTAAGCTGGGCTAGAAGTTTATCTTTGGTGTTCGCCTGGTACTGAACACATCACAAGGTTGTGTTTTAAATACCTGAAGGAATTCTAAAAAGACAGAACGTGGTTTAAGAAAATAATTTTTCTTTCCGTACTATATAGATTAACTATTTAAGACTCCAGAACGTCTTTGCGGACTCGTTAATTAGTATCGCAGTTTCAAGAATCATATGGCAACATATAGCGATGACCTGGAGGGTGTTAGCTGCTCCAAACAGTCAACAAATCCACTGCAGTCCTGCGGGGTCTCAAGGTCGTTTATGCTCTTCAGATTAGGTCATCATCACATTCTAAAAACCACAGGTGTTTGTTGTGGTGGGCTAGACATGCCAAATTTTTAAAAAGTGTGCAGAATAATACATCATATTTGCTGCACAGCACTTCGGTGTTTACAAATGTCTAACAAATGTTACTTCAGTGGATGATTGCTTGTTTCCTCAGATGTGTGAAGTTGTAACTACCAATTAACAATATCAAAGAAGAAATTTCTTACTGACTAATTAATATGTTGTGCACTTGTTGGAGATAAATAGTTGACCTCCAATGCCCCGTTACTCTCCATGGTAGCTTGGGCGAGCAGGCATTGCCTAGTCCAAAGGAGGTGCTATGAAGTTTGAGACAAGATACAATATGACACAGTTGCTGTAATTATAATAAATATGGACCTTTCCGATAGACCTAATAAGAAAGTACCCCTTTAATAACACCTATAATATACAAGACCAGTAAAAGGTAAAACCAAAATAAAAGAAATAACACCGTTTGACAAGCATTCAACTTATCAAGAGCTCAGGATGTTGAGGAAAGCAAGCTTAATCTGCAGAAAATGGTTTTCTGTGTTCGGTTTAGAAAAAGTGGTTTGAACCACAAGAATGCACGAATTCCACCTATGCATGGGACATCCATGCCCACTGGCACCAGTAAAAATTTGGGGTTAGATTGAATCTTTCAGTCTGGAAAAACATGCAGAAACACTGTTTCTGCATGTTATTCTCTATTTACATCTACATTTGAAATAATATCATGAGGTAATGCAGTAAACAAATCGTGGTGTTAAGCATAAGATCCACCAATCTCTAAATGGCTCCCAAAAAAGCAAAACTGGGCCCCAAAGTTACAATCAGATCACTACAATGATTTCGGTCAATGCGCTGTTCATAATGAACTTTATAAACAATGAGGACAGTGATCCTCCCCCCAATATTTATAACGCCTTATGTACTGTTCACGCTGACTAGCTAATTGTGATCGCTATGAAAATGACAACCTAACGCTGTAAAATAAATACGAACAATTCATATGAAAGTTCTTAGTGTGCACATTCCATTTCTTCTGTCAGGAAACCTGTTTTATCTCCTGGTTTAGGGTTTTCACAGTATCTTAAGGTGCATATCTCGTGTCGCTGGATCACTTGGGGAACGAGGCTCAGTAAGGGAGAGTTCTAATTCTAAGGGGAAACTGGGGATGTGAGATATCAAGGTAACGAGAACTTATAACGGCCACTCAGGACCTTCTTTGAGTTCTGGATCCGACTAGCAAGCAAGCCTCCTGGTGCTACACCTCTGTGCGGCCAGCCAACGTCAGGAAGTGTTTGATAGTAGCTCAAAGACTCTTGCTTCATCACCCAGGCCACTGAACGGAGTGATTAGTAGTATGGGGAATTGACTGAATCGCAACTTTTAATCAATTTTTTTTCGAAACTTTGAAAACTTCAAGAACTTCAGCGTTTGTCATGTTTAACAAAAGGGACAACTCCAGATGCATTTGTAGTATCGGGAAAAAATTCTTGCTACTGCTTAGGCCTTTCATAGCAGCAGCTGGACTACTGTCATTAGCCCTCCCCATCCCTGATCAGGGCCCCCACTCCTGCCACCGCTGAAGCTACAGTCTTCCTCCCTAGTGAGGTCCCTGCATAGTACTGAGCACATACATCCTACAAGATCCTCTGCTCAAGACCTATCCACCCCATGCACCTCCCTTGGCTCAGAAGCTCCCTACTCTCACATGCCAACTTGTGCCTTTTGTGGTGATGGTTTTTCCCAGCCACTACATATTCTGCCATTAGTGAAGGGATATCCTGCAGCAGGGAAAGGGCAAAGCTGGAGGACTGGTTTTTTAAACTTCTATTTGTAAAAGCTAGCTTAGTGCAGAGAATGACATTTCCCTCCTTTCTCCAACCTGTTGGTAAAGTGTAAACTTCACCGGCCATGCTAGATGACAGGTATGTGCTCAACATAAAGCCAAATGGAAGGTAGTTGGTACAGAGCAAGGACGTGGCTGGGGGGGAGGAGCATCCTGCAGAGGTTGAGCAAACAACCGTGGCCTCAAGGAGCAAGTGTGCTTGTCACTTTTAGGTTGATTTTTGTGGCACCCTTCTTCTGTTGTGATCTAGTGAGTCGAAATCAGATCGAACCCTTTGTCCTCCTCATTCACGAAACAAGTCAAATAACCAGTTGCAACAATCGATCTGAAGACACCATAACTAATTTTGTTTCTCATCGACAACATGGGTCTCCCATGCAATGTTTTGTTACTTTACATGTGCCACATATTTGGTTTGCTCTTTTTGTGCATGTGCGTGTTAACGTACCTTATGTTTGTTCCTTTACGCTTTTACTTGCCAATCTTAATTGCTTCTTTGTTCAGCGCTCCGATACCCTTACGGGTCATGTTTGTGCTATATAAAACTTTTCAAATAAATAGTGAGTGCTTTGTAGTGCTCTGTACTCTCGACTCCTGGGACTTGCTGGAGGTTCCACTTAGGAAAGGTCAGCAGTAGTGGGGCCTAACAGCAGAGCATCTGCAGGGCTCCAGGCTTAGTCTTTGCCTTGAAAAAACAGGTAGCACCTGCCTAGAAAACAACATTGTGATGCCCGCAGAGGCGTATCTGGATGTAACTCTTCAAACTGCTTATGTTCACAGTCGTTTGAAGCCGGTAGCTTCTCATTACCAGTCAGTTCAGGGGAATTTTTATAGTGGAAAATTCAACTTGTCTGGGGCTGCTACCCATGCGACACTAAACTGCTATTGTCCAGGTAGCTTAATGGACTACCCTCCAGACATGCCAAGGTACAAAAAGGAAGAAAGAAATATGAAATAGAAATAGGCTGACCCTTTGGTTTCTTTGTGGGCATTGCTATCCACCTTGCATTCAGCTTTCATATCATGAGATGGTTAGGATCATTCTCCCTTCCACACTCATTCCGATGTGCGCTATGATTCTTGTGATCTCAATCCAATCCAACCACAGAGGGCTTCCTCTTATCAGCGGTCATTGGACTTGATTTGCGCAGGAGATTCGGAGGCTTCCCCTCTGGGAGAAGTTACACTCTGTACTACTATACAGCTTGCCACTGACTCAGATTGGTGCCTCCTTGAGGCTTATGCGGCGTGGAGACCAGATTGGAGTCTCTGCTGTTACAGACAAAATCAGAGGTCGCAATGACAGAAAAAGGGCCAGCACCTTGGGGATTTCTCACTTCAGGTCTCCTTCATTGTTTCTCCGCAGTTGGAGGGAGGTGGGGATGAGGTCACATACATCTAGATCTCAGCTGCTCAGGACCTAGTTCCACCTTCTGGTGCATAGAGGATGAACAGTGGAATTGAATCTGTGTGGCCTGTGCCCATTCCATTGTGGATCAAGCTGGGGCGATGCCCGCTCAAGAGGCTGCCTGTGGTACCTTTCTGCTTTGTTAAAGAAGACACTAAAGGACCCAGGTTCCGCATCATGAGTAACCACTGATGGAGTCAGAGACTTCACACTGCCCTGTGTCCCAGAGACCATTGACACTGCCTGAAGTGGCATGGAGAGATGGATTCAGTGGTACAAGCAAGAGGTACATGACGGTCAAGAAAGTACAATACAAGAGACACGTGACCCTGCCTGACACACAGTGGGGATGATTCAAAACTTCATTCAGGAGCATGGCAAGTAGTACTACAGGAATACTCATTTATGTACTTTTCCAAGCCTTTGTGAATCAGCCATGAAATGTCTAACTCCGTATTTATAAAAGTGAAAAGAGGATACAGTCCTTTCTATTCGTACTAATTGTATATGATTATTCCCAGTATATTCCTATTGAAGGTGTTGCAGGCTGATTCACAAAGGCATGTTAGGGAACGCAAACAAGGACTGCAGGAGTCCTACTTTTCATACGCTATCTCTTCACTTGCCAATAAAAGTTAGATGCTATTCCTTTTTTTCTCTTCCGCAAAGCTCCCTTTCTTTAGTACCTTTCCTGGACCTGTGGCTTGGCCGTGCTCGATGGTGACCTGTGGTCTGTGGTGAAGGTGCATGCTTCCTGATTACTGAATCTTGAAACTTCTTTGTTATTCCACGTACCTTTGCCCATGGAGCCTTAAAAAGCTATCGTAGAAAGAGCCCCAAAAAGTAGATTCCACTGGTGAAATACTGATTTCACTGAACTAGTGGGTGATGAGAACTCAGACTGTGACGTTTTCTCAGTAGATGTTTTCATCAACTGCTAGCCTTCTGGGAACCAAAGACACTAGGCCATATCCATTTAGAGATATGGACCCTTGGGGACCAGTCGGCACGAGACAGACCAGACAGTGTTAAGATACAGACCCCTGTAGGTTTCCAGGTAGTCCAGCCGAAAGGGGGAGTCAAGAGAGGCTCTTCGACACAGTAACATTTTCTTGAAGACCCTCCTGTGAAACAACTCCTTTGTCCCCTCCCATCTGGGAAGCTTAACTCTGACAGAAGCCTAAGTGCATTGAGATGCCTTGACCCAAGGAAACAAAGACACCGTTGTGATTGTCTGGGCTACAACTTTGCTGCTGTCTCCATTCACTGGAGTCAAGGAGTAAACAGGAGAAAAACTCTGCAATGCTGAGCCCATGGAGTAGGGCTCAGGACATCTGCTCTCCACCCTGCTACAATGAGATGTGGTTTCTGGCCCCGTAGAAATGCTTTGGACATGTTTAGAGTCACAACTCATCAACGCCTCAACCAACAGTGCAAGAGCATGTGATCCTTGCAGTCTAGTTTATTTCTCTAAACATGTATTAAAAGGTATTATTTTCATGAGACATACATCTGAATGGCTGCTCCGCCGTATGATCTGTGATCAATCTTACCTTGTATCTGCACCAACCACCTATAAACAAGGAAGCCTTGACTGCCCGACCATAGATAAGGCTGCTCAAAGAAACTTATGATGTTGCTTACATTGGCTAGTCAAGATTATCTTAAAGGCCCTAAGACATTGAGGAGAATCAAAAGTGCCCTTCGCTCATACTGCCCAATAGACCCCATTTTCTTCAGGACCTTTAGAAAAGGGCTAACCTTTAGTGACTAATGTTCTTCACAATTTCTAGGTATAGCACACTGCCTTGCTTCTTTATGCACGTTTATTTTCTGGTTTTGCTCAGCACAATTTATTGCTCACAAGCACAAGCACACTTTAGGGAAACATTTCTGTACATTAGTCAAACATTAGTCAAACGCACACATTATTGAAAAAAAAGCATTCGATGTATTATTTAAACTGCATCTGAAAAGGAACTCGAAGCCAGCTGGGCACAAGGGTGCTTGCTACTGCTGGGAGCGCCGACGTGGCTCCCTTCTCAGGCAGACCAGAGGCACACGAGAAGAAAGCAGTTTCCCGCATTTTCCTCCCGGGTGGAGAAGTTGGGGGTTGGAGGGTGGGGGGCGGGCGTCCTTCGAGATCCTAGACACAGGAGGGACAGAGTAATTTGAGGCAGCCTGGACCCCACTCCCCATCTCGGATTCCGAGGCTAAAATGGCCGTGATCACACAGAGGACTGATGAAGCTGCCTCACCCTGTGATTGTAGTGTTGGAGCAGCATTTCCTCTTTCTGAAGAGAGGGGCGCCAAACCAAGCCACCAATGTTATGGTGCCGGGGAGTGAGCTCTGACGCTCTGTGTGAAGCCGCACTAGTGATGTGGCATGGGAGCAGCGTGCCAGGGTGGAGTAGTCCTGCATCAGCGACAAAATGCTGCTTAGTGCAACGCTTTCAGAATGAGAACAGACCTAAGACCGTGCAATGTCTTCAGAATGAGAACAGACCTAAGACCGCACAACGCCTTCAGAATGAGAACAGACCTAAGACTGCGCAACGCCTTCAGAATGAGAACAGACCTAAGACTGAGCAACGCCTTCAGAATGAGGGCAGACCATAGACCGCGCAATGCCTTCAGAATGAGAACAGACCTAAGACTGTGCAACGCCTTCAGAATGAGAACAGACCTAAGACTGCGCAACGCCTTCAGAATGAGGGCAGACCTTAGACCGCGCAATGCCTTCAGAATGAGAACAGACCTAAGTCTGTGCAACGCCTTCCGAATGAGAACAGACCTAAGGCTGCGCAACGCCTTCAGAATGAGGGCAGACCTTAGACCGCGCAATGCCTTCAGAATGAGAACAGAGCTAAGACTGCGCAACGCCTTCAGAATGAGGGCAGACCATAGACCGCGCAACGCCTTCAGAATGAGGGCAGACCTTAGACCGCGCAATGTCTTCAGAATGAGAACAGACCTAAGACCGCACAACGCCTTCAGAATGAGAACAGACCTAAGACTGCGCAACGCCTTCAGAATGAGAACAGACCTAAGACTGAGCAACGCCTTCAGAATGAGGGCAGACCAGAGACCGCGCAATGCCTTCAGAATGAGAACAGACCTAAGACTGTGCAACGCCTTCAGAATGAGAACAGACCTAAGACTGCGCAACGCCTTCAGAATGAGGGCAGACCTTAGACCGCGCAATGCCTTCAGAATGAGAACAGACCTAAGACTGCGCAAGGCCTTCAGAATGAGAACAGACCTAAGGCTGCGCAACGCCTTCAGAATGAGGGCAGACCTTAGACCGCGCAATGCCTTCAGAATGAGAACAGACCTAAGACTGCGCAACGCCTTCAGAATGAGGGCAGACCTTAGACCGCGCAACGCCTTCAGAATGAGGGCAGACCTAAGACTGTGAAATGCCTTCAGAATGAGGGCAGACCTAAGACCGTGAAATGCCTTCAGAATGAGAACAGACCTAAGACTGCGCAACGCCTTCAGAATGAGGGCAGACCTTAGACCGCGCAATGCCTTCAGAATGAGAACAGACCTAAGACTGCGCAACGCCTTCAGAATGAGGGCAGACCTTAGACCGCGGAACGCCTTCAGAATGAGGGCAGACCTAAGACTGTGAAATGTCTTCAGAATGAGGGCAGACCTAAGACCGTGAAATGCCTTCAGAATGAGAACAGACCTAAGACTGCACAACGCCTTCAGAATGAGGGCAGACCTATGACCGTGCAATGCCTTCAGAATGAGAACAGACCTAAGACTGCGCAACGCCTTCAGAATGAGGGCAGACCTTAGACCGCGCAACGCCTTCAGAATGAGGGCAGACCTTAGACCGCGCAATGCCTTCAGAATGAGGGCAGACCTAAGACCGTGAAATGCCTTCAGAATGAGAACAGACCTAAGACTGCGCAACGCCTTCAGAATGAGGGCAGACCTAAGACCGCACAACGCCTTCAGAATGAGGGCAGACCTTAGACCGCGCAACGCCTTCAGAATGAGGGCAGACCTTAGACTGCGCAATGCCTTCAGAATGAGGGCAGACCTAAGACCGTGAAATGCCTTCAGAATGAGGGCAGATCTAAGACCGCGCAACGCTTTCAGAATGAGGACAGACCTAAGACCGCGCAATGCCTTCAGAATGAGGGCAGACCTAGGACCGTGAAATGCCTTCAGAATGAGGGCAGACCTAAGACCGCGCAATGCCTTCAGAATGAGGGCAGATCTAAGACCGTGAAATGCCATCAGAATGAGGGCAGACCTAAGACCGTGAAATGCCTTCAGAATGAGGGCAGACCTAAGACCGTGAAATGCCTTCAGAATGAGGGCAGACCTAAGACCGTGAAATGCCTTCAGAATGAGGGCAGACCTAAGACCGTGAAATGCCATCAGAATGAGGGCAGACCTAAGACCGTGAAATGCCATCAGAATGAGGGCAGATCTAAGACTGCGCAACGCCTTCAGAATGAGGGCAGACCTTAGACCGCGCAATGCCTTCAGAATGAGGGCAGACCTAAGACAGTGAAATGCCATCAGAATGAGGGCAGACCTAAGACTGCACAACGCCTTCAGAATGAGGGCAGACCTTAGACCGCGCAATGCCTTCAGAATGAGGGCAGACCTAAGACTGTGAAATGCCTTCAGAATGAGGGCAGATCTAAGACCGTGAAATGCCTTCAGAATGAGGGCAGACCTAAGACCATGAAATGCCTTCAGAAAGAGGGCAGACCTAAGACTGCGCAACGCCTTCAGAATGAGGGCAGACCTTAGACCGCGCAATGCCTTCAGAATGACGGCAGACCTAAGACCGTGAAATGCCTTCAGAATGAGGGCAGACCTAAGACCGCGCAATGCCTTCAGAATGAGGGCAGATCTAAGACCGCGCAACGCTTTCAGAATGAGGACAGACCTAAGACCGCTCAATGCCTTCAGAATGAGGGCAGATCCAAGACCAAGGTTCACTTGGGAGTATGAACCCTCACAGGATGAAGTTGCCCGCTTGCAGTCTTCACAGGAACAGGGGGTGTGGCAAGGGGTTAAACAGCCAGACTTCTTTAAATAGGATGTAATTTTTGAGAGGGCATACTAGTTTCTCCCATAGGGCCATCATCTTCACTCTTCTTTAAAGGCTGCGGGTGGCCCCAGTGAGGACACCCTCACTAACGTCCTGGACCTCATATTTCACTTGTGGAGTCAGGCCTGGAGTGTAGTGTAACCAGGGCTTTAAGTGGGAAAAAAAAACTGGGGGTGCTCTAAAAGGGGCGTGACAAATTTCTTAAAGGGGTGTGGCCTATCCGAGTAGGGGCGTGGTCTAAATCAAGATAACTAGCATTGTGTGCTTAAGAAAATCATGAAGTCGCATCCAGCAAAGGATAATAAAATAGGCAAAAAGGTATATTTATTAATTATAAGCCATAAAATACCAAACACTTTAAAAAACATGTAAAAATTATTTACATTACTTAGAAATCTATTGCAGGATTTCCCAAAACCCTTGAAGATATTCACTGTGTCTATTTTGCTGGGGTTTCTCACAACAATTTTATTCAGCAGACCTTCTACCTTTTGCCAGCCAACTCTTTACATACAGCTTTGCGTCAAATGTTTCAAATGGAGGACCATTGAGTTTTACCCATAAGCATGAAGAAATGGTCTCTACAAGAAGAGAGCCTCCTGGAGCCACCCCCTGCCCCTGACACTCACAAACCAGACAGTCAATACACAACCAGGCAGAGGCACACAGAAAGGTTGAACAGGAAAATAGCCACTTTCTAAAAGTGCTATTTCCAAACTTAGAATTTAAAAACCATCTTTACTAAAGGATGTGTTATTAAATTCTGAGTTCAGGGATACCAGATTCCATATGTCTATCTTGCCGTTATGGGAAGATATGCAGGTAAACATGTTACACAGCATTCCCCATGTTATCCTATGGGCAAGATAGCCTTTCAAGATAGCCTTTGAATAGAGAAAGTGTCTCTCTTCAAAGGATTTCCCTTCCTGCTACAATGACGTCACGCCTTAAGCAGTGCGCGCGCATGCTCACCCGAAACACCAAACAAAAACCGGGACGTCTGGTCACCCTACCTTTGACCTTTGAGGCCCAAAAATAGAGCCCCGTAGAGACCCCTTTCGAGGCCCCCCCAAAAAAACTGGGGGTGCTCAGACCCCCACAGACCCCCCCCCACTTAAAGCCCTGAGTGTAACCCAGTTCTAAACTACTTAGCTTAGTTGGCAACGTCCTTTAAAAGACAATGGAGAGGATGCTGGTGAGAAACTGTTTGTCTAGAAGCCCCTTCAGCTAGCCTTATCTTTCTTCTAGGACAACCGAAACACCCCATCCAACCACCATGGACACAGAAGAGGTTTAATGCCCCCCCCCCCTCCCACCCCAAACAGCATTCCCAGCATTAAAGAGAGTAAGTCTGTGCTGAGACCAGGATAAGGAGGACAAGGAGGAAGAATTCACCACCTGGTGGAAGGAACCCATGGCAGGCAGGACCAATTGTAAACAGCTCAGCCAGCATCTTTGTTATGTATGTTACTGTCACCAAGACTACTTCACACGTACTTTGGTATTTTCCCTGTACCAGTAATCAAACAAACTTTCATACATACATTTTTATGATATATGTTTATTGGTGTGATTTACATTGCACAAACATGGCCTCTAGCAGTAGCTGAGTTCTTTATACAATAAAAATACGTACCGTGGTGTAGCTATTGGGTGGCGTGAAGACATTGATATAGTTCTGAGTTTACTTACAGTTCCTATTATGACAGGATAGGAACAGTAATGGTGGATTAACAGTCACAGCAGCTGTGGCGTGTCAGGCCCTTCATTAGAGTGAATTTTCTCCAAACACATGCAAACTACCAGGGGGCCAAGAAGAGCCATGCAGAATCCTCCACAGAAGTGTAACACGAACCATGACTTCACATGATATTATGCAGCGCTTAAGTCCTGTGTAGCAGTATGATGCATGACACTGTGACATGATAGTGTAACATGACATGTCCCATAGTCACACCTGGAGGTGAGGTGCACCTCTGTATCTGTTCCGCAGACTCCAGGGAAAGCCCTGTGTGCGCACATGGAATAGTGGGCCCAGGAGGCGTGGTCCATCCTCGGTAAAGAGCACGCGCTCAATTATTGTCCCTCTTGTTCTCGCGATGATTACTCTCTGCTTCCTCTATAAACCATGGTCTCTTTTTTCCAGGCAATCGTTTATGAAGGACAAGACAAGAACCCCGAGATGTGCCGAGTCCTGCTCACGCATGAGATTATGTGCAGGTAAGACAGGCCCGGTTCCCCTTAATTAGCGAGGGGAAGATGAATTTCTCCTTCAAATCTAGGTTGTAAAGATGAACGGGGGGCTATTTCGGGACACACGTTTATCCTTCTTGCATTAAACCAACTAAAAAACCACAGCAATATCTGCATAATTAGGGCAGCGCCAGGCTCGGTGCTGATTTGCAGAAAGAGGTTTCTCTTAAACTCTGACATTGTTGCTACCTTCTTCCTCGTTGCTGGAGTCCATTACTCACAGAGAGGCTGATAACTGAGCAGCCTCTGAACTCGCTCATTCTCTTAAAGAATATTCCAATGGTGGCAAAGCAGTCAGTGAGAAAGATACTCTTCATAGATGGAGGTCACTCACACTGAATAGATTTAGCGCAGTAACTCCTTGCGTCCAATGGTGGTTCCAAAACAGTGAGGCCATGGTTTGAATGGGCAGTGAGACTGTTCTCCCTTTGGTCCTAGGTGGAATCTTCAGCGAGAAAGGCCATGATCAAACAGAAATAAAAGATGTTCTCTCTTTCAATTATTGCAGACTAAGGGCCTGATTACGCGTTTGGCGGTCTATCGGACCACCGAACCTGTGGTGGTGGTCCCTGGACCGCCAGAATGGTGGTCCACTCGTTGTATTACGAATACGGCGGTGAGACCACCACAGGACCGCCGCAACTGCTGGGGATCATGGATCCTGGGGCGCGGCAGTCAGAGGCCCTAATATGCTGCTGGTGCACTGCCGAGCATATTAGAAGTTTCCTCACCGCCACAGTTTTCATGGCGGTGAGACCACTATGAAAACTGTGGCGGTGAGGAAACAAAGGGGGCCCTACAGGGCCTCCTGTTGCCTCAGGGCCGTGGGGGTGCCTGCAGGAACCCCCTTTCCTGCATGGCTTGGACTTACAGTCCATGCCGTGCAGGAACGGGCTTTGGCGTTCCCATTGTGTTTACTTTTAAATAGGCACCGCAGTGGAAACGCCAAAGGACTGCTCACCAGACCACTAGATAACTCGTAATCTGGTGAGTGGCGGCGGCTTGAGTTTGGCGGTCTTGGAGCGGGGCGCTGGCATGGCGGCCCCCTCCAAGACCGCCAAATTCGTAACCAGGCCCTAACTCCAGAGCAAGGCTTTAGATTTTACACACCAAACGTTATACTCAAATACCACATATCGACAAATTTATGCAAAAATAACAAGGTTGTGCTTACAATTTTGTAAGAAAGTTGTATTCTTTTTTTCTTTGATTGCCTTTTTTAACAAGTAAAATAATCATATACTGGCCTAGTTGAAATGTGCAGCATTTGTTATACAAGAAGATGTAGACGCCCAGGCGACCTGTGTTTTACCCCATGTGGTCCAAGCCTGGGGCATTATCCAATGCTGGAAATCACTCCAAAAAACACAGTTAAAATACACTTATGGTTACGAATTAAGACAAATTAAAATCAAAAGCCGCTCGTGCTACGCAATCCATAACTCGCACACGAGTCACGCAAACCGTAACTCACACACCAAATGCAATGCTCATGACTCATCCTTGATGTGAGAGATACAATTGCAAATGCATAAGTAATCTTACAAATGAAATTATATTTCACATTACCCATAACAGCATGAAAGAGACAACCATGAATGTAGTTTTATTTAGATGTTCAAGTATGTGTTTTTTAATTAGGTTGTGGTTTTGGGTAGTGTTACTTATTGATATAAATATTGTGAGGTCATCACTATCACATTTGGGGTGTGGGTTATAGTTTGCATAACTGTTGTATGAGTTGTGAATTAAGGAGCTAACAATAATGTGTGAATTTCAGTGGCCCGGTGGGGTTAAAAAAAAAAAAAAATCAAGGGTCTGCTGACCCTGCCATAGGGTTTGCAAACCCTTTCAGTCTTGTGGAATCCTGTTAGACCTCCGATGCGGTTTGTGGACCCAAAATGGGAGTAAGGAGAAAAAGCTCTCTCATCCAGTCAGATTTGTTTATTTTTTTAATGTAGGCTTACGGATAATCTGCGAGCCAAGCTTGTTACCCATCCGCAGACTAACAGTCCAGATTTCTCTCACTTTTTAACCCTTTCATACCCAACCCTAAAGGATTTCCAAGACACTCATTTTTCAAAAACAACTCCATGGATTTACACTAAACCAAGTTCAACTTTCAGGCCATGTTTGGTGTAATTTCAGTTAGCATGTTTTTTTGGCATTGGATAGCAAAACATCCTATGAAAGTTCAAATATGAAAAGTCGCTTTTTTAAACCCCCTCTCTCCTCTCAAGGGATCTGCACAAAACTTGCCACACCAAACCCAAAAAACTCTTTTTTTTAAAAATGTGTACAGATTTGTTAAATTTCACCAACGTTATGTGGAGAACAAAAAAATTATTTTTTTCGTAGAAATGATAATTGCTGAATTGAGGTTGGCAGGTGTAAGGTGAGATTAGCTACTGGAAGTTTTGAAACTGGCCATTGGAGCGGAGTGGAAGATTGTGGGGTTAATTTGGATATCTGTGGGCACAGGTTTGAGGTTAGCTGATGCACTGTTGCAATTGGAAGGGAAACTATTGAAATTGGCTTGGATAGTACTGACATTGCCTGATACAGGGTTAAACATGGTTAGTGAATTTATGAGCTAGGGTGTGGCAGTGTTACATTTAATTGGAGGTACACGTTGAGCTTGCTTGTTGCATGGGTGAGTTGGCTATGTCAAAGCAAATGTTGCATTGAGCCAAGTTTAATTTGACTGAAGGGAATGTTCAAGGTGCCTGCAGCAGTGTTTAGGTTGGCATAAGCTGTGGTAGTGCAGCTGAGACTGAGTGGTAGTGTTGACATTGGCTGCAGGAGCAGTGTTGAGGTTGTGATGCAGAGTTGAATTGGATTATTGCAATGTTGAAGGTGGTTTGAGCAGTGTTGAGACTGCCTGACACTTGGTTCAGGAGTTTAGCTGTGGTACCCTCACAGTTACTTGGGACAGGCTAAGATAATTTTGATTTATCTCAGGCAGAACTGAAGTTAGTTGAGGTAGGGTTGAGGGTGGCTGTGGCAGTGCTGATGTCTGCCAAGGTAACGGTGAGGTTAACTGTGGCAGTATTGAGGTTGATATGGGCAGAGATAGTCTTTAAGTCATATTGGGGCAAGGTTTGGAAGCTTTCGTTGATCTTTCAGGCAGTGTTTGAATTCTTCAGATAGTTTATGATCACAAAGTCCTCACTCCACACTGTGGCCTAGTCCACTCCTTTAGGAATGCTGCATCACATGATTCGGATTGCACCATATATTTTCCTTATTACATTAATCTGTTTTGTTCTGAAAAAAAATAAAGGCATCAAAATGACTTAAAATCGTTGAAAACAGGTTTTATTTGTACAATGTGCGTGAGCGAGAAAGGCCATCATTTTTAAACCACCATGCTCCAAATGGCCAGCAGGTGAGTAAGATGAGATTTGTTTGTCATACCAGGCGACCCTATTGCACCGGCCTCTGTTCCATACCACACTAGTACCCACTGGGAGCAGGGACTGGGGTGGCGGGGGCAGTTAGCGGCAGGCACGACTGAGGTGTAATCTCTCTAAAGAACAAACGATCGACATGAATAATCGACCTACTGCGATTTAATGTAAATCAGGGAGGCGTCACAGTTTTGTTATGGTTTACACTTCCAGTATATTAATAACACTTTTTACCACTAATGATCTGAGAAATCCAGGTATTGCAGAGTAATAATGTATTGTTTTGTGATAGTTTTTGTTTTTACCAGAAAAAACACAATATATTAAATGTTTTCACCCTGGATGCAAGTCTTTAGTGGGGTCGGACAACTGGGTTATTAGGAGCACAGGCGCTGTGCTTCAGTGGGATGAAATAATGGGGTTTAGGAAGGGCCTCTAGAGTGTTACAGTGGCATTAGTAAGAAGGCTCAGGAGAAGCATGGAAACTGTGCTTCAGTGAGGTCAGTCATGGGAATCAGGAGGATGAAAGATACTGTGCTTTGATAAGGGAACACTGGGATTTGTGCTTTAGTATGGTCATCTATGGGACATGATGAGTACAGACACCATGCTTCAATGGGGATATGTAATGGAGCCTCAAGCTTTGCCTACACATGGTCAGTAATTCAGGAAGCAGGTCTATCAGGACCAATACTATCATGCCTAGTAATGGTGGGCAGACATCGTGCATCAGGAGGAACAAAGAAACATTGGGGCTGATTACGATGCTCGGTTGCAGTCCTTCCGACATCTGCCCCTGTGATCCGCCCGCCGCATTGCAATGCGGCGGGCGGATGCCTCGGGCGGAGGGGCCATCAGCGATGCATCCGACGGGCTGGAGGAGCCCGTCGGTGTGTCAGAACACACCATAATCCCCTAATGACGGCAGAGCCAGGCTCGGCTCCACCGTCGGGATTATGATGGCAGTTTCCGACAGCCATTTCACATCGGCCTTTCTGACATGAAAAGGCTGTCGGAAAGTGTCTTTGGGGGCCCATAACAGGGCCCACTTCCCCCCTGGCCCTCCGCAATGGGACCTGGGGGGCACCTATGGTACCCCGCTCAACATCTCTGCACCGTGTGCCACACGGTGCAGGGATGTTTGCAAACCTCCATGTTATGTTATGTTATGTTATGTTAATTTCGACTTGTATAGCGCCTAATACCAAAAGGTCTCTAAGCGCTTCAAGAAGATCAGCGTCAGTTCCAGGTGGGATGGTAATATAGATTAGGCCCATTCTACAATGGAAGCTTGTGCTGTGGACCTATTCCGCCTGCTGCACAAGCTTCTATTGTAGAATGGATGTTTCGGACCGCCCTATGGGCGGTCGCATCCAAATCAGGCAGTCGGAACCGCCGACCTAAGGTTGAGCGGTACCGGACAGATACGGTGTCGCCGCCCGACATCGTAATTAGGCCCATTGTATTTTATTAGGGGCAGCCGTGGGATCTCACGAGAAGTATTGATGCTGTGCTTCAACGGGGCCTGTGATGGAGCAGAAGAACGGACCCTGGGCCTAAGCGGTGTTTGGTTATGACGCATGAGGAGGTGCCTGGATGGTGTACGTTAGTGGGGTGTGTCTTAAGGTGAGGAGGCCCATAGATACTTTACTGTGATAGGGTGTACCGTGATGGGGACCCAGTAGAAGCGCATGCTGTACCTCGGAGGAACCTCTGGCCTCACGCCCAGCTTTAAATTCAGATATGCTGCATTTGCTCCAGTGTGGCACATGCGGCATTAGCTATAGGCATAAAATTAAAGTCTGCTCGCCATTAATCAGCGCTGCTAATTGCCATGCGCCCTATTAGCCATATGGCGTGTAAGGCAGCGCGGCTTTCCGCAAGATGACATTTCTCACGTCCAGACATGAGTTAGTGGGGACCCTCCATTTTAAAATAGCTTGTTTTAGAGATTTAATTTTCAAACAACTTTCTGCAGTGCTTTCTGTCAAGACTAACAGCACAATAAAACTTTGCGTTTATGTGACAGAAGGTGCAAATTTACAGCATAATAAAGCCGTGCTCCGCATAACGGGTAGAATCCAGATATGCCAGGAGGACCTGCTGTGAAATATTTCAGAGCTTCAGAGGCAGCCTCTGTGAGGTGCCTTTTAGGTGCCTCCTGGTTTGCAGGGGTTTGTTTGGAGGCAGCAGACAAATAGGATGGTCTGATGCGAGCAACGTGGCAGCTGCTGAGGTAAGAAACCTTAGCGCCTCAGGATTTCTCTTCAGAACCCTAACAAGGCCTCTGACGCCTTACAAAGTGGTGTATTTGATACAAAACATGTCTGGCTGTTAAAATCCGGCCACAGCCCTTATACAACTAAACATTTAAGGGCAGATTTACAAGCTCCTTGCGACACTTTTGCGCTGCTTTTGTGTCACTTTTGTGACGCAACGGCGGCGTAAAAAATGCGGCAAATTTACAATGTGACGCATCTAGAGAGGTGCGTCACGTTGTAAAGCCCTGCGTAACATTATACCTGCGTCAGGTATAATGTGTGCAGGGTAGGCGTTCCCAAACAGGAAAGCCTCGTAAAAGTGACGCAGTGAAATCTACAAGATTTCACTGCGTGACTTTTAGGACGCCACTGCGTCAAAACCTTACGCCTGCTTGAAGCAGGCGTAAGGAGTGACGCAGTGTATTGGGAATAGGCCGCAACACTCATTGCTGGAGTTGCGTCGTGCTTGCGACACGACTTCAGCAATGCGTGACTTTTCCGCCAACAGATGCGTCAGAATTTCTGACGCATCTGTAAATCCTTGCGCCATAGTACGCCGTATTGTAAATACGGCGCATCTATGGTGGCGCAAGGGTTTTTCACGCAGGCGCAGGGAAACTGATGCGTCACTTTCTTGTAAATCTGCCCCTTAATTTACGGCGATAGCTGTGACTTCGGCAATAATTGTGGCATTCTAGCAGGCGACAGGCTGCCTGAGGACGTAAAGAGTATTTTCATCGGAGTCTCCGTCACCCACCTGTCTGTCAGTGTGCGGGGCGGGGCAGAGAGAGTTTGGTGACGCGAGTTCTTAATCAGGGACTTGCAATCAATGTGAGGGGTTCCGAGGACGGCTCCCGCCCTGCCATGTGACCGTGTGGGTGAGGTGGATTCGTACAGATCCAGCAAAACGGGCCCGAGGTAGGGTTGGCAAGCCACAGTGGGGTCAGGCCTCTGTGGGGCAGCCCTTATAAATGAGAATATAGCGCCTCTGACCCTCAAGGAATATATCTACATCAAGCAACGGGATTAACAGTGCAGTACAGTAAAGAGCACAAGCAAAGGAGAACGAACCAAGGGAACGAACGCATCATTACAACCTTAAAAGGAAAGGGTAGACGTGGACATGACGTATGCACAGGCCTGATAGAGAGTCCAGGCGCAGGACAGGCTTCTCGGGTAAGCATCAGGGCCGGACTGGAAACAGAAACCGGCCCTGGCAAACTGCTCCGCCGCCCCCCCTGGGGTGAGGGGAGTGCAGCCGAGCAGTTTGCGAGGGCCGGTTTCGGCCGATTTTGTTACAGGGGGCCGATATTGCCGACCCCCGGTAACAAAAACGGCCCCCCAGGGGCCCAAAACCGGCCCCTACCCTTGCGGCCTACCGGGGAAACGCCCGGTGCCCGCTATGGCCAGTCCGGCCCTGGTAAGCATGGTTTGCAAGTACTACCCCTCCCCCCCCCCCCCAAACGAGGGGCGCTCCCACCAGACCTGGCCTTCAGATAAACACAGGTCCAGGGGAACTGTATTCATTCCACTGATGTTAGGGGACTGGGGCACAAAGAATACATGTCCCCTGTCACGGGATTCTCTCTGATATAAATAAATAGAATTAGGGGTGATCCACGCATGCACGGGACCCCGGAACTCTCATTTTTAGGTCTCGACCTAGCGACGCAGCGCGAAGCGCTGTCGCTAGCGAGACTTATTGTCGTCGACTTGCTTCGGAAGGGAGACAGGAGATGTGCACGCGCAGGCCGGACTGGAAATGTGAACACGCACGTCCAGGCACGCGATGTGCACATCTCCTGTCCCCCTTCCGTCCTCTCCAGCCGCATTGCACGCACTCCCCAGCTGTCCTTGTTCTTTTACTGGGGTGGTCCTGTGATTTGGAGCGCTGTCTCACCTCGCATCGCTGGTGTTTCGCTGTCCGCTGTCCATGTTTCCTTCCGTTGCGCCTCAATGCCTCCAGGGCTCCGGGCACCGGAGATCTCTTCTGGATACGCCGCCAGCGTATCTGGGTGTGCAGGGCAGTCCACGATCTCCGTCCCGGCAGCCTCAGTTTCTTTAGGCCGCATCTGACGTTCTCGGTGGCCTCCGGAGCGGGGAGATTTACCTTTCCCGCTTCCCTTCGCCACCGCAGGACTCCGTTGCCGCTCCCCCAACGGGTCTCAACTTGGGGAGCGGTGCACGCCCTCCACTCCACCCAGTGCCGGTACACTTCCACCGCCCACGCGGCACCTCAGGATAAATCCGGAGTGCAGACGCCGTCAGGCCAGCCTCAGTGCACCGCTGCCTATGCGGGTCTCGGTGTTGGATGACTTACTCTCAGCGGCAGCTCCCGGTTGGACTGCCGGTCTTGAGATCCGGGTGACTCGCTGTATTTTCACCTTCACTATGCTATCGATCGAGCAGGACTGGAGGCACTGCCAGTTTAGGTATTCCGCTCTCCTCAGCAGTGCAGGCTTTTGGTATTTGTCTGCAGTGAAATTTGGGCTGATTATTTGGCGGACCTTGAAGCTTCATGTCCCAGGGGCTTAGTCCGACAAGTACAAGAGTCTTGAACTGGGATTAATGTCGGATTTTGGTCTGATATCGGGTGAGGGCTCCGGAGCTGCACTAGTGTGCGGCCATTCCCGTCGGCTGCTGGCCACGCCCCCGAACGCTGCACTTTTAAGGGCACCCTGGCCTCCCGTGTCATGCCCTGTAAATGGCAGTTGAGTGTCTTTTTCACACCATAACTAACAGGATAGTATTAACGGAACATTATCTCTTCCATCTGGAATAAGGGAGGGTTGCTTAAGATTTCAGTGGAGATACCCCTAAGAGAGAACTAGGATTACAGGTTCGAAACCATTCCTTCTTTCTCAGGGGATCTCTATTGATAATCATAAGCACTGAATAGAACGATTAGGTCATCCCATAAGCCTGAAGGAAGAGAGAAAGGTAAACTTAAAGCAAAGAGATTTCTCAAAGGAGCTTGTCCTGCTTAGGAATCAACTCTAGAATCTGAATCCAGACAATAGTGTCTTGTAAACGTGTGACCATATCTCCTAGTTGCTGCCTCGCTGATCTCTGGGATTGGAATAGTTCAAAATAATGCAGCGGTTGCCGCTTAACCTCTGATTGAATGGGCTTTTGATTTTCCAGGTAAGGTTTTGTTAGCTTTCTGATAATACAGGATTATGGAAGAGACTCCCCATCTAAATGAGGATTGTTTTGATGTGGCAAAACCCATTTGCAAAGGCCCATAATTTACAAACAATAGTTTGGACTTTCTCAAGTCCTTAGCCTTGTCCAGATAAAATTGTAACACCCTTTTCACATCAAGAGTGTGCAGAGTCCTCTCTGCAGCAAATAAGGGGTTTGAAAATAGGGTGGGTAAGGTAATAACCTGATTGACATAAAAGTCTGAAACCACTTTAGGAACAAATTTGGGGTGAGTTCTCTTTGATATCCTTTTACTGTAGACACAACACTTTGTGTGGTTTGTGATAACAGGGTGTGGATTTCGCCAACTGTGTGTAGAGGTAATAGTGACTAGAAATACGTCTTTAAGGACAGATGTTCTAGAGAAACTTTTTGAATAGGCTCAAAAGGACGTCAAATGAGGCGTGAGAACAATATTCAACACCCACTTAGTTGATAGTCTCTTGATAGGAGGATAGATTTTCTTAATGCCTTTAAGAAAATCCTTGACTGCAGGAATTTAAATAAAGGAATTTTCTAAAAAACATTTTCGATAGGCCATGATTACTGCAAGATAGACTTTAATAGAAGAAAATTGCAGCATCCCTTTAGACAAATGTGGCAGATATGCTAGAATTACCTCTTTTTGGCAAGAGATGGGATCAGAATTGTTCTGAGCACAACAGATACAGAAACTCTTCTATCTAAAGCAGTAGGGCGTTCTTGTAGATGGTCTTCTGACTTCTCTCAAAACGTATATGCACTCCTGAGGAAGATTCAGATGCCGTATTGTACGAGTTCAGGAGCTGAACTGGCAAGTTCAAGGATAGAAGGTTGGTGTGTAGAATCTGGCATCCCAATTTGTGAAGTAAGGCCGGTCTGTACACCAGCCTCATGTGTGGTTCTGAGAGGTGAATATCCGTTAACCACCATTGACAAGGCCATTGAGGAGTAATGAGAATCATTCTGGCCATCAAGTGAGTCCGCTTGATGATCACTGTAGGCAGTAGGGGAATTGGAGGAAAGTCATAAAGAAATTTGCCTGACCAATTGATCCATAGGGCGTACCCAAACATGCCTGGTTGGTAAACCCTGGAGGCTAAGTATGGGCATTTGTTTTCTCCATTTGCATAGAGGTTTATTTGAGGGGAACCCAGTCGCAAAAGATGTCTTAGAGGACGGTGTTGTCTAATGCCCATTCGTGGTTCTCTTCAGTAGCCCTGCTCGTTCTTTTCTTTTGTGTACCAATTCAACTCACACCGGCAAACAAAGTCTATTTTGAAACAAGCATTTGCAATGCAATAGGTCTCGCATTTGCGAGAGTTTGAGCTATTGGCATTGTAAATGGCAATGCCTTTTATTTACGTATTGGTTTTGAAAACATAAATAAAAGGCATTGTCATTTACAATGTCAATGGCTTAAACTCTCGCAAATGCGAGACCTATTGCATTGCAAATGCTTGTTATAATATATTGTTCTTTCGAAAAACATTAAATACATGAGAACAGGTTTGCAAGAGGCAACGTTTTCCAACCTTTTTTCTGTTAACAAATACACGCAGACAGGCAAATCAGTCACTTATTGCATTTGACTGAAAACACTACTATTTAAATATTTTAAAACGAAAAATCAAATAAAAAATGGGACCTCTAAGTAGGGTGAAGGAAACCACACACGCACGCACGCACAAACACGCACACACACACAAACACACAAGCGCTTTAAAAAAATGACAGCAGCTCCCAGCCTTTTTCATGCAGGCTCAGTGAAAGTTTTTTTCCCGACTATCAGAGAAGAAACCCTGTACACACCTGCATTTCTCAGGCATGTGTTTTGACTGAAAATGCAATATTTTGTATTTTTTGTCTCATTATGTTTCGTCATCTGTTACTATGTTTCGTTTTTTTCCTTTGGTAGGAGACTTTTTTCCCTTTTTTCCCTCAAAAGCTTAGCTCACCTTAGCTTGAATACTGGGTGACCATGTCAGAACTCTTTGACAAATGTTCCTCTTGTGAGGGGAATAAGTCCTGGAATGATGATCATGAAGTCTGCATCATCTGTCTTCCAAACTCCATCCAGCTCCATCAAAAAGAATTATGCCATATGTCTGCAGATGCCTTACACGAGGCTCAGGGACTGGAACTCCTCAGAGCTAAGCAGAGAAATGTTGTCCACGCAATTCTCAGTTGACCAGCTCCAGCAGGGACAGGAAACCTTCACCCTCCTTATCGGACCTGGGTGTGACCAGGAAATACATCTTTTGGGGTCCTAAGACCCTGCCTTGCTTTATCCTGATCCTAGTTGATATTAGACATCAGTGCACTCTACCCCAAGGCACTCAGTGCTAACACATGCAACATCGAGCCCCTGAACTTCCCGGCATCCAGGGCTTTTCCTTTGACATCAAAGTACTCCACTTCATCAAGATATCTTTCCACATGGAGGGCTTTGGGTTTCAGAAGGAGTTTGCTGTTCGTGTCTTCGAGGTCTAGGGTCTTTTCACGGTCCATACAGTTTAGGGCATGGATAAGTGTTTTTCATCCACCCTCTTCCCTAGAGCTGGTACCCTATGTCGAGGAGTTGCTGACCATCCCAATTATGGAGGCTGACTCCAAAATTCCAGCAGCAGCTGTATGTGCAGCAATACATGCCCTCCAGCCAGTGTACTATTCCCACTGTCATTGGTCCAAATGATCATTTAACCTTCCCCCTTTGTCCACCTCCGCTTGTCGATGATAAGCGAGATGAAGCTAAGATCTGGACGATTTGGCATCTAAAAGTGACATGAACCACAGAGCAAGTAGATAAAGTATCACTTTCATCATTGAAAGGATAGAAGATCAGAGAAGAGATAAACTTTTGCAGCTTGAGATAACACGATTCTTGGAGGCTACATACCTCTTCTTTATCAGATATAAACATTGACTGTACATGTAATTGTGCTTCCTTTATGAGGAGTTACATAAATATAAAGAAAACATTTTTTTTAAACAATAATTACACAATATATGTATATTTAGGCAAAACACACATGTAAATGTTTGACCATATAAATGTTACTATGTTTATGAGCATGTGTGTATAGGAGGGCTGTGATTTGTACGTAACATTTAACTCCTTCGCTGCTAGGCCTGCCCCCGTGCTAAGCCTTTTTATGGCTATTTGGTGTAGTTCGCGCTTAGGCCCCTGTAACATTTTGTCCACATACGGTACCCACACCCGATTTGCATCCTTTTCTTCCAACATCCTGAGTATTCTAAAGGTACCCAGGGTTTGTGGATTCCCCTTGAGGAAACCGAGAAATTAGCCAAAATACAAAAAAAAAATTTTCACAGCCACCCGCCAGATAAGAAGCTTTCTTCTGTCTGGCGGGCGATTCTTTGGCATTCCCGCAGCGGTGCCTATAAAATAGGCATCACAATGGGAACTTCAAAATCAGTACCTGCACCTAGGGAAACCTAGCAAACCTACACATTTATGAAAACTAAACACCCAGGGGAATCCAGGATGGGGTGACTTGTGTGGCTCTCACCAGGTTCTGTTACCCAGAATCCCTTGCAAACCTCAAAGTTTGTAAAAAAAACAGATTTTACTCACATTTCTGTGATGGAAAGTTCTGGAATCTGCAAGGAACCGCATACTTCCACCCACCCAGCATTCCCCCAAGTCTCCTGATAAAAATGGTACCTCACTTGTGTAGGTAGGCCTAGTGCCCACAACAGGAAACGGCCCAAAACTCAACGTGGACACATCATATTTTTCCACTGAAAACGGACCCTTTTTTTTTGCAATGTGCCTACCTGTGGATTTTGGGCCCTAGCTCAGCCGGCACCTAGGGAAACCTAGCAAACCTGTTCATTTTTAAAACTAGACACCAAGGGGAATCCAGGATGGGGTGACTTGTGTGGCTCTCACCAGGTTCTGTTAACCAGAATCCCTTGCAAACCTCAAACTTTGTAAAAAAAAAAAACACATTTTCCTCACATTTCTGTGATGGAAAGTTCTGGAATCTGCGGGGAGTCACAAACTTCCACCCACCCATCATTCCCCCAAGTCTCCTTATAAAAATGGTACCTCACTTGTGTGGGCAGGCCTAGTGCCCGCAAAAGAAAATGGCCCAAAACCTACTGTGGAGACTTCAAAATTATCGATCACAAAAAAGACTTGGTTTTGCGAGGGAGTCATCCTCATTTTTGGTCCTGGGCTCGGTGGACATCTAGGGAAACCTACCAAACCCAGACAGTTCTGAAAACTATTTTTATATAACAAAACGAGGGAGTGAAGAGGTAGTGTCTCACACGGACACTATGGCGGATGTATCCTCCTCTAGTACTTAATAAATAAATCAAAAGAATCCACCACATGGGGCTAGTAGTGTAAAGAAAAATGTATTAGTCATCCGGGTGTGGATGCACCCAGCGTTTGCTTAAATACCCCTCACACACCAAAAGGGCCCTTGGTGTCATGCTTCATCATAGGGGTCTTCCCGTCCAGCTGCGGGACGGGGCGTGCTACGACCTACGACTACGCAGGAGCACTGTTATTAACAATACTATGTGTAGTGATGGGGTAGTGAAAGGAGGGGTCGGGAGAGAATACGGGTAAGTGATTTAAAAAGGACCTGGCCTCATGGACATAAAGGAACTTTAATAGGTCGTTGAGGCTGGACCTGTTAAAAGGTGATACGGAGAAATCCTGCCAATAATGTGCGGATGCTCCTATACAGTCAACATGTTTCGAAGCAAGGCTTCTTCATCAGGACTAAGAAGATCCCCTCAGTATCCACTATGTTGAATTTCCCAAATGGGTGTGCTATATACAGAAAGGTGAAAAAATAAACATAAATATAAAAATGCATGAATTATATGCACTCTATACGATACCCAATGGTACCATGTAAATGTCAATTATGTAATGTAGGAGATAATGCTCCGTGAGCCTCTTGTAGCTAGATGTCACGGAGCCGCGGGTTGGCGTTATTTCTAGGCGAGACTAGGTCGACCGCAACAACTACGTTTGGCGACTTTCTCCCCCACCCGTTACAAGAGGCTCAAGGAGCATTATCTCCTACATTACATAATTGACATTTACATGGTACCATTGGGTATCGTATAGAGTGCATATAATTAGCTTGCTCCATAGATTGGATAAGATTCTGAAAAGCAAGAATTTTCAATTAAGTTAGTGACAAGACTCCAGGTTTTGGGAACAATCCTGGACATGCAACTAAAGAAAGCCTTCTCTTCAACAGAAAGGATGGTGAAAATCCAAATGATTAAAAAACATTTTGCTCCAAGCAAACATTTCTGGTCAGCCTGTACAAATCCCTTTTGGGCCTGATGTTATCCTGCATAGGCCTCATGTCCTTTTGCACACTCAGCATGAGAACCATACAGCAGGGAACTGGACCATCAATGGTGGCAAATAAATGTCTCATAGGACAACATATTCCACGTTACAGGAAGCCTCAGTCAGGCATTTGACTCGTGAAGGCTCCCATCTAACCTCAACGCAGGCCTCCCATTCCAGCCTACAACAGACAGGACAGCAATCACCATATACACATCAATGGAGGGCTGCGGAGCCCACACACAGGAGGTAACAACAAGAGGCCTCTTGTCAGACTCAGAAAAGATGCTCCACAGCAAAAACCTGGAGTTATGGGCAATAAGGCTGGGCCTGTAGTCATTCCTCTCAAGACTAGTCAGACAAGCTGTGCTGATCAGAACAGACAACGCAACCTTAATGTATTACACCGCAAAACACAGAGTAATGAGTTCTCATTCTTTATTAGTAGAGGCACAGATGCTAAGGGACTTGGCACATCTACACAGTAGAAACCGCAGTGGAACATCTCTTAGTATTCTAGAGCAACCTAGCAGATGAGCTCAGCCACACTCTCTCAGACTACCACAAATGGAAACTCTATGAAGGCCACGTGGATTACATCTTCCACTGATGTGGTTGGCTCATTTTGATCTGTTCGCCTCTCTGCACAACAAGAAATGCCAATACTATGCTAGTAGGTGCTGGCGACTCGGGTCCAATGTTAATGCCTTTTCATGACATGGTCAAAAGTCTACGCAGACACTTTTCCTAGTACACTGATCCACATGGTACTAAGGATTGTGAAGGTGGGTTGCTGTTCCCTGATCAGCATTGCCCTGACATGTCCACACCAGTACGGGTACAGTGGCCTCCTAAGGTTGCCCGTATATAAAGCAATACTGCTGAAGAAGCATCCAAGGCCCCTCTCTAAACGCAATGGATAGATCCTCCATCACAGCCTTGAATTACTGAGCCTGACAACCAGGTAGCTCACAATCTAGAATTTGGCCATTTTGACATTCCAAAAGAATTCAGGAACATTCTAGCAAAGGCACGTGCACCAACAACTACAAGAACTTATATGGCCAAATGAAATCATTTGTGCACATGGGTTTTTAACCAATCTCTTGGCAGCTCAACTATGTGGTTCCATAATTGCTGGATCTGTCCAAGATTGAGCGGATATACTCCTTAGTTAGAGTCCATCTCCATTCAATTTCAATGTTCAGAAGAACAGAGGAGACTGCTTCATTTTGTTTTCACAAAGGATCATAAAACAATTAATGTAAGAGCTCTTGAGAGCCTTTTCACCTGTGCTAAACCCTCCCCAGTGCCTTGAGAACTGAACACCATTCTAAGTCACCTCATGCTGCCTCCCTTTGAACAGATTTGTAGGGCGCACCTAAAACTCATCATGTGGAAGACAGCGCTCTTCACATTAGCAAGGAGAGTTGCATGAATTTACAATAAAAGAGCCTTTCATTCAATTTATAAAAGACAAACTTATCTTGTGTCACAATCCAAACATTTATGCCTAAAGTCCCAAAAGACTTTCATTTGTCTAAACCTGTTTCTTCGTTCCCCTTTCTGTAATCCGACAACAGCAGCAAAGAAGTCTTTGCACTCGCTGGATCTTCGCAGGTGCGTGAGATTTTACATTAAGACAAAAGGCTTACGTACATCAGGCCAACTATTTGTGTCTTTTGGCCACTCAGGAGGAGGCCACCCCCTGTCCAAATAGGGCATAGATCATTGGCTGGTAGCCAGCATCACCTTCTGCCACAACAAAGCAATCCATTGATTCCTAAGAAGAGTGACAATGCATTCCACCCAAAGCCTGGTGACAAATGCTGCACTTTATATCAGTGTCTCTACAAGACATTTGCCATGTGGAAGAGCAGGCACATGTTCGCCAAGCTTTACCACCTCGATATGAACACAACTGTTTCAGTAAAGGTGCTCCTGTTTCCTGTTTTAGTCAAATGTTATGTACTGCTTACTACTCCATTTCAAGCATGTCAACATATAGAAATTAGTTACTTACCTACAACGCTGGCACTCCAATGTTGGTATATTTCATATATTCACTGATGAACCCTACTTCTGCTATCAGAGGCTCACTTCTATTATAGGCACTCCTCACACGTGTGCTTTGAAATCCGAGCTATTGTGGCCCTCAGGGGGGAGTAGGAGAGCTCATCTCTTCCACTTCATTAGCTAAAGTGCGGATTTAGGAAAGAGCTGAACAACAGAACATCTTAATTAGGAGTGTGCAAAATTCATGTAATTTGCTTTAACGCAATTAAGCCAAATGTCTGGAAATTACACATAAACGCAAAATGCAAATCTTTCATTTAGCACTGTATTTTAGCGCAAAATGGAACCTGCATCAATTTTTGATGAGAGGACGCATTCCGCTCTAAAAAACTGTGTCAAAAACACAATTGATGCAAACAAAGCAGCTCACATTCTGGTTGTTTGCATTACTCCAGAGTTCCTGTGGTATAATTTTGCTGCAGAAGGTGGCATCATTGCAAGACATGGCATAATGGCATGATTACAGAAATGTTTCATAAAAAGTGTGAAGCAAAATTCCTCAAATTACACAAATTTCACCGCCGTAATTTACATTTCTCCCAGGCGTAATATTAATGCAGTTGCAAACTATTTTCACTCTTCAATATCAGTTATTCTGCTGCGCTCTGCTGCCTTTCGGCTAGGTTTGCACTATACGAATGCCACATAATCACACACATACATATGTAGATACATTACACAAAGTATACGCAGTGTGATGAAATTTGTATCGTGACAAGGCAAACTCAGCCTCAAATCCTTCCAATCAATACACTGAGTACTATGCAAGAAACAATCAGCTGAGCCCTCAGTCACAGTCTATGACCATCATGTTGGCGGCTCATGGCTCTTTTATGCACACATCCTGCTTTTCAATCAAAGGTCCACTAGAAGGATTTGCCAACCTTCTTGACATTGGTGCAAAGTAGTGGAGAATCTGAAGGCCCATGCTGAATAGATCCCTTTAAACATGTTGGTTGTTTTGCCTTTATTTCTCTTAGCAATGTATAAAGATTGATGACTGCCACCAAGGTTGGGGCCAAAAGAGCAGAGCTTCACTGATAGAGCTATAGGCCTGAGACAGCTTGAGACAAGTCAAATCATTTTCCTTTTATTGAAGAAAACTGTATGTTAATGCCAGAAGTGTTGATAGTATATCCCAGGCCCCTTTTCAATGGTTCCTCACGGGTAGTATATGTAATGCAAAGAAAAGTTACTTACCTCTCTAATCCTAGTTCTCTGTTATGGGTATTCTCTCTGAATCCACAAACAGTAGGACGCAGATGATGCCTGGAACACTTTTTATAATTAAAGATCCCTGTTTTCCGTTTTTACTGATCTTTACTGATAAATACAGACAGAAAACATTTATTTTCTTGTTT
The DNA here is from genome assembly GCA_963921515.1 of Calotriton arnoldi. Taxonomy (NCBI): domain Eukaryota; kingdom Metazoa; phylum Chordata; class Amphibia; order Caudata; family Salamandridae; genus Calotriton; species Calotriton arnoldi. The sequence goes on from CAWUFW010002105.1 coordinate 1,167,444, forward strand.
GTTTTTATTTTTAAATGTGGATAAAAACGGAAATTTGGTTTCTTTTTGAGTAATTGTAAATACTGTCTGCCATGACTGCCAGGCCAATAGCTGTGTGGATTGATAGGTAAAGGGGCTAAAAAAAAGGACTTTTATTTTGAGGAATACAGTTGGAAACAATTTTCGATATTAAATGTCTATGATTGCCTTCGCATTTGATGACATAATATTTCCCTTCACCTTTAACTAGTTTATTGTGGTCTGAAGATATTGCCTGTATGGTTCAAGACACTGGTTTATTATTAAACCCTGCTTCCCTTGGTGAAGACGCCGTACATCACTCACTTTCCTTTCACCTGTTTTTTTAAGTCATAGACTTTACAATCGCGTCACTGTTTGCGCTATAGAAATGAATGGCAGTTACATATGGATCTGGTGAATTTGTCTGTTGTCAGAACAAGAAGGTCTCCAGTAGAGTTGTTTGCTTGGTAGCTTCTCGTCGTCACTGAAAGCGGGGAGATGTTTTGCCAAGCACATGAATATATGGGCAGTGCCGATTATGGACAGTACTGATTGTTTGTCAGCTGTGCATCTTCCACAGTCATTCGTGTGAGAGGAAGCTTAATATTTCTACTGCCCTAGAGCCATTTCTCCAAGGACACGAATGTGCAGAACATACTAAGAGTGACGAATTAAGGTTACAGGTAAATAACATATTATTTTGCTCAATGGGTGTTAATTCGGAGTATTGCAACCCAGCCATACCTTGTTCTGCCCTTTAATTCTAATACTAATCTCCTGCCCACTCTTCCTCCGCAGTCGCTGTTGTGATAAGAAAAGCTGCGGCAACAGAAATGAGACTCCGTCGGACCCGGTGATCATCGACAGGTCGGCACTGCTTTTATTCTTACAACCACTAGATCGAAACCTGCCCTATGATGGATGCTCTCAGGCTTGAGGGTCGCGGGGTCCTAGCGCCCCTCCGAAACGTCTTTTGTGGAACTACCACATAGGGGATGTGGGAATATTTTTGTGAATCGAAAGCGTGGTCCTTTTACAGAGTTTCTTGACGTTTGGCGTTTGTATATGTTGCCTCTGTGGAGATGTGATAGGCTTCTGGATCTTGGCGTCGCAGTTTATACATTCCTGGATAGCAGTTACATAGCGCTTCGCGGTGGTAGGAGCACACAGCTCCACTCGGAGCTTTAAATAACGGCACACCTCAGTGAGTTACCCTCCGCAGAGCAGCCCATGGCTAACCACAGCCTGCAGGGAAGGCAGAGCTTAGGGGCGCAGCTCATCCACGGGGTACAGTTCTGGCTCTGGCAGTCGAGGTACCACTCTGAGATGCAGGTCACATCCTGGCGTTGGAAATGTAGATGTGTAGCCGTTGATATAGCGTACATCCTACTCTGAAGAGCTACCAAGCGCTTTGTAGAGAACACTTTTACTGTGGCAGAAGCAAACAGAACATGAAATGCAGTAAATAGATCATGTTGGCGTTTGGGGGTCGAGCTGAGGCGAGATTGCCCCTGTCAGGATTTCATGTGGAGGGGATGAAAACATGCAATTGTGAAACAGCCCACTGTCCTGCTGTTTTGTTTTTACATTATGATATTCACAATTTCAAGGAGAGAGATGTGATAATATAATGCTATGCTACGCAGTGTTATGTGCATTTGTATAGAGCTTGTCTGCCCTTTGACCTTGTGGTCATACTCTTGGGAGGCTGGAGATGCTTTTCTAGGGCATCTCTTTGCTTGAGGTGGACAGCAAAGGTTTGCTCTGTGAGGCTCCTACTAATGTTCCCATTTAAAGCACAACCCATAGGTGGCCTTGTTGTTTCTTAGTTTGCAGACTTTGTTTTGTGTCTTACTTAGATGCAGGACGTTTGTTCTCGTTTTTTCCCCACAAGACTGAATACTAGTCCATTGCTCTGCTTTTTTGTGTTGGTTTCTCTCACTAGGCGATGTCCCATCTCCAGCTTCATGACTCTAATCCTATGTTGAGTGTAGGATAGTATGGGTCTCTGCATTACGTTTGAGCGATTGTTGGGAACATTGTATATAAATCTTTATTGCTTGATTAATAAAAATCATTGCAATCACAACATCTTCACATCACACAATATTTAAAATCTGTACCACGAATATTATTTCAAAATTTACGAATACATTCATAATGATGTCGTAATACCTGTTGGTATGAGGAGTGTATCGTACTGCCGGGGAGCATCGCTTTGCCGGCTGTATGGTTTTGATGCTGTTCTGTGTGTGTTGGTTGGTAAAGCGTTGAAGCAGAAGTTATACCCAAGGTATCCTGGTTCCCAGAGAGGCAAATAAGGCACAAACCACACTCGTAGCTCCTGGCAACAGTCCTGAAGGGGAGGTACAGCTTTGGGTTAGAGCCAGTCCCTGGAGTGGAGCCCGGGGTGATGGCCGTCAGTGTAGGTCCAGGTCGCAGACTGGCAGTGCCAGGTTCTGAGATCACCACAGCACAGGCGATACCGTTCAGTGCCACAGGCTGCAAGTGGCCATACAGCAAAGCGGCTGGGTCTGGAAGGGAGGGAAGGTGCCGGATCTGAACACTGCCATAGCCATAAAGCTCAGGGTCTGAGTTGTAGAATGACAGTGAAGGTACAGATGAAGATCAGAACTCAGCAGGTGAAGTAGAGCTTGTGGTCTCAGCCCATCAGTGATGGAGAAGTGGGAAGCAGATGGTAAACTCCAGTGGCGGCTCGCAGAGGGAGTGCTGCGGGGCGGTGAGGCGGGCGGGGGAGGGGCTAGGTGGGGGCATAGTGGAGTCGGACATCCGACGGGCGCCGAGTTAACGATGCAGCGAGCGCAAGGTAAATAGTTTTATTTATTTATTTACTTACTTTACTCCTGCCCGTCGTATGTCTGACTCCACTACCCCCCACCCAGCCCCTCCTCCGCCTCGCCCCACCACCCCGCAGCATTCCCTCTGCGAGCCGCCACTGGTAAACTCTAGGTTTAGCCTGAGCAGTGAAGGTACAGCTCAGCACAGTGGCTGGCAGGGTCTAAGCCTGGTGGGGGTGGTACAGGTCAAAGCCACAGACTGGCAGTAGATGGAGACCTCATGTCTAACCCCAGTAGGTGGGGTACATCTCATAACCACTGGCCAGCAATGGAGGTGAAGACCAGGGTCTGAGAGAGAGAGGGAGATAAAGAAAAGAGGGTGGAAAAGGGAGAGAGTGAGAGGGAAAGAGAGAGAGAAAATGGAGAGGGAGAGGCAGGAAAGTGTAAAAGAGAGAGAGAAAGAAGCGAGAGAGAGGAAAGAGGGGGGAAAGGAGCAAAAGAGAAAGAGAGGGGGAGGAAGAGGAAGAGGAAGAAGAGATGAATAGAGTCAGAGGGAAAGAGAGAGAAAAAATGGAGAGGCAGGAAAGTGTACAAGAGAGATAGAGAGAGAGAAAGAAGTGAGAGAGAGGAAAAAGGGAGAAAAAGGGAGAGAGTGAGAGGGAAAGAGAGAGAGAGAAAATGGAGAGAGAGAGAGGCAGGAAAGTGTAAAAGAGATAGAGAGAAAGAAGCGAGAGAGAGAGAGGAAAGAGGGAGGGAAAGGAGCAAAAGACAAAGAGAGGGGGAGGAAGAGGAAGAAGAGAGGAATAGAGTGAGGGAAAGAGAGAGAGAAAATGGAGAGGGAGAGGCAGGAAAGTGTAAAAGAGAGATAGATAGAGAGAAAGAAGAGAGAGAGGAAAGAGGGAGGAAAAGGAGCAAAAGAGAAAGAAGAAGAAGAGGGGAAGAGAGTGCGAGGGATGGTGAATGAGTGAGAGAGAGATACGCTTCCTTTAAGTACTGTGCTCCGGATAAAGGCCTTTGGAGTGTGCGATCTCTTGGGTAGTTTCTGTTGATGCCGACTTCTTAGCCTCACTGTAATGCTCTCTGTGACAATAATTCCCGTCGAAGGTTTCTGTGGCGAGCTCTTCGGAGCACTCGGCTCTGCGCTTGATTGCTTTTCCCAGAGGATCCCTTCTCTCCGGGTTCACTCAGTGTGCTGGGGCTTCAGTCCCGGGCAGTGGCAGGAAGCGGCAGCCTCCGAAATAACAAGCAGAGTTTCTGTGATTTATGAAATGTGGTTGCCTGCTTATAAATATTTAACTTTTATTGTACAATTGTTGCGATGATGAATCATTACCCCTTTGTTTGCGAGAGCAATTCATCTATATTTCCAGGTTTTTGTTTATGCAGAATGGCAATAAGGGGAAAAAAGCTTCACAGATCTTCCACAAATAGCTCCCCGTGTGGATCACAGGAATATTTATTGTTTGCTGCTTCAGTGACTGTGTGCATCGTGAAATGCTGCGACCCTGGCCACGGATGCACACCCTAGCTAGAAACAGGACAGTGTCCATGGTGGGCTCTCGCCCCCACAACCCCGTGCGGACGGCAGCCATCGAGCGTAGACAAAACAGGGCCTAAATGTTTCTCACCAGCAGTTGTCGTGGTATTTGTGTATCCCCCGACCCTGCAAGGGCCTTGTGGGGTTATGGAACATGTCTGTCATCACTTATGGAAAGCCAATCCTGCAGGCCGCCCCACGAGGGATCCCCGAGGACTAGACCAGATGTCAAAGGAACTGAGGGCGGCCTTCACTGCCATTGTAGCTCCCAGGACACAGCTTTCTCACACGCTGGCAGCATCCTGCCTCTCTCAGCAGGATTTTATGTTCTTTAAGAGGAGTTGGTCACTATGCACAATTATTTTTGGGTAAAATGATACGAGAAGGTTATAACTCTCTTTACCCTTTTTGCTTAAAAATAGCAGCTCTCCGGTCTCAAGCGGGTGACTTGTTTGTTGATGTTGGCTTTTGTTCGGTTTCAAATACCTGTAAATAATGTTGATCGCAAGAAGCTTCCATTCCATTCATTAACTAGACATTTAGAAATGTACCACTGTGCAAGTCACTCAGTTATAAAAGTGTATTTTGCAGTGAGAGCATTTTGCAGTAAAACATTTTTTGGGGGTGAGCGCTCTGTGCTGAATATTGTAAATTTTGCTAAAGTGTAAGAGAATCTTCTAATGAATCAGTTCATGTTTTTTGTCTTTTTTTTTCCAAATCCTCCATTGCTATTCAGCAGGTTTATTGTTTTTCATGGGCAGAGAAGATATCTTATGAAAACAGTCCCCAGTACACTATGGGTACAGGCATTGATTAAGCACAAGTGTAGATGACTTCAATAACCCCACTGACCAAATGCTTAACTCAGTTCAACATATTTTTACCTCTTTCCTTTACTTGGCAAGAACGTTTACATTCATGAAGCAGACTTGTCTATGCCTTATTAGCCTCTTGAGCTGTTTGCAGGCTAAGCCCTGCTTTTACTGCTGGCTGGTGCTGCAGTCCTAGCTGTGTGGTGGGCAAAGTTCTCTTACCCGGCCTCGCAGCAGCTGCTTCACTTTGGCGGCGACGGCAGCAGTGACCTCACTATGTAACAGAGCGCGCTAGATGACATCAGCATTGTAGGCATGCGCAGCTCTGTCCTCTAGGACTTACGGTGGATTGCTGGTCAACACAGTGATGCTTGCTATTGAAAAAGTCTTGGAGAAGTTCACACAGAAACCACACACGGAGACCGGGGACAGTTGCACAGTTCTTTCTCTGTGGTAGTCTTCTTTCTCTGGGTGCTCCCCATGCCAGGAACATGCTGGGCTTCTCTTACTGGACAGTCTCTCCTCCTGCAGAGCCAAGCACTCTCTGTACGTCTCTCATCAGACTGGCAGGTATCTAGGCACTAGACAGACCCTCGGCTCCTCCAGCAGAAAGTGCAGACTTCAAGTGAAGTCCCTTCACCTCTGTGAGAGTGACTATCTGGTAGGCACCATACTGGTCACAGAGCAGTTGGCAGTGAAACTGACTCCAAGCAGGAGTGTGAAAAACATGGGCACAATGAAGTGTGAGATCTTCACTTGGCTATTGTCCATGCTTCTGAGCAGCAATTTGAGATACACAAAAGGGCAGGCCCTGCCTTTAAACCTCCTCAATGTAAAAAACAGAAGCTGCAGTCCCACCCCTGACCCCTACCATCTACAAAATGGCAGTGTTCAAGAAAAACTAATCAGCAGTGTTTTGCTAACAAGGCCCTCAGTGAATTTCCAAGGGAATCCCTGCACCTATTCTCCTACACTGCAATGGCTGGATTTCCCACTCCAGCTGCTGGAATTCAGACAGTCTTGTCATGCTAAACCAAGGGCATCCAAAATGGTTCCCACTAGCCCCAGTACTCACACTCATACCACACACAGAGCTCTACTCTACACATTCACTGCACACACATACAATTGGCATGCACATAGGATGTCAGCAAGGTTCTGGGGGTTCTGCTAAAAGCTCAACATATACAAGAGGAAGCTTTACACAAGACTGCTCTCTCTGACATACAGAAAAAGAAAGGTCTGATCACGCTAAAGATTCACAAAACACAATGTGCCGCCACCAATGCTTTATGTATCTCATCCTGAATATGGATAGTAGTCCTATGCCCAACGTAAGGGCACTCTTGGTACACCATTCAAGGTCACAGAAAACGTTCCCAGAGACAGGTCTAAGCCTCTGTGCGCACTTTAGATTAGCGTGACACAAGGGCCAACAAAAAGTCACAATGCTAGTTGCAAACGCAGTCAGTTACTCAGGGCAGAAGTACACACCTTTTTTACCATTTAGGGGACATTTCCATCCTGACAAGGTATTGAAGCATTCTGTGATAATTGTATAGCATACTTTTTTTATTTTATCATTTTATTTGGAGTAGTTCTCCAGCATTAAATCTTTCATCAATACGCATACTTTGAATTATTGCCCTTGTCCAGTTTGGGATCTCAGTCTGATGTCTTATGAAAATTCAAAGCTTAGGAATCTATAAAAGATACTTGTGCTATTTAACTGTATTTAAATGTCTGTAACTTTTTCATAAACATTGCAACTCTGTCCTTATGGGCAGTATCATGCTGTTCAGTGGAACAGGTATATGAGGACTATTTGCAGGGTTACAGAGTGCAAAGTAAAGTTACATGAGTGAGTGGTGTCAAGTGGAATTGAGGAGAGGGACAGGTTAGAAGCCTTCGGTTAATGGGTTGCTGGAAAAAAGGTTGGTTTGAAACTTTTCTGCCATGCTAAATACAATAATTATGAACTTAGGCAATTATACAAGTGTAGAAACATGTATGTTCGCTTAATCATCCAGTATAAGATCTAGCATAGAGACATCATATCATGGCAGAAAAATACTAAGAGCAAATCCAGGCTGCTTACATCTCTCACATCTTTCCCTAGTAAACCACAAGTATTCAGCCCCTTTACTCCTGTATTCCCAGGTATGTTGCCCTATTACTTCCCCAGGCCTATCCTGGCTTCATAAGCTTCTCTTTGCTTTATTAATATGTTCACTGCTTCCTCTATCACTGAAGTTCGCTTACTCGTAGTTGTCAGCACCCTCTCTGCTGTGCCTCTGTGAAGGGGGACACATTTGCCTTTCGCAAGTGTTCGGTTAGCTTTAGACTCACGAGCCAGTCATTGAGACGGTTAAATAGAGGGTTCCCACTAGCATGGCTGCCGTAATGTCCATTAATGACCTAGGGCGCATCCCATCATGTCTGTTCACATTACGCACCTTACAGTTTACAGACTCCGAGCAGGGATCTATCTTCTAGATACCCTAGCATCCACCTTTGCTTCTGGGCGGTGCTCATCAACAAGTTCTGCTGTGAACACTGAACCAAAGCATTGGTTGAACCATTCAGTATTTCATCGGTCTTACTATACACAGTACCTGCTTTTGCTCCCCACACTGACAACGCTGTCCTACCATTTCTTCTTTACACCAACTTTTCCAAAATTGTTCTTATCTAATTCTTTTTATGTATTTCGCACTCTTCTGTTCTATCCTGCTCACCATCCTTGCTGCCCTTAGCTTTTACAATTAAACAAAGCAGTTAAGTTTCCCTGGTCCTTGCTTGAGCAGCTTGTTGAGTACAGGTTTTTCCTTGCATGTTTTATGTCCGGTCCTCAGAATTTAAAGGAAAAGGCAGAAGATTGGCTACCTGTGCGTGATTTATACTTTTTTCCAGCTGCTGATGCGGTTCCCTATACCCATCAATTGTTCAGACATATTGTTCATACCTTTATAGATTTGAATGCCTCTTCTTTCATGGCTCTTGTCCAGCAAGCACGCGTACGTATGTATTTGAAGGTTTTGGCATTGATATTACCTGCACCAACAGACTATGTAAAATCTCATCTTGTTTCTCACTCGTCAAGGGAACGAGAGGTTGCATGACTCATTAGTAGCTTTGCCATCAACGAGCCGTAATTGACAACAATGGCGGTGTTGTAGTATAGAACATATCCTGCTTATATCACACTTTATAATATTGATTTCAAGTACATTGTATTTTTAAAGTGAACATTTTTTAATGAAATGCCGTACAGCAAGCAATTACTCGTAATGTAATTATAGAAAGGAACCACTAGAAAGAGAAGTATTGGCAGAAGAATAGCTGCACAGGTGTTATTACATGTAGACCACAAGCACAGTACTCAACCTCTCTATCACCTCACTGCTCCGAGACCATACCGAATAACTAAATCCTATACAAAAAGAGAGTTCCTAAGGAGTCCAATGAAATTCTTTAGAATGTTCACATGATATTGAAGTGAGAACCTTATCCCACGTAAAATACAGTCCTTCAGATATCCAATAAAGTAGGAGCCATGACATTTTGTTTCCATCCAAAATTTTCTTTTATTGAATCATTCAATAATCATCCAACATCAGCCCACCCAATGCGTTTCGGCCCCAGAATGGGACTTCATCAGGGTTTTTGTCAGTTAATCTGAAGAATCACCATCGATAATATGTATCAATATGTGGTCAAGTTTCCTGTTCCTCAGTAAGCCCTGTGCATATTGCAAAGGCAGATGCGAAATCCCTTCTCTGCGAAGCCTTCTCCCCACTCAGATGTCATGGGCCACTCGAAGTAGTGCTTTGTATTCACAGCATGGGCCTCCCCTATTAGATTTACATCATTTACATTATTTAGCGTAAGACTTATGTGCTGCTCTCACTTATGGATTAGTTAACCACACTGTTCTTCCCTACACCAGCCAAGAAAATTCAACATTGTTCTTTCTGGTGAAGTCCACCAAGCTAGTATCCCTTGAATGGCTTTCGCAGTGTCTATAAAACATTTTAAAGTCAGTAGAGCTATCTTATTTCAGTGCAGACTCCCACTAGTCTAGTACGCTGGTCGCAGTTCCAGGCACTTCTCTTGTTCGTTACCTGGTGACTGATAATGGCAGGTTCTGGTATGTCCCAGTACATACAGATTACAATGGGCGCAGTCCCAGGCACTTGACCTGTTCAGTACATACAGATTACAATGAGTGCTGGCTCAGGCACATTCCCTGTCTAGTACATGCAGAATCCTATGAGTGATGGTTCAAGCACATACCCTGTTTATTACATACAGATTACATTGGGTGCAGCTTCATGCACAGTCTGTGTTCAGTACATACAGATTACAATTGGTTCAGGTTCAGCGCATTCCCTGTTCACTACACACAGATTACAATGGGTGCAGGTTCAGGCACATTCATTTTTCAGTACATGCAGATTACAATTGTTGCAGGATCAAGTACATACCCTGTTCATTGCATACAGATTACAATGAATGCTTGTTCAGGCACATCCGCCGTACATATAGATTACAGTGGGTGCAGGCTCAGGCACAGTCTGTGTTCAGTACAGATTACAATGGGTGCAGGCTCAGGCACAGTCTGTGTTCAGTACAGATTACAATAGGTGCAGGGTCAGGCACAGTCTGTGTTCAGTACATACAGATTACAGTGGGTGCAGGGTCAAGCACAGTCTGTGTTCAGTACAAACAGATTACAATGGGTGCAGGCTCAGGCACAGTCTGTGTTCAGTACAGATTACAATAGGTGCAGGGTCAGGCACAGTCTGTGTTCAGTACAGATTACAATAGGTGCAGGCTCAGGCACAGTCTGTGTTCAGTACAGATTACAATGGGTGCAGGCTCAGGCACAGTCTGTGTTCAGTACAGATTACAATAGGTGCAGGGTCAGGCACAGTCTGTGTTCAGTACATACAGATTACAGCGGGTGCAGGTTCAGGCACAGTCTGTGTTCAGTACAAACAGATGACAATAGGTGCAGGCTCAAGCACAGTCTGTGTTCAGTACATACAGATTACAGTGGGTGCAGGCTCAGGCACAGTCTGTGTTCAGTACAGATTACAATAGGTGCAGGGTCAGGCACAGTCTGTGTTCAGTACATACAGATTACAGTGGGTGCAGGGTCAAGCACAGTCTGTGTTCAGTACAAACAGATTACAATGGGTGCAGGCTCAGGCACAGTCTGTGTTCAGTACAGATTACAATAGGTGCAGGGTCAGGCACAGTCTGTGTTCAGTACAGATTACAATAGGTGCAGGGTCAGGCACAGTCTGTGTTCAGTACAGATTACAATAGGTGCAGGCTCAGGCACAGTCTGTGTTCAGTACAGATTACAATAGGTGCAGGCTCAGGCACAGTCTGTGTTCAGTACAGATTACAATGGGTGCAGGTTCAGGCACAGTCTGTGTTCAGTACATACAGATTACAGCGGGTGCAGGTTCAGGCACAGTCTGTGCTCAGTACATACAGATTACAGTGGGTGCAGGTTCAGGCACAATCTGTGTTCAGTACAAACAGATTACAATAGGTGCAGGTTCAGGCACAGTCTGTGTTCAGTACATACAGATTACAGCGGATGCAGGTTCAGGCATAGTCTGTGTTCAGTACATACAGATTACAGTGGGTGCTGTCTCAGGCACAGTCTGTGTTCAGTACAAACAGATGACAATAGGTGCAGGCTCAGGCACAGTCTGTGTTCAGTACATACAGATTACAGCGGATGCAGGTTCAGGCATAGTCTGTGTTCAGTACATACAGATTACAGCGGGTGCAGGTTCAGGCACAGTCTGTGCTCAGTACATACAGATTACAGTGGGTGCAGGTTCAGGCACAATCTATTTTCAGTACAAACAGATTACAATAGGTGCAGGTTCAGGCACAGTCTGTGTTCAGTACAAACAGATGACAATAGGTGGAGACTCAGGCACAGTCTGTGTTCAGTACATACAGATTACAGCGGGTGCAGGTTCAGGCACAGTCTGTGTTCAGTACATACAGATTACAGCGGGTGCAGGTTCAGGCACAGTCTGTGCTCAGTACATACAGATTACAGCGGGTGCAGGTTCAGGCACAATCTGTGTTCAGTACAAACATATTACAATAGGTGCAGGTTCAGGCACAGTCTGTGTTCAGTACATACAGATTACAATAGGTGCAGGCTCAGGCACAGTCTGTGTTCAGTACAAACAGATTACAATGGGTGCAGGCTCAGGCACAGTCTGTGTTCAGTACAGATTACAATAGGTGCAGGGTCAGGCACAGTCTGTGTTCAGTACAGATTACAATAGGTGCAGGCTCAGGCACAGTCTGTGTTCAGTACAGATTACAATGGGTGCAGGCTCAGGCACAGTCTGTGTTCAGTATAGATTACAAAAGGTGCAGGGTCAGGCACAGTCTGTGTTCAGTACATACAGATTACAGCGGGTGCAGGTTCAGGCACAGTCTGTGTTCAGTACATACAGATTACAGCGGGTGCAGGTTCAGGCACAGTCTGTGCTCAGTACATACAGATTACAGTGGGTGCAGGTTCAGGCACAATCTGTGTTCAGTACAAACAGATTACAATAGGTGCAGGTTCAGGCACAGTCTGTGTTCAGTACATACAGATTACAACGGGTGCAGGTTCAGGCATAGTCTGTGTTCAGTACAAACAGATGACAATAGGTGCAGGCTCAGGCACAGTCTGTGTTCAGTACATACAGATTACAGCGGGTGCAGGTTCAGGCACAGTCTGTGTTCAGTACATACAGATTACAGCGGGTGCAGGCTCAGGCACAGTCTGTGTTCAGTACATACAGATTACAGCGGGTGCTGGCTCAGGCACAGTCTGTGTTCAGTACAAACAGATGACAATAGGTGCAGGCTCAGGCACAGTCTGTGTTCAGTACATACAGATTACAGCGGGTGCAGGTTCAGGCACAGTCTGTGTTCAGTACATACAGATTACAGCGGGTGCAGGTTCAGGCACAGTCTGTGCTCAGTACATACAGATTACAGTGGGTGCAGGTTCAGGCACAATCTGTGTTCAGTACAAACAGATTACAATAGGTGCAGGTTCAGGCACAGTCTGTGTTCAGTACAAACAGATGACAATAGGTGGAGGCTCAGGCACAGTCTGTGTTCAGTACATACAGATTACAGCGGGTGCAGGTTCAGGCACAGTCTGTTCAGTACATACAGATTACAGCGGGTGCAGGTTCAGGCACAGTCTGTGCTCAGTACATACAGATTACAGTGGGTGCTGGCTCAGGCACAGTCTTGTGTTCAGTACAAACAGATGACAATAGGTGGAGGTTCAGGCACAGTCTGTGTTCAGTACATACAGATTACAGTGGGTGCAGGCTCAGGCACAGTCTGTGCTCAGTACATACAGATTACAGTGGGTGCAGGTTCAGCACATTCCCCATTCAACACATGTAGTTTACAATAAGTGCAGGTTTAGACACCCCCTGTTCATTACATACAGATTACGAGTTTAGATTCAGGCACATGCCACGTTCAGCACATGTAGATTACAATAGCTGCAGGGTCAGGCACATTCCATGTTCATTGCATGCAGATTATGACGGGTGCAGGTTCAGGCACTTTCTCAGTTTGATCCAATGGTTGCAGCCTGCCCATTTTCCCTCTGTTGTGAAGCTGGAGAATATTCCTGTCCCTGGCGTGCACAATTTGTTCTTTTAGTCAGGTGGATTCTGCTCATTCCAGCTATACTCAAGCCACTATTTATAGAAGTGGGACATAGGATGCCCTTGTGTATTAACAGGCTGCGTTCTGTGAGCGTTTATTATGTAGGCGTGGGCAAAATGTCAATTACGCCAGAATAATCAGAATAAATTCTGCAATTTTGAGTTATTCTTGTGACATGAAATTACTGAAAATTACTTGATTATGCCCGTTCAAGTAAGTTTGCGTAATTTTGGGCAAAAACACCTACCCAAGAGCACAGGAACAGATTGTGAGTGGCTGCTGCTGTTGCTGTTCCTGTTCTTTTGCATTTAGCGCTATTTTCTTAGCACAAAATGCATCCTCTGGTCCATTTTGGACATGAGGGTGCATTTTGCGCTCAGAAAATAGTGCTAAATGCAAGGTTAGGCTCCTCACATAGGGCCTGATTATGATGGCGGTGGGACCGCCACCGTCAGGCTGTCGGTGGCGGTCCCACCACCATCGGCCCTTGCAGGTCTGCCCGCCGCATTACGATGCGGTGGGAGGAGGCATCTGGTGCAGGGACCATCCGCTGAGGTTCCGACTGGATCAAGGAGCCCATCGGACCATCGGAGGGACAGTAATCCCTACAGTAGGGGTGGTGACTGCTCAGGCGCTGCCGTAGGGATTACAATGCCCCTTTCCGCCTGCCTTTTTCATGGCGGTTAGCCCGCCATAAAAAGGCAGGCGGAAAGTGACTTTAGGGGCCCCTAGCTGGCCCCCTTGCCCTCTGGCTCTCACTATGGGCCCTGGGGGGCAATTACGGTGCCCCCCTAAACATCCCTGCACCATGTGGCAGGCACTGCATGGTTCGGGCCACATAGTGTAGGGATGTTTTAAATGTGTTTTATTTTTATTGCGGCACACACCGCAATACAAAATATACACATTGGGACCGCCGTGAAGGTGGTTGCATCGTAATGCGGGCAGCAGGACCACCGACTCATAGTCGGGTAGTCCTTCTTCCGCCACGGTGCCGGTCGGACGAAAGTCTGATCAGCATTGTAATCAGGTCCATAATTCTCTGTAATCACATGTAATTTTGCCGTAATTTCGTGCAATTACCCTACAACAGAATACAAGACTTACACCCACCACAGGTATTATGCCACTTTCTGTAAGGGTAGTTTATGCTAGTCTGGCCTAGTAGATGGTTACATAAATTCTCCTTTCAATTAAATTAATTATATGGCTCTTATTTGAAAAAAGATATTTGCATAAAAAAAAGAAAAAATATCATCATCTTTTACCTCCATATTTTCCCCGTTTAGTGGGTTAAACTCAGTGCTTAATTTATAAAAACAAATAAAGACCTGGGCCCAAAGATGTGCTCAGAAGCCCACAACCAGTGCTACCAAATGTCAAGTACCAAGGGTATGTAGTCTTTCTTTATTCCACGCAGTGCCTCTTTTATCCATCACCATACACTCCCTGTCCAATTATCTCACTCTTGCAGGTAATTTTTTAATTCATGTTTTCTCCTTTTGTCACTGTTTTCTATCTTTCTCTTCCTCCTTCATTCCTCACTTAGGATCTTTCTCTTCCTTGTTCTAAATCAAAAAATAAGTCCTGGTTCCTAAAAATGAGTGCTGGTGGGGCTCATCTGCAACCACCGGCTCAAATAAAGCACTGGCTAAGCTTTTAAACCATTATGATTGTTCTTGGGAATGTGAATGTAACTGGTGCCTGATGGCACAGTATGCTGAATAACTTTTGATTTTGACTTCCTAATTTCCATGGACAGAAGAAACTTGTCTCAGCTGTGCTATAATTAGCGCAGCCCATGCTTTTGATCCAGCAGTGAAATACCTGGATTATATTAATTGGCTTCTGTTATTTCCAGAAAACACCTGCCCCAGTTTAATATTTCAAGCTATTATGGACTGGTGAATCTTGTGATGCTGTTCAGGTCATTTTCCTATGTTCATCTTGTTTATGCACCATAAACAGGGCACTGGAATTATGTGATTTGGCGGCTGTGGCATTTCCCACTTAATGAAGGATTTCCTGCATTTGCCACATAGTCCTTCATCTGCTGCATAATCTGCAGATTTTAATAAAAACAATTTTGTTTTTATCTTAAACGGATCAAAATTTACTGAACACATGGCAACGTGGTGCTGTGCTGTGCAAGGCCCTTTGCAAAGCTTGACTGCTCCCCTTTCTGTTGTTTATTGTTGTATTTGGATTTTAAACTGGTAATAATAAGGTGAAACATTTGCCCAGACAGTGTTAACCTGTGTAAAAATGATAAAATAAGTAAGTAATACTCTGACAAAATGTACTGTTTCACACCACATGATTTGCCTTTTCTTGCTGCATTACTTAGCCAACTCTGCCACATAATTTGGTCCTCCCCTGCCGCATAACTCCAGTGGCCCTGACTATAGGAGGTCTGCCTTCTTGTGAAGCCTGTTCTCCAGAATGACTCTTCCTTCTATAAACTCTTGTTTTCTGCTTTCAATCAAGGCACTTTATTAACATTGTTAATATAGCAGTCACCTAAAGTCCTCAAGTCAATATTCTTAAGAATATAGATGTTCGTTCTGAACCTCTGTCATGCCTTTACAAAACCATCTTCGAAACCTATAAGGTTTGGTTTACAACACGCATCTACAACTGGCACTTGACGAAGACTCTTGAGTTAGGACACAAAGCCCACGAAAGCCCTGTTTCCTTCAAAGGAGTAACGCAAAATAATATGGCCCCTTGCAGAAGGTGATGAGGTGCCCATGACAGCAGTGTCTTACCGCATGGGCACGCTGGGCAGTTGCCCGGGGGCCCCAAGAGCATAGGGGTGCCATGCAGACCAGATTTTAACACTAGTTTTCCGTTAAACATTTTTATTCCTGTGAGTGGTTGTGTAGGCAGGGCCCAGTGCACTGCTTTGCCCGGGGGCCTATAATGCTGTTAAGACATGAGTCTTGTCTACCTCACGGATGTTCATTGACTTTGGCGTGAAGGGGTGGGGGCTGCACCTCAGGGGCTGCAAGGGCCTGCCTCACGCCTCTGGTTCCCTTGTATGTCAATAAATGCCATTTCTATTTTTAACAAATGCGAAAAAGAGGAACAGATACTGTTCAACGTGCGGTGCCCTAAAAGCGCCCAGCATCCAAACACTAGAAGATGTCAGCAGGTCTGTGCAGATAATCCTACAGCTTCCGCCTAACGGACTGGCAGTTGCACTTGGTCTTTTAAATTTAATAATACAATCCCAGCTGGGTGAACTCCACTCAACTCTAACACGAAGAAGTAAATAAAAGATGCTGGCTAATAACCAAATAAGCCTCTTCTCCCGTCCTCTCTTCCCTCTGTGGAAACACCAGGCCCTGCTCAGCCTCCAGACGCCAGCGCGTGGCCCCTCCATTACCTCACAAATGGCCGGGCTTCTTAAATCTAAAGTCTATCATTTGTGGCTGTGGGCAATATTAGCCAGGCCCATTTCAGGAGGGCGGCGTGTTTTATGTTCTGTCAGTAGTTCTGTGCTCTAATGATCGAGACAGTGATTTTATGCTTTCAAATATTCCAGCAGCGTCGGGCGGGAAGAGTGGCGTGCGCGGTGTTCCCAGCCAGGTGATCTGTCTGCGCTGCCGAGGGAAACATTCGTCACGTGCCCGCTTGTATTCCGGTCACCTTTAAAGAGCCCATTTGAGAGCGCGGGGATAGTGCAGCTGCAGGCGGGAAGGTGGCTCGGAGGCAGAGCCGTGATGAAGAGCCAACGCGGCCACCGACTGCGGGGACCGGATTGCAATATTCCCATTTTAAGGGAGAAACGAGGTCATGTGACCGAATCGTCGTTACAGCAGAAAAAAATAACATTTGTTCTTTTTCAAATTAAGTTCGAGATTGATTTAACATCCAGGCTGTAACTCATTTTTTGAATTTAAAAGCTCTGCAGTAAAACCCGTGTGCTGGAATGGAATAAATTGTGGTTTTATTGCCACATTGGATATTCCAGTGTCCTAACCTTTCCCCCCCCCCCTACAGTTATTTTCTTCAATAAATAAAAGCTCATTAGTTCTTTCCGATTTCAAAGAGTTTATTAAATTTTACAGGAGTAATTAGCTTAAACTCTGCAAATTTTTCTTGAAGACTAATGAGGGGGATTCTTAATTACGCCGGCTTTGTGACTATCAGCTGAGCTGGGATTGACAAATGAGGCATCTACCGCAGGGAATCAGAAGGGGCGACAACCTGAGGGACTCTGTTGATTCCTGCAGGTGGGAAGGAGAGTGGGGGCCACCAAGAACAGCGTTGGTTAAGCCCAATAGGTCCCCTAGGCAGGTCAGTTCTTGTATGTAGTTCTCTGTTCATCTTCAACAAACAGAGGCACATTTATAGCATAATAATATGTTTTTCATTCTGGCGCATAAAAGGAATATTCTGGAAAAGCCCGCTTTGAAACGAGCGCGATAAGTAGGGCTTGCACTGACCGTTGCTGATGCTCGGCTGGGTTTGGTGTGAGTAAGGCTTGCTTTGATGCGACTTGAATTGTACTCGCTGTCTGTTGTCTCTTCTAAACCAGCAATTATCAAAGTCAATGGGTCTTGCCCAGTGGCGTCACTAGAGGGGTGAGGGGGGTGCGGACCGCACCGGGTGACACCATCACATGGGGTGACACCGTGAGCCTCTGCTTTAAAGCAGAGGCTCACGGTGTCACCCCATGTGATGGTGTCACCCGCCCCGGTGCGGTCCGCACCCCCTGCACCCCGGACTCGGGAGTTACCGCACTGGGTGACACCAACCCTAGTGACGCCACTGGTCTTGCCTGTAATATGTGTGTTGTTTGAGCTGTTGTTTTTGTGAGTGTATATTTTCCTTGGTGTGTTATATTTAAGACACCAAATTGTGTATTGTAAGGAAACTGTCTTGAACATTTAAAAGCAAATGACCAGAAAGGGGGAAAGGTAACAGTTTGTGTGGGTGAATTCGAGTGAAGGAAGGAACAGTACAGCACAAAGAGCCATTATGGGATAAACAAAGGAATTGTTCAGCAGCGCTTGCAATGTAGGTCCACGAGGGTCGGATCCAGAATAGGTTTTCAGAACAACCACTAAAAATGCGAATGAGTTACCTTTGCATTCATGTGTTAAACTGTTTCTTATGAGGAAATCCTGAAAATCTTCCACAGTTCTGTGCCTCTCCAGCCCATATTGAATTCCCCTGCTAGGGGCGTAACGCAGATGTATGCAGCCTCTGAGGTGCAGGGGGGGGCCCCAACCCTCCAGTGGCCCCCCAACACCTTCAAGGGGTCCCATTGCAGCCCAAAACCAATGAATATCTGTGAGATATAGAAGACTTGAGGCCCCTCATCAGATCCTGCAGGGGGCCCCATTATTTTGCGTTACGCCACAGGCCTCTGCCTGTGTCCACACACGTGGACACATAAAAGCAACAGTGAAGGTTTGGAAAACAAAGTAGCTAAAAACCAAAGGAGAATCAGGGAGGTGAACGGGAGTTACACAGAAGTTTTGTAGGTGAGAGGGAATGAGAGAAGGAACAGAAGAGCAGGGAGCTGTCCTGGGAAGGACAAAAAGAACCTCAAGCAGTGGCAAATTGCAGAGAGTAATGTGCACCACAAAGGCTTAGTAGAGAGCAGAAGGGTGGCACCACAACAGGTTGTTTTATGTCGACCAGGGAGGATGTAAACCAATTGGAGACACAGCGTGCACAATCCATTTTCCAAAAGACAACCTTTAAGGTCCGATCAGAAGTGTCCACTGCAACTGACCAGCAGAACAGGACCAGTTTATTGAACACTGCAACGATTTTATGGTTGTCCAGCACAGTCAGTAGAACCAACTCAGTTCCGTGTGTGCCTAAATTCCACCTGAAAGAGCATCCACAACGTTGGTCTACTCAAGAAAGTTGCAGGATCGAAACACAACACAAGGTTTTCAGACTTTAGTTGCCACCAGAAGCAGCAATTGGTCCAAAGAAGTCTATTATCGACGGATGTTTACTGTAACCTGTTTACAAGTTGAGGGTATAACTCCCATTATAAGAGATTTGTTCAAAATGTGTAGGTCCAGTCAATTACTGGGGAAGAAATGTGACCAGGATGTGAGCAGGACAGAGATCCCTATGAGGCTGGATTTTAGATCTTGCAAAACCATCTAAGGTAGTTGCCTGCACAGTGGAGACTTCTGCAAACTTTCAAGAAAGAATCACTGCCAGTGGGACTGGGTAAGAACTAATTAATATATTTGTGGAGGAGGATGCTTGGATGGAATCATACTTGTTGCGTACTGTAAAATGCATAGTCAAGCTCAAATAGTTTTTGCTTGTAGGCAACAGAACAAGTTCAGGCCGCAGGTCGAAGCATCTTCTTAATAATTTGGAAAGTCTTTTTCTGCTAGTTGATAGAACCAAGTATCTGTTCAATAAGAAAGAGTTTGGGCTATTTAACAGTTACTCAAGGAGGTTTAGTGTTCATGGGTCGCAGGGTCACATATGTCCCTTCTGTTTTTCATTCAGCAGATCTAACCTGGCTTGAGAGCCACATATGGGCTTGACAGTGCAATTACAAAGCAGAGTGTTATGTGTAGTTCTATTTAGAGCCAGGCATCTTCTGGGCAAATACGTGTAGAAGCAGACTTGCTCTCTGGGCATGGTGTAAAGCAGACAGTGGCCAGTGCAGCTTAGATCAAAGCCAGGTTTGGCCTATGCAGCTCAGTGACTCATGGGAGGTGTAGCTTTGTTTCAATGCCAATATTTCTAAGCTGGCTGGTTTAGTGACATGCATAGTATGTACATATCAGTTTACTAGCAGGCATAGTCTCAGCAGTCCTAATTAGAGCCTATTACGATCAGTCTGGGAGGACCAGTCTAGAGATGGCACGGATTATGTAGCTTAGTTCAAAGCCATGCTTCTCTTTGCAGTGCACTTTGTAGCCATGCAGGCACCTTTCACTGTGTAGCCCAGATCTGAGCCTCCTCATTGTTAAACAACGCTTGACCTCTACAACCACGCTTAGAGGCAGGCCTGGTCTTTGCAGATCATTCTACAGTGCATGCATGCTCTTTGCAGCGTGGTGGCAGTAAAACATTTCCAATACAGTAGACTCTTTCCCTGATTTATCTAGTTCTTTGCTCCTTCACAGTGACTTCAAGCCCGGTTATTAAGAGAAGATTGATATGTTGCTGTGTTTATGAACATTAGGCTAAATTGTATCATATTGACTGATATTGGATTGCATTTGAAATCTGTATCACACTCATTTGAGTACTTGGCAGCTGCAAAATAAATGGCTAACAGAGTGCAGCAGAAATCGGTATTCTCTGAAGCATTCGACTGTGCCAACTGCACCGCTGCAATTAGCTACAGGGGTTTATGCAGAGTGGCAGACGTGGCCCACATATTTGTTGTAGCGAATTTTATCCAAAACCTGTGAAATAGAAATAGAAACATGGACAGTCCGTTTCTGGAATATGTTACCTTTTTTGGCATCTGGCTTCATAGACTAATTCAGACAAAGCACATTCTTATTTTCCGTGCTTTTTAAATTTTATACATGCATGGTGATTTGTTGTGTCTAGCTAAGGGTTTGTTCTTCATTGTTGCACATTTCTTGCCCTCGGTTGACAGTTCATTTTCCAGACTTGGACATTTCTTGTTCCTCGGTGTCGTTTCTTTGTTTATGGCTGGTGGTTCTTTGCCCATCCCTATAGACTCCTTGTCCTTGGTTGAGATTCCTTCTCCATTACTTTGCTTTTATTGCGCATGGCCGGGAATATGTTGTCCCTACTTGGAGAGTCATTGTCCCAAGTTGGATAATCAACACCTATGGATACAGGTACATTGCCCTAGGATGGACGGATCTTTGTTGTCCATGGATGAAGGCTAGTTGTCCATTGATGGAGACTCCTTGACCCTCATGGGAAGTTTATTTTCCAATAGTTGAGATGTATTGGCAGTGGGTGAAGAGTCTATGTCCAAGCTTTCATGCCCGTGGCTACAGATGTGTTATCTATGATTGTAAAACACTCGTCCTTGAAGTGTGTTGTCATTTTTCATGATTTCAAGATTATTATCCAAGGCGGGAAGTTCATTGTACTTGGTTGAAGATTTGATGTTCATGGCTGTAGGTTCCTTGTCCTTGACTGATAATTTATAGCATATGTCTGAGGATTTCTTTTCCATATCTCATGAGTTATTGTCCATGATCGTGGGTGGCAATTTGCTCTTTATGGGTGGAGCTTAGTTGTTCATGGTTGTAGTTTGATTGCTCATGGCTGGAGTTCGTTGTCCATTTCTCTAGGTTTATTGGCTATAGCCTAAGTTACTTGAACATGGCTGAATATTTGTTTTCCATGGCCCTGGAGTCACTGTCCATGCTTTGGTTCATTGTCCCTGCCTGGCAATTCCTTGTTCATGGATTAATCTTTGTTGTCCATGGCTAAAGTGTTTTGTTCATGGCTGCAGGTTATTGTTCACGCCTGTAGGATTATTGTTTAAAGCCTGAAGTTCATTGTACATGGCTGAAGATTTGTTTTCCCTTCGTTGTCAATGGCCGGAGAGTCATTATCCATGGCTACAAAACTACTAGCCCTTTTGAATGTGTTTAAGGCAATGTCCCTGACCTTTTTATGAGGAAGAAGGCTTTATTACAAAGTTATGGGAATTTATAATGACAATCATCACCGTGCATTTCTGGAACCTTCGCTGGCCGAAGGCATTCTGCGAGCGATCTGTTTTTTTTTCAGGCCTGTTCTCATTTCAAGCTAC
This sequence comes from Calotriton arnoldi, assembly GCA_963921515.1. Lineage (NCBI taxonomy): Eukaryota > Metazoa > Chordata > Amphibia > Caudata > Salamandridae > Calotriton > Calotriton arnoldi. Next base: position 1,189,065 of record CAWUFW010002105.1, read on the forward strand.
CAGAAGGGTGACTGAGGAAGAGTGAAATGTTTGAAATGATGGCTTTCCATAATCATACAATTCAATAGGCTGAGACTGACAGTGCGCCGCTCTGCCCATCCAGCTAACTGTTTGAGACACAATAGTTTTGTAACATAATATAAAGCAATCGTGTTAGCTGACACATCTTTAATAAGATACGGTCCCGCACCCTGCCATATGTTCCAGGGCAGGCTCAGTCACTGACTCCTTTTATTCCTGTCAGGAAGATTATTTCAAACACTAATCCTCAGTCATTGACACGGATACAAAAGCGGACTGACATCTAATAGATGCCTCCGCTTCGCTTTCCTTCTTGTTCCTGTTCTTTTTTTGTGCCTTTTACCTGACAAAAAACTGGCAGACACTTGGGCCTCGAGTCTCAGTGCACAGGGAGGACTCCCAGGGTGCTGAAAGGAGTGACATCTGGCTGATAAGGACCAAGGAGAGTGCCTCGATGAGGCGCATATACCAGCGAGGACTCCCTCCTCACAACACTCACAGCTTCTGTATTGTCTCTGTGAACACGTTCTACGGCTAAGAAGGGACGCCCACCTGCCCTCTCTGGAGAAATTATGCTTTCTGACAATGTTTTTTGACCGCTTGCACTTTGTACCTTTTAAAAGCATGTTGAGGCATATTTATAAGCCCCTAAAGCCACCGGAGCATTAATTTTTTTGATGCTCCGGTGGCTTTGCGCTGTTCCCCATATTTACAAGGTGGCGCTAAGCCACTTAACGTGGCTTAAAGCCACCTTGTAAATATTCCCCTTTCCGCCGCAGTCTGCGGCGCCAAAGGGGTGGGCAATGGGTGGGGCAATGGGTGTTGCAGTGGGCGTTCCACCGCAACACCCATTGCTTTTTGATGCTGACCCAGATTTACAAGCCCAGGGCAGCGCCAAAAACTAAGGCCAGGTAATACCTGGTTTTAGAATGGCGATACGAGGATAAATTATTAATTTCTCCTAGTTTCTCACTCTTTATATGTGTGCTGCTTTCTGGAGCACACATAGAAAGAGCAAATTGCCATTATTTATTGTTTATGTGCAGGAAGGTCTCCCTTCCTGCACATAAACAATCGCCCCTGCAACGCAGGCACCCTTGTAACATGGTGCACGGGTGCCTGCGCTGGCACTAGGCAGCTTTTTAAAGTGCCAGCGCTAGGGGAAATGCAGGGGTGTGTCGTATTTTTGTAAATACAGTGCATTTCTGTGTTTTGAAAATGTCAGTGCGGCGCTGACCAATTTTGCGTAACACCGCGCTCCAGCATTTTCTTGTAAATATCCCCACCGTGAATCTTATTTTTTGTATAGCCCATGTTTTTTTGCAGTTTTTTTTTGATTGCATTTATTTCTTCAACCATACCTCCGTTAGTGTATCTTGACAAGATCTCCAATTAGCTTCATTGTGTATGGTCCATGTGCTGGCCCACTCTGCATCTACCTCTGAGTCTCTTCTTTACAGCGGGTGGTCATAGGGCAAGCTTTTTGGCAGTCTGTCACATACTGACCTTTCCTTCTTGCATACGTAAAACAAGCATTGACAAACCCAATAGTTCTGGCCTTGGCAAGCTGGTGCAATGGTTGATTAAAAAATATACTGCAAGTATATGCCACAAAAAGAAAATTATGCTACTGTCTAATCGCGGCAGCCATATGCTTGCAATAAAAATGTCAAACTAAAGGAAAACATGAACCATCACATATGATTTTAATAGAATGATGTGGGTGCTTCCTGGCAGGCAGTTGTATTTGGAGCATGTATGGATACCCTTTTTAGTTTTAATGCACATCAAAGGAATATATGATTCTCACTGGTGCAAACCAAAAAGTACTATTGGATTTGAATTACTGTACCTGAAGGTACGGTGTAGACACACAAGGGTAACTAAAAAAATTAAAAAAAGAATAAATAATGGCAAGATAAATTATTGGTAAAGTGAAGTATTGACCCACTAGGCCCACCCAGGCCTAATGTTGTCACTCGGATTGCAACACAGCCTATGGCTGAAGTGGGTTGGCACATAGCCCTTTGCAGTGATGGGTTGAAGCAAAATGTGAATGACAGTAGAACAGACCAATGAATATAGAGGGCTAAGCCAAAGCCCCTCTATCTATTTACATATATATTTATTATTTATGATTTTATATTACATGAGGCAATTGAGACAGCCAAAGGTGTCTCCATACCAGACCTAAAATATCCTTGAAAGGCAGTTGCAGGTTCAATTTACAGTTCAGTACTGGCCACAAGGCGTCACCGTTGTACTTGCGTCTTTCAACCTATCTCTAGGACTTTAAACAATCTTAATCTCTCTTCTTGTTCTCGCATCTGTGCTTGTGTCTGCCAGCCCCTTTGCTCTGGCTAGCCTCTTCAGCCCCAGAAAGCAGGCCGCTGAGTGTGCAGATACCGACTCCACCTGCCTCTGCAGACATATGATCCTTACTCAGGTCTTGGACACAGGCTCATGGAGCCACAGAGTAGGCTGGTGTGGTTATCATTGGGCTGTTGGCTCAGCTGACATGGTCATTATTGGTCTACCGAATCTGCCATATGGCCATCAATGAGCTGCTAAGCCTGCCCACATAGGTATGTTTGACTGGGCCATTGTCATTACCAAACTGATGATTCTGATACTTGTCACCACTGAGCTTTGGAGTTAGCAGATATGGTCCTCAAAATTCATTATGTCAACACACATGGCTATCATTCAGCTGCTGAGCCCACCCATATGAACTTCAGTAAGTCACTAATTTACCTCACATGACCATCATTGAGCTGCTGAATTAGCACCCATGTTCATCATATAGTCATTGAGTCATCTGGCATGCTTATCATTGAGCTTCTGGGTCATACCATGTGACCTGTATAGAGTAGCTGAGCCAGCCCAAGTAGATAATAATGGACAAAACAAGTCGGCCTACTATATTACTTTTGCCATCAGTTTGGGATATGATCTCTTCATGCTGCCTTAGTTGATTGAAAGTTTCTTTGTATAAGTTGTTGAACATTTGGAATCTTTCACTTCTCATGCAAGCTGCATATTTTATTATGTGGCTTGCAGTAACTGCAGCTTCAGCTCTTGACTAACAGAGCAGAGGACAAAGCTCTAGGTCAGTGTTTCTTAACCTTTTGACTTATGTGGACTCCTACTTAATCATTAATGGAACCCGGGGACCTCCATTGAATCATTATTGGAATCCGGAGAACCCCATTGAATCATTAATGGAAGCATTTTCAATGATTTGAACCGCAAAACAATAATCAAAAAATATAGAAACAAGCCTTCATCAAATAAATACACAATACGTTTTGAAAATTCACAACAAATAAATAAAAAATTAAAAAATTCATTCTATGGGAAGGTTGGAGCTTTTCTCAATTCAATTTAGGCCACTCATCGTCCATACTATTCTTCAAATAAAGGTGATAGGCCAATGTCTGTAGGGGAATGTAAAAAAATTAAGAAACTGGGTCCCCGACATTTGTGCTGCTCTTTTGTAAAAATTCCTTTTTTGAATGTTTGTGTCTAGTGCAGGCCCACATTTCATTCAATATGTCCCTTTTGGAGACTGTGATTGTGTTCTCCTTGGTATGTACTTCTGGCAGGACATGTTCTGTTCTGGACATTGGTAGGACACTGCCTGCAAAACCTAGGATTAACAGGACATGCGTATAGGTTAGGTTGGGAAGAAGTCGGCGCCCTTGAGGCTTATGCTGGATGCATAGGATGACGTACCCAAGCCTTCATGGGATGTGCAACAATGTGGATTTGGAAATCATGTCCAACCCGGTGTGTGGACAAGAGATAGATGAGGAATTTCACACCACCTGCGATGTGCAACAGGGCCAAATGAAAAATCCCAAACCCCAGGAGTGAGCAGGAAGGTCACATGAGGATTGGAACCCCCCTTGTGATGTACATGAGGGTAAACTGAGAAATCCCATAGCCCCATAAGGCAAAAGTGTCAGATAGGAATCCTGGCCCCTTTTCCCAGGGATGAAGAGAAGAAGCAGACCCATAGGATGAGCAGGTGAGTCAGATGAGGAGTGGACTGCAAGCCCCCCTCCAATGAGCTGGAGTGTTAATGAGGACTCAGCCGCTTACCCAACCCAGAGTGCACAAGTATCAGTTGAAGAATCCCACATCCTTCCCCGTGACAACAGGAAAATCCAGTGGGGGCTCCTAGGCTGGAGGTAATTTGCAGGAGGGTCCGGTAAGGAATAAGAACCCCCCGGGATACACAAGAAATATCAGGCCTGGGCAGTGTGCAGGAGAATTGCGCGAGGAATCACAGCTACGCCTCTTTCCTTATGAGGTATGTGTAGGAGGGTCAGAGGAAGACGCCTACTTCCCATTGTCTTGCCCTTCCAACTCTCAATGGCGTGCAGTGGGGTCAAATAAGGAATTCATCAGTCTTTGCCTCTGGGACCAAAAGGACAAGAGAATCCCCTCTTTTCGAGGGTAGGGTATGGGATGAGGCGCTGGCATCTCCCTTACGAGAGGCAGGGGTCTCCTGGCAACCCCACCTGATCTGAGAGCCCTGCCTTCAGGTACATCCTGGGTGATTATATGCCATTATCTTTACTCGATCCGGCTCACAGTACACACTTGTTCATGCCATTTGCTTCCTCTGCTTGCTGAACGGAGACCCCTCCCCGCGCTGCCAGTCTGAGGAGGCGGCGCGCCGCTCGCGCACTCTTCAAGCTCATGTTTCTGCTTTCCTAAGTGATCTGATTTTGCAAAATGTGCTATAAACTGTTCTCATGCAAATAAAGCAGAATAAAATGGTGATATTTGTTTTTGCCATGGTAACACAGTTATCTCCTCATTATTCTGTCAAATATTAAAAAGTTCAGGACTAAACCGCATTTAAACGAGAATGTTTTCCTGCCGGCAGCCCCGTGAGGGTCTGAGAGCGTCTTCCATATGTTCCTCGCGGGGTCTGCAGGATGCGCTTTTCCTGGGACTCAAGGGGTTAATGAGCTCGCCGCCTGCTCCCAGCAATCGCGTCATCTGCCTGAATAACTCTGAAAAAGGAGCTTGCCGCCGTCCCGGCCATTCATTGCCGGCTAGTGCCACCCTGGCCAGCTGGGCGGAGGAGCGCAGCCCAGGCCGCGGTTCCGGCACACACGCCCAATGAGGCCAAGCCCGCGCCTTGGCACCAGAGGCTGGGCAGGGATACTGGCAGCGATGCCCGCTCGTGACTGGGCAGCAGTGCTCTGCAGGTATTGATACGATATTGACACACCGGCTTGGATGTGACAGCGACTGCAGGGCTTGGGTGTGCTGCCCCCTATTGGACTGGGCAGTGATAAGCTCTCGAAGGCGTGGCTGTGATACCGAGTGCAGGGTTAAGTAGCGGCGCCTATTTCAGAGTTGAATAGTGAGGTCCACTTCGGGGATGGCAAGCAATACCCGCTCTAAGGCAGGGCAGCAATGTACGCGCTGGATGGTGAAACCCACGCCAGGGCTGGACAGAAATGCCCACTCTGGAGCTGAGCAGTGATGTCTGGGGCTGGGCAGCGAAACACATTTTAGTACTGGACAGTAATACACGATCTAGAGCTAAGCATGATGCCCACTAGTGCCTGGCATTGATACCCACTCTAGAGCTGGGCATTGATACCCACTCTAGAGCTGGGCAGTGATACCCACTCCAGTACTGGGCAGAACTGGGCAGTGATACCCCCTCCTGTTCTGGGCAGTGATACCCACTCTAGCGCTGGGCAGTGATACCCCCTCCAGTTCTGGGCAGTGATACCCACTCCAGTTCTGGGCAGTGATACCCACTCCAGTGCTGGGCAGTGATACCCACTCTAGAGCTGGGCAGTGATACCCCCTCCAGTGCTGGGCAGTAATACCCACTCCAGTGCTGGGCAGTGATACCCCCCCCCCCCAGTGCTGGGCAGTGATACCCACTCCAGTGCTGGGCAGTGATACCCCCTCCAGTGCTGGGCAGTGATACCCACTCCAGTGCTGGGCAGTGATACCCACTCTAGCCCTGGGCAGTGATACCCCTCCAGTGCTGGGCAGTGATACCCACTCCAGTGGTGGGCAGTGATACTCACTCTAGCGCTGGGCAGTGATACTCACTCTAGCGCTGGGCAGTGATACCCCCTCCAGTGCTGGGCAGTGATACCCACTCCAGTGCTGGGCAGTGATACCCACTCCAGTGCTGGGCAGTGATACCCACTCCAGTGCTGGGCAGTGAGACCCACTCCAGTGCTGGGCCGTGATACCCACTCCAGTGCTGGGCCGTGATACCCACTCCAGTGCTGGGCAGTGATACCCACTCCAGTTCTGGGCAGTGATACCCACTCCAGTGCTGGGCAGTGATACCCCCTCCAGTGCTGGGCAGTGATACCCACTCCAGTGCTGGGCAGTGATACCCACTCCAGTGCTGGGCAGTGATACCCACTCCAGTGCTGGGCCGTGATACCCACTCCAGTGCTGGGCAGTGATACCCACTCCAGTTCTGGGCAGTGATACCCACTCCAGTGCTGGGCAGTGATACAGACTCCAGTGCTGGGCAGTGATACCCCCTTCAGTGCTGGGCAGTGATACCCACTCCAGTGCTGGGCAGTGATACCCCTTCCAGTGCTGGGCAGTGATACCCACTCCAGTTCTGGGCAGTGATACCCCTTCCAGTGCTGGGCAGTGATACCCACTCCAGTTCTGGGCAGTGATACCCACTCCAGTGCTGGGCTGTGATACCCACTCCAGTTCTGGGCAGTGATAAACACTCCAGTGGTGGGCTGTGATACCAACTCCAGTGCTGGGCAGTGATACCCACTCCAGTGCTGGGCAGTGATACCCCCTCCAGTGCTGGGCAGTGATACCCCCTCCAGTGCTGGGCAGTGATACCCACTCCAGTGCTGGGCAGTGATACCCCCTCCAGTGCTGGGCAGTGATACCCACTCCAGTGCTGGGCCATGATACCCACTCCAGTTCTGGGCAGTGATGAACACTACAGTGGTGGGCCGTGATACCCACTCCAGTGCTGGGCAGTGATACCCATTCCAGTGCTGGGCAGTGATGAACACTCCAGTGGTGGGCCGTGATACCCACTCCAGTGGTGGGCAGTGATACCCACTCCAGTGCTGGGCAGTGATACCCCCTCCAGTGCTGGGCAGTGATACCCCCTCCAGTGCTGGGCAGTGATGAACACTCCAAATGCAGGTCACCTTATGGACTCCAGAGGTGACCAGTGATACCCGAGCCCCTGACTCCATGTTCTCTGGCATTGAGCAGGGACTGCCATGAACCGCTCCACACCCTCAAGGGCTGGGCAGTGGCCTCAGATTCTCCTGATTCAATTCACTTCAGGGCTGGGCAGTGGCCATGTGTCCTACAGACTCGGCAAGCTCTGGGGCTCAGTGATGGCTTCCATAAATCCTGGCCGTTTCCTCTTTGCAGATTATGGGTAAGTACATGCCTCAAATGTCTTTGTAAGGTGGGCCATATATGTCTTGATCTTACTGTTGACATCTAACTCCGCTTAATCAAAGTGTCACGCTTCCAGTCCAGAGCACTTCTGTTGCAATTCAGTGAAATAGGCATGTCAGCCCAATTGATCCAATTGAAGTGACCCATGACCAGAAAACATTTTGTTGTCATATGAAAGCCAAGGACTGGAAATATACTGTTCTCATAACGAGGAACTTTGTGATAACCGTGATGGGTCTCCCCTTCTCCATCGTGCAGCAGTAAATATGTCCTCCTCAATCCAGGCCGCACGCTCTATCTTCAGGAGAAGGATGATCCTCTGCTACAGGAGCACAATGCCAGGATGAAAGATTTGGGGAGGGTGGTCGGGGAGCAGTCAACCCGAAGTGCATCTCCCACCACAGCAGCTGCAGATCCGTCACCCTCCACGCGCTGCTTGTCTGTATCATGTCGATGGTGTGTGATGAACAGAAGACCATCTAAGGACATATGAGGATGATGCGGGAGCTAAACAGGGGGTACGTGTAGAAGGCCATTTGGTGATGTGGGATGGAAAAAGGGAGACACGATACAGAGCAAGTCTGTGTCATGTAGGCTTGAGCTTATGGTCTGAGAGTGTTTCACATATAAGATGTCACATTTGGGGAACGAGTTCTATGAGGCCAGATTTGTAACGTTTACAATGTAAGCGGTGTCATGATAGACGTTACAACACAGGACAAGGAGGGGCCTTTTTAAGTACTTTACAACATGGCATTTTTCAACGCAGGTAAGTCTTTTAACTTATTATTTAAAAAGGGAAATAAGGGTAATGAAGGGGTGTGAGTAATTTTAAGGGTTCAGGGATGTGTAAGTGTACGGGTTAGTGAGGGTTTCTTAGGGTTCAGGGATGGGTAAGGATATTGGGTAGTAAGGGTGATAAGTGTTTTTTAGGGTTCAGTGATGGGTAGGAGTAGGGGTTAGTAACGAGTTTTTAGGGTTGGGGAAGGGTATGGGTTAATAGGGGTTTATAGGGTTTATGGGTGGTAAAGGTTCGAGTGGTAAGGGTTTTAAGGGGTTTTTAGAGTTAAGAGAACGGTAAGGGGTAGTAAAGAGTTTCTAGGGTTTAGAGATGGGTAAGGGTACGGGTTGTTAAGCATATTTTAGGGTTCAGGGATGGGTAAGAGCGTGGGATAGAAATGGGCTGTACGGATTTTTTAAGTTTAGGGTTGGGTAAAGGCAAAAGATAGTAAGGGGGTTCTGGGGTTTAGGGATGGGTAAGGATACGGGACACTAAGGGTTATGAGGGGGGATTTAGGCTTCAGGGATGATTAATGGAAGGAGCTAGTCTGTGGTTTTTAGGGATCGAGTTTGGGTATGGGTACAGTGCAGTAACGGGTTTCTAGGGTTTAGGGAGTGGTAAGGGTAGGGGTGGTAAGGGTTTTAATGGTTTTTAGGGTCCATGTTGGGTAAGGTTATGGACAGAGGCGTAACGCAGCCCCCTGTGGTGCAGGAGTCTCACCCCTTCAAGGGTCCCCCAGCCCTTCAGGGGGTTCCCATTCAGCCCAAGGCCAAAGAATATCTGTGACCTACGGAAGACTTAGGGGGCCCTTCTCACATTCTGCAGGGGTGCCCCATCATTTTGTGTTACACCACTGGGTACGGAGTAGCAAGGATTTAAGGGTTCAAAAACATTAAGGGTATGGGTTGGTAAGGGCTTTTTAGGGTTTAGGGGATGGGTAAGGGTGTATGCAGTTTTTTGTACGGTATACCCCTTAAAAAGATACTCTCCCTCTCTCTCTCTCTCTATATATATATATATATATATATATGTATATATATATATATATATATATCATCTATATACACAGATATGTATCTATTTATCTATCTATGCACACACACATACACACATATATATATATATATATATATATATATATATAACAGTTGGGTAGCGATAGAACACGCGCCACTTCCAATGGCGGGCCGTGGCAGGGTCGCAAGCCCTCGTAAATCCAACAAAAGGCGCCGTCTCAATGCATCCAAAGACATGGCATGTAAGAGGACATACTGAGTGTGAGGTGAAGGAGGCTATAGTGCGAGGGTGACATGGATGAGTTCATGTTGTGTACCATGACAAGATATAAATAAAGTGAGTGACTAAAATCACTTAGGGGGCTGGGTGTTGAAAATCATGACGGTGGAACATGTGGGAACATTTGATGGAATTGACATGTCGACGAGTCACGCAGGTGATATGTAGTGTGTTGCATGAGAGGATGTTCACTTCCTTATGTAGCATGTTTTTGCTCATTTTGGGAACAATCCGTCTGCCTTTCTTCGTCCATATCTTTACATGTTTACAAATGTTAGAGAAACATTCTGTTTGTGAAAAGCCACTTTCGGAGACTTTTAAAAATATTTCCTTTCCCTCCCCATTCACTAAATCAGACGAGTTAATTTCATTTGATTTTAACAAGATCCTTTTTTAAGAGAAATGTTAGTAAATGACTCCAATTCCGCACCCTGTGTCTCCCACAGAACAGTAAAAGGCCCAGTCATTAGCCTCTGGGGTTATTTCCATTAGCGTTTGTGGGATAGAGAAAGGCCTTGTTTAAGCAGCTGGTTTTAAAGCTGCCCCGTTTCTACACACAGGCCTAACCTGCCTCTCCACATAGGCATAAGGACTATTGGTTTTGCTGCGTGCCCACAGTGCCATTGGGCGCAGTGCCGCTCACCCAGTATTACAGCACTGGCTGCGGTGTAAGAGCTGTAACTTAGGCTACAATAAGGGGTAATTGTCATTGAGGAGTCTAAGTGAACCCCTTCACTATGCCCCTGTCAAAAAGAAACCATTTCTATAGTGCCCAAATAACAGGACCCCCACTGCCCATGTGCCTGCCTTCCACATTCCAAGTTAGTTGTTTTATTACAACTCCATCCCTGTGCTCGATTAACAGTTCACGTCTGTGCATGTATTGCCGATACCTTTCAGATGATTCTACTACAGACCCCATTCTGAGCCCCCGCTACAGTCCTCAGTCTGTGTTTTACTACAGCCGTCTTCCTGCACTTGCATTATGACCCTCTGCATATGTATGTATTGCACCATCGTCACCACTCCTGCATTACAGATTTTACACACATTTATTACAGCCCTCTTGCTGTGCCTTTGGGACATACTTTGTGTGTCTGTATTGCAGCCTCATTGGTATGCTTGCAGTACAGGCTTTCTCTGCCTGTGTTATTATAATCTAGGGTTCGGGTAAAGTGTATTTACACAACATTTTTATGAAGCGCGACAGAATCATAAGTAGTTCCGACTGTACAGTCGAAACAACTGGCACAGTAGCTGTATGAATGAAATCAAGGGCAGGGTGAGGACCAGGCCGCACTCTGAAAATGTGGGCCTGGTCTTCGCATAAAAAGTCTCGCCTTTGTCAAGATGGAATATGCCTCCTTTTCACGCATTCCATCACCCCGCATGCAATTACAACGCGGTTGTTACAACTACCGCGTTGTGACGGGGCGTGGTTTGCGCGCAACCAAGATGGCCGCGCTGTGCTGAGCTCCGGCAGATCGCGGAGGCGGTCTTTCAGTTCCGGATGACTTAATCCCGGTTTTCTGCTCTCTGAACCAAAAATATCGGCAGCGGAACGGTGCGGGACCAGGTTGTGAAAATTTCAGCGACTTTGGGTCGCTTTTGGCCATGTGAGAGCGTTCAAGGTTGTCTCCTCACAGACCCTACACAAAATGGCGGCTCCTGAGGAATCTTGATGGAAGGCTATCGTTTTTGGGACGTTGGCGCTGTGGTGACCCTATTGAGCCTCTTTTTTTTTATACTCATGAGGTATGGTGTCTAAGCATGATTTTCCTCGGGCCTCCCTGAGACTGATGAAATATTTAATGCTGGTCTTAACTACTCTACGCAGCTAAACCCCGATGCAAGTTGCCTGCTTAAGTTTGCCCGCCCATCCACTCGTGTATATTTATACATGTGTTGCTGGTCGCGCTACTATTACTAGTTTGTGTCCTCCAGTGCGCTCGCTGAATCTAACATATCCTCTGATGGCAATTGTCTCTCCTGGGCAATTATTGGAGCCTGCTGTTGGCGTCATGTGATGTGTCTTGGATGTCTTTCTGGAACAGTCTGTCAAGGGATCTGTATCTGGGGCTCTTGCTTTTGGTGCCTATATTCTACATGCTTTGTCAAGAGGAGAATTTGAGCCTCAAGTGAGTAATCAACTACGCTATCTGGCTTCCTTTGTATGGCTCTTTTTTTTCCTTTCTTTTTTTGCCATCCCTGAGGAGAAGTTTTGTGATTCTCGTTTGGTATTACGAACTCTGTATTATCCTTCATCTGTTGACCTCTTTCCCTTGCTTCAATGGCTGAAAGTATGGGGGTCCCCTTAAAAGATAAGGACTCTAAAGCAGCTCTAAAGAGGGCTAAGCAAGCCTCTCCCATACCGGATATATCACCTAAAGATAAACCAGAATCTGGGGCTACTTTGGACATCATTCTCTCTCGCCTCAATTCCGTCCTTGAGATTGCGCAGGGCACAAAAACGAACACTGATTTGCTTCAGGTGGAAGTGGCGGCTGTCAGGAATGAGCTTAAACACTTATCACTACGTGTTTCCAATGCTGAGTCCCGGATTGGGGCAGTTGAAGATTCCACACATAAGCAGAGCAAACATATGCAGAACATGGAACGTACCTTAAGTTCACTGAGAAGAGATCTCACGGAACAGGAAGATAGGAACCGTAGAAGTAATCTTCGTATTTTTGGTCTGCCAGAGGACTGTGAAAAAGAGGCACCATCCATGTTGGACTTTTTACTCAAATGGATTCCCACGACGCTAAATCTCTCTTTTCAAAAAGACTTTGAAATAGAGCGTGCCCATAGAGTACCTACGTTTAAACCCAAGTCTCTCACTAATCCAAGACCAGTGATATTTAAACCTTTAAGACACCAACACTCTGAACAAATTTTAGCTCACATGAGGAGAATTATATCGCTGCAATGGGAAGGACATAGAATCGCTATCTCTCAAGACTTTGCCAGAGACACAGTCATCCGGCGGAAAGGTTTCCTAAATCTTCGACGACGACTTCAAGAGATGAATATTCCGTTCTCATTTGCTGGTCCCTCACGCTTCAGAATAACTTTCAGGGGTCGCAACCAGATTTTTCACGAACCAGCGGATTTGTCCACCTTTTTGGACAATTAGTTTGAGTCTCGGATGGACGCGGAGTCTATTGCAGGCCCATCTAACCCCTAATCTCTTCTTCAGGTGGCTGTATTAATGAGCATCTGTGTGTTGTTAGGTTCATGTTGCTTTAATGTTATCTTGAAATTTGTGGTGAAACATGCTGGAATGATCTATGGTGTTTGAGTGTTGCGGCGCTCTCCTCAGAAGGTTACTAACTTTTTCCTTTTACAGATGCCCTCATTCATCCCCAAGATAATGGTCTCCTAGTATTTATTGGCTTTATATGTATCTTTGTTATTTATGTCTTCTTGTTTTTTTTGTGCTTGTATATTCTCCCTCTATATATATTTCTCTCTCGTCATCTTCTTTGACTCACTTTACCTCTCTCATTATCTGGTCTGTTTTTGTGTAAACTCAGACATCCTTCTTTGATTTCTTCATCCTGTACTATAGATTTTCTATCTAGTATTTCTGTGCTGGATGTCGGTTATATCGTTGCTTTTTGTCCCAGGAAGTAGAATATGGTTAGGGTCTGTCCTTAGATGTGCTATTCACCCTCTTATTCTCCTTTGGCTTTTCTTTTATATATCTTAGTCCGTGCAGTTACTATATGTTAACTTATAGATTATCGTAAAGATTATTAGATGTGATCAATAAATTATTCGAGATAGATAGTATGTTATGTATATCATTTTTTTAGGTATTGTTTATTGCTTTATATGTTTACTATCTTTTCTACTAATAGATATGGAGTAATGTTTTATACTTACCTTTAGGCTGCTTTTAATATTTATAAGATGTTTCTAATTAATTCCTTCCCGTTATATAAACTGTTCACTTCCTTGCATATTCTCTAAAATTCCATAATGACTTTTTATCTGAGTCTGTTTACCCAGATTTATTTAATATTTTAATGCTAGTATTAGATTTTTACTATTCTATTTAAATGTTATTTGCCTTACCATATGTGATCTGAGATTTATTAGATACTGTTATTTATTTTTCTCTTTTAATTCAATATGTAATATCTATTTTTATGTCTTTGATCAATTAACAGAATGAATTTATACAGGTTTTTCTTTAGATTCAAATCTTTAGGCCTTTTTTGATACGTTGGTAAATTTAAGTTTACTAAAACATTAACAGACTATTGTTGCTCTGCTGCCTAAGCTTTATCTATGATGTTGAGCATACTGAGTTATAGGTGCTGGCCTCTGTGGTTGCTCCTTCACGTTTTCCTCCCATGCATTTTGTCTACTACAGACTACCCCTGCTGGGGTCTTTTCTCTTTGATATTAAGTTTTCTCTTGTATTTTCTTTCGCTATCCTCTTCTTTTTCCTAACTTTTGTTTGCTCTTTCTTTTTTTCTTTCTTTCTTGGGGACTTATGCTCCGGTTTGTGCTCTCTGTTTGCTTTATCTTCCATTCACTACTATATTCAAGTTAAAATTAATGTGCCTCTCCTTTTTTCATACACCATATGTGCTTATCTATGTTGTTTTCTGTTCACTATGCCCGGTCTGAATGTACTCTCACTTAATGTGCGTGGTTTAAATCACCCTGTTAAGAGGGCCAAGATCTTAGATTACTGTAAAAGCCTATCTGGCGACATTGTTTTACTTCAAGAAACTAAGGTTGCTTATAAGGAAGCTTTATTTTTACGGAAAGAGTGGGTCCTTGATGTAGCTTGTTCTGAAGCTTCTGGTAAAAGAAATGGGGTTATTACGCTGATTTCCAAAAACTCTGGTCTAACTATTGTAACTGCCGAATACGATTCAGATAGTAGATGGCTGCTCTCTCGTTTGTCTAATGGCTCAACGGATTTTTACGTTATGAATATATATGCCCCTAATATTGATGATCAATCTTTTTGGCGGGCTATTAGTAGGAAGTTGTCGGATATTCCTCAAAATGCTAAAGTGATTGTTGGTGGTGATTTTAACCTTCCTATGGATCCTATTTTAGACAGACAATCGGCTTTTAAGTTTCGTCCTCCTAGGGCGCACAAACAAATGTTGGATATGTGCTCTTCTCACCATCTTTTGGATGTATGGAGAATGCATAACCCTACTGGTAGCGATTTCACCTTTTTCTCCTCTCCACACTCTAGTTTTTCCCGTATTGCTTATCTCTTGGTTGACGCAGCACTTCTAAAACATACTACTAATGTGATAATCCATCCAATACTTGTCTCTGATCATGCGGCGGTTTCGTTTACTCTGCTTAATTGTACAGATACTCATAGATCGCGAACTTGGCGTCTAAACACAGAAATTTTGGATGATGGTGAGGAGGTTAAACAATTAAACGTGGAGATTCATAATTTCTTCAGAGAAAATGTGTCATCTGTAAGTTCCCCAATAGTTTTGTGGGATGCCTTTAAATGTACTATTAGAGGTCAGATTATAAAAACAATGGCGAAAAGGAACGCTGATATTAGAAGAACACTCAATGCCTTGGGGGATGAAATTAAAAGTAAAGAAATCTTATATAGAAGCTCCAAAGACAAATCCCTTCTACAAGATATTAAGAACCTAAAGTATTCCTATAACTCCATAGTTACCAGAAGAGCTCACTTGGGAGTACAGGCACAAAAATCTAAACGGTTATTACTACGAAACCGCGCAGGTAAACTGTTAGCTGCTACATTAAAATATCAGGATTCAAATGTTAAGATGACTCAGATCTCTTGTATCACTAATAAGGATGGTGCCAGGAAGTTTCATACTCAGGACATTCTTGAGGTTTTCCGGGATTTTTATAAAAGCTTATATACGCCCAAAGATCAATGTAATCTTAGTATATGTCAACAATTCTTGGCTACTATTCCCACAAATACTGTCTCTGATTCAGATATGGTTGATTTGGGGAAACCAATTGAATCTGAAGAAATAATTCAGGCTATTAAGAATACTAGATCAGGGAAGGCACCTGGCCCTGACGGGTTTCCTATTGCCTTTTATAAGACATTTTTACCCTCATTTTTAAATTATCTCAAAGATGTTTTTGACACTTTTGCTTTATCGGGAAAGGTCTCTGGCTCAGCTGCGGAAGCCACTATAGTGGTAATTCCTAAAGATGGGAAGGATCATTCAGACCCTAAAAATTACCGACCTATCTCCCTTCTTAACATGGAAGCTAAGATTTTTGCTAAAATTCTGGCTAAACGTTTAGAGAGCCATATCCCTCATCTTATACACTCTTCCCAGACTGGTTTTGTTAAAGGTAGGTTGGCTAGAGATAATATTCGAACTTTCTGTCATATTCTGGAAAAAGCGAAACTTTCTGACCTTCCGTCGGCAGCGATTGCCCTCGACGCCGAGAAGGCCTTTGATAAGGTCTCTTGGCCTTTCCTACAGGCAGTTCTTCAATCTCATGATCTAGGAGATTCATTTATCAATTTGGTAATGTCCTTATATGCTCAACCCAAAGCTAATATTAGAATTAATGGGACTACCTCTGCTTTTTTTAATCTCTCCCAGGGCACGAGACAAGGTTGTCCGTTGTCCCCTCTTCTTTTCTTTTTGTCTATAGACCCTCTCCTGCGATTATTTAATCTAAATCAGGATATTAGAGGCTTTCAATTTGGTTCTCAGATAATTAAAACGGCCGCGTATGCGGATGATGTGTTCATTTTCTCTGAAGATATCGTAAGTGCTATCCCTGCCATCTCCAACACAATCAAACAATTCTCTCGTGTTTCAGGGTATACTCTGAACAAAGATAAGACGGAAATGTTCCCCCTGAATGCGTCGTGTTTCTCTTCTCATATGGGGACAGCGGGTTTCAAATGGCAACCGACTCATATTAAATACCTGGGGATTTGGTTCTGTAACAATATATCAGATACTATTGCTCATAATGAATCTCTTATCATATCTAAGGTTAAGGATTTACTGAACGCGTGGTCACCTAAATACATTTCCTGGTGGGGTCGCCTTCAGTCCCTGAAGATGATGATAACTCCCATTGTTAATTTTGTTTCTTCTATGCTGCCTGTGAGGCTCTCTTCCTCCCTTTTCCACGAGATTGATGTTATTACTTCTAAATTTTTATGGAGTGATAAACGTGCTAGAATAGCGTATAGGCACCTGAGGAAACCTTATACTCTGGGTGGATGGAATCTTCCAGATTGGAACTTGTACCAAACTGCCTTCTTAGCGTCTCAAGGGGCTCTCTGGTTTGCCCCAGACTCCAGCCTTACTCCTCCATGGATTTATATTGAACAGGAGTTGTGCTCCCCTCTTTCCACTTCTACTTTCATGACCGCATCTAAGTTGATCTTACCGTATTCAGGCCGTATTATCTCAGATACAATTTTTGCATTAAAACGCATAGACAAAAAGGTCTCTAAACCAATTCATAAGTCCAGGTGGTCCTCGATTTGGTATAACCCTAAAATTGTGACTAATATTGACTCTATTACGGTGTCTTACTGGGCGACCAAGGGTATTGAGTTGGTCAAAGACCTTTATGATTCTAATCAAGACCCGATTCCTTTTTCCTCCTTGGCCAGAGATTATAATCTCAGTAATATGGATTTTTATTCCTTTCTGAAAGTAAAGGTAGCCTTATCTAGAGTACTCCTCTCTCCTGAGTCTACTACCATTTCGCTTCTTGCTATGTGGCATAGATCAGGCCATATTGCTTCCAAGATCTATAAGTTTCTATCTGACTCGTCGCCCTCACAACCTTCAGTTACACAGGAGAAATGGCTACACCATTTTGAACCTGATACGTTTCAACATATCTCACAAGAGACCTGGCAGCTCATTGGCAAGCGTTCACTAAAGAATAAGATTGCTCCTTCTCTTATTCAATCCAAATTCTTTACGCTTAATCTCCTACACTGGACCCCGGTTCGTCTACACAAATTAAATCTTAAAGATGACGATCTTTGTTGGAGTTGCAAATTAGTTTCTGGCACCCATCAACATATGTTTTTTGAATGCTCATTATTGCAACCTTTTTGGGATTTGGTCCACAAACACCTCTTGTTAATTTTTGGTATTAATTTTGAGCTTTCAATACCTTTAATTCTTTTAGGTCCATGGGCGGCGCCGTCTCTGTTACCGCTTGATGATACGGATATGCAATTGCTAGATTTGCTTATATCAATTGCTGTTAAGATTATACTAACAGAGTGGAAATCGTTTAACTCAGTATCATACCATACTTGGTGGGCTTGGGTATCTTTTCTTCGAGGGGCTCATACCTTGGTTGAGGAGAAACGGTATACACCTGTTATTTCTAGTGGGGTCTGGAGTTCTCTGGATAGATATATGGACTTGGCTTCGCAAGGGCTGGTTGAGCAATTTCCGTTTGTGTCTTCCTCCTAGTTTATTTTTCTCTACGAAGCAGACGTCCCCATCTCTTGCACTTGCTCTCTCTTGTATCTATCCTCTTCTTCTCTCAATATCCTCCTTCTTTCCTTTCTTTACTATCCTTTTCGATCTTTACTTTCTTCTCTCTTTTCTTTTCTTTACTTTGCATATTTGTTTTATTTATGCAGTACAAGCAGCTTCATGAAATTGATTTTCTGCTCAAATAGATATCTATATATTACTTAAGATTTATTTATTACATGAAATATATTTCTATTTATGAATTGCTTATCTTGTTCTGGTTCACAAGATCAATTGTATTGCATTATATATTATCTTAACCATTTGTATTCCTTTTTTTTATAACAATAAAAATATTAGAACATAAAAAAACAACTACCGCGTTGTAACAACGCATACCAATACCCCGCAAGTCGGAACAACGACTTGCGGAGGGGGGTGCTGGATGTTGTAATAGTATAATTTACTATTCCAACTCCAGTCTGTGCGGACAGTAGGGAAGGTGTTGGATTTGAAATCCAACACCTTCTCCCCCCTCCGCAAGTCGTTGTTTCGACTTGCCGGGTAATGGTATGCGTTGTTACAACGACCGCGTTGTAATTGCATGCGGGGTGACGGCTTCGTTGTGAGGGCTGTTTACCGTCAAGATGATGCTTGTTAGTAGGTCAGTCAACAAAGCTTTCTAATCTGAGTTTTTGGGAGTTTGGGGGTTCAGAACAATGTCTGGCAAAAGAAGAGTGTTGGTAAATGTGCTCAGTTCATGTTCTTTGCTTCTTTTTTAATTTAAAGCAATGGGTGATTTCAGACGGTGTACCTCGCTGTAGTTTTCATATGGTAAACCAAGCTCTTGTTTACTTTGCGCTGGTGAAAACTGCAGTCTAGTTGTTGTCATCATTAGAGCGTATTGCAGATTGTCTTGGATAACTAGCACATCTCAATAAGCATTTGGGCTCATAGTTCGGGGTCTGAAAAATGCTAATTCGGCCTCATAGACCGGTTGCCCAGGGTAAATCATTAGTCCTGCCTACAGGCGAGCTAACTTAAAAAACAAATGGCCCTCTCATTCTCTGCACTGAGATATGTAGATGAGAAGGAGCTGCAGTCACCATCTTAAAAAGTACAATATCAGTGTTGATGTCCTGAACTAAGTAAGGTAGATTACAATTCAATGTAAGAACCAAGAGCAGACAAGCTCCTCTGACTGCAAATGTTTACATAATGCACTTATAATCATATAAAATATATAAATAAGTAGATCTGAATGGAAAGAAGGATGAATACACTTCTGATCATTGCTGCTCGACACACACTAGGCAGTCTTTAGACCTGGATGGTGTACCCAGTCTGTGCTTATTGTGGTGGTAGAGGACCAAAGGCCTATTGCTTATCTTGACAATGTAAGAGGAATGATTCCTTTGGACCCGTCATCAGCTTTTGACACCATATAACTTGGTTATCCTTTTGCCGTGTGTTTACCAGCTGGACATCAAGGATTTCAGATGTTTCCTTCATAACGGGTAACACATAATCTCGCTCAAGAAAAGTACTTTGGACTCTGTCATGATATTGTGGGCTGCCTCTAGACTCAAACCTGTTCCCTTTTTAATGAATGCACTTCCTTGTCTCCTGGCACCTCTGAGGACATCTTTCAGCGTGTGCTTTTATAGATACCCAGATTATCATCCGTGATAGTCCAGGCTGAACTACTCAAACACTTTATACCTGGGCCTGTGAAATATTCTGTGGGCAGGTGGTACCGAGTAAGGAAAGCTGCAGTGAGGACACTATCTAAAGCCTCAGCATTTTATCATCGTTCTATGCTGATTGCCCTACATTCGCTGCTGGTACATAAGAAAGAACATTTCGAAGCTGCACGTACAGCACATGGGTTTTAGTGAATGTTGACCTCCTTTTTGAGGATTCTTTGTTTGTCAAACCCCAGGATAATGAATACCCCATTTCCAGTACTCCAGGATGGAAGGCAGGCGTTTCTGGGTCCAAGCTTGTACCTTTGAAAACTCTCTACCCTTTGCTCCACATCCTCATTCGACCTTTAAAATGTTGTAACATAACCAAAACCTATCTGTTCTCATTCTAACTGGCTTGTTTCCTGTGTCGCTGCCTCTCTAATTAGTGCTTAGAGGCCAAGTGTTAGTGGTATATACCGAGGTAATTAACATGGCGTAAAATAACACAACATAATATAACATGCCCTTTTAACAGTTTGGTTCCCAAAAATACCCTTAAAAAGCTTAGATTACTACTTTATGCCTCTAAGGAAGGATCCTGAGGTGTAAATTACACACGAGAGCACATCGCTACCAGTTTGGCACCCTAGAATAATGATACATAACTTGGATAGTTTCAACCGTCTAAGGGTTGGTACCACTGTTGGTTCAAACCAAAGGTTTGAGTCTAAGGTGACCCCTGCCTTGTTGGGGTATTCGGTGAGCTCCAGAGTGGAGGATGTTTAATGGAGCAGTTTTGGGGCTCTCGTGAACTAAATATGACAACTGCAAATTACCTGGATATTTCTAGTCCAAAGGGCTGCAAATAAAATTGAAACAAATATCTGTCTATTTTTTGTCGGTTTTGATGATCGTGTCACTTAACCTCGAGTCACAAGAGAGATCAATGTTAAGAAAATGTATGCTATACGTTGTATAGTGGTTGTTGTTTTGCCAAGTAAGCTACGCTCTTTAACCGGTAGGCTTCAGTGCACGGTGAGAATATATGCACACGAAGGAAGGGAGGTCTGAAGGGTAACCCTAGACGCACCACACTCAGTATTCTGTTGAATTCATTCACGGCCTTACCCTTTGTCAGAAAGTTTAATTTTGCACTACAGTACGCTTCAAAATATCGTTTTATGATGATCTATTTTTTCAATTGTAGATAACTCTTACATATCCAGTTACTAACATTTTTACCAGGATTATACTTCCTGTTTTAAAGGTCAGAGGAACGTGACCCTAGCAGCAGAGCAGAGCCCTCTGAATTATTCATAACATTGACTTTGTGTCAGCTTCCACATTTGTGTGGAGGGATGTTTTATTCATTTATCTCATTTAGGGCCCTTCTCTGCACCTGTTTCTACCATTAAGTACTATGTAATTTGCATTGGATGCTAATTTAGCTCCATATAAGCCTGCTCTCCCTTGTTAATTTAATATTCGTAAACCCGTTTTGTTACTGTAGAATTGTTTTCTTCCTTAAACCAATGATTTATTCAAGTAATTGTCAGAAACACCTTTCAAATGATATCTTTTGGGAGATTCCTCTACTCGAGTTCCTAATTCTTGTAATGTGCCTATGTTAATATGTGGAAAGAGTTTTATTTCATTGGCTTGTGCGATTTCAGGACTTCCTCCTTTATGCTCCAGCACACTCTCAGGAAATTCCAAAAGTAAAGGGAAAACTATTAAAACAAGAACACCTTCCTGAAAAATAGATTCCAGCTTTTCCGTTCCAGAAACATTTATTAAATATATTGAATATAATCATTCGGATATTGAAAACGGGATTTCTTTCAGTATTTAGTTTCCTACGTTATATTTATGTTACTACTTTCCTTGTTAAGAACAAGTAATTTTTGAGAACGAAGTCACTGCACATTCTTGTTGTCGAATAGGAGTGAATATTCTAAAAATACAAAGCATTATACAGTTATTGAGACTGGTGATTCGGCTACTTGACCATCACCGAGTTGTGGATACATACATGGTCATTGTGGAGTCATTGAGTCAATCTACAGCTGTTTGGTAGTGTGTGCCCTAAGTTTCTGACATTCACGCACTCATTTAGGACTTAAAGTAAAAGTATAAAGAGAAAAAAAGCGGGTGAGTAGTAATGAGCCCAAGCTTCGGGCATAGGATGTTTTCAAGAATGACTCTTATTTCTCTAAAAATAGGCCCATGTTTGTCAAACGTGTCCAGTTTGTCACTGAAACTCCAGATCAGTAAAAAAGGACCACTTTAGTTTTCTAATAGTAGCAAACCAATCCCGCTGCTGCAAAGGGCCACAGGTGGAATAGCACTGTTTGTCGTCAGTGTTCTGCGCACACAACTCCAAGTCTTTCCCGCCCCCACACCATCCCCTTCCATGTTGTGCAGCCACCCCTTCCCTCTCCTCTCCTCCCCTCCCCTCTCCTCTCCTCCCCTTCCCTCCTCTTCCCTTTCCTTCCCTTCCCTTCCCCTCCCCTTCCCTTCCCTCCCCTCCCCTACTCCCCCCCACCCTTCCCTTCCTCTCCCTTTCCCTCCTCTCCCCTTCCCTTACCTTACCTTACCTTCCCCTCCCTTTCCCCCTCCCCTCACCTTCCCACTCCTTTCCTCAACTCCCCTCCCCTTCCCCTCCCCTCCCTTCCCCTCCTCTCCCTTCACTTCCCCTCCTCTCCCCTTCCCTTCCCTTCCCTCCCCTCCCCTTACCTTCCCTCCCCCTCCCCTTCCCCCTCCCCTTTCCTCACCTCCCTCCCCTCCCCTTCCCTCCACACCCCTCCAACCCCGGCCCACCCCTCCCCTCTAATCCCTTTCCCTCCCCTTTACCCTTCCCTCCCCTTTCCTCCCCTCCCCTCCCTCCTTCCCTTCCCGGTATGTGTGTACATTTGTCTAACTATTCACTGTCCTCCTATATCAAGGCATATATACATATGTTCTTCACCAACCTGTAACCGCACTTACATTCTGCTATTGTTTCCTGTTAGAAGGGCTACCTCTGATAAAGAAAAGAAACTGGTATAAACCTTCAGTGTAACCTACTCTGCAATAGGAGGTTATGATGCAGTCTCATTTCACTTGCATATGGACGACCATTTAGGGTTCATAATTCCTTACTGCAGTGGCGGCTCCTCCGCTAAGGCGGAGGAGCATCGCCTCACTGCTTTTTAGCTGTTAAATAAAGAGAAAATAAAATGATAAGAACCTGCATTATCATTTTATTTTGCCCTGACGCAGCAGCTTTGCAGGGCTGCTTTGCTCACAGAGCAGGGCAGGGGAGGAGTGGTAGCACACTCCTAAGTGTACAATGACTGGACGGCCCTCTCGGGCTGGCCAAACAGTCATGAGCACTTCGCATGTTCTCCATGCAGGCTGCATTATAGCCTGTGTGGAGAACATGCCCAGGCTCCCAGTCTGCATCTGAGTGCCGAACCACAGCATTCAGACCAATCACAACGCTGCTGCTAAGGCAGCGTTGTGATTGGCTGACTGGGAGCCTGGGTGTGCTTCCTGCTCAGGCCGAGGGAGGGAGTACGGAGGAGAGACGCGGCAAGGAAGCGGCGAGAAGGTACGTTTTCCTTTTTCTTTTATTTTTTAATGCCCGCTTCTCCCCGCGTCCTCCCCCTCCCGCCCCCCTACCTCCGATCCGTGCCGGCTGCCGCTGCCTTACTGTCTTGTCTTTGCCTTTGTGTTGTTCATCTACGGAAAAGTGTACATTAGAAAAGCTTGCTGGTGACATTTTAAACCTGTCCATTTTTACGGTAAAAGAGTTCAAGATGTTATTGCGACGAGTCACAAAAAAGCAAGTGAATGTATATATTTTTCCCACGTCTGTACTCAACAGAGAAAAATCATAGCTAAAGAATTCCTGTCTTGCTCATTGTGTCCTCTTTCCAAATGTTTAGCCCATACCCAACTTCTAACATCTGTCCAAAGTGATTCGTGGTAGAATTTGTCATTCATCACAGCCTACTTTTCTGCTCCCAAAATACAGTCATTCTGTACGTGGATCCATTTCGACTTACTTTGGTTCCATATGAAAATAAATTGAGGTAACAACCGCCATTAGGAATACATTAAGCAGGTGGCATTAAAATATACAAAGCTTAAACCAAACTCAGTATGAACACTGATTTAAAACAAATGTTCTTTTGGGTAAATAATACGTTCATCATTTCCCAGTGTGTTCATTGAGAAAACCCTGTATTCCATTTTCGAGACTGCCTTATGCAGCAGATGAACTAAGTCCAATGTTACTACAGAGCTAGTGTTCGATAGGGATGTCTTGTAGATACAACATGTGATGCAATACTCAGAATATGTACTTCTACGACTAGAATGCTAGGGAATCTGCCCCTTCTACAATTAACACACACACACATCGCATACAAAATTCTCCAGCTCTCCCAGCCTCGCTCCAGAGTGGAACGTGCTAGTTCTTTACACAGGACTGAAGGAAAGATTTCAACTTCTTCTACCCTAAAAACGCCTGAAAGACTTCTGAGAATGCAAAACCGAAATTACTCCAAAAAATAACAAATGTTACAAAAGCAGCCTCCAGTGGAGGAGACAATTAAAGGAATGCTTCTTCCCCAAGTAAATAGCCTTTGGTAAGGGCCCCAAATACTAAAAGCATTGAGTAGCTTTCCTGCACACAAACGTCGAATAATAGGGGTGGGCGGAACTTGTGCAGATTTACACCGTGGAATTCCATGGAGTTACATAAAAACTCCACGAGATTCCGCGAGTGGCGGAATTTCGGCATGTTGCACTGCTCATGCTGATTTTTCGCCCCTGGAGCTTGTTCTGCGCTGTAAAATCAGCGCGAACAGCATCATGTTCTGTGCTAGAGCACGCTGCTTTTTTCTGCTGCTCTAGTAAATTATCTACTCAAGTATCAGCATCCCCAACGCAAACAATAGTGACCTGCAGTGACTGCCTGCGTTAAGAAATCGCACCGGGACTTGTCCTAGCGCTCAATTTTTCTTGCTCGCACTCGCCAACTTAACATTGCCGAGCCGCACACACGAAAAACTCCGCCACGCAGCGGTTCGTGGAGTTTTTCTAATACTCCGCTCTCCATGCATAGTGCGGTGTGGGTAAAACTCTGCAAACTCCGCTGGCGGAGCAGAGTTTACCGCCCACGCCTACAAATAATCTAGATGTACAGCAAAGGTCTGTATGGAAGACCTAGTCAGAAATATCGTCTAACATAAATATTGTGTCCTCAATATTGTTAATGGATATTTGGGTATAGATTTTCTAGTATTAACTGAATATTTGTAAACAAT
Source organism: Calotriton arnoldi (assembly GCA_963921515.1). Lineage (NCBI taxonomy): Eukaryota > Metazoa > Chordata > Amphibia > Caudata > Salamandridae > Calotriton > Calotriton arnoldi. The sequence goes on from CAWUFW010002105.1 coordinate 1,214,074, forward strand.
ATTTACGATGCAATATTGATGTGATCTAATTTGACTAAGATGTTCCAGTTGTGTACCCAGTAGACATCCAGGTTTGTCTCTGCAGGTAAAGCATAGTTCAGTATACTAACACATAGAATCAGAGGATTGGGCTCCACCCAACACAGGCTAGAATAGTGTACCAACTAACATGCCCTGTGCTTTAATGCTCTGCTCGCACAAAAGCTAAGAATGAAACCGAGTAGCCATTCTTTATAATCTGGTACAAAACAAAAACAGGTACACTATAATCGAATGAATATCTATCTATCTATCTATCTATCTATCTATCTATCTATCTATCTATCTATCTATCTATCTATCTATCTATCTATCTATCTATCTATCTTACAGAAGCAACCTGATCACTAAAGCTGGGTTTAAAAGAATAATGGAAACCTTGTGCAGTAGTTTACGTTGTGTGACCTCTAACAGTTAGATGTATGGATGTAGCAGAACAGGATACACTCTAAAGAAAATTGTATAGCTCCCATTAGATTGCAGCATAAATATATATGCCCACATATTAACGACCCTGGGATTGTGCAGCAATGGATGACCTAATTATGTGGCATCGTAGACTAAATTATGCAGAACAGTCAAGTTATAAGACATTATGCAACGAACTCTTGCTTATGTATTGCAATCTATGGCATTATTTTTCTAGCTATTTTTATATACATTGTTACAAACGGGATCCCATTGCTGTAAAAGTACTCAGGTTTCTTAAAACTAAGAGCTATAAATATTCAACGGATTGTTTTTCAAAGGTAATTCACTAATATTTATTTTGTGTTGCATTGAAACATGGGAACAACGTTTTTAAAACACTGTTTTTTATGACTTGAGGGTCAATTTTGGGTAAAACGTGTATAATGGTACACTCGGCAGAAAACAAGAGAGCAAGTCTGCATGTCTTGTATCAAATGTGTGCTCCATTCATTGTGCATATCCCAAGCATGGTTTAACAGTTTTCTCAGTTTTGCGATAAAGAACACATCATTTTCACTGTGTTTGAATTCCATTTACATTTTGAAGGTTTTTATTTCCTGCTGCAGACAAAACCTTTATCGTGCTCCATCAGTTGAGGATATTCACATCAGCTGGGTACAATTCTCGCCTCTCACATGCCTGAAAAGGGCATTCAAGTGTAGAGAAAAAACAATTATGCAGCAAATGGCGGTCCATGTGGCAAGTGCAGTAAAGTCATAATTGTGCAGTAAGCACAGCAGAATCGCATAATTCGACTGCCCCTTCCATAGATTAGAGAAATACACAAAATGTTTATTTATGTATTTATTTGTTTATGGGCGCTATTCTACTGGAAGGCTCTGTGACATTATCTTACTGACGTTTTATTTAACCAGCATGACCAGGTCCCAACATTTTTCTGTAAGCAGCAAAGTTTTAGTTGTTTTCAGAAGACCAAGTGGTTGCATACTTTCTGGAAGAGATGAACCCTTACCCGGCACTCATTGACCAAGTGCCGATCTTTGCCAGAGACATCCTTAGAGAATCTTCTCTAGAAGGGCTGAACTTCTTTCCAAACATACCTTTTGTACCTCACGTAGGGCTCAGAATATGAAACGTTGGTGAATGAGCAGGCAAGAGAGGTGAGTTGTGGAAGGGGATACATGTTGCTAGTTAATGTTATTTGTCAGTCTTGGTCCTATGCATGCTGCGGAGTCTTGGAGATGCTGTAGCTGTGACAGCATACATTATGGGTACTTAAGATCTAGGCTATTACAATTTTCCAGGGTACAGCAGATGACACTTGCAGCAGAAAATGTTGTGAGGCCAGAGAAAAGCCAGAACAGGATGCAAAATATGAAAGTGGAAGTGGCAAGGTTTATCAATAGCCTTAAAATGAGGTGTGTTAGACTTGGCACCATTGGCGTGGGTCTCCCTTCCATTTTTTGCTGTTGCCTCTTATGTTTTTGCTGGTTTTAGATGCTTTTGGGCACTGTGCCACTGCTGTTCAGTGCCACAGTGCAAGTGCTCCCTACTGTAAATTGATGTGTTGATTAGTGACTCCATGATTGGGTTATTTGATTTACTTGTCAGACCCTAGTACAGTGCACCATGGGTGCCCAGGGCTTGTAAATCAAATGCTGCTGGTGGGCTTGCAGCACTGGTTGTGCCACCCACAGAAGCAGCTTTTAAAGTGTGTCTCAGGCCTGCCATTGCAGAGCCTGTGTGCAGTCTGTGACTGCCATGTCGACTTGGCAAGTGCACCCCCTTGCCAGTCCCTAAACCTTCCCTTATCTTAATATCAGACACCCCTAAGGTAGGCCCAAGGGCAGGGTGCATTGTAAGTATAAGGTAGGACATGCCCTGCTGTGTGTGGCATGTCCTAATAGTGAATTACAGCCATTTTCGTTTTTCACTATCGCAAGGCTACCTGTTCCCCATAGGCCAGAATGGGCAGTTTGATTATTACACCCTATAATCCTAACTGACCCAGGGAACATGGTAGAAAAACGAATTTAGTATGCCTGAACTCAGAATGATAAAATACATCTTTTAGTGAAGTTGGTTTTAACATTCTGTGTTTGAAAATACCACTTTTAGAAAGTAGGTATTTTCTTGCCTAACCATCCAGCTGCCTCTGCTCAGGTTGTGTATTGTATGTCTGGGTTTGTGAGTGACAGGGGCTGGGGGATTCCAGGAGGCAGGGTGAGTCAGCACTAGGCTGAATAGGTCTGCCTGAAGGAGGATGGGTGGGAGGAGTTGCACCTGGGTCTGAATAGGGCTGTGCCTGCTTTCCACAATGCTGGCTTCACCTCCTGCCGGGCGTCTGATGGCTCTGCCCCTCACTCTCAAAGGAAAGAAGGAGTCATGTACACAAAGTGCTCCAAGACTGACCAGAACTGGTTTGGACTAGGCATGGGCCTCTCTGCCTTCAGAGAACAAAGGATTTCTGTGTATAAATACTGGGGCCCAGACCCCATGAAATTAGATCACTTCTGGGAAATCAAGAAACCTGTTGCCAAGGAGAAGAACCGGAGAAGCTGAAGGAGGAGTACTGCCCCTGTGCTGTTTTGCTGATTGGGGTTGGCCTGCAGTGGTTGCTTTCTGCCAAGGACAGGAGAAAAGACTTTGCTGTGCTTATCATCTTGAAGAAGAGAATCTCCAAGGGCTTGAACTGAGCTTGCCTCCAGCCTGAAGTCACAGGGACACAAAGACTTCACCCCTTCTGCTTGCCTGCATCTGGAACTGCTGTTTTAGCTGCTAACAGAGGGAAATTGCAACACCGACGCCGGCGAGCGATGCCGTAACCTGCACCGAAGGCGTGGGCACTGCTCGTGAAAAGCACGACGCACCGCCCCGACTTGCACCGTAGGCCCGACGCCTGCCGACGCCGTGCGACATCGACTCCGAAGCCGACATCGAGGCCGCTGCCTGCACCGGAGCCGAGGACACCGCTCGTGACGCTCACTACGCACTGTCCCGACTCGCACCGCAGCCCCGACTTCACCGACGCCAGGGCTTCATCATCGCGGAGCCGATCCTCGACGTGGGTGACCCCCGAATCCATCGACGCCGCACCATCGTAAGGAACCGACGCCTCGCCACCATCCGTGACGTCACCTCCCCGACACAGTAAGGAACCGACGCCTCACCTCCCCTGCGCTGCAGTAAGGAACCGAGACATCACCTCCCCTGGGGTCGTAAGGAACTGACGCCGCTGGCGCCAACGAAGCATCACCTCCCCGACGCCGTGCACCGTCTTTGTTTTCATCGAATTCCAGGTACTGTTCTTTGTGGGTCTGCTCGACTCCGGGCCCGACGCCGCGCAGCCGTACTTTGGGATTTCCACCGGTCACGACGACGTGATAACTACAAGTGGAGTTATTTGTTGCTACAAGCTTTATTTGATCGACTATCCTATTTTTGAAGATAACGTGAACTGTCTCTATCATTTTAAGTCTATTTTTAGATTACAGTATTGTGGATTTTTGCTATTGGGTCTTGTGTTAAGTCTATATAAAGATTACTTATTTTTACATACAACCTGTGTGGTGTCCATCTGTAGTGTTTTCACTGTATTACTGTATGTGTTCACAAATGCTTTACACACTGCCTCTGAGATAAGCCTGTCTGCTCGTGCCAAGCTACCAGGGGGTGAGCAGGGGTTATTTTAAGAGTGTATCCCCCTTATCCTGACTAGAAGCAAGGGTCCCTATTTGGACAAAGGTGCAAACCATTGCCAACTAGAGACCCCCAATTCTAACATTGGTGGTCAGCGGTGAGGATTTGGACTTGCATTTGTGATTCATATACAGTGATTGGTGTACACTACTAGTGAGTGCAGACCAATACGCGACCACATACATTTTGATAGGACTTTTTTCCTTGGAACCTTTATTTTTGTTGAGAACTGCCAATTTTCACAATGAGCAAAAGAGGATCCATTGCACCTGCAGATATTGAATTTGAAGAAGATAGGGTTGATACCTACACTGTGCCAGAGCTCAAAGCAGTTTGTAAAAAGTTTAAAATCTCTATGAGAGGCCTCACCAGGAAGGAGGAGCTTCAAAAGGCGCTGATGGCCTGGTTGGAAGCACGGAATGCCGGTGGGCAGCCCGAGGAGCCTGTGGAGGAATCAGAGAATTTAGATGAGCAGCTTGAGGGGCCATTAGGCTTACCCGGGAGGAGAGTGCCTTCCAGGGAGGGCAACAGTGTTTCTCAAAAGGGCCTGTCTCCAGAGGAGCTGGAGGACAGGGAGAAAAGCAGGATGCATGAAATGGAGATGGCCAAACTGAAACAGGGAAGCCATGATAGCCTTCAGCACAAGAAATTGGAGTTAGAAAGTAAGAGGTTGGCCATGGAAGAAATGAAGATGCTTTTAGAGCATGAGAGAGTGGTGAGGGAGCTAGAGCTAAAGGCTAGGAGCCTAGAAATCACTCCCTCTGGTGGCAGCACACCTCCAGTGCCTGTTGAAGGAAGAGTGTACATCCCCAAGGAGGTTATTAAAGATTTCATGAAGGGGGAGGACATTGGGCAATGGTTTAAAGCATATGAGATCGCCATGACATCACACCGGGTCCCTGAGAAGGATTGGGGAGCGGGGTTGTGGGGCCGCTTTACAGGTGAGGGAAGGGAAACCTTGCTAGCCTTGCCCACAGAGGATCAGATGTCCTATGCCCACCTGAAGGAAGCTTTAGTGGCAAGGTATGGGTTAACTCCAGAGCTTTATAGGCAGAAGTTTAGGAACTGCAAAAAGCTGGAGTCTAGTACCTGGGTGGAGTATGTGTCTTATTTTTGCAGAGCATTGGATGGATGGGTGAAGGGTAGCAAAGTAGATGACTTGCAGGGGTTCTATGATTTAATTGCATGGGAGCACTTGTCCAGTAGTTGTTTTCCAGAGCTACGCCAGCACCTTGTTGACAGTAAGCTGACTAATCCTAGGAAGCTTGCTGAGGAGGCGGACCGCTGGGTCAGTACCCGGGTCCACAAGGGTCTTGTGGGAGACTCCGCCAAAGGTGGGCAGGGTCCCCAGCAGAAGAGTGGGGGGACAAGGGTAAACAGAAGGAGTTCCAAAAAGGGCCCCAAAGTAAACCCCAAGGGAACCAAGGTAAGGGTTCCCAGCCTCCCACTGAGAAAAGACCATGGGTCCCAACAGATAAGTCTGTTCAGAAGGGGCCCAAGGCATGTTTTAGTTGTGGTCAGGTGGGTCACTTTGTAGGAAGTCCCAAGTGCCCCAATACCGTGACCACTGCACCCACTGGTGCACCACCCCGGCAGATGGCTAGTGTAGCCCTGGGAGAGGAGTTGGGTGCCCAAGGTGGGTGGGGTCCCGCAGAGATGTCCCTGGTCTCTTTAGGAGACAGTGAGATGGTCCCTAGGACCCAGCTGCCTGATAACACTAAAAAATACAGGCAGTGGGTGACCATCAATGGCCATAGGGTGGAGGCTCTGAGAGACACCGGGGCCAGTGTGACAGCTGTCAGTTGTCGGCTGGTGTCTGAGGAGCAGGTGGTCCCCAACGTATTCTACCCCGTAGTTGCCGCTGACAACTCAGAGAGCCACTGTAAGGTGGCCCAGGTTCCCTTTGAGTGGGGGGGGGGTCTCAGGTATCCTTCAAGTAGCTGTGAGGCCAGCCATGCCTGTTGACTGTATGCTAGGCAATGAATTGGAGAGCTCCCCTTGGGCGAAGGTAGAGCGGAGGTCTCATTTGGAGATGTTGGGTCTGCCAGATTGGGCGTGTGTGACCACTCGGTCAATGGCAGCCGGTAAGGGTATTCAAGAGGACCTGGAGCCTGGAAGAATGGCCCAGGTGCCTGCCTTAAAGAGAGGAGGCAGGGGGCACGGGAAACCGGCCCCCGAAGTTCCCAAGGTCCAGGAGGAGGCAGACCTTGAGGGGGATGCCCTGGAACCTACAGGGGAACAAGTGGCTGAACTGGGGGACCTGCCTGAGCTGACCCATTGGCAGCAGGAAGGAGGCCCCTCCAGGGAAGAGTTCTGCGAGGAGCAGAAGAAGTGCCTTTCTCTTGAGGGCTTGCGGGCAACAGGCTGCAAGCCAGGCAGCAGGTGATCAGTCTGGATCACACTGGATCTACTGGGAGAATGGTCTCCTGTATAGTGAGCCTAAGGTTGCTGAGCCTGGGTCAGCCCGTGTGCTGGTGGTACCCCAGCGCTTCAGAGCCTTCCTACTGGGTCTGGCTCATGATGTGCCTTTAGCAGGACATTTGGGGCAAGACAAGACCTTTCAAAGGCTTGTCACCCACTTTCATTGGCCCCAAATGCGCAAGAGTTCAGATACTCATTGCAGGACCTGTCAGACTTGCCAGGCAAGTGGTAAGAGTGGGAGGAAGCGCAAGGCTCCTCTCCAACCTTTCCCTGTTGTCAGCACCCCTTTGAGAGGGTGGGTATTGACATTGTGGGGCCTCTGGATCCCAAGACAACCATGGGCAACAGGTTCATCCTGGTCTTGGTGGCCCATGCCACCCGGTACCCGGAAGCCATCCCTCTTCGGACAGTGACGGCCCCCGTGGTGGGACGTGCACTGATGGGGATTTTCTCCCGCGTGGGGTTCCCCAAGGAGGTGGTGTCTGACCGTGGTACCAACTTCATTTCCAATTATATGAAGTCCCTGTGGCAGGAGTGTGGTGTAACCTATAAGTTCACCACTCCTTACCACCCCCAAGGTAATGGGCTGGTTGAGAGATTCAACCGGACCCTTAAAGGCATGATTATGGGTCTTGAAGAACCCATGAGGCGTAAGTGGGACGTCCTCTTGCCATGCCTGCTCTTTGCTTACAGAGAGGTGCCCCAGAAGTCCTTAGGGTTCAGCCCCTTTGAACTGCTGTACGGCCATCCTGTAAGAGGACCTCTGAGTCCGGTCAAGGAAGGCTGGGAGAAAGCTCCCAGGAAAACTCCCCAGGATGTATTTAGTTACATGCTAGCCTTCCGGAACCAGACTCGGCGTTTCAGACAACTCCCTGAGGCGAATCTGGAAGCCAGCCAGGAAGAGATGAAACATTGGCATGATCAGAATGCCACTCTGATCGAGTTTCAGCCTCGACAAAAGGTTTGGGTCATGGCCCCAGTCGAGCCCTGTGCGCTCCAAGATAAGTGGACCGGACCATTTGAGGTGGTGGAGCGCAAGAGTGATGTCACCTACTTGGTGGACTTGCAGTCTCCCAGGAACCCCTTGCGGGTCCTGCATGTGAACCTCCTGAAGCCCCACTTTGAGAGGTCTGAAGTGGGCATGCTCTTAGCAACAGATGCTGGAATGGAAGAAGAGACTGAACCTCTTCCTGACCTCCTGTATGCAAAAGAGCAAGATGGGTCAGTGGATGGTGTGAACCTCTCTCCCACCCTGACCCCTGAGCAGCAGAATGACTGTCGCCAACTGTTGGGACAGTTTTCTGATCTGTTCTCCCTGACTCCCAGTATCACTGAATGGTGCATCCATGATGTGGACACTGGGGACAGTCCTCCTGTGAAGCACAAAACTTACAGAGTGACTGACAGGGTGAGAGCTTGCATCAAGGAGGAGGTCTCCAAGATGTTTGCCTTAGGGGTGATTGAGTCCTCCAACAGCCCTTTGGCCAGCCCAGTGGTCTTGGTCCCAAAGGCTGCCGCGCCTGGTGCCACACCCGAACTCCGGTTCTGTGTGGACTACCGAGGACCTAATTCAGTCACCAGGACTGACACGCACCCCATCCCCAGAGCTGATGAGCTCATTGATCGGTTGGGGGCTGCCCGGTACCTCGGCACGTTTGATCTAACGTCTAGATACTGGCAGATCGCCTTAACTGATGGGGCCAAAGAGAGGTCAGCATTCTCCACACCAGATGGGCACTACCAATTCCGGGTGATGCCCTTTGGGATGAAGAATGCCCCTGCCACCTTTCAGAGGTTGGTCAACCAGGTGTTGGCTGGGCTGGAGGATTTCAGTGCCGCCTACCTGGATGACATTGCAGTGTTCAGTGCCACTTGGGAGGAACATCTGCACCACCTCTGGGAAGTGTTGAAGGCGCTGCGGAAGGCAGGCCTCACGATCAAGGCGAGTAAGTGCCAGATCGGGCAGGGTTCTGTGGTGTACTTGGGACACCAGGTTGGGAGCGGCCAGGTGGCGCCCCTACAGCCCAAGATAGATACCATCCTGGCTTGGGAACCCCCAAAACCCAGACAGAGGTGAGAGCCTTCTTAGGACTCACCGGGTATTACAGGAGGTTTGTCAAGGGGTATGGCAACATTGTTGCACCCTTGACTGAGCTGACTTCCAGGAAGCAGCCCAGGAAAGTGAACTGGACTGATGCCTGCCAAAAGGCTTTTGATGCCCTGAAATCTGCCATGTGCACAGCGCCCGTGCTTCAGGCGCCCAACTTCTCAAGGGAATTCATTGTGCAGACAGATGCTTCAGAGCATGGTGTTGGGGCTGTGCTTTCACAGATGAATGAGGAGGGCCTAGACCAACCTGTAGCCTTTATTAGTAGGAGGTTACTCCCCGGGAACAGAGGTGGAGTGCGATTGAGCGTGAGGCATTTGCTGTGGTCTGGGCACTGAAGAAGTTGAGACCATACTTGTTTGGGACTCACTTCCGGGTTCAGACAGACCACAGGCCCCTCAGATGGTTAATGCAGATGAGGGGTGAGAATCCAAAACTCTTGAGGTGGTCCAGCGGCCAGGGCAGCTGACTTCGGAGCACAGGGCTCACGGTTCGATCCCCGGCTCCGGCGGCAGCTCAGCTCAGCACCATGTGACTCTGGGCAATAGCTCACTTAATTTCCACGACGGCCCCCAGCGCCTTGAGACCCGTAAGGGTGAGTAGTTCGCGCTTTACAAATACGGATTTACATTTTTACATTTCCCTACAGGGGATGGACTTCACGGTGGAACACCGCCCTGGTACAGAACACGCCAATGCTGATGGTCTGTCCAGATTTTTCCGCCTTAGTGATGAGAACTCCCAGGAGGGAGGGTAGTTCTCCCCACATTTCAGCTGGAGGGGACACGTGTTAGACTTGGCACCATTGGCGTGGGTCTCCCTTCCATTTTTTGCTGTTGCCTCTTATGTTTTTGCTGGTTTTAGATGCTTTTGGGCACTGTGCCACTGCTGTTCAGTGCCACAGTGCAAGTGCTCCCTACTGTAAATTGATGTGTTGATTAGTGACTCCATGATTGGGTTATTTGATTTACTTGTCAGACCCTAGTACAGTGCACCATGGGTGCCCAGGGCTTGTAAATCAAATGCTGCTGGTGGGCTTGCAGCACTGGTTGTGCCACCCACAGAAGCAGCTTTTAAAGTGTGTCTCAGGCCTGCCATTGCAGAGCCTGTGTGCAGTCTGTGACTGCCATGTCGACTTGGCAAGTGCACCCCTTGCCAGTCCCTAAACCTTCCCTTATCTTCATATCAGACACCCCTAAGGTAGGCCCAAGGGCAGGGTGCATTGTAAGTATAAGGTAGGACATGCCCTGGTGTGTGTGGCATGTCCTAATAGTGAATTACAGCCATTTTCGTTTTTCACTATTGCAAGGCTACCTGTTCCCCATAGGCCAGAATGGGCAGTTTGATTATTACACCCTATAATCATAACTGACCCAGGGAACATGGTAGAAAAACGAATTTAGTATGCCTGAACTCAGAATGATAAAATACATCTTTTAGTGAAGTTGGTTTTAACATTCTGTGTTTGAAAATACCACTTTTACAAAGTAGGTATTTTCTTGCCTAACCATCCAGCTGCCTCTGCTCAGGTTGTGTATTGTATGTCTGGGTTTGTGAGTGACAGGGGCTGGGGGATTCCAGGAGGCAGGGTGAGTCAGCACTAGGCTGAATAGGTCTGCCTGAAGGAGGATGGGTGGGAGGAGTTGCACCTGGGTCTGAATAGGGCTGTGCCTGCTTTCCACAATGCTGGCTCCACCTCCTGCCGGGCGTCTGATGGCTCTGCCCCTCACTCTCAAAGGAAAGAAGGAGTCATGTACACAAAGTGCTCCAAGACTGACCAGAACTGGTTTGGACTAGGCATGGGCCTCTCTGCCTTCAGAGAACAAAGGATTTCTGTGTATAAATACTGGGGCCCAGACCCCATGAAATTAGATCACTTCTGGGAAATCAAGAAACCTGTTGCCAAGGAGAAGAACCGGAGAAGCTGAAGGAGGAGTACTGCCCCTGTGCTGTTTTGCTGATTGGGGTTGGCCTGCAGTGGTTGCTTTCTGCCAAGGACAGGAGAAAAGACTTTGCTGTGCTTATCATCTTGAAGAAGAGAATCTCCAAGGGCTTGAACTGAGCTTGCCTCCTGCCTGAAGTCACAGGGACACAAAGACTTCACCCCTTCTGTTTGCCTGCATCTGGAACTGCTGTTTTAGCTGCTAACAGAGGGAAATTGCAACACCGACGCCGGCGAGCGACGCCGTAACCTGCACCAAAGCCGTGGGCACCGCTCGTGAAGAGCACGACGCACCGCCCCGACTTGCATCGTAGGCCCGACGCCTGCCGACGCCGTGCAACATCGACTCCGAAGCCGTCATCGAGGCCGCTGCCTGCACCGGAGCCGAGGACACCGCTCGTGACACTCACGACGCACCGTCCCGACTCGCACCGCAGCCCCGACTTCACCGACGCCAGGGCTTCATCATCGCGGAGCCGATCCTCGACATGGGTGACCCCCGAATCCATCGACGCCGCACCATCGTAAGGAACCGACGCCTCGCCGCCATCCGTGACGTCACCTCCCCGACACAGTAAGGAACCGACGCCTCACCTCCCCTGCGCTGCAGTAAGGAACCGAGACATCACCTCCCCTGGGGTCGTAAGGTACCGACGCCGCCGGCGCCAACGAAGCATCACCTCCCCGATGCCGTGCACCGTCTTTGTTTTCATCGAATTCCAGGTACTGTTCTTTGTGGGTCTGCTCGACTCCGGGCCCGACGCCGCGCACCTCGCGGTCGGCGCCGTACTTTGGGATTTCCACCGGTCACGACGTCGTGATAACTCCAAGTGGAGTTATTTGTTGCTACAAGCTTTATTTGATCGACTATCCTATTTTTGAAGATAACGTGAACTGTCTCTATCATTTTAAGTCTATTTTTAGATTACAGTATTGTGGATTTTTGCTATTGGGTCTTGTGTTAAGTCTATATAAAGATTACTTATTTTTACATACAACCTGTGTGGTGTCCATCTGTAGTATTTTCACTGTATTACTGTATGTGTTCACAAATGCTTTACACACTGCCTCTGAGATAAGCCTGTCTGCTATTGCCAAGCTACCAGGGGGTGAGCAGGGGTTATTTTAGGAGTGTATCCCCCTTATCCTGACTAGAAGCAAGGGTCCCTATTTGGACAAAGGTGCAAACCATTGCCAACTAGAGACCCCCAATTCTAACAAGGTGCAAAAGTGATGTCCTCATCGATAGGAATGCCATGTTTTCTGACAACTGGGAAAGAAACTGTAGAAGACCGTAGGACACCTGACCAAATGCTATGAGGACCCGAGAGATCAGGCCTTAATATATCAAACCGGCCCTGACATGTTGCGATCCCTTTTACTGCCACTCACCTCTTCCCCTGCTTCGGTGGGATAGGTATCGGGCTCCATGCATGTTGCCATGGGAACGGACAGTCAGGGGGGCATCACTCCCAGCAGCTACAGGAAATCGATGGAGTATCTGCACCAACCCCCTGGGACTGCTGATACCTCTTGCTTTATTAATGAACCCAATCTAGGAACAAGAAATTCCGAAGCCAACAGGTACTTGTAGAGCAGCGCCGGCCTTTTAATTCCGAGAATCTTTTTTCCTCTCTCTTTTCAGCGACACAAATAAATAATGACTAATCCCTTGCTTTCCACTTAATCTGTGGAAAGTATCATCCATCCAGCTTGTCACTGCAACTGTGCTTTGTGTTGGCTAAATAGGTTTAAATTAAGACTGATTTCTGAAGATCTAACTCTGATTCTCCTACCAACCTTGGGCTTCTGGGTGTGTTTCAGTAAAAGAAAGAAAAGTATATTCCGTGTGTGTTAGTTCTGCCACCTTCCTGCCGGCATCATGGAATTATTCTGTTGCCCAGTCATTGTTCTCGGCTAGTACTCTGGACACACCCAGAGGTATTCTGATGTTCTCTCAGAGTAAAACAGAACGGTGCTGGAAATTATTTGGTTTAGCAGAAAAAAAAAAAACAGTTCTCCTATATATATATATATATATATATATATTGACTAAAAACCCAAAGGTTACGGGGACGCTATAGTTAGATTCAGATTTTACACACGCAAAACCATAGAAATTCAACAGTTATAGTTATAGCAATCTCAACTATAACTTGTGTTCTAAAGCAACTATAACTCATGCCCCAGCATGCACAGTTTTCTCATCAATAATTTGACAGAAAATGGTACACTGATGTCTTAAATGATGTAATATGTGGGGTAATTAGCAGTGCATGGCGAGAGCGCCATTTATAGTTACCTTAGGGCACGAGTTATAGTTACTTAAGATAACTATAACTGCTGAATTTCTATGGTTTTGTGTATGTAAAATAGAAACCTAACTATAACGTCCCTATAACCTTTGGTTTTTTTTTGTGAATTTTAAAGATTTTTTCAATTCTATTTCCTAACTATAATTTTTTGATTTTTTAAAAATGTAAAGTGATATTCAATTACCATACTTTAATCCAACCCCGTATGGCAGGGGGTTGGCCCTAGGGCCTAGCCTGTGGCCAGGCCCTGTGGCCATCCCCCTAAAGGCAGCAAACCAGCTGGCCTCCTCCCTGGGCCTATTTCAACCCCTGGGACCCCATCCCCGGGGTCTGATGCTTTTTGTAGGGGAGGGGGCACGTGTCCCCCTCCCTGGTCCGATATTGGCCCGGGGACTCTATCCCCTGGGGCCTTGCTCATTTTTATAGGGGAGGATATACGTGGCCCCCCTCCCTGGGCCCTGGGGATTCCAGGGCCCACCACTATATTTATGGGGGAGGGGGCACTCTGCCCCCTCCACTGGTCATATTTTGACCCTGTGGACCCCATCTTCCGGGGCCCAGCCATTTTCCAAAGGGGGTGGGGGCATGCAGCCCCTCTCCCTGGCCGATTTTGGTCCTGGAGACCTCATCCGCTGGGGGCTGGACATTTACTACAGGGGGAGGGGGCTGTGCGGGCCCCAGGGCCCAGCTAACAAAGGGTGGGTGCCCTGGTACCCACCCAGGGATCCACCATATCCTCACTGGAGGCCGTGGAGGGAGCCCCAAGGCCCCCACAGCCCAAGCCAGCTGCCCACATCCAACGGGAGCCGGCATTGCTCCTGCTTGGAGGGAGCACCTAAAAATGCTGCTCCCTGCGAGGAGGAGCAACATTCAGATCTGTTTGCCTGCCAGCATTTTTAAAGCTCCTGCCAGCCGGGAGCAGACTTTGTGTTTGCTCTTGCTTGGCGGAAGCTCTGAAAATTGGCCCCGCCAAGTGAGAGCAAACACAGGTTTCCCTGCCAGCAACAGTGCAGGCAAGGAAGCCGCTATGTCCCGGGGGTGGGCACCCTGGGACATAGCAGGAGTCGGCCGTTTGGGATGGGGTCCCCAGGGCCATTAATGACTCTAGAAGGGGGACCGCATGGCTGCCCCCCTTTGTTATTGCAGCCCAGTCCTGGGGATGGGGTCTCCAGGGCTGAAATCAGCCCAGGAGGGGGGCGGCGTGCCCCCCTACCGGTTACTTTTAAAGGCCAGGCCCCGGAGGATAAGGTCCTTGGGGTCATATTCGCCCAGGAGATCGTTGCGCATCCCCACTCCCCCTTCTTATAGTCAGCTGGGACCTGGGGACAGGGTCCCCAGGGCTGAAATAGGCCAGGGGAGGGGGCCCACGTGCACCCCTCCTCCCCCCAAATATGTTTATTAATTACCCACGGGGAAAAAAACAAGCACAAGAGACCGTGCTTGTTTCTTCTTTTTCTTTTGCCGCAGATCTGCGGATACTCCATGTATTCACCGCAACATTTTTATTCAAAATGTTTTGGGCCCCACCACCAGACCTAGGGGGTCAGGGTATTCCTACCCTGCCCCCTTGTGTGTTTCAAGATGGCTGCTAGGGCTTTCTGGTTGAAATGGTGGCAGCCAATCAGATCTCAGCATGAGATCTATCACATGCATGGACCCTCCGAGTCCCTAGATATTTATGAATCTATTTTCTTTAATAACTCCAAAACGACTGAACGGATTTACACCAAATTTCAAAAATAGATCTTTCTGGACTAAGCTCCAGCTTTCTGCCAAATTTGTTGTAATTTTGTTTAGTGGTTCAGGCTGTAGTCGTGTTGAAAATCCCTATGGGAAATTGCATGAGGGGGAAAAGGTGTTTTGGGAGCGCCCCTTTTTCTTGGCTCCCACTTGACAAATCACCCCAAAACTTTCCAGACAGCAGCTGAAGTGACTGGCAAACTAATTGTGAAAAAATCGTGAAGATTCGTCAAATGGCTTCAAAGTTATTAGCAAAACAAAAAACGCTTTTCCTATGGTAACTAGGTCCTAACTATAACTACATACTGGCAACTGCCAGTAGGTAATATATGATATATATATATATATATAACTCCTTTCCGCGAAAAGTTTACAGGAATCCTCCTTAAACCACGAACCACGGACACGGACCAAAAGGTAGTGCAAATCAATTCTTTATTCCTCTAATGTCGCCATAACATTTCGGCTCGTCCGAGCCTTGTTCACATGACATATATATATATATATGTCTGAAGAAACATCCTTTACACTAACGCTGTTTCACAAAAACTGTGTGATCTGGGAGTGTAAGCATCAATTTATTATAGTGTAATTTCCCCAATTACAATGCTACAACATGGCAAATATTGTAGCTCAAAGGCAATTGAACGAACATAAAATAATGCAAATTAACAGCCACAGCTAAATCATAAAAAGCAATAATCAACCCTTTCAAAAAGAGGAAACAATACCTTCTCAACTTACACAATTTTTCTTTCCGTAATTTTCACCTTTACAGTCGTGTAACAGTAACAGTAGTCGTGACAAATGACTGTATTAACAAAGCTGTGCATCATGTGCCTTGATTACAAGAATATTGTGGGGTAAGATTCTTGATGGCTTTGATGTTAGGCCTTGAAGGTTCACTGGGAGCGTCCAAATATGAAATGTTGGAAAGTCAACATGTTAACCTGGTCACACCGACTTCCGTAGCTTTCTTCTTTTTTTGCTCCTCTGATCCCATTACTTTCCCTAGAATTATTTTGTTGTTTCTCAGTTTCAGACATAGTCTTCTTGGTTCAGCATTTCCACGCATATAAATTGATTTCTCGATCTAGGAGCAAATGCTACACTGTAACCAGTGATAACGATCAGTACTACTGAGCATTAGAGGCTAAGATGATCCACTTTTCTTTTCCCATTTTATTTATTTATTAATTTTAATTTTAGAGTATATTTTTTCTTAATTACTGCCAGGTATCTTCATGGTGTATTTCAATGATGGTCTTTTTCATGAATTTAAGTCAGTTTTCTGTAAACACAACATTTTGATTGAAAATTCTTTCGAAATGTAACACTTCACAAGTTCCCTTAAATAGGCCATTTAGTTAAGCTAACACAGTGTGGGTGTGGTACACATTTTTTTCAGCAATGGGGTTTTATTCAGCTTGTTCCTTGGATAAGGAACCAGACTTTGCTAGTGGTAAACCCACAATTCTGCAGCCCTCTTGAAATGGCATTGATCTCATATTTGAAATGTTGCTGGATGCCCAGGATACAGGGAACTGTATTTCAGTGAGTAAAACTGCTGCTGTCTAAAGGTTCTTTTTGGTACAGTATTTGCTTTTGACCAGCAAGAAATAATGAACACTTTCAATCAAAGGGTTATCAGTGTATTTGTAGACTAACAGTAAAAGAGCTGACTATGAACGTGTCTCAACATAGTTCAGTAAAATTGAAAAGTCCGAAAGATCTACACAGTAATCACACAACTTCCTTAACTTTCTTCTCGGAAAGACATTTTGATAGCTCGCAGAATCGACACCTCTTTGTAGCCTTTACTTATTCTTTCATTTTGATAGATTGGTTAAGGCTGCTTCTGGTGTTGAGAGTTCTTAGGAGAGTTGCACTGAATGCATTGAAGTCTCAAAATGTAATTTATCTCAACTGGAGATCAGAGCTTCTATAATGATACAGCATATCCATTTAATAAATCAAAGTTCTTTATCACCAATGACGTTAATAAACAGTTGTTCTTATTCTGCTTACACATTAATATAGGATAGTTCAGTAAGGGGGACTTTACCGCTGACGTTTGTGGTGATCTGCAGTTCATTGCTTTGAATCCTAACAAGGCTGACTCAGCTTTCCTTCATTCCAAGTTCAGTAAATGTAATACCAATTCATTGGGTAATAGTAACACCTGTTAGTTACAGTGTTTAAAAAATGGCAGATGTACAATATGAAGACCTACGTTAACAAATAAGTTATTATTGTGTTAGGTGTAACTCTCACATTAATACTTTTCTATTGCAGAAATAAAGCCACAGCCACTAAGTAATGCAATGGAAATACACAGTGACATGAACAAACTATATACCCAAATCATAAAAATTTAGTAATACACAAAAAAAAGAAACATTTTGTTTCATATAATAATTGTCATATCCTTGTATGACACAAACCTTCATCAGTGTGCTATGAGAGATGACAAGATGGCATAAGAAAGCAATGCCAAGCTAATTGGAAAAAGCGTGGAGAAGAAGTTGCCTAGGCTTTTCTGAAGGAAAGGTTTTTCTCTTATTCATTCTGAAAGACCACTCAAGGCTGAAAGTCTAGGACGCTGAACTGTGAAATGTCTTAACAGTAACAGTTACAAGTAACAGTTGTGTTCCTTGAGTGAAGGGGTGGCAGGATGCATACCAAGGACAAACCCAAAGGTTTCTTTTTCCTACATGGTGTGGACAACGGGTTTTGTAGACAGATAGGGTCAGAGCTGAAGACTGCGCGATGGACCATTGCGAGCATTTTCAGTTTGATCCTACATGATAGTGAGTTAGAAGAGAGCTTTCAGAGAGATTTATGACCATTGAGGTGAGACTTAGTCATGGCTCAATTTTGTGTTGTCTGCAGTATGTTTAGAAGAATGCTGGGTATGCCCACATAAAACAAGTTACCATTGTTTACTCAGGATATCACAAGCACTGTTCTGAGCAGATATCTGGTATAGATATGAATGCTGAGTTGGATTTCTGGCCCACTTTGATTATGACGTGAGATTGCTTGTCAAGCTCATTAATGTGTTGACGAGGTCTAAATGATCATCAGAGATAAAACCCAGTGTAATCAAAGGTGAGGTTATGTGCATTGGCCTTTGTGTGAAAGTTATGGTTTACACAGCTGTTGTGTGAGTTATGCATTGCATGACTGTTGTGCAAGTTACTGAATTTCATAGTTAATAATAGCTTTTGAATTTCTGTTGTTTTCAGTTTTAACTTAACTGTACCCTGTTTTTTCAGTGAAATGTGTGTGTGTGCGCGTGTGTATGTGTGTTTAATATGGCACTATACTATTTGCTTATCTGTAAAACAAAGAGGTGGATCCGTCCCATTATCACAATATTGTAGTTATAACATTGAACATGCCAAAATTTTTGTATCCGTGATATCAACTACCAACATATTCCCATATATCATGGATAAAATATTTTGACAGGTCAAGATTAAAACCATGGCATTATAACTTTCACCCAAATTATCCTGAATAGTTTTATGTTTGACTTGAGAAGCTTGTGCAAGGCTTCTTCTCCTTTGCATTCTGATGTTTGTGATTCAGTAGTTTTAATGGAAAACAGACTGCAAGTAGCGGAATGCAATCAAAACATATAACTGAATCAGTCACTTACTGCTCATGTGACACCGTGAGAGCTCCTATTTGTTTTGGCTGGAGTTCTGAATCTAAATCTAAGTCTAGGTCACATTATTGCCAGGGCCGCTAGGTAGTCCCCCATAGCTCAATAGGTTCAGATGGAAATGTGCTGGGAATACCGTGTTGGCCTGTGATTGTAAACCCAAGCACCCTTTTCCCAATGCATCAATGTATCTTTGTACAGCCTCTGCACCATCAGTGCAAGCACCTCATATTCGTGTGAGTGACCTAAAGTGAGTTATGCTGCTAACCCTGGAAAACATCTGTTCAAATCAAGCACTGCAGGAAGGGAATCAACCTCAATCAGGTGTCGGCGTAAAGGGGGGGTTTGGGATGATGAGGTGTGGGAGGCTTTGAGATTCTAAAGAGGCTTCTGGAGGTGTAGCAGATGGGGTGAGGTCATGATGAATCTTTAGAACAGGATCTGAAACGTAGGCAAAAATCAGTGGTAAACCTTGAGTCAGCAAAATTGGTGATAGAAAGATGAGGTAGCAGTGGAGATTAATAAATGAAACATCATGCAGGTAGGAAAGTAAGGAATTGGTCATGGTGCTGGATGGAGTTTAAGGCATACCCTAGTAAAGTGCTTATGCAGTGATCAAGTCAGCATTGCACTAGTTTGTCGGTTCTGGTTTCGTGTGTTGTGGAATCTGAGGCAAGGGCACATTTTACAGGTTTAGTGCCATGGGTCCAATGGGCTATTGAGCTCACTATGGCTAACATCTCATTTCAGTACAGTACAGTACACTGCTTCAGTAATGATTATATTGTATTTCTATGTACCATTTATGCATTACCCCATGAACAGTGAGCTTTTTCACATAATGTTTTGGCTTGGTATATGGATCACATCAGCCTCAGCTCTGTAGAGAGGTCAATTCCACCAGCACATTACTAAATTAACAAATATAACAGCATTACTCAGAATTATTTCCATTATGTACAAAATATTGGTGAAATTGTAAGATTTGGGTTAATTTTGCCTCACAAGCATTCTCCATCCAACCAAAATGTGAATTAATTTACTTTCCATGATGCAGTGCCAAGCCTGAATTGATGGAATGTTGTTTCTTTAATTTCTCGCTATAAAATACTGCATGGTTTGATGAAAAATGTGTCATCAGTACTTATATTATTGATGACCTGTTAGCTTCAGTAAGGCAGAGGGAAGCCACAAATTGGTTGTGAAAGTGGATCAACAGCAAGTGGACGTAAATTATGTAGTAATACTCCACACATTCGAAATTCTCTTTATACAACTTGGTTTATTCTTTTTTACCCCTGATTTTTTATTTAGAATTTTTAACACTCATCGTTTCTGCTTTTATAAACTGCAGTCATTGCAAGCAGTTATCATCACCTCCCTTATACCCAATTTGGGAAGTGCACTGACTGCAAGAACATCTGTGTCACTAACTGCAATCATCCCAGCTTTGTTTCTGTTTTCTTATTAGTTTGAGCATAAAAGTTGAGTCCGGATCCTGCCTGAGACTAAGCCGAAAAGTTTCCACCATCTCCTTATTTAGACAGCAGCTCTAGGCCAGTGAGAGAAGAGTTAAGCGATGTATATCTGACGGCTTCATTAAACAGAAATACAGCATGCTTGAAGAGGTGATACCAGATTTTATACCCATGTCTATAGTGGATTAGACTATTATGTATCACCTGGGCACAGTGCCATCTGACTTACAGATTCAAATTATATTGTGGTAAACACACCTTTCCAAACTTTATGCACTGTTTTTTAATTCTGTATAATTTACTACATAATTTGTTCACCCAAAACGCAACGTAGTATCCAGTGAAAGAAACATATCCCAGCTGCATTCTTGTAAACTTTTTTATTGAACATTTTGTGTTTCATGAATTGGTACATCTAGGATGGCCATCAAAAAACACCATACTTGAAATAAGTTAGATCGGATGCGGATAATAATAACAATGAATCCAATGTTCTGGTAATACCTTTTCTTGCTTTCTCTCATCCTTTTTCTCTGTCTCTCTCATTGTCTCTTACTTTCTCTCTACGTCTGCTTCCTGTCTCACACACCTACATAAACACACATACACACGCTCACCCTCTTAATTTTTATCTTGCTCCCTATTTCTACCTCTCCGTTGTTCTCTCCATCTCATGTCTCTTTCACACTATAACCTTTAACATTCCCACTTACTGAACACGGCCCACCAGACAGACCACAACCTCTAAGTTAAATGATCTTGGTTTAATAGAGCATGACTTAAATAGTATTCATCCATAATTTGAATATAGGAAAGTATTTATAGACACTTGAATTGGCCCTACAATGAATTAGCCAATGGAAGAGAAAAAGCATTAGGATGATATTAAAGAAAACATCTGAGTGGAGCTTCCTGACTGCTTACATGGTATTTAAATGGTTTAATTTCAAAAGGTCAAAGCAGACATTTGATTTGTCCTGACCTGTTTGTATAGTTGCAACCTTGCTCTGATTATGGGGTACTTTAAAATACACTAAAAATCCAGGAATTGTTATCTACAATATTTCTTTTTGTAACATCAGGTCATTGACGAAAATTCAAATTTTGCTTTTTTCTATTATACTAGCAATTTTCACATACAAATGCTAGGTGGCAACCGCTCCTGTAAGTGATTATGCAGTTTTCTGTCTAATGCTTGGCATTTTGAGATGTAAATATTATGGAGCAGTGAAAAAAAACACATCTGTGTCTGTAAAACATTTTGTCTTCAAGTAGAATTTCAACTCATTACCATAAAGAAGTGGTCCAAGCGAAAAGTGAAGATTTTTACTTGCTCTGCCTCACCGCACAAAGCAGAACTAGTGTTGCAAAATCTGCAAAAAACGCAAAAGGCGGCCAAGGAGCTGTTTTAAAACCCTCTAGTACTGGAGGCCAGGGAACTGTTTAAAGGTCCCTGTATACTTGCTCCCCAAAATGAAACAAAACCACTAAAGGTACTATTGAGCAAATGGGAACACGCTTTTGACTTGGATAGAGTGATCCTGTCTCTACCACTCTGAAAGCAATTTTCTTTTAGGACGGAAATCCTCGTCCACACTTAGGTGGCATGTTTTAGGAACCCTATGATGAAACATGCCACCATATGTGGATGAGGGTTTCTGCCCTAAAAGAAAATTGCCTTCAGAGTGGGAAAGGCAGGATCACACTACCCACGTCAGGGCTCTGTTCCCATTTGCTCAATAGACCTGGGGTAAACTTAGTGGTTTTGTTGCATAATTTCCCGCATAAGTGGAATTTTTCCCTATGTCAGTTCCAGAGGCTAACAAAAAGAGCCAATTCATTGTAGCTGACCTGTTCACTGCTGCACTAATTAATGATTTTTTCTTTATAAAAAACATCCATAGTGACAAAGGGGTGTTGGGTGTGTATTCATTTAAGAGTTTATAAATGTTGGAGTTCGCTTCAACCGGCCATGAATACCATTGTTTTGCTGCTTTCCTTGGTGAGAGAATGAATGTAATGTTACTTGTTATGTTCTGCCAACCAATACCTCTATTTTACGTTGCAAAAGTAATTTATGCTCTAAAGATATTGCCTTGTAGTAATTGAAAGTGATGTAATCTCAACTTTTTGGGAATATTTAACCTGTTGCCACAGTTCATGACGAATCTTAGGTTACAGATTTCAACCCAGGCACGGGCGGCTCAGTCTTCTTTAGTACAATTGAGATGAGTTATACCAACAACCATTTGGAGAAGATGGAATAGTTAATAAAATTGTCCTGCTGGAATGTGAAATTGTGACCTGCAGGTTAAACACACATTCATGCCGCAAGCACTCAGACCATTTAGTAAGGGTATAGGCATTTTATTTCCCGAAAATGAAAATGTATATTTTCTAGAGCAACTAGTAAATAGGGCAGCTGTAATTAGATTGAGTGCTTTCAAAAGCCTGTGAAACTGGCAAGAGTTTTGGGACAATAGAAGATTTTACCCAAGTGATGTTCCTAAGAATTTGAGTGCATTAATGTTAAGAAAATATACCAAAAACAAGCAATCATAAAGTAAAATATCCAAACATGGATTTGATCCTTTAAGTATTTGAAAAATAACAAAATTCAGAAAATGTACAAAAACATATCTGCGAAAGCTCCGTAACATAAACCTAAATAGAATATGAAAGAGTAATACAGAACAAATTAAAAATCAAATCCAACCCTTAACGATGGTGAGTGTTAACTGAGGGGTGGTTTTACACTGCCTACTTTTTTTAATTGCTATAAAAGGGAGAAGACGATAAGAGTGGAGTTCCACCATGCTGGGAGAAGCAGAGAAAATGTGGAGAGTGTCAAGAGAAATAAAAAAGTGTATGTCTATTGCTGGAGAACATTGGTATGTCTTCAATTTCAGGAAAAGAAACTTTTAAAGAGCTTGGTGCTTATTTCCTTTTCAGGATGGGATGTATTGAGAAGTATATCTGCAAAAACCCAGCTATATATCTGCCAGGATCCTTATTACATGTATTCTTATTACAGGAAGTGCCAGCAGAAGGAAGTCAGTTGCACAGATAAATATTACACATGCTCAGAAGGCCTGCCTTTAAATGGGGCCTTCTGTCATTAGCACCTTGCTGTAGATACACCCGCTGCTTATTTACATCTACATCCTCATCAATTCAATTTTGTAAAGAACTAAAAATGTATTGTTTACTCAATATCTATAGAAAATGTAGTTCTGTGCAAAAAAATCCATTATCGGCTTGTCTTTAATAATCATTCTTATTGTTTGGAAAGATTTTATAATTTTAAAAAACCTACAGCCATTCAAGTGTATTATTATAATTTCCGTTGCATTGTGTTTCGTCACCTGCATTATATCATACTGTACATCCCTCAGTAGTACTGGGCTTCACTAACACTTTAAAAAAAATATATAAAATAAAATACGTACATAAAGAAATGCTGGTTCAAAGTTACAGGACAAACACATGCTAAAAGTAAACTGTATTTTATTCTTTAAATGTTTTATGTGAATTCAATAAAGTAAACTATGTGTGTGACAAGTTTAATGAGGTGTGCAAATGTGTATTAGCAGTGCATTAAATCAGGGGCTGAGTGGGATGTACGTCCGTTTGCAATTGATCCCTTAGAAGTATCTTAAATTGGGCTTTGAGCTTCTGGGTGCTGATGGTGTATTCAGCATTAATGCCACATCCCGAATTCTTAGTAGCAATTGAAGTCCAATTCTGGGATTATTGTGGGCTTTGAAGTTAAGCGCTGGTGCTATTATACTATGAATTAGATAATATCTATTATTTACTGCAGGAGAAATGTGCCAGAAGCTGTAGTTTAAAGTACTGTTTAACAATATATAATAACTGTTGCTCATTGTTGTTATGAATGTGAGCATTATAGTCAGCACTTGAGTCCATTGTGGAGATTAAAGTCGTTTCCTGGGTTTATTGTGGACACTGAGGTCACATCTTGTGTCTTTTTTGGAGCGTTCGCTTCTCCTTACCTGTATCATCTGGAGCTGTTGTGGGCATTAAAGTGAGGCCTGAGTGGACTGCAGGCGCCAAGTGTGTTGCTGCTTCTGGGGTGTACCTCTGATTTAGCACAACATTTCAGTGGTCTGCTTCATAAAATATTTGCCCATGAGTGACTGTGACTTCCTCCTGGAAATCCAAGAGTCTGCTGATCCGAAAGGCAGGAGTAAGTACTCTTTGGCGCAGTTGACGACCGAACCATGACGTGCACTCGTAAAAAGAAGCGCCTACAGTACTGATCCACAGAGATTGGTTCACGGCTGGGGTGGGGCTCTTGGCAGGGTGTCCAGGAAGGAGATCCCGCAGGCCAGAAGGAGAGACGAATGTGTGCTGTGTCTTTATTGACATTTCTGTGTAAATAAAATGTGCTAAACGGCAGGGACACGAGTGCTGCTTTCAAAACACGCCGCGGCCTCCATCTCTAAGATTGCTCTTTGCTTTATGAGGCTTTTGCGAAGAGTAAAAAACGCACATCTGTTTCTTTACGAGGCAAATGCATCCAGAAATACAGTGTGAGGGATTGTAACGCGTCCTCTCTTCCAGCATTAATCTAATTGCTGTTAAGCTACATGGAAAACCCCACGGCTCGGCTTGACAGGAGTAAAGTTACATCCAACCGGCAGAAAATTGAACTCGCCACTTAAGAAAATTGGCTACCAATTATGTGTCAGATGCACTAAATTCAGACCAGCACCGCTTCTGGTAAAATCAGGAAAACACAGGGCTCTTATTTGTCACGTTGGGAAGAGGCTAATCTGTTGAATGATTCAGGGCAACAGAATAGGAGACGCCTCTTCCCATAAAAAGAAAAAGCTGCCTCGGCTGTATCGTCACCCTACACAGTACCAGCCAGGCACGAGCTCTTATGTTTTTGTAACAGAAAACGAGAAACAAACTGGAATAAAACTGATACCTACATAGCCCTCATCTCGCTTCCTGGACAGACACCATTAGGGTCAAACCCTGTGTTTTTGCTTTGCCCCGCTGCAGCATTCTGTGGTTTAATGAAGTGGTTACTGTTGATAAAGTGCTTAATTTGTAAAACAATAAGTACCAGGGCTCTCGGCAGGAACCCACTGCAGCTTGCACCACACATTGCCCAACCTATGCTGCTAAGGATAGTAAAAACACAAGTACTAACCATCACTCTCGTACAAGTGTGACAATTCGAACTATTAAAGGCTCATAAAGCTATAAGAATGGCTTGGGCAGCCGGTAATAGTCATTTTTAATGTACACTGAATTAATAATTAACTGTTGTGTGGTCATCTCTAAATTAGCCAGACAGTGTCACCTTGTGGCAGACTGTCACAAGTGCCAGTGTTTGTTAAAATCGAAGCATCTTTCTTTAAATATTGGTTTTGGCGCCACAGTCCGCGACGGTTGGGAGACAGCCTCATTGCCATCGTATTGTCACCCGTCTCCTTGTCACGCTGGCTGACGTGCACCCTTGAATTGGCCTATTCAGTCTTTCACAGCACCGCCTTTACTAAGGAGGCCCCATGATTCCCTATATGTTCAGGTCAGGCTGAATATAATCTCCAGAGACTGATATATACCCTATGCCTTTCTATGGTATTTTTGGGCCCTGGAAATTGCAATTACAAGTGAAGTATTGCTGAGCACGTGGGGAATCTTCAGCACGCTTTTAAAGTGTATTTTATTCCATGTGTCCAGAAGATCATATGAAATGCAGTCCAAAATGAGCCTGTGTGTAACCCATAATGAGCCGTGCCCCTGAGGTTGACCCTTGTACAAAAGTCAATGACATGTATTGTTTTATTAAGAGCACATTGTCTGCTTTTTAACAGTATCCCACAGCCAGAGTCCCTCGCAACCTGCAGATTTCCTATCCACTTCAGTAGGGGGAAGGTTCCTAGTCTGAGGAGACTGACAGGGAGCATGCTGGGACACCTTTATGCTGGAGTGGCAACAGTGGCGTAACGAAACTTAAGGGGGCCCCCTGCAAGGTATATGGAGTGGCCCCCGCTCTGGATTTAATCAGGAGCTCTCTGGCCCAAGAACTGTGCTGAGGGGGCCACCTGCAGCTCGGGCCTCCCCTGCAGCTCGGGCCCCCCCGCACCGCGGGGGCTGCGGGGGCCTGTGTTACGCCACTGAGTGGCAAGCAGATACAATAAAGCCGAGCTGGAAGAGCTTCACCTACTTCGTGTCCTTTTTGCGGAGTCTCGTAGGTGCTTGGCCCCATGGCCTACGTTTCCCAGTCTTCCACCTTCTTTAGGTTATTTGATTAAAAATGTCATATTTTATTGCTTTCAAATTTGGTCCCCACCTGACCAATGACTGGAAATACTTCTTGCATATGGCTGTTAGTATACTCCATAAACACCAATCCTTCGGCACCTTCAATAGGTTTACATATTTGTTAGAATAACTTCACAGTCTGAGGAGGGATCACTCATAGAAGATGTGTTCGATGTCTCACACTTTTAAGGACTAGAGCACTCCCTTTCTATGATGACATGGACCTTGAAAAACCTTGCCTGCTGTGCATTATTTTTCTCTTTTTTCCAATGTATATCTCCGGTGTACAAGTGCTTCACTTGCACTGCCCACTGTATTTTGTTATTTGTTCAATGATTACTTTTTTCACCAATGAAACCAGATTTTCCATTACTACAAGCAGAGTGACAACCAAGAACAGACTTGCAATAGTACTTGTGAGGGGAGAAATGTCATTGGCCAACAGCCTTTTTTGGCTTCTGGTAGTGCTTGTTTGGGTTTGATGGGGGAAGATGCTGGTCCCGTGAACTAAAAACAAAACATTAGTTGCAAAAAAATATTCTTTGGTCTCAAAAAGCACACACTGCCATAGTACTTCCAGGCACTACTTTGTATACGGATGTGCTCGTTGTGAATGGACCGAATGCTGTGACTCGCAGTGAAGATAGCTAATGGCTGAAATGACCCATTGACCCATGCTGCATGTTGTAGTAGGAAGAACAAAATGTGAATGACACAATAACAGTCCAATGGTTGAAAGAGTGCTTATTGAAAGCCCCTATTATTATATATAATATACATATAATTCTAGTAAAATCAAAAGATCATGGTTAATGCCAAACCTAAAAAGGTTAGAATTTTCTTTCTGTTACATTTCATTATTCTAGTTTTTTTTTTAAAGAACTTTATTTATACATTTTCAACAATGAAAAAAAAACTTGAGCAGTCGTTTACAGAATCCTTCGAGACAGTACTCATCGACATATCTTTAGTTCACGCATGAGAGTCCCAGGCGCCCATTACAGGTAATTATACTTTTACACTTCCCGTGGCATAGCAGCGCATTCAGTGACATAATACAAAGAACGTTAGGGCCGACACAAGCACCTCAGATACTGTTATCCCCATCAGACCCACTAGACTGTTCACCGCCTGATCCCACTGAAGACAACAGTTCTCTACTCAATTCTCTCCAACTTGCTATGTCCTCATCCAGCTTTTCGTCTCTTCGACAGGCCTTAATATGCAATTCCTCAGCCTAAGTCCACTCAGCTACTTCCCTTAGCCAATTCACAAAAGAGGGAGCTCTCTCACCCATCCAACAGATGGCTACCCTCCGTTTAGCCAGCACCAGTGCCAGGTGTATTAGCTTATTTGCCATTTTTCTTTTCTTACGTCGCGGTACTAACCTCAGGAGGCAATGCCTAGGCGTTACCTCCAGCGCAATTCCCACCCGTCCGTGGATTCGCGCTACCACATCAATCCAGTACTAGTGAACTTCTGGGCAATCCCAGGCCAGATGCATGAAACCCGCACGTACTCCATGACATCTGGGACACTCATGCGATCGGGAGGCATCTATGCGATGGAGCCTCGTCGGAGTCATGTACACCCGGTGCATAAAAATTATAGTGCAGCAACTTCAACCGGGCATTGCACGACACCTTACGCATTAGCGTACATGTTCTTCCCCACTCCTTTTTCTGCATCGGCTCTTGCAAATCTGTATTCCACGCATCCCACGCCTTCAGGGCCAAAGAGCCAGAGTCAGCCCTCATAGCCTTATACAACAAGGACACCAACCTGGGCCCACCTCCACAAGTTAGCAATTTATCTAGGGTTTCCGTGGTCCGGGGCATGCCCGGATACACCGGCCACGTCACCTTGGCCACTTCCATCAGGCCAGCATATTGAAGATATTGCCCCGGACCCAAGTCAAATCCCTCACATGCCTGCTCAAACGTGATATAGGTGTCATTAATATACAAATCTGACAACACCATGCAGCCATCCTCTTGCCATGCCTGAAAGGACATGTTGTCCACCATCCTGCACACCGAAGCTAACTGCCAGATGGACAGTTCCGGATGAAAAGGAGCCCGCCCCAGTACTCGTTCAACAACTTTCTGCCACATCCAGGCTGTTTGCTTAACCACATACGGCAGCTCCGCACTCGCCCCAGCACCTTCCATCAGGATCACGGGTAGGTCCTCCGCCAACACTCGTCCAGCAAGCAGGCACTTTTCCCAACAATCCCCTTCATCTAACCACTGCACAGCATGCTGCAAATGCGTTGCATAGTAATACAGATCAAATCTGGGGACCCAAAGTCCACCCTCCTCATACCGCTTTTGGAGCACTCGCAGCACAACCCTACAACGCTTTCCTGCCCAAAGCAGAGTTACCAGGAGAGAATTCAATTGCCGAAATACCTTCACAGGGATCGGGCACAACGCATTCTGCAAAGCATATAGGCATCTTGGCAACATCACCATCTTTGCCACCGCTATTCTACCCATTAGCGACAATGGCAGCGTATACCAGAATTCCACTGAGCGCCTCAGTGACTCAACTACCCTATTCAAATTCAGCTGATTCAGTCTAGTATCCCCGTGAGCCACCTGTACCCCTAGGTATCTGAAATGGTCCGTCTCCCATCTCAGTTCCAATCTAGGCAGTTCTCCAGCCTCTCTCTCATCCCCGCTAAAGGAAACGCCAGGGATTTGCGCCTGTTAATGCGCAGCCCTGAATAAGCTGCAAACCGATCCATTAACCCCAACAATTGCGGTATGGCTTCGCGCGGAGACATAACATAAAACAACGTGTCATCGGCGTAAAGCGAAATGAGATGCGACCTGAGCCCAATTTGTATGCCCCAGCGGCCCAGTTCCTGCCTTGCCCAGACTGCAATAGGCTCTATAGCCAGAGCAAACAATAGCGGCGACAGAGGGCACCCCTGCCGCGTGCCCCGCCCGAGCGACCATTGCGCCGACCTGGTATGACCCATTCGCACACACACCATGAGATCAGTGTATAGTATTTTGACCCATCTGCAAAATCGCGGTCCTAAACCATTATTCTAGTTTTCTTAAATGTTTCCCATAATTTTCACATAATTCCAATTGAAATACTCAGAAACAATCCATTATTGACATTGCACGTGTAAGACATCAAACGAATCCCTTTAGTCTCACCTTGGGTGGACGTTTCCAGGTTGGCTACGGTCACAAATGAACAATACGTGTTTACACCTGTTTCGTGAACTCAAAGGCACATGTGGGACCATCATTGTGTTAGCTTTGTCACTCATGCTGCTACAGGAGAGCAGTGGTGCTGTAATTCGGTGTTTCTGTATGCTAATGCAACATATCCCGCGTATTCTGTAGCAAGTAATTCAGACTTTTTAGCTGTTCTGGTTTAATCCCTATTTGAATTTGGGGTACCCTGCACACTTACCGGACTCCTCTCTAACTGGTATAAAATACTGAAAGATTTTGTTTTCTTTCGTGGAGCCTATGTACATTCTAAGCCCAGATATGAGGTCTAAGTTATTTATTGCTTGCAAGGTATGTGAGGCGGATGCAGCCCACGCTGGCAGAAGGCTGTGGTAGATGAGTGCACAGTAAGAGCCAATGAAAGAAAAGAAGATTGCATAGTGCACATTGCAATTTCTTCCATTCCCTGCATTTCCAATGTACAGTTCACTGAAGAACAGAGAGAATAAAGTGATGTGCGAAGAAACTGGTTCGACCCTAGCCTATGACTCCATCTTTGTACTCTATGCCGCCTTGCTGTTCAGGCATCATGCGTCTCAAGGACTGTATTTAGTCTAGAATTTCTATGTTTCAATCCTTATTTTTGAGCACGAGAACTCCAAATCAATCAAACAACATTGTATTTAGATCTGCCTTAGAGCAGTGCTCCAGAGAGTAGAGTGTTCTTTACTTTTGGACATCCAATAATATTCAAATAAAAGCGGGGGGCAGGCGGGATGAGTACCCCCCCCAGCGGGGGCTTCCAGATTTACTAGGGAATGATCATTCCAAATTCACCTTAGGAAAGACCTCCAGTGACAAAAGTGTATCTCTTTCTGTATATGAATTATAATAAATGTTAAACTTCACTGAACCCACCTTCCAACACGATCCCACGGAGAAGGGTCCTCTTGGTTCAGGTTAGAAACGTCACCTAGGATAATTCGTTGCGCTCACTGGGATACTTGAAGGAATGAACCATAGGCTACAAGACACATACCATTTATTTGCCTGCCATTTCATCCACTTCCATTTCCACGCTGTTTTTCTTTGCCTGCCAGTTCCCTGTGGAGCTTTACTTTTCGATATTTTTCCTGTCTCCATCACATTGTTGTAATAATTTCCGTGTGTCTAAGGCCTTTCTATCAATTATTTTTATATAAGTAGCTTTAAAGTAACCCTTTTATTGTCCCTAAATGTACCCCTTAACTTTGTTTACTGTTTTGGTAAATTGCATTTAACATAAATGCAATACATTTCTTATCCATTGATCATAACTTTAACATAATATCTTAACTTTAAATACATGTAATTATTAATAATTCAATGTAGTTAATTTTTAATTATTTAAAGTATGTTTAATTGTATTGTTCAGTAATTAAAGGACCTTTATAGTCAATTTTATGTAAGTTAAATACATTATTTAGTGGTTCAGCTGCACTCTTAATTGAAAATACTTTTTTGAGTTAATAACTTTTTTGCCGTTCGTCAAACCTGCACAAAATTTTGTGCACCACTAGTCAAACAACCTCATGTTTAACATGTCTAGTTTTGTGCTATTTGTGCAACAGAAAAAAAAGTCAAAAGGGGCTCTAGGGACAAAGATCAAACAGGAGCGTTTTCCATTTTAGAATCAAAATATGGTGGGGCATTAGTCTTGGGGTACATTGCGTGTTGCATGCCATAACAGCGAATTAAGTGTTTACATTGTTTATATGCTGTACCATAACTAATCTTTAAAATTGATTTTATATTGCACAGTGGCAGTTGCCACTGTGTTGTTCTGGTTCAGCCACATTATCCATTGAAGCAAATTCTTTTGATTACCCTTTAAGTTTTGATTCAATGGTCCGATCTGCTCCAAATTTAGTGTTTGCTTGGTATAGTCAACTAAAGTTTGGCTTGCCGTTTTTCATACAGACGCATCTAGTGCAAAACAGGTTAAGGGCGAGGGATGAAAAAATATGTGTGTTCCCATTTTAGTTTCTTTTGGAAATTTTCCTTGCACCCACATTCAAAACTGCTGAACGAATTTACACCAGGCTTAGCATGAAAGTAGGACTTAAATCAGAAAACATATATTGGCATTTTTTAATGCAGAGGATTCACAGATCCGATCTGCAAAAGTCTACGATTCCAAATAAAAAATTAATAAAAGGTTCTGATCGGATGAGTAAGTCTTTTCTCCTGTCTTCCCATTCAGGCCAATGGTTCCAGTGTTAGAACTATAGATCTGAGTACTCTGATTGGCTGGCCACAAGAGAAAATCTTCTCTCACAGTCGCCATTTCAGGATCCTGGCACAGTCCTGGTATCATGAAAAAAAATTCAAAGGCTAGAAAAGTGGGCAGGGAAAGCACACCCAGAGCCCAAGACCTTGGTGGGAGAATCCTAAGAGGGGTCCCCCATGGTTTAAATTGCCAACCTATGCGTCACTGTTTGGGTATTGGCATTCATGGCTTCAGAGCCACGTGCCCCTGGGAGGATAGACATGGGTCAGAGAAGCTTGGCCTGGGTTTGCAGCTCCCAGGCATGGTGCTTGGACTGAGTCTGCGAATCCAAAAATAAAGGAAAAAAATCAAAATAGGGCCTAGCCGGAGTTCAGACTCTGTGGGCCAACCATTATGCGCAGAAGGAGTTGACTTCTTGCAGCGGGATAGGTGCAGGGCCTGGCCATATGCCCTGTGGCCAACCCCGCTGTGCATGACCAAAGATCTGTAATATAGTATTTAATGATATTGTGGAGAGTATGGAGGACATATGACTCACACTGCTTTATCCTTCAACCCTCCCATTTATTTGAAGAAGTTCTCATGCTCTCGGGGTCTTGTAGTTGTTACGCTATTATTACTTGACAACATGCTGATATTTGAGAACTCCCACAATTATTTCCCCCACCAAATGATCTATCTCTTGTTTGTGTCCTACACAAAGTGCTGCATTGTTGGTTTATAAATATACAATAACTATAAAAACTCATAAATTCGCATAATAGCAGTGAAGGAAAAAAGATCCTAGGATTGCTTACCTACATCACCTCTGTAAAGCTTTTCTTGTCAAATATACAGTGCTTGTACAATGTTCAGGGATGTATATGGACAAAGTGGGGGAGGGTGTACTAGAGTAAGGAATGGAACCTGGTGGGACTGGCTGAAGCAAAGGCAGTGCCAATAGGTCTAGATTTAATGTGTTTAACGCATGCAGCCTTAGTATGTTAGAGTGATACACTCAAGAGGGAGCCAGCAGGAGCAGACAGAGACGCCTATAGTTCTGAAGGAATCCCTCATGCAATTTAGTGCGGGGACTGTAAAGGCACCAGAACGATAAACCCAAATAGATAATGTTATGTTATGTTAAGTAATCTTGCATAGCGCGCGGCTGCCCCAGCGAAGGGGCGTCCCGGCGCTGATATCAGTGTCAAAGAGGGCGAGGGCTAGACTGTAGGAAACAGGTAGGTTTTGATGGCCTTACGGAAGGATAACAGGCAGTCTATGCGGCGAGTCTGCACAGGGAGGGAGTTCCACAGCTTAGCGGCCAGACAGCGGAAGCACCTGCCCCCCGCCCTGATGCGTTTCACTCGGGGGACAGTGGCCAGAAATTGCTCAGCGGAACGTAGCTGGCGAGCGGGGACATAGGGGACCAGCAAATTGGATAGAATCTCAGGGGAAGAAAGTTTTAGAATTTTGAAGGCCAGACACAATGTCTTAAATTCGATCCTCTTAGAGATGGGAAGCCAGTGGAGGCGGCGCAAAGCGCCCGACGTAGAACATGTTCTAGGGAGCCTGAGCAGAACTCGAGCGGCTGCGTTCTGGGATCGTTGAAGACGATTCACTTCCGCCTTATTGGCACCTAACAATAGAGAGTTGGCATAGTCAAGTCTCGATAAAATAGTCGCCTGAACTATCAGCTGACGTGTGGCTGGGTCGAAGAACCCCAATATAGGCCTCAGACCCCGTAGGAGACCAAAGCAGGTGCCGGCGATCTTCTTAGTGTGATCCTGAAATCCAAGAGTGGAGTCGAGCCAGATCCCTAGATTCTTTACCACCAACTTAGGGGTTGGGGCGCAGCCCAAGGATGCCGGCCACCACTGCGTACTCCAAAGCCCCTTGTCGTTCCCCAACAACAGCACTTCAGACTTGTTGGCGTTAAGCTGAAGGCAGTTCGTGGTCATCCAGCGTGCGACCGCCTCTAGTCCGTTCCAGAACTGTGTGGCGTCCCGAGACTGGTCATCGGAGAGGGCTACCACCAGCTGAGTCATCAGCATAGGAGACCATGGTCAAGCCATGGTCCCACGCCACTCCTGCCAGGGGTTGGACATAGAGATTAAAAAGAATAGGGCTTAGCGCCGAGCCCTGGGGGACCCCCTGCTTGATGGAATGGGCGTGAGAGAGGAAGGGGGGGCGGAGACCTGAAAAGATCTGTCGGACAGAAAGGACCGGAACCACTCCAGTGCCAAGCCGACTACCCCTGCTTCCTCTAAACGGCGCAGGAGGATCTGATGGGAGACCGTGTCAAACGCGGCGCTGAGATCGAGCAGTATCAGAGCCGCCGTTTGACCCTCATCCAGAATGGTCCGCAGGTGTTCACTCACTGCTAATAGCGCCGTCACGGTGCTATGACCGGGGCGGAAACCATTCTGGGAGCGGTCTAAGATACCGCTGTTGTTCAGGAAGTCCGAAAGAACTTTATTAGTGTGGGCCTCCGCGATTTTAGCAACCCAAGGCAGGAGAGAAATAGGTCGGAAATTTTCCGGCTTGGTGGGGTCCAGTGAGGGTTTTTTCAGCAGGGGGATCACCCTTGCCTGCTTCCATGCCGAGGGGACCACCGCCGTGATGAAAGAAGAGTTGATCGTCTGACATAAGGGCGCGAGAAGTATTGGTAGGCAGTCTCTAAATTGGGCAGGCCTCATGGGGTCCAGAGGGGAACCAGATTTGACCTTCGTGCTCAATGTGAGAAGCTCGTCCTGAGATATAGGGGGTATTACTGCCAAGGTAGCGGTAGGCCGAGACGCTAATGGGGCCACAAGGTCCGAGGGGCAAGTGGGGAAGGATTTATAGATGGCTTCTACCTTCTGGACAAAGAAGGTGGCCAGAGCCTCACATTGCTGGCCAGACGCAATCGTCGAGGTAGGGGGATCCTTCCTACTTTTGAAGTCATTGAGAATTTTGAAAATGCTCTTCACAGGGTTTTTGCTGGACTTAATCTCGTTAGTAAGGTAGGCCGCTCGTGCCAGGTGTATGGCCTTGTGATATCGTTTGATAGCATCCTGATACAGCTTTTTATCTGCAAGGTCGTAATCCTTTCTCCAGGCCCGTTCTAGCTGTTTGCATGTGGTACGCAAGGCGGCCAGAGAGTCATTGTACCAAGGATTGGAGCTAGAACAACAGCCTTTGGACCATTTAGCAGGAATGAGAGTGTCTAATGCCCGTAGTATCCAGTCGCAGAGAGCTTTATACGATTGCTCTGGGTCAGTGTCTAGGGTAGGGGGGCAGGACGCCAGGTAGGCAAGAAGGTCCTCTGGTTTAAGTTTATGCTAAGAGCATCTGAAGGTGGCCTTGAGGTCAGCTCTGGTCACTCCCTCGGAAAAGGGGAGGGAGATGGAGATTAGGTGGTGATCAGACCAGCACACTGGGCTAGGGGTATTGACCGTAAGGGGGGAGATGTTGGAAAAAACAGGGTCAAGTAAGTGCCCAGCAGTGTGGGTAGGTCCCACCACCAGCTGTCTTAATTGACAGGCAGCAAAGTCCGCAAGTAAGCTGCTAATTTCCGGATCGGAGGGACGATCAAAATGAATATTTAGGTCGCCAATGAGGCTAAAGTTCGCGGCTCTCAGTGCCAGGGAGTTAACAGCCTCAATAATGGCTGATCTGAATTCTGAGATAGGTCCAGGGGGGCGGTAGACTAATATGCCGGTGATAGAGGAGTGTGCACTAAAGGAGTTGGCAAAACGGGCGCATTCGCACCCTGCTACGTCTTCCTTAACAAATGTGCAGTGAAGGTGGGATTTAAAAATAACAGCTATCCCCCCGCCTCTAGTCTCCCTGTTAAGAGTCCGAATGCTGAACCCCGGGGGGAGTGCAAGGCCTGGTTCAGCCACTGTGGCATCAGTTAGCCAAGTTTCAGTTATGAAAAACACATCAGGAGATTCATCCTCTATAAGGTCATAAATCTCCATATAGTGTTTAACCAAGGAGCGCACATTAAGGTGTAACATTTTCATGTGGATTTTGGCTGCGGCAGGAGGCGGGAGGTGGGAGATGAATACTCTGCTGGGATGAGGCAAGTTGGGGTTGACAACGCACAAAGAAATAGTTGCAAGGGGCGGACCCAAAGCCCACTCTATATTGCTAACAGTAAGCTTGTTTGGAGGCTGCACTGTCAAAACCCAGACCTACAAACATGGACGTCATTTAGGGGCTGCAAGGGGCCACATCTGCAACTCCTGACTTGCCCCTTGCGACCCCTGGACCTGCATGTGCAACCCTTGGCCTCAGAGGTAGCAAAATCAGTGCCAGAAACATAGGGACAGCTGGTCCTTATAGACATCGGTT
This sequence comes from Calotriton arnoldi, assembly GCA_963921515.1. Taxonomy (NCBI): domain Eukaryota; kingdom Metazoa; phylum Chordata; class Amphibia; order Caudata; family Salamandridae; genus Calotriton; species Calotriton arnoldi. The sequence goes on from CAWUFW010002105.1 coordinate 1,250,006, forward strand.
GGGGCTCCATTCTCCCTGTTTTTTGCAATTTTTTTATTACACTAATAGTGAATAATATTATTAATTATTAGTGTGATAAAAAATGGAGTACAATTAGCTGTAATGTGATCTGCCCTGGCAGCAGAGGTAAGGAGAACAGGCTTTTAAATGTATGTTGTGTGCATGCGTACAGGTGAGAGCATGTTTATGTGAGAGAGAGAGTGTATATTAGGGGTGGGCGAAGAATTCCGCAGGCGGAGTTTCGCAGAGTGTTTTTGCCCACTTAGGACTCTGTGTGGAGCGTGGAGTTCCACAAAACTCCACGAAGTGATGCAGAGCGGAGTTTTTTCTCTTGCGTGGCTCCCCAACTGTGAGACAAAAATCGCGTTGTACCTCCTCTCCGCGAGATTTCTTAATGTGAGCGATTGCGGCAGGTCACGACTGCTCGCATTGACAAATCTGCTGCTCGCGTTGAGGAAGCTGCCACTCGAGTAGAATCTCTACTCGAGCGGCAGAAAGCAGCAACACCCTCCGGCGTTACGCAGAGTGCCATTCGTGCTGATGTTTACAGCGTGGGACAAACTCCTTTGGTGAATTGATGTTCATGCCTACAAAGGTTACTTTGGCAGTGAAAAGTCTGGCCTTTGCACTGAGCCTCACAGGTACGGCCAGGGCTGTTGCCATGTCTGTTTCAGGATTTTTGAATGGGAGTAGAAAGATACCAGCATAACAGCATACACTGTGCCAAAGCTTCCTCTTCTCCACACTATTAAATATTTAATCTTATCCTTCCGGTGCTTCGCAGCAAAGACACAGGACATTTTCTATGGAGCTAAGAGCCTGGTGTGCAGTCAAGCATGCTAGATCACTGTACAGTCTGCTTTAAAAGGTGGGTGCAGGGTTCTCCAGGCCCACAATGTGAGCCAATTTGAAACATAAATACCGAACTGATGAGCATGGACAGGCTCTCAAAAGAAGGGGTGCATCAGACTTCATTTACAACTTTGATTCACTGATTGTGGAAGAAACCCTGTGGATGCAAGAGGCAAATCCCGCAAAGATCTTGCTGTTTAGCAGAAAAGCCTGTCTAGCAGATGGACCAGGCTATACAGAGCTACATCACGGTGAAGGAAGGGTTCCAGCACCTTGTGAGGCAAAGAGGTAGTTTCTTTTGTGCTTTATCGATGAGATAGCGCCTTTTGCTAAGGACTCTGTAATGCCATTTCACTAAGTGGGAGCAGTAGGAAAGGGAATATTTTGCAGTACTACCATACCAAGCATGTTGCCTTTGGGTTCCAGATAGGAGGAGACAGATTATACTGTAATGAATCTCTGAGCAAGCATCCTTGGGGGTGGAGGCAGGTTCTGATGTGCCCTGTGATAACATTCTCCATCTCTTGAGTCGTTATCCATTAGCAGAACCATGATCCGTAGAGAGGCCAAAAATATAATCAAGCCAATAGTAGATCTATATCCCGTGGAGGGCATATACCTGTTCTGTTTTTGCATACCCACTTCCCCAAAAGGTAACAGGGTAAAACCATACGATTACTTTAAAAGCAATACAGAAACGTGATTCAAAGCTAGATGGTTCCAAATGTTTTACAGCACAAAATGACCCTAAATACTTGAATCGTTAGCATAGGTCCTAGCCTAAATTGACTGTGCAATAACCCTAAATAAACATAGACAGATATTTTACCTATTATTTTTTTCATGTTATTTGTGTGCCACCTAAGCCTTTGAAACAGTCTCTGTTATAGTTCGAGAGACCAGTCTCCTGCATAAGTACTTTTTTTTTTTTAAACATAATTTTATTAATTTTTTTACATAACATCGCATCATTGCTATAGGACACTGACATCATCGTTATGCAGTTTACATACGTTGAAACACCTTGTACAACGAGTCTCAATAACCGATATATATGTACCATTGTAAAATTATTTAAGACAATAAGCATCTATGTGGTCATATGTCGACTGAATTGACACTTTAAACGATGTAGCTCCCAATAACTAGATTATGTACCAAAGCCTGGCTCTTGTGCAGGCTTCTAACTGATACATCTCAAAATGAACTATACACAAACCCCATTCCCAGATACCCCCCTCCCCCCCTCCCTCCAGTCCTATGCACCCTCGTACAGCCTATATGTATTCCGCATGGGTCTATGCGGCTTCTTAATAAAACCACGTACCACCACACATTCATCTCGTTTCACGGCGTTCGGGGACAAAATCTCCTCAACGTACTGTCTATTGGGTTGCGCTTGAGGTATTGTAATGTTCTATGTCCACTGTTTTGAGTGTTTCCAATATTACATCCCATTCTAATGCTATTGGGACTTTGCGTAGGCCTCTGAGCTCCTCCCTATGTATGGCGGCACTCTCCGCACTGCCCCATCGGAGCAGTTCACTATACCAGGCATATTCCGTAGGGGGCTTCTTTGACTTCCAGCGCATAGTAATGGCCCGTATCGCTAAAATGAGCGCCAAGTCAATAAAACGATACTGTACTTTATGCTTGGACACGTGTTTGTGCAGCCCTAGAATACATTCCTCCACAGTGTTTTGCACCTCGCAGTGTGTGGCCGTTCCAACAAGTTGTCTGACCGCGTCCCAAAACCCACGCAGCATTGGACACGACAATATCATATGTGTGAGGCCAGCCCCCTCTTCCAGACATCTTGGACAACCGTGTTGTGTCGCCGGGAACATTTTATCTAATCTATGGGGGGTAAGATAAGCCCTGTGAAGAATCATAGTTTGGATAAATTTAAATTTTGCATTCCGTGACACCGTTTTTGGGTGTTCTGCAATAGTCGCCCATTCCTTATCTTCCAAAGCCCTGCCTATGTCCTCTGTCCAGGTCATGCGCAATGGAGTGAGGTCAGCCTCTATATGAGAGCGGATCCCTATGTACAGCCATTTAATAAGGTGTCTGCCCCTTCCCATATAGTGTAGCAGCTTGACCAGTTCGTGCGTGGGAGGTTCCTGTCTCTGTGGGGCCCAGTGCGTTTTTACATACTGTACCAATGCGGCATGTAATAAATATAATTGCGCTGGTGCTCCTTTTTCGTGTACAAAAGTTTCATGGTTCAACAGCATCCCATCTCCAAACAGATCAGCCACCGTACCGATCCCAACTTCCAGCCACGGTGCTAGCCTACGCCTAGTTATTTGGCCATCCGTCATTGGGATTCCCATTAATGGGATGTTACCTGCATAATCGGAGGGCGCGCCTGTATATTGTAGTGCTGCTTTCCAGCACTGCAGCGCTGTGCGCAGCAGCGAAGGAAGACATTTTGGGATCCTGCTGTTGGGTAACAACAGGGTGTGTAACATTCCTCGGTCTATATCTCGCTCCGTAAAACCTATCTCTTGCAAATTACGCCCAGCAGTCCAGAAGGACAACCATTGTAATTGACATGCATAATAGTATGCTCGTAGATCAGGTACGCCCAGACCTCCCCTACGTGTGCCCAGCTGCAATTTTTTAAGACTGATACGCCATCTCCCAGTTCCCCATATTAGGTCAGTTAGTAATGTATTCATCCACTTAAATGTGGTATGTGGTATTATAATGGGCAAGTTGGTGAAGTAGTAAATCAATCGCGGGAGGACCACCATTGTCGCCAAAGCCGCTCTACCCATAACTGACAGCGGTAGCGTAGTCCAAAAGGCAACACTGGATCTTAATGCTCCAAGCGCTCTATGTAAGTTTCCGTCTAACATAGCCGTATGTGACCGGTAGACCTGTATACCCAAATATTTAAATGTATGCTGTGCAACCTGTAGCCGTGTACCACCAAACTCAATATCAGCTGGGCATGCATGTTCTGTGAAGAAAAAGACATGTGACTTTGCTACATTAATGGCAAGGCCTGAAATTAATTCGAAGTGGTGGAACACCTCATAGATCGGGCCTAGGGGCAGTCGGAGATCACGGAGATACAGAATGATATCATCCGCGTAGGCAGAGAAGAGGTGCGTTGTGTTCCCTATCTTCATACCCATATCAATTAGGTCCTTACGCACTTTAAGTGCCAGCGGTTCTAGGGCCAGTATGAATATGAGCGGCGATAAGGGGCATCCCTGCCTCGTCCCTCTATATATCGGGTATTCCGCTGATATATTGCCACCAGTGCGTGCTCGCGCCGTGGGCGCGTCATATAATAGACGTATCCAGGCGATGTAGCCCGCTGGTATCCCGAATTTCTCCAATGCTCGGAACATATAGTCCCAGTGAATAGAGTCGAACGCTTGACGCAAATCCAAAGACATGCAGCCTGCATGCTCATACCGACTTGGGGCTTCCGTTATAAGATGGTGGAGCTTCCTGGTATTCAATGACGTGCTGCGGGCAGGCAAAAAACCCGTCTGATCTATATGGATCAATTTAGTCAGGAGGGTAGTAATCTGTTCGCCAACACCTTACTAAGTATTTTGTACTCTGTGGTCAATAATGATAACGGGCGATAGCTGGCCATATCTGCGGGGTCTCGCCCCGCCTTCGGGAGTGACACCACTAGCGCCTGCGCTGTAGTGAGGGGCAAGGAGCCCTCAGCTAGTGCCGTGTTATATAAGATCTCCAACTGGGGCACCAGATGATCAGCATATACAGCATAAAATTCGACTGGTAGGCCATCTAATCCAGGGGTTTTGTTGCGCGGGAGTCCCCTCATAGCGATCTTAATTTCAGACTGAGTAATGGGCCCTATTAATTCTTTCTGAGCCGCTGCCGTGAGTTGTGGGTATGGGAGGGCGGAGAAGAAAGCATCCATACGTGTCTCTATGCTGCTATTGGGCCTACTGTACAGTGTGGCATAGTATTGACGGAAGGCGACATTAATATCCTCTTGGGTAGTGACTGTATCACCACCCATGTTAGTGACTTTATGTATTATAACCGCAGGTGGGGCATCCCTGAACAGCCTAGCAAGCAGTGTCCCGGATTTATCTGCTTCAGTGTGACTTAACTGTGAGTATTTCCGATAATCTATGACCCGGAGAGTTTCGAGCAGTTCCGCATGACTGATTCTAGCCTCTTGTAGCAATGCACGCTTTTCAGCGTCCGTTACGGCTTCTTGTTCCAGCCTGTCCATTTTGTGCTCAACAGCCAAAAGGGACTTATGAATTTCTTGACGGGCTCCTACAGTCGCACTGATTGCCCTCCCCCTGATAACTGACTTAAAAGCGTCCCATTCGATCGATCTATTGGATGCAGTATTGCTATTTTCAGCGAAGTATTGCTCGACAGTGTTTGACATAGTAGAGCGGAACACCGAGTCCTCCAATATTTGCGGCCACAATCGCCAAGTGGGAACCGGGGTGGGTACTCTGCCCCAGTTAAGTACTATCTCCAGCGGGTTGTGGTCAGAGAAGGTCTTTGCCAGGTATGTAGTCTGAGTCACTTGCATTGCAATTTTTTTGGAACAGTAAATTCGATCTATTCGGGTGTGAAGCACGTGGACAGGGGAATAGAAGGAATATTCTCTGTGTGTAGGATGACACATCCTCCACGCATCACATAATTCCCAGCACTCGGCCCATCTACCTAATGCTTCTGCTTGTTTAATCACTCCTGCTCCACGCAAAGGTGGGTGAGACCTGTCCAGTGTAACATCCATGACTGTGTTGTAATCACCCCCTATAATCCATGGGTGTAGCTCCCATCCCGTCAGTGCAAGATTCAATACTCCCCAGAACCTATCTTGTTCAAAATTAGGTGCGTATATATTGCCCAGAACTACATGCTGACCATCCAGTGTCCCCCGTACAAATATGTATCGCCCCTGCTTATCTATCCGCTGTTCCAGTGCTAAGAATGGCACTCCATGTCAAACCCATATTGTGGCCCCTCGCGCATAACCAGAGTATGTAGTGGAGAAGACCTGTCCTCTCCATTTTTTACGGAGCTTCACAACTTCACTGTCCTTCATGTGGGACTCCTGTAGGTACACTATTTGCGCCCCACGCCTCAGTAGCTGTGCGTGTATCCTGTGTCTCTTCTACACAGAGCCCATTCCCCGAACATTCCACGTTATTATAGTGTATTTGCTAGGTGTATGCATTGCGCTGCGACAGTGATCCAGCCAACAGCCGGTATACCCACTGCGTAATCGAATTTACCCATTCCAAGATCTGCAATAGGACTGTTCCCCCCCCTAAACACCCCAATACTCGGTCCGGTCCCAAAACTATACCGGACCATACAACTAAACTGAACATATAAAAACATAATAAATGCATAATAACGCCTTCGCCGTGTGGGGGATATCGCTAAGGCTCTACAGGCGGGGTACTGTCTACACATCAGTACAACTAAGCTTCTATTGGACCTGGGCCTAATTTAAGAATGCTCCTTGTAAATAAATTCGCCGTTGCCGCGTGCATATTACAAGTGCAGATTTTACAGTTATAGTTCTGATACTTGCGGATACAGTCAGCCATATAGTTCTTTTATGACTTGCGGGGTCGCGGAAGGAAACAGGGCCACACTGCCCTCGGAGTCCGAGTCGTGCGTTGCTTCTTCTTCGTCCGATGTGGACTTAGCTTCCGCTCCCGAGGTGTGCATGAAAGTGGCCGCCGCTATAAGTGCCTTTGATTTGCTCTGCTGCACCTGCTGCTTTGTGATATACTGTCGTGCAGGAGTCCGGCGCGATCGTCGACCTCCCCGCCCAGAGGATATCCTAGGACTGGTCCCGCTCTTTTCTGTGCATTGAGAGTTAATCGTTGCAGCATTCGTTAGTTCCATCACTTCCAGCCAATCTGCCACATCTCTGGGGCTGTCGAAGAAATAGGACTTGTGGTCGTAGAAGATCTTTAAGCGCGCCGGAAAAAGCAGCGCATATTTCAGGTTTAAGTCTCTGAGCTGCTTCTTAATTGTCATGTAGGAGGAGCGCTGTTTCTGGACCAGCCTTGTGTAATCTGGATATAATGAGATTCTCGCATTTTCAAAGTTTATCGGAGATGCGTCACGGGCTTTCTGCAGGAGAGTGTCCCTGTCGCGGAAATTCAGTAGTTTCACTATGAGAGGGCGAGGTGGAGTGCCTGGTTTTGGGCGACCAGTAGGGATCCTGTGTGCTCTCTCTATGCAGTATTGCTCTGATAGTCCTTCATTAGTGACATTATCCCGGAACCACTGCTCCATATATCTCGTTGCGTCCATTCCCTCACTCTTTTCGGGCAGGCCTATGACGCGAATATTATTACGCCGTGTCCTCCCCTCTGCATCTTCTACCCTATCCAACAGGATAGCTACTTGTTCTTGCAGTTGTGCCATCTTGGTGTCGGTCTGCAGTTTCCATGGGGTGACTTCCTCCAGCGTCGCGGCATTTTCTTTCACTTTATCCGCAAGTTTAGCGTGGTCCGCCCGAAGCAAGTTGAGGCCAGTAGTCAGAGTCCCTACTTGCAGTTCTATTGCTTTTCTGGATTCACGCACTTCCTGTAGTATGAGATCCAGCTTATCCGTAGGTGTAGGTGCTTCCGTCATTGGAATACATTCTGCCCCAGTCTTATTGTGCACTGGATCCACCGTATCCGGGACGTAGTCTTGTCCTCCTTGGTCCAGTTGTTTCACACCCTTGCGCCCCATCTTTCAAGCCAATCTAGCTTCCGGTGTCTTGTGTAGGGCGGGTGTGGGCTTGTAGTGTGCTTCCCTTGTGCCTGCAATACACCTCCACCACGTTTCGCCCAGTGCTCCTATCAGGGTGTCGCTTCTCTCCCACGGTGCCAGCACTGATCAGTACCGCACAGTCTCTCTGCTTGTCCGCCACCCTTATGGCAGTGAGAGGCTTACAGTGCAGCAGCGGCTCCACTCTGTAGACGGGTGGCACTAGCGTACATGTATTAGTTCGGTAGCAGTATCAATCAAACCCGGCAGTATCAGTGTGTTGCTACTCACTGCGGCACCCCTCCCTCCGTGTTCCGCCTCTGTCCTGGCATCCAGTAGCGATATAATGGGTCCCCTTAGTCAGGGAGCTGCGTGCTTCGTGGCCCGTCCGAGAGCCACCTCAGACCTCGCATCACCAGCCTCCCTGTGGCGGTGTAGACAGGGCTTATGTCCTTGCCTCTGTTCTGCCCAAAGTCATTGACTCCAATCTCTGCCACCTTGCTGCCCTGCTTCCCCCGTGTCTAGGGAGTATGCTCAGGCCGCCTCGCCTCTTTGTGCCTCTCAGTTCAGGTACAATATTTCAGCGACGCCCACCGCCGCCATTTGCCGATCTCCGTCTCTGTGGCTCCGGTTCGGGGTTGGAATATTTTCGGGTCTCCAGCAGCAGGCACCTGCACCCGTTCTGCCACTTGCAATGTGGGCTGTGCCAGTCGCCTCCCCTTCACTTCGGCACCTTATTTTGGACGCTGTCTCTGTTATTACGGCCGAGTTTCACGTTGCGTCACAGGGGAGCAGGCCGCCTCGCGTCCCCGAGCTCGCGTAGGCTCCGGTCCCGCTCTGCCGTTACCCTTCCCAAGCAGCCTCACTAGTACAACTTCTGCCGCCTCGGCACTCTGCGATGTCGGCCGTCCGCGAAGTGACCCAGTTCCCCCGGTCCCCACAGTTCCACTGTGGTCTCAGTGCTGTTGTCGATGAGCTTGGGGGCATGAGTCTGTCTCCCGTCGCGGCCTTCCTTCGTCAACAGAGAACAGCGTCGTCAGGCCTGTGGAGCCCCAATTTCGACCGTGTTCACCACTCCGGCCTCCGGGTGGCACCGAGTCCTCCCGCTCACTGCCGCTTCTCGCTCCCACACTTTGATGTCCGTCCTTCGACGGCTTAGCAGAGTTATGCCAGGATTTTTGTCAGCCCAGGTCCGGAGCTCGGCTAACACACGACCGCCATGTTTGGCTGCTAGCCACGCCCCCCCTGCATAAGTACTTAAGCTGACAGTTAGCCTCCTCTCCTCTTTCTCCTCAACTTCACAATGCCGCTCCATTGTGAAAGAAAGCTTTATAAAATGAAGCAAAGAAACATGCCAATTAAGACCAAAGATTAAGGAAGGCCATGGCCCAAAATGGGGCCTTCTTCTGATGTATTGCACAAGAGGGCCAAAGTCGGCATTAATAAATAATAAAAGGGGGCCTACATCTGATATAGGACCTCAGCAACTCCAGACCTGGGATTTTAAACGACAAGCATTGGCGAAATGAAAATATCTGGCCTTGGCAAGCTGGTGCAATCGTTTCTTTGGTTTTTTTTTGCAAGCATATACCAGAAACATAAAAAAGAAGAAGAAGAAAGACTACCTTAATGTGGAGACCATGTGCTAGCAATATTTTTTAAATGTAATGAAAAATGAACCATCACATATTTATTATTAAATGATATATTGGCATCTTTATATAGCTCAAACTACACCTACAGGGGTTCTAGAGTGCATCATACAAGAACAAGAGGTATTGTACAAGCACAGTATAACAACAACTCAACAGCATAAAATACATAGGCCTAGGTGGAATCAAGAGTCCTAGGGTAGTGTCATTCACTACTAATCCTTTATGGGTTCTGGAGTAGCGTACTACTCCCCGAAAAAGTACTTCGACGCCTCGTCAGGGGTAATAAGCGCTAAATAAATGTAAACATTTTTCCCTCTATCCCTCCACTCCTTCTCAATCCAAATAAATGACTAACATATCCACCACTCAAATTACTTTCATATTTTTCCCTATACTAATTCACTACCAATCCATTATGGGTTCCGGAGTAGCGTGCTACTCACAGAAAAAGCGCTTCAACGCCTCGTCAGGGGTAGTAAGCGCTATATAAATGCAAACATATATATATAGTTCAAGGAGAAGCAGTGAGTATAAGGGCAACAGTTCATCGCCTCAGGTATAAAATCGGTATGATAATATTATTGGACCCAAGTTGAGATACTTCTTGTCTCCCTGAGGATTGAACCCTTTAGAAGTTGGCATGCCCAGGTTGAAATGACAATGCTGCTAGATTCGAAGGGCTTACAGCTATCTCTTGAAGATATCATGAGAGGGATTCATCCTGGTAGCAGGAGGAATGTCGTTCCAGATTGTGGGAGCATTCTATGAGAAAGCTCGCGTCACAGTTCTTGTTTTCTTAAACAAAGGGGCTTCCAGTCATAATGAGTAGGTGCTTCGGAGAGAGCATGAGCCCCCTGAGATGTTGAGTTTGAATTTTAGATAACGGAGGAACATCCACGTCTGGATGTCTTTAAGGATTATTGCATGATTGCTATGTCCTCTTGCAAGGAGATCTTTAGGTAAAGCTGTGTGTCGTCTACTTACAGATGAAAGGAGGTGTTTGATTTTCTCAGGACAGAGCTGAGGGGTTTCATGTACATATTTTAAAGACTTGGAGAGAGAGTGGAACCTTGGGGTACTCCTTGATGGAGAGAGGAGTGGCTGGAGACAGCTTTAAACTACTGTAGCCTGAAGACTTGTGTAATCAAGGAAATTTAGAAATAAAAAATACATACTTAGGTACATACAAATAGAGGCTTTGAGTCAGCCCTCTTCATCCACTGATCCTTTAAACTGTTTTATTAACCTTTCCCACCTACCAAAGCCTACAGGATGGGACAGGGGTCAGCCCTTTTCAGTTATTTGCTCCTTTGCACTGGAGTGATGGTATTTTGCCTTTTCAGATTTGCTCACCTGAATAAAAAGAAGTGTATTTCCATGCACAGCTGGTGGGCTAACACTTTACTTTCACAATGCTATTTCTTTTTTATTCAGTATCCTTTTTTGTCATTCTTTTGTGTTTAAACTTTGTCTTCAGGATACAGTAATTCAAAGCCAATATACTCTTTTGTTTGCACCAATAAGAATGTTCGTTTTTTGTCAAGTGTGTTAATGCTAAAAAGCTTCTATGCCTGTTCTAGGTACACCTGCCTGCTAGGAGGCACCAGTACTGTTCTATTAAAATTATATACGATGGCTGATGTATGTTTTTTTTTTAATTACATGTTGTCGATGTGGCATCTTTTCTTTTTGTGGGATATGCTTGCAATAAAAACCAAATAAACATCGCTCTAGCTTGTGACGGTCAGACCTACTGACTTTTCCAATGCTTGTTATCTATGAGTTCTGCTCTGCCCGAAATCTGTTTCCAGTGAAGCTTCTTGGTGAGCAGCAGTAAATTCTGACTCTAACCGAGCAGAGTCGTGAAGTACTAGAAAGGTATTGATGATTGGGCAAAGGGGTGAATTATTAGAAGAAGCTATGAGTGAAAATGAATTCATTCTATGGCCAGGACTGACCTCATGCGGAGTCCTCACCTCTCTGCCCACTGCCCACGCCAGGACAGGGCAGAAAGTGTGCATTAACGCGACACATGAATACTGCAGGCAGGCTTTGGAAGTGTTACGGATGGCCATCAGGTTCAGCCCACTGTAGCACCAGCGCGGCGCCTGCTCACCGCTCCAGACAGGCACGATGGAGTTAATTCAATAAAATGAATAAAAATGCTCTCCTGGCTGTCAGCCGGCGCTGGAAGGGGTCAGAGGTCGGCGAGGTGCTCCAGAAGAGCAGCCATCGATTATCTGTCATAGTGGTGCCGGGCCTTCAAGGAGGAGACGAATTGAGTGGCGCTAGGTCCAATCTCCATAATTGCTCACTGCCTGTAGTGTACAACCTTTCATGGCGCACACAGAATATATCACCGAAGGCTATTGATTGGCCACTGGGCTGAATAATTCACTTAGTATTTATTACGTGACCCTAAGAGGTTAAATAAATCCCCAATCAAACGCGGGCTTGTGAGAAATATTACTCATTCACCAAAACGTGGGCTGAATTGTTGCGCAATTGGATCATATCGCTTGTTTTTTAGAGCATAATCTCTGATGAATGTGGAGGCCGGAAGATACATCCCTTCCACCCCCAAAATACCGATGGCAGGTTGCCAATGTCCTCGCGGCTTTGCATCCGGCTGGGACAGGGCCCTGTTTTTGGTGTGATGTTTTTACTAGGTCAGATATCGAAATGACCATTTTACCTTTTTGTTTGTGCAGCTCTTCCTTAACTGCAATATAAGGCATATCATATATCCTGTTATATTCTGATTTACTGTTATTCCGAAAGTCGTTGCTCGCTCTGCTTTTTGTGGTCCGATAGAATAGTAATCTCCGGACACAATACATTTTTGATGGGTGGGACACCTCCTGGGTGATACAACCCATCACCCAGGTGCAGGGGATCTAACGCAGTGTGTGCATGTTACTGCAGAGTGACGCCAATTCAGGTCAAACCTCGCCTCGGCCATCCATAGGACCTTGCTGCCCTCCACATTTGAATTCACCACAGCAACCCCCTCATTCTTGTCTGATATCACGTGTGGTTTACACTCTACAATTGTTGCCATTACTTATACAATAAATGATGTATGGGTAGTCGTATGTGCATGTTGCTCTTAGCCTGTCAGGATGAGGCACCCGCTGGGCTCTCATTGTGGCTCCGGGGACAATGGGTAAAGCGCTTTCACATCCCTTCACAGACCAGCATCAAAAGATTGCAAACTCCAAGTCTCGGCTGCTGCAGTCTGGAATATCCCTTCTTCCTCCTAAAAGAAAAGGTTTCCTAACTTTGTGCTAAGTCTTTCCTCTCTTTCCGGCCTGTATCCTCCTCGAGTCTCCAGGCATTGTTTGAAGTTTGGTGGAATTTGCGTTGGGTCAGGAGAAGGAAGCCAGGCTGAGCTCATTGCTTGATCCGAGCAGGGGAGGTGGCCTCATCTCGCCAGGGGCTGTGTTTGTTGACAGCTGAGTTAGTTCTGTATCCAGGATCCAGGGTTACAGGTCAACTGCTTCTATTAGAAACCTGTAATTTGGGTGTTGAAGTAAAAAAAAAAACTGCATTTCCTCTATTGCGTAATGGAAGGAAGGTGTCTGTCACAGAACCAGCTAAATGTGCAGAAAACCTCCCGAGAGTGTGTTAAGGTGTCAGACTTTCTGTGTCCTGCGCTTGCAATGATAGAATCAGCTGTTTTTTAATTGTCAGTTTCAGTTTATGTCTTGATTAATTGCATTCGAGTGCTCACATTTAGTGGCATCGTCGAGGGATGTTTATATATGAGTATGCTGAGCCGAGACTCTGAATTTAGCAAAAACAAAAGCAGAAAAGACACCCATTTTCAGATCTTGATGACACAGCTCTGCTTCAGACTGAACAAAGGGAATGTAACATGGTTTTCATGCCACGCCTTTTTCATTAATAATTTAGGGCCTTATATAGACTTTGGCGGGTGGGATACTCCATTAATACATGGTGGATATCATGTCTCCTACATTACAAGTGCCATAGGCTATAACGCGCTTGTAATACCGCGGAGAGACGTCCGCCATGTGTGTGATGGAGTGTCGGGTCCACCAACCTCTAAATGAGACCCTTCGTGGCTGGAAGTTGCTCCCTTCTTGATGTCATTCCTTAACCCCTTCTGGTGTTCACTGTAAGAGCTGTTCACGCTGCCAACATATGCCCCAAATTGAGCACCTGCCATTCGCGCCTCATCAGCAGTGCCAACGGCATCTGTATTATTTTGCAGTTACTTGTTTCGTGTAGCGGCAATGTGCACCCAATATAATACTTCTAAAGAGTTGCTGCTTGCAAGGTTTATCTTAATGCTTCAGGTCTCAAGGAGCTCGGTGTTCTCTCCATTTCATAATTTTTACTCTTAGATGGATGTGTTCATTCACTTCTTGTTCCACCAACAAAATCGATGCGCAATGGAGTTCAAGGACAGAGCTCTACATATTGTTCTTGCTGGTGGCTCAACAGATTCATGGCCCTTTTCTAATCTATTTTTGGGTTCTTTGCATTAGGTGTGTTGCATAAGCCTCACATATGGCAAGGTATGAGATCATTGCAATGCTGGTAAGAGAGGCACAGCCATGACTTAGGGAACACCTACACGCCTGAACAACCAAGCAATGCCACACGCGCTCTCTTTCCCGTCTGCTTTCATCCAAGCAGGTATGGACTAAGGAACCTCTGAGAAGATGATGGGCCTTTTATGAGGGTCCATTGATGGGAGCAATGCCAAAAAATAGGCATATGCTTGCTGACGTTTGGGGATGCTTGTAGTTTTGTGGAGACTGTGACCTTCATATGTCATTCCTGTGCCCTTTTTGTAATTATGCGCAACACCCCCCACCTTTCATAATCCCTCTTTGTATTGCATTACATCCTTCTGTTAGCAAAGGGCAGCCGCCTGAATCAAATTGTAAAATTAATTTAGTGCAAGACCTACTGTTTTCAGTTTTTTGTTAGGCCTTAGGGTTCTATGACTACTAAGGAGGTACTGGACTCCAGGCTGAATTGGAAACATTTTCACCCTTTTGCCACAGAACAACAGATATTGGGTCTACGGTATCTTAAGTTCTAAACTTCAAATTCACAATATTTCAGAAGTTTGGTTGGGTCTCGAGCTAACCTTAGTGCTGAAGCTCCATGCAATAACTTTGGTCGATTGTTCTTCTTTGAGAGCTTTCCTGAGCTGATCAACAATACACAGTAAGGCAGCTGATCTGCAGAGCCATACCTGAACCTGTTCTTAAACCTGTTCAGTAACTGAAAAATATAGACCATCTTAAAATCGATTATGGACTTAACTTTTTAATGGTTTATACTCAAAACATCAGCCATCAACAATTATTTATGTAAAAACTGCTCTGGAATGTTTATTCTAGAGTTATTTCTGTATACATTACTGGACATTCGTCTTATTGTTATGGTTGTCTTATATGCATGTATGGATGCAGTGGTGATCTTTTTATTTGATGTGAGTTTGGGGTATAAAGGCTTTCACTTTTTCCAGAAGGAGAGCTGGAACCATGCTGTACTGGTTTAGTTAGTAATGTGCTCTTTCAAGGAGAAGTCTGTTTCAAGTGATATTTAAAGTGATTTCGCTTTAGCTATCAACTGGAGGGTGAAGACATCAAGGTTCAGGTGTGCTGGCGAGGCTCGGATCAAGGATGGCTTAATACTATTCAATAACAGGCAGAATTTTGCCTTTGTCTGGTTGAGTTTTAGGCAGAATCCCAATATTCAATTCTGAATTAGTTTGCAGCATGTTGTAAGTCACCAACTGAGGAGATTTCGGTGAACACTTGTCTGTCATTAGTGTATTAATGAATCTTGATGCCGCCAACAGTGGGTTAAGTACCTTTGACTTCCAAGTAGAAGTTGAAATGGTGGAGAAAGGGGGTGGGTCCTTGAAGGATTCTGTTGGAGAAATGGAGTTTCTAGAATCCTGATGTTCTCGTCTGGATCACTGGTGGTGAGTGGTGAGGTAAGGGGTGAGCCACTGGAGAACTAGTCTTCTTGCTTATTTCCAAGGTGGTGGTCGAAAGTGTCACAGGCGACTGAGAGGTCGAGCAGAATCAGGTGACTGGGGTTGTTTCTGACACTGACGAGGAGGCCATCATCAACTGCTTGTGTGGCAGCTGTCTCCATGGTGCAGCATGGACTGTAACCTGATTGCTAGATCTGTCGATTATACTTAATGATCTGAACCTGTAGTTGGATGGAGACTACTTTCTCTCAACGAGAGGGAGGTACTGAAACATTAAACCACCTTCCATGACATACGGCTTGACTGCATGGCCAGGTTACCTGGAGAACCAAGGAGGTTTCTATGCCACCATTCCTAAACAGGTTCACCTTAATCAGAAGAGGGAGGAGTCTTCCTGAATTTAAACAAATATAACTGAGCAGCCAATTAAATTCCACTAACTGCCTTTATTGAAGCCATAGAAGGGGGATGGACCTTTGGTAACAACCATAAAAACGTATCAAAACATTCTCACAAAATGCTCCTGCCAGATAATAGTTAAACATGCAAGAGTGATTGTTTTTGCTCACTATCCACTATGCTATTTTGACTTGGAAATTTTGTATACATCCCATAAACTAGGCCCATTCAAAACTGTCCTAGATTTTTCTAGAATGGGGCACTAAAAGATGGACAACTGATTTAATAGAAACAACTTATCAATTCCTATCTATTAATAACTGAGCTTTCTCCATTCTTTGGGAAAGGTAGACACTAAACGAAGTTTATAGATTGAGGACTGGGAGCACCATAAAATAAGATTTGATTACTTATTCCATACCCGTATAGTTTAAGGTTTCAGCATGTTATGTCTTAATGATGTGGTCAGCAGAAAAGGGCTGGGATCAAAAGCAAGTAGGAACAGTGCCTTAATAAGGGAGAAGAGGCAGGAAATTTGTGGGAAACTTCATTAGCAATGATGCATATATTATTAATTCTCATGGGTGCTCTACATTTTATGCAAACTTTGGAAGGGACCAGTAACAATCTGTTTTGGTGCATAAGAAATGGGCTTAAAGCATATTATTGTGGACTGCTGTTAGTAATCCAGGTTTTGGGAAGATGTGTTCATGTTTAGGAATCAGGAGGAACCTTAAATGGATGGGGGCAGATTTGTGATTTATAGCACTCGCTATAGCATGATATACATATAAACTAAATATATTTTAAAAGGTATTGGAATGTACATCAAGGAAGGGTTTCGTATATATATCAGAAATGAGCAACTACTATATATCAGAGATCAGCTTCAACGTATGTCCGAGATGTACTTCAAGTGTATAGTAGAGAATGGCAAGAGAGGAGGACATGGAAATTGTTTCTCAAATGCCCCTTCCAAAATATCAGATTTGTAAAGATATTATTTAACCCCCAATTACTTCCGAAGGAGCAGAAAAATTCACAGAATAAACCACAGTTGTCGGACAATTAACAATCAGAAATCAATGAAGATTTAACTTAGTAATCCTCTTTCATTGCAAAATGAATACAAGCCTTCTGGTATGGTCTATTGCTTCCTTCCTCATTCTGCAACAGATCAGTCTTTCTCTCTCTCTCTATATATATATATATATATATATATATATATATATTCACTGAAAAAAAAATATGTTTTAGGGACAGTTATAGTTACTTGGACATTGCACTCGTACAAAACCCGTGAAATTCCCCCGTTATAGTTAGTTCAGCTAACTATAACTCGCGCCCCCGCAATGCACTGCTGATGACGTCACATATTACATCACTCATGACATGGTCAGTGACATCACTGATGACATCACTGATGACATCTCAAATGACATCACTGATGACATCATCCAGTGACTGTGTGTTTCTGTAAAGTTTAAATATTTTTAATATATATAGGAAAAGACGTATTGAAGAATGAGTGGGTGTGTAAGTGTCTGTATGGATGATTTAGTAGGTGCGTGACTGACTCTATAAGTGAGTGATTTAACGTATCTTACTGAATGCATGGGTTAGTGACTAATCTGGGTGAATGTCTGTATCCGTCTGTCTGTTGCTGTGTAAGTGGCTGCATGTGTTTGTGAATAGCTAAATGAGTGTCTATATGAGTTATTGAATGCTTGTCTGAGTATCTGTATGGGTGCCTGAGTGTTTGTGTGGGAGGGTGTGTGCAACTCTGTGCATAGATGTGTGAGTGGGTAATTCACTGGGTGGATGGTTTCAAGAGTGCATCTGTGATAGACTGTATGGGTGGGTAAGTGTGTGTAAGAGTGTGTTAGTGAGTGAATGTATGTCCCAGTGGTACATGTGTCAGTAACTACATATGTGAAAGGCAGTATATATGTGTGTTGGAGTATATAAATAGCTATAAGCAAGAGTGAGTGATTGTGATAGTGGCTGTATGGATGAGTGTGTGCTTGTATCAGTGATTGTATAAGAGCGTAACAATGTGCTACTATTTGTATGAGTAAGTGAGCTGGTGTGTGTATAACTGTATAGGTGAGTAAATGGCAGTGTGTTTAATTATTTGCATGACTGACTAGGTGTCTGAGTATCTCTATGGATGAGTGGCGTTGTTTGAGTGTCTATATAGGAGTAAGAGTGCATATGATAGTCCTGTACTGAGTGACCGTAAGTATGAGTTACTGTACGGGTGAGTGAGTGGATGTGTGTGTGTAGACCTAAGAATCAGTGAGTCGGTATGTAGTTATTGGTGTTGGAGTGTCTATGGTTTTGCGAATGGCAGTCTGTAATTTAGAGTGGGTGTATCAAAGATTATATTAGGGTGTGAGGAGGTGCATCAGATTATCACGTGGATGATGTCATCAGTGATGTCATTTGAGATGTCATCAGTGATGTCATCAGTGATGTCACTGACCATGTCATGAGTGATGTAATATGTGACGTCATCAGCAGTGCTTTGCGGGGCGCGAGTTATAGTTAGCTGAACTAACTATAACGGGGGAATTTCACGGGTTTTGTACGAGTGCAATGTCCAAGTAACTATAACTGTCCCTAAAACCTATGGTTTTTTCAGTGAATTTCAAAGGTTTTTTAAATGCTAATTTGTAACTATAACGTGTCTGAAACCTATGGTTTTTTCAGTGAATTTCAAAGGTTTTTTAAATGCTAATTTGTAACTATAACGTGTCTGAAACCTATGGTTTTTTCAGTGAATTTCAAAGGTTTTTTAAATGCTAATTTCTAACTATAACGTGCCTGATACCTACGGTTTTTTCAGTGAATTTCAAAGGTTTTGTAAATGACAATTTTTAAATGTATTAATTGTTATATTAATTTTTTTCATACTGATTTACTACATTTTTAGAAACAATTTTTTTTACATATTTTATTTTTTAAATTACATTGTAATTACATTATACATTACATTACAAAAAATACTTTCTCAGAATGAATTACTTTAGTTTAAATACTTTGCACATAGGCAATAGACTTTTAAGTACAGTAGTTACAGTTGTTGCAATGGGCAACACATTTTCAAACACAATACAACATTCAGCTCAATGTGAATTTCTAGTTAAATGCAATTAGTTACTTTATGGATTACTTTTCTAACCACAGGACTGGATCCTAGATTCAGTCCTGGTACATCTCCTGTAAACAGTTGAGTAAAAGCGTTTTGGTTACAGTCGTGATTTTTAAGGAATATTATTGTATTTTAAAAGTTGACACTTAGAAACTTTTTCTCATAGAATCACCAATGTTATCCTATGGAAGGAAATTCACTTAGCAGGTAAAAACTGTTATCGTTACTTTTTCTTACTCAGTGTTGGATCCTGGATCCAGCACTGGTGCATCTCCTGTAAACAGTTGAAAGAATGCGTTTAAGTCATACAGGTGATTTTTAAGGAATATTTGTAGTTTGTAAAAATCAACACTTTGAAACTTTTTGCTGAAAACCAGACAATGGATTCCTATGGAAGAAAATATAAGTTACTGGTAAGTACGGTTAAAATTACTTTTCAGGGTCAGTGCTGGGCTAAAAGATGCAGCACTGGGTTCTCTCCTGATAACAGGTGAGTAAATTGGTATTCGTACTTTGGTTGATTTTAGAGGAATATTATAAAGTTCAAAAACTCCACACTTAGAAGAATTTCCAAGTGAAACCAGTCAATGTTAGCCTATGAAGGTAATTCAAGTTACCGGTAAGTACGGTTAAAATTACTTTTCAGGACCAGTACTGGGCTGAAAGATGCAGCACTGAGGTCTCTCCTGATAACAGGTGAGTAAATCAGAATTCGTATTTCGGCTGATTTTAGAGGAATATTTGTATGTTTCAAAAATCAACACTTAGAAACTTTTTCAGCAAAAAGCAGGCAATGATATCCTTTGGAAGGAAATTCAAGTTACTGGTAAGTACGGTTAAAATTACTTTTGAGGATCAGTACTGGGCTGAAAGATGCAGCACTGAGGTCTCTCCTGACAACAGGTGAGTAAATCGGAATTCGTATTTCGGCTGATTTTAGAGGAATATTTTAAAGTTCCAAAACTCCACACTTAGAAGAATTTCCAAGTGAAACCAGTCAATGTTAGCCTACGGAAGGAAATGCAAGTTACTGGTAAGTACGGTTAAAATTACTTTTCAGGACCAGTACTCGGCTGAAAGATACAGCACTGAGGTCTCTCCTTATAACAGGTGAGTAAATCGGAATTCGTATTTCGGCTGATTTTAGAGGAATATTTGTATGTTTCAAAAATCAACACTTAGAAGAATTTCCAAGTGAAACCAGTCAATGTTAGCCTATGAAGGAAATTCAAGTTACTGGTAAGTACGGTTAAAATTACTTTTCCGGATTAGTACTGGGCTGAAAGATGCAGCACTGAGGTCTCTCCTGATAACAGGTGAGTAAATCGGAATTCGTATTTCGGCTGATTTTAGAGGAATATTTTAAAGTTCCAAAACTCCACACTTAGAAGAATTTCCAAGTGAAACCAGTCAATGTTAGCCTATGGAAGGAAATTCAAGTTACTGGTAAGTACGATTAAAATTACTTTTCAGGACCAGTACTGGGCTGAAAGATACAGCACTGAGGTCTCTCCGTATAACAGGTGAGTAAATCTGAATTCGTATTTCGGCTGATTTTAGAGGAATATTTGTATGTTTCAAAAATCAACACTTAGAAACTTTTTCAGCAAAAAGCAGGCAATGATATCCTTTGGAAGGAAATTCAAGTTACTGGTAAGTACGGTTAAAATTACTTTTGAGGATCAGTACTGGGCTGAAAGATGCAGCACTGAGGTCTCTCCTGACAACAGGTGAGTAAATCGGAATTCGTATTTCGGCTGATTTTAGAGGAATATTTTAAAGTTCCAAAACTCCACACTTAGAAGAATTTCCAAGTGAAACCAGTCAATGTTAGCCTACGGAAGGAAATGCAAGTTACTGGTAAGTACGATTAAAATTACTTTTCAGGACCAGTACTCGGCTGAAAGATACAGCACTGAGGTCTCTCCTTATAACAGGTGAGTAAATCGGAATTCGTATTTCGGCTGATTTTAGAGGAATATTTGTATGTTTCAAAAATCAACACTTAGAAGAATTTCCAAGTGAAACCAGTCAATGTTAGCCTATGAAGGAAATTCAAGTTACTGGTAAGTACGGTTAAAATTACTTTTCCGGATTAGTACTGGGCTGAAAGATGCAGCACTGAGGTCTCTCCTGATAACAGGTGAGTAAATCGGAATTCGTATTTCGGCTGATTTTAGAGGAATATTTTAAAGTTCCAAAACTCCACACTTAGAAGAATTTCCAAGTGAAACCAGTCAATGTTAGCCTATGGAAGGAAATTCAAGTTACTGGTAAGTACGATTAAAATTACTTTTCAGGACCAGTACTGGGCTGAAAGATACAGCACTGAGGTCTCTCCTGATAACAGGTGAGTAAATCGGAATTCGTATTTCGGCTGATTTTAGAGGAATATTTTAAAGTTCCAAAACTCCACACTTAGAAGAATTTCCAAGTGAAACCAGTCAATGTTAGCCTATGAAGGAAATTCAAGTTACCGGTAAGTACGGTTAAAATTACTTTTCAGGACCAGTACTGGGCTGAAAGATGCAGCACTGAGGTCTCTCCTGATAACAGGTGAGTAAATCGGAATTCGTATTTCGGCTGATTTTAGAGGAATATTTTAAAGTTCCAAAACTCCACACTTAGAAGAATTTCCAAGTGAAACCAGTCAATGTTAGCCTATGGAAGGAAATTCAAGTTACTGGTAAGTACGGTTAAAATTACTTTTCAGGACCAGTACTGGGCTGAAAGATACAGCACTGAGGTCTCTCCTGATAACAGGTGAGTAAATCGGAATTCGTATTTCGGATGATTTTAGAAGAATATTTGCACAATGGTGAAGGGAGGGGCGGGGCCTGAGGTGACATCTGTGCAAACGCGCCCCGTGGTGCGTTTTAAGTTGGGGGATTAAGTCCCCTTGAATCCTGAGGGTCCCTAGGGGCCAACTAGCCCACCAGGAACCTCCAATATGCGCCAGGGGCTGCGTTGCAGAGACGTGTAGAGAGGCCACACCCCTTTTACACCTCTCTGCAACGCAGCTCTGTGGCGCTTTCTGGATGTACCTGTTGGGCTAGTTGGCCCCAGGGACCCTCAGGATTGAAGGGGATTTAATTCCCCATCTTAAAACGCGCCACGGGACCTGTTTGCACACATGTCACCTGAAGCCCCGCCCCTCCCTTCACCACTGTGCAAACGCGCCCGTGGCGCGTTTTAAGTTGGGGATTAAGTCCCCTTGAATCCTGAGGGTCCCCGGAGTCCAACTAGCCCACCATATACCTCCAAAAAGCGCCACAGAGCTGCGTTGCAGAGAGGTGTAAAAGGGGTGTGGCCTCTCTACACGTCTCTGCAACGCAGCCCCTGGCGCATATTGGAGGTTCCTGGTGGGCTAGTTGGCCCCAGGGACCCCCAGTATTCAAGGGAATTCGTTCCCCCTCTGCAAACGCGCCAGGGGCGCGTTTGCAGAGTGGTGAAGGAAGGGGCGGGGCCTGCGGGCCCGATCGTTTAAAAAAAATAAAAATAAAATTTGTCCCCTGAAGGGGAGCCGTGTAGCCCCCTTCCTTTTTCCTGTTTTTGGGCCCTGGGGACCCCATCCCCCAGGGCCTTACCCCTTTTTTAAATTTTATTTTATTAAAAAAAACGGGAAGGGGGCCGCGTGGCCCCCTTCCCTGGGCCTGTATTGGCCCCGGGGACCCCATCCCCGGGGCATGGCCTTTTTTATTTTCTTGGGAGGGGGCTGCGTGGCCCCCCTCCTCAGGCCATTTAAGGCCCCGGGGACCCCATCCCCCGGGGCCGGCCTTTCCATTTTTTTTTTTGTTTTTTTTTTTTTCTTTTTTGGGGAGGGGGGCCGCATGGCCCCCCTCCTGGGCCACTACTTGCCCCGGAGACCCCATCCCCCGGGGCTGGCCCTCTCCGTTGGGGACTGTGGGGGGTCCCCAATCCCCCCACAGTCCCGCCGGCTCCCCACGTCCCTTTGGAGCCGGCATTGCTGTTCCACATGGGGAGCAGCTGACATGCTGCTCCCCATGTGGAAAAGCAATCTGCTTTGGATATTGGAAGAGAGAGCAGGTTTCCTGCTCTCTCTTCCAATATCCAAAGCAAGTTTGCAATGACAGGACGGGAGCCGCGAGGCTCCCGTCCTGTCATTGCAAACAGCAGTGTCCCGGGGGTAGGCACCCGGGACACTGCAGGAGCCGGCCCTGGGGGTGGCGGTCCCCAGGGCCATCAAGGGCTCCAGGAGGGGGCCGCGCGGCCCCCCTCCCTACATCAGCACAGCCCCGGGGAGGTGGTGGTCCCCGGGGCTTCGGGGGTCCAAAACGGACCCCCATTTTAATTTGTTAGTGCCCCGGGGAGGTGGCGGTCCCGGGCGTGTGGGGGGCTGGAGCCCCCACACAGGTTGTTTAATTTTTTTAAAAAGCCCGGGGAGGTGGTGGTCCCCGGGGCTGCGGGAGGGCTCAGAGCCCTCCCGCACCATTTTTAAAAAGCCCCGGGAGGTGGCGGTCCCCGGGGCTTGGGGGCCCTTTGAGGCCCCCACACATAAAATTAAACCCCCACCATGCCCCCGGGACTTGGGCCACCTGGGGGCAAATACAATCGAAGCGCGGGAGACCGCGCTTCGATTTTATTCTTCGGCAGGATTCGCGCACCCTGAGCGCATCCTGCCGATTTTAAAATTTTTTTTTATTTTTTTTGCCCAGGGGGTCCTTGTGGGACCCCTGAGCAAACCTAGGGGTCAGGGTGTTTCTACCCTGCCCCCTTTGTGCGCTTTGCGCACTTGTTTCTGTCCCTCGGTTCTACCGAGGGACAAAATGGCTGCCAACATTTCCTGAATCGGAATGTTGACAGCCAGCTGACAGCCAATTAACATGCAGCTCGTGATCGGGACGGTGCGCGCAGGGTGCGCTGAGGGTACGCGGACCCTACTCGCCCATAGATATCACTAACTTTTTACTTTTCATTTTCTCAGCAACTACTGAACGGATTTACACCATTTAACAAAAAGGGTTCTTTCTGAACCAAGAACTACCTCTTTGCCAAATTTGGTGTAATTCCGTTCAGCAGTTCGGGCTGTAGCCGTGTCTAAAGTTTCCTATGGAAAAGTGCATGGGGAAAACACGTTTTGGGACCCCCTTTTTCTCGGCCCCCGCTTGACGAATCCCCCGAGGCTTTCAGGGTAGGAGCGGACCGGAGCGGGCCACAAAGTTTGAAAATTTCGCGAAGATACGTCAACCGGCAAGAGAGTTATTTCAAATAGAATGTCGCGGATTTCCTATGGATAATAGGTTGTAACTATAACTATCTACTGGCGACCGCCAGTAGATATATATATATATATATATATATATATATATATATATATATACATATGTACATATATATATACACATATATATATATATATATTTATTTATTTATTTTTGTCAAATTTTCTTCTCGCAAGGCGGAATAAAATGGGCACTTTAGACAAGGCAGCTCACCGCCTCCCTCAGCCAGAACACACCCACCGACACAACGGACCCAAACGAAGCAGCCAGCAACCTCGCCAAGTGGCTGACCGCCTGCGCCGACGACCTCGCACCACTAAAAAACCCTCCCAGCAGACCCGGAAGCAAGAAAACCCCTTGGTTCACCAACGAACTCAAGGAATCCAAGAAGAACTGCCGCACTCTCGAGAAAACCTGGCGACTCGACCAGACCACAGACAACAGGACCGCCCTCAAGCACGCCACCCGCAAACACCACCAGCTGATCCGTGCCACCAAGAAGTCGGCACTCAAAGAACGACTGGACAACAACGCCCATGACAGCAAGGAACTTTTCAGCATCGTCAAAGAGTTCTCCAACCCCAGCGCCGGAAACAACGACATCACCCCCTCGCAAGACCTCTGCAACTCACTCTCCGCGTTCTTCCACCGCAAGATCACCGACATACACAACAGCTTCAACGCACAAACAACGCACCCTACCGCCGAACCAATGCCCGCCACCACCACCCTCTGCAACTGGACCCCGATCAACACCGAAGACACCACCCGCACGATGAACTCCATCCACTCCGGATCACCAACCGACCCCTGCCCACACCACGTCTTCAACAAAGCCGACGCCACCATCGCACCCCATCTCCGGGACATCATCAACTCCTCCTTCCGCACCGCCACCTTCCCGGAGAGCTGGAAGCACGCCGAGCTTACCGCCCTCCTGAAGAAACCAACGGCGGACCCCACCGACCTCAAGAACTACCGCCCCATCTCGCTCCTTCCGTTTCCGGCCAAAGTCATCGAGAAGACCGTCAACAGACAGCTTGCCGCCTTCCTCGAGACGAATGGATCCCTCGACCCCTCGCAGTCCGGGTTTCGGGCCAACCACAGCACCGAGACCGCCCTTATCGCAGCCACCGACGACATCAGAACCCTAACCGACAACGGGGAAACAGCTGCCCTCATCCTCCTGGACCTCTCCGCGGCGTTCGACACCGTCTGCCACCGCACCCTAGTGAAGCGCCTCAGCAACATCGGAATCCGAGAGAAAGCACTGGAATGGATCATCTCGTTCCTCGCCGGAAGAACCCAGAGAGTCCGCCTCTCCCCGTTCAGATCCGAAGCCACCGAAGTCATCTGCGGCGTTCCACAAGGATCCTCACTCAGCCCGACCCTCTTCAACGTCTACATGAGCCCCCTCGCAGCCATCGCACGCCGACACAACCTCAACATCATCTCCTACGCCGACGACACCCAGCTGATCCTCTCCCTCACCAACGACCCCACTACCGCCAGAGCCAACCTGCACGACGGGATGAGAGACGTCGCCGACTGGATGAGGAACAGCCGCCTTAAACTGAACTCAGACAAGACGGAAGTCCTCATCCTGGGCTCATCACCCTCCGCCTGGGACGACTCCTGGTGGCCCCCGGCCCTGGGCACCGCACCCAAGCCAACGGACCACGCACGCAACCTGGGCTTCATCCTGGACTCCTCCCTATCAATGACCAAACAAGTCAACGCCGTCTCATCTTCATGCTTCAACACCCTGCGCATGCTCCGCAAGATCTTCAGATGGATCCCCACTGAAACCAGGAAGACCGTCACCCAGGCACTCGTCACCAGCCGACTGGACTATGGGAACACCCTCTACGCCGGAACCACAGCCAAACTTCAAAGAGACTCCAGCGCATCCAGAACGCCTCCGCACGACTCATCCTGGACATCCCCCGACACAGCCACATCACCGTACACCTGAAAGACCTGCACTGGCTCCCCGTCAGCAAGAGAATCACGTTCAGACTCCTCACCCACGCACACAAGGCCCTCCACGACCTGGGCCCAAAGTACCTCAACGACCGCATGTCCTTCTACACGCCCACACGCCAGCTACGATCAACCAGCCACGCCCTCGCCACCGTACCACGCATCCGCAGAACCACCGCCGGAGGAAGATCCTTCTCCTACCTGGCGGCCAAGACCTGGAACTCCCTCCCCACTCACCTTCGGCGAACCCAGGACCATCTCGCCTTCAGGAAGCAGCTCAAGACCTGGCTGTTCGAGCAGTAACTTACCCCCTCCCCCAGCGCCTTGAGACCCTCCCGGGTGAGTAGCGCGCTCTATAAATGCCGTGATTGATTGATTGATTGATTGAAGGCAACCAATTCACAATTCTTTATTGTAGCACGTCCGTTACTGATGCGTTTCGGCTGATCCCAGTCTTTTTTAGAGGGCTGTGGAGGGAGGTCAGTCACAAGTAGAAGTGTGTTATTGTCACGAGTTGTATAGCCATTTTGATAGCAACGATTATGGTGCATCCATTTCTGGGTGCTTGCTCTATGTATAATTTGCTAATATTATCCTGGGTGAATACAGATTTGGATGTGCTCTTGGAGTCTGTCAATATGTATATGCTGATCCCTTAGGGAAAATATTAAAAGTGTCTGTGGAAGTGGACTTGTAGGAGTCCACTTGACCAGTGAGGTCTAATGAACAGGGAAACCATTTGACGGCCATACAATAGTAATTTGCTCGCCAGTCGAGAAGCATCATAACAAAGATGTCACATACTGTTTAGAGCATATGCCTATTCATGGCCGATGGAGGTGAGCAGAATTTGTTTTGTCATGTATTGTATAAGGGATGGCTCAGTCTCTTGTCAGACTCAGAATCTGGATGGGAAGACACTCAGTAGGTTGCTCTGTACCTGTGAGCTGAAATTAATTCTGTATTTATTAGAATTTTAGGAATATAAGGGATGCCACTTATTGATAACAGCTATTCAGAGACTCTTCATCAGTACTGCACGTTCTCAGTAGTGGGATTGTCAACACATGATTTAGTGAGTCTGAGATTTCCCCATGCTGAAGGGAAGCATTCACAAATGTAATGCTAACGAGCGCAAGATCTGTTCTTTTTTTTTAAATATTTCTTTTTATTGGTTTTGTTTTTAAGGTTTTCTTGGTATTAAATTATTAACAAACAGCACAACGGTGCCACACCCCATCATGATAGCATGTTAACAAAACGAAAAGAGATGCATGTCTACCCAAACCATTCAGGCAGGCAGTTATTCCTTTTGACAGTGGTTGAGAGATGCATTCCATATTTTATGATATTTTTTCACACAGCCCCATGAAACCCTCCCAGTCCTCCCCAATACCGAGGATTGTGTGTTTGGGCTCTAGCTCCAGATTAGTGCAAAGAATTCCCCTAAGGGATTTGTATGCCTGGAGCAAATAGTGGCTTACCACTGGGCAGGACCAGATCATGTGGAAATAGCCTGCCTTGTCAGCGTGGCAGCCTGGGCATCGTGGGCACTGCCTCCTCCCGAATGGTCCAAATTAGTAAGGTCAAAGTAATATATAAATATATATTGCTGTATATAAAGAAGTAGGTTGTCTGGCACTTGGTCCATGTGCCCATACCGCTATCTGAATACCCACACTTGAGCGTCACCCCTGATCCACGCTGTGGCCCATTTATCATGGCGAAAAGAAGCAAGGAGAGGGGCACCCCTAGCGCGTGCTGGATCACGCGACCGCACCCTGACCACCTCAACTGCCCCACCCAAGCAACCTGCACTCATGACAACCAGCCTGACCTCCCAGTCCAGTAAGCAGGCGCCTCAAGCCACACCAACGAAGGACAACCACAAGAGGGGCACAAGCTGCTGCCCTGGGCATTGAGGTTGTGCGGGGCAGGGCAGGTCCGATTTGTTTAGGGATTTGGTGGATCTTCCAGGGCATGAATATTCTTGTAATGGTTGACACAGAAGGGACCAGGGGAAATGCCAGGTATGCTTGCAAGGAGGTTTATTAACAGGTATATTCCCCCTTCTCCAAGGTAAAGTAAATACGTTATGCAACAAAAAGAAAGTCACGCAATCACTGGTGTAGCTCTCAACACAGAGCGGTCCACGGTCCTTCTTGCTTTTCACTCCAGGTCCTTGATTCTCGTGGCGTCTGGATGCCCCAGGTAACTCCCTCGGTCCGTAAGTCAGGGAAAGAAAAGAAATAAACGACCAGGGATTACTGTTGGGTTCTCTAGTACTGCCGTACGTGCTACCGTCACCAAAAGTAGTGAGGGAGGGGAAACGTGAGGAAATCCGACGCGGTGCAAATTCAAACCACACACGCGTGCCCTAGTTCCCGGTGCCTCCCCACCACCCCCACCAAAACGACCCCCGCAAAGGTACTTGCCTTGAGCCACGACCCGTGTCCAGGGCCGTGGCGAAAGGACCCGGGGCGTCCTCCTTCCCCTGTGGGCCGCCGGGCTTGGTAGCACTGTACAATACTCTCTCTTCAGTCTCCGTCCTCTCGATTTCGCCGTCCTCGTCTTCCTTCACCGCTTTCTCCTCGCTCCTCGTCTCTCTCCGCACTTCCTCCGCCTCCAGTGTCCCCACCCACTGCTCCGTCCTTCCGTCCTTTTTCTCGTCCTTCCTCAATGACGTCAGGAGTTCCTCCTCGTTTTTCCAGCAGCAGCTAGACCGCTAACCTCTTCCGGTTGGGTTGGTGAGTCGGCACTGTCTGTTGTGTGCTTCCGGTCTGTTCCGCCTTCGTCCCTCTCACACTTCTCTTCTCTTCCTCGTGTGTTGGTTGGATCATCATGAGTTGTAGGAGCAGTTAAAGAATGTATCCTGCGAAGGGTGGCTAATCTGAGATAACATAAGAAGGAAGAAGATGTGCAGCCAGAGACAGCTGGGATCCTATTTGCTACAATGACATGTCTGCTGGCTGGCAGAGGAAGGCTGTAGACCTCAGCGCGCATCGAGGTCATCGGACCTCTTAGGAGGCATTCATGGGTGGGTGGCAGTGTTGTCATTCTAAAGCGGCATGTGGATTACAGGGTGGCAGTGTTTGGTATGGAATTCCTTTTGATAGTGTTTGGAAAGGGATACAATGCATCTGCCAGTTAATACCATCTTGGTTATTGAGACTCACTCACTCATCAGTCTGCTTTCTGTATGTCTAGATTCACAACAAGGTCTTTGAAGAAGCTCTAGCTTTACCATATCTATGATCAGTTAACGCAATGTTTAATTCAGGCCTAGCCGAAGCTAGCGTAAACTGCTTCCAAACATCAGTCCTTTAGTGCATTTCCAGAGAAGAGGCATGAAGGGAAGGAACCAGTTGAAGGTACTTTTGTTGGCTAAACGATGGAATATGGGCAAACAAGAGTGATCCGGCTTAAATGGAGTTATCTCTGCAAGAAAGAAACTAAAATGGTGGCGAATGCTGCGTTTCTTTCAATACAATTACCCTAAAATCTCTATAATGCAAGGGAAAGAGGAAGATGAACTGACCAAACTGCTTGCATTAGGACACATGGCGCCCTTGCTACGCCACTGGTGTACAGACAAGATTAGCAATAAGGTAACAGGCTGTTGGCAATCTTATTAAAAGATTAGCATTTCGTAAACAATCAAAATATTTGGGGGGCTGCAATGCCTGGAGGTCGATCACTTTGCTGAAGTTGCTGTAAGTGGCTTAGGAACCCCGTCCGACTAACTCGCAACAAACATTTTTTAACTTAATGGGCCATTGGTTTCCCACTGGTTCTATTTATATTAATGAAACCATTTTGGGGCGGGCCAGGCCGGCAGCCTCTGTGGGAAAGCAATGATATTGCCAACAGCAGGGCAAGCTCGCTGCTGTGTTGTGGTTTCTGTGTGTCCTGTTGCATTCCGTTCATTGCTGAACTGTAAAAAGAAAAAAAAATCACCCCAAAGAAGTTTATCCCAGTTGCAAAGTGAACCTTTCTGATAAGTTTTGCCTCAAAGCTCTAAATGTCTGTGGTAGGACATTGGCCGGTTGCCTTTTGGGTTGTGTGCGCGTGTTGCGGAACCTCCGTTGGTTCTGAAAGTCCCCTGTCCATGTATGGGCAGACTCTTTCTAAAGCAGAATCGGAGCTGAGAGTGCTAGAGAGGAAATAAAGGAGTCTGCACATGTGGAAGTAACTATGGGCCTGATTAAGAGTTTAGAAGACAATTGTGGCGGTGTACCCTGTCTCCAAACTCTCGGTCCACCCACCATATTTAGAGTCAGGTGGACTATCAGCTTTCCATCAGCGGAGCTGTTGTCTTCGTCAATGGAAATCTTACTTTAGCTGCCTGAGGGAGTGCCGTCCACGGGGTAAGAGCATCACACCGTCTGCCCCATTTAGATGTCTCTTTTTCTCTCCATCACCATCAGGGAAAACCTTGCAGTGATAAACAAGAAAATGTAAAATGTCTGGTTGTGAGGGTTCATTGGGTTTTTTTTTAAAACTCCCACCTTGAAAACAAAAAGTTTGGTTCGTCAAATTTTTATTTCTTCATTCCTGGGCCAGCGGTGATATGTAAATATGGCAGTCTTTTATTTGTCAGGGTCAGGGACTCAATGTCCTCCGTCACAATGATGGACAGAGTAAAAATCTCCATATGGTCCTTATTTAGAGTTTCACGAACAGGATACTCCATCACAAATGGGCCAGATGTCCCGTCCTTTGTACTACAAGTGCATTGTAGCCTATGGCACAAGTAATACTGTACGTTTTGACAGTGTATCCCATCCACCAAACTCTAAATAAGGCCCAGTGTCTCATGTCAGAATTGGAAGACTGACAAAAGATAAACGAGGGGCATGCACTGGAGATTAGACATTTGCAGAAAGCTGTCACAAGAGCACGACTTGTGGATTCACCATTGCATGGGTTGACTGACCCATACCCTCTTTCAATCTATGTACCTTTGTTATGTTGTCATGCTAATTTATATAGTGCAATTATACCTTTTTCATGGTGCTGTGTGTAGTGTTTATATAAATGCATCACAGATAGATGCATCCCACACAATCCACCAATAGCTACTTAATGCACTAATTTCAGCAAAAACATTTAGTTTTTACTTGGATCTGGTTTATGGACCTTGTCTGGTAACTATACCAACCCCATCCTCCCACTAGCCTCTCTACCAGCTCTAACCCTTTGCTCACATCCAGTCAATCTCCAAGCACCAGCCTCAGACCCTGTCCTATCCCAGCGTCACACACAGCCTCTGCTTCACCCCTTGCCTCAATCCTAAAGCTGCCCCAGTTCTATCCATAAATCCACCCCAGCTCTAGCCGTAGGTCTAATTTTAATCTGAGCCTCATTCATTGCCCCTGTGATGAACCGATGCCTAGCACAAATGTAAACCTCCTTTCTACTCCCAGCTTTAACCCCATCTCAACCCCAGTTCCAAACTAAGGGCCAGATTTACAGTTTGACGGACTCCATCCGCCAGGGTGGCAGAGAACATTACCTCAGGCATCTTTACCTCGGACACCCTTAAGGACTAGCATCCGTCAAATTTGGAGATAACTTATGGCCCAGAGGTCATTTGTGTACACTGAAAGAAACCACCATCAATGTAAAAACCATGGGAATTTGTTTCAGAAAACCCAAAAAACTAATGACCCCACCCTGAGAAGTTTCTCCCAGGGTATGGTGGTCATTATTCTTTTTCTGCCTCTGACCGCCAGGTTTTTTCCTGGCAGAGATGGATACTAAAAAAAAGAAGTTACACTGTACACCCTAAATATGGTGAGCGGTGCAATTTCCTTCCTCCAATGGTCCCTACTCCATCAGTCCTTCAGAGAAAGTTTGTTTGGCTCCATTGATTAAAAAGTTAAGGCCTGCTCGTCTGTAAATGAGGTGGGAGAACTGAGGGTTTGGCAGGCAGGGTGCTCCATCACGTTTGTGACTGAATACCCTGTCTGACAAAGTCTAAATTTGGTCCTAATTCTCAACTCCAATTCCAACCCAGTTACAACTCCAATGCCATCTCCTGCCCCACTTCTATCCTCATCAACCATCTCGAGCAGCCAATAGCCCCACCCCCACTGCCACTCGACCTCAATCCCCTACTTCGACATGAGCTTACATCTAGGTGCAGCTAGGCTCGTATACCAAAACCAGGCTCAGCCTTAAGTCAACATAAGCCACAGATATTTAAACCCCATTGTCATTTTCATCATGAAGCCTTGGCTGAGTCCAAAGCAAACCACTAGCTTTAAACCCATCCCTAAACCAAGATCAAACCCAGTGACAACCCAATCGCACGTGGTACCTCCTTGCCCTATACTTTTTTCTCTCATACATTTGTTACTAAGCTGTCTCTATTATTTCTCTCTGAACAGCTCTTGACCGTCCTTTTTGTCAGTCTGGTCTCTTCTCCACTTTCCAACCACCTCTCTTGTTTCTCTTCTTCCAGCTTCCATATTTCTCCTCTCCCTCTTCCCCTTCCTTTTACTTCACCTCTGAATTTTCTCTCTCTGCTCCTCGTCTCCACTCAGTCTTCTCTGTTACCCCTCCACCTCTTCTCTTTCATTCCTTCTGTCAATTTGTACAATTCCTCTCTCACCCATTAACTCTCCTTTAACTTCATTCCGCCCCTGTACTTCTCCTTTCCTCCTCGTTTTCCCACCTGCCACTTCCTTGTAGTCCTTTTGCTCCTCAACATCTCGATGCACCTTTTTTATTCCACTTCACATTACCTTTCTCTATTTATACCCCGCCCCTGTTCTTCCTTCCCCCTTTGATCTTAGATTGTCTTCCCATTTGTCTTCACTATACCTCTCATTTTATCTCTTTCGCCTTTTCCTTTTTGTTCCCAGCCCTCTACTCACACTTCGTTATCTTGCTTCGTCCCTCTTTGCCACCGCTTTTCTATTCTCTATCATCCATCTCCATCTCCCACTCCCTTCTCTTTCTCTCGCGGCCCATTCAGCCTGTCTCTCTGACTTCCCTCCATCTTGTCGGCCTCTCCTTCCCTCCCTCTGTCGTGAGCGCCCTGTTCCACTGCTTGCCATTGCTACTCCTCTCCTGCGCGCGGCGTGGCTCGTGCGAGCCTAGAAAGGAGCCTAGCGTGGAAGTGGGCGCGTGCGGACACAGGTGCGCCTGGGTCTCTTCCGTGTTCCACTCACTGAGCGCTCAGCACGGTAGAAGGAGTTGCAGACATTGCATTAGGGTATGATCTGCTCCTCCCTCGTCACTCTGGTGTAATTCGAATTGTTCACAGTTTACTGAGCTTCGGCTCAAACATCTATGTTTTAATGCAGTCTGCACGGGTGGGCAAAAGGCCTGAAATTAGGACGGGATGAGCCTTCTGCTGTAACTCCTCAGAAGGTGAGCTGTGGTTGTTCTTACAAAGTATACTTACACCTAAGTGTTTCTTGAAGCTAAAGACACGGGCTGAGGAGAGTCGATGTTTATGGTGGAAAGAAACAAACCTGTAAATTGGAAATGAAAGGTAGTCTTATTGCTTCGAAGCTAAGAAAAAAATTCCCGAGATTTGCCATTCATCTGAGAAAGATCTGCCCTCCGACTTTTTGAAATCTGAAACATGGACCGAAATATTCATGTTCTGTAAATGAAACGCATGCTGATAATGATAACCTGTATCAGACGGGAAAGGGAGAATAGCAAAAAGAAGACGTGCAAGATATTACATTTTACTTAGGCCTGAGCGTGAAATTTCCTCTCTGCTCAAGGAGTTTGCTGAGTTTTTCTCATTCCGCGTAGCGTGTGAAGAAAGTCTTACTCCGGACCACCTCCCAGCGATATTTCTCAAAGCGGGCAGTCGCAGCTGCATTGAGGAACCTTCCGTTCGCATTGAGGAAAATGCTGCTCTAGTAGAACATCTACTCGATTGGCACTAGAAGGCTGCGCCCACATGCGCTGTGCATGGTGCCGTTTGCGCTGATTTTCCAGCGTGGGACAAACACTAGGCACCAAAAATCAGTGCGAGCAGCGCGACCTCACACACTCTGCCGCTTGCGGAACTCCGCCTAGCGCAGCAGAGTTTTTGGGTCACTTCGTAGAGTTCTGCGTTGTAGAACTTCGCCCAAGCCTAATTTTACTACTCTCCCTGTCAGTCGCTGATGAACTGAGCTCAGTGCATGGTAGACATGATTATGTCTGGTTAGTAACTAGGGGTGGGCGTGACTGGCGTAATTCTCCATAGCATAATTACATGTAATTACTGCAAAATTCCTCGTTATTATGCATAATTGTGTAAGAAGCATAATCCAGCATTTAGTACTATATTATTAGTGCGCAATGAATCCTCGAGTCCAAAATGGGCCCAAGGATGCATTTTGCGGTAAGAAAATAACACTAAATGCTGCAGGACACGAACAGTTGTAGCTAGCAGCCCCCCTCTCTCTCTTTGTTTGTTGTTCCTATGATCCTGCTGTTGGATTTTGCCCCAAATTACTCAAGCATAATTTTTGTAATTTTGCATCACAAGAGTAATGTGTGATTGCTACAATTCCTTCCTGATTATTCCTTCTAAGACCTCTAGCTATTGGTCTTCATGTATCTAAATACTACTATTCACTACTTTTAGAAAATCAGTGGGAGATGCATCATAAAATGGTGCCAGATAGTGTCCAGTAATGTAGTACGGGCTGGACTACAATCTGTGGGGGTCCTTTGGATCAATCAGCAGAAGGCTTGAGGGCTCGAGGTCTCAAGGAGACCTTAGCTCTAAGTAAGGGCCAACCACAGTTTGCGATCAGTAGATCTGGTACATGCAGTGCCAGTGGATCTGGTATGTTGGTATCAGTCTTAGATCCTTTCCAGGTGGAGGTCAGAAGGAGGCCACAACCTTCTCAGAAACTCTCAAAAACGCCAGTGGTGTGTCACACAAACCCCAGCTAGACTATGGCTTAGGCGAAGGAAAAAGTCCTGCACTACCTGGAGGATGGAGGGAGTTGAAGAATTTGTTCATACAGAGTGAAATTGATCACTAGGCAGGGTTGTTCCTTCAGGGTACTCCTCTGGAATTGTCTTCATCTTCTGGTCATACACATAATGTCCCCACATGGTAGACTGATCCCAGTGTCTTGGGGTAACTCTGTGGTCTTATGAGGCTGGCCTACCAGTCTTATACTGTGGATTGCTTCCGACCCATCAGGTAGAGTCCAGGCAGACTCCGGTCCTCATAGGTCCTCAGCGTGTAACCTGCAGACTACTGACTGCTCAGTCTGTGTCCTGACTAACTTTAAGCGAGTTGGACTGGGATTGAGCTACTATTCTTCAGAGGGCTTTATTTTAATATTTAGGTGTCAAGTCACTGAAGGAGGGTGGCATTTTATTATCTTCCTTACTGGGTAAACAGACACAAACTGGATTGGACTATTAGGATATGTGTTATCGGCCTAAGCCAAGCATCATAAATACAGTTCTCTGTGTAGTCACACATTGGGTTCTGGCAGTGACTTAAGGGAGATAGGAATCGGACCACGTCCTCAGAGCTATCCCTCTAGTGAGGAGTTGCTATAATGCAAGCATAGATCCTTTTAAGTAGTGGTGTCATCCATATACTAGTGCGATCATACTGCACACCTGGGGTCGGGAGGAAAGTCAGGTTTTGGAGGACTGTGTTAACTTCACACCGAGTTGTAGGTAGACGGCACCCTATGGCTATACCCCAAGGTAAAACAGATTAAAACCAACCTTTCTCCGTCATCCTCATCTCATCAGATCAAGGAGTTCTACTTTGCTCTGATATCATGAGTGTCACGTGGGTAATCTTTTGTTCTTATCCAATTATCAGATGAGGAGGTAATTTCTGTCTGGCCATTGATTGTTTTAAAATTGCTTCTATCAGAATCTTTGTCATTCATATGATTATGATGGAAGCATATCAATCCCTTTTCTGTATCCTTCCATTATAGAAGGCCTTGATTGCTGGCTTGAAACTCTTTGCTTGTGCTTAGCACCAGTTATTTTTAGAAGTACAAGCCATGGCCTTAGGCATCCGGGTCCGGATTTGTATATTACATTTATCAGAAGGGGTCAGAATACTTTGCTAATGTCCGTGGAATACAAATTTTTCTTTGGGATTTTTGAGGAAGACAGCTCTAACCCCCCCCCAATAAGTCATTAACTTTTATATCCGTCAGCAAGTCACTCCCCTCGCACATACTCCCTTGATAACAGTAGATTAGAAATTCCTGAAAATGTATTTTGCCATACAGAAATTGGACAACTAGGTAAAAAGTGTTGTGGAGCTCGGTGGAATGATATAGACAGGTGACAGGTGACAGGTGATTGGATGTGCCGTGGAGCCAGGTGGAATGATATAGACAGGTGGTTGGATGACTGGGTAAGAAGTGCTGTCGAAAGAGGTGGAAGGATATAGACAGGTGATTGGATGGCTAGGTAAGAAGTGCTGTGGGGTTAGGTGGAATGATATAGACAGGTGATTGGATGGCTAGGTAAGAAGTGCTGTGGGGTTAGGTGGAATGATATAGACAGGTGATTGGATGGCTAGGTAAGAAGTGCTGTGGGGCTAGGTGGAAGGATTTAGACAGGTGATTGGATGGATAGGTAAGAAGTGCTGTGGGGCTCTATGGCAGGATATAGATGGGTGATTGTATGAAGAGCCAAGAAATGCTGCGGGGCTCTGTTGCAGGATGGACAGGTGACTGTATGACTAGGTAAAAAAGTGCTGTGGGGCTCTCTGGTAGAATAAATACAAGTTATTGAATGACAAGGTGAGAAGTGCAGTGCTGCAGGGCTCTGTGGCAGAATATAGACGGGTAACAACCATTGGGAAAGGACTTAAAGCATCACAAGAATAGCATGTTTGTTCCATAACAGGACCATTTTGTTCCTATCAAGTGACGCATTTAAATGTCTGCAGATATATTTTTGGTGTTGAGTAGAACTTATTGAGAATCAGTCGCTGCAATTCTACAACTCCCCCTTATTGGCTTCCTGGATGTATTGCATGTTCAGTTTCTGTCTGGTAAAGGTTGCAACATCTGTCGCAGACAGTGCTGTGACCTTAGTCTGACCCAGGCATTGCAGTAAAGTCTGCCACAGACAGGGATGTACAAATCTAGTACAAGCAATTATGTCCATCTAATAGAGGCAGTGCTATAAAGTCTGGCACAGCCATGCATGTACGCCTGATACAGTGCTGTAGCGTCTAGAGGTCTACTACAGGAAGTGCTGTGCGTCTGAACACACAGTGCAGTGAAGTCTTGCACAGGCACCAATACAGGTTTGAAATAAGCAGTGTGATGAAGTCTAGCACAGCTAGTGCTGTACGTCTGACACAGGAAGTGCCATAAAGTTTAGCACAAGCCAGGGCTTAATTTGTAAAATAATAAGTGTTGGTGCCCAAAGTTTTTTTCAGAAACCGGCAGCCGGCGCTATTTAATGTCAGAGGTGCTGAATACCAAGGCTGTGTAGTCTTGATTCCACCGCATGGCTCTTTAATCCACCACCCCACACTCCCTGTCCCTTGACCTCTTTGTGCGGTTCTTTTTCATCCCTGCTTACTACCGTTGTCACTGTTTCACGTCTAAAAATGTTGCAGTTTCGCCTATCCCTACTCATAGTCTTCCTGCACACAAAGTCTTTCTATGAACTCTCTACTAACACTGAAAGAAGGCGGCTATATCTTTAACAAACTTGATGCACACAATTATCCCCCACTTACTTTCCTGTACTCGGATCTGGCTTTAGCCCTGGTGTTAATAGCTATGTCTAAATGAATCCTGCAGTGCCTAGGCGGCTTCAACCCTGGCGTTCGAAGCTATGTCTAAACAAATCCTACAGTGCCTAGGCGGCTTCAGCCATGGCGTTCGTGGCTATGTCTAAATGAATCCTACAGTGCCTAGGCGGCTTTAGCCCTGGCGTTCATAGCTATGTCTAAACTAATCCTACAGTAACTAGGCGGCTTTAGCCCTGGCATTCGTAGCTATGCCTAAACTAATCCTACAGTGCCTAGCCAGCATTAGCCCTGGCATTCATAGCTATGTCTAAACTAATCCTACAGTGCCTAGGCGGCTTCAGCCCTGGCGTTCATAGCTATGACTAAACTAATCTTACAGTACCTAGGCGGCATTAGCCCTGGCATTCGTAGCTATGTCTAAACGAATCCTACAGTACTGAGTCGGCATTAGCCCTAGCGTTCGTAGCTATGTCTAAACTAATCCTACAGTACTGAGGCGGCATTAGCCCTGGCGTTCGTAGCTATGTCTAAACTAATCCTACAGTACTGAGGCGGCATTAGCCCTGGCGTTCGTAGCTATGTCTAAACTAATCCTACAGTGCCTAGGCGGCTTCAGCCCTGGCATTCGTAGCTGTGTCTAAACTAATCCTACAGTACCTAGGCGGCATTAGCCCTGGTGTTCGTAGCTATGTCTAAACTAATCCTACAGTGCCTAGGCGGCTTTAGCCCTGGCGTTCGTAGCTATGTCTAAACTAATCCTACAGTGCCTAGGCGGCATTAGCCCTGGCGTTCATAGCTATGTTTAAACTAATCCTACAGTAGCTAGGTGGCTTGAGCCCTGGCGTTCGTAGCTATGTCTAAACTAATCCTACAGTAACTAGGTGGCTTTAGCCCTGGCGTTCATAGCTATGTCTAAACTAATCCTACAGTACCTAGGCAGAATTAGCCCTGGCGTTCGTAGCTATGTCTAAACTAATCCTACAGTGCCTAGGCGGCATTAGCCCTGGCGTTCGTAGCTATGCCTAAACGAATCCTACAGTCCTGAGGTGGCTTTAGCCCTGGCGTTCATAGCTATGCCTAAACTAATCCTACAGTGCCTAGGCGGCTTCAGCCCTGGCGTTTGTAGCTATGTCTAAACGAATCCTACAGTGCCTAGGCGGCTTCAGCCCTGGCGTTCGTAGCTATGTCTAAACTAATCCTACAGTGCCTAGGCGGCCTTAGCCCAGGCGTTCGTAGCTATGTCTAAACTAATCCTACAGTGCCTAGGCAGCATTAGCCCTGGCGTTCGTCGCTATGCCTAAACGAATCCTACAGTACTGAGGTGGCTTTAGCCCTGGCGTTCATAGCTATGCCTAAACTAATCCTACAGCGCCTAGGCGGCTTCAGCCCTGGCGTTCGTAGCTATGTCTAACCCTGGGCGGAGTTCGCGGAGTTGCGGTAAAAAAACTCCGACGCACTACGCGGAGCTCCGCGAGCGGCAGAGTTCAATAGAAAAATGCTGTTCGCGGTGATTGCACAGTGCCGGATGCTTGTCCGCACTGTGCAATCCTTACGAACGGCACCATGCACAGCGCAGGCTTTCCTTTTCTGCCGCTCGAGTAGATTTTCACTCGAGCGGCAGCTTTCTCAACGCGAACGGGCAGTTTCTCAGCGCGAGCGGTCGCGAGCATACGCGACCACTCGCAATGAGAAACCTGACCCCCGCGTTGAGAAATCTCGCCGGGAGGTTGATTTTCCACGCTCGCGCTCGCCAACTTGATGTTGACGATCGCAAACGAGGAAAAATCTCGCCGGGAGGTTGATTTTCCTCGCTCGCCAACTTGACGTTGGTGAACGCGAGCGAGGAAAAAAACTCTGCTCCGCTGCGCGAAGCAGAGTTTTTCGGAACTCTGCGAGCTTCGCGTAACGAGGAGTGCGGAAAACTCCGCAAACTCCGCGAGCGGAGCGGAGTTCACCGCCCAGGCCTAGCTATGTCTAAACGAATCCTACAGTGCCTAGGCGGCTTCAGCCCTGGCGTTCGTAGCTATGTCTAAACTAATCCTACAGTGCCTAGGCTGCATTAGCCCTGGCGTTCGTAGCTATGTCTAAACTAATTCTACAGTAACTAGGTGGCTTTAGCCCTGGCGTTCATAGCTATGTCTAAACGAATCCTACAGTACTGAGGCGGCATTAGCCCTGGCGTTCGTAGCTATGCCTAAACTAATCCTACAGTGCGTAGGCGGCATTAGCCCTGGCGTTCGTAGCTATGTCTAAACTAATCCTACAGTACTGAGGCGGCATTAGCCCTGGCGTTCGTAGCTATGTCTAAACTAATCCTACAGTAACTAGGTGGCTTTAGCCCTGGCGTTCGTAGCTATGTCTAAACGAATCCTACAGTACCTAGGTGGTTCTCTGCTGTATATATGTACCAGCCCCCCCTCCACCACGAAGCGAAGTCCCTATAGACTTGCGTCACTCACATCTCTTCTAACCAAGATGAACCCAGTTAAGCATCTGCGAACCCTGCTGTACCTGGTTAAGGCTCTGCTAACCCAGCTCTATAAGGTGATCTCACTACTAAACCGCAGCATCAAGCTATGGGTACTAGCCCAGAGGTATTGTACTGGTGGACAGTCAAAATATCGATTTTTAAATATCGAAGCACTGTTATATCGAGTTTTAAATATCGTAGGGACAAAATATCGAAGTCAAGAATATCTACAACCAGAATATCGAAGTTAAGGTAAGAAATATCGATGTTGCAAATATCGATGTTAGTAATATCGATAGTTAAATTATCGATGTTAATAATATCGATATTTATATGAGTGTTATGTATTTTAGTATGTATTTAAAATGTATGTGTTCTATATTTTTTGTTAAGTATTGTACTGTTTTTCTAAATATATGTATACATTTTTTAGAAATTAGTAATTTTTTATAAAAGTTAATTTTGCGTTTTAGTACCGTAGCGGGTTGTGGGTTTATAGGGGAATAGGGTGGGAAGTAATTTAATTATAGTAAATGAAATAATAATTTTTAGGAATTATTAATTTATTTTAATTAAATTTTGTGTTTTATTTCTGTAGCGGGTTGTGGGTTTATAGGGGAATAGGGTGGGAAGTAATTTAATTTTAATTAAGTAATAATTAATTTTTAATTATTGTTATTAATAATTGATTTATTGTTAATTAATTATTAATTGGTAATTAATTATTATTAATTGATAATTATTTTATTTGTATTAATTTATTATTGGAGTGGGTTGTGTGTTTTAGGGGAATAGGGTGGTAAGTAAATTATTTGTAATTAAGTAATTAATTAAGAAAAATTGAGTATTGATAATTAATTTTTCTGTTAATTAATTTTTAATTGGTTATTAATTTTTATGAAATATTATTTATTTGTATTGATATTTTTTTGTTAATTAATTATTAATTGGTTATTGATTTTTATTAAATATTATTTATTGGTATTGTTAATTATTTATTTGTTAATTAATTATTAATTGGGTCTTAATTTTTATTAAATATTATTTATTGGTATTGATAATTACTTTTTTTGTTAATTAATTAATAATTGGTTATTAATTTTATTACATATTATTTATTGTTATTGGCATTTTTTTAAATGTAATTATCAATTGCAAATTATTTTTATTAATTGATTAATTGGAAATTAATTTAATTGTGTGAAAATTTATGTGGAGTGTGTTGTGTGTTTATTGGGGAATAGGGTGGGAAGTATTTGATATTATTAAAGTAATTATTATTATTGATATATTTGTAGTTTTTTTTTTTTCTAAATTTATTAATCATTATTTGATTACAATATTTTTTTCATTTATATGTATGTTATTTTCAACATCTACGTTGTCCAATGCTTTCCCTACTGTTGCACTCACTGGAGTGGGAATAGTAATTTTTACCCTTACGCTATCCAGCGCTTTCCCTACTCTTGCACTT
The DNA here is from genome assembly GCA_963921515.1 of Calotriton arnoldi. Classification (NCBI taxonomy): domain Eukaryota; kingdom Metazoa; phylum Chordata; class Amphibia; order Caudata; family Salamandridae; genus Calotriton; species Calotriton arnoldi. Next base: position 1,291,691 of record CAWUFW010002105.1, read on the forward strand.
TCTGGAGTGGGAATAGTAATTTTTACCCCTACGCTATCCAACCCTTTCCCTACTGTTGCACTCACTGGAGTGGGAATAGTAATTTTTACCCCTACGCTATCCAGCGCTTTCCCTACTGTTGCACTCTCTGGAGTGGGAATAGTAATGTTTACCCCTACGCTATCCAGCGCTTTTCCTACTGTTGCACTCACTGGAGTGGGAATAGTAATTTTTACCCCTACGCTATCCAGCGCTTTCCCTACTGTTGCACTCTCTGTAGTGGGAATAGTAATTTTTACCCCTACGCTATCCAGCGCTTTCCCTACTGTTGCACTTTCTGGAGTGGGAATAGTAATTTTTACCCCTACGCTATCCAGCGCTTTCCCTACTGTTGCACTCACTGGAGTGGGAATAGTAATTTTTACCCCTACGCTATCCAGCGCTTTCCCTACTGTTGCACTCTCTGGAGTGGGAATAGTAATTTTTACCCCTACGCTATCCAACGCTTTCCCTACTGTTGCACTCACTGGAATGGGAATAGTAATTTTTACCCCTACGCTATCCAGCGCTTTCCCTACTGTTGCACTCTCTGGAGTGGGAATAGTAATTTTTACCCCTACGCTATCCAACCCTTTCCCTACTGTTGCACTCACTGGAGTGGGAATAGTAATTTTTACCCCTACGCTATCCAGCGCTTTCCCTACTGTTGCACTCTCTGGAGTGGGAATAGTAATTTTTACCCCTACGCTATCCAGCGCTTTCTCTACTGTTGCACTCACTGGAGTGGGAATAGTAATTTTTACCCCTACGCTATCCAGCGCTTTCTCTACTGTTGCACTATGTGGAGTAAGTATATATATTAATTTATATGTATATGTTTAATTTATTTTAACATTTAAGTTATTAGTTATTATTTTTAAATATCTTTTAATATTTTTAACTATATTTCTTTTAATTATATGTATTATTTACTTAATTTTACATTATTATTAAAACATTAAAAAAAACAATATTTTTAACTTCGATATATATTTTTTTCGATATTTTTGTACTTACCTTTATGTAGATTGGACTTCGATATTTTTGACTTCTATATTTCTGTGTCGATATTTTTGCAGGTCGATTTTCTGTCCGTCGATATTCTGTCATACATTCTCAGCCTTGCTGTACAATGTTATGTCCCAACTAGTACCACCGAACCCCGTTATGTCTCTAGTGACCTTGCAGCACCCAGTTATTTCGCTTCTAACTGTAGTGCCCAGCTGTGAGCCAGCTGTGCTGTAGCAATCTCCTCCTGTGGTTCCTCTGCTGGCCCCGATGTACCCAGCCTGAGCCTGCCTCGATGACCTCTCTTCCTCGTGTCCATCCTTCCCTGATGCCGCCTCCTCCAGGGCCCTCTCCGGGGGGCGTGGATGCTGTGCCAGGGGGCCCTGCTCTTCCGCAGCGCTCAGCACGGCTGGGCTCAGCAGCAGAAGGCACAAGCTTACTGCTGAGCGCTTTCATAATCGCTTTTGAACATTTAATTATACTGTTTGACAACACATTCACAAACTCTCAAAATAAATCCTTGGATGAGCCGCCTGCCTGTTACCAGGGTCGGGCGGAACAGCGCTTTGACGGAAACGCCGTGCACAGATCGTCTTTTTATGCAGTGTCAAAACATTCACGCTTGCCAATATGTAGACTCGCTGCTCATCAGCTGAGAGACTTTCCAAGAAATGCGCTTTTCCCCATAGCCTTATGTATGTTTTAGGTAATTTAGAGCCTGCTGATAGTACAAAAAAGCACAACATAATTTGAGCTTATGTTTTTAACACCGCCGAACTGGAGCTGAGGTGCGGTCACTTGTGTTTAGAGTTCGCTTTTACCGGCAGCCTTGAGTTTGTGGTACGAACGAGTGTAAACATACCGAATGCGGAAAAAGTACACACAGAACTCACACTAATATGGTTTGTTTGCATGTTCACCAGAGGCGCAACCAGAGGCGCAACTAGAGCCAAATTTCTGGTGAGTCTACTAAAAATTTCGGGGGGGCGGGGCGGGGCGGGGCTAATTCTTCCAGCAATAGGCAGAGTGGAGATGCAGGGGCTCTAAGAAGGGGTGAAAAAACAACAAAGCGCCTCGTTAACAAGTAAATGGTCTTTTAAAGACCTGTGAAGTACCAGGTGCGGCTACAATAAGATGGACGCCAGACCAGTCAGCCCACAGCAGCTCAAAAACTGTCTGTGTGTGTGCCCGGGAAGCTGTCGCAGCTCGGGCTGACACACACAACAGGGGGGTCGTTGCGCGCCTGATGTTCACCATATACCAAACTGAACCAAGAGCTTTCATTCCCCTTCAGTGAAAAGAGTATGACAATGTGTGCTGTTTGAAACTCAAAATGTTTGCTTTTAGCCAATGTATTTTTAGATTGACGAGGGCCTGGCTGATCTCCCACCAGTTAAGTTTTGCAAAAACCATGAGCAAGCCTCGGCAAAAAATTAACAGGGAGAGCTGAGCCAGAGCCGAGCCAAAGGTCTGCTTGGGATCTTCGAGGCCGCTCCTGAGCCAAGGCATGCAAATATTTGCTATGTAAATCATACAGAAACATCACATAAAATATGATAAAGTCTCTTAAAATTTTTTAAAATTGTATTTCTTTAACACGTGGCAGTTTTGACATTGATAAGACACATTATAGCACTGCAGTGAGAAGTGAATCTTAAAAGCGATAGTGTTGCATATCTGGGGCCGTATTACACATTATCAATGCTTGCACCTGGCGCACCTTTCAAAAGGTGCGCCGGGCACAAACAGTGATTATGCGCCCCATTATGGTGTATGCGCTTCCCCCAGGGCAGCGGCAAACTGTCATGTGAAAATATGGAGCAGCCGCTCCGTGTTTTCACTGTGCAGGCGGCACCCGGGGTTTAGAGATCCCCTTGCAGGGGGGTGCAGTCAGTGACTGCACCCGCCTGCAAGGGGATGGCTGGGGGGGTCCATGGGACCCCTTTGCCCCCTGCAGAGGGCTACTGTCAGGAGGCGCGCTGACAGTGCGCCACCTTTTAAATGGCGCACTGTCAGTGTGCCTCCTGAGGGCTTCTTTGACTCTGCGTCCACGTCTGTAATATGGAGTGGGCGCAGAGTCAAAGGAATTCCCTCATTTGCATAGGGCACGCCCCTATGCAAATGAGGGAATTAAGTGCCCCGGCACTATCGGTATTATAGAAGGGGACGCACAAGCATCTGCGTCCCCTTCTATAATACCAAAGTGCCCCGGGGGTGCGCAAAGCGGGTGCAAACGCCCGTTGCTCCCCCGGGGCACCATCTGTAATACGGCCCCTGGTAGTCTGAATTCACTTATTTGAAAGTGCTTTCATACGCAATAATGAAGATAAAAGAGTTTTGGTGAAATAAAATATTTGCCTGAGATCACACAATTTAAGCGGGAAGCCGCGATTTATCCAGGTTTTCTGTTTTCAGTTTGTACAAATCAGAAAGTAAATAGGTATATATTTGTCTTCCCATATGTTACAGCTTTGCTTTTATCTCTTAGTGCATTTTTTTGCAGTGTTTGAAGTATAGCGCAAACTCAACTCAAGGTATTGGAGCGCTTTTCATGAGCACCAGTTACATTACACAAGTCACATGCATTGTTTACAGGCATGGGGAGATTAAGTGATTGGCCCGGAATCACATGATGTTGAACTGATTCGAGACTTGAACCTGCTTCTCTAGTTATTCACTCTGCAGCTCTGGCCATAACACCACATCCTGGTCAAAGGGAGGAAGGCAGAAGCCACATGAAAGCTTGCCTCATTACGGGCTCGAGGTTCAAAGAGAACTTCGAGCTGAGCCAGAGCCAGGCTTCAGGCTCGAGCCTGGCTCGAGATTTCAGTGGCTCGCCCCCCTCTACTTATTGGCTTTGCCAGTGCTTGTTTTGTTTTTATGTTTAATTCGTTATTGTTTGAGGGAAGCTCTTTTGGATGAGTGTGATTAGATGTAGGGGGACAGACACTTAAAATACCATTCATAGTAGTGAGGTGATCAAAATAGCAAGTCATAATTGAGGGAAAGATATATTTAATCAGCTGTGAAGACTTGTCTGAGCACAGTACGTTTCTTCTTAGTTATCGAAAAGCCTGGGTAACATGTGTAGTTCTGTGGGGAGAGCATTCTACTTGGCAGCTCCTGGAACTCATCATTTGCAAAGACAGGAGATCTGGCCTTGACAATCTTTTATATTTCTGTTTTTACAAACATATAAAAAGTAAAAATGCTGCCTTCCAAAGGTAAAAGACACACAGATGATGAACGGAATGCAGAGCAAATCAAACATTCACCCCCAGTCCAGAGATCTGGGTTAAATCCATCCTTCTTTTGTTCACCATGCCACCCGAGTTCAAAGGTGGCATGCACATGGCTAAAGTGGGCTAACCCATTGTCTCATACTGTAGTTTGTGATGGACGAAAGCAAAATGTGAATGGTACTTGAACTGACCAATGGATGAAGAGAGCTGGCCAAAAGTCAGTCTGTCTGTCTGTCTGTCTGCTGTCTGTCTGTCTATCTATTTTATTTTTAGTGTTTTGGGGAAAGACAAACATGGCGACACAACTAAATCTGTTTCCAGGCCAGACTTAAAAAGAAGCCCAGGTGAGCATGGAGACTCACACGTGTTGCACATTCGGCATCTTTTTCTGAGTGTAGTTAATTGTCTGAACCTTTATCACAGTTTAATAGAAAAGAAGGCCACCTGGCACTCAGTAAGGAAAGGTTGAGCATCAGCAGGATTCAGGATGAGCAGATATTTCTGCCAAAGAATAGGTCTGTGTTTTGCATCTAACAATTGCACATCTATTCCATTGGTTCTGAAGGTGTCGAGAGTGCTCTCACTCCACCTTAGGGAGGTACAGAAAATATACGTTGACGCAAGAACAATATATGAATTTCTGCTCCTGAGACCTTGTCATGTTCAAACACTGGTGGATTCAGACCCTCTACAGTCTGCTGGGGCAATTTAAAGTTGATACATACTCGAATGTATGAAGTACCCTCCATAATGTAAATATGATGCAACCCCATGAGGTAAGAACAAGCCTTTTCACCTCCATGGGGAGCCGCACATGATGAAGAGAGCTTTTCATATTCAGTCACCAACGGAAAATGCAGTTAAGAGAGTCAGGTGGATAGGATGAGATGCTTAGTAAAAGCTGTCAATAGCAGGGGCGAGCTGTGCCACCTTCATGTAAAGAATTGGAGGGGACTCACTTTGAGTATTGGTTGCAGCTAGTGGCAGCCATATCCCACACGCCTATTGAAGATTAAAGATCGCTCACAGGAGAGTTGGTGACATCGAGTAAGATATGCATCAGAAATAGTTTGACAAAGAAGAGTGGGGGAATTATAGAATTAGTTTGATCTACCTCTCTGAATGAATACTGCAGAAGAGGGGTCACGAGATGAGACTTATCGTGAGAAGTTCAGGAGTAGGGGTGAATGATACCGAATCTATCCACATGCCTATGAGGGTGACACATTGTAGTTCTAAAGGTGCCCTTTTCATGACCTTGTTTACAGGCAAATTTTAACCTCTGATCTCTTTCTAACTCACAGGCCCTTAACACTGAATCAAACTGCTTTGGATGTTTCTATGTTTCGGCCAACCACCAATTGATGGCATTTGCACCAATCAGGTTGGCTGAAACGGTGACCACCGGTCCTGCCTGGAAGGCCAGAATCAAAATTCTAAAGTTGGAAGGCTATATATTTCTCAGAGGGCTGTTTTAATAAGTAATCCCATTAATTCCACACATACAGCTTTTGAACAAAAATTATCTTCCACCTTAATCAGCATTATTAAAATGAACTTCATAGGTTGGTGATGAATGAATTTAACATAATTCCTTCTGCACTGATAAGGGAAGAATGCGGAACAGACTATAAAAGACATCTGGTATACATGAGTAGACACATTGTAAAAGCCAAAACTGAGCTAGACACGTGAGCAGAGTCTATTGTGTTACGTACTGGAAGGAGATGCCCAGAGTAGATGTGGCTGGTGGTAGTTTTCTGACGTCAGTTTTAATATGCCTAGGGGTCCTTCGCATTACCCTCGCAGTGAAAGCTCCCTGCCATTGCCTCCCCATGCAACACAGTTCTCCCTCGTCTTCCTCTTGTCATCCAGTAGTCTGATCTGCAGTTTGGAACTGCACTATTGATTCATTCTCCCTCTTATTTCTACTTGAACCTCATTGTTATCCTCCTGCTTTTCTTTTATTGTCTTACTTCCTTTTTTACCACAGCTGTTACTATTTCATTTGTTTATATAGTCTAGATCTTCACTCCCCTTTTCTCCTCAGAGTTCTCTCATTGACCCTGCATTCTCCTCTTCTTTGTTCTCCTGCTACTTGCAATTCTTCTTTCTCCTTTAATCCATACAGTTCTCCTTTTTGCTCTTTCATCGTTTTCCTCTCCTTTATTCTCCAGTGTGTTACTCTTTCCTCCTGTCCCCTTTCCCCTAACTTCTCTCTCATTCTTTCATCTTCCATGTATTCTCCTGTTTTGTTAGTCATTTCTGGTTCCTCACTGTTCTATCTCAGTCTCCCTTTATTCACCTGATTGATATTCTTCGTTCCTCTTTTCTCCTTAGGGTTTGCTCCTTCCTACCTGATTCCTTCTTTTGTTCTCCTCTTTGTTCTCCTCCTTTCTCATTTAAGTCTTCCACTCCCTGCTCTGCTATTGTCTCTTTCCCATGTATTTATCTGTTTTCCTTTTTGCTTGTCCTCTTTTCTCCTTAAGCTTCACTCCTTCGCTTTGTCAAGTTTATTCTCCTACTCTCCTTTGTTCTCTGAGTTCCCTCATTCTATCCGCTTCTCGTTTTTGCTATTTTCTTTCTCTCTTTTTCCTATGTTTTCCTTTTCCCATCCCATGCTTCGATTTTCCTTTCACTTAAGCCTATTTATTCCCTTCCCTACTCTGTTTTCTTCTGGCTTCCTTTCTTGTCATAGGTCTCTCTTCCTGCCCAGCTCAGGTATTCAACTGCAGTGTTTCTTCTTTCCACCTTTCTCCTCACAGCTCCCTCCTCCCCAAACTAGGCTATCTCACATCTTCAACCTATCCCAGTGCTGTGTTTTCTTCTCTTCATCATTTTCTTCACACCTCTGTCCCACCTCTCTGCTTTACTTCATTCCCGGCTCTGTCTACATTATCTAGCTCATAAATATGACTAAGTCCCAAATAGGAGAGAAATCCAGGGCTTTTTCAGGACCAAGCAAAGACTTTGCCAGTAAACCTTCTCCCAGCCTTATCAACAGGCGCATAATCTTTATCGTTTTAAGGGTTTGACTTAAAAATTAATTCTGAAAAAAACAAGAGGAAGCAAACATTAATGAGCCCGGTATATAAAAAAAATATAATAATTTAGCAATTTTTACTGTTACCATAGAAACCACTCAGCTCTTGCTCTTGCTAATTAGTTGGATTTTACACATTTTATATTTGGAAATGCAAATCAGATTTCATAAATTATTTCGTATTTTCCCTGTATATTTACAGTGCTTCGCGGACCCTCGCACGGGAAGTCAGAGATATTAATTAGTGACAGAGAGGAGCGCAGCCCTTGCATTCACAAGATGTTCTTCCTACAAATATATCGAATTTACGGGAGGAGCTTTTGTGCACCCGCGATCCTCTGTTATCAAGCAAAACAAAATTCAGACCGACAGCCAACACACCTGCATTGTACGGTAAACGCTAAGAAAAGCTCCTGCTATCGGCTGGGAAAAGTAATTCAGGAGTAGGGTGATGCTTAATTAACCCAGGTGTGGGACTCTGGGCCTGCAAGTGTAGAGTGAGCCTAAAAAGGCAGCGCAGGCCCGTTATAGCAAGGTGCGTAGCTTAAGCGTCCTGGACCAACACCCATCCATCCACGGCGAATAAACATAACAGAAAACACAACACAGCCAATAGGCGCCGAGGTTACAAGGCTACTTTACAAATCACCAAAATAAATAAAACATAAGATTCGTCTTTAACATCCCTCGTTCGTCACATAAGTTCGTGCGTTGCCCGTGAATGAATTAGAAAACACTGAAGACTGCCCTCGTACACATCCTATTCTACCCCACTGAAGTGAATAAGCCTTGGGTCCCTGCTGTCAGAAGACCAGGAAGGACCCCGCAGGATCCCAAAACAAAGCAGCCAGTGAAGGGCTTCCGGGCACCCAGCTAAGAAAAATATACTGAGAGGATGCAGCTCTGCGAGCGACGGGCCTGTCCCGACAGAGCGCCTCCAGTCCGGGCTTCCGTCCGCGCAGCTTTCCCCACATCTGGCCCAGCTGTGTCTCACGCAGAAATGAGCAGAAAGGAACAACCCCTTGCTGTGATGTCACTTCCCAATGCTGGTTGGTGCAAATATGCCTATATATGTGTGTATACAAAGATTAAAGAGACGTTATAGTTAGGTATGGTGGTATGACCCTTGATTACATTAAAAAAGCAAAAGTTCACTGAAACAAAGCAAATGTTAAAGTGATGGTATAGTTAGGGTTTGAAATTAAATAAAAACTAACATTTAAAAACCCCAAAAACACTGAAATTTGTCAGTTATAGATCAGTGAACTTAGTATAGCTTGTGCCCCTGCAACATGTTGCTTATGACATCACATGTCATGTTAAATGACATAATTGATGACATCACTTATTACTTCTCAAATGTCACCACTGATGAAATCATCCAAGCTACTGCACCTAAAATTACTCTAAAGGCCGCTACATCATTTTGGAAAACAAAGTAGGTAATAAAGGGATCACAAATATATACAGCATAGATTGACTATAGTCCCATACGTTCATGTGTGAAATAGACGGTGTAGTACTGGAGACAAGTCTGAATCCACTGAGATAATATATATAGAATGCACAGTTTAACTACCAGTAAAGTTTTAAGTGCAAACAGTACTTCATTTAAGAGACTGAGTGCAACTACAGTGAGTTGCAGAACTGCGTTACAAATAGGTTGTGGCTTAAATCAAAGTCTTGTTGCCAAAACATGCAAATGTCATTCTGCTCATTTCAGGAACATGTGTAAGGTGTTTTGTTGCAAACTATGGAGGGTTGCGCACAGGCAGTTGTACAGGACCTTGTTGTGCATGCCTTTACAGTGGCTTATGCATAGAAACGGTTGACTTAAAATTCTATGTCAGACGAGGCATTCAACAGGTACATCTCACTAAAGTAAATATTCACAGTCTGTTGATTTCAAAATATATTAAACTGATGATTGCATTAATGTTTATAAAGACATTACCGGGGCTATTCACAAAGGTATCTTACACTTGTGAATAATTTACACGTGCAAGTTTACTCTTACATAAATTGCTGATCGCATTAATGTCTAGAGAGATTATGTTTCTTACACACTTGAATACCAGTAGGAAAGAGCATAATATCGTCTACATTTGGGTGATTTGACAGATGTGCTTCAGTGTCTGTGTATTGCAAAAGGTTATACCCATTAGCACTACAGAGGCTATAGAAAATGTGGGCTAGGTGTAGGTCACTGAATACCTTTCATTATGAAAAGCTGGAGAGGATGAGGGGAGAGAATGTGATGTAACAGCCAGAGCTGCCGACCTTGGAACTGGGGAACCAGGATTTAGTCTCAGTGTCAGCTCAACATTCTGTGATTCTGGGCAAAACACTAAGAGTTTGATTTAGATCTTGGCAGGACTGGTCCCGCCATTGCTTTTTTTGGCGATATTCCTGCCTGCTGCCTTGGCGGTCCGCCCGCCCGGTTTAGAGGTTGGCTGGGCATTGGAGGGAAGACCGCTGCAGTCCCACTGACTCCGCCAGGATCTGTCTCCCGCATCGACAACATCAGAGGCTGGAGTGGCTGTTGGAGGGAGTCCCACTGAGATTCCAGCATCCAGATTACGAAGTGCCATTCTATCGAGGCAACTGTGTGCTCGGGTTGGCAGAAATGAAGTAAAAGATGCGAAAACTCACCCTTTTCGGGGTGCCACCACTGATTCCATCTTCAATGCCATTTTCCAGGTACTTGCTGTGCTGCTGGTACTTGAACACAATGCTCAGCCATCCCATTGTTGCCAGAATGTAAGGTAGGGTTTTGTGGTGGGTGTGCGTGTACAGTCAATGGTGTTTGTAAGTTGTCGGTGTGCATTGTTATATGTACAAACAATGGGCACTTCACATTACCTACATGTACATATTGCTATATACACAACATATGTGTGTATTGAGATGCAAATAAGTAGTACTTGCCTGTCTCCACATCACCATTGCCCCACTCCGTCAGGACTCCGCCGCCAAGACACCGCCAGCACAATGGTAACATCTAAATCGGCTCGATGGAATCACCGCCGGCCTGACAGCGATGGAGTACTGCTAGCCAGCAGAGAAGACCGCCGCGGCGGTAGTCTCTGCTGGCTAGCAGTACTCCATCGCTGTCAGGCCGGCGGTGATTCCATCGAGCCGATTTAGATGTTACCTAAATATGTTATCTAAATATGGCGGGTGGACCGCTGTCAACTCGACGGGGTAGTTAGGACCACCGCCGTGGCGGGACGATGGTAAGACTGCCAAGATCTAAAGCAGGTCATTAATCTTCCTGTGCTTGAAAGACAACAACAACAAAACAAAAATCAATGTGTCCTTCTGTTGTGTAACTAGTGCTCATGGAAAGCGCTCCAGTACCCTCGGGACAAGTTTGCGCTATCTAAAAACTGCAAAAAAAAGTTATACCAAACTGTCAGATTCATTGGATAATATCATCAGTGATGCCATCAATTATGTCATTTGAGGTGTCATGAGTGATGTTTTCAATGATGTTATTTAACATGTCATTAGTGATATGTGAGGTCATAAGCAGTGCATGGTGGGGGCTCACGTTATAGTTGGCTCACTGAACTGTAAATGGCGCCTTTTAGTGTTTTTGATTCTACATTTATTTTTATCTCATTTTAGCACCTAACTAAACTATAATGTCATTTTAAGCTTTGTTTTTTTTTCAGTGACTTTCTAGGGTTTTACAGATAAGCTAAGATCTTATTACCATAACTAACTATAACATCACTTTAAGATTTGTTTTTTTCAGTGAATTTCAGTTTTTTTAAGTAAGGGAAGATACATATTACCATAACTAACTATAACATCTCTTTAACATTTGTCTTTTTTAGTGAATTTCTGTGTTTTTTAAAATCATATTCAGGCAACACCCCCACTCCGCACGCCCTCAATGATTAGGTTGCTGCTCCTGCTCATTTTGGCCTGCCCTCTGTGATCAGCTTGCTGCCTTTGACTTGCAGAAGGGGGCCCCTTTTGGACCTTTCCGACATGGCCCTAGAGGTCAGGGAGTGCCCACCCTGGCCCCTTATAGTTTTAAAAAAAAGATCTTCAACTGGGCCCATGGGAATTAGGAGGCACCTCACAAGGGCAGCAGAAGTGTTAACCGGATCCAAACACCGTTTGAACTGGCTTTGACATTTACCACGGCCTGCTGTAAGACCAGTAAAACGTAGGTATGTGTGTCGCTTGGCTTCCCGGGTCCTTTACCCAGTCGCAGGCTTGAGCAATTCACTTGTCAAAAAAGACTGACTGCTGGCACACGCTGGCCAGAGACTGAGTCCCCAAGTCCTGTAATGGTAGCCGTAGGATTTTGTTTGTAGAGGCACCCAGCCAATCAAATTACTCAGTACTACAGGACTGGACCTGGTCCCATGGTACAAGAAAAGCCCAAGGGAGAAAATAACTCCTTTGGCCAACCAGAAGACACCATTTAAAAAAAATTGTGGTCACATGGGACTCCCTTTGGAATCAATCATTCAGATAAACCTATTTTTTTAAACCTTTTCAAGTGCATCCCGAGCACCTCTTTAAATGCAAATTTCTCAAAAACGACTGAACAGATTTACACAACCTCACAAAAAACATGCTTTCTGAGTAAAGTCCTAACTTTCTGTCAAATTTGATGTAATTCCATTCTGCCGTTTTTTCTGTATTGGTAAGAAAGGTTTCCTGTGGGAATTTATATGGGAATTCAATGTTTTTGGGCCCCACTTTTCTTGACTGATCAGTGCAAAACTTTCCAGGAAGGAGCAGATGTGGATGAACTTGGGGAGAGGGGCAGTGAGTCCCCCTCCCCTTTATGTAAGTTATCGGCTCAGGTTTTGGGGTCCCCAGGGCCTCTCCTGCCCCAGGGAGGGGGGCCACATGGCCCTCCTCCCCTTCAATGAACACTCGGCCCCAGGGTATGGGGTCCCCAGGGCCTCGTGGAGGCTTGGGGAGTGGGGCTGTGAGGCCCACATCCCTTATAAAATTATCAAATTGAATTAGACTGAATTATTGTTTCAAAAATGAACTCAAAACACAAGAACCAAAGGTGGCAGAAGTGTGTCTCCCCAGCTGCAGTCTACAGTCACTCATGAATATGTGGGGGATGACCATGTTGCTGCATTGCACATGACCTACATTGATGCTCTTTTCAAAGTCCCCCAAGAAGACGCAATTCCTCTTGTTGACATTCCTTCTGTTTGTCCTGGTATGTTCCTAACCTGACTAGCTTAAGCACAAAAATAGCCTGTTTTAATAATCTACTAAAATTGAACAACAATGGCTTTAGATCTTGCCCTGAAATACCAAAAGTAACAAAAAGTAAATCTACCTTCCTGAATGGCTGTTCTGGATAAGTAGACTCTAAGTGCTTTTTGGCCATCCAAAGTGTGTAAACGTTTCTCCTTTAGCGAGAAAGGACATGGAACATAAACTGGTATAACCAAGTCATTCCCACAATGGAAAGATGAAGGTAGCTGTGGGGCAAACTCAGGAGTAGGATGAAGAATCATCTTATCTGGAAATAATTTTTAAAATGACTCATAACTAACCGTGGGCCACGAACTCCGATCCGCTGGCGGAGTTTGCGGATTTTTGCATACTCCGCGTTCCGCAGAGAACGCGAAGTCTGCAAAAACTTCTGACTCCGCAGCGGAGCGGAGTTCAGCCCCGGACCCTCCTGCCTCCCACCCCTGCAATAAATATTTTTAAATAAAATTACAATTAAAGTAAAATAAAAGCCCACTTACCTTTATCGAGGCGTCTCCGGGCTGCCCTCCTCCTCCTCGCCTTAATCCCCTACGTCAGATGTACATCATGGTAGAACTGCGCATGCGCGCGCAGAAGCAAGGAAGAACATTCAAGGTTGTCACAAGCAGCAAATCTATCTTTGGAAGCCCAAAGCACCTTTTGCTGGAATACTGTCTGAGTTAATGAGTATGATGACTCTGCTCAGGCAGTCTGCAGGTCCTTTCTCCCTCTCCAGAACAAACACTTCCCTCAGAGTTGGAGATTTGTCTCTGCACATGGAGACAGAAACACCAGAGATTGAATCAGAGAACCCTATTGCTAATTGTTATACCCCATAACCATTCAGTTGTATGTTCTGACATGAACATCGTTGTCTTTCACCATTGGGGAAAAGTGCAGAAGGGCTACCTGAACTGCCTTGACCTCACTGTAACTGGATAAGAATGCTGCTTGTTGCCTGGACCGTCTCCCTGGGCTGTCACCTCCCAAAGAGTGGTTCCCACCTCAACTTGGTGGCATCTGTTGTTACTATCCTGATGGAGTGGTTCTGTAGTGGGTTCCTTTGTCAAGTTCTCTTCTTTCAACCATCCCTGAACAGACTGACCAATCTCTGATATTGCCAGACTCTCCATTTTGAATTGTTGAGAGCTTGGAATGCCAATAGTTCAATATGTGGTTTGACAGAGGCTACATATGCAACCTGGTCTAAGGCAGTATCATCAGAGTTGAAGCCATCATACTCTGCACCTTAGCCGTGACCGAACACTGTATGTGAGCTGGGATAATAGATTGGCAACCAGTTTCCGTTTCCTTGTTAATGCAGTAAAACTTTCCTGAACTCCCCCCTGTAATGTGCTACTATGAATTGTAGGTTTTGCGTTGGTGAGATTTTGAGTGGCTTAACAACAATCTGTGATCTTAAAGCAGATTGCATGCTTGTTCCACATGTTGGGGGGACCTTTGAAAAATGAAAACAGCAAATCAACCCGCCATCTATATAAGAAAACACATGAATCAATTTAGAATGGATTACAAAACCAATGGTGCTAGTACTTTGGTGAAAACCTTTGGAAAAGATGATAGGCCAAATGTGAGAACTCTAAATTGATAATGTTTTCCTTGAACACAGAATCAGAGATATTTTTGTGGTGAGTGATAAACTTGAACAGGAAGGTAAGCATCAAGAAGGTTCAATGATGTGAAGAAATCTCTATTGTTAAAAAGGGGTGAACCTTCCTGAAGATTCAACACTTTGAATGTCATAAGGGGCAATACTGAAGTTACTGTTTTCAAAACTAGTACTGTCCTGTAATTCTCTGGCAATTTCCGCACTGTAAAAAGTTTAAATAAAATCATCTTCCTCTCGAATTCTGGGGAACTGGAATCATGGCGCTTTTTTCTAACAATCTTTGGATCCCTTCTAGCAAAACCTGTTTCTTTTGACGGTTATTTGGAGGAGGAATGATGTGAATTCAATCAAGTGGAAGAGTTTGAAAGATTATGTCATCACCACTCTTCACAATGTCCAAAACCCATTGATCCATCACTGAGATTCTCCATTTCTCCAAGAACAGCATCAAGCAACTCGCCTAACCCCCCAGACAATCACCCCCCAACACTGGATGGTGATGAGGAACTATGGCATAGTCAGGCTTTCAATAATGGTTGGTTTTAACTTACTACTTCAGACTGCTGTGGCCGGGCGGGATTTATCTGAAGGAGGGAAACCATTTCACCTTCCTCCATAGGGTTGATTTGTTAATGTAGCTTGGAAAGATGGACAAACCATTCTAAGGGCTTCAAAACAATGTCCTTTCTCTGGCTGTTTGAACTGAGCCATCAATTTTCTGTCTTCCATTGACTTTTTTGTTGTCATATTCTCAAGTTGTGTCCCAAACAAACATCAAAAAAGATTTCTGGGTTGAGTCTGCTTTCCATGATCTCAACCAAATTTGATGTCTGGCTGCAATTGATGAACTAGCTGTGGCAGCTGCAGCACTCAGAGATTCAAACGATATATCTGACATAAATGGGACCTGTTGATACATCATTGCCAGAGTTGAGGTCACCTCAGCACCGTGCTCTAGAAGATCAGCTAATCTCTGAAAATCCTTCATAAAGGATTGGATAATGTAACTTGCATACGCTGAAGCTCTGATCAAAGAGTTAAAAGCTGCATACGATTGTTTGATAGACAACTCCACTCTCTTATCTACAGGATCAGTTAGTGATGTCACCTCCGTTATTTTAGTGCCTTGGGATGATAATCTTGCCAGCATAGAGTCCACTTTAACAGCAGATGGAAACTCTTAAGTGAACACCTGGAGTAGACACCTCTTAGAAAACAAAACAAATTTGTATCCACTTTTGCCATTCCCAGTCCATGACTTTTCTAACAATACTATGAAGCGGTAAACTTTAAGGGTCTTTCTTTTGATATTGAAAAATATGTCTTCTTCTTCATCTTGGATTAGGACGTCAAGCAAAGCCATGTTTTCTCTTAGGTGTTGCAGTACTTCTTAAACTCTGCTCCTGAATAAATCTTCCATTAAACTCTTCTTCCTCTGCATCTTGAAATGCACCACCATGGGAATCTAAATGTGGCTCTTAGGAAATGGAGAGGCTGCTCTCACTTTAAAAGCTTCTGCTTACAGCCATCTCTATCATTCTCTGAATATCCCCCATTATTGGCACCTGGTCTGTGGATTGCTCATTGTTCAGGTCTGGACACTTATCCGTAATCCAGTCAGGGTCTTCTGTTGTCCGATGTACGGGTGATTCTTTATGGAAGCCACAATGCTACCTCCCATTGTAAGATGTGGTTGGCAAGTGCCCTCAAGAAGCTGCTAACTTCTCAGGAGGAAAAAGCCAAAGGCAGAAAAAATCTCCTTGCTGGATGAAGAGTTTAGAGGGTTGAAGAAAAACAGGAGTCTGAAATAAAATAGTGAAATTCGTCTGGAGTGAGGAGTCAGGATCAGCAAGTGGAAGTAGCGATGAACACAGCTTTGTTGCTACGCACTGTCCAACCAAACTAAATCCTTTATGGAGTAAAAGAACAAGAAAAGGAAATTACATCAAACATCACATGACAGGAAACACAAAGTATTGGGAAAACCAGAAAGGAATCAAGGAAGAAACAGCCATGATGGAAAAGAAAAAGAAATGAGAACAAAAGCCGGAAATGGACTAGTTGATGAGCAGCTTTAAAAGGCAGCTGCAAACCCTCAGACAGGCGATTGCCATTTTGGAGTTGAAGGATCAAGGAGCAGCAGCTAGGAGTACAGCAGCACGAGGAAAGGCAGCCCTAGGAGAGTGAAACTCATAGCATGCAGCTGCTGGCTTCATGTGGTGTCTCCTGAACCACGGAACCACGCAATGTACGTGGGTCTGAGGCTTGCGGGCAGTTGAGACACTGCGACGGCAACACTCACTCTCCTCTTGAAAAGTGTGCATATCCCTCAATAAGCTACCTTTTAGAAGAGTTGTTATTTATTAAGCTCGATTCTGCCCCCAAACATCACTCGGACCTTCAGTTAGAAAACAAACACACTGCCTCTACAGTGTTAGCGAACGCTTAGCCTTTTAAGTAGAAGAATATCAGCCCGCTTTGGCACATTGCTTAACAATCCCACTGAGTTCTCACAAGACCACCGCCATGACCCAGTCAGTGGTAGTCACACCTTCGAGTGCTTCTTGTTTTCCGACTCCTCAAAGAAATGCACGAAGTCAGAAAACAGCTCCTGAGGATTTTGGGCACCAATAAGGTTGGAGTTTAATCCTACCTTTGTGCAATTAAAACATTCTGTACTTGCTAAAACAAGACTTCAAGGGGTATTTAAAATATGGGGGTCACTATAGCATACCCTCTTAATCATCAGATATGAATACGTAATTATTAAAAGCAAAAAAACCATTTACTTACTGATGCCTGGTGACAAACCTGCACATAATACAGAAACACAGGAAGTGGTGATGGCTGGCTTCCTCTTTATGGGAATTGAGGGAATAGAGACAGGAAGATGGCCATATTGGAGGGATGGGAAGCAGTTTTACTGTTGGCTTGGTGAATGTTTTCTCCACAGGAGCAGTGGCTCATGGAGTAAAGGCTGGGGTGAGGAAGACAGTAGAGGAGGTGTTGTCTGTGTTTGTGGGCCTTGTTATTACAGAAGGCTGAGTACTCTCCTTTCAAATTGTCATAAGTATTTATTACAGGAGGGCAGGGTGTTCTCTACCCATGTGTTCACGAGGGTTGGCTGTTTCGTCTGCCTCTGTGTTCATTGGTCTTGCTGCTACAGCAGGGCTGAGTGTTCTGTTATCTTGCCCTCTGGTTATTACATGACGGATGGGTGCTCTCTTTCCCTATGTTCATGAGGGTTGGCTGTCTTGTTTGTCTCTGTGTTCATGGGTCTTGCTGCTACAGCAGGGCTGAGTGTTCTGTTATCTTGCCCTCTGGTTATTACATGAGGGATGGGTGCTCTCTTTCCCTATGTTCATGAGGGTTGGCTGTCTTGTTTGTCTCTGTGTTCATGGGTCTTGCTGCTACAGCAGGGCTGAGTGTTCTGTTATCTTGCCCTCTGGTTATTACATGAGGGATGGATGCTCTCTTTCCCTATGTTCACGAGGGCTGGGTGTTTTGTCTGCCTCTGTTTTCATGGGTCTTGCTGCTACAGCAGGGCTGAGTGTTCTCTTATCTTGCCCTCTGGTTATTACATGAGGGATTGGTGCTCTCTTTCCCTATGTTCATGAGGGTTGGCTGTTTTGTCTGCCTCTGTGTTCATGGGTCTTGCTGCTACAGCAGGGCTGAGTGTTCTGTTATCTTGCCCTCTGGTTATTACATGAGGGATGGGTGCTCTCTTTCCCTATGTTCATGATGGTTGGGTGTTTTGTCTGCCTCTGTGTTCATGGGTCTTGCTGCGACAGCAGGGCTGAGTGTTCTGTTATCTTGCCCTCTGGTTATTACATGAGGGATGGATGCTCTCTTTCCCTATGTTCATGAGGGTTGGCTGTTTTGTCTGCCTCTGTGTTCATGGGTCTTGCTGCTACAGCAGGGCTGAGTGTTCTGTTATCTTGCCTTCTGGTTATTACATGAGGGATGGGTGCTCTCTTTCCCTATGTTCATGATGGTTGGGTGTTTTGTCTGCCTCTGTGTTCATGGGTCTTGCTGCTACAGCAGGGCTGAGTGTTCTGTTATCTTGCCCTCTGGTTATTACATGAGGGATGGGTGCTCTCTTTCCCTATGTTCATGATGGTTGGGTGTTTTGTCTGCCTCTGTGTTCATGGGTCTTGCTGCTACAGCAGGGCTGAGTGTTCTGTTATCTTGCCCTCTGGTTATTACATGAGGGATGGGTGCTCTCTTTCCCTATGTTCATGATGGTTGGGTGTTTTGTCTGCCTCTGTGTTCATGGGTCTTGCTGCTACAGCAGGGCTGAGTGTTCTGTTATTTTGCCCTCTGGTTATTACAGGAGTGATGGATGCTCTCTTTCCCTATGTTCACGAGGGTTGGGTGTTTTGTCTGTCGCTGTGTTCGTGGGCATCGTGATTACAGTAGGGCTGGGTGTTTTCTTTCTCGTTATTCATTAGTTATTTAATTACAGTGTGACTCGGTGCTCTCTTTCCTTATGTTCATAAATGTCTTTCTCACTGCAGGGTTGGGTTTTCTGTTCTTTTCTCCTGTGTTCAGGGGATGGGTTCCTTTATTACATCAGGGTTGCTCGTTTGCCTTTTTATTACAGCAGAGCTCCCCCTCTTTCACACAGAAGCCTCTTGTTTTGCAGCAGTGTATTCTCTTGCAGCCGCAGCTCGAATGAGTAAATGAATTTGTGAAAATGGGCAGTATTAGCTACCGAGTAGATGAAATTCTTTGGGATGGAGTAAATTGGGAGGGGCAAAGAACATGGAGGCAGATGTACGACCATTTTTTGCAGTCGCAAACAGGAAATCGGCCCATTTGCGACAGCAAAATAGGTCTGCCCCATGTACAAACCCTATTTTGCGAGTCAGTAATCTATTAGCGACTCGCAAAATAGGGTTTGCAACTCGCTATTAGGAAGGCGCTTGCCAAGGGCGTCTCTTCCTAATAGCAACATGCACTTCAATGTAAGATTGTTTTGCGGCCGCAAAACACTTGCAGTTTACCACCTACTTCAAGTAGGTGGTAAGCCACTCACAAACGGGAGGGAGTCCCCAGGGGACCCCTTCCCCTTTGTGAATGTATGCGAAAATATTTTTTAAGAGCAGGCAGTGGTCCCACACACCACTGTCTCCTCTTAAAAAATGAAACAGAAATGTTTCATTATTCTTTTTAAAATGCATCCCGTTTTCCTTTAAGGAAAACGGGTTGCATAAAAAAACTGCTTTATTGAAAAAGCAGCCACAGGCTTCGTTGCCTGCTGACCCCAGCAGGCCACCATCCCTGGGAGTGCTAGCCATTCCCAATGGGGTCGCAAATTGCACCGGCCTCATATAAAATAATAATGAGGCAGGCAATTTGCGACCCCATTAGGAATCGCAAACAGTATCTGAGACACTATTGTACATTACATTTTGCAAGTTGCAAATTGCGAGTCGCAAAACGACGCAATTTGCGACTTGTAAATTGTAAGGGTCGTACATCTGGCCCATGGAAATTAACATTTCATTTATTAGCTTGTTATCTGAAAACTATGCGAATTGGCTTGCTTATTTTAACAGCTTCAGGCACTTCACACGATCTGTAAGCTTCCCTTTATGATTGCTTTAAAAATACATTGTGCTCTGTTTGGGAAATCAGGCTTATTTCAACCCTTCGCCCTTCTCACCACGTCAATTGTTTTCATGGTAATAGATGCAAAGACTGGCGCTCTTCACCGATAGCTGTTATTTGTCTCCCTTGCTTTCGCACAGAGAGCAAGCTGGGTAGGAGGTCAAAAGGCTGCTGATGCAGTAACATTGATGCATGCATACTATGCTGGAAATTACTTGCACTCTTCTATGCATGTTTCCAAATTAACACACTAGACATTCACTTTTAAGAGCTGGACAAAACAAATGCATTAGAAGCCCAGACAATACCCAAACATTGGTTTGGTTTTCAGGTAGTTCTTCTCCCTGTTTTATTTCACTGCTGCTCTTTCACCCACAGCAGGATCCAATCAGAAACTCTGCTTTCTCTGAGGTGATCTTTGACCTGCACCAGGATCCAATTAGTGAGTCTGTTGTGCAAGGAAGCTGCCTTTTGACCTGTACAGTATGTTCCCATTAGTACATCTCTGGTCGCTCCCAAGCACCAATGTGTTCATTGGCTGTAGCTTTAAAAGGCTGTAATGGAGAAGCTCTCAGGACGTCAGCAGGCCCCCTAATGATATACACACAGTTAATAGGTTTTATTTAGGGTATATGATATAGTGCAACCCTAGCTCGAAGGAACAGTAATATTCTTTGCCAAGAACATTTGTGTTTCTGCAGGAGCATCTGAAAAAGTAGATGTTTGGTATGGACCAACATTTCCTACGTGGGGTGCAACTAAAAACAAATTATAGGCATCAGGACATGATAGGGAGGGGCAGTGAGAACGTGTAACTGAAGGCACATTCCCATTTTTTTAAAAATCTGTGTATTACATTTTCAACAAACAGTACAGAGCAGTACAGTAACTTGGCATAAGATTGCATAACATCGAAGTCAGTGCATAGGCAGGCGTGAAACACACATTTGCATTATAGTTTTTCCAATCTCTATGCAGTGAGCGAGTATAGCAAGCTAAGCAGGTGTCGGCCAAGGAGGTCAAATTGGAGGGAGGAATGCCTAAGGAAAGTATAGGGAGGCACCGTGCAGGTTATGTGTAAAAGTGTGAGGATAAGCCCCTATGTCCGTGCTGGCCAGCGGGGGAGAATGGGGGCCGGGCCCCCTAACGGGTACGTCCTATCCCCAGGGGGATGGTAGTCGGTGGCCATGAGAAGAGCTTATAGAAGAGCGATCTGGGCCTACTTGGCCGTATTCAGACAACGGGGCCAAGGGGCCAACGAGAATCTTCAGCTGAGCAGGACGAAGCGCAGTGCCAATAAGCTGTGAGCAAGAAAAAGGAAAATCTATCTATAGGGTCGGCAGTTGAAGAGGGGGAGGACCACTTGTGTGGGGAAACCCTATCCCTTCTATTGCTCATCTGTATCAGGGCCCCACGAAGGTGTACCATGGGGCCGTTAGTCAAACAAGTGAAGGGCCAAAAGCAAAGGTATTTCATTTGAGACATAGAGTCAATCAGGGACTCCCAAAGGCAAGGGAATTTCTTTTCAGTGAACGTTATCTTTTGCGACATTTGCTCCATTGCCAGGGTGTGCCATAGCCGAGTGAACCATGCAGACATGGAGGGGGCAGCCGTGGTTTTCCAGGCCAGAGTTATAAGTTGCTTTGCTGCTCCAGTCATGAGGCGGACGAGGTACCAGTTAGCTTGCATTGCGGCCTCAAGCATAATTGGGCGAACCCCTAAGATGACTGTGCAATGGTCTTCTGGTATGGGGAATCTCAGTGTGTTCTTAATATGCCCCAAGATTTCCTTCCAAAAGGTGGTGATGGTAGGACACGACCACCATTTGGGGTGGAAGTCCCCAACCTGTGTGCTGCACCTTCAACAGGTAGCGGCAGTCGCAGGGAACATGGTGTGTAGGCATTTTGGGGTATAGTACCATTGTCGCATTAGTTTGTATGCTGATTCTTGCTGGGAAATGCTCCTATGGGTCTTAGGAATCTCTCGCCATAGGAGTTCCCACTGTTTGTGAACGATGGCCAAGGTACTGTTAAGCTCCCATTTAATTACTCCACATTTTTTAACATTATACACATTTATCATACAATGCATGTTTTTTACAATTAAAGGCATATGGAGGTAATGTGATTTGCACAAAGGAAGCTTAAGGAATATCTATTAAATAATTGACCCTCATTTTAATAGCTTTCTGGCATTGGATTGTTTTACACTACTTCCATTTTATTTTCTATTTAAAGTAACCCGAACCTCTCACTTGTTTCCACTCTTCTGTCATTTGCCATATTTTTCATTAAAAATGTGCGCTTTTACTCCCACCACTTCCTGACATATGCTTGTGCCTCTCTTTTACTCTGACCTTTTAGTACCTAATCTCCTTACTGTATCCTTAGATGACATTGGTTTTAATAATGTTGACTGAACATGCAAAATGCACTGTGGTCTGTAGTTATGAAGTGTAAATAAACTTCAGAATGTTTTAAGGCCCTCGTGAATGTATATACCTTTGCATTATAGCTGTAAAAAGCTCTGTCACTCCTTGTTTGTGGGTGTAGTTCATGCTACATAAAACTCAGCAAATGAAAATAATTATAAAATGAAAGAAGACCACTAGATGACCCTACTGTATCTTTCATATCAACAAGTTGAACACGAGCAAGCTTGAATTGGACTGTTTTCTTTTGCAGCTGAAGCAGCAATGATTGAAAATATTGAATTTGGGGATTATTGTGTAATCCCACAGTGTTTAAAGCAGTGCTGGCAGAACCTACTAACACAATTTGCAAGATATATGTAACTTTAGGTGAAACACCAGTTCTGAGCTTAGTATATAAATGTGTGGTTTTAAAAAAAGGGCCTCATTATTGGCTCTCTGATGCTGGCCCTGTTAGATTCGTCCCTTGGACTTACTTCTACTGGGGTACAGGTTGAACCCAGAGGTGTTACTGAGAAACTGAAGCATTGGTAATGCCAGCTCCCAGTCACCTAGTAATTCTTTATTTAACTCGTGGTTTCACTGGGAGATTTCAGCTTCGTTCATTAGTTAGATTATCTGGTTGAAATGTACCAGGTCATAAGTTTATATTGTAAAGACAGAGGCCCCCTGCTATTAGGGTACGGTTCCTTAAGGCAGGGCTAATTAATCTAGTGTACAGACTTAAGGCAACATTAATATAGACAATACATAAATGAAACAAACTGTATGAAAAACAAAGGGAGAACCAACAAGTATCTATATTTCTTTACAAAAATAATTTTTATTAATACTTAGTAGTGAAAAATCATTTCATGCTAAAATAACACCCCATTTATACTCATTCATTCCTCTTCTTTCATACAACACGTTACTGGCAATCAATATAAAAATACACTTTTCTTTCGTTTTCTTCGTTTTCAATTAGACATTGATGACAATTAGTTTCTGATGATCGTGGAGAAACAATGTGGCACAAGATTAGTGGTCTGTTCATAAGTTTACCTTTGACCCTATGACTCCGAATGAGGCCTATACCTACTGCTCCCATGGGTAATTCGAGTAACCTTGTTATTGGCCTCAAAGACCGGGTTTGATTTAAATAGAGGTAAGTCAGTGAAATGTCAACCAATACTTGCCCAGGAAAGTCTGCTATTTACCCATTAGGTGAGCAGTGATGATCCTGTCCTCCTAGGAACCTGGGTAGCCGTGCCGGCTGACATGGAGGGGCTTATCTCTGGTATGACCCACACTATCAGTCAGTCCCTCAAGTGTCTGCATTTTATTCAACTCTTATTGCCTCCGCGGAACCGACATCAAAAGTTAAGTTATGTCATGTTAGAGGACGGATAATTCTACCTGCACCCTCAGTTGCCCCAACCCCACTAGTCCCTATACTACCAAACAAAGCCTTGATTAGTGTGAAATAAGCAGTGTATTGCATTATATTGTGTTTATTTTTAAAGTGCACATGCGCAAAAGCTTCATGGCTCTTCAGCGATGGCGGACCTACATTACAGGCTTCATCTGCAAGGTTAGAAGACTGAAAACTCTGCTGTGTCCGTTTATAAATATCGGAGCTGCAGAGAACTTATCAAAGTGTCTTTCATCGCGTTACCCATATTAAAACACCGCATATTACAGGACGCAGCCTGGAAAATTAAGGGACGCTTTTGTTATTTGTTGTCCTGTTATGACGAT
The DNA here is from genome assembly GCA_963921515.1 of Calotriton arnoldi. Classification (NCBI taxonomy): domain Eukaryota; kingdom Metazoa; phylum Chordata; class Amphibia; order Caudata; family Salamandridae; genus Calotriton; species Calotriton arnoldi. The sequence continues at coordinate 1,315,660 of CAWUFW010002105.1, forward strand.
GCAGTATTTTTGACTGGATTAGGCAAGCAGAGTTTAAGTCATGCAGTGCTAAATCTGAGTCCACTTGAGAGGAATGAGTTAAATGAATTTCTAAACTGGTGAAACCAATTCTAGTTTATTCTGTCATCGCCTGTTTTTACCTTTAGCAACAAGAGAATCTTCACTGGGTCTAAATGGTGTTCTCCTCTGTTCCCAGTAGCTTGGAAAACAGATGCACACATTTTAAGTAACTGAAGTTTAAAGTTCTAAAACTCATGCTTGCATTGTGCCAGTTTTCATAAAGTTGTCTGCTCCTTGGCCCGAAAAATGTCAGCAGGTCTTTCCAGAGTGAAAAGGTCTCCTCGTCAGTCATTTGTTAAGAGAATTGAGCCAAAGGAGCTGTGGGTGATGTCAATGGGCGAGGTCCACTATTTCCAATAGTAACTGGGAGGTTTCAAACTCCCCTTTCCCTGAAATGGAGGACTGTGACACTACTGCTGGTCGCACGGGTCAAGAACCCCAGGGCAGGCGGAGAGACACCAGAGGGCGACGGCTCAGGCCTGTTTAATGGCCTTCTATTGATCTTTGAGGAAGAGGCTGGTAAGCTAATCAGCATTTCAGGAAAGTGCTTCACCTGGTCAAGAGTTGTAGGACACATACCATGAAGCAGCCCTAGGTGTGAGCGTTGTGCACACGTTGAAGCCACTGGTTAGGACCACAGAACATGTTAGCATGCATTCATTGTGCATTCAGATGGACTGAATAGGGTGAATAGATCTCCTTTCTTCTTGGTTTAGCATATGGCAGACAGGGGTTAGAGGTTAAAACCTGCAATGCCATCAAGAATGCTGGAAGAAGAATAAGAAGAGATCTGAGTGAGTGGGAATATTATGCAAACCAAGTGTTTTGCTGATATGATCATAAGATTAAAAGTTTACAGGTGGTCTATTGTGCATAGATGCTCATTCCCTTTGTGTACCCACCGACTAAATAGGTACAAGTGGTACATTTCAGACAAATCCAGGGGTAGTAAGAAGTATAGGCATAGGCGGTACTTTCAAAGTGTGATCAAATGTGACAGTACACTTACAGCTCTTCCAGTCCTATCATGCATACAGCCGGAGCAACACATTACTAGTCTGCTGATATGTAGCCATGAACAGTATAACAATTATAGTCTTATGGATATATATCGACCATGTGTGTGTTCATAAACATAACTACAGTGGCTAATTTGTCAAAAAATTAAAATAAGTGCTCTTCTCATGAGGCCGCTTGCACCAGCCCATTTCTTCTATTAGCGCCACCTAAAACAGAAACAACTACTAACCATGAAAGTGGGGAGAGGATGTGGCATAATGGCCAGAGCTGGTGACTTCTGAGCTGGGTAACAAGTTTCAAGTCTCGGCGTCATCTCAACATCCTGTGATTCTGGGCAAATCACTTAATTTCCCCGTAAATGATTGTGTCCTCAGCTGGCACTCATGAAAAGTGCTGGTGTTGATGATTAAGTGCCAATGCTGAGCACCGGAAACCACCGGCTCAAATTAAGCACTGCATAACTGGCTAATTTTAGTGGTTTTATAGTTTGAGAACAAAAACATAACTCAGTTTTTTACTAGGTATTTTTTCTGTGAATTTCTTTGTTTTTTATGATGTACCCTGCGCCGTGTGCCAAATCCGCTCTGTGGAGGGCCTTTGGCAGCATTCAAACAGGTTTGGGCATAAGGCCTTGCCGCATTTAACTACTGCTGATGTACGTAGCCATCGCCCGTACGCAACAGGGTTTGGCCGCAGGACTTTACCTGCATTTTGCCCTGTGTCCAACCTTCCATGGGCACCCTACACACCGTGCACACGGCCCTCATCCTTGCGCAGTGAGAGTCAGGCAAAGGGCCTTGCCTGTAGCTAGGTCCTGCGCCCTATGTCCTGCTTTCCAAGCAAAGCCAGACACTCATTTTATTGTTGGCTTTGCTTCTGTTTTTCATTGTTTCTTTTTTACATTACCCAAAACGTATGAGTTAGATGCCACTTGGGAGTCACAATCAAAATGGCTTGTCAAATCCAGCACCAAAAATTGCCACTCATGAACTAAGTTTGTTGTAAATCCATTTGGGCTGTAGACCTGAACAAAATGTCTTATGGGAGATAAAATGGGAATTCACTTATTTTTTCACCCCTGCAAATTGTTTTTCTGTGGGCGGATCTCAACGAAACTTGGTATGTCGAAACTTAGCTTGCTAATTAAATTGCAAAGTTTCATACTAATGTGTCCACAGCGTCATATAAGTAAAAGTAAAAATTCCAGTTCAATGAAAACACGTCTGAAATAACACATATGCGTACTTGGGAAGTGCACAAGCACTCCTCCTCTCCCCTCCCATGCCCTGCCCCTCCATGCACAAGCTGCCTCAGAGCCGGCAAACGAAAAAAACAAACAATGCTAGAGCATTTTTTTATTTTTCATTTGCTGGCTCTGCGCTAGGCAGTGGGGCAACGCTCCTCCGCCACTGGCTCCACGACAGTACATTTCTAGCCTTTTGATATGTACAGGCGGCCCAAATTTTCTTATATGCACAGCATCTCACCATGCCTGATAACCTTATGATATATACATCACACATGCTCCCACACCAGGTCTTTCTATCGAGGTGAATGATGGTTATGGTCAGGGCAGGACTGGCCAATAGGGCAATCAGGCAGTGCCCGACGGGCTGCTCTGATGGGTCAAAGTGTGGGCCGGTTTTTTTTTGGGCTGTTTGTGAACCTGTTTTATGGTATGCTGGGCCGATTTTTACTGTTGATTTCCCTGATATTAAAACAAACATTGCCGGCAACAAGCTCAAATCTATACAGTCTTTCATAGCTTGTAAAACACGTATACAGTGTCTCTTTAAAATTTCAAAACTGGCCCATTTTTCAATCATTGGGCACCCTTTTACTATCAAATTCTCTAATGGGGGCCACTTATATTTTGGCACCCAGGCCAATTTTGTGTCCCATTCTGACTCTGATAATAGTACAGTGCTAGATAAGGACACACATTCAGATAGGGCTTTGCGATGGATCTCTGTAGTGCTAGAGCAGAGCACTGGACCATGCATAGTCCTCCACATCAAGCAATCCTTGAATCTAAATAGTGGCATCTGATGGATACCAGACCAGGGGCCCCTTTATACGCCAGGTTCCTCGAGTGAATGTGTAATGGATGTCACAGTTTTTACTATCAGACCTCGTCACCATAGCATGGAATCTTATGGGTTCAAACCAAGTTCAGTCTCCCTATTCACGCTTTGCCAATGATGAATATGGAGGTAGTTGTACAATATAAAGCTAAGCACACTCCTCCACATCAGACCTCACACTGCATGTGTACAGTGCCAACAATAAAGTACCAGATCAAGCACAGCGATCAAGACCACGCCTCATCAGCGATGGGTATCGTAGCGACAGTACAATAACAGGCAGAGCTCAGTCTCTCAAATCAACCCCCTTCACAGATATGCACCATGCCAACTTTAGGGTAATAATGTAACGCCCTTTGATTTGGATAGTTGGTATTCTACCTGTACAACTTAACAATTTGTTCCCACTACATTGTCACACAGTTTGCTGACTTTGAAATCATCATCTAGGAAACTGCCTGGATCCTTTCCAATGACCTTGATGGAGCAAGTGCCTTTTGTGTTCCATCACCTTGTGGGTCAAACGCCTTATCCGTTTCTTCCACTGATGGGACAAACGCCTTACCTGTTTCTTCCACTGATGGGGCAAACGCCTTACCTGTTTCTTCCACTGATGGGGCAAACGCCTTACCTGTTTCTTCCACTGATGGGACAAACGCCTTACCTGTTTCTTCCACTGATGGGGCAAACGCCTTACCTGTTTCATCCACTGATGAGGCAAACGCCTTACCTGTTTCTTCCACTGATGGGGCAAACGCCTTACCTGTTTCATCCACTGATGAGGCAAATGCCTTACCTGTTTCTTCCACTGATGGGGCAAACGCCTTACCTGTTTCTTCCACTGATGGGGCAAACGCCTTACCTGTTTCTTCCACTGATGGGACAAATGCCTTACTTGTTTCTTCCACTGATGGGGCAAACGCCTTACCTGTTTCTTCCACTGATGAGGCAAATGCCTTACCTGTTTCTTCCATTGATGGGACAAACGCCTTACCTGTTTCTTCCACTGATGGGGCAAACGCCTTACCTGTTTCTTCCACTGATGGGACAAATGCCTTACCTGTTTCTTCCACTGATGGGACAAATGCCTTGCCTGTTTCTTCCACTGATGGGACAAATGCCTTACCTGTTTCTTCCACTGATGGGACAAATGCCTTACCTGTTTCATCCACTGATGGGGCAAATGCCTTACCTGTTCCTTCATCCAAAGGTCAAAACGACTTACCTTTTTCTTATTTGGTGAGGCAAATGATTTATCGGCCAGTAGATCTGTTGGTGCCAATGCCTTCCATGATTATCCGCTTTCATTGATAAGCTGTTTACTATCTGTGTATAGGCTGCTCTTTTTAAGTTGCCAGTCTGGCTGGGACCTGCACCTTTCTCAAGTGAATATTTTCCGCACCTGGTTCCTTGCTGAGCCCACTCCTGCTCCAGTGGCTGCCGTGACCTCAATCTGCAGCCTCGCTGTTGCTGTTTGCTTGTTTAAGAAAAGGCCAAATATGCCCAGTTGGCAATACAGAGAAAATGCGTGCTGCACTCAAAATATCCTCTCTATAAATTATTAATGCGCATGCTCAAGGTAAAGAGAAACAGTCAGATCCTAAGTGTTCCCGAGGAAAAACAGCAAAACCTGACACATCAGAGTTATTAAAAAAGCACGATCCGAATCCATCATCTCTGCCTTCGTAGCTTCCACCGCACACATCAGCTTTATTTACCAACCTCCTGGCTTGGCGCGCAGTGATCTGGACCGGTGCCATAGGGAGCCGTTTAGGGCACCACCAGCAATGGGGTGCCAGATTTCCCCTAGAAGTACCTAATATGGCCCATCAGTAGGTGTAATATGGGCTACAGTATGTCACGTCGCCAATGTCAGTAGGGACATTTGCACTGGACAGGGCGCCAATGTGGGAATATGAGCCTCGAGGTCGCGCAAAGGTTTGTAGGATGAATGGACCACAGAAGGAGTTAGGAGGGCGCCAAGGAGGACATGTCTTACATAAACAAGAAACGAGGAGCGGGTATGAAAGCGTCTGGTCTCCTGAAGGTGAGGTGTGGTGAACAAGGAAAATGGATTAGTGAGCGCTGAGCTGCAAACCTCTTATTCAGACAGAAGCAGGAAGTGTGCATGAAAGCTCCATGTGTCCTGCTGGTGAGGAGTGTTGATGGGCAGACTTTACTCCATCACTAAGGCGGAAGTCTCTTGTTTAAAAAAAGACAGTGGGCGTGGACATGAAAGAGTCTTGCCCCCAGCTGGGGCGATTTGATGAATATGGAATATGGGGTTGATTTCACTTGTTGCTGGAGTGAGTATGAAAGTGGCCCATCGCCACCTGGCAAGGTGTGGTAATTGTGAATATGGACTGAAGCTCGGTATCACTGAGGCTGAAATCTCTTGTATAGACAGAGGCAGGGCGTGCCGCGAGCATTATGTGTCTTGTCTCCTGCTGGTGAGTTGTGTTCAATATGGAATATGGGGTTGAATTCTCCCACGTGCAGAGGCTGAAACCACTCCTTGAGACGAAACTGGATATAGGCATGAAAGGTCCATGCTTCACCTGATCTGATGTGTTCAATAACGAACATGGGGTTGGATTCTCTCGAGTAAGCCCCTAAAGCATGTAGGGCTGTGCAGAAGTTACTCAATTTGGCATCAAATCGAAATCTTAACTCAAAGCAAAGACTTGATTCCCTGATAGAAGACAAGAATCTCAGCTCAACCTCCACGCTCCTTTGTGCATTAGGGCTCCGCAGAGTCCACCATCCTCCCCTGTCGTGGGTGCGGTTCTCCAATGCTGCTGTGCTGACAGTGTGTTAGTACTGCACACTGTCCTCGGATGTCTTTTTATTGCTTAATGATTGGTTTCATTCCGGCTCTTAGGCCCTTCTCGTCTCCTGGAGGCAGATCTCTCTGTCTGGCTATCGATCTGTGAGAGAGATTGGCACGGGCATTGTGCCTGGCTGACAGCAGCGGCTGCTCCGACAGCGGCTCACCAGTGCCTGTGCTCCGGGGTAAGAGGCCTTTGAGCACAATGAAGGCCCTTTCAAGGGAGAGTGAGAAGCCGTGCACCTCACTGGGTCAGGCCGCCACTTTTGAGGTTTCGGTTTGAGAGGCGCTGCCTGTTCTAAGAGCCTTCGGAAGGTGACTGTCCTGTCCCAGCGTCTGTCACACCTGGTGTTGAACGTCGCTCATCGCATACAGCGGCCAAGCGCCTGCTTAGCACATGGCTATCACAGGTGAAACAGGTGGTGTAAACTAATATCAGATATATATATGTGTGTGTGTGTGTGTATATATATCAGGGGTCTCCGACCTTTTCTGCAATAAGAGCTACTTATGTTCAATGAAAATCATCCCGAGCTACTAATATTATTAGTGTATTCAAAGCAGCCACACAGACAAGATTATATCAGTGGTCACAATATGCAAGATTTCCAGCAGTGATTACAGCTGGCAACCCTGCACCAAGGTGATGTAAAAAGGATTTGTCAATTTGGAATGCCTCGATGTGGGGAATAAATATCGGCCACAGCTGCAATGCCCCTGGCACCAAGGTAATATTACTGGTAATAAGTTGCCCCAAACGCGCACGATTTATTACTCAAATATCAGCTTTAAATGTATTTTGTAAATGCAATCATTTTTCTCCAAACATCAGCTCAAGAGTTCTGAAAATACACACATTTTGTCTTTTCAGTTTTGATATACTTATAATAATTCAACCAGGCAAAAGCTTCTAATATAGGAGAGCTACTTCCAAAAGGCTGGAGAGCCACCAGTCGCTAGTGAGCTACTCATTGGAGAACCATGATATATATATATATATATATATATATATATATATATATATATGGTGCAGTCTACTGTTAATCAGAACTGAAGTAAAGACCTGCCCTTCTTTGACTAATGATGCAGTATGGCACAGGCAATGACCGAATTCTCAACCATACGGACATGTGAAAAACACATGATTTGAGGTAAATCCCGACGAAGAACCAGAACATATCCCTGATGAATTATGGCGGGTACTCATGTGCATCTATTTCATACACAACTTCAAATCCACTCCATACACATACACAGCCTCACAGTCAGTGTATTCCAATAATTATCCCACTTGACTTCCAAGCATGTCGCCATAGGGCACAACCATAGCCCTCACCCTTCCCTCTGAACACAATAAAAAACATAATTTATTATAAACTCATGCATTCTATCCCTCTCTCATCCTTCCGCTACGATTCACCTCTTATAACCTCGAAACATTCCCCATGTAGGCCATATTGCAACTCAACATTCTTGCAGCCAAGCATTCTCTACAGCGTAGCGTCCTCGAATGCACTTGGGCGCCTTGTCAGTCATATGAAGAACTATGCAAATGTAATTGTAATACAAAACTGCTCATAGTCAGAGTATGATTTCGGCACTAGCCGGCACAAGAATGAATGATGCTTGCAGCCAATATTCAGGCATCTTCTCCTACAGGCTCTGTGAGCGATGGAGCTCATTGGCAGTGTTTGACCTTCAGTAATTCCATACTAGACTCAGCTACATGACTCTACTGGTGCATGCGATCAGACATCTCATGTTAGCAGTTAGAGGGTTATTTTTACCCTCACATCCTTTGTGCATTTTTATACCAGTTCCAATTGTGAGTGGGAAAAAGGCACAGAATACTTTGTTTCCCCCTCAATATTGTTGGTACATCCGGCAATCTGGAGACATCCCTTGGGCTCATCTTCACAATCTATCTTAATTAGGAGCTGCAAATGAGTGAGACCATTGAGGACAATTGAGTTTCACAAACTCATCTCTTCAGGGGAGAGGATGACTTCTTGCCATCGCTGCTACACATTCCTGGCTGCACCGTGCTAGGTTTCTTATGGGCTTCAGCCCAATGGACTGCGCAGGTTGGGCATCAAGTAATGCAGTACCATCTCTGCAATGAATGTGGAGGCCAGTGACGTCAACTACTCCTATGTACAGTCATTCTATAAAGAGGAGGGTCGTCTTTCCTGCTGTTCTCTGTAGAGCAATAGGTGCCACTGACAGGGTTGTACTACTGTTCATTAATGTATGCTGCCAGGAACGTGTGTTCAATGAGAGATCTCATACGTTTCTGCTTAAAACCTAATAAGTGAATTCAGTGGGTTCCTGCAAGTGCACCTGATCATCACAAGGATAATGTTCTCAGAAACACGTGTTCAAATTCTTGATCTTGTGACATCAAAAACTAATTTTTCCTCACACTGACCTGAAAAAGGAAGCTGGGTGCTGAGCTGAACTGACGTCATGGCACCAGAATCTAAGATCAGCACAGATGCTGGCGGCACCAGGTGATTTGCATGTTGCATTTGACTGAAGGTACCTGGCCTTGAATTTGGGAAGCCAGGCACCTGATTGCACTAACCCACATCCTACATGTTTGCTGCTGCCGCCTCTTGACTCAGCAGCAATGTAACTACAACACTTTGAACCATTTGCTGAAACATTCCACCCGATCTACACTCCATTGCCGAAAGGAAACTGAGTGTTTGGAGTCTAACTGGGGGTGACGTTTTTAAAACAATTTACCGTGTTCCATTTTAAATTTCGGGAAATACAATTACTGCAGACATTGGTGCAATAGCCAGCCTTCCGGGGCCAACCAGCAGAACCTAACATTCAGTACAAGTAAAAATACGGATTAAGTAGAGGGGTATTTTAAAACAGTAAAGCTGCAATAACATGTAGTTAAATGTTTTTCTGTCCCACTTGCTCTTTCAGTCGAGGAGTGCTGCTACTTCTCACACTGGTGCTCTCTGTGCTCGCCTACACAGGGAGCGCTCAGTGAGTGAGTGAACACTGCTCCAAAGTCTGACCTGTGACCTTCCTGCAGGTCTGCAGGCTGCTCAGGATCATTACCGGGGCTCAGCCAGAGGCAGACGCTGGTTTCAGTCCTAGCTGGAGCTTTCACAGAGGGAGGCTGCACAGTCATAGAATCTGAGGGGCAGATTTACAAGCCCCTTGCGCCACTTTTGCGTCACTTTCCCCATGTTAAAAATGACGCAAAAGTGGCGCTAGGGCCTTGTAAATAAGCCCCTGAGAGTTTAAGACAACCCATCAGCTACTAAGTGCGACGGAAGCTGATCTAAACGGTGCCGGTTCCTAGAGTACATACTATCACCATAACTCCTGGCAGCTTTGAATTGTACTTCGAGATTTCCACTTCCGTTTTTAAAAGGCTCCACCACCATCCTTGGCCCTGAGCTTCATGTAAGGTATTTGTGACAAATCTTCCATAAACAATATCTTCACTGCTGTGGAACAGCATCTAGCCAGAAAACCAGCATTAACCTGCAAGCTAAAAGTCTCCTTTGCCATTATTTGGTGCAGGAAAAGGCAAGGGGATGTGATGGGTGGCAGATGGGAAATTTCTAAAAATATAGAACATTTATGGACAGGGCAATGTGGAGTCAACTTATGAAGTTGGCTACTTCTTTGTATTCTTTATCTGCAATGAAAGTCGGAGCAATGATGCCAGTAAGAAGATTAGGAACACACTCTTGCAAAGGGAAACATTTGGAACAGGAATTTCAGACTATAGTAGAACCCCATTTCTCCTCACCCCACCTCCTTCTGGTGGACGCTAATGGGGAATGGCGCCAACGTTTGGAGGGGAATGAACTCGTACCACCAGAGTCCAAGTGCTGCTAGGGAGTGTAGGTGATGTGGATGTCAAAGATATCAATGTGGTGGCCAAATTTAGTTCCACCATCGAACACCATAATTCATTGAAGTGTGCAAATTTAAATAAAGCTTTCTCCTAGATTGCATGGTCCTGGAATATTTCTACAGGTAAACTGGAAACACTATGCAGGTGGGAAAGGGCACATATGGGCTAACTTGTGGGCTACCAAGGTTTGATTGATCATCAGGTGGTAGGTAGGATAACATCGCAAGACCATCAGGGTAGAGAGGCAATGAGGATAAAACACAGCTTAGGAGACTGATTCTCCCCTCCTCATCTTGCCCTATAATCACTCTCTCAGCCCCCTTTTGATTTTCTGTCTCGGACAGTCACCGCCTCCCTCTTTAGCAGGTTCATAGGGGATTTTATTGTTAGTGTGATGTGGGTTCAAAACAGTCGACAGTGAAGCTTTACGTGTTTGGTGAGCCACTGTGAGTCATTGACCTCTTATGTCCAGGGGGGGGGGGGGGGGGGGAGGGGATGCACCCTTTGGGCATGCGAGGTCTGACTGCCTGAACGGAGGGCTATGCTTCTGAGGCTGACTGAGGGCTATGTGTGAATGAGGCCCATCCTCTGATGAAGCATCTGAGTTGCCATTCCGTCTCTCCCGCCCACGGGTGGTAGCTCTAGTGGTAAACTGAACTGTGTCCCCCACTTCCTGCGCTTAGGAGTTCAGTGTTGCAGGTTCCAGGCAGACACTCTTGTCTCCAACACTTTATCTGCAGTGACAGGCTGGGTGCACGGGGGCCCTGAGGAATCCGCTGCCGGTGGCTCAGGACCAGCCTACTGCTGACCTGTCCAGTCTTGGATCTTTAGGGTCTGTCCTGCGATGGCCCTTCCAAAGTTTTGAGGGTCGGAGCCTGGCATTATGGGCTGCCCTATGGCAGTCGCTTCTTCTGCTCTTCTTACACACTGGCTCATAGAAACCCCTTGCACGTTCTTAATGGAAGCACACTGACACCCACACACACACACACACACACACACCCCGGTTCTCACAGATCCTGTACGCCCAGCCTCAGTTTCGCATACTCCTCACAGTCCCTCCTGGTAGCCTATACAGGACACTTTGGTCTTGCAGCCAAACGTACCACACGAGACCATGTCCCTGTCACACTCTCACATTTCCTTGTAATAATTATCACAAAGACACAATTAAAATGTACAAATAATTATTTAAAAACCCATTTCAGGCCAGATTGTGTCATTTTTCACAAATCAGTGCAGAATGAAGCTTGAAAGGCTTATCGCTGTATCCAACAGAATATAGCAGGGACTGTTGTGTACTTATGCACCAACCTTTGAGCAGCCATCTGGATGTGTTTTAATATTATAATCTGATGAAAGACTGTATCACAATTTAATATTACTTTTTGTTCTTTCCCGCTGTTATCTAATAACGCCTCATAAAAACTCTCCAGAAGGAAATAGTGTAGCAAGATTTTATGGCTGCTCATCAGATTGTTTACACAGTCATTATTTTCTCTGTTATTATTATGTAAGGCGATCTGATAACCGTGATAATTGTGCTGATAACATTGAGTACAATTTTATGCTAAGAACCAAACATAAGAGGAATGAGATATTGGAAGCCATGCACACGGGGACTAGCCATGTGGTGGGACTGAAAGCAGAGCTGTCAGTGAACCTGGAACATTCATCTGCTACCATATGTCCCCAATAATCACCTTAAATTCAGGAAAATTGAGGCCTCAGCCTACATTTCACACCCATTTACCACCACTTCCAGCTTATTCAGAACTTTCCCACTGCAAGACAACCTTACATGAACTCTGCAGATTGGCTACTTGCAGGGCATTACCTCATGTAGCGTGAAGTGCTCCCGAGTGCCCGGCACCTTCCCATTCGCTAATGGAGTTACCACCATTACAGAGGTAAGCGGGATAATCGGACACAAAACTGATAGACAAGTAGGCTGCATTGCAGCTCTGTCTCGCCCACCCTGCACAGGAGAATGCACCCCTTCCTGGAGAGTAAAGCAATACAGGAAGGTTTTGGCTCCCTAAACTGCTTTGATTGCCAGCTCAGAAGTCAATCCAAATTCATCTCTACATAGAGACCATTTTTGATTGATCAAAAGGTGGACCATAAGAATTGTTGAAACTGCCTTGTATTTTGATTGTCCTTCCTTCCACCAATTAGAATAAGTCTGTTTGTCAGATCATCTTGAGTGTGAGACATTCAAAGTAGTTGAGGCAGCCACACCCTTCAAGACTGACTAAGCAGTCTAGGTAGATGGCGGAGACATATGAGCTGCAAGGTGCTCATTGTGCAGCCTAATCAGAGGAAGAATTTGGCAGTATGAAATTCAGATGAGAAAAGAACTTGAACTCTCTACAACCAGTAGAATGTTGAACCAGGTGGATACTGCCTGATTCAAATTCTGGTGGAAATTATATCCACCATGCTCTGTGCAGAACTTCACTGCTGCAAAGCACTCTTTCTACGGCCTTCAAAGAGTACGTGTAATGTAGGGGATATCCTTATGGTGTATCCAGCCCAGTGCAGGGCACTCCACCGTAGTAACCGCAACACTTTCCATGTACTAGTAACACTTCCAGACCCTACATTTTTTTGAAACCTTTGTAGACCACATTTTCATAGTCCAGGAACACCACCACTTCCTTCCATTGGAGTAGGGGAAGGATAATACAGAGCATGGATAGTTTGAACTTTACACCCTTTTGGGTGGAAACAAGATCCACATTGAAAATGAATCCTAGGTCTTGATAGTTTTAGAAATGGCTAGTTGTGGTGCTAGGCTTATGACCTAGATGAAAGGAAGTGTTGTGGGGCCAGTTCTCCCAACACTTCCCTAGTCACTGGTTACCTGGGGGTCACATTAGCTCTGCAAAGACACACTAAGGTCTCAGTCTTATCTAATACTGTATGCTTTCTCAGTATCTGGTGAGGTTTGCTTGATTCATTGGTTTGCCACAGTGCTTAATTTGTAAAAAAATAATAAGTGCCGGGGCCCTCGTCAAGAGGCCACTACAGCTTGCACCACCCATTGCCCTTGCTAGCGCTGCCAGTGACCGTACCAACACAACTACTAACATCACACCCCTACAAGTGTGGCAATTAGACTTTTCCAAGCCACCGAAAGCTATAGGAATGGCTTGGGTGGCAAGTATTAGTCATTTTTAATGTATCTTGAACAATTAAACAAATGCTGTTGTGCTCACCTATAAATTAAACAAACAGTACCACCATGTGGCAGACTAACATAAGTGCCAGTATTGACAATTAAGTGCCAATGCCGAGCACCGGAAAACCCAGGCTCAAATTAAGGACTGGTTTGTCAGCTGTACATTTGGATGTCATTGGTGTACATCTGCAAATGTTCTTGTTATTGCTGTAGTGAAGGTATACAGGCATTGAATAAGGGATAGAGGACAGACTGCAGTGACATTCTGCAGTACACACTTCGTGTTTATGGTTCCGTAGCACTTTGGCAATACAGATTGGAAATCTCCGACTACACCTTTAGACTCCAATGTTCTTTTTTGACTCATTATTTTCAGATTTTGCAGAACAGAAGGCATGGGGCCACGTTTTATCGGAGTACTTCATTTGTATATAATTCTGAAACAAGTTCAATGATTCACACACATCGAAAACATGTATTTATATTTTCAACTACACAGATCATTCGAAAGCACCATAAAAACACTACATTAAATGTAATAGGCAGCTTGCAAGCAGAAATAGACCTCTGTAAAAGCCCAGACTAATGTCTCCCTTCCCTCTTTTTTACTTCCTCTCATCTTTTTATTTTTCTCTTGCCCTCTTTACACAGTACCCTCTTTCATTTTATTTGGTCCTCCATCTCTTCCTCCCACTTCCGGGACTGCCCCCTCTTCTGGTAATATTTATTTATTGCTTTATAAACTACTACACACAAAAAACCACAACAAACAACACAATCTCGGAATGACTGGAGAGGAGGAGCAGCCTGGTCCGGCGAACTGGAGGAAATCAGTCTCTTCAGCAATCATCCAATTGGGTACCAGGAAATGAAGATGTGTTCGGGTATCTTGCAGAAGAGGATGCATATTGAGTATCTCCAAGAATGGGGAAGACTTTAGTTTGAAAGACAGAATACATGTGCCAGACTTGGACATATGGCCAGTAGGTTGTGGAGAAACCTGCTGTCGGTGGATTCAGACGTGTCATACGTCCCAGGAGTCCAGAATGTATACAGAGTTGGAAGGGATAGGACTTTTCTAAATGTTAGGAAGTCTTTTTCCTCAAGGGAAGTGAAAGGGTGCTCCCAAACCTAGAGTTCTGAAAGTGGAGAGTTCTGCCTCCATGTCGTTTTACCTTTGTCCTTTGAATAGTAACAGGATTTCATGGAGCTGGTCTAAGTTGCATTGATGGAAAGTGGGGCGGGAAGAGCTCAGTAGCCTGGCTCCGCTTGCTGTATCCTTCTAGAAAGAGCAGAGTCGCACACGTCATTCTAATAAAGTAAGATGCCTCATAAGAAAGGGCGTAACAAGCTGATTTTTTTCTCCAACAAAATATTTGGCATGTTGAAGGTGGCGATACCTTTCAGTGGGCCAAGTAAATAAATTAAAAGATGGTCAAATACATACACCATACACCACACAGGTCCCTGCTTCGTTCAAGAAGGAACCTGTGTAGTGTGCATGTAAATCTACCGAGAAAGACACCCAACTGCGTATTGAACTTCCATAACATAGGCAAAAATGTTCTGGCGACACAATAAAAAGACAACTAGAATTAGACACTATTATAGAAACACAATTCTCAGTTACCTGTTGCTTGTATTTTTAATTATGTTCTTTTTTGTGCTTGTTTTAAGTGTTTATCTGATGCTAAACCCAAAATGAAAAACTCTCATCTTGTAGTATTTATGGTAGGGTGAAATTCCTGTAACACTGGCATCGTCTCGTGTAATTTCGTGAATTATGCATTACACTTGTTATGCAAATTTCCCCAAATTGGCATAATTATTCTGCATTTGCAGCATCATTTTACCACAGCAACAACACGAACAACCAGAATGTAAGTGGCTGTTGTTTGCAGCACTTGCATTTTTTGTGCTATTTCTAAAGTGTGAAATGTGTCCTTGCATTCAAAATGGACGCCTGGATGCATTTCGTACTAAACTACAGCAATAATTCATGGTTTTGCATTGTTTGTAATTTTGCTTAATTCTTGGGGAATTTCGCATAATTACACAACAAGAAATGATGCGAATTTCGCACACACCTAGTAATGTTAGACCAAGTTCGTGCGTCTTTTCAGTCATTTAAACGTTATCGAAGTATTTAAAACTTTAGGCGCAGGCGCGTTGGTGGACGCAGCGTTTGTTTCACTTCACTGTCCTTCCAGTGTAAACACTTTTCGCACACTCAGGACTGGGAGACGTGTGGAGAGGGGCTCGATACCAGTAGGAAACGAATTACTGGACCTACAAAAGGGTGGGGATTTCGTCGGTTTCTTTTTATATTTCTCCAGGAAAAGCTGACAATTGGCCCGCATAACTGGACGGCACCATCAGTCAGGATCTGACAATTGGCGGAAAAGTCAGGTATATGGCAGTGTGCCCGGAGATGGCTTTTTCACTGAGGCCTGGCTGTTTACTTGGCTTCTGGAGGGGAAACGTTTCTAGCCGCAAATAGTAAAACATTCCGTTCTTAGTGCTAGACTGTCGTATACAGGCCCATGGTGGCTCGGCCACCCCCGCAAAGGCTGGTAGAGCTTGAGAAAAGTCGCTGCGAGTCCTGCTAGCTTTCCAGACGTCAGCTAATATGGCGGGCCTCTGATTGGCCTACAGGCAGGTTCAGCCAGCTCACTACACTTGTTGCAATGCCACTTGCGCCAGGACACTCTAGCTTGAGTAGCTGTGCGCCCTAACAAATACCCTATTTCATTTAATTGGCTATGCACTTTTGGCTCGGTCCCTAGAAAAAAATCTATTCCTTTAACTACAAGTTCCAGTCACTGACGTTCCTATCCATAACAAGCAATGGCAAAGCCAATAGGTCCCGTCTCACCTATGCAAGAGCTATTGGCTTTGCCACTGTGTTTATAGCCGTGTTGTACACCAACGTGGCTTCTGTTCAGCATGGCTGAAAGTTAGTGGTGTAGAGGAGAGCGTCATGGAGTGTCGAAGAGTGGAGTGGCGAAGAGTAGAGTAGAGTGGAGTGAAGTAGAGTGGTGTAGAGTGGAGGGGCCTAGAGTGGAGGGACACAGAGTGGAGCAGAGTGTCATAGAGTGGAGTGGCGTAGAGTGGAGTAGAGTGTCACAGAGTGGAGTGGCATACAGTGTCATAGAGTAAAGTGGCATATAGTGGCTTGGTGTAGAGTTGAGTAGTGTGTCATAGAGTGGAGTAAAGTGGCATAGAGGGAGTAGAGTGGAGTGGAGTGGCATAGAATGGAGTAGAGTGTTGTAGACTGACGTGGCATAGAGTGGAGTGACGTAGAGTGAAATGTCGTAGAGTGGAGTGGTGTAGAGTAGAGTGAAGTAAAGAGTCGCAGAGTAGAGTGAAGTGGCGTAAAGTGGAGTGGTGTGGCATAGAGTGGAGTGGTGTGGAGTGACATAAAGTGGTGTGGCGTACCGTGAGAAGCACAGAGTGGAGTGGCATAGAGTGGAGTGGCATCGACAGCGGTGGATCCTCCGCTAAGGCGGAGGAGCGTCGCCCCACTGCTTTCAGCAGTGTAAATAAAGGAAAAATAATATGATACTAACTATTTGTTATTATCATTTTATTTGTTCTTTCTGTGGAGTCTTTGCAGGGCTGGGCAGGGCGGAGCGAGGCTGCTCTTCTCTCAGAGAGTAGGGGGAGGAGTGGTGGGCACTCTGTAAGTGCTCAATGACTGTTTGGCTGGCCCAGTCGGGCCGGCCGAACAGTCATGCGCACTTTGCATGTTCTCCACCCAGGCTGCATTACAGGCTGGGTGGAGAACATGCCCAGGCTCCCATTCCCTGGCTGAGCGCCGAACCACGGTGCTCAAACCAATCACAACGCTGCATTGCAGCATTGTGATTGGTCAGGGGAGCCTGGGTGCTTCCTGTTCCGGCCCAGCGGAGGGACGACGCGGAGAGATGATGGAGGCGAGACAAGACATGGCGAGGAGGTAAGTTTTATTTTTTTTCCTTTACTCCCTAGCCACCTACCCCTCCCGCTCTCCGCCTCGCCACCCCCAATCCGTGCCAGCCGCCACTGGGCATAGAGTGAAGTGGCGCAGAGTGGCGTACAGTGGAGTGGTGTAGAGTGGAGTAGTGAAGTAGAATGGAGTAGAGTGTCTAGAGTGGAGTGGCATAGGGTGGTGTAGAGTGTCGTAGAATGGAGTGGAGTGTCATAGGGTGGAATGTCATAGAGTGAAATGTCGTAGAGTGGAGTGTTGCAGAGTGGAGTGTCATAGAGTGGAGGGGTTAGAGTGGAGAAACGCAGAGTGGAGGGGCACAGAATGGAGGAGCATAGAGTGGACTAGAGTGTCGTAGAGTGGAGTGGCATAGAGTGTCAGAGTGGACTGGCATAGAGTGGCGTACAGTGGAGTGGTGTTGAGTGGAGCAGTGTGTTGAGGAGTGGAGTGGCATAGAGTAGAGTTGAGTGGTGTTGAGTGGAGTGTCATAGAGGGAAGTGTCATAAAGTGGTGTGTTCCAGAGTGGAATGGCATAGAGGGAATTGCGTAGAGTGGATTAGAATGTCGTAGAGAGGAGTGGCATAGAGTGGAGTAGGGTGCTGTGGCAGAGAGTGGAGTGGCGTGCATTGGAGTAGTGGAGTAGAGTGTCATAGAGTGTAGTGGCATAAAGTGGTTTAGAGTGTTGTAGAGTGGATTGGAGTGATGTAGATTGGAGTGTTGTAGAGTGGAGTGTCATAGAGTGAAGTGGTGTAGTTTAGAGTGGAGGGGCATAAAGTGGAGGGTTGGAAAGTGGAGGGGTGGTGAGTGGAGGGACATAGAGTGGAGTAGAGTGGCGTAGAATGGAGTGGCATTCAGTAACATAGAGTGAAGTGGCATAGAGTGGCATACAGTGGAGTGGAGTGGTGTAGAGTGGAGGAGTGGAGTGAAGTCGATTGTCATATAGTGTAGTGGCATACAGTGGAGTGGAGTGCCCATAGAGTGGAATGTCCTAGATTGGAGTAGAGTGAGGTGGCATAGAGTGGAGTAAAGTGGCATGGAGTGGTGTAGAGGGAACTGCATAGAGCGTCATAGAGTGGAATGTTGTAGAATGGAGTACAGTGGCAAAGAGTGTAGCGTAGTGTCTTAGAGTAGAGTGTCATAAAGTGGAGGGGCATACAGTAGAGGGGCATAGAGTGGAGTATCATAGCGTGGAGTAGAGTGGAGGGTCGTAGAGTAGATGTGCATAAAGTGGAGTAAAGTGTCCTAGAGTAGAGTGGTGTTGAGTGGAGTAAAGTGACATAGAATGGAGTGGCTGGAGTGGCGTATTGTGGAGTTAAGTGGTGTATAGTGGAGTACCATCTAATGAAGTAGCGTGGAGTTTTGTAGAGTGTTTTAGAGTGGAGTGTTATGGAGTGGCATAGAGTGTAGTAAAGTCATAGAGTGGAGTGGCGTGGCATGGAGTAGAGTAGCCTAGAGTGAAGTGGTATAGCATGTTGTAGAGTGGAGTGGCATAGAGTGGAGTAGAGTGTCGTAGAGGTGAGTAGAGTGTCATAGAGTGGAGTAGAGTGTCATAGAGTGGAGTGGGGTAGAGGGGGAGCCTTGAGTAGAGGGGTATAGAGTGAAGTGTTGTAGAGTGGCATAGCATAGAGTGAAGTGGAGTGGCATAGAGTGGAGTGCCATAGAGCGAAGTGGAGTACAGTGGCATCAAGTGTCTTAGAGTGGAGTGGTATAGAGTGGTGTATAAGTGGCCTAGAGTGAAGTGGCATAGAGTGGTGTAGAGTAGCGTAGAGTGAAATGGAGTAGAGAGGCATAGAGTGTTGTGTTGTGTCATGAAGTGAAGTGTTGTGGAGTGGAGTGTCATAAAGTGGAGTGTCAAAGAGTGGAGTGTCAAAGAGTGGAGTGTCATAGAGTGGAGTGTCATACAGTGGAGTGTCATACAGTGGAGAGGGATAGAGTGGAGTGCCATAGAGAGAAGTGTCGTAAAGTGGAGTGTGGTAAAATGTCATAGAGTGGCATAGAGCGGAGTGGTGAACGGATGAGTAGAGTATTGTAACGTATAGTGGTGTAAAGTGTAGTATGTATGGTGTGGTAGTGCACTGCCATTACAGACAACATGTTTTCAATTGAAATAACCATTACATTTGCACATACACTTTTACTGATAAAAATATACAGTGCACAAATGATAATGTGTGGAAATTGCATCACCTAGTGCATTGATTTGTCTTTATCAAATTCAAATATTTGTTTCCACCATACTTCAGAATTACAAAAAATGTGCTTCACTTATGCTTTCCTAATTCTGATATATTCTGAAATATTTGCACAGTTCATTTACAGACATTTCGATTTTGCTGTGTCCTGAAAAAAAACCTTTTCTTTCCCACCCTCATTATCCAGTAAGATTTCACATAAATCCTTTCTCTTTGGAGTCAGCGAAAGAAAAGTAAACACCAAGCTCCCTGGAAAACAGAGCCTGACGTTTGTTCTCTGTCTTTGAATGCACAGCAAATGTAATTACTTATTTACAGAAAACAAGCACTTGTGGAAGAATACAAGGAGCAATAGAAAACAGACTATGCTCCATGGGAGGGACAAATGCATGCTGGACAGCCTAAAACAAAGCCAGGAAATAGAAAGCAGGCAAATGTGAGTTACAGACCACAAAGCCACTGGTAAGCAATGGGTGGAATGCATTCCCAGGGAAGCTTTCAGAATATCCCCAAGTAGTCTTTTCTTACCCAGACAGCTGTGCTGTCTGGTAGGCTTCGACTGAAAAACTGCTAAGAAAGTATACTCTTCTGCATCTTCTTCCACGCTCTCCCTAACACTTCATGGTTGTTGCTTACGAACTGCAATACCCACTGCACAATGTATGGAGCATTTCTTCGAAGCCTAGGAACCTCAGCCAACATTTCCCATGTTGCTGAATAATACACTGATGGGGTGTCATTAACTAAGAGACTTGGCACCTATAGAGTTTGCGTAGTACGAAATAGTATTTATTCCAGCGGTGCTAAAGGTGAGGGAAAACACCCTAGACCCTCAAATGATTCGACCCTGAGGTTAAATTGAAACAATTCTTATCCTCTGCATACGCACAAATCATATGCGAATTTCACAAGTCAACGTATATAAACAAAAAAGAGAGTGGTTCATATGTTTTTTTTCTTTTTTCTTTAATCCGAAACGCCCAGCCAACACGTGTTTCGTCGATAGGGGTAGACCCCACGACTTCTTCAGGTCTGTAAGGCTCTTTAGATCCTAATTTCTATGTCTTCTCCGCCAGTTTAACTTCCGAGCCGGCTGGTCATTATATATCATATACTGTGTCAAGAGATTCACAAATTCTATTTGAGGCAAACCCTTGTAATAAGGGCTGGTGTTTCCCCCGAATACAGGTCGTTGTCAGTACGAAATTGCTGTTCATTAAAACTTCATGTAAACAATCCCTTAAAGCGAGTACGCTTCTTGTTTGAATTGTCCATGCCGAGTTCGCGTTCTGAACCCATGTTGCTCACTCTCTCCCCAACATCCTTCTATCCACATACCTCTGAACGGTGCCCAGGAGCTGATGCACATTGGAGCGCTTCACAGCCTATTCTGGGGTATGAGGCTCTATAAACTTGTTGCAATACAATACAGTACGGTGCAATGATAGTATTAGGCCCTTCAAGTCTGGCTAACACTGGAACATTCTATACAGAAGTACACATAGCCTCCTTTTACAGAGAGAGAAATAAGCAGTGACAAGACCCTGAGATATTAATCAATTTACATCCCCATATCAGTAAACAGCTTAATGCTGTGGTAAATGCTGTTTCTGTAATTCTGATTGGCTGTTAACATTAGTTACTGCCTCATAATAATTACAAGATTACCAGCCCCTTCACATTTGCAAAATCTGCAGGAAAATTGCAGATCCAGTACATTTCTCTCCTGAGATTTCAACTGCTGTCCCGAAGTAACGGCTAGGAAAAACTGGGAAACAACCAAGGACATTGGGTGCAGTATCCCTGATTCCTCTGGTAATTCCTCATTTCTAAGGGGACCCTCAGTGTAACTTCACCCCCCTGACTTACTGAAGACTCCATGGAGGCATATTGAGCCAAACTTTCGCACAGTCAGAATGAGCATCTGAGTCATGCATCCACATTACTCCCATTTAAACATTCATCCCTGTAGGAGCATTTTTTTTTCTCTGAGTGTTATATAGCGCGAATTTGACCCGAAGGTATCAGAGAGCTTTACATGAGCACCAGTTGCGTTACACAAGGACATATTTATTTTTTAATAGGCACTGGGAGATTAAGTGATTTGCCCAGAATCACAGGATGTTGAGCGTCATTGCTGAGACTCGAACCCGGTTCCTCTGATTTGAGATCGACCGCCCTAGCCGTTAGGCCACATCTTCCCCCCATCACATTTGATGTCCTCCTATGCTCTAAGTAAAGAATAAAGTACCAGCATCATAAATAACGAGAACATTGCAAATATCCTCGGACCATCATGACCTTATCAAAGAACTCAGCATCTGGCCTTATTCCTCTGTTTGGTCACAGTACTCATGTGTGACTTTCAAAATCCTTATATATTACGGAAGTGCATGGACGTCAATTCACCAAAATGCCAGAGGTAGCGGAAGTGACTTCACATGCCCCTTAACCTTCACTTTCACTCACACATACTTACACATAAACACGCATTCACACATACACACACACTCTGCTTACTCATATACACACACATTCACACATACACACTCTTACATAAACACACTCAAAACTGCAAACATGCACACAACATACATACATTTAAAAGCATTTTTTGTACTTACTTCTGCTGCCAGGGAAAGTCATAGTCCAGCTATTTGTACTCCATTTTTATTAAAGTAATATCGAATAATATAACATTATTCACTATTAGTATAATAAAAAATGGACAAAAAGCAAGGAGAGTGAAGCCCCCCGCCGACGTCCATGAGGACGAGCTGCTTCTGTTCCTGGCACTGATTTTGCCTCTGCTGACTCTATGGGTCGCACAGGCAGTGCCAGGGGTCACAAGGGGCATGCCAGGGGTCACATCAGTGACCCCTGATGACCCCTAAATGACGTCAATGCGGTAGTGGTGTGATTTATTCTATATATTAGTGAAGTTGTGGCGTCGTTGCTCATAGGAAATAAGAAAACAAGCATCGGAAAAGTCACAGGTCTGACTTTAATTTGTAAAAGTATTCAAACAGCAGGCGAGCATGCCTGTCTTGGCATAATAAAACCCGGCCTATCAGCTGCAAATGCTTGTTTATTAGCGTACATAAAGCGAACTAGCAGGCAAAATGCGAGTCTGGAATGAAACATTTTTTAATAAAGCCTGCTGCCGTGCAGATACAAAACAAAAACAAGCACTGGCATAGCCAATAGGTCTCGCCTTTGGGACCTTTAAGTGGGATGAAAAAACTAGGGGGTCTCTCATTGGGGCGTGGTCGATGTAATTAAGGGCGTGACTGAAAACACATGCTAAAAATCTGTACTTAGCATAGTGTGCTGCCCCACTGGTATTTTGCTGCTTCTGTCCATTCATCCAGAGATATAACACAACAAGTAACATTACACCTACAACAAGCCAACACTATTGGCTTTCTCAATGGTTATAAATTGCATAAGGTACATAAGCAACAACTATGAATTCACTGTATATTATATTGAAAATGCTTCCGTTCTTGTTGTCCTTTGACAGCCATGCTTTTGCTCAGAGCTTCATGAGGGGTTTTGTTTCATCCATGTCCCTTTCTCTCGAGCGCCAACATTTTATTTTCTGTCAAGCAAGTTCGAGCTTGACGTCGGCTCAACATCCTGTGATTCAAAACATGAATATGTCCTTTTTTAATGTAACTGGTGCTCATGTAAAGCACTCCAAGTTTGCGCTATATAAAACAAAAAAATGAGTCTCTTTTAGGTTACATCAAAAGCAGTGACGGATGGATGATATTGTTGCAGAGTTACGTTTTTGTGTGGTTTTTTTCACCCTGAGAGTAAAAATAGAGAGCCTGATAGGGATCCGTCTGGACACCTGCTTTTGACCTGGCCCACCCTGTACAGTACTTTAAACAGTCGTCGGTGCCTCTGCTTTGCTCACTGAAGTCCCACAGGGGTACGCGCTGTCTGCGCTCCGCTCTAAGATGTCGCCGACTGACTGATAGAAATTAGCATTTTTAGTTCGATTACAATGCGAACTCGACCTGAAGGTATCAGAGCGCTGTACATTTGCACAAGCTACATTACATATGGCATTAATTCTTTAATCGTTCGGTATAGATTAATTTGCCCAAAATCACAGGGTGAAGAGCTGACACCGGGACTCGAACCTGGCTCCCCAGTTGTACTATCGGCAGTTCTGGCTGTTGCCCACATATTCTCCCCGAGAGTAAAGGGTACAGATCGCCTGCTCACTATTTCCATTTGCCAGTAAATCCCTATGGATTCTTCCATAGATGCATGTGATTCTGAACGTACAGCCAGTGCGTGTATCGGTTCAGGATACAACAGCATTCACACGTTGGGCGGTGCCATGGGGTGGGGGGTCATCATAGCCCGCTCGAAGATGGCGCGGACTGACATTTGTAATACGTGGGGATCTGTAGTGCCTGTAATGCAACTGATGCTCATGCAAAGCGCTCTGATACCTTTGGGTCGAGTTCGTGCTATATGCAAAGTGGCTTTCTCTCGTTAATCCCACAGATGCTCACTGGCGGGGGTGCCGACAAAAGCATGAAAGGCAGCAGTGCGCGGTAAGTGGTATAGGGACAGCGAGCAAGCTGACCAAAACAAAAAGTAGTGCGCCAAACGTGCCTAATTGGTAAGAAGTGACCTGATCCATGTAACTGGGTCAGTCGCCAGGGCGGAAACAAACATCCAAAAGGCGGGACAAAGACATCAAAGCCACCATAGAAGAGGAAGAGGGCATGACAAGGAGCCAATTACAAGTGGTGGGAGTAGCTTAAGCACACAGAGAGACTACACCATGCCTAGCAGAGCAGCGCAAGTGTGCTGCTAGGCTCAACCTAATGATTGCATGTGTTGTATAAAGAAAATTATGTATGATCATTTTGTGTACTTTTGAAATGCTAAATAGTCCCTCGGGCATTGCAGTTTAAGCAATCCACAGGAGGCTGCAGAACATCAAACTGACAATAGGAAGAAGTGAAACAGTAATACTCCACTGGGTGTGTCCAAAATCCACTCTAGGTATATTTTAAAAGGTTGGTAGTAGGTCTTTCTGACAGGCATACTCTGAAGCAAAAACCTAATGACATTACTACTCTAGCATAGTTTAGTTGTGACATCATAAGGCCTGCTTCCAGAGGCACAGTGTGGAATGCCACTTCCTGAGCAGATCACCAAATACAACCACATCTATTAAAGCTATCACTAGCTTTTCAGATCAATTTCCTTTTAACTTTAATTTGCTGCAAATCCAGTTGCTCGGTGATTAGGACACAGCTATGGTGTAATGCTTATTTAGTGCATTGCTGAAGTCAGGGTTGCAGCTATCTATAGTGTAGCCGTAGTGCAGTCCAGGTGCAGTGGCACTGTGCCAAGAGTTTAAGGGGTTCTTTTTATTCCTAGTTATTGCTGTCTTTTTAGGTCTCGCCTGAGCCATCGCGCATGCGCTGCACTGCGAGGCTTTTTGTAAGGGCTTCCAACTGGGACCACACGCTCGTACGTTTTCTTTTTTGCTAACAACCTATTGGCCCTTGCGTGCGTCTTTCTAAGAAAGACAGCACGCAATTGGCCAAAGGCGGTGCATGTCCCACCTTTGCATCCGCCCACGGCCTAGGGCTTGCGAGAGCGAGCATCAGCGCCATCTGTTTCCAATTATCGCGCCCGCGTCTCGCGTTCGCGTTAATTGGAAACAGATGGCTGGCCCTGGCTTTTTTTAATTGTATTTTAAGGGCACGGGAGGATTAAGTGAGTTATGCGGAATCACAGGATGCTGAGCCGACACCCAGACTTGAACCCTGTTCTCCAGTTCCAAAGGCGGCAGCTCTTGCCGCAATGCTATGTTCTCTCCGTGACTCGCGTTCTACTTTAAAAGTAACGGGTCTACGCGATCGTCCAAAGTGCGCGCTGCAGCTGGATGAGTAATTGACTCACTTTCCTAAACGGTGACTTTGCTTCTGTCACTCAAATTACAGAGCCTTTCGCAGCACAAGAGAGAGAGCAGCACCGAACTCAGCAGCAGCGGGTAACGGGGACAGGGCAGCAAGAACACACAGAGGCGAAGAGAGAGACAGTGAGAAGCAGGGTTAGACTGGACCCAAAGGTATCCGAGCACTTTGCATGAGCATCAGTTGCATTACAGTCACAGGCACTGCAGATTCCCTAGTATTGCGCATGTCTTCGAACAGGCTTCGATGCCCCCCTCCCCTCCCCCGGCTCCTCCCAACGAGCCAATGCTGTTGTATCCTGAACTGTACGTTCAGAATCACACACATCTATGGAAGAATCCATAGGGATTAACTGTTTATAGAAACAAGTTCATGAGGAGAGGTTCCCCAACACCCCCATAAAAAACACGCAAAAGAGCACATTTGCTCTTAGTATCAAAAATGGAACCCCCGCACTAACTACAAATAGTGGCACTAGCTAACCCTGTGGTTCCAACTCGGACCTAGAGAGAGTTGAGGTAGTGTGTGTACACCGCCCTGTAGTCATTGCATCTCATCGACCACAGTGGATGCAACACGTTTGTTTGTGTAACAGCTGCCACTTCACCTCTTCAACGTAATCATGTGGCATGCTCACCCTCCCCCAGCACCCACATAGGCTGAAAAAGTTAGTATGGTACAGAGCTACCCACCAAGAAAGCATGGATCCCCTCACGGATGCTCCCTTCCCCCACCGCCATGGTCTGCATTTAGTCACAGCGCTTCCTCAAACACTTCACTGCCCGTCTCGCGTATGCTCCCTTCCCCCACCGCCATGGTCTGCATTTAGTCACAGCGCTTCCTCAAACACTTCACTGCCCGTGGCCACGAACACAGCGTGGAGCCACTTTAGTACTCACCCGAGATGGGCTGCGTGGAGGGCAGACTTTTCTTGCTTTCTGTCTGGTCGCCACAGAGATGTTCTTTTCACTCATTAACTACTCATCTGCTCCTTGAAACCCGCCTCGGGGCTTTCAGGCACCCTCTGGGTTGAAGCTCTACTGCCACATCACTGGGAAGCCTTGTGAGGCGTTACCACTCAGTCTGCCCGCATGTATGGAGACAGTAGGTTATGTGACATTTAGTGTAGCTTGTAACTCGTCAGCCTAGCTCTTGAACAGCGCCAGCAAGGGAGATGGTAATAACGTGTATTTTCTCCAGAACTTCATACCTCACGTCTGCGTTTCGACTCGCTGTAACTAAGCAAGTTTTCCCTCAACTTTGTCACATAACCTTCTCAACAACTCTGTGTCATTATTTTACTAAAGATTTCAGAAAGGATGTGGTAAGTACTAGAGCTGTGCTAGTCAAGTCTTTTAAATATACGGGCTTGACTAAAAAGCATAGACAAAGCATAATATTGTTACAGAAAGCAATGTGTCCGGAAGAGACATCATACGCATCCCATGAATGAACAGCCTCAATTGTGCAGCCAAAGTTTGGGTACAATCTTCACAAGTTAAAACATTAGTGTGGATATGCACAAGGACATATTCATGTTTTGAATCACAGGATGTTGAGCCGACGTCAGGCTCAAACCTGTTTGACAGAAAATAAAATACTTGCGCTCGAGAGAAAGGCACAGGGAGGAAGCAAAACCCCCTCATGAAGCTCTGAGTAAAAGCATGGCTGTCAAAGGACAACAAGAACGGAAGCATTTTCAATAAAATATACAGCGAATTCATAGTTGTTGCATATGTACCTTATGCAATTTACAACCATTGAGAAAGCCAATTGTGCTGGCTTTTTGTAGGTACAATGTTACTTGTTGTGTTATATATCTGGATGAATGGACAGAAGCAGCAAAATACCTGTGGGGCAGCACACTATGCCAAGTACAGATTTTTAGCTTAAGTGTTTTAAGCCACGCCCTTAATTACATGGGCCACACCTCTATGAGAGGCCCCCCCCCCAGTTTTTTCATCCCACTTAAAGGTCCCAAAGGCGAGACCTATTGGCTATGCCAATGCTTGTTTAAACCTGCCACAGAGTGGCTGGCCAGAGACTGTTGTTAGCAGTGGCATAGCTCTCAGTAGTGCAGCAGCTGCTGTGGCACCAGGGCCCTGGAGTTGGGAGGTGACCTTTGAAACCCACTTATGGCTTTGTTTTACTACCAAATTCAGGGAAGGGGAGCCAATTTCCCTTGCATGCGTTAAAGCCCATGGCACCCTTGCTATGACACTGTCTGAAGTTCAATATAGAAGGACAAGAATCCATCTGCAAGATATCTCACATTCTAAACAACAGAAGAAACTTCGATATTGAATTATGTTCAACTGCTTAAAACTGCAATCATCTGGAAAAAAACGTCCTGCATGTTGGTGTGCAACAGGACTATCTATCATGTTATGGTTTTGGTAGCCATTGTTGGTGAGACTTAGTGCTATAAATACTAAAGCCCCCACCACAGATAAGATATGGCAAGTTCCTTTCAAATTCAATGATCTTATAAAACAATCTGTCCTATCCTTAGTATATAGGATTGAGGTCTGTGACCCATATATTATACAGCCATCACTAGCACTAACAAGTGTAGGAGCAAAACCCTAGCCCAAAATTTGAACACCCCAACATTTTGACCCCCGAAAATGTTACCTCATCCGGTTCTCCCACAGATTAAATTGTGCTTTAAGGCCACCCCCAAACATTAATTAGCAGGGAAAAATGTTTAAAATATGTAGTGGGGCCCACTCAATAATTGTGTTCTAGATTTTTTAAAAGTTATCAAATTAAAAAATAAGCGGTACAGAGTTAATGCAATAAAGAATCTCGGGGCAAAGTTATACAGAGTATGCAAAATTTGCAATTATTCTAAGTCCACCATGAGCAGCAAAATCAAAAGGATGTTGGACAACATCCCTGTTAGAATAGGAACATCTTTTGGCTCACCCCCAAAATATAGGGGTTCTTCTACACAAATCTTGCATAATAAATTAGGAAAACTGCAAAATCATCATGGTGTGAGCAAAAGTATAATTTCTTTAGCAAATCAGAACACAAGGAGAAATACACACCATTACTCTAACACATAAGCCCTATCCTATTTCAAAAAATGTTATTCAGCACCCTCTTTGCTAATACCATCTGGGGATGGTCTCACTAATATGAAACATTTACACAATGAAAGTTTCCGCATATGAATGGACTAGGACAACTGAAGGAACCTTGACATGTGCAGCAAGTCATAGGAAACAGGGAAAAGTTAATTGAAAGCATAATAACCTTAGTGAAAATAAACCACTACACGCCAGCGTGACAGTGCTCTGCGGAGACTGTGGGGAGAAGACGTATGCGAGGGGAGCAGGAGCGAGTGACAAAGATACCATCCATCTTGGCTAAAATGGTGTCTAACAGGAAAATGTGGCATAACTAAAACACAGTACTAAATACACTTCTATACATCTTATGAAATGTTTCAACTGTAATCACGTTAATTCATCCTGCATATGTAGAATCAAATGTGAAAAGGAATATTAGCTGTCATTATCAATGCACAAAATATAAACCCCCAAAAACAATCTAACACAAGCATTGGCAAGGGCAGAGAATGTGGCCTAACGGCTAGGGTGGTTGACCTCGGAGCTGGGGAACCGGGTTCGAGTCTTGGAAGGGACGAGTCTTGGCAGGGACGCTCAACATTCTGTGATTCTGGGCAAATCACTTAATCTCCCCGTGCCTAACAAAAACGAATGTGTCCGTCTGTAACGTAACTGGTGCTCATGTAAAGCACTCTGATACCTTCAGGTCTAGTTGGCGCTATATAAAACTTCAAAAAAAGGCCAATAGGTCTCAACCTATTGGCTTTGTCCCTACTGTTTGCGGATACTGTGCGGCATCTGCGAAAGGCATTTTTTGCTGATGCTGTGCAGCATTGGGCAAAATGAAATAAAATAAAAAGCGGGATGATGCAGCTGACATGGTCACTGGTTGTGTCATTTTATAGGTGCATGCATGCGTGATAATGCATGCATGGGCCTATGAAAAGACAGGGGCGCTATTTTTTAGAACATACCCATCCAGAAAGAAAAAAATGTACGTTAACTAATGCAAAGGTGTGTTTTTTTAAGGCGGGGGGTGGGGGGTGCCAGCAATTTAAAAAAAATATATATATTAAAAAAAGAGCCAAGCTGCGAGGTGGGCAACAGATGGGAGGAGACAAATGGTGGCGGAGGGGGAGTGACAGGGAGAGGGGCAGGAGGACGATGCAATGAAAATAAATTTGGATGCATGCAAAAGGAGAAAATAAGCATAGGAGGGAGAGAGTAACAAGGAAGCAGGGCGGCAGGTGGGAGAGAAGCACAAGAGTGAGAGAGCAACATGGAGCACAGGAGTCAAGGGAGTTTGGCAGGGGGAAGCACGAGACAGGGTACTAGCAACATACAAGGGAGGTAGCAACATGTAGCGCAGGGGTGGGTATTTGGTTGGGGGAGAAACGCATGAGGCAGAAAGCTGCAAAACACATGCACTCTCATTGAGTCCGCCCAATTCAGGCAGCGGCAATTGGGTTGAAAATTGAATGGATTTCATCATAGCCGTCAACATTCTGCCTAGATTCCCCTCAATGGTGTCCTGATCCTCATGAAACATCGGAATTCCCAAGTGTCTAAGGGATCACAGGCTCCACTGTAGTGGGAGAGCGGGAAGGTCTGCATCTATATCAGGAGGTTGAGGCTTCAGCAGGAATACACATGATTTGTATTTATTGGGCTTAAGGCCAGATTGGGTTCAAACTATCAAAATGTGCAACAAGTACAGGTAGGTCTGCCACTGGTTGCCCCAATTATATAAGAGCATCCTCCATGTAAAGCAAAAGGATGTGAGTGTAGGCAATTAAAGTCACTCCTGTACTGCGCTCCTCTCTTCTGAGTGTTTCTGCCTGGTACAAATCCCGACTGATCAGGATTAATAAGTCCAGGTAATAGAGGGGTAAATCGAATCACTAATAACTTATATATAGCCTTATAGTCTGCTGCCGAGGCTATACCAGTTGTTAAAGACCTTCAACCTGAGTGCTTTTAACAAATAGTACACCCTGAGGCAGAAGGGCTATCCACTGAGAGTAGAATGTTCTGAATTAAAAAGGGAGAAACAGAAAGACAACACTGGAATGCAGTATCAGAAGGCTTACACCAGCCATTATTATCGCCAAGGCACTTCATTGTCTTCAATGGTGCTCCCAACATTCCAATGTTCTAGAATAGATTAAGGTCGTAAGGGTTCAAGGCAGTCGCGGCCGGCATGACTCGGGGTTGGGGGGGCGGGGGTTGCGCGGGAAGGGGGTCGCACGGGGGGTTAATTTTAAATTTAAAAAAAATTCAAACTTACCTTCGGCGGTCCGGTCCCGCGTCGCGTTGTCCTCACAGGAAGCAGCTGCAGGCAGCCTCCCTCTCCTCCCCTAAGCCAATCACAAGAGTTGTGATTGGCTGGGACGCCGACCGCACAGGCGTCTATGGGGAGACCGTTTTCTCGATGCAGGCTGCATGCAGCCTACATGGGGAAAAGGGAGAGTGTGCATGACTGGTTTGGTCGGCCCTCGGGCCGACCAGTCAGCGCCCACAACATTGGGCTAGCAACTCCTTCCCGAGCCGCCCCAAACCAAACCCTTCTTCTGCTTCTCGCACTGCGAGAAAGCAGTGTGGCGACGCTCCTCCGCCCACATGGAGGAGCCGCCCCTGGTTCAAGGCCAAGCGATCCCTTCCGAGCTATAGTAGGGCAATTATAATTGCCTACCTTGTCCTTTTGGGTGTAGTGAATGTGCTTCCCTATAAACCGAGCACACTTCCAGTAGCCGGGATGCCAAGGTGTCTTGGTGTGTGGTATAGAATTCTTGTGGGTGAAAATCACGGCCTCGTGTTTTGTCAGCAGCTAAGCACAGCCTCTGGTGAGAGGTTGTAGCCTAACGGCTAGAGCAGTCGACCTCAAAGCTGGAGAACCGGGTTCGACTCTTGGTAAGGGACGCTCAGCATCCTGTGACTCTGGGCAAATCACTTAATCTCTCGGTGCCTGACAAAATGAATGTGCCTAACAAAATGAATGTGCCGGTCTGTAATGCAACTAGTGCTCATGTAAAGCGCTCTGCTACCTTTGGGTCAAGATCGGGCTGTATAAAACTCCGAAAAAAAATCTGAAGCAAGTATAATTTCCTCAGCTGTTAAGAGAGACTATAGTTGCTGGTCTGGGGCAAATCTCTTCAATATTGCATTGGTCAAAATATATCTTTAATTTAACTTTGAATTGGGAAAAAAAACATGAACCGCGCATCCCACCCCCTTGCCTGCTCAAGCAAAATATAGCTGCGTGTTTTAATTAATATATTAATTTAAAACGCTTCCAGTTTCATGAATTTTTTTTCATTTTTACATGATTGCCGCTTATGAGAATGTGGCGCAGAACAGTTTCTGGGCAGGAGACGGAACATTATGCCCCAAACGATGTGTGCAAACTACAGCAGGCCCTGGGGGAGGAGGGACCAGCCCTTCCCGGGCAGAGCTCAGATTTTGTCATTGCATTCCGTGGCTCTGGGCCCACATGTGCTTCCCATTAGCCGGAGCTTGGGACGGGAACGAGTTCACGAGGCATGGCAATGAGAACCTCAACAATGCCTGTTATTAAACAAGCAAAAATTATTGCTGAGCGTACGAGCGACACATCTGCAGGCCTCAGATGGCTTCTTGGATCGCATGCCTGCAGCGGGCGCGAGATCACCCCAGGCATAACTGGCGGTGGCCCGGGTTTCTGTTTTAAGAGAAAGCTCGTTGCTATGTCGCGCGCCCAGGAAATATGCTAAATGACAACTGGGCGAAACCAAAAGACCCTCTGTGGGGGAGGAGGCCTGGGAGCACTGGGCGGAATATTTGAGTCGAACGTTTTGTTTTTCAATGTTTTCAATTACAATGAAAATGATGCAGGGAGTTGGACATGTTTTCTTTGGCTCAGACTGCAGTAAACTGCAAAGAAGGAAAACAAAGATAATAGCCATGAAAACGATTCACGGCACGCTTTTTTATTTCAGTGAAAAAACGCACAAAGGGAGCGAGTTTGGGAAGTACCATTTATTAGTGGTGAGAAAGTCTTTCTCGTGCACATAAGGCTTGGTCACAAATGTTTTTGCGTACCGGTGTCACCTAGGCATAAAATGAATGGGTTTGTACTTCTCAACATCTCTTCTTAATTCACAGGATCTAGGTTGGTGGAATTTTAGAAACAGGAAATTGTGCTTGCATGTCAGAAAATGTCAAGGCTGGTACGTTTATAGTTATGATCAGTAAGCTGAGTTTTAATAGGCAAGGAATCGAAGGATAACCACTGAAAATGTTTGAAAACTGTGCCATACTGCGATTGGATTTTTCCTCCCAATTTACATACCCAAATCCCCTTTGAAAAAAGGCTTAAGTAAGTATGTAAATGAGGCACAGAAAATCCTCAAAAACTTGGTAAACTATTTTTATGTATCAGCAAAACCAATACTCACATTGATCTACAATTTTTGTAGATTTAAGGGTGTGTGTTTTGGGATTCATAATCGAATACAAGTCAAACATTTATTCATGTCATAGGCTGGAATGAAGGCCGAGCAGATTTAGGATATTAAAAACATCTTTGTGATTGTGCCAAAATGTTGGAAAATCCAAATCTGCTTTCGTGTTTCGTTGATATTTAAATTAATTCTTCGAGGTTCAGTTATCTAATTGCATTTGCAGTTTATGCAAAATGTAAGGCCAAATCATCTTGTCGAAAATGTTTTTAAATGTTGGTTGGTGTAGGAGCAATGCCAGCACATAGTGAGGGCAGGTTAACCAAGCCCAAAGTTACAAAGTTGAACATTTTGTTCCATGTGACTATTACCAAGTTTAGACCAAATTTCCTAATTTTTAGGGATTACACAGGAAGGAACACAGGAGGGCAACATGAAATCTGCAAAAATCCGTAGATTTCCTGGCATGCTCCAGCTACTAACATTTACTCATGCAGATTTTCACCAGGAGCAAACATTTTGCATGGTTTCATGTGATGCAAATGTGTTTTTGTTTTTCTTTCCTCTAAAGGATTTTTTTTGTATTGGAAACCCCTACCTCAAACCTTTATTGAACGTGGTGAGTGTACTCTCCGTGTTCCTACCATAAAATGCATCCACTCCTGTTTTTGATAGGAGCAAATTTCCCACAATGGGAAATGTTGTTGTAAAGATCCAGGGCCAGAAACTGCTGGTAAGAATGATTGAAGTCTATAGTTACAGCCTCCATCTCTCCATTTCTGCAGCTTCTAATGTCTCTATCCAACTATCCTAACATTCCCCATGGTACCCATTACTCACATGCACAACATATATATTCCATTCAGCACCCGGTTAACCAAATGACCATATCACACATCTCTCTTCTTTTAACACAATATCAAACTGCAAAACTAAACCAGGTACCTACCCTATCGCTATCTACTCTGCCACCACTATCCCCTTTACATTCCCCCTACAAGCAGAGACATGACTTAGTTTCCACAATTTACCCCCTTCCTCTGTCTCAGAAGTGCATCAGCTCTCTACAAGCTAAACAGGAGCAGACCACACAGCTGTACCCCTGCCAGCACCTCGAACTCTTTTGACTTTGCCATGTTGCCCAATTGTGATGAGTTGTGATGAGTTCCTTCCATTCCTTTTCTTCATGTACAAATTCGTCTTGTTCTTGTGTTCTTTGACTTTGTATTTGATACCAGAATAATCCTTCTCCTGCTCCTTTTTGGCTACATCCCTCAGCCACCAAGGAAATACCGTCTCACCTGGGACACATCCCCTTAACTATTCAAAAAAGATTTCCTTGATACTTTATTTGAAGCCACTCTGTAAACCAGGACAGCAGCATGAAGGGCCTTTCTCTGATTCAAGCCACCCTTCAGACCGACTGCTATCGGCTAATTGAAGATCCTGGGGAAGCTCTCCACTTGACCATTGGTTTCTGGGTGAAATAAAACTGCCTTTAATGTTTAATACCACCACATTCTCTGAGAAACATTTGGAATTTGCTCCTGATAAATTATAAACCGTTGTCAGAAATAATACTCTCTGCTAAACCATCCCTGAAAAACACCTCAGCAGTTAAGAAAATAACATCATCCACAGCGACTCTTCCTGCCATGCGAGCTTCCAGTGTCTTAAAACAATAGTCGAATGATACCAGACCAAAGGTAGAAGGGCTAGGTAGAGCAGAGAAAGATCCATTGAAGTCAATCTCTAATTTTCTCCAGAGACCATCAGGTAAATTAATCGGGACGAGATCAGGGATCCAACTTTGGCAGTTTTGTCTCAGGACATGTGCCCGCACTCTCTCACCCCGCTATCAATATTTTGGGCCAGAAGTAATGTAGCCTAATGCATCTTTTGGTCCGAGACATTCCTATGTGTCCTTCATGTGCTAATTGAACAATTCTGTGACTCAAACTTTGTGGCAGAACAATTTTATCACTGCTGATGACTAAATAGTTTTTACAGTGAGCTCTTCCTGTGTTTTAACAGAGAATTTTAAGTCACCCTACACACTGTGTTCTTTTGTCTCTCTATTAGTCATGAATCTGATTTCATTATTTAGTGTGCTATCTTTCATGCATTCAGTGGCCCGCTTATCCTGATTTATAAAAATTTAAGTTATCCCTACACACATCCGAAATTGAAAATGCAACATCTTTTCCTTGTTTATTACAGTCACATTCACCTCCTCTATAGGTGATCTAGACTTAAGGTCAACATATACATTTTTTCCATTGAATGTACTCAACAGTCTATTGAAACAATTGTAATTGAGCGGCAAGTTTCACTAAACATGCATTATTTTCCTTTCTGTGACTGGAACAAGTAAATTAATCAATGGCTATGATCTGTGCAGAGAAAAAATGTGGTTCCCCAGATAAACATCTTGTATTTCTCTGCTCTGTTCCCGTTCTATAACCAAGAAGTTAATTTAAAAGGGATTAAATGTACAATAAGAATATAACACAGCCCATCCCTGGTGCTTGTCATTCTGCAGCAGTATTGCTAACCTACCCACCACCAACCAAGTCAGCAACCTGGCCAAATGGGCAACCCTCACCAGAAACGACACAGCAGCAATCATGCTTACCATCCACTCAGGGGCCCCAACGGACCACATCTATAACCTGGGAACATCACCAATAAGCACCACCCTGACCCACATCATCAACACCTCCTTCACATCTGCCACTTTCCCGAATTAGTGGAAACTTGCAGAAATCAACACCCTCCTCAAGAAGCCCACAGCCTACCCGGAGCAACTGAGCAACTTCCGACCTATCTCCCTGCTTCCCCAGCCATCCAAAGTGATTGAGAAGCCCATCAACAAGCAACTCACAACCCACCTCAAACTTTACCATCTTCTAGACAGCACTCAATCAGGATTCAGAAAGAACCACTGCCCTGAAACAGCACTAATCACGGCCACCAATGACATCCAAATCATCCTGGACCGAGGAGAAACAGCAGCCCTTAACCTGCTCAACCCCTCTGCAACCTTCAACACTGCCTCCTATAACACCCTCATCAGAAGACTCCACGAGATTGGCATACAAGGATCGGCTCTCAAATGGATCTGGTCCTTCCTCACAGGAAGAACCCAAAGGGTCAGGCTGCCAACCTTCACATAAGAGACCAATAAGTTGATATGCAGACCCCCACAGGGATCGTTCTTCAGCTCCATCCTTTTTAACATATACATGACACCGCTCGCCAACATCATCCGATCACAAGACATCACCGTCATCTCCTATGCTGATGTCACCCAACTCATCCTCTCCCTGACGGACAAAACAACCACTGCCAGAACCAACTTTACCAACTGCATGACCATGGTAGCAGACTGGATGTGAACCATCTGCCTGCAGCTCAACTCTGACAAAATGGAAGTACTGGTCTTTGGCAACAAGACCTCCCCATGGGACTCCACCTGGTGGCCATCAGAGTTAGGACCAACACCCACACCCACAGACCATGCTAGAAATCTAGGGCTCATCCTAGACGACAAGCTCAACATGACGGCTCAACTCAACAAAGTGTGCACCCCCTGCTCCCACATCCTACGCATGATGCGAAAAATCTTCAAATGGTTTACTCAAAACACCAGATGGACCTTCATGCAAGCTCTCATCACCAGCAGGCTGGACTTCGGCAACACTCTCTACTCCGAAATCTCCAAACAACTTTTGCACTGACTCCAGACCATCCAGAACACCGCTGTAAGACTCATACTTGACCTCCCATGCCGCACTCACATCATACCACACCTCAGGAAGCTTCACTGGCTCCCCATTCACAAGAGCAGCCAATTCAAACATCTCACACACTCATTCAATGCTCACAAGACCCCTATGCGCTGCCTCACTTTCACTTGCACATATTCCTCGCTTCAGCAGAAGTAAAATTGGAGGATGCTCATTCTCCTACATTGCACGCAATATATGGAACAACCTCCCTCAACACATCAGAGCCTCCACCTCACTTCTTGAATTGTGCAAGAAGCTGAAGACCTGGCTTTTCATATAAGCACCTTGAGGACTGCAAACCTACACACCTACCCAGGCACCTGGGCACCCTCTCGGGTCATTAGTGTGCTGTACAAATCAATATAATATAACATATTGCTCCAAGACCGCAGTTGCTTGCATCGACTGCCAATATACATTCCTTCCCATCAATGATGGAGTTTAAGCAAGGAGCTTTAGAAATTTCTAACTCTGAGATCTTAAAGGCTTTCTCATGTTTATGAGTCTAAATACATTTGCTTCTTTCTTTAGAAATATCCTAAAAGGTTCAACCTTGTCTGCATAACCTTCCAAAATTTTGCATAAGATTCTAGCAAACCGAGAATTGAGACTAACTGTTTCTTGGATTTGGGAGGCGAAGCACTAATAATCAT
Organism: Calotriton arnoldi; assembly: GCA_963921515.1. Classification (NCBI taxonomy): domain Eukaryota; kingdom Metazoa; phylum Chordata; class Amphibia; order Caudata; family Salamandridae; genus Calotriton; species Calotriton arnoldi. The sequence goes on from CAWUFW010002105.1 coordinate 1,352,794, forward strand.
CTTCGACATGAGTACACTTTATCTTCAGACCCTCTTTGCTGATGGTATATCCTAGGTAATGCACCTCCCTTCACCTAAACTTGCATTTGAACACTTTATAGTTAGGACTTTTTCCGACAGAAATATTAAATGCTGCCTCAAATTATCACCATGCTCTTCAGAACTTCTGACCAAAATATCATCCTGGAAAGTGACTGAACCAGTAACTATCTTCAGAGTATCACTCATAATTCACTGGAAAACCAAGTGGATTTGGAAAACTTGCCAAACTGAAAGGCATCCTGAAATGTTGATGGACACCATCTAGGCTGACAAATGCCTTATGATATCTAGAGTCTTCATGAAGAATTATCTGGCATCTGACAATTCAACCAGTGAAATCATGGTGGCACCATCCAAAGTAGAGGTAAGTTAATGAATGTTGGTTAGAGAATGGGCATCTATCCGAATGGCATTGTTTAAACCATGCAAGCCAATCTGAAATCAACTAATTTATTTGGGGAAATTGCCACAGGAGACACCCACAGTGAGGATTCTACAGGTTCAACAATATTCCTGTTACAAAAACACCTAAAATTCTTTCAACTTACTCCTATATGTGAAAGCAACATTCCTCACATGATGTCTAACAGCGTTATCCATCAATCTAATTTTATGTATATATCCTTCATGCTTTATGTGTATTTCCTTAATCTCTCAGAAAATACTTCTTTTATAGGTAACTTTCAAACACTGTACAATGCTCCTTTGTACTGTTTGAGAGAGTGATCTCAGTGTTTATGCTATAAACAGTAGGATTAGATCTCAGATCCAACTTAATTCCTAACTCTTCTTGGTGGGGCAATAACAGCAAGGATTGTCTTTTTTCTGCAACATAAACGTTTGCTCTGGTGTGCCTCCCTTCGGTGTTTAAGTTAGCTCAAACATACCACACTAAGGGCCAGACATATCAAAGGGTTTTACCCATTCTGTGTCTATGGGAAGATGTGTTCATACATATGGCCCTAAGTCAATTTAATGACCTGTGTAACCTCCCGGGGTCATATCTGGTTCATTCAAATGAATTTTTAAATATGTATTCAACTCCCGTTTTTCTGAGTATTATATACCATGCACAAGAATCAACAAGAACTTGAATTTCTTTTTTATCTATTTTTATTGTACATGAAGGAAATCATCAGTTACTTTCCCATTACATACATGAAGCACAAGGTTGGGCTTGAAGTTATCCTTATAGCTTAATTTAGAAGCTTCTATGACCATATTTACTCTTTTGATCTTAATAATTTGCAAATGCAACTAAAAGGTCCCCTCTTTCTGCATCTGTTGTAATACCTGTCAATGGCTGGAGACTCCTCTTGTTCCCTAAATTATTGGTACGACCACATCTGCAGCACGCAGTAGCATTTTTCTTATTGTCCTGTTTTTTCTTTTAATTTTTGTACACATCTAGTTTTCTACTTATTATACTGACATCTGAAGGCACAGGACAAGAATTGCCTATTAACTTTTGAAAAAAGATTCTGAGTGATCAAGGCCTTTGGCAATATTCATGACCCCATGCAATATTAAATATGTGCCAACCCGGTCGCTTGACTTTCATTAACATTTGGTCACTAAAGACTTGGTCATGAGTCATGGGATATGTGTTAAAAACGCAAGAAACAGCAAATAATCTGAGACAGACACAAGTCCTCAATGAAGTGATTCTTCCTGCTTTCATGACTAAAATGTTTGCTAATCTTCTTATCACAGTGTAATCCATTTATTTGGCAGCTATTTTAAAAACATCAAGCCTGTGACTAGATTGTGTTTCTAAAGCTGGTAGTTTTTAAAGTCTTTGTGTTCAGTACAACCTAAACAATGTTTTAAAGGGAATGTTTCCATTGTGGAGGACATTTTTCATTCCCTAACACTGCAACCTAGGCTATGAAGACTTGGAAGCCATATCTCCCATCACCTGGGAGGTTCACATGGCAACTGAAGAAAAGGTGGGCTAGCAAAAACCCAGACATGATTACCCCTACACCCAGAGATGGGCTCAATTTATTATGAGCGTTTTCTAATGTAATAGCAGCCATATTTAATAGAAAGCACAGTGTGTTGTTATACCCTTCAGAATGAAACGAGGTACTAACATGTCATGAAGGTCCCACTTATAATGTTTCCTCAGTAACACCAACAGTTTACAATCCAGTCCTCACAGGGTCTGGTATGTGCATCACCATTGACGACTAGGGCTCTTTATTTCTGGTGTACATGTCACCATATGCACACTGCACTCTTTAGTTGTGAGGTGCGCATCCCAGCATGCACTGCCCTTGCTGTAAGATCCAATGGGAAACTGTGCAATCATCAACAGACATTTCAGCGTTTCTTCATGGAGTGCTTAAATAAATGACGATATATAGCTCCTTGCAAATGACATTGTGCTCCTGGGAGTGAAAAATTGGAATGCATTTGCATTTCGCAGTCAGTGGCTCTTGTCACAGTCGATAGCAGTATGCCAGGTGTCCAGATCTCTCCTTCTTTCTTCATGCCTCCAGCTATGATCCCACTGGTAATATAGTTGTGGTTCTACCAGAGTTCTTCAACTATCTCACAGGTCCTACTGGTAATACATTGGTTGTTCCAGAGGCTATCAGCTATCTAACCAGACACTAAGGAGCTAGAAGGCACAATGCAGTCTCAGCTCTTTAATACCACAGAGAGTGTGATCGACACAAGGGTTTGGGGGGCACACTACTACCTGCTCATCAACACTATAGTAGTGAAAAAATAGGGCTAGGCACTATTGGTAAGAATTTATCTGATAGAGAATTTTAGCCGCAGATTCCTTAGCTTAGAATAATCCCTTAGGCATCAAGAGGATCCAGAAACTTTTCAATCAGTACTTCTGCGTGCCAGTAGGTGGTGTCGTTCAGCTCTGCATCGGTGTTGTCCATGCCAGAAGTAACGTGCATGGTGCCTAGATAAGCCCCACCCATTTTGCTGACATCAGTGTTTTTCTTTCTGCTCCAGTCAGCGCAGACCGAGAGAGAGCTAATTCCAGTCATTTTTTGACTGACTTTTTTTAAAGGTTTCTATAAGTTTTTTTTCTGAGAGTTTGTCTCATGTTGTGATAGGAATGTCCCCTAAAAAGCCAACAGGTTTAAAATCCTGCGGTGCCTATCACAGGCAGATGTCTGTGACAGACCCACACCTGGTTTGTCTATAGTGCGTGGCATAGGACCATGACTCGAAGACCTCTGAGGACTGCCATGGCATGTAACTGAAGGCATTTCGGGAGTGCTCTTTGAAGCTCCATGCTGCCCAACATCGGAGGACACCACGACACTCCAGATCCCGGTCGCATGGAAGGTCCCATGACCCCTTGCGGAGCTGCTCTCGACATTCATTATCTCTGTAGAAGTCTTTGTTGAGTAAGTCCAAAAAGTATAAGTCCAACAAGTCAAAGCACTCACTGACTTTACCAGCCCGGTTCAAATCTTTGGACGAGACGCAGGAACAATAACACAAATGGAGGCTGAGCTCCCATGTTTCCACTGTGGAGCCTGCGCCTGGGCCTGCTCCGCACCTCCCCGAGTTTCCCGGAGCAAGGGCGACCACACCCAACTCAAGGAGTTTTATGAGGCCATGCAACTCATATTTGGCATCTCTGCCACTCTGGAGCTACTTCAGTCCCATGGGTTCAGAGGAACCCCCCACTGGATTCCACTAGTGGGTGTCAACACCCTCAGCACCAGTCGGGCCCCCTGGATCAGGTGCTGGATCCAATGCAGGTCTGCCCACAAGACCCCAACCTTCTTCGGAGCCCACTCTAGTGCAGTCAGTCCTGGTGCCTGCTGCTGCCAACACCCTGTGGCGGCACCGACCCCATCATCATACCCGATTACGACACAGAGCCGGATAGGCATCATCTGACTCCGGCACGGCCCAAACCATGCCCTCCAAGTCAGAGCCAGTGCCTTTTTCTTTTTTTGCAAGAACAGGAGAGGGAGACAACTGGGAGGTGTTTTAGGACCCTATGGTTACTCTTAAGCCCTTGATGAACCTGAGGACAACTGGTACAAGGAACTGGCAGATTCCAATGATTTGGATACCTCGCCAGACACTGGCTTGGTCTCTCCTACTATGGCTACGGAGGAAGGGGCTTCCTTCGCCTTGGTGGTGTGGAATGAGGCTGAGGGACTTTCAGCTGCCCTCGGTAGCAGTCAAGACGAATTTCCTGACAGAGGAGCTTCAGCCGGGAGCTGCCCCCTATGAATCTCACCTCACATATTATGAAGCCCAAACAAACGTCCTGCTTAGGGCCTGGTCCAAGCCTTGCACAGGAGTTCCTGTGGACAGGACAATTGCCTGCAGCCTTCGCTTTGCTCCTAGGGACCCCAGTTTCCTCACCTAGCACCTCACCTTGGAGAGCTTGGTGGTCCAAGTCTTCACCTCTAGATTCAACCCTTGTGTGTTCCCTGCCACTCCATTGGATAGGGAATCCAAGGGGCTAGATATCTTTGGCAACAGAATGTTCACTTGCACCAGCCTAGCATTGCGGTTATTGAACACCACATGCCTTTTGGCTCTTGACCCTATGTCAAGAGGTCCTGCGTCCCTGGACATGGCTGGAATGTCAGGGCATTTCCCTGGTGGTTCAACATCTAGCAGGCTCTCTGAATGCCAGAGTGGATGAACTCAGCTGTTGATGCCTAGGGGATCACAAATGGTGTCTCCAACTGAAGGTGGTGCCAGGTCTCTTCCGAGACTGGGGAGAACCTTGGTTAGGTCTATTCGCCACCGCCGAGAATGCACAATGTAAGTACCTCAGTGCACTGGAGTTTCCAAGAGAACTCTCTTTCTGAGACACTTTTAGTCTCCAATGGCGTTCCAGTCCCCTGTACACCTTTCTGTCGATACCACTCCTTCCCAGAGTTCTCAAGAAGATTAGTAACGACCGGGCCCAAGTCATTCTTGTGGCTCCAGATTGGGCAGGGAGAGTATGGTATTCCGAACTCCTGAGCATCAGCATTGGTCCTTCGATCAGGCTGCCTGGGAGGATCTAGGGTTGCAGTAAAAGGGCACTGTCCTGCGCCCGAACCTGCAAACACTCTGTCTTCATGCATGGAAATTGAGGGGCGAGAGTTGACAGTTTCTGACTTTCCTTCTGAATTTTTTTAAGTCATTCAGGCAGCCAGGCATCCCTCAGCCAAGACAGTATAGTTGGTGTGTTTCCAAAGATATTGATCCTCTTTCTGCATCCTTGTCCCAAGTTTTGTTTTTCGTTCTTTTCCTGACCCAGCGAGGCTTTGCTTTGGGCACCATAAAAGGTTGCCTTTCAGCTATTTCAGCTTTCTTGTGTTTGCTGGACCAACCTTCCTTGTTCAAGTTGCCTGTTGTGACTCATTTTTTAAAGAGACTTCAAAACCTGTTCCCTCCACAACCATTCCTCATGCCCCAATTGGACCTCAATCTGGTACTGACCTTTCTGTTATATGTGCCCTTCAAGCCTCTACACAACTGTCCTCTACATTTGCTCACCATCAAAACGTTTTTCTGGTGGCCAGGAGGGTCAGGGAGCTGCAAGCACTTTCTGTGCACCCTCCCTACATGACATTCTTAACTGACAAATCGACATTGAGAACCCGTGCCTCCTTTCTTCCAAAAGCAGTAACACCTTTCACATGGGCCAGAATATCACCTTGCCTACCTTATTTGCCCTACTACACTCTTCCAAAGTAGAGGAGAGACTCCACGGCCTGGACTCAAAAAGAGCTTTGTTGTTCTACAGTGATTGTACCAGAGAGTTTCTGCAAGCACTTTCGCCTGGACAGCCAGGTCTGTCGGGATGGGCATTTTGCCTGTTCCGTCCTCCAGGACTTCCTGGTCTAAATCTGTTTGCAGCCCCTCCTCCAGGGAGGCATTGCTTGGGTATCTATTTTAAGGTAAGGAATTTGTGGCTAGAAGTCTCTATCAGATGGACAAGTTACTCACCTTCAGTAACATCATATCTGGGAGAGACTCTATCTAGATGCAAATTCTTTACTGATCATCCCCACTCCGCGAATGGATTTCTCTGCATAGGGTACCTCTCTGAGGTCCTTAGTGCCTGCACACCAGTACATCGGCAGCATACTTTATGGGTCTGTTCTTCTGGCGCGTAAAGGTTGCAAAAAAAACCTGATGTCAGCTTGGTGGGGTGGCTCCCATTTTGGCCCCACGCATGTCACTTCCGGCACGGATAATGCCTAAGCGGAGCCAAACAACACCACCTACCGGCACTGAGGTACTGCTCGAAAAGGTTCTTGATCCAGTCTGACAGCTGGGGATTATTCTAGGTAAAGAATCTACGGCTAGATAGAGTCTTTACCAGATAAGGCGTTACCGAAGGTAAGTAGCTTTTAAGTATCTAGTTAACCTAGCGGAATGCAGCCTTCATCTTTCCAATCTCCGTATGTCCCTCTCCAAAGCTCCAAGAATCTTCCTACGATGCCCACTGCAGACCTGCACAACACCTACACATGACATTCAACATGTGGACGACAGTGCTACCATACTACAGGAAACAACCTGCAAGAATGAAGTGAATATTTGTAAAATATGAGTACTTGGGTGTTTACCTATTACTGCAGTCAGTCTCACCCAGGAATGTACAGACCGCCCCCCCCAAACATCCTAACCTTTCAAATGCAACAACTTTACTACACTGCCCCAATTTCCATAATCATATTTACACCCTTGGTAAAATTCTATCAAACCTGGGTGTGCAACTCACGATTGACATTTTATGTTTATAAAGTTTTTTTCTTCGCACAATTGAGTGTAACTACAGTGCACAAAATTGTGATTCATGCTTAATTTCACCAACGCTGAGTCTGTAGGCCCTGATTGCAATTTTATGTTCACAACTTGTTGGCACACATAAAGTAAACTAATGTGCACCAAAAGGTTGTGATCCAGACCTTGGGAGCAGGCAGTATTGCTGCCGTATGGGCGCCCCCTGAGCAGCCAGTGGCACGTGGCTGGGGCAGGCTGTACATACATGCTGGGTCTGTTCTAAAGAGGTGTCTTTGATGAGTCTGTGTCAGTGGGGCCTTGTTTCCAGCCTTGAGCTTTCCTGTCACAAAGATTTGTAATCTGGAATTTTAGTCTACTTTGCTCCACCGAAGGGAACCAAGGCTACATCTCCCAGAATGTATTGGGATATTAAACAGTAGTGGCTGGCAGGGAATGGCGGTGGAGAGGCGAGAGAGAAAATAAAAAAATACCACTTACCTTTTTCGCCGGCAGCCGCCTCTCCTTCATCTTGTTCAGCTTCCTTCTTCCTGCAGTCCCGGCAGCAGGAAGCACCCGGGCTCCCCTGAGCCAATCACAATGCTGCAATGCAGCGTTGTGATTGGTCTGAGCGCCATGGTTCGGTGCTCAGACGGGGACAGGGAGGCTTTACATGTTGCTCACCAGGCTGTGTAATGCTGCCTGCTGGGGAACATGCAAAGTGTGCATGACTGTTTGGTCGGCCCAAGAGGGTCGAGTCATGTGCACTTAGGGAGTGTGCAAACCACTCCTCCCCCTGTGCCATCAGCCCCGCCCTAACCCAGCCCGCAGCTACAAAAAAAAAAAGATAATAACGACGTTAATATCATTTTATTTTTGCTGCTTTGCTCTGAGAGCAGTGGGGCGACGCTCCTCCGCCTTAGCGGAGGAGCAGCCCCTGCTTTTAAATGAACATTTTGGACGGACACACAGTGCCAACATGACATGAAGCCATTGGGAGACAGGAACAAAGAATGTCCCGTACAGACTCCAATCCAGAGGGCAATATGTATGCATTTAGTTGTTGGCTGTGTATTGACTGTAAAGGGTTTGCTGTTTCAATGTGAAAGTGTTTTATTAATTTCTGGCTTTACCGTTCCCACGTGTCTATCATCACAGAGGCTTTGCTGCATTACTTTAGCATCCCCTGAAGATGCTAGGCTGTTAGACTTTCTTGAATCACAAGTGATAGATGTTGATGCTTTGACTACGAGGAGTACCCACTTCATGTTATTGTGCCACGCAATAATTTAATTCTACTTTTAGCAGTATTGGAGCAGGGAGTTTCAGCGTATTGCTTAATTAGTTTCACGTTGTCGTGTTGCTTCCCATGACTGTGCGATCAATAGTGCTTGGGAGGACATTCGACTGATATTGAAAACAGATACCATTGCTTCTGCCTTTTCCTGGGGCTTCCAGGGAGTTTGGCTCGTTAAGCAGGTCTTTTGAGATGTGCTGTCAACAACAGTGTGAGAAGCCAGATAAAAGAGCGCTGCTTTTTCACCCGATATCACTTCAAAGCAAAGTGCCCTCTAATGTAATCCTCAAAATAATATAGACCATTGGACGAGATCTATAAATGGAGATTACTTCATATGGCAGGTACTTACTTTCCTTCTGCATACTGGCTGATCCAATCACATACCTTCGCAAATGAAAGTGAAAGAGTTGGTGTTGACCTGTAACTTGTGGTTTACTGCTCTTAAAATATAGGCAGAGGAAGATGTATTGTTATGAAGGGACGGTAATCCGAGGGAGAAAGTGAAACATTTGGTGCAAAACTGAGAGAGAGAAAGAACAAACTCACCCAGCAGGTAGTTGGATTTCCACTTGCCATTTGTAAATCACCAAAGGGAAGAGCAAGGAGTTTACAGTTCTTGTGTTGGTAAAAGCCAATGCCAGCACCTGATGCTCTATAGGAGGCTGATGGAGAGTCAACGTAGTCCATTATGTAATGGATGCTGAGACATGGTGTGCTTCCTAATACTGCTGCGGCATCATTAGCTACTGAACCCCTGAAAGCAATTCTCAGTGTAGGGCCTGGGCAGTGCTTCATTTGTAAAATATTAAGTGCCAGGGCGCTGAACAGGAGGCCACTGCAGCTTGCACTACCCATCGCCCTTGTCATTGCTGCCAAAACAACTAGTAACCATCTCTTTCGCATGTAAATGCGACAGTTCAGATTATTCCAGGTCCCCAAAGCTAAAGGAATCGCTGGGGAGGCAGGTATGAGCAATTGTAATGTATATTGTATTCCTAAACATCTGTTGTTCTGCTCATCTCTAAATTAGATGAGCAGCGCCACCTTGTGGTAGACTGTTCTAAATATGGTGTTGACAATTAGGTGCCGGTGCCGAGCACCGGAAACCAATTAAGTAAGTGCCGGTGCTGAGCACTGGAAAGCACCAGCTCAAATTAAGCACTGGGCCTGGAGGGCCGCTTGTGGGCCTCCTGACCTTTACATGCTCCGCGTCCACACCCCTGCACCCCACTACTGTGAATAGTAGCACTGGACTGAGGTTTACTTGACTGAGCCAGGGCCGGCGCTAGGCATGGGCAGTGTGGGCAGCTGCCCAGGGCCTCGCGCTCAGCTGAAAGACAGGGGGCCCCGCTTCCGTGTGAAAGGCCACACTTTCACAAGCCCACCTGCTCCTACGAGGCCCCCTGCCCCACACTATCACAATACACATCTTGAGTAGACCTTGCTGGTCAGGGCGTCGTCGTGGCATTCCTGGGGGTGCAGGGGTGGGGGGAGGTAAAACAGAGTGGGGAAGGCACAGCAGCCAGGTCAGCAATTATGGCTCACAGTGTCAGGGGAGGGGCAGCACCTCTGTTAAGTACCGGCCATTCCCTTTCTGCATTTTGTTGCTAGGTGACAGAAGGCCCCTTTGTTTCCAGGACCAGCCGGACACAGGTAAGGCGAGGTGGGTGAGGGGAGGAGGGAGTAGCCAGATCAACTGGCTTTTGTTAACTTTTACATCACCCATTTTTTTTTATGGGAATGTGTATTTAAAATGTATGCAGTACTGCCAGTGCTGGGGCAGTGTTTTACAAAATGCCTCGTTACTGCTTCGAAGGCCCAGGGGAGGGGGCCCCCTTTCCCTGGGCCTCTAAGCACTATAGCAAGCTGCGAGGTCCAGGTGTGGGGGCCCCTTCCTGGGCCTTGTAGCCAGTACTCCCTCTTTTCTTTCCTTTATTTGTTCCCCTGTGAAATTAATCCAAAATATAAAAACGCTTTTGCTGGAAAGGTCGTCTTTTTTCGGACATTTTTCACTTCCAAAGTGCAGCCTTGGGATGGAGAGAAATAAAAGGTTCAAAATGTAAAAACTAACTAAAGCAAGACAGAGTGGGTCGAAAAGGGGCCAGATTGATTTTATTCACACCCAAAACACATTAGTGCCACTTTACAGAGTTTGCCAGTGAAGCGCTACTTTTTTGTTTTCCTCGGGTGGGGAAGTGCACCATTCCTGGATGTACTGCAATACCTGCTTGATGGGCAGATTCGAAAACAAAATGCATACAGCGGCTCTGTATTCACAAATGTGGTCTTTTTAAACCATATTGCTTTCGTTTTGTAAGGAGATAAGCAATGGACATTGAAACTGGTCCCTTCCGGCCCTGTAGTCATGGCCTTAAATGTTCATGCAAAAGCACTCATTGATTTCTGAATAATAAGTGCAAAAGCGTTAAGGTAACCATGTTGTTCCTCCTTACATTTCACATGCTTTTACTTAATCTTGCATTCCTTATGAGTGTTTTTTTTTTCCAGGATGTTGTCACTTTTTTTTTAAGGCAGCATATTGCTCTTGTCTAGTGCATAATTTGAATTGAGTCGCCTCCAGGTGTTTATAGCGGGGTGCAATTGGGTTGTAGTTGAAGGCAGTGCAAGTTTCTCTCAGTGGGGCAGTATGGTGTTCAGTGGGGGAGAGGATGTGGCACTATGGTAAGAGCTGCCGAATTTTGAACTGGGGAACCAGGTTCAGCCTTCATGACCAGTCCACCAGACCACTCTCCTGAGAGAGCACATTTCCATGCTAGACCTTAGAAGGCCCCGAAAGACCTTAGAAGAGTGGTGTCTGAGCACCAGCAGGTGGATCATAGTGGTGGCAAGTGTGGGTTAACCTTGAAGGCCTGTCCACTACAACCCCTATTGAAGCTCACCTCGAGTCTTTTGGGCAGGCCTACGAAGCAGCACACCCTAGAGCAACAGTGACTCTGTCATTGAGGTCACAGGACCCTTGAGGAGGAAGGCTCTAGAGTGGTGCGACCGATGAGATCGCACTGAGGCGCTGACTTCGGGTGAGGGCGTCATGTTTGCAAGTATATTATGTTTCTAAAAGCCCTTGCTGCCTCCTTCCTGGCCTCCAGCAATTATCGGCAACAATAAAAATGTCATGATAACTCTGGTGATTAATGTTCTTCCTAGAGAGAGATGGAGTTTTGTCAAGTGGAAGTTTTGACTTGTGAAAAGGTAGCACAGAGGGTTAATGTGCCTGCTGCAAAGAACATGTACCATGCAGATCACTAAGTCCACATAATGTAAAAAGGCCAGTGTGTTACTACTTTTGTCAGAGAGATCCTATTGTTACTTGCAGTTTATAATTCAAAATCCTAACATAGAACAATGAGCTATTAACTGTCATCTAAGAGCTGCATGCAAACTGCAAGGTATAAATTACAGCATTATGGTTTTTTCCCCAGCCTTTGATTATCCTAATGTTGCAAAAAGGGTTCATTTGGACAGAAATAAATTCTGGTTATTAAAGAGAACCCCCAACCATGGTATTACGTTCTAAATTCAGAGTTTGTATTTCTCCAGATCAATCACTATTAAACTATACTGCCTACTAGTATGATTGTCATGTGACTCCTAGTCCTTTGTCTTATGTAACATTACCTATTGTGATTTACACACGTATGATTGATTGTCTCTGTGTAATGTGTGATATAAAGTTCTCTGACACCCTACACTGGTATCAGTGGCGCTGTAAATCAAATTAAATGCATCTGAGCGAGAATGTGGTTATGGAGACTTGAGGAGCACTGTTAAAGGGTGGTAGTGAGAGAATCCGTGGCAGAGCGAGTCATTGGGGGTCACCAACATTGTCGCACAGGGCTCCACCAGCGCTAAAGGCGGCCACTTCTACTTCCTACAGTTCTAACACCAAATCAAAAACGTTGATTTGAAAAGCCCTTGAATCTGAAGCATACCTTCAAGTCAATGTATGATTTAGCAGTGGTCTCGGTTGTTCCAAGTCTTTTTTATTTATGTACAATCTTTATTTGTTTGCAATGGTGTCTTGTAATTTTGTACTATATGTGTTGTGTTTTTGCACTTAACATAATTCTGGCGAGTAAAGAGCCCACACACAAAAAGATTGTCCTACGTCTCTTAGCATGTGCGTGTGGGATACTGGTGAGAGGATTTACCTTAAAACAAATTGCAAAGTATTAATGTCATCCTAAGGTAGCACAATAATGGCACAGAAAGATAAGGGAGCCTTTTGAAATTTGCAATTATATCCATGGTTTGAGAGGTTTTCTCTTGTGTCATTTTATATTTTGAATGATCCGCCCCTCATTACCTCAACAGGATCTCCCCCTTCATGAGGCAGAACTGGAAATTGTATCATGCACTCATCTGGAAACAATCAGTTAACGAGGAGTAAATAATATACATCTTTGTGAGACCTGCACCGAGCTTTTCCATCCAATGTGACAAATGTAATCCATTTAATACAGTTTTAAAATATATGGACTTATTTCATTTGTATATTTATCTTTTTGTCCATGTTACTGATATCCACGTTAGGTCTCTTCAGTGATGCCAAATAAGATCAATAGTCCTGCGATGTCACTTTCTGTGATGTCACTTCTTGGGATGTTACCAAGGGCGGCTCCTCCACTAGGGCGGAGGAGCGTCACCTCACTGCTTTCACGCAGTGCGAGAAGCAGAAACACAAAATGCTAAACTACCATTTTATGTTTCTGCTTCTCGCACTGCGAGAAAGCAGAAGTGTTTGGTTGGGGGCGGGCGGGTCTGCTTTAGGGCAGGGGAGGAGTGCCTTGCCCACTGCTAAGGCGCTGACTGTTTGGTCGGTCCTCCGGGGCCGACCAAACCAGTCATGCACACTCTGGCCTTTCTCCATGTAGGCTGCAATGTAGCCTACATGGAGAAAATGGCCTCCCCATAGGCGCCTGGCTGGTCGGCGTCCCGACCAATCACAATGCTGCCATGGCAGCATTGTGATTGGCTTAGGGGAGGGAAGGGAGGCTGCCTGCTTCCTGTTCCTGCCAGAGGCAGGAAAGCAGGAGAGCAGGTCAGGAGCAGAGACGACGCGAGGCCCGGGAAGGTAAGTTTATTTTATTTTTAAATTAACCCCCCCCCGCGCGCGCGTGAACCCCCGCGAGACCCTCCACCCGCGAGTCATGCCGGCCGTGACTGGATGTTACATGCAAATTAGAGGGGCCCCACAACTTCCCTTTCGCCCGGGGCCCCAGAAGTTCTAGGACCGGCCCTGGACTGAGCACTAACATTCAGAAAGATGTTATACAGGCAAGCATTTATTTCTACATTAACTGAAGTAAAGGAAAAGAAGGTGCACCACGAATCTTTAGGAACACCTTCATTTTTAAAGACATCTTGCAACAAATATATGATAGTCTCTTCAAAATTCAAAAAAGTGTATTTCATTAACATGCAGAAGCGTGTCACCATGGTAAATCGGTTATATATCACTGCATTACGAGGCATTTATTAAAAGTGAAAGTTTTGAAGCATGAACTTAGAAACATTTATGCTTGCCCCCCTGTCCTGACAACAATGCTAGTGAACCAAGAGGCAAGTCAGTTGTCATGGGCATCCTCTGGGTGGCCTTGATTCTTTCTTCTTATACATGGAAAATGATAGATTATTGAATCAAACACAAGAGCAGGTTTTGGACAGTGCCCTGAACTCATTATGGCAAGTTGCTCTGATAATGAAGACAAAAGTGAGCAAAGTGAAATAAAAGTGAAATAAAACAATGTTGTAGGATCACATAATTTGGTCAAGTGGGGAAGGTGGAATTGATCCTGGGGTTTCTGGTTTTACAATGTGCGATTCAGCCACTAGATGGGTATCTCTTTTCCTCTCTCATTTTACATCAAAATGCTTTGTATTTATTTTTTGGCAGGTGAGGTTACAGTGTGGTGGCAGGCACAGCAACATGAAGGCTCGGCTTGTTTTAGGCATGAGGTTCCAAGAGAACCTCAACCTGAGCCAGTCAGGTTGTTCAAACCTGGCTCGAGCCTTCAGTGCCTTGCCCACCTCTATCACATAATGGCATTATGGGAAGAAAGGCATAAGAAGGATTTGACTATCATCAAACAATTTGGTGAGTGCAGGACTCCTTGTTTCAAGATTCATAGCTTTCTCACTACACCATATTTTAGTGCATGGACTATAAGACTGGGTGTTCTTCCCCTATAGGTAAAATCAAATAATTGTTGGGTTACATTCCTGTTTTTATATCACATATTTACTACCAGTGTTTAGTTTGTTTTAAGTGTTTCCTGTCTCTGATAAAAAAAGAAACAGGAAAATAGGTTTAGAAAAGGATTACCCAAGTGTGCACAATTTGTCACAAAAGCAACTGAGATAAAAAAAAAAGAGAGTTTCCATCTTGCTTAGTACACAGCAACTGGGGTTTTAGTGATTTCGGGACTACTCTTGCCACTGTGTTGTGGACCATGCCCAGGCTTTAAATACAGAGTTTACAACCAGCATATTTTGTCAAAGTGCTAAAGCCGGTATTATATGTCAAGTCTCCTAGTTTAATGGCTAAAATATTCCTACTGTCCCACGTCAAGGGGTGGTGGGTGGGTGTTTGTGCTTGCCCACCTCAATGAAATATACACCTTGTTGTTGGAAGCTCTTTGTCAAGGATTATTTTTTTTTCTAGAACTCGCTACCTTAACTGAGCTTGTTTGGAAGCACTCCCATTGTTTACAGATAAGAGACTAAACGCATAAAGAGATTGTGAGGCCAAAGATTCTATTTGTTTCCAGTTCAATAATCTAGTTACTTCCTTTGCACTCGACTCACCAAAGGTAGTGATAGCAGGCAGAGAAGGCTTAGCACAGGGTTTAGTCGAGGGACAGCCACTCAGATACAGCATATCATAGTATTGTGAAATCTTTGATACTTCTAGACTATAGGGGCTTATTGTAAAAGGTAGTATGGAATGAAAGCCATAAAGTAACTGCACGATTCACTGTCCATGTACATGCTTTGCTTCCGCTATGCAGGGCCGGACTGGTCGTTGCGGCATTGGGCGTTTCCCCGGAGGCTGGAAGGGTGGGAGCTGGGTTTGCAGTGGTGGGGGCCGGTTTTGTTTCTGGGGTCTGATTTTGCAGAGGTGCTGCAATACTGGCCCTCAGTAACAAAAGCAACAGTGCTTCACACTTGCACCCCCTCCCCCGTGGAGGCTGTTCTGACAAAATTGCCAGGGATGCTTGGCTGCTTGGAGTTCCCAGTCCGACCCTGCCGCTATGCCTCACACCCCCCCCCCCCCAACTAACACCTGCCGGTATCAATGGGACCCTCAGTCACGCCACAGACCATCATTTTTGGCCCCTTGTTAAATGTTTGCGAGAACCCATGCTGTATATCTTGCCAGACTTCTACCTAAAACTGTGAGCCTGTGTTTTTCTTGTTCTATTTTAGGTAGTTTTTGACGTTCATTTAGCATTTTTACGGGGATGGAATATACTTTCCGATCCTCACTTAAAGTTATTAGGCCAAATTCTCTTTTTGTCACCCTTCACTGTGCGTGCCATCTATAAATAACAGTCATGAAGCAAAGTTTAAAGAAAGAAAAACGGTGTGGTACTTTACAGGCATGGACCATAGAGACAAAGAAATCAGCATGTGCGATCTTTGACCAACTAATATTTGTCAGAATTCGTCCTTTGACGTGTGGGAGTCTTCCACAGGAGCAATAGTCATTACTTTCTCTCAACATTAGGATGTAACAGATGTCAGTCCAACCTCTTCAAAGTATAAACAATCCTTGAAGACCTACATTTTCTGGGGTCGTTCTTGTGCGTTGGTGAATGGTGGCATGGCTTTTACAGGGTTCCTTTCACCATTGCCGGAGCAGCAACTAAGATCAAAGCACGAATGTTTAGTAATACAATCACACATTTGTGTAGTGCCACTTTTTCCTGGTAAATGATTCACCTAACATCTCTTGTTGCCGCTGGAACATTGCTACAACTTGCTCTGATCCTAATGCCTCGAATATAATAGGCAGTCCTACATTGCCTCAAATATTTTTGTCACATTGCCCTTCACTGCAAATGTAATGGCAGTTATCTGACTGCTTACCTGCACCATTAAACATCAAGCCAAACCAAGAACAACTGGTGGTTTTGTATTGTCACCTGGTATTGGTGCAGTACATCCTGCTCAACTACCACTAGTGATGTTCCAAGGCACTTGTCTGATGAATTACAAGCCCGAGATTGTACGTATGGTTTGAATATGAATGTGGCGAGAGAGGTTTCAACTGTACGAATGGTGTGTTGCGCATGAGGACCATAAACGTTGCAACAAACTTCACACTGTGGCTAGGCATACTGCTAAAGGATTAATAGATTGTATAAGTGCCATACACCTATATGGATATATCTCTATATATATCTTTCTACATATATATATATATGTAATTACAGCTAAAAAATAACCCCCTTAATTTGTGAAAAAGATAAGTGTAACGGTAGAGTATAGACCGTTATAACGGCAGGATGAACAGGGCTTTGATGGTATATATTTGAAATTTGCAATTGTTTTTTATATTTAATTGGAGAATTGGGCAATAAGAATGAGTATATATAAATAAATATATATCCTCCACACACTTCCCAAGGAAATAATAGGTTGCACTCCGGTTTGTGTTAAAAAGCTTGCAGTGCTTTTATTTTACAAGTAGCAATTACTTCATATGGCAAACAACCAAAACCAACGCGTTTCGGTCTCCACTGAGACCTTGCTCATGACCGTGAGCAAGGTCTCAGTGGAGACCGAAACGCGTTGGCTTTGGTTGTTTGCCATATGAAGTAATTGCTACTTGGTAAAATAAAAGCACTGCAAGCTTTTTTAACACAAACCGGAGTGCGACCTATTATTTCTCTTGGGAAGTGTGTGGAGGATTAATGGCGACCGGGCTCGGCCGCGAGGTAACGCACAGCTAACCAGAGCGCCATGCCAGCGAAAGGAGCCAAAGGAGAAGGATAAATAAATATATATATATACATATATACACACACACACACATGCTTTGTACGTCATAAAATGTAATGTTATCTATCCTTTATATTATGAAACTGTGTTTTATTATACCAGTGAAAAGTATTACCTGGGAGCAGCGCATTTAATTAAATATTCTAATTTATCGTTTTCTTTTAGATTCACCCCTAAAGCAAGAAAAGTCTGCTTATTATTTTATGAAAAATGTAAATGAGTATCTAGATGTTGGCAATGCAGTGAATTAAAGTTGCAGTGGGCTGATAATGCATGTAATCTCCCTATAGTGAGACCTCTGATAAATGTATTACTTCATGTCTCTTAAGCATGCGCCTGCCTTGAGCACTGAGGGGCTCTACACTAGGAGCTTTGATATGTTCATTACAGTTGGATTCAGTGGCAGGTCTCTAGCAAAGATACGGAATGACACTGCATCCATAAAGCATTTTACAACCTGATCATGTTTCTGTTCTTAAACATGTTGAGCGTTGTCACATTTTCACAGTAGTAAGCGAATATGGCTTGAATCCCCTCGCTGATGTCTGCTTTCTGTTCATCTTTTTGCTCCCCTGCTGCTTCCTTTCAATATATATGAGCGTCAGATCACATACATTCCCATTATTGTATCCATACATGGAGGTTCCAAATATATGATCATGTGACAAGATACCAGTTGCCCTCTGGTTTATTCAGAAAGGGATCACTAGCCGATTCATTTGCTGCTACCAGAGATTGAAATGTGAACATAAAGTTTGGTATTATTCATCAGTTCTCAGATAGGTTGATCTTAACACATTAAGGGGGTCATTACAATGGCGGACGGACTTCAGTTCGTCCGCCATCGTGTCGGGGAGTGGGACCGCATACCTACAAGGCGGCGGTTCCACAGGGATTTACGATGCGACCGCCACCATGGCGGTCGCATCTGCTATATTTAACGTTGTGGGGGGTGCTGCTAGCTGCAGCACCCGCCACAATGTTAAAAATGCATTGTTGACATTTCCCTGCACTACGTGGCAGCCACCACGCAATGCCTGCCACATGATGCAGGGAAATGTAGGGGGGCACCATAGGTGCCCCCCAAGTGCACACACCAGCTGCCCCTGCACAAGGGGGGCCTGTAATCGGCCCACAAAGTACATCCCTGCCAGCCTTTCCATGGCGGGGGAATTGCCATGGAAAGGCTGGCGGGGATCCAGCATCCAGATCTGGCGGACGGTGCCTGCTAGGCACCACCACTGTTCTGTGGATGCGGGCAGGTCCGACAGGCAATCGTAACAGTTGCCTGTGTTGGACCTGTGGCGGTCTGGCTTTCAGCCCGCCAGCACAACGCCCGCCATCACAATCTGGCGGGCGGTGAATGCCCTTATGATGGCGGTGAACCCGCCACCGGCAGCCTGCCGGTGGCGAGTTTACCACCATAGTAATCAGGCCCTAAGTTCGTTTTCTGAGGCATAGACATTTTTGAACCTTTGGTTACTGCCTTGAAAAAGTGCAGCATTTAGCACCAAGCAGCTGTTGGCTAAAATTTATCAATATTAAAATGCATATTTAAACTAGTGGAACCTATGTTTTAATATAAAGAAATCAGACATTATTTTGAATGAATGAAAATCACACTTACGTACTATTAAAAATGAACTATTAGGACAAAAATATATAAATACAACTGTACTCCAATGCCCTGAGGTACTCTGTATTTTACACGCTCGTACTCTGATATGATAAGTCATGTAGGACACCTATTTGTGAAATACAACGGGACTGTAATATACCCTATAATGTGAACCTGCTGTCATGTGTGCATTAGAATGCTATGGTGCTCTACACTGTGGAATCCGTTAAACCTTATATTTCAGGACTCTGAATTGTCCTATACTTTGAAACTCTGATATGTTTTACGCTTTGGGTCACTGACATGTTCAGTACTACAGGGCTCTGATGTACTATACACTGCACGGCTGTGATATGTTCCTGGTGTGGGAATCTCATGTGTTCGATACCGTGGGACTCTGATATATTTACACCCCATGGTACTCGAATATGTTCAATAATGCAGGACTAGAGTATATTCAGTACCACAGGATACTGATATGTGCTATATGGTGACTCCATTATGCCCTACACTGTGCAACCTGCCATGCTGTGTGCTCCAGGATTTGCCCCATACTGTGAAACTCTGATATGGTCTACCCTGTTCAATACTAGAAGACTGTGATGCACTCTAAAGTGCTAGATTATAAAACCCTCTAAATTGTGTGAATCTCATATGTTCTACACAGTGGGATTATAATATATATAAAATATACCTTATGCAAAGCATATCTCCACTGCTAGCTGCCATGCTGGGTTCCTCACTACCACTTTATGTATAGCACCTATCATGCTCCTTTCCCGTCTTCCACGTTATGCAAAGCACAATTGCCATGCTAGTTTCTGCTCTTCCACTTTATGAAAAGCACCTCCTCGGTGCTAGTTTCCACTCTTCCACTTTATATATAGCACCTCTGTCATGCTACTTCCCCGTCTTCCACGCTATGGAAAGCACAATTGCCATACTATTTTCCTTTCTTCCACTTTATATATAGCACCTCTTCCGTGCTAGTTTTCACCTCTTCCACTTTATATATAGCACCTCTTCCATGCTAGCTTTCACCTCTTCCACTTTATATATAGCACCTCTTCCATGCTAGTTTTCACCTCTTCCACTTTATATATAGTACCTCTTCCATGCTGGTTTTCACCTCTTCCAGTTTATATATAGCACCTATTCCATGCTAGTTTTCACCTCTTCCACTTTATATATAGCACCTCTTCCACGCTAGTTTCCACTCTTCCACTTTATATATAGCACCTCTTCCATGCTAGCTTTCACCTCTTTCACTTTATATATAGCACCTCTTCCATGCTGGTTTTCACCTCTTCCAGTTTATATATAGCACCTATTCCATGTTAGTTTTCACCTCTTCCACTTTGTATATAGCACCTCTTCCAGGCTAGTATCCACTCTTCCACTTTATATATAGTACCTCTTCCATGCTGGTTTTCACCTCTTCCAGTTTATATATAGCACCTATTCCATGCTAGTTTTCACCTCTTCCACTTTATATATAGCACCTCTTCCACGCTAGTTTCCACTCTTCCACTTTATATATAGCACCTCTTCCATGCTAGCTTTCACCTCTTTCACTTTATATATAGCACCTCTTCCATGCTGGTTTTCACCTCTTCCAGTTTATATATAGCACCTATTCCATGCTAGTTTTCACCTCTTCCACTTTATATATAGCACCTCTTCCACGCTAGTTTCCACTCTTCCACTTTATATATAGCACCTCTTCCATGCTAGCTTTCACCTCTTTCACTTTATATATAGCACCTCTTCCATGCTAGTTTTGACCTCTTCCACTTTATATATAGCACCTATTCCATGATAGTTTTCACCTCTTCCACTTTGTATATAGCACCTCTTCCAGGCTAGTATCCACTCTTCCACTTTATATATAGTACCTCTTCCATGCTGGTTTTCACCTCTTCCAGTTTATATATAGCACCTATTCCATGCTAGTTTTCACCTCTTCCACTTTATATATAGCACCTCTTCCACGCTAGTTTTTAGGTCTCGCTCTGAAAGCCAGCGCTAAAGCGCTGGCTCTGAGCGAGACGTTTTGTAGTGGGCTTGCAGAAATGCGACCACAGCTTTTTGGTTGGCATCGAGTGTGCGGTTACGCGCACAATGACGAGCAGAGGCGCCATATGGCTTTCCTCTCTCGTCATGGTGCACGCACATCGCACACCATTTGCCAGCCTGCTTTCACTTTTGCCTTGTAGCCCTGCACATGCACAGCTGCTGCTCACACTCCCTCCTCCCTTCTCCCCCTCCCTTCTCGCCCAGCCCTTCTTGTCACCTCGGCTTGCACTCACCCCTCCTTTCTCACCTTTCGGCCGCTTTGATGTTCTCAGTGAGCCGCGCGGCCAATGCTTGTTTCATAGAGGGATGTGTTTTCTAATTGCAGCGTTACTTCTGCTTTGGGGTCATGGAGACAGCACCTGAAGGACAACATTAGGCTTATAACTTTCCCTGCCCTGGCCGAAGATGATATCTTTCCGGGCGCCAGAGTCCCGAAATTCCCATTAGGACAGCAGCCCTGTTTTGACAACTCTTTTTTGTTTCTCTGAACAAAAGTAGGGGTGCTTCAAGCATTCTACTGCATTCCTCCTCCCGTTTTTTTCCTCCCCATTAGGACCCGAGGCCTTTTCTTTCCCATAAGACCCCGAGGAGTTCGCTTCTCAAAGCGGGGCAGTCTAAGGTGAGGCTGAGCTTTTCAGAAGAACTTCAGCTCCTGTTGCCGTTTCGTCAAATTAATAATGAAGCCGCTGCAAAGCAGATCGCCAGAGAGAGGGACTGGGCAGATTGGAGCACCCATGGCAAATTTCAGGCATGCCTGCTACCTATCTTGTATTTGTACAGTGTTCTGTTAATGTACCTCAAAATAGATGTCTAGTATCTCAGTGAGGAGGGAATTCTCCATGATAAGAGTTTCAATAACAAGGAAATATGTTGATGCTCATTTATTTGCTCATTGTCTTATCCAGTCACATTCTGGGAAGTCCCAGGTTCTGTACAGGGCACAAGTCCTAAACAAGCATTGGCATAGCCAATAGGTCTCGCTTTGGGACCTTATAAGTATTTAGTTATGCAGCACAATATCTTTGGTGCAACAACATTAACTGTTGCATGGTTAAACACTTATAAGGTCCCAAAAGCGAGACCTATTGGCTATGCCAATGCTTGTTACCTCTTCCACTTTATATATAGCACCTATTCCATGTTAGTTTTCACCTCTTCCACTTTGTATATAGCAACTCTTCCAGGCTAGTATCCACTCTTCCACTTTATATATAGCACCTCTTCCATGCTAGTATCCACTCTTCCACTTTATATATAGCATCTATTCCATGTTAGTTTTCACCTCTTCCACTTTGTATATAGCACCTCTTCCATGCTAGTATCCACTCTTCCAATTTATATATAGTACCTCTTCAATGCTGGTTTTCACCTCTTCCACTTTGTATATAGCACCTCTTCCAGGCTAGAATCCTCTCTTCCACTTTATGTATAGCACCTCTTCCATGCTAGTATCCACTCTTCCACTTTATATATAGCACCTTTTCCATGTTAGTTTTCACCTCTTCCACTTTATATATAGCACCTCTTCCATGTTAGTTTTCACCTCTTCCACTTTATATATAGCACCTCTTTCATGCTAGTTTTCACCTCTTCTACTTTATATATAGCACCTCTTCCACTTTATATATAGCTCCTCTTCCATGCTAGTTTTCACCTCTTCCACTTTATCTCTTCCATGCTACTTTTCACCTCTTCCATTTTGTATATAGCACCTCTTCCAGGCTAGTATCCACTCTTCCACTTTATATATAGCACCTCTTCCATGCTAGTATCCACTCTTCCACTTTATATATAGTACCTCTTCCATGCTGGTTTTCACTGCTTCCAGTTTATATATAGCACCTATTCCATGCTAGTTTTCACCTCTTCCACTTTATATATAGCACCTCTTCCACGCTAGTTTCCACTCTTCCACTTTATATATAGCACCTCTTCCATGCTAGCTTTCACCTCTTTCACTTTATATATAGCACCTCTTCCATGCTGGTTTTCACCTCTTTCAGTTTATATATAGCACCTATTCCATGCTAGTTTTCACCTCTTCCACTTTATATATAGCACCTCTTCCACGCTAGTTTCCACTCTTCCACTTTATATATAGCACCTCTTCCATGCTAGCTTTCACCTCTTTCACTTTATATATAGCACCTCTTCCATGCTAGTTTTTACCTCTTCCACTTTATATATAGCACCTATTCCATGTTAGTTTTCACCTCTTCCACTTTGTATATAGCACCTCTTCCAGGCTAGTATCCACTCTTCCACTTTATATATAGTACCTCTTCCATGCTGGTTTTCACCTCTTCCAGTTTATATATAGCACCTATTCCATGCTAGTTTTCACCTCTTCCACTTTATATATAGCACCTCTTCCACGCTAGTTTTTAGGTCTCGCTCTGAAAGCCAGCGCTTTAGCGCTGGCTCTGAGCGAGACGTTTTGTAGTGGGCTTGCAGAAATGAGACCACAGCTTTTTGGTTGGCATCGAGTGTGCGGTTACGCGCACAATGACGAGCAGAGGCGCCATATGGCTTTCCTCTCTCGTCATGGTGCGCGCACATCGCACACCATTTGCCAGCCTGCTTTCACTTTTGCCTTGTAGCCGTGCACATGCACAGCTGCTGCTCGCACTCCCTCCTCCCTTCTCCCCCTCCCTTCTCGCCCAGCCCTTCTTGTCACCTCGGCTTGCACTCACCCCTCCTTTCTCACCTTTCGGCCGCTTTGATGTTCTCAGTGAGCCGCGCGGCCAATGCTTGTTTCATAGAGGGATGTGTTTTCTAATTGCAGCGTTACTTCTGCTTTGGGGTCATGGAGACAGCACCTGAAGGCAGTCGCGGTCCGTGTAGGAGTGCCGGCCGGGCGGTGACGTGCGGGGAGGGCAGGGTGGGGTAGCAGTGGATTACGGACCAATACAGGTAGTAACATTTAAATCAATAAAACGAATTTCGTTGCGCGCACTGCATTGCATTTGACGATGCAGTGCGCGCAACGAAATTCGTTTTATTGATTTAAATGTTTACTTACCTGTATTGGTCCGTAATCCGTACTTTGCTACCCCCCACCCTGCCCCTCCCTTGCCCCACGTCACCGCCCGGCCGGCACTCCTACACGGACCGCGACTGCCTGAAGGACAACATTAGGCTTATAACTTTCCCTGCCCTGGCCGAAGATGATATCTTTCCGGGCGCCAGAGTCCCGAAATTCCCATTAGGACAGCAGCCCTGTTTTGACAACTCTTTTTGTTTCTCTGAACAAAAGTAGGGGTGCTTCAAGCATTCTACTGCATTCCTCCTCCCGTTTTTTTCCTCCCCATTAGGACCCGAGGCCTTTTCTTTCCCATAAGACCCCGAGGAGTTCGCTTCTCAAAGCGGGGCAGTCTAAGGTGAGGCTGAGCTTTTCAGAAGAACTTCAGCTCCTGTTGCCGTTTCGTCAAATTAATAATGAAGCCGCTGCAAAGCAGATCGCCAGAGAGAGGGACTGGGCAGAATGGAGCACCCATGGCAAATTTCAGGCATGCTTGCTACCTATCTTGTATTTGTACAGTGTTCTGTTAATGTACCTTAAAATAGATGTCTAGTATCTCAGTGAGGAGGGAATTCTCCATGATAAGAGTTTCAATAACAAGGAAATATGTTGATGCTCATTTATTTGCTCATTGTCTTATCCAGTCACATTCTGGGAAGTCCCAGGTTCTGTACAGGGCACAAGTCCTAAACAAGCATTGGCATAGCCAATAGGTCTCGCTTTTGGGACCTTATAAGTATTTAGTTATGCAGCACAATATCTTTGGTGCAACAACATTAACTGTTGCATGGTTAAACACTTATAAGGTCCCAAAAGCGAGACCTATTGGCTATGCCAATGCTTGTTACCTCTTCCACTTTATATATAGCACCTATTCCATGTTAGTTTTCACCTCTTCCACTTTGTATATAGCAACTCTTCCAGGCTAGTATCCACTCTTCCACTTTATATATAGCACCTCTTCCATGCTAGTATCCACTCTTCCACTTTATATATAGCATCTATTCCATGTTAGTTTTCACCTCTTCCACTTTGTATATAGCACCTCTTCCATGCTAGTATCCACTCTTCCAATTTATATATAGTACCTCTTCAATGCTGGTTTTCACCTCTTCCACTTTGTATATAGCACCTCTTCCAGGCTAGTATCCACTCTTCCACTTTATGTATAGCACCTCTTCCATGCTAGTATCCACTCTTCCACTTTATATATAGCACCTCTTCCATGTTAGTTTTCACCTCTTCCACTTTATATATAGCACCTCTTCCATGCTAGTTTTCACCTCTTCCACTTTATATATAGCACCTCTTTCATGCTAGTTTTCACCTCTTCTACTTTATATATAGCACCTCTTCCACTTTATATATAGCTCCTCTTCCATGCTAGTTTTCACCTCTTCCACTTTATATATAGCACCTCTTCCATGCTAGTTTTCACCTCTTCCATTTTGTATATAGCACCTCTTCCAGGCTAGTATCCACTCTTCCACTTTATATATAGCACCTCTTCCATGCTAGTATCCACTCTTCCACTTTATATATAGTACCTCTTCCATGCTGGTTTTCACCTCTTCCAGTTTATATATAGCACCTATTCCATGCTAGTTTTCACCTCTTCCACTTTATATATAGCACCTCTTCCACGCTACTTTCCACTCTTCCACTTTATATATAGCACCTCTTCCATGCTAGCTTTCACCTCTTTCACTTTATATATAGCACCTCTTCCATGCTGGTTTTCACCTCTTCCAGTTTATATATAGCACCTATTCCATGCTAGTTTTCACCTCTTCCACTTTATATTCAGCACCTCTTCCACGCTAGTTTCCACTCTTCCTCTTTATATATAGCACCTCTTCCATGCTAGCTTTCACCTCTTTCACTATATATATAGCACCTCTTCCATGCTAGTTTTTACCTCTTCCACTTTATATATAGCACCTATTCCAGGTTAGTTTTCACCTCTTCCACTTTGTATATAGCACCTCTTCCAGGCTAGTATCCACTCTTCCACTTTATATATAGTACCTCTTCCATGCTGGTTTTCACCTCTTCCAGTTTATATATAGCACCTATTCCATGCTAGTTTTCACCTCTTCCACTTTATATATAGCACCTCTTCCACGCTAGTTTTTAGGTCTCGCTCTGAAAACCAGCGCTTTAGCGCTGGCTCTGAGCGAGACGTTTTGTAGTGGGCTTGCAGAAATGCGACCACAGCTTTTTGGTTGGCATCGAGTGTGCGGTTACGCGCACAATGACGAGCAGAGGCGCCATATGGCTTTCCTCTCTCGTCATGGTGCGCGCACATCGCACACCATTTGCCAGCCTGCTTTCACTTTTGCCTTGTAGCCGTGCACATGCACAGCTGCTGCTCGCACTCCCTCCTCCCTTCTCCCCTCCCTTCTCGCCCAGCCCTTCTTGTCACCTCGGCTTGCACTCACCCCTCCTTTCTCACCTTTCGGCCGCTTTGATGTTCTCAGTGAGCCGCGCGGCCAATGCTTGTTTCATAGAGGGATGTGTTTTCTAATTGCAGCGTTACTTCTGCTTTGGGGTCATGGAGACAGCACCTGAAGGACAACATTAGGCTTATAACTTTCCCTGCCCTGGCCGAAGATGATATCTTTCCGGGCGCCAGAGTCCCGAAATTCCCATTAGGACAGCAGCCCTGTTTTGACAACTCTTTTTTGTTTCTCTGAACAAAAGTAGGGGTGCTTCAAGCATTCTACTGCATTCCTCCTACCGTTTTTTTCCTCCCCATTAGGACCCGAGGCCTTTTCTTTCCCATAAGACCCCGAGGAGTTCGCTTCTCAAAGCGGGGCAGTCTAAGGTGAGGCTGAGCTTTTCAGAAGAACTTCAGCTCCTGTTGCCGTTTCGTCAAATTAATAATGAAGCCGCTGCAAAGCAGATCGCCAGAGAGAGGGACTGGGCAGAATGGAGCACCCATGGCAAATTTCAGGCATGCCTGCTACCTATCTTGTATTTGTACAGTGTTCTGTTAATGTACCTCAAAATAGATGTCTAGTATCTCAGTGAGGAGGGAATTCTCCATGATAAGAGTTTCAATAACAAGGAAATATGTTGATGCTCATTTATTTGCTCATTGTCTTATCCAGTCACATTCTGGGAAGTCCCAGGTTCTGTACAGGGCACAAGTCCTAAACAAGCATTGGCATAGCCAATAGGTCTCGCTTTTGGGACCTTATAAGTATTTAGTTATGCAGCACAATATCTTTGGTGCAACAACATTAACTGTTGCATGGTTAAACACTTATAAGGTCCCAAAAGCGAGACCTATTGGCTATGCCAATGCTTGTTACCTCTTCCACTTTATATATAGCACCTATTCCATGTTAGTTTTCACCTCTTCCACTTTGTATATAGCAACTCTTCCAGGCTAGTATCCACTCTTCCACTTTATATATAGCACCTCTTCCATGCTAGTATCCACTCTTCCACTTTATATATAGCATCTATTCCATGTTAGTTTTCACCTCTTCCACTTTGTATATAGCACCTCTTCCATGCTAGTATCCACTCTTCCAATTTATATATAGTACCTCTTCAATGCTGGTTTTCACCTCTTCCACTTTGTATATAGCACCTCTTCCAGGCTAGTATCCACTCTTCCACTTTATGTATAGCACCTCTTCCATGCTAGTATCCACTCTTCCACTTTATATATAGCACCTCTTCCATGTTAGTTTTCACCTCTTCCACTTTATATATAGCACCTCTTCCATGCTAGTTTTCACCTCTTCCACTTTATATATAGCACCTCTTTCATGCTAGTTTTCACCTCTTCTACTTTATATATAGCACCTCTTCCACTTTATATATAGCTCCTCTTCCATGCTAGTTTTCACCTCTTCCACTTTATATATAGCACCTCTTCCATGCTAGTTTTCACCTCTTCCATTTTGTATATAGCACCTCTTCCAGGCTAGTATCCACTCTTCCACTTTATATATAGCACCTCTTCCATGCTAGTATCCACTCTTCCACTTTATATATATATACCACCTCTTCCATGCTGGTTTTCACCTCTTCCAGTTTATATATAGCACCTCTTCCGTGCTAGTATCCACTCTTCCACTTTATATATAGCACCACTTCTATGATGGTTTTCACCTTTTCCACTTTAAATATAGCACCTCTTCCATGCTAGTTTCCACTCTTCCACTTTATATATAGCACCTTTTCCACGGTTAGTTTTCACCTCTTCCACTTTATATATAGCACCTCTTCCATGCTAGTTTTCACCTCTTCCACTTTATATATAGCACCTCTTCCATGCTAGTTTTCACCTCTTCCACTTTATATATAGCACCTTTTCCATGCTAGTTTTCACCTCTTCCACTTTATATATAGTACCTCTTCAATGCTGGTTTTCACCTCTTCCACTTTGTATATAGCACCTCTTCCAGGCTAGTATCCACTCTTCCACTTTATGTATAGCACCTCTTCCATGCTAGTATCCACTCTTCCACTTTATATATAGCACCTCTTCCATGTTAGTTTTCACCTCTTCCACTTTATATATAGCACCTCTTCCATGCTAGTTTTCACCTCTTCCACTTTATATATAGCACCTCTTTCATGCTAGTTTTCACCTCTTCTACTTTATATATAGCACCTCTTCCACTTTATATATAG
Source organism: Calotriton arnoldi (assembly GCA_963921515.1). NCBI lineage: Eukaryota > Metazoa > Chordata > Amphibia > Caudata > Salamandridae > Calotriton > Calotriton arnoldi. The sequence continues at coordinate 1,381,252 of CAWUFW010002105.1, forward strand.
CTCCTCTTCCATGCTAGTTTTCACCTCTTCCACTTTATATATAGCACCTCTTCCATGCTAGTTTTCACCTCTTCCATTTTGTATATAGCACCTCTTCCAGGCTAGTATCCACTCTTCCACTTTATATATAGCACCTCTTCCATGCTAGTATCCACTCTTCCACTTTATATATATATACCACCTCTTCCATGCTGGTTTTCACCTCTTCCAGTTTATATATAGCACCACTTCTATGATGGTTTTCACCTTTTCCACTTTAAATATAGCACCTCTTCCATGCTAGTTTCCACTCTTCCACTTTATATATAGCACCTTTTCCACGGTTAGTTTTCACCTCTTCCACTTTATATATAGCACCTCTTCCATGCTAGTTTTCACCTCTTCCACTTTATATATAGCACCTCTTCCATGCTAGTTTTCACCTCTTCCACTTTATATATAGCACCTTTTCCAGGGTTAGTTTTCACCTCTCCCCCTTTATATATAGCACCTCTTCCATGCTAGTATCCACTCTTTGAACTTTATATATAGCACCTATTCCATGCTAGTTTTCACCTCTTCCACTTTATATATAGCACCTGTTCCATGCTTGTTTTCACCTCTTCCACTTTATATATAGCACCTCTTCCACGTTAGTTTTCACCTCTTCCACTTTATATATAGCACCTTTTCCATGCTAGTTTCCACTCTTCCACTTTATATATAGCACCTTTTCCAGGGTTAGTTTTCACCTCTTCCACTTTATATATAGCACCTCTTCCATGCTAGTTTTCACCTCTTCCTCTTTATATATAGCACCTCTTCCATGCTAGCTTTCACCTCTTCCACTTTATATATAGCACCTCTTCCACGTTAGTTTTCACCTCTTCCACTTTATATATAGCACCTCTTCCATGCTAGTTTTCACCTCTTCCTCTTTATATATAGCACCTCTTCCATGCTAGCTTTCACCTCTTCCACTTTATATATAGCACCTCTTCCATGCTAGTTTTCACCTCTTCCACTTTATATATAGCACCTATTCCATGTTAGTTTTCACCTCTTCCACTTTGTATATAGCACCTCTTCCAGGCTAGTATCCACTCTTCCACTTTATATATAGTACCTCTCCCATGCTGGTTTTCACCTCTTCCAGTTTATATATACTCCTATTCCATGCTAGTTTTCACCTCTTCCACTTTATATATAGCACCTCTTCCACACTAGTTTCCACTCTTCCACTTTATATAGAGCACTTCTTCCATGCTAGCTTTCACCTCTTCCACTTTATATATAGCTCCTCTTCCATGCTAGTTTTCACCTCTTCCACTTTATATATAGCACCTCTTCCATGCTAGTTTTCACCTCTTCCATTTTGTATATAGCACTTCTTCCAGGCTAGTATCCACTCTTCCACTTTATATATAGCACCTCTTCCATGCTAGTATCCACTCTTCCACTTTATACATAGCACCTCTTCCATGCTGGTTTTCACCTCTTCCAGTTTATATATAGCACCTCTTCCACTTTATATATAGCTCCTCTTCCATGCTAGTTTTCACCTCTTCCACTTTATATATAGCACCTCTTCCATGCTAGTATCCACTCTTCCACTTTATACATAGCACCTCTTCCATGCTGGTTTTCACCTCTTCCAGTTTATATATAGCACCTCTTCCATGCTAGTATCCACTCTTCCACTTTATATATAGCACCTCTTCTATGATGGTTTTCACCTTTTCCACTTTATATATAGCACCTCTTCCATGCTAGTTTCCACTCTTCCACTTTATATATAGCACCTTTTCCAGGGTTAGTTTTCACCTCTTCCACTTTATATATAGCACCACTTCCATCCTAGTTTTCACCTCTTGCACTTTATATATAGCACCTCTTCCATGCTAGTTTTCACCTCTTCCACTTTATATATAGCACCTTTTCCAGGGTTAGTTTTCACCTCTCCCATTTTATATATAGCACCTCTTCCATGCTAGTATCCACTCTTTGAATTTTATATATAGCACCTATTCCATGCTAGTTTTCACCTCTTCCACTTTATATATAGCACCTGTTCCATGCTTGTTTTCACCTCTTCCACTTTATATATAGCACCTCTTCCACGTTAGTTTTCACCTCTTCCACTTTATATATAGCACCTTTTCCATGCTAGTTTCCACTCTTCCACTTTATATATAGCACCTTTTCCAGGGTTAGTTTTCACCTCTTCCGCTTTATATATAGCACCTCTTCCATGCTAGTTTTCACCTCTTCCTCTTTATATATAGCACCTCTTCCATGCTAGCTTTCACCTCTTCCACTTTATATATAGCACCTCTTCCACGTTAGTTTTCACCTCTTCCACTTTATATATAGCACCTCTTCCATGCTAGTTTTCACCTCTTCCTCTTTATATATAGCACCTCTTCCATGCTAGCTTTCACCTCTTCCACTTTATATATAGCACCTCTTCCACTTTATATATAGCACCTCTTCCATGCTAGTTTTCACCTCTTCCTCTTTATATATAGCACCTCTTCCATGCTAGCTTTCACCTCTTCCACTTTATATATAGCACCTCTTCCACGTTAGTTTTCACCTCTTCCTCTTTATATATAGCACCTCTTCCATGCTAGCTTTCACCTCTTCCTCTTTATATATAGCACCTCTTCCATGCTTATTTTCACCTCTTTTAGTTTATATATAGCACCTCTTCCACTTTATATATAGCTCCTCTTCCATGCTAGTTTTCACCTCTTCCACTTTATATATAGCACCTCTTCCACGTTAGTTTTCACCTCTTCCACTTTATATATAGCACCTCTTCCATGCTAGTTTTCACCTCTTCCTCTTTATATATAGCACCTCTTCCATGCTAGCTTTCACCTCTTCCTCTTTATATATAGCACCTCTTCCATGCTTATTTTCACCTCTTCTACTTTATATATAGCACCTCTTCCACTTTATATATAGCTCCTCTTCCATGCTAGTTTTCACCTCTTCCACTTTATATATAGCACCTCTTCCATGCTAGTATCCACTCTTCCACTTTATACATAGCACCTCTTCCATGCTGGTTTTCACCTCTTCCAGTTTATATATAGCACCTCTTCCATGCTAGTATCCACTCTTCCACTTTATATATAGCACCTCTTCTATGATGGTTTTCACCTTTTCCACTTTATATATAGCACCTCTTCCATGCTAGTTTCCACTCTTCCACTTTATATATAGCACCTTTTCCAGGGTTAGTTTTCACCTCTTCCACTTTATATAAAGCACCACTTCCATGCTAGTTTTCACCTCTTGCACTTTATATATAACACCTCTTCCATGCTAGTTTTCACCTCTTCCACTTTATATATAGCACCTTTTCCAGGGTTAGTTTTCACCTCTCCCACTTTATATATAGCACCTCTTCCATGCTAGTATCCACACTTTGAATTTTATATATAGCACCTATTCCATGCTAGTTTTCACCTCTTCCACTTTATATATAGCACCTGTTCCATGCTTGTTTTCACCTCTTCCACTTTATATATAGCACCTCTTCCACGTTAGTTTTCACCTCTTCCACTTTATATATAGCACCTTTTCCATGCTAGTTTCCACTCTTCCACTTTATATATAGCACCTTTTCCAGGGTTAGTTTTCACCTCTTCCACTTTATATATAGCACCTCTACCATGCTAGTTTTCACCTCTTCCTCCTTATATATAGCACCTCTTCCATGCTAGCTTTCACCTCTTCCACTTTATATATAGCACCTCTTCCACGTTAGTTTTCACCTCTTCCACTTTATATATAGCACGTCTTCCACGTTAGTTTTCACCTCTTCCACTTTATATATAGCACCTCTTCTATGCTAGTTTTCACCTCTTCCTCTTTATATATAGCACCTCTTCCATGCTAACTTTCACCTCTTCCACTTTATATATAGCACCTCTTCCACTTTATATATAGCACCTCTTCCATGCTAGTTTTCACCTCTTCCTCTTTATATATAACACCTCTTCCATGCTAGCTTTCACCTCTTCCACTTTATATATAGCACCTCTTCCACGTTAGTTTTCACCTCTTCCACTTTATATATAGCACCTCTTCCATGCTAGTTTTCACCTCTTCCTCTTTATATATAGCACCTCTTCCATGCTAGCTTTCACCTCTTCCTCTTTATATATAGCACCTCTTCCATGCTAGTTTCACCTCTTCTACTTTATATATAGCACCTCTTCCACTTTATATATAGCTCCTCTTCCATGCTAGTTTTCACCTCTTCCACTTTATATATAGCACCTCTTCCATGCTAGTTTTCACCTCTTCCATTTTGTATATAGCACCTCTTCCAGGCTAGTATCCACTCTTCCACTTTATATATAGCACCTCTTCCATGCTAGTATCCACTCTTCCACTTTATATATAGCACCTCTTCTATGATGGTTTTCACCTTTTCCACTTTATATATAGCACCTCTTCCATGCTAGTTTCCACTCTTCCACTTTATATATAGCACCTTTTCCAGGGTTAGTTTTCACCTCTTCCACTTTATATATAGCACCACTTCCATGCTAGTTTTCACCTCTTCCACTTTATATATAGCACCTCTTCCATGCTAGTTTTCACCTCTTCCACTTTATATATAGCACCTTTTCCAGGGTTAGTTTTCACCTCTCCCACTTTATATATAGCACCTCTTCCATGCTAGTATCCACTCTTTGAATTTTATATATAGCACCTATTCCATGCTAGTTTTCACCTCTTCCACTTTATATATAGCACCTGTTCCATGCTTGTTTTCACCTCTTCCACTTTATATATAGCACCTCTTCCACGTTAGTTTTCACCTCTTCCACTTTATATATAGCACCTTTTCCATGCTAGTTTCCACTCTTCCACTTTATATATAGCACCTTGTCCAGGGTTAGTTTTCACCTCTTCCACTTTATATATAGCACCTCTTCCATGCTAGTTTTCACCTCTTCCTCTTTATATATAGCACCTCTTCCATGCTAGCTTTCACCTCTTCCACTTTATATATAGCACCTCTTCCACGTTAGTTTTCACCTCTTCCACTTTATATATAGCACCTCTTCCATGCTAGTTTTCACCTCTTCCTCTTTATATATAGCACCTCTTCCATGCTAGCTTTCACCTCTTCCACTATATATATAGCACCTCTTCCACTTTATATATAGCACCTCTTCCATGCTAGTTTTCACCTCTTCCTCTTTATATATAGCACCTCTTCCATGCTAGCTTTCACCTCTTCCACTTTATATATAGCACCTCTTCCACGTTAGTTTTCACCTCTTCCACTTTATATATAGCACCTCTTCCATGCTAGTTTTCACCTCTTCCTCTTTATATATAGCACCTCTTCCATGCTAGTTTTCACCTCTTCCACTTTATATATAGCACCTTTTCCAGGGTTAGTTTTCACCTCTTCCACTTTATATATAGCACCTCTTCCACGTTAGTTTTCACCTCTTCCACTTTATATATAGCACCTTTTCCAGGGTTAGTTTTCACCTCTTCCTCTTTATATATAGCACCTCTTCCATGCTAGTATCCACTCTTCGAACTTTATATATAGCACCCCTTCCATGCTAGATTTCACCTCTTTTGTACTAGAAAGGTGGTATACACGTGGAGCTCGGTTGCATGTAAAGGCAGGGGTCTGATAGTCGTTCATGAGGCAGGGCATAGATAGCCCAGGTGGTAGTAAAATCAAGGCATACTGGAGTCTGTGGGTATCTCGGCAGAATATACACAGCCCATGTGGCTATACCATGCAGGACTTTGGGGTCAAAGCGGGACAGGGCTCTGACAGAATAGAAAGTCATGCTATGCAGTGGTCTAATGGCTATGAAGACAATGTATGCAAGGTACTAGTTGGAAAGAAAGCCAGGTTACGGAGGATAGGAAAGGACTCGAAAAGCAGGGTAAACAGGGCTCTGGTGGGGTAGAAAGAGTGTGCATGGCTGTGCTTCACCCCGGGATACACGTGCTTCTGGGAGGGGTGGTAGAAAGGTAGGGTAAGGAGGGCTCTTAATGGCGTATATGCCCCGAGTAGAACAGGGAGATAAAGAAGTTTCCCAAAAACAGGCTTTTTGACACCCTCTCTTCGTGTTGACTGTTTATGTTCGCATGTTTCCACTTGATTACGTTTCTCCTGCAAACAGCTTGTAGCAGTCTGATGCTTGTTAATGAACTGTCAATAAACACATGGCGCGGGCACGCGCAGAGGCTTGCGGGGCACGGGAAGAGCAGGCGCTGAGACGAGCGCTTGGAGTGTGCCTTGAGGGCCTCTTCAGGTGGCCTTGAGGGCCTCTTCAGGTGGTCTTGAGGTCCTCTTCAGGTGGCCTCTAGGGCCTCTTCAGGTGGTCTTGAGTGCCTCTTCAGGTGGGCTGAGTGTGGTGTTGAGGGTGGCGGCGTGTGCAGAGGGGATTTTCTAGCACTCTTTGGAGGGCCCCTGAAATGACAGTAAGTGAGGCTGTTAGCATTGCAAGCGGGGCGATGTGACAGCCCCCCCCGCCCCACTGAAGCAGTTTAAGCGGGGGCTGCCACTGGGGCATAAGAAGTTAATTAGTCATTAGGGGCTCTTCCATCTGCAGACAAAATGCTAATAAAATAAATGTAAGGAAATACCATTACAGATGAGTGTGGGTTACGGGCTGATGTCAAGAACTAAGGAAACAGACATTGAAATAATGGAATGATGGAAATAGGAGGTAAGAGAGAGAGAGAGAGGGACGGACAGACAAAGTGTGCCTGAGGAAGAAAAGCAGGAAAGAAAAAGGATGAGAGACAAAATATGAATAGATAGAAAGAGGAAAGAGAGAACATAAGGTAAAAGGAAGAAACAAAGTGAGAAAGGAAATAAGAAAGAAAAGGTGATGGGTGGGGTGGAAGGGTGAACGAATGAATGGACGGAAGAGTGAAAGGATGAAGTGAAAGTGTGAAAAGATGGATCGACAGGGAAGGGTGAAAGGGTTTTTGAAAGGGTGAAACGATGCAGGGATGGATGGTTGGAGGGTGAGTGGATGGAAATGTGAAATGATGGAGCCATGGATGAATAGATATACGGCTGAAAGGATATATGGATGGATATATGAATTGATGCATGGAATGGTGTAGGAATTACAGATGAATGGATGAATAGCTAAAAGGGTGAAAGGATTTATGGACAGATGGATTTAAAGAGGTTGAGAGGGTGAAGGGAGGTGTCCTAAGTATGGCGAGGGCTGCTTTCTTTGCCTTCTGGTGTGGTTTAGAGGTATACTTCGAGTGGGGGATATTTTCATTTTCTTGTTACTCCCTTGATTTCAAGCAGGGACCGAGCTCAGAGGAGACACACTGGTCTCTATTAGGAATGACCCACCTTCGCTCCCTCCTCGGCACACCAGAAAGGTATTACTAGCTGGATCAGTCTTTTGAATGACATCTTCGGTGACAGTGATACTACCACCCTCAGTTCGATCCTTTGTTTCTCTTTTTAGACAAGAAAGTAGTTGATGAGCAGTCTTTGGTTTGTGGGATTCGTAAATTTGGAGCGGTGAGCCAAAAAAGTGGAACTTTATCAGAAGCCGTCAATTTTTGTTCTGTGATAGTCTGTCATCCCCAACAGCCCGCCTTTGGCCTTCACTGCAGCCCCGGTAAAGAAGCTCGGGCAGGATAGAGGCTCTCCCATTGGGATAGTTTCTTTATCTTGGGGGTTTTATCAGCGCTTTCTATTGATTGTCCAGTAGGACCAGAGCCACGCCATGCTTGCAAGATATCCACATGTGATATTTGTCCACACAGGGCCGAACGCACAGAGAAAAACCTTCAAAGAACGTTTTGAAATGTTGTCTCCTCCTGGTTTCACTTTTACCTTTTATGGTATTGAATACATTTTCCAGGGGTATGCCCCCTAGACTCCGGCTTCTAGGCACACTCCTGGAAAGTAATGTGTCTTTTTTGGAAGTACAATTCCACAAAGCACAGTACAATTCAGCATCGGGGGAAGGCAGCACTGCTGTGCAATAAATGTTCTTTTTTTTTTCTTCCACAGTGCAAACACCCCCCCACCCCCTCCATACAGAAACCCCTTTCTTGAAATCAATGGTTGGCATTCCTACCTTAGACATGAATTTACTCTAGCCCTTGACTGTTGTGAATCTCGAACCATTGCAGGGTGGGAAATGATCAGAGAGAAGTTTGTGAATGGTCATTGGGTGATTCCTTTGTGGGCGTTCACATACTACCAAGTCAAACCACGCCTTCACCTGCCCACGCCCTACCCTTTGCATGAGACTTACTCAAGCATCATATTACGTGAGCATGGGGAAATATTACATCCCTTTGCCTGAGACTTACTCAAGCATCGTATTACGTGAGCATGGGGAAATATTACATCCCTTTGCATGAGACTTACTCAAGCATCGTATTACGTGAGCATTGGGTAATATTACATCCCTTTGCATGAAACTTACCCAATCATCGTATTACGTGAGCATTAGGTAATATTACATCCCTTTGCATGAGACTTACTCAAGCATCATATTACGTAAGCATTGGGTAATATTACATCCCTTTGCATGAAACTTACTCAAGCATCGTATTACGTGAGCATGAGGTTATAGTAAGCATCCCTTTGGATGAGACTTACTTAAGCATCATATTACGTGAGCATTAGGTAATATTACATCCCTTTGCATGAGTCTTACTCAAGCATCGTATTACGTGAGCATGGGGTAATAGTAAGCTTAGCATGACACTTACTCAAGCATCGTATTACGTGAGCATGGGGTAATAGTAAGCATCCCTTTGCATGAGACTTACTCAAGCATCATATTACGTGAGCATTAGGTAATATTACATCCCTTTGCATGAGACTTACTCAAGCATCATATTACGTGAGCATGGGGTAATAGTAAGCTTAGCATGAGACTTACTCAAGCATCGTATTACGTGAGCATGGGGTAATAGTAAGCATCCCTTTGCATGAGATTTACTCAAGCATCATATTATGTGAGCATGGGATAATATTACATCCCTTTGCATGAGACTTACTCAAGCATCATATTACGTGAGCATGGGATAATATTACATCCCTTTGCATGAGACTAACTCAAGCATCATATTACGCGAGCATGGGGTAATATTACATCCCTATGCATGAGACTTACTCAAGCATCGTATTACGTGAGCATGGGATAATATTACATCCCTTTGCATGAGACTTACTCAAGCATCATATTACGCGAGCATGGGGTAATATTACATCCCTATGCATGAGACTTACTCAAGCATCATATTACGTGAGCATGGGATAATATTACATCCCTTTGCATGAGACTTACTCAAGCATCATATTACGCGAGCATGGGGTAATATTAAGCATGAGTAGAAGGACCTGCCCCTGCAAAGTCACCTTTCGTGTATGCCTTGCAGGTGTAGAAGACCCAGCCATTTTTGATCATAAACGTTTTTTGTTTTTCTACAATTTCATTGACTTTGCAAATCGGGTGCACTTTATTCTAAAGGAATTCATTTGTGTATTCTGTGATAGAAGTGAACATTCCGCATGGCCATCTTAATCCAACGAAAAATCTACAAATCGACGTACTAATGATTTCTGTTGTGTGGACTTTTCTGTGTTGTAACTTCACTCGGTATTTTTCTCAGGGTTCAGTAGTTGTGCTACATGCTTCCTTCTAACCATGTACAGTGATATGTACGTAAAGCCCCCTGTACTTGGGCGTAAGACTGTAAAATACATAACCATGGACATTAATGAAGCTGGTAAGATAGCTTAGTGGGGTGGTGCGTGCTGCTGCATAAATCTGTAAATAACATTCAGGGCACTCTTTCAAAAGGATACAGTCTTTCATCTTTCCAAGGTCGAAAAAAATAAGTTGACAGTAATTACGTCATGAGAGCTGGTATTAAGGACCAGAGACATCAGTTATTGAAACGGATAAGCCTGTAATTGGCATAGAATAAATGGTCTAGATTGCTCATTTTGCGAGCTAGAAATGGTCTACAGTCAATTAAAAAACTACATATTGTCAATAGTTTAAACACATCATGCAAAGTGCTGTTTGTAGTTTGTGTCATTCGGCAATTAGGCAGACACACAGAAGTGCACTGTTTGGAATGGGCTCTTTCTCCCTTGCAATAAAAAACCTAGATGCACCGAAAGACGGACTCATCTGCCTCAGAGCAGCATCCTTCTCTTCATGTATATTTGATACCAGGCTCCTTCTTAATCTGATAAAGTGCACTTTGCCTCTGGTATCTCACAATAAGCTGGCTGCATTAGTGCTTGGGAAAATCAATACCGATTTATAATTTACCATTGCAAAAACCTATCACTTTTTATGGCCCTCCATTCTGACTCATTAATATTGCATTACCTCCGGCTGCTCCACCGCCCGCTGCTGAAGGCCCAACCACTGGCCCGGCCAGTGTGGCCGTCCTTCTGCAGCTAGAGCTGGCCTCTACGGGCATGAGCTGAGCTGTGAGGACTCTGGAGCTCCGGCCTCCCGCGAACCTGACCCAATGTGGATGACAAATATGAGCCGAAGACTTGGCTCATGACCCATTTGCGTCACTGCATGGAACCCTACATTTTAGAGAAAATGCACATTAGTATTATGTAGGAAAAAGATTCCACCACTTGCTTTAAAGAGTCGGCTCTATGTCCGGCTCATGAGTTTCACACAAATCACTCCAGAGTTTAAAACTTAAAGAAGCCCTCAAGTCCCGGACTTAAGGCCATTTCACCCCGCATCTGGCAGGTTCAGAACTGAACCTTCAAACCAACTAACATCAACCAACAACGGGTGAGAGAGGATCTGGACTCAAGTTACTTGGAAGATCTAATGGAAATAGGCCTTAAACTGACCCAAAGATCACCTGTGGTTCACATGCAATGTGATTCCTGTGACCCTACCCTTCATCTGCTGCATCAGAGCAAACCTACGCTAACTGAGTGCCAGCTCAGTGAACAGGAGCTCATCCAGGTCCCTGGGCTTTGGTGTCTGGGCACCCCTGACTTCCCGAACAGTTCTGCACCTGTAAAAGAAATAGAATAGTAGGTGAAAGGATCAATAGATGATTATGGTCCAAGATCTCCTTTTGCATAGTGTAGTGAACGAGGATTCAAAACTCTCCACCAAGGGTCAGGGAGCATTGGTGTGGCTATGGTGTGACGTGCAAAGGGGTTCTTACAGTTTTTACAAGCAATACATCTACTTTCGACTGGTTGACAGATAAATATCATAGACACTATGAAGCTGAAAACTGATTTTCTGGTAGGGTGTCCAAGAGTTCAATGCGAAAGACTGGAAGGACCACTCAGTAACATAAGAGAAGGCTAACAGGGTTCGCCACAAACAATGCACACCACACAAAACACACACATGAAACCTAAGAAATCATCCGACGGAGAGGGTGGCCTCCAGACACCTTGATGCACTACACTAGTCCAGGTTTTAGTACTAACAGGAGGAGATATACTACATTCTGCTTATGGGCTTATCATGGAATTATATTTACAGTGAGACCCTTTGCCCTGCTTTTCAACTTATTCTTTAAGGATGTCATGTGCTGTGAGCTGCTGGGCTCTGTTTTTGAGCCTATCTTATGATGTCCTCAGACGTGATTCGCTACTCTGGTTTCACGGTTGACAACAGCTGTTGTTCATGTGCTCCGACTGAGACAGTGTGACCAGATGTCATCAGTTGTATGTCCATGTGCTCAGGCTGTGAACTTGCACCGTGAGCCACTAATCTGTGAGTCACTGTGTCCTGTGAGCATGCATTATTATGTCATTGGTTATGAGTCGCAGGGCCCTAATTGAGGGTTTTGTGTGTTATAGCGAGCCGACTCGCAGTTATCTAAATATGAGCTTATAATGAGATCTCATCTACTGCAAGTCGCAGTGCTCTGAGCTCAGCGTTGAGTTGTAACGAGAAATAATCAGCTATGTAACTCTGTGCTCTGAGTGTGAGCTTGTTGTGTGTTTAACAGTGGTGAGTCACTCGGCTCCATTGTAAGCTTGCAATGTGTCCTTCTCAGCAGGTCCTCATTGCCCTGGCTGTTGGCTTGGGTTTGGATACTCAATATCGACTGCAGAATACCGCGGGACACTGATATCATGGACAGAACATTAAGGGTCAAACTTCCAATAGGTAAGTAGGTCCAGATTTCCTATACCTAACTCCACATCTCTGTACCTCGACAATATACTCAATCAAGGTACATAGGTGTGGAGTTAAGAAAAGTAAATCTGTACCTCCCTGTGTGTACTTACCTTTTGATATTTTGTCCCTCATGATGTTGTTCACAGTATCAGTGTACCACAATATTCTTGTACAATCCTAGTACCCTTGAGGTGCAAACCTATGCTCAAAATAGGCCTCTTTCAGCCTAGGAGGAGGAGGTGAAATGTGGCTTTTTGAAAGTCTCAAACCTGGATTAGATTTCCATTTATTATCTTGCTAAATTAAATGCACGCTGAAGGCCTTATCCCAAAGGTTGCCCAGGTTCTGCTCCAGTCATCTGCTTGAATTGCCGTCCATTTGTTATCTGGCTCATTTGACTGAGTAATTTCGCTCCTTTGGCAGGTTCCCTGTCCCTGCCTTTAAACGTTTGCCTAGCTTCTGCTCGTAACACCATCTGAATCACTGGGCCTACTGAGATTATGATCTTTTCAGAAAATTCCCTGTCAGCATTCCACTGTTTCTCTGTCCTACCTAGAGATCCCCACCTGCCTGGTAGGGATCTCTGAGCCTACAGTGGAGGCGCTGCACCTGCACTGCTGGCTCAGTGGAATTCTGAAGAGTGCCATACTGTTTTGGTTCCATTCAGCATTTCTAAGGTGGCAGTTTATTTAAAAAAAAAAAAACACTAAGTGACCCTGACACGTAGGTAGTATTCTCTCTGCGAGTTGTGTCATGGATTTATTTTCCCCATCTAGACCGCCATGCCTCGCATCGCAGTTCCAGGAAGGGAAATCCAGCGGCTTAGTACGTTTGCTTCTGGATCTGTCAGCCAGGGCCGGCTTTAGCGCTGGTGGCGGCCGGTCCGACAATCATTTTCGACGCACCCACACCCCATGACCGCCTCCTCGGATACTCTCACTACCCAAAAGTGCCCAATGACTCTCCAATCATAAGTTATTGTTAAACACAGCGCCTTCCCTGAGGTCAGCGCCCCCTCCACGCGTCAGCGCCCAGTGCAAATGCAACGGTCGCACTGCCCCAAAGCCGGCCCTGCTGGCACCCCAGTAGAACACACGCTGCCAGGTCAAAGTTTGCCACCAGTAGAGGCAGCGGATACCCTACCTGTGGAAGCTCTGTGGTTCCACCACCTCTAAATGGGGTGAGGCAAGAGAAGGCTTTGTAGGCCAGGTGAACTACTAATTTGTGGGGATTTACCCTCTATTTCAAACTCTAAATGACCCCCATGGCCTAAAAGAAAAGACTAGACTCATTAAGAGAGGCCTACGGGGCAGCCTGGCTTTTCTAGCGCCTCAACAAATTAAATATGAACCCATTCCAAGGTAGCAATGATGCAACGGCCCATGCTTTATACATGGATGTCTTTAGCAACGTCCAACAGGAATTCTTTCCAGATAATGTCAAAAAATGAGGTCACTGTTTGTGTTGGCAACGGGAGAGTCCGTTCTCATTTATTGTAAAATTGTTGGGAATGGTTTCCAGGCGCTTCTCCTGTTAATTAAGGGAAGGCGATCGAGCCCGGCATTGGCGTGGGTATGTTTTCCACTGCGCTTTAGGTCAAGGAGTAAAGAGGTAACGAGGATGCGAACGGAGGAATAAAACGAAGAAGACATCCTGGGCGAGCCTCCAGTGTGCAGCCAGCGCACAGCGTGATTGGGGTTTTAAGAGACTGACTTCCCTCCTCCTGAATGACAGCGCCTATTGATTTTTTAGGTTTCTGCCGTCATCAGCCTTCAGCCTCTCAGGCGGCCATATGTGGAGGTCAGGGCACGCAGGCCTCTGTCAGGCAGCCTTCACCACATCCCAAAGTGATGTGCTGCCGAAAGAAAATCAATCATGTCATAAGTAGGGAGCATCAAAACTGTTCCCCAGCACAGCCGGGCCCATCAGGCTGTCTTCACCGGGAGGGAGGCTCGGCATCTGTCATGTCAGCCTAGGTGAGAAGTATTAGAAATGCCAGTTAACCCTGGAAAGGCAGAGTGCACCGGTGCTCAGCCCCCTTCTTTGTTTCTCGGGAGAAAATGACAGGTGGAGTGTTTTCACATCATTTCTCAGGCCTGCCGGTGGATCCCCACCCCCTCCGTGGCTCACTTGGAGAGCTCCGGAGTGGAGTTTGGCAACTGATTATGGAAGTAACAGAGAGCGAGGCGAAAAATGGAAACAGCTGTGCGCCTCTTGGGCGTCCTCCGGGGCTCTCCTCACGTCGCACATGTTATTCCTCTCCCAAGGTCGTGAAAAAAAGAGACTAAAAGAAACGTTTTTATCTTCTTCTTCTCATCTCACTCGCTTACGTATTAATAAAGGGGCTAGAAGGATGCTTGTATGTTTTCAGGATTGTTCAACAATATCTTGAGTCACTAGATCTGGGGAGACAGACTTCTGTCTGATTGTCTTACGGTGTACGGTGGGAACTAGCCAGAAAGCATGTGCCAGAGCAGAGAGCGTAAAAAGTCGCGAAAAAAACAGACATCAGCGCACTGGGGTGCCGCCGCATGTCACTTCTGGCACGAATGATGATGCCACGCGGAGCCGAACGACGCCATCTACCGGCACGCAGGGGTACTGCTTACGAAAAATTTCCAGAGGAAGGTCCCGGGCCCGTTCTCGGAATCGTACCCACCGGTCATCATTGCGGTCAAAATCCTTGTCGAAAAGGTCTTCGACTTTACCTCGCCATCCAAGTCATCGGACTTGAACATGCTGATCCCACAAATCTAGGCACCGCTCTCATCAGCTGTGGAGCCTGAGTCCACTCTGCACCCCTGAGAATTTCCCGGAGCGACCCCCACCATTTGAAGAAATTTTATTAGGCCATGCACATCATATTTGGGCAGCCTGACCCCTCTGGAGCGCCTTCGGCCCCCATGGGTTAGGCAGGTGCTCCAACGGGATTCCTGCCGGCGGGTTCGCCCTTGGTGCCAGTTGGGCCCTTTGGATTTCTTCCTGGATTCAGATTGGCTCAGATGCTAGTGGTCTGGAAACCTCTCCAGACACTGGCCTAGTCTCTCCTCCCAGTGTGGCTTCAGAGGAAGGGGCTTCATTTGCAATGGCGGTGAGGGTGGTGGCTGAGGTCCTGGACCATATGGTGCCCTGAGTGGCAGTCAAGACTAACATCTTGACAGAGGTGCTTCAGCTCAGAGTAGCCTCAACAGAACCTCTTCTCCCGGTTAATTAAGTCCTCAATGTCCTGTTTGGGGCCTAGGCCATGCCCTGCACAGGAGCTCCTGTGCACAGGACAATTGCTCGCTGCCACTGCCCCGCTCGTGGAGATCCAGCTTTACTCACCCAGCACCCCTCCCTGGAGAGTCTGATTGTCTATGCCTCCACGTCCAAAGATAACACTTACGCATTCCCTACCACACCACTGCATAGGGAATCCAAGAGGCTGGACACCTTCGGCAAGAGAATTTTTTCTTCCAGGAGCCTTGCACCTCAGTCAGTGAACACCTTGTGCCTCTTGGGCAGGTATTCCCACACAGTTTGGGACTTGGTTGCTCAAGTGCTGCCCATGGTCTCGGAGGAGGCCGAACCATCCTGTCCCAGGCTATTGCCTATGGCAGGGATGAAGCATAGTTCACAATATGTTGCAGATTGGACACAACTGATTCACTAGGTAGATCGATTGCTTTGTTGGTGGCAGTTTGTCACCATGCCTCATTGAGGTCAACCGGCTGTTCGGGGGGTGTCCAGGCATCCCTTATGGATATAGAAAAACAATGGTCCTAGACTTATGTTAAATCTTAGTTGTCTGAAGCAATCATAGACAGCATAGGGTACATATACAGTTTAATTCAATAATGTACCATTAACTTATTTAAAACACATTCAAATATATCCTCAAAATCCAAAGAAATCAAAAAGGGCACACACAATTGTTTTATGTGACTCGTATTTTATTCGGTCACTTTTCATACCATTTTATCATATTCAATGTTCAAAACAGAGAGAGGTTGCTCAAGGAAAAAGTGAAGAAGAAAGTGCTCGTGAAGTAAGATAGAATATATAAGAGGAGATCCAATCAAGAAAAACAATGATTCATCATTATTTACATTACAATCTCATTAGTAAAACTGGTCGTGATTCATGATTGCACCAGTTCTACATTGAGCCTGTCCATTAGTTAGTTCATGGTTAATCATTTTGTTATTTCTCAAAAATGCGCAAACAACATTTGTCTGTAAGCAAGTAGGGCTGGGATAATAACAGGTACAGGCCCGAGTAGGGAGAGTGTCGACGTTTCGACCCTAGTGCAATGAGGGCAGTTTATATCCTCTGCAAGCGGGTCTTCCTCAAGACAGAAAGGAGGGATGAGGGATGCGGGAGCAACTGATCATGGGTGATGCACAGTTAAAGTGCCGCCCTGGGTATAGATATAAAAGTCCGCAATAGAATTGCGGCTTGGTAACAGCAGTTTACCTTCAATTAATGGGTGAGAAATCGCCCACAGCGTCTTAATACATCATCTTAGCATGGCGCGGGAATCCAGCTGGTCTGCCCGAGTGGACCAGCTGGATTCCCCGGGCCATGCTAAGATGATGTATTAAGACGCTGTGGGCGATTTTCTACCCATTGACTGAAGGTAAACTGCTGTTACTAAGCCGCAATTCTATTGCGGACTTTTATATCTATACCCAGGGGCGGCACTTTAACTGTGCATCACCCATGATCAGTTGCTCCCCGCATCCCCTCATCCCTCCTTTCTGTCTTGAGGAAGACCCGCTTGCAGAGGATATAAACTGCCCTCATTGCACTAGGGTCGAAACGTCGACACTCTCCCTACTCGGGCCTGTACCTGTTATTATCCCAGCCCTACTTGCTTACAGACAAATGTTGTTTGCGCATTTTTTGAGAAATAACAAAATGATTAACCATGAACTAACTAATGGACAGGCCTCAATGTAGAAC
Source organism: Calotriton arnoldi (assembly GCA_963921515.1). Lineage (NCBI taxonomy): Eukaryota > Metazoa > Chordata > Amphibia > Caudata > Salamandridae > Calotriton > Calotriton arnoldi. Next base: position 1,398,363 of record CAWUFW010002105.1, read on the forward strand.
TGGTGCAATCATGAATCACGACCAGTTTTACTAATGAGATTGTAATGTAAATAATGATGAATCATTGTTTTTCTTGATTGGATCTCCTCTTATATATTCTATCTTACTTCACGAGCACTTTCTTTCTTCACTTTTTCCTTGGAGCAACCTCTCCTCTGTTTTGAACATTGAATATGATAAAATGGTATGAAAAGTGACCGAATAAAATACGAGTCACATAAAAACAATTGTGTGTGCCCTTTGGATTTCTTTGGATTTTGAGGATATATTTGAATGTGTTTTAAATAAGTTAATGGTACATTATTGAATTAAACTGTATATGTACCCTATGCTGTCTATGATTGCTTCAGACAACTAAGATTTAACATAAGTCTAGGACCATTGTTTTTCTATATCAATTAGTACCCAGGTCCATTGACTTTTGTGGGTTACCCCATTATATCTTACAGGCATCCCTTATGGACATGCCCTTGATGGCACTTTGGCGACAAGGCAGATTTGGCACTCAGGCGCTTTAAGGACAGCAAGGCCACCACCGTTCGTTGGGACTCTCCACAGCCCCACATCAGCCCCATTCTGCCTCCTGCCCCTTCCGTGGCTATGGTAGGGACTACCAGCTGCGTCCATTCCCACCCAGCCACAACAGCCAGCAGGCTCCCCATTCCTTTCCTGGCCATGGACGCAGCTCCCACAAGCCTTGTGGGTCATAAGGCCAGAGATCTGCCCAGTCTGCCACCCCTGCCGGACAGTCACAACCTCCAAACCCCTTTAATATGCCCCCTCACCATCATGGGCAAGGGGTCGGTGACAGGATCCAGCACCACTTGTTCCAATGGCAGCCTACAACCTCGGAGAAATGGGTGCTCCAAATTCAGTGGGTTAACGCCCATGCCACCATCTTCAGATCGGCTGACAGAGAACTACTTTTCCCTGTTGCGTTAGGAAGTAGAGGCTCATCTGGCCAAATGAGCCTTTGAGAGGGTGCCGACATCAGAAGTATGCCCTGGTTGCTATTCCTGCATTCCTGTTACTTTCTGCTGCAGAAGGACAGAAGCCTCCACCACCTGCTTCGATGGCAGTTTATAACCTCGGAGCTATTGAGAGGGTGATGACATCAGAAGTAGGTTGTGGTCACTATTCCAGCATTCCTGCTACTTTCTATTGCGGAAGGACGGAAGCCTCCACCACCTGCTCTGGTGGCAGTCTATACCCTCAGACAAATGGGTGTTCCAACTCATTTAGCGTGGTAACGCCCATGCCACTATCTTCAGATCAGCTGACGGAGGACCACCTCTCCCTGTTGGGTCAGGAAGTACAGGCTCTTCTGGCCAAAGGAGCCATTGAGAGGGTGCTGACATCAGAAGTAGATCGTGGTTGCTATTCCTGCTACTTTCTGGTGCCAAAGAAGGACGGAGGCCTCCACCCCATATTAGCCCTACACCCTCTAAACTACTTCCTGAAAAAGGAGAAATTCAAAATGCTCATGTTGGCTCAAAGTCCGGTCTGCCCTGGACACTGGATGATAGCGCTGGACTTGCAGGACCCATATTTCCATATACACATCCTGCCAGCCCACGGTCAGCCAAGGGCACTTTTAATTCACTGTGCTCCTTTTTGACCTTACTTGTGTCCCTCGGGTGTTAACAAAGGTGCTGGCAGTGGTTCCAACCCATCTGTGGAGGTCAGTCTTCCCCTACCTCGATGACTGGCTGTTGAAAGCGGGCTTGCCACAAGCAGTCGTCACCCATCTCCAGACTACGGCAGACCTGCATTCGCTGGGTTCACTATAAACATGCCAAAGTCACACCTCACCCCCTCTCAGATTCTCCCTTTCATCAGAACCATTCTGGACACAGTGCAGTTCTGCGCCTACCCTCAGGGGAGGCAAGTCCTGGATATGCATGCTGGGATTCTGATGTTTCAGCCTCTATCCTGGATTTCGGTGAGAATGACTCTGAGGCTGCTGGGTCTCATGGCTTCATGCATCCTGCTGGAAAGCATGCCCACTGGGGCATATGTGGGCTCTGCAGTGGGACCTGGAATCCCAGTAGGCGCTGCATCAGGGGAATCTCTATGACCTAGTGTAGATATCAGAGGGGACTACAAAGACCTGCAGTGGTGGCACTCAAACCATGATTGGGTCAGCGGAAGGCCCTGTCTCCATTCCCGACCCAGACTTCGCACTGGTGACAGATGCCTCCCTTCTGGGCTGGGGCAGCCATTAGGAAGAGGTGGGGATCAGAGGACTCTTGTCTCTGACAGAGTTTCAGCTACACCTAAAATTGGAGTTGAGTGTGTTTCACTTGGCATTGAGGGATTTCCAGTGGTGGCCGGCACAGGTAAGAGCGGTTGGGTGGTAGGGTGGGGCGGAGTGAGCGGGAGTCGACAGACGACGGGATAGGTAAAATTAAACAAAAAACAAATAAAACCACTTACCTTGCGTTCGCTGCATCACCGACTCATCTTATCTTCCTTAATCAAATGCTTTTTTCAAAGTCTAATAACAGCAGGGCACTGGGACTAGGAAACTCATGGGCATGGGCCAAAGCAATCTGCACTCTTTTCAGGCATTGGTGTGCACTGCGACCTGGCATGAAACCATTTTGGCTTTGATGGCCCTGAGAGGCGATCACTTTTATCAGTCTATTTGCGAGGAGTGTTACCAGGGTCTCAACATCTGTACTCATAAGTGAAATGGGGTGATATGAGGTATAGTGTTAAGGCAATAATCCCTGTTTCAGATTGACCCAGATAGTGGTGCCTTGTAGTTCTCTTGAGTGGTAACCTCTCTGTTTGGGGTTCTTAAACACATTCAGGAGTTGAAGAATGAGAAGAGTGGCCTGCTTGTTAATGAGTTCGACAAGCAAGGCATTGGATTTGGGCATTTTGCTAGACTGTATGGATCTCAGTGCTTCAGCTATCTCCTGATAAGACAGGGGAAGATAAAAGGCCTCCTAGGCCGAGTTCGGTAGAGTCTGGATCAGTAGTTTCTATGATAAAGGGTTGACAGGTTTGCGAGAGGCTAAGGGGTGTGCACCTTAAAGTTTTTTCTAGTAGTCTGCAAGGATGGAAGCTCTTTCATACATGCCGGATACCAGGGCTCCATAGGAGTTACAGACCTTGGTGACTGTCCTACAAGCACCTTTCTTTTGGCAGGCCAGTAAAGAAGCTTGTCTGACTTTCGAGCATACATCTCTGCGAAGCCATCCAAATCATCCAGGCCAGCCTGAGAGCCAACTTTATTTGGATAAGACTGAAGTGTTTCTTTTGGGCAGCAGTCAGGTAGTTGGCTAAATGAAGTGGTCACTGGAACTTGGGATGGTTCTCTCACCCACACACATGGCGAGGAACTTAGGCGTCAGACCTTATCAGGCACTCTCCATGTCGCAGCAAGTACACAAGGCAGTGCAGCCAGACTGATTCTTACTTTACCAAAAAAGGCCCACAGCCCCAAAACATGCTTGAACTTCACTGGCTTCCATTTTGGAAGCAAGTTCTTTTCATGATGCTCTGTCTCATCCATAGGTCCTAAGTACCTTCAGGGAAGATCCTCCCTTATCAGCAAAAAGATGAAATGCTCTACCCCTGAAGCTACAACCTGAGACTAACCTCACTCTGTATAAGAAGAAACTGAACACGTGGATATTCCATCAAACGTATGCAGTTCTTGCTCCCTTTCTTCACTATGCTTTTTCTTTCTTTCACTAATTTGTTTCTCAGTACTGTACTTTCAGTGCCAGGACACTTTTTTGGGTACCAGTATGCTTTATAAGCTCTGATACCATGACATAACATAGACCTAAGCTACAGGTGGGCCACTTCAATTCAGTGGAGCAGCTTTGGCACCGCGGAGTGTAGAGCTCCTGCTCCAAATTCGAGATTTGAATTTCCAGTGTGAATACTACATGTTCCTTCTCTGGTTCCCTTCCCCTGTGGTATGTCATGGACCTTCCTGGAAGCATTGTTCTGTAAGCCTCCCATATATGTGTTGGGGAAGCGACCGGACCCACATTTAGTTTGAGGTTTTCATAGGTCTCCATCTGAGAGAAAGCAGGAAATGTGCTGTCCATCAGCCACCATGCATTCAAGAGCCAGATTCCATGTGTGTCCAAGCATGTGTTACATATTGATAAACCTATGGAGGGGGGGGGGCGGGGATGTCAGATGTCCTGAGGGAGGATGTGACAGGGCAAGCCCACGCTCCACAACAGGTCTGTAGCCAGGGTAAAGAAATAATCAATTTGGAAGAAACACTTACTAGAGGCTAAATAAAAAAGTGTTGGATCTCTCATTTGGTTGGATGCCAGACTTGCTACGCATCGCACAAACCAAGGGAGGTCATAAAGTTCGAGAGCATGGGGTTCCTTAATGTTTTGATCCAAGCAGCAGCCATGAACCCCTTCCTCCATAATCACACGGAAATCACTCTCTATCTTTGTGAAGTGATTGGGCAGATTATCCAAGAAGTCATTTAACACCTACAGGGTACCTTGAGTAGTGGGGGGGAGGGGCATAGGCAATAATATCCAGAAATGGCCCTCCTGCCTGTTCATCACCAGGACATAGTGTCCCAATTTATTCGTAAAGTATCTGGACTGTGTCTTTGTCTAATTTTCCCTATGAAAATTGCTTGGAGAAAATGCAATTTGGGACCCCCTTTCCTCAGAGTCCGTCCCCCCAATCCACCACCATGCTTGACAGATCACCCCAATGCTTTCCAGGAAGAAGCTGAGGTGGCTGGACTTTATTTTGGAAAGTTTCATGAAAATTTGGCAAATGGTGCCAAAGTTATTAGCAAAACGAAAAAAAGCATTTCCTGGGGAAAGTCTAACCCAACTATAACTACACAGTGACGACCGCAACTGTGTAATATATGTATATATAGTTAAATATATACATATGGATTGCATATGAGTGTGGAGTGACGGTCACCTATCATTGGTTTCTGACTGCAATTGTGGTCGCAAACCATTGACACATACCATAAGGAATCGTAAATTGGAAGGGACGCCCTGAACACACCCTGTCCAATTTGCGATTTGGTATACAGTTGGAAATCTATTTTGCAATTCGGTAACATGTTACCAAATCACAATTTGGATTTTGCACATACCCAAAGATATTTTGTGATTGCAAAGGTTCCAGTTTTGTGAATCGAAGACTTTGTGACAAAATAGCTTCATATGTGAGTCCCCTGATTCGGTGAGCCCTGACAGATAAGATGTCTGTACGTTTGGAACTAGCCAACAGCATTATGCAGTTCTTTACATTTATCACTTTTAGATTTCTGCTTCAGTGATGGGATCCCAAAGTAGCTTGTCTGAGATGCTGCTGCATCTCCTCTCTTCAACTTCCCAGCTCCCTAGGAGGCACACAAAACCAATTAGATTAAAAGGGTAATCTCATCTAAAATGGTATTAAGCTGAATGTGATGACACAGTGATCTTTGATGAGTGTTCCCTTTGGTTGTTTCTCATCAGTCGGATACTGATGCCAGCACCACTTCAGGTTCCACAGCCACACACTCAGTTTGATGTGGTGGCTACCAGGCCCCCTTGCAAGGGATGCGGGCAGCTAGTTCTACAAGAGCAGCTGTCTGGACAGGTATTTCAGGTATTTTCATAGTGTCATCACTATTCAAAACCAGCTGTGTCTTTATAAAGTGGCTTCACCACTGCCCAGATTTCCAGCATCTCCCCAAGATACCGGTGCGATGACAATGGATCTGTGAGGGGGAGGGGGCATGACAAGGAGATGGCTGGCAGAGTTGTACTTCATAACTTCCCTTGGACTTCCTACTTCTCTTCTACAATTCTTGATGCAGTGCACACACAATGGCTTGACAGTGAGGCAAATGGAGCCAGTGCACGATTCCTGGTTGCAGGGAGGCTTGTCTGTAACATGGGCAGTGCACAGCGAGGGAGTCAAGCATCATGTGAGTAAGCAAGCCACCCTGCATCCCCAGTGGCTCAACCAGCAGTGCAGTACACATTGGATGTCCATCCTTCCAGCTTATGTTTTGTAGCTTCTACCGGGTCATTTATACATATAGATGCAACTGCCACAATTCACCAATATCCTCCACCTTTAGAGCACCGGCTCGCAACAATTCATGGGAACGGCCTACAGTCTTTCCAATTACTCCTCAGAAAGGAAGAGCGAGGCACTCCAACAGCAACAAACACCATTTATTGTGCAAGCAGACAAACAACCACACATTGTAAAAAATATAAGCTAACCATCATAGACGAGTTATTCAAAATCAACAGTAAATACGCATAATGTGTAAAATAACAGGTAAAGCAATATAATACTTAATTATACCAAATATATTATGAGTATGAATAAACATTTCATTTAAAGGCTCCTTGATATAATACCGATAATTATACAAACACAGAAGCCTTATATCCTCAATAATAAAAAAATAACATAGTTCATCACAGGCTGTGAGCAGTTGGCCATGCTTACAATTTGACAGAGGGTCTTTGAGGCTGTTGGTGGTCTTTTTGTCAGTAAACGGTGTTTGTTGCTGAAGGAGTGCTGCTCTCTTCCCTTCTGAGGGTCGCCACTGTATAGTTATAGCTAGGACCAGGTTTCCATAGGAAATAGATTTTTTGGTTGGCTAAAAACTTTGGCGCCATTTGACGAATCTTTACAAAACTTTAAAAAAAAGTTTCATCCACCTCATCTCCCTCCTGGAAATTTTAACGGTGATTCATAAAGCAGGGCTGAGAAAAAGGGTAGGAGGGGTCCCAAGACGAGTTTTCCACATGCCAATTCTCATAGGAATTTTGAACCGCATTATAGCCAAAACAGCTGAACAGAATTGCACCAAATTTGCCAGAAAACTAGATCTTTACACAGAAAGCGTGCTATTTGTGATTTGGTGTAAATTCATTCAGTAGTTTTTGAGAAATTAAGGTTCAACATTTATAAATATTTCAGGCCATGATAATATACTATGTTTTAACTGAGATTTTCACCCGGCCATAACATTACTTTAGCCTTTGCTTTTTTCATTGAATTTCGAAGTTCTTTTGAATGTAAGGGAAGATTTTATTACCATATCTAACTATAAAATTTTTATATATATATATATATATATATATATGCCATGCAACATGCCATCCCTCATGGAGAAAGGCTGCCAGATGTGCTGCAGGAGGAGGAAGAGGAGACTGATTCCTGCCCTGCAGCCATGAGCTTGCATTACTGGGTGTGGCTAAGGTCATCTCTTGTAGAGAGCAAAGTGGGAGCGCGTGCAGAAAACAAGTGCTTCCATACCAGAGGATGTGCAGAATTTTTTTTTAATCCAGTGCTATTCCCATTATTCAAGCTGTGTTTTTGTTTTGTCTTTCCAAAAAAGTAAAAACAAAACAGACTGAAAAAACTTTTTAAAAAATGAGAAAAAGTTATTTTCAGAACGAAGTTTAATAGTTTAAAAATGTGAACTATATATGTTGTTTGTTTTGTATGTGAAAATGAAGGAGAGTGATTGAAAGTCAAGGACACAAGAAGACATGGGTGAGTGAAACAGTGAGTGAGAGAGTGCATGGAAGTGAGTGAAAGGGGTTGCACATCAGGGGTTGACTACGGGCCCTGGCCTCTGGCCAGGTCATGCGCCCTACCTATTGCTGTTGGCCATCCGCCCACTACTCATTACCTTCATCCATGCACAGCAGGGTTTGGCTGAAGGACCTGGCATGATCATCCCACCACAGGCCAACAGCCCGCTACAGGCAACCAATCCCCACTGCACACGGCTTTCAGCGGTGTACAGGGGAGTTAACACAAGCCAGGGGTCCGCATATAATTTTTTGTGTGTGAGTGTGTTTGTTGAGTGCGTTTGTAAAACCCTCTTTTTGTTATTTTATATTTGTTGCTTAGAAATTTACTGTATTTAGTTGTCATTTATTTCATTCATATGTATAATAAATAGACTCTTATTTTGCTCTTACATACTTTTTTTGGTCAGTTATGCAGTTTGTTTAACACGTTATTTTGTTTGACAAGTTGCTTACTTTTAAAGGATACTTTTTGTGTCTAATGGTTATTGTTTTATAACCATTTTGAACCGTTGTTGCTTTAACTCTAGATTCAAATTTCAGTTTGTAATTAACCTTCCCTTTAATTTATCTGGAGGTTTCAAACTTTTCCCCACAAACAACTTTGCATTATTGCTTTTGGTAACTGTTGAAACAACTTTCTTTATAGCTCACCATTTTCCAGATGTTTTGCAGTTGAGGTGTTTTGCATATTTGTTACTTGGAATGTTTCAAGTATTTCTGGGTGAGTTTCATTTTTTTTAAATGTATCTAGCTTGGAATAAAAGGTATGTGTTAAGTTCTTCAATGTTTATTCACATATTAGCAATGAAGGGTAACAGTACTGGTGCTGATCTTCACCGTGCACCATTTCAACAAAGCTACAGCTTGGTTTCATTTTGAAATGCTTTCCTATGCACTTGTGAACACAACATATATGTACCTCAATGATGTGCTAATTTAGAAATCTCAGTATAACGCAGCTTCCTCAGACTAAATCCATTTAAAAAGTACACAAATATTTTCACTGGAAAGTAATATAAAATCTTTTTCCTTTGTATCTTTTCAACTGACTCTCAGACGTCTGTCTTAATCCAATCAAAGGAGTCACAGTGCCCTCGTTTTCAGAACAGATAACCGTTCTTATCTGTTCCACGAGAGGGACCTGTCCTCTTCGCTTCAGTGGAGTCACCAATTCCCATACTTTAGAGCAGGGGTCATCAAACTGGCCCCCCAATGGGGGCCTCAGGTGATCCCAGGGGGGGCTCCAGGCTCTGGCCAAAAGAAGCATTATGATCTGTAATGGGCCATCACTAACATCTTTTGTCATTGATTTCCTAGCTGGGAGTATGTGTCAAAAGGGAAGGAACTCCAAATATTCTTCAAAACTTCCACCCACACACTGTGGTTACTTTTAATAGATACAATTTAATAGAATAACTGTGACTGTGGCGTGGCATTAAAAAGTTTGAAGACCACTGCTTTAGAGGAAACCCCGTCCTCTTCCCTACTGAGGGGTCATCTGTTCTTAGCTCTTCAGGGCAGTCACTTGTCCCCATAATTTAGACAATACTCGTCCACGTCACTTCTGAGGAATAACCTGCACTTATCTCTTCGAAGAGTCACCTATCTCTATACATTTAGAGGTGATGCCTGTCCTCATCCCTAGCGAGCAGTCCTTTATCCTCATTCTTCCTGATGAGTCATTCATTCAAACTCAAAGATTACTTGGCCATATCCTTTCAAAGAAATCCACTATCCTCGTCTTTATCTAAGGGTCACATGTCTTCAGATCATCAGAAGAGTTTCCTGTCCTCATCTCTCCAGATGAGTCACCTTGAGCCCTCCAAGTAGTTCCCTGTCCCTCACTCCTTTAGAGCAGACACCTGTTCTTATCCCACTGGAGAAGTCACTCCTTCTGTGTTCAGATTTGGTACAATCCCCACTCCTGTGGAAGAGACACCTGTACTCATCTAAGTCAAAGAGTCACTTCCCCTCACCCTACCTGAGCATTCAGTCACCCAGCCTGGAACATTGCCATGTCCTTGCCCTTGAAAGGGGTCCCCTATGCTCATACTTACCCAAGCAGTCAACCTTTCCGATGTCCTCTGAGGAGTCACCTGTCCTCACTGTAACTGTGACTGCGGAGTCACTTGTCTTCATCCATTCGCTAGGACTTCCCTGTCTTCCTCCGTTCCTAGGAGTACGCTGTCCTTACCGAAGGAGCTCCAAATCTTCATTCATAGCCGAAAAGTTACCTTTTCTCCGCCATTCAGAGGAGACTCCTATCCTCCTAAATTTTTAAAGGAGGCTCTGGTATATTACTCAATGGGACTCATTAATGCTGCAAGCCCATCTGTCTTGGAATATTAATATTGTTTTCTCTTCTTGTAAACAAGTTGGCGCCAATATTTATTTTTCATTTGTGTGTATGTGTTAATTTGGCATGAACACCCCTACTCGCATCATTTCCTCTGGTGACTTTAGTTTCCTTGGCAATTTCTAGCCTTAATAAAGAAAACCTAATTAGCAGGAACTGTTGATTGGTTTGCTGTTGTAATTAACGCAGGTGATACTAATGAGTTTCAGTGAAGCCCGAAGCCCAGTGCGTTATGGGAAACGCAAACTGAAGCAGCTTCTGGCCCCGCTGCTGATCGCTGTCTGGGAAGCCCTGGTTTTCCAATGCTGCATGCAGTGCCTGTGAGAAATGGCTCTGACACTGCGGACTCCCGGATGGGAAAGGTATGGGTCTGACACTGATGTTCCCAATTACTAATGGTGTAGATCTGACTTTTCAATCTGGATCATCAGCACGGAAATGTATGAATCTGAATCTAGGCTGAGAAATTTGTTAAGCTGCCATTGTGGATTCTCACCCAGAAGAGGAGCGGCTTTGACCCTCGGATCCCTAATTGAGAAATGAGTTTCTGATTCTTCACATTTGAGTTCATTGAGTACCAGCAGGAACCAGGAACTCTACAGATCTTTGTTGGGTCGGAAAGAATTAGAAGGATATGCTATTCTTTGACATTGGTACATACAATTCAGTGGTGATGCTTTGGAGCTGCGTTTTGAAGGAGCCTTCTCCCTACCATATGCTCGACTGCTGCCACCTGTCTCATTAGATGAACCCAAAGGACGTTATTATACCTGGCAGCATTCCCCCTGCCTCCCAAAGATACTTTATTGAATAATCTCCAAACAGGACAATCAGAAAAAAGTCTGTCCATTTGTAATAAGTAACACAAACAAAAGCCTCGACCCGACAGAGAAGCCACAAATCTTTAAGAAAAGAAATCCTTCCCCCTTTTCCCCCTCCTCTGCTTAAAGGTTACTAAGGCAACATGGACGTCCAGTGCACATAAAATAATTTAAGAATGGTCCACATCTTTTGCTTCTAGGAACTAAACATAAACATTAATAAAATCTAATTGAAAATAAGTAGCCTCCCCCATCATGTTGTGAATTTAAGAGACAGTAATGACCTGGGACAACCCAAACCAGGTCCCGCATCTACCAAGTAGTCCACCAGGACCTGCTGCTGGTTGTCAAATTTATGATATATGTCGTGGAGTCCCTGGATTCGACCCTCCATAGCTACCAATGGCCATAACAATGCCCATACCTCATCCACCCATTCATGTATTGTGGGAAAGGTTGGGGATTTCCAGCTCTGTGCTAATAGCTGCTTCACGGTTAGGACCATATTGAATATAAGTCTCCATGCCGCATGTGACATATGGTCGTAACCAATGGGATGGAAACCCAGAATAAAATTTGCAGGGTCAGGCCACAGTGGATAGCCAATTTCTCCCCTAATGTGGCTAAGGATCTCCATCCACAAGATTATTAACTTGGGGCATGACCACCACCCTTGTCAGACTTTGCCATCTTGGCCCAGTCCATCTGCCATGCCATACCTTTGTTTTAAGCAACATATCCCAATATGATATTATGTCATGTCATAGTTATTTGCCTAAAATGAATGTATGGCATGGCATGACTATGAAGCATCCTTGGAGGCGGACCTCAAGGCTTCCTCAAATCACCACAGAGAAAAAGGTTCTTAGAATAATTTACACAAGGCTATATCCCTTAAAGGGAAAATTGATCTTCTTGCTACAGAAAATCCGCAAAAGCCTTGCTATGCAATAGGCAGAAATTTTATGAACAGGCCAATAAAACAGGTTCACTCTTAACACAAAGACTCCGGGGGCAGACGGCCTCCAGAGAGATTTACTCCCTAAAGAGAAAAGGAGATATCATCCTTGACAAGAATGCGGACAAGCAGAGGGCCCCATAGATCTGGCATTGCCTCACAGGCAGTGGCAAATGCATGTCACTTGTGTGTGGTTTGATGTGTTGATTTGAGCCGCTCCTACTTCTCTTTAGGTTTCCATCATTTTTCCGAATCATTCTTTGACAGCAGCGCAGGGCATTCTTATGAGGGTCCCAAAGTGTCCTGCACTTCTTCTGGTATACGAATGGTATGGTATTTGGGGTCAATCTGGAACCATAGGGCGAAAGGGAATAGCCATTGGTAACTGATTTGCCGTCTGGGCAGTTTTGTTGTAACAGAAATCAATGTGCGGTGTTTATTTAAGGTTGTTTAGGAGAGGTCCTGAAACAGCTCCACTGGATTTTCTGGGTCTGGAATCCTATCCAGCTTTCTGGATGCACTCATGATCCTGTCTTTTCATTGTGAGCAACCAAGTTTAGCTATAATGTCTCTTGGTCTTGAGTTTGCATTGGATCAGGGGGCCCCAAACCTGTGCGTCCTAATAATGGGTACGTTGAAAGTTTGATCTTCCTTGAGGATTGTGTGGAACAAATTTGCAGAGTTGAGTCATGTCTTCCCCTTCATCAGACTTTCGGACATTGTTGATTTGGATATTGTCTCGTCTGGACCTGTCCTCTAGGTCAGCACTTTTCTCCCATAACTGCGTACTTTCAGTTTCCATTTTGACCCCTGAATCCTGTAATTTTTCAATTTCCTAGCTCATTCCCTAAATGTCATCCTCATTGATGGCTACTCGGTCACCCATCGCATGGATTTGTTTGGAGACTTCAGAGAGGCCAGATGCTAGGTCGGCCTTCGGGGTTTGCATATGCATGGTTATCATTTTCAAGAGTTTATTGTGGAGGTCGCCTAAGTGGGATTCCTGGTCTGCCTTCTTCGGGGGGATACTGCTTTCCCCTTGTTTGAAGACATCATGCCTTGTGTTAGGACAAACCCATAGGAGCCCCCAGCAATTAGCTTCAGCTGTCTTTTCATATGCTTGCTTCTGGAGGTCTTCCCAAGAGCGCTAGACACCCATCCAGAACCTGTGTAGATGGAAGGAAAGGATCCCGTTCATCCGGTACCAGGGATGGTCTGTCCTTTGGCAGGTGGTGATGCACCTGCAGAGAAAAGTATGCTGATGCACAGGAAATTAATCAGGGGGTATAGAGCAAGAGTAGTAAGGCCAGCCTGTGTAAAGGGATGCGCGTCACCTGAGCGGGGCGAGGCAGTACTCAGGGCCCTCTGCATTTTCTGAGGGGCAGGGAATGGCACTGGGTGTGGCCTGTGGGGGGCAGCGCTGGCTATGGGAATAAGTTGCGGGCTCTTTGGTACGGTTGAACAGGGTGGAATATGCCCTTCCTTTGTTGCCATACCGAAGAAAGTCCTCCAGAATAACCAGTGCTGTGGGGATGGATAAGGGTCAAAACCACTGCGCAGCTGCCGATAAGCCCTTCACTCTGGCAGATAGGCGCCACATTCCAGGGCGACCTCAGGCCCAAGACGGCAGCCGCCAGCCAATGCATCCCCAGGGCATTCCGCTTCTTAATATGGACTCCCTCGTCGAGACCATCACGTCAGAAGCCTCCCATCAGGTGCTGACATGGCGACCAGGACCAGAGCAGCCATACACCTCACTTGCATGATGTCATAGTGCACCGGGAAGCCCTAGAAGGGAGGGCCTGACCAGCAGCTTGCCAGTTGGACACCATGTCCGTCCGACTAAAGGCCAGGCCCTCCGCAGCCCTCTTTTTTTAAGATTGGAAAAGCAAGGGTAGCGGAAAAATGTCTACTGTGACAAAAATCCTTACCTTTCCTTTCAGTTTCTGATATCCGAATATGTTTAGCGAAAGACTTTTATTTTCCCCTTCAGGAGCCAAGCCAATGTCATTCAACCTTTCTTGTCTCAGGTTCCAAATTGTCAAAAGTCAACCATTCTTTCTGTGTTCTTGTCTGCTCCCGTGGCTGTTTTCTAATGGTCCTCTTTGGCTTGTCATTTGCAGTATGACAAGGGCACTAGCTGTCTGGCTCGCAGCTCGTGGATAGCTCGTGAGTTCCCACCATTGGTATTTATCGCCATCCACTTTGTAAGTTCTCTGTTTAATTTGCCAGCCCTGCCAGCGCTGAAACGACACAGTAAAACACGGTACGTGAACCTGTCTGACGGAGAGGGGCATGAATGATGTATCGAGCAGAGCTAGCACACACTTGTTATTTCTTTCCTCCAAAGAGATGTTAACTACCTCTTGAGAGCTCTATCTGACAGGCAATACTCAGGAAAGGGCTTCATTAGCATGCTCTTCTGATTAGGAGCTGGTATCAGCTGATTAACTCCACGGTCAGGAGGATCTCGATGAACATATTACAGGATCTTTGCTTAGAGGCGGCACTCAGGATCCATCTATAATTATTATGTGGTCATTCGTTAGCGTTGTTTACAAGAGCCCTTCTAGCGCACAGTTTTACTGGATTTTGTTAAATGAAGCTCCGTTTTTGGCGGCTTGCGGAATAGAAAAGACCATAGTAGAATTGCTAAAAATAAGATGCTATTTATTTAAGGCGTAGCAGAAATGGACTGGCCCAGCTAAAAATTTGAGGTGTCTCGAAAAGATACAGTACCCAACACCCTTGTCAGGGGGTGGACTACTGGGAGAAAGTTTGGGTAGCCTAAATTCATGAAGAACGCCTGAAAGTCCCTTACGGCACTGCATGTCTTTAATGAGAATCCACAGGGAGAGTCCCTCGAGGAGCACATGTGATCACAATTCCATAACATGGACCCATATTTCTGTATTCCTGTGTGGATCTCAACGTTTTATGACATGCCCTAGCTACTTTGCATTGTCATGTTGCTCAAGAGTGAGAATTGTTCACTGTTTTATGTGTCAAGGTATGGAAAAGACAAATACAGACCTACAAGTGTTTTGAAATCAGTTTTAAAAGATGTGAAGCTCACAAAATAGAGACACTGAATCCTGTTCCAGATAATTGTGAGGAATGTAATACTTTAATCAATATGGGCATATATGAATGCCAAAGACGTCTCAACATTGAACAGGCGAACTTAGAGGTATTGCCAAAGGAGGAAAAGGGCTGTGAAATGGAACTAGGTTGAGGGATAGAAAATGTGTTCTATAGCAGAGCCTGGGAACAAATCAGGATGAGGGGAATGGAGGAAAGAATATGGAAAACTAAAACCTTCTACTAGTTTTAGAAACAAACTCTGACACACAAGTATAACTGAGTTGTGCACCTAGTGCTGCTTAGTGAAATGATATGATCCATCAGAGGGTGCAGTGCAACACTACAAAATTGGCCTTATATAGTAGACCTTATAGTGGAATAGCAGAACTTATGGAACAAAGGGTATGCTTGAAGGAAAGGAATCTGATATGGAAGGGTTAGTGGAATTACTGGGATTAAGGGCTGGAAGATATGGTGCAAGGACAAGCCTGGGCCAAAGAAGATACTGTAGTGAAAGGGCAGAATAAGGGACAGGAAAGATACTATTACCAACAGGTTTTGGGGGGACAGAATATTGAATACAAGGATCCCAGGACAGAGGTGTGTCTATGCCATACTAGGGTCTAAGAGGTGTCATGGAAGGAATGGCTCAATACTTTGGTAAGTATAGTTCAAGAACAGGATGATATAGAAGAAAGGACTAGAAGGTATAGTTAAAGGACAGGGTTCATCAACTGGGTACGTGAAAAGGCAAGAACCAGGGGAAGGGAAATAACGTGGAAGGCCAAGTCACAGGGCAGAATGTATAGTGGAATCACTGAACTCGTGGAAGGCCAGGTCACGGGGCAGAATGTATAGTGGAATCACTGAACTCGTGGAAGGCCAGGTCACGGGGCAGAATGTATAGTGGAATCACTGAACTCGTGGAAGGCCAGGTCACGGGGCAGAATGTATAGTGGAATCACTGAACTCGTGGAAGGCCAGGTCACGGGGCAGAATGTATAGTGGAATCACTGAACTCGTGGAAGGCCAGGTCACGGGGCAGAATGTATAGTGGAATCACTGAACTCGTGGAAGGCCAGGTCACGGGGCAGAATGTATAGTGGAATCACTGAACTCGGTTACAGTGATTTACACTGAAATTCAAGAACTGGGACAGCTCCTAGTGACAAGATGGGGCGATATAAGAACATGTCACAGAAACTGGGGTATAGTGAACGGGCAGGGCCAGGAGCATACGGTGAGATTATAGGAATGGTGTGCGGACACAGCACTGCACTAGTTTGCTGCCTTTCAAGTTTCTCGGGGACAGATGGATACAGTGAAAGAACACGACTCAGAAGGACTAAACTCGGAGACAGGACGGTGCAGTGAAACAAGAGATAATATTACCAGGGACAGGAGAGGCCAGTGTAAGGATGGAGGGCACATCAAGGGTCAGAAGGACTAAACTCGGAGACAGGACGGTGTAGTGAAACAAGAGATAATATTACCAGGGACAGGAGAGGCCAGTGTAAGGATGGAGGGCACATCAAGGGTCAGAAGGACTAAACTCGGAGACAGGACGGTGCAGTGAAACAAGAGATAATATTACCAGGGACAGGAGAGGCCAGTGTAAGGATGGAGGGCACATCAAGGGTCAGAAGGACTAAACTCGGAGACAGGACGGTGTAGTGAAACAAGAGATAATATTACCAGGGACAGGAGAGGCCAGTGTAAGGATGGAGGGCACATCAAGGGTCAGAAGGACTAAACTCGGAGACAGGACGGTGCAGTGAAACAAGAGATAATATTACCAGGGACAGGAGAGGCCAGTGTAAGGATGGAGGGCACATCAAGGGTCAGAAGGACTAAACTCGGAGACAGGACGGTGTAGTGAAACAAGAGATAATATTACCAGGGACAGGAGAGGCCAGTGTAAGGATGGAGGGCACATCAAGGGTCAGAAGGACTAAACTCGGAGACAGGACGGTGCAGTGAAACAAGAGATAATATTACCAGGGACAGGAGAGGCCAGTGTAAGGATGGAGGGCACATCAAGGGTCAGAAGGACTAAACTCGGAGACAGGACGGTGCAGTGAAACAAGACATACTATTACCAGGGACAGGAGAGGCCAGTGTAAGGATGGAGGGCACATCAAGGGTCAGAAGGACTAAACTCGGAGACAGGACGGTGCAGTGAAACAAGACATACTATTACCAGGGACAGGAGAGGCCAGTGTAAGGATGGAGGGCACATCAAGGGTCAGAAGGACTAAACTCGGAGACAGGACGGTGCAGTGAAACAAGAGATACTATTACCAGGGACAGGAGAGGCCAGTGTAAGGATGGAGGGCACATCAAGGGTCAGAAGGACTAAACTCGGAGACAGGACGGTGCAGTGAAACAAGACATACTATTACCAGGGACAGGAGAGGCCAGTGTAAGGATGGAGGGCACATCAAGGGTCAGAAGGACTAAACTCGGAGACAGGACGGTGCAGTGAAACAAGACATACTATTACCAGGGACAGGAGAGGCCAGTGTAAGGATGGAGGGCACATCAAGGGTCAGAAGGACTAAACTCGGAGACAGGACGGTGCAGTGAAACAAGAGATAATATTACCAGGGACAGGAGAGGCCAGTGTAAGGATGGAGGGCACATCAAGGGTCAGAAGGACTAAACTCGGAGACAGGACGGTGCAGTGAAACAAGAGATAATATTACCAGGGACAGGAGAGGCCAGTGTAAGGATGGAGGGCACATCAAGGGTCAGAAGGACTAAACTCGGAGACAGGACGGTGCAGTGAAACAAGAGATACTATTACCGGGGACAGGAGAGGCCAGTGTAAGGATGGAGGGCACATCAAGGGTCAGTAGGACTAAACTCGGAGACAGGACGGTGCAGTGAAACAAGACATACTATTACCGGGGACAGGAGAGGCCAGTGTAAGGATGGAGGGCACATCAAGGGTCAGAAGGACTAAACTCGGAGACAGGACGGTGCAGTGAAACAAGAGATAATATTACCGGGGACAGGAGAGGCCAGTGTAAGGATGGAGGGCACATCAAGGGTCAGAAGGACTAAACTCGGAGACAGGACGGTGCAGTGAAACAAGAGATACTATTACCGGGGACAGGAGAGGCCAGTGTAAGGATGGAGGGCACATCAAGGGTCAGAAGGACTAAACTCGGAGACAGGACGGTGCAGTGAAACAAGAGATAATATTATCGGGGACAGGAGAGGCCAGTGTAAGGATGGAGGGCACATCAAGGGTCAGTAGGACTAAACTCGGAGACAGGACGGTGCAGTGAAACAAGAGATAACATTACCGGGGACAGGAGCGGCCAGTGTAAGGATGGAGGGCACATCAAGGGTCAGAAGGACTAAACTCGGAGACAGGACGGTGCAGTGAAACAAGAGATAACATTACCGGGGACAGGAGAGGCCAGTGTAAGGATGGAGGGCACATCAAGGGTCAGAAGGACTAAACTCGGAGACAGGACGGTGCAGTGAAACAAGAGATAACATTACCGGGGACAGGAGAGGCCAGTGTAAGGATGGAGGGCACATCAAGGGTCAGAAGGACTAAACTCGGAGACAGGACGGTGCAGTGAAACAAGAGATAACATTACCAGGGACAGGAGAGGCCAGTGTAAGGATGGAGGGCACATCAAGGGTCAGTAGGACTAAACTCGGAGACAGGACGGTGCAGTGAAACAAGAGATAATATTACCAGGGACAGGAGAGGCCAGTGTAAGGATGGAGGGCACATCCAGGGTCAGAAGGACTAAACTCGGAGACAGGACGGTGCAGTGAAACAAGAGATAATATTACCAGGGACAGGAGAGGCCAGTGTAAGGATGGAGGGCACATCCAGGGTCAGAAGGACTAAACTCGGAGACAGGACGGTGTAGTGAAACAAGACATACTATTACCAGGGACAGGAGAGGCCAGTGTAAGGATGGAGGGCACATCAAGGGTCAGAAGGACTAAACTCGGAGACAGGACGGTGCAGTGAAACAAGACATACTATTACCAGGGACAGGAGAGGCCAGTGTAAGGATGGAGGGCACATCAAGGGTCAGTAGGACTAAACTCGGGAGACAGGACGGTGCAGTGAAACAAGAGATAATATTACCAGGGACAGGAGAGGCCAGTGTAAGGATGGAGGGCACATCAAGGGTCAGAAGGACTAAACTCGGAGACAGGACGGTGCAGTGAAACAAGAGATAATATTACCAGGGACAGGAGCGGCCAGTGTAAGGATGGAGGGCACATCAAGGGTCAGAAGGACTAAACTCGGAGACAGGACGGTGCAGTGAAACAAGACATACTATTACCAGGGACAGGAGAGGCCAGTGTAAGGATGGAGGGCACATCAAGGGTCAGAAGGACTAAACTCGGAGACAGGACGGTGCAGTGAAACAAGAGATAATATTACCAGGGACAGGAGAGGCCAGTGTAAGGATGGAGGGCACATCAAGGGTCAGAAGGACTAAACTCGGAGACAGGACGGTGCAGTGAAACAAGACATAATATTACCAGGGACAGGAGAGGCCAGTGTAAGGATGGAGGGCACATCAAGGGTCAGAAGGACTAAACTCGGAGACAGGACGGTGCAGTGATTCAAGACATACTATTACCAGGGACAGGAGAGGCCAGTGTAAGGATGGAGGGCACATCAAGGGTCAGAAGGACTAAACTCGGAGACAGGACGGTGCAGTGAAACAAGAGATACTATTACCAGGGACAGGAGAGGCCAGTGTAAGGATGGAGGGCACATCAAGGGTCAGAAGGACTAAACTCGGAGACAGGACGGTGCAGTGAAACAAGACATACTATTACCAGGGACAGGAGAGGCCAGTGTAAGGATGGAGGGCACATCAAGGGTCAGAAGGACTAAACTCGGAGACAGGACGGTGCAGTGAAACAAGACATACTATTACCAGGGACAGGAGAGGCCAGTGTAAGGATGGAGGGCACATCAAGGGTCAGTAGGACTAAACTCGGAGACAGGACGGTGCAGTGAAACAAGAGATACTATTACCAGGGACAGGAGAGGCCAGTGTAAGGATGGAGGGCACATCAAGGGTCAGAAGGACTAAACTCGGAGACAGGACGGTGCAGTGAAACAAGAGATAATATTACCAGGGACAGGAGAGGCCAGTGTAAGGATGGAGGGCACATCAAGGGTCAGAAGGACTAAACTCGGAGACAGGACGGTGCAGTGAAACAAGACATACTATTACCAGGGACAGGAGAGGCCAGTGTAAGGATGGAGGGCACATCAAGGGTCAGAAGGACTAAACTCGGAGACAGGACGGTGCAGTGAAACAAGAGATAATATTACCAGGGACAGGAGAGGCCAGTGTAAGGATGGAGGGCACATCAAGGGTCAGAAGGACTAAACTCGGAGACAGGACAGTGCAGTGAAACAAGAGATAATATTACCAGGGACAGGAGAGGCCAGTGTAAGGATGGAGGGCACATCAAGGGTCAGAAGGACTAAACTCGGAGACAGGACGGTGCAGTGAAACAAGACATACTATTACCAGGGACAGGAGAGGCCAGTGTAAGGATGGAGGGCACATCAAGGGTCAGAAGGACTAAACTCGGAGACAGGACGGTGCAGTGAAACAAGACATACTATTACCAGGGACAGGAGAGGCCAGTGTAAGGATGGAGGGCACATCAAGGGTCAGAAGGACTAAACTCGGAGACAGCACGGTGCAGTGAAACAAGACATACTATTACCAGGGACAGGAGAGGCCAGTGTAAGGATGGAGGGCACATCAAGGGTCAGAAGGACTAAACTCGGAGACAGGACGGTGCAGTGAAACAAGACATACTATTACCAGGGACAGGAGAGGCCAGTGTAAGGATGGAGGGCACATCAAGGGTCAGAAGGACTAAACTCGGAGACAGGACGGTGCAGTGAAACAAGACATACTATTACCAGGGACAGGAGAGGCCAGTGTAAGGATGGAGGGCACATCAAGGGTCAGTAGGACTAAACTCGGAGACAGGACGGTGCAGTGAAACAAGACATACTATTACCAGGGACAGGAGAGGCCAGTGTAAGGATGGAGGGCACATCAAGGGTCAGAAGGACTAAACTCGGAGACAGGACGGTGCAGTGAAACAAGAGATAATATTACCAGGGACAGGAGAGGCCAGTGTAAGGATGGAGGGCACATCAAGGGTCAGAAGGACTAAACTCGGAGACAGGACGGTGCAGTGAAACAAGACATACTATTACCAGGGACAGGAGAGGCCAGTATAAGGATGGAGGGCACATCAAGGGTCAGAAGGACTAAACTCGGAGACAGGACGGTGCAGTGAAACAAGACATACTATTACCAGGGACAGGAGAGGCCAGTGTAAGGATGGAGGGCACATCAAGGGTCAGAAGGACTAAACTCGGAGACAGGACGGTGCAGTGAAACAAGAGATAATATTACCAGGGACAGGAGAGGCCAGTGTAAGGATGGAGGGCACATCAAGGGTCAGAAGGACTAAACTCGGAGACAGGACGGTGCAGTGAAACAAGACATAATATTACCAGGGACAGGAGAGGCCAGTGTAAGGATGGAGGGCACATCAAGGGTCAGAAGGACTAAACTCGGAGACAGGACGGTGCAGTGAAACAAGACATAATATTACCAGGGACAGGAGAGGCCAGTGTAAGGATGGAGGGCACATCAAGGGTCAGAAGGACTAAACTCGGAGACAGGACGGTGCAGTGAAACAAGACATACTATTACCAGGGACAGGAGAGGCCAGTATAAGGATGGAGGGCACATCAAGGGTCAGAAGGACTAAACTCGGAGACAGGACGGTGCAGTGAAACAAGACATACTATTACCAGGGACAGGAGAGGCCAGTGTAAGGATGGAGGGCACATCAAGGGTCAGAAGGACTAAACTCGGAGACAGGACGGTGCAGTGAAACAAGACATACTATTACCAGGGACAGGAGAGGCCAGTGTAAGGATGGAGGGCACATCAAGGGTCAGAAGGACTAAACTCGGAGACAGGACGGTGCAGTGAAACAAGAGATAATATTACCAGGGACAGGAGAGGCCAGTGTAAGGATGGAGGGCACATCAAGGGTCAGAAGGACTAAACTCGGAGACAGGACGGTGCAGTGAAACAAGAGATAATATTACCAGGGACAGGAGAGGCCAGTGTAAGGATGGAGGGCACATCAAGGGTCAGAAGGACTAAACTCGGAGACAGGACGGTGCAGTGAAACAAGAGATAATATTACCAGGGACAGGAGAGGCCAGTGTAAGGATGGAGGGCACATCAAGGGTCAGAAGGACTAAACTCGGAGACAGGACGGTGCAGTGAAACAAGAGATAATATTACCAGGGACAGGAGAGGCCAGTGTAAGGATGGAGGGCACATCAAGGGTCAGAAGGACTAAACTCGGAGACAGGACGGTGCAGTGAAACAAGAGATAATATTACCAGGGACAGGAGAGGCCAGTGTAAGGATGGAGGGCACATCAAGGGTCAGAAGGACTAAACTCGGAGACAGGACGGTGCAGTGAAACAAGAGATAATATTACCAGGGACAGGAGAGGCCAGTGTAAGGATGGAGGGCACATCAAGGGTCAGAAGGACTAAACTCGGAGACAGGACGGTGCAGTGAAACAAGAGATAATATTACCAGGGACAGGAGAGGCCAGTGTAAGGATGGAGGGCACATCAAGGGTCAGAAGGACTAAACTCGGAGACAGGACGGTGCAGTGAAACAAGACATACTATTACCAGGGACAGGAGAGGCCAGTGTAAGGATGGAGGGCACATCAAGGGTCAGAAGGACTAAACTCGGAGACAGGACGGTGCAGTGATTCAAGACATACTATTACCAGGGACAGGAGAGGCCAGTGTAAGGATGGAGGGCACATCAAGGGTCAGAAGGACTAAACTCGGAGACAGGACGGTGCAGTGAAACAAGAGATAATATTACCAGGGACAGGAGAGGCCAGTGTAAGGATGGAGGGCACATCAAGGGTCAGAAGGACTAAACTCGGAGACAGGACGGTGCAGTGATTCAAGACATACTATTACCAGGGACAGGAGAGGCCAGTGTAAGGATGGAGGGCACATCAAGGGTCAGAAGGACTAAACTCGGAGACAGGACGGTGCAGTGAAACAAGAGATAATATTACCAGGGACAGGAGAGGCCAGTGTAAGGATGGAGGGCACATCAAGGGTCAGAAGGACTAAACTCGGAGACAGGACGGTGCAGTGAAACAAGACATAATATTACCAGGGACAGGAGAGGCCAGTGTAAGGATGGAGGGCACATCAAGGGTCAGAAGGACTAAACTCGGAGACAGGACGGTGCAGTGAAACAAGACATAATATTACCAGGGACAGGAGAGGCCAGTGTAAGGATGGAGGGCACATCAAGGGTCAGTAGGACTAAACTCGGAGACAGGACGGTGCAGTGAAACAAGACATACTATTACCAGGGACAGGAGAGGCCAGTGTAAGGATGGAGGGCACATCAAGGGTCAGAAGGACTAAACTCGGAGACAGGACGGTGCAGTGAAACAAGAGATAATATTACCAGGGACAGGAGAGGCCAGTGTAAGGATGGAGGGCACATCAAGGGTCAGAAGGACTAAACTCGGAGACAGGACGGTGCAGTGAAACAAGACATACTATTACCAGGGACAGGAGAGGCCAGTGTAAGGATGGAGGGCACATCAAGGGTCAGAAGGACTAAACTCGGAGACAGGACGGTGCAGTGAAACAAGACATACTATTACCAGGGACAGGAGAGGCCAGTGTAAGGATGGAGGGCACATCAAGGGTCAGAAGGACTAAACTCGGAGACAGGACGGTGCAGTGAAACAAGACATACTATTACCAGGGACAGGAGAGGCCAGTGTAAGGATGGAGGGCACATCAAGGGTCAGAAGGACTAAACTCGGAGACAGGACGGTGCAGTGAAACAAGACATACTATTACCAGGGACAGGAGAGGCCAGTGTAAGGATGGAGGGCACATCAAGGGTCAGAAGGACTAAACTCGGAGACAGGACGGTGCAGTGAAACAAGAGATACTATTACCAGGGACAGGAGAGGCCAGTGTAAGGATGGAGGGCACATCAAGGGTCAGAAGGACTAAACTCGGAGACAGGACGGTGCAGTGAAACAAGAGATACTATTACCAGGGACAGGAGAGGCCAGTGTAAGGATGGAGGGCACATCAAGGGTCAGAAGGACTAAACTCGGAGACAGGACGGTGCAGTGAAACAAGACATACTATTACCAGGGACAGGAGAGGCCAGTGTAAGGATGGAGGGCACATCAAGGGTCAGAAGGACTAAACTCGGAGACAGGACGGTGCAGTGAAACAAGAGATAATATTACCAGGGACAGGAGAGGCCAGTGTAAGGATGGAGGGCACATCAAGGGTCAGAAGGACTAAACTCGGAGACAGGACGGTGCAGTGAAACAAGACATAATATTACCAGGGACAGGAGAGGCCAGTGTAAGGATGGAGGGCACATCAAGGGTCAGAAGGACTAAACTCGGAGACAGGACGGTGCAGTGAAACAAGACATAATATTACCAGGGACAGGAGAGGCCAGTGTAAGGATGGAGGGCACATCAAGGGTCAGAAGGACTAAACTCGGAGACAGGACGGTGTAGTGAAACAAGAGATAATATTACCAGGGACAGGAGAGGCCAGTGTAAGGATGGAGGGCACATCAAGGGTCAGAAGGACTAAACTCGGAGACAGGACGGTGCAGTGAAACAAGAGATAATATTACCAGGGACAGGAGAGGCCAGTGTAAGGATGGAGGGCACATCAAGGGTCAGAAGGACTAAACTCGGAGACAGGACGGTGCAGTGAAACAAGACATACTATTACCAGGGACAGGAGAGGCCAGTGTAAGGATGGAGGGCACATCAAGGGTCAGAAGGACTAAACTCGGAGACAGGACGGTGCAGTGATTCAAGACATACTATTACCAGGGACAGGAGAGGCCAGTGTAAGGATGGAGGGCACATCAAGGGTCAGAAGGTTATGGTGGAATAAAAGGGGAATATTGGTGCAGTAGACCACTCCCTTCTGTGATTTTAGTAAATGAGTGTTGATTACTGAAACTGATCGTAAAGAGGGTATTTTGCCAGGGCAACTGCTTGCAGATCATGGTAAATCTCTGCTCTGGGGCAATCTGAATGAGATAATGAGGTCGTTGTATAGGGCATGCTGCCCAGACGTTGCCTTTCCCTTCAGGAACCTTGTACTCTGTGTCTCTGAATGAGCAAAAAGGGGGGGGGGGCACTCCTTCTGTTCAGGACCCTTGTACTCTGTGTCTCTGAAGGAAAACAAGAGGGGGGACCGAGGCTCTGGTTCTGTTCAGGACCCTTGTGTCTCTGAAGGAAAACAAGAGGGGGGACAGAGGCGCTGCTTCTGTTCAGGACTCTTGTACTCAGTGTCTCTGAAAGAGCAAAAGAGGGGGGGCTGGGGGCTTCTGTTCTGGACCCTTGTACCCTGTGTCTCTGAAGGAGCAAAAAAAGGGGGGACAGAGACGCTGCTTCTGTTCAGGACCCTTGTGTCTCTGAAGGAAAACAAGAGGGGGGACAGAGGCGCTGCTTCTGTTCAGGACTCTTGTACTCAGTGTCTCTGAAAGAGCAAAAGAGGGGGGGCTGGGGGCTTCTGTTCTGGACCCTTGTACTCTGTGTCTCTGAATGAGCAAAAGGTGGGGGGGGGGCGCTCCTTCTGTTCTGGACCCTTGTACTCTGTGTCTCTGAAGGAAAACAAGAGGGGGGACTGAGGCTCTGCTTTTGTTCAGGACCCTTGTACTCTGTGTCTCTGAAGGAGCAAAGACGGGGGGCAGAGGCACTGCTTATCTTCAGGACCCTTGTACTCTGTGTCTCTGAAGGAACAAAAGAGGGGGGGCGGAGGCGCTGCTTCTGTTCGCTGCCTTTCCTGGCACTAGGACAGGGCTCTGCAGCACCATTAGGTTGTAGATTATCATATTTAAAACCTGTGATGACACCACGGTGCCCATCGCCATGATTAATCTCCTCATTAACAGAGCGCCGACGGCCTTGTCTAATTGGAACATGGATCTTCTCAAAGGACATTACAGGGTCGGGAATAGGAAATATTACTCACAACATAAAGTAGGGATTCATTACGCTACTAAATACTACGGTGTGAAATTTGCATATGGGTCTGATCAGAAGCAGACCGCTTGCTGAAAGCCACAGAAGGCGTGGAAATAATCCTCATCTGCATCTGATGCTGGAAGGAACGTGCTGCGTGTACATAGGTCTCGAAGAGACAGGGGTTCAAATTTGGCGCAAAAGCAGTCACAATCACTCCTCTTTACTGGACAAGTTTGAAATTTAAAGATACAAAATTTCCCAGCATAGTAATCAAGCCCATCCAGTCGAGAAGTAAGTAAAAAGCATTTTATTACAGCAGGCAGTCTGATAGTGTTAGCATTCTGCGTTTCATACTTAAGCAGTACTGGGGCTAACATTGCACAAACTCGGACATTGCTTCAAAATAATGCATTGTCAAGAAAACTAAAAAGAGTATTGTTTAAGGAAAATGTTTTTCAGTCCCAGATTGGAAATGAAAACAAGTATTTATATGTGACTGATGCCTTTTAAAATCAGGTATCTGCATACGGCGTCCTTTTTCACTGTTTAACAAACCAAGTATATTGAAATTCATAGACAACTGACTCTCACAGCTGCATATGATTAAGACCCCGTGGGGGTAATGCTAACACTATCAGACTGCCTGCTATAATAACATCCTTTTTACTTACTTCTCGCCTGGATTATCCTGCTGGGAAAGAACTGTGATTCTTCCTATGCTGTATATGGGTGGTGACGTCGCTGGGAAAGAAGCGTGATTCTTCTTATGCTGGATTTGGGCGGTGACGTCGCCAACAAGCCCCGACCCGTTTGGAAGGGCATCTATTTCGTCAAAAATCATTTAGGGATATATATATATATAAGTCAGCACCACCTCCTATTGAATTATGGTAAACAAAGTTCATAGTTCATAGTGTTTTTGAATTACACACAATTAGGGAAATGTGCGTGACTATTGTGGGCACAGCCAGTGCTTACATTTTCGGACCTGTGCATTTGGGTTCTAATCCGTCTTCAGCAGAAGTGGCAGATAGGTTTGAAATGCCTGTAATATATCTGGAAAACGTGCCACTCCAAAGCATTGAAGAGTGCCTCGTTACTAAATAACTCCTGAAGGATATATATATATATATATATATATATAGAGAGAGAGAGAGAGAGAGAGAGAGAGAGAGAGAGAGAGAGAGAGAGAGAGAGAGACTTTCAGTAAGCACTCCTCATAGGTTTGTTCAAGTATCATTCACTTTTAGTTTACGCCCTCCACAGCATAGGCCAACCCACTTGAGTGGTAGGTTTGCTTCCCTGTGAGTGGCAGCATTTTTGTTGTGCTTGTCTTCCTAATGAGTACTCCACATCAGTGCCAGGTCTGGTGGGCTTATCTTGCTTTTCATTTCTGCTTTTCATGTTTTTGTTTAGTGTATTTTTGTCTGTGGTCTTTTTTTTCCTGTTAGCACAGATGTGTCAGCATTTTTACTCTTTACTAATTTGTCAACTTTTATTTTCAAATTGCATATGTTTGCAAAACAAATAATTGCAGCTTACCAAGGCCAGACCTGTTGCTTTGCCAATGCTTGTTTAAAATGAGTGAATGCATAGAGATTACTGTGCTCCTGTACTGAAATGCTGTGGGTGCACTGGAAACTCACAGGAGACGATCAGTATCTTATCCTAGTTCAGTTCACAGCTGGACACAGTGGTGAAAGTTTACAAGAAAATAAACTAAAAGTGAGTCCCTGGTTTCATCAAATATCGAAGGGGGGAGGTGGGGGTAACTATTGATTTCAATCTTAGTGTCATCAGAACTCGCCTATACAATACTAAAGATTATTTCTTATGTTACAACTACTTTGTATTAAATCGCATGCTACATATATCGCAAGCAGTCTAAAAAGCCAGGAAATTAATTTGAAGGGCACATCAGTAATTTTTTTTACTATGAAACTTTACATACATGAGGGATACAATTCAACACACGTAATATCCTATTGTATATAAACCTTCCTTCACCTTTATTCAAAACTGAAGGGGGCCTTAGAGATCCGTCTGCTATGAGGAAAAGACATAGTAAGCAGGCTAGTTTGTGGGGTTTTCTGTGATTTTGTGCCTTTAGTTTGACAGGCTTCGAAGCGGTGGGGGATGTGAGATGCATGTCACTGTACTTTGGCTGGCGAAATCTTGCCCCTGAAGCTATCAGAATCCTACAGGTAATTGGGAGGTGACGAGGGGAGTCAGTTAGGGGTAAGTGAGGGTAAGCGTTTTATGCTAGTATTCCTACAAACTGTACCTCTTGAAAAAAAATAATTGTATCAGAAGTAAAGGCCACACACAGAATTTTAGCTTGGTCTATGCCACACACAGAATTTTAGCTTGGTCTATGCCACACACAGAATCATAGCTTGGTCTATGCCACACACAGAATCATAGCTTGGTCTATGCCACACACAGAATTTTAGCTTGGTCTATGCCACACACAGAATCATAGCTTGGTCTATGCCACACACAGAATCATAGCTTGGTCTATGCCACACACAGAATTTTAGCTTGGTCCATGCCACACACAGAATCATAGCTTGGTCTATGCCACACACAGAATCATAGCTTGGTCTATGCCACACACAGAATCATAGCTTGGTCTGTGAGACGTGTTCTCCCACGAGGTTTGCTCCTTTACTTACCTGGAAACATAATGGCTGCTGGTGCTTTGCCAGAAAATTCAGAGAGCGGATAAATCTGTATTCTGACTGCAATCCTAGGATACCCGTAGGGTGACAGTTTGCGCTATATAAGCATTACATACAATACAATACAATATTTGAGAGAATGCTTGACACAAGGCATGGGAAGTATTACATCCAGCAGTGAGACCTCTCAGAGCCCTTCCTCTGTGAAAGCTCCTGCCTATCCATAGGAACGAATAGGGAGGCCTACGTACCTTCTAAGTTGCACGCGCGCAGATGTACTATTGAGCTTCTCTATAAAAGTTGAGGCAAAGATGGACAAATAGTTTGCTATTACAGAACGCAGGATTTTGGCTTCCTGGTAGAGGAAGCGTTGTATGCTGGTCTGGTTGTTATTATGGAAGGTTGTGTGAATGGAGCCGAAATAGGAGGAAGTGGGAAAAACATTTATTGACACCACACCACTGACAAACCCCAACCTGCAGCAACAGTATTCAACTGTTATCACCATGCCATGGGTTCAACCATCCACTTGTCAACTGAATACAGGTTTCTGTAACTCAGTTTCCCATTGGAACTTGGAACAAAAGTCGGAAATTGAAGATAACTAAGAGGAAGAAAGACAAAAAAGCAAAAAGAAAGGAAGAACGTCGAAAAATAGAAACTAAAGGAGAAGGAACGTGACAGGAAAAATTAGTGTTCACAAGGGAATTACGCAGAACACAGAATCTGTCCTATCACACAACTCTCCCATTCCTTTCCCTTGCTTATTCCAGCCACAGAAACAACTAGGAGAATGTGAAGAATACACACGTTCCAGAGAGGAAGAGCCAGGCTCCGGACTCAGATGATAATCCTCACAAATTTGGAGAGTAACCCTTCAAACAGCCGAAGGGGACAGGGTTCATTAAACCTATTACCAAAAAGTGCTCCCCTTCCAGAAATACCTTGAGATTAGCAGGCACTCCCTATGTGCCTTTAGTTCTGAGAGGATATTCAGTAGTAATATGTACTACACTTGCACAGCTTTCTTTAATTAAAAAATATTATCTCATTTATTAAAAACTTTTCACAAAATTTACTTCGTTGTGACATTGCTCTCAATGTTTAACATGATCTTACATCGAAGTGTTAGTATGGGATTTCTCACAACAGTTTGTATTTCGAGACATCCTCCAAATCACGATTCATAAAAACATCACAATAATAAAACACAATATTAAATAAAAAAAGATAAAAATGAATCATGAACTTTGAATTTACCAGTTACCTGTTAAATATATTCATGATGTTTTTTATCATTTGTTTTTTAATAATGTGTATTAACAGTTAACTGTTAAATATATTCATAGTTGGTTTTTATCATTTTTTAATATTGTGTGTTAACAGTTAACTGTTACATATATTCATGATCGGTTTTTATCATTTGTTTTTAATATTGTGTATTTTTATTGTGATGTGTTTAAGAATTGTGATTTGGGGGTGTCTCGAAATATGAACTGTTGTTTGAAATCCCGTGCCAAAACTTCAATGTAAGATCATGTTAAATATATAGATTCATGTCAGAAAGAAGTAAAGTTTGTGAAACATTTTTAATAAATGAGATAAAAAAAATTCAACTAAACACGTGTGTGCAAGTGCAGTATATATTACTACTGGAAATCCTCTTAGAACTAAAGGCACAAAGGGAATACCTGCTAATCTTAATGAATTGATCGAATGGAAGCACTTTTTGGTAATATCTCAGATGATAATGCAGCAATCTCCTGTTAAGAACTTTCAGAGAAGTGGAATGACCGCAAGAATCAGTTCGAAACAGGAAAGAGTGATTAAAGTTAGGGAACTGAAGAGAGAGAAACACACCACACAAACGAGGTCTCGTTACAGGAGATTTCCTCTGGACACCCAGAATGGACTGTGTTGTGTTGTACAGCAGTAAGTGGTTTCAGAGTCAGGCTGAAGGCCCTGAAAGAACAAGTGGCACAGTAACAATTAATATATATACAGGAATCCTACATGAAAGGGTACACAGACACGGAAAGCAATGGGACTCCCCGAGTACTTCTTGGACAGAAACGAAAAAAGTTGCACTTAGCTTTCCCAATATGTCCCTGAATGCAATCCTGACAGAGAACATCTGCTGTTCCCTTTAGCTCTGCTTCTGTGTCCTTGTTGCACAGTTTACATTCCCATCTTTTCTCTCCTACGCAGCACCCTGTTGCAGCCTTCCTGTAAAAGGGTGTCTTGATATCGTCCTAGTCTGCTCACCTTATACACTTCAGTTACAAAGTCCCATGTAACGCAGCTTTCTGAGTGGTTTGATCGAATGACTCTTGTGATAGGTAGGTCAGACTTTTGCCACTGAATGGTTTAAAGTCTGACAAAGAATGAAAAGTAACTGATGTGGAGTTTGCTTTTCACACTCTTTTGTTGACTTCTGGATCCCAAACCCTGATCTCTCCAAGCTGAATGAGCCTAGTGTAATAAAGCCTGGCATTCCCAGCTCAAGAATCCCAACATCTCAATTTCTCCAGTGATCTCGGAGGCCCAATGTTTCTTCCCCTTCCTTCTCCAGCTCAGGGATCTCTTGAACCTACTACTTAAGATATATCCTCCTGCTCAGGGATCTCTGGATATCAAGACTTCCCAACCTGATCCAGTGATCCTGGTCTTTAGTCTTGTCTCCCATAGCTGTCTCTTATTCATGCAGCCTATCATTTGTTTGGATACCATGGCTTGGCCTTGCCCAGTTATCTCAGGGTCCCATTGCCTTTCCATCTCCTGTGATCTTTGAATCCATGTGTGGCATTCCCTAATAACTTCTGCAACCCACATCATGACTTCCCCAGCGATCTATGGATCCTACGTTATACCATCCCCCAGAAGCAGGACACATGACTGGCAATGATCCTTCATGTCTGGTCGAGGAGAGAGGCGAAACTTCTGGGCCACCAGCCTCACCCGGGCTTTGAGGACACGTTCATTCTTTCTCCCTTTCTTCTGCACTGCGGGGTGTTCCTGCTGTTCTATTGTGGCTGAAAACCAATGACATACAAAGAGAGACTTGTCATTTGCGTCCACGTCTAGACGACATGCTGTGCTCTGTCAGATGCCAGTCACCATTCAGCAGCAACAAGTTCTCCTGCTTCCCAACATTTCTTTCTTTCTTCCATCTCCGTACCTCAAACGTGTAAAGGAGCGGCATTGCCTAGCATTCGCAAAAGGGTCAAACATCTGTTCAGCTAAATGGCTGCCTCTTGTTCACTACTTTTGAGATTTCTATGTTTAAAGCAGTGTTATCTTTTCTATGGGTTGGGGACAACAATAAATGAAGAAAGTGACATGTTCGTCATTCGGGGTATTTAGGAAACATTGTACGAGCATGGCTCTACTGGAAGGAACGGGTCTCAGCGATGATCTAAGGCGCTCGCTGGGATTTTGACATTAGTGCCTGAAAGATTTCTGCTTTCAGATGGTATTGCGTCCTTTCTGATTAGCACAAAGTTTATTGTGTCAGAATTGCCAAACCTAAAAATACAGTAGCTATTACAACACAACTTTCAAAGCAATGTGGTTAATAAACCCTACAGATTTCTTGAAACTAACATCAAAATATATTTATACAGGGTGCCCTAGCAGAGTTATTTAAGTATAGGAGATATTATAATGAAATACTGAAATATAGGAACATTCAAATGTGTTACTGTTATTTTGCTTAAAGTAAGTCTTTGTTAGCCCTTTGTACTTGAAGAATGTGACCTGAAATGTCTACCAACTTGCATCTTCGCACATTTTTTAACAAATCTGTTAAAGGTTAATAAACAGAGCATTGTTCTCACACTTATGGCCCTTTACAGCACTGGAAACCATTGTAGTGGGCAAGAAAGGAGGACTTGCGCTGCATGGCAATCATCCCCATATTGAGGCCTCACCATCCCCAGTTAAAGTGAAGTCCTGACTCCTGTCCAGAGCCCATAGGCCAAACCTTCCCCTACCTTGCTGTTCTCACCTTCCGTGGCCCTTTTGATGAGCACCGGCTGACTACTCAGATCCCCACACGCACTCCATCCATCCCTTGCCCTCCCCTATCAGCTTATACATGTATCCCATAGTAAAGGTGCAGGTTCATGATTCCCTGATGCAAGATGTCCTGTCCTTGGGACACCTTGCTGCAGGAAATTGTCACTCCTGCCAAAGGCAGGCCATAGATAGTTTGCATTTCCAGGGCAAAGTCGTCCAAAATTAGAAAACTTTGCCACCTTCACCCCTGTGGAGTTTACCGCTTTGCCTGGCTTTGCACACTCACTTACTTGTGCAGCGCGTGCGCACTTAAAAACATAGCTGAGACAGACAAGTCGCCCGGGGCAATCAGTTTACATTGGTGGTCCTGTCTAATTGATCCTCTCACGGACCATCAAGCTCCAGAATAGATCCAGTGTGTAGTTGCCCAGTCTGCCTGCTCATCAAGTAACGCTGACCACACCCCCACCTCTATTCAGCTGAAACTTAAAGTACCCAGACAATTGGGGACACGTTGACACAGTGGAAATGGCAGTAACTAGTGGGCAAACAGGCTGAAGTACCTTCCGACTCCACCAGCTACCTTATTATCCAATAATCAATCAATCAATCAATCAGGGAATTGTAAGCCCGCTACTCACCAGTGAGGGTCTCAAGGCGCTGGGGGGGGGTGGGGGTGTTTAGCAGTTCCGAAGAGACGAATAATCCAGCTGCAAGTGCCAAAACAAATTCCATCATAAAGTTTAACTGGGAAACGCCAATAACAGAGAAATATGATCTAGTAATCCAGTAATGCTACCATAATGGTTGAAAGCCCAGAAAGAATGGATTGCAGTGAGTCTCAATAGGACACAACAAATTAATAAAAGAGGGCGAATGAAGGGGAGTGTGCAGTGGGGGAAGTATGTGAGAAATCTATGGAAATGAGCCTCCACGAGGGCTCCAGATTTCTGTGCCATAATCTTTGAGAGAAGAGAGCAGAGAATCCAGTCTCTGCTGGATTATAAGTAGAAAGGATGTGAAAAAAAGGGGAGCATCAAGAGCAGTGCTTAATTTGAGCCAGTGGCTTACAGTGCTCGGCAACGGCACTTAATTGTCAATACGCTTTTGAGAGTGTGCCACAAGGTGGCGCTGTCTAGCTAATTTAGAGATGACCACAACAACAGTTAATTATTAGTTCAATATCTTTAAAACTTACCCTTTCCTGCCGCCCAAGAGTTCGATATGGAGTACATTTGAATAACACAACCGAATTAAGAGAACCCAAAGAATTCTAACCCCAGCGCACACTTTGCATGCACCTGATGCAGTATACTGAATCCAGCAACCTACTGGACCTCCTGGGACCAAATGGCTCCCTTGGATAAAAGGGCCTCACCCAATGGCATGCATCAAATTTAATGACAGTAGGAGACTTATTCAAGGACAGTGGCGCCTCCTCCGCTATGGCCGAGGAGCGTCACCCCACTACTTTCTCGCAGTGCGAGAAGCAAAAACATAAAATGGTAATACCTTTGTGTTATTACCATTTTATGTTTCCTTTGAGGGCGGGCGGGCGGTTGGGCAGGGCTGCTCTGCTAACGGAGCAGGGCAGGGGAGGAGTGGTTTGCCCACTCCTAAGTGCGCAGTGACTGTTTGGTCGGCCCTTTCGGGCCACCCAAACCAGTCATGCACACTTTCCCCTTCTCCATGCACGCTGCATTATAGCCTGCATGGAGAACATGCCCACTCCTCCAGCCCCTGGCTGAGCGCCATGACTACAACGCTGCATTGCAGCGTTGCGATTGGCTTAGGAGAGGGAGCCCGGCTGCCTGCTTCCTGTCCGAGTTGGAGGCAGGAGAGCAGGAGCAGAGAAGCCTCAAGGTAAGTTTTCTTTTATTTTGCTCACTCCCGTTCTACCCCCCGTGACCACCCTGTGATACCTCCACGCCCGCCCCCCCCCCCCCCCATGCATGAGCCATGCCGGCCGCAACTGTTCAAGGAGGGCATTTGATGAGTTTGTTGCTCCTTTTGGTCTCCATAGAGCCCAGTTCCTAACCTGTTGAAAAATCTGGCATACCCTCTGCAAGTTCTTGTCCATAACTGACACCGAACCAGAACAGCACTCCTTTGTTCAATCCCTCCTCACTAAAAGCTATGGTTGCAGGCATGACTCTGATTCTATAAGGCCGTTACCCGATACAACATGTTCCTTATCGCACCTCCAAGTGGGAAACATAGTAGAGCGTTTCATGAAAAAGAATGGTCAATGGCCCTAGCCCTCCCACACTCCATCTTTCGAAATGCCAAATTCAAACTGTTAACACTTCTTTATTCTCCACAGGGCGTAACAGTCTGTCTTGCTACCATCCACATATGCTTCCCACAGACGAGTGCAGTTTGCTCTCATAGCTCCTTTGACCAAGCAGATTTTTAACAAATGCTTTGGACCTAGCCATCACTAGGTCCGTTTCGGTCCTAAATAATTGACAAAATATCTAAAATCCTGATTCTCACGGTCCCCACCCCGACTTATCATCAATTGCCCTGGATATCTACAAGCGGTCCCAGAAAGATAACGTGACCTCTCTTTTGGCCAGTCTTACCCTCCTCCTCGCGAAACGCACGATCAACACATATTTGAAGACTAAAACCCCTCCCTCCCTTCTCTCGCGGAGTCATGCCCTGATGCGCTGGGCTGAGGCAGAATGTAAGGTGTTACAGAGAGAGGCCAAAGACCTCCCTCGACACCCCATAGCCGCCCCTATGGGATATGTGTCTGGAGGCCTTAAAGGAAATATTGACGAGACTACCTCATCGCAGTAAACTCCCCGTGCAACGCAGCACAGGGGCTTCCTCGCTCTTTGATATCTACCGCCCTCTTAGTACACCTGACCTGACCACTAGGAGCTACACCTGAATCATTCCCTCTAATTGCCTGTCTCCTCCTAAGATATTTTGCTGCTTCAGACCTTCCATCACATTCAATCTGGGACACACCCTCTTTCCCCTTCCCTTACTTTCCTTGTTATAATTCTGCTCCTCCGCGGTTTTATATAATACGCTTCATTACGCGTCATAGTTGGACACTGATAGCAGAAAAACACACACACCTGCTTCAGCACGGGACGGCGAACTATGCAACTTATATCTGACTAATACCATCATTGTGCAACTGACTCCCCGACCATAGACCCGATCCATCCAATGTCATTGTATTAGCTAGTGTGACAATTGCTTTCAATGTTTTGCATTGGTTACTATTGAGTCTTTTTTTTTTTTTACCGATTCAACAAAGGTTTTTTGAAAAAGAAAATACTGAATCCAAGAAGCCATAGAGTTAATGGATGACAAGAAACACAGACCACACTCTTGATTTCATTGCAAAATGAATCAGGACCCTGTAAACAAGAGCTTCCAATACACTGGACTACCAAAGCAATGTTCTTATGCTACATTGTATATCTGTTTACAAATGACAGAGCCAGACTAGCAGTTTCTTTTTCCTAAAACGCGTAGTTTCTTTGTTGATATGTTGTTTTTATTGCATGAGTAACAAAGACACAGTGAGGTCGGTTTGCGTCGCTTCCGCCATGTCGTTGTACGCAGCGCGGTGTGAGCTCATCCATGCATTGAGAGGCACGTGCTCCAAAGAGTGCACAGCTGTACCCGCAAGGCTCCCTGAGACAGTGCACTCATCCGGAAACAAGGGTTCTGTGCACCTGCTCTACCCTCCGCAGACGAAAGCGTGCTTTCACTTCCCCAAATTACTCTGTTCCTGCCCACAGCCGTCAGCATGTTATATAGAGAGATATACAGTATATACATCCAAGCACACAGCATTAACTACCACCACAGCAGGTCTGCGCCACTGAACGCACTATAGAACGGCGGACTCCCTCTCTGCCATTCAGCGTTTTTCGTTCACTTTTGATTAATAATACATTTGATACTTTAGCCTCAAAGAAAGTCCAGCTGGTAAATGTAGCAAACGCAGCTTTCCAAATTGGGATAGAAATCTTACATTCTGATTGATCAGAGCCCTTTTATAATTTGGAGTCAGAGAATATTGATTGAGGGCCTCTCAGATTAAGGCATCTCTGATGAAAGATTCTTTGTAATTTCACTTTAGTCATTTTCTTCCACGAAAGAGGACATATTGGATAAGCATTTTTTGTTCTTCAAAGTACTGATAAGTAAAAGGTCCCCACGCTGCGTCCCTGAATCAACATTATCTGTTCCCTTCAACTCTGTCTCCCGGACCCAACCGAACCATTGCCTCAAAACTCTGTCACTTCATTTCTACCCCCCACCCCTCACCAACTCTGTCCATTTGCCTGAACTCTGAACTCCAGAAGAACTCTCCGTCATCCCCTCATTTCTATCTCTTCTCCTCAACTGTCTCTTCCTTTTAGCCTTCCCTCTTCATCCTATCACATACTCGTGTGATCACTGCATAATACTCCTGTGATGCTGAGATGCACCGCACTCTGTTGTGTCTCTATAGAGTGTTCCACTCACTTACCCCCCAAAAAGTTAAATAAATTAAACTTTTCTGGTTCACTTCTGCTCTGTCAGCTGATGTCCATCGTGTGGCCCGCTTCCCGGTTATGGATATCCAACTGAAAGCCATTAGCTATCTTCTGAGATTGTTGGAATCAGAAAGCTGACCCATCTCACAGGGACTCAGGTCAAAAAGGGCAGGGCAGTATGTGGAGGTCAGTTGATGAGTATGGAGCAGATCTCTTACCTGGACCTACAGAGACTCGGGGTGGTGGTGCCTTTACCGCTCCTTGCCTTGTGCAGTGGGGTGTAGATTATGTGTAAATGTATTCAACTGTTGGTCGACTTTGGAGGCCTTTGATTAGCATGTCTATAACTTCTTGATTGCACCACCTGTCCCATGCTGTCCTGTCTTCAGATATCACCAGATGATAGTGGCTGTAAGATACTATCTCTTACTTACAGGTTTGAGGTGGATTGGCTAGCCCCTCAGGAGAAGCTAAAGAGTGTATCATGTCAGGGCAGCCTTTCGTATGATTATTAAAATATTGGAGCATCAAACTACACTGAATTATATTTGTTGATTATATGAAGGAACTTGGCCTCCAAGTCAACGAAACAAAAACTTTTATTATGAAGTGCGGGAAGAACAGTAGAACATATAGAGATATAAAAATAAATGATACAAATGTTGGTTTTACTGACACCTTCTCCTACTTGGGGATTTTATTTGATAGGGATGGTTCATGGAATAAGGCTATTGCTAATAGGAAGCTACAGTTTAGCAAGGCTTGTATGGCCCTCAAAAACTTCGCGAGACGATTGGGCTCCAACCCACCTAAGATAATGATGACGATCTATAAAGCTAAATGCTTAAGTATAGTACTTTATGGAGCGGGCGTATGGGGATATAAGAAATGTGCAGCTATGCAACTGATAGAAAATGTATTTTTTAGATATCTTTTAGCAACCCCCAAAAGTACATCAGTGTATGTATGCCACACCGAATTGGGTGCTCCATTCCTCACTAATGTAATCAAGTTACAACCGATCTTACTGCGGCAAAAAATGTGGACATCGGATGATCGGAACATACAGGCTTTAATCAAGCGATAATAGGGGACTGTCTCAAATCAAGAATATATTTAAGTATTCCGTGGTTAGCCTACATACAGCGTTTCTTTTGTGACGTGAGCCACCCTGAATACTTTAAGAACCCTGAAACACTAGAGTCTATTAGTAGAAACACTTTAAAGAAAGGAAGGAATGACACATCTGGAAAGTCTTAGATTGATGATTGAAGTCCCCAAATCCACTGTTTTAAAAAATCAACTGATCTTAACTACTTTTAATAT
Source organism: Calotriton arnoldi (assembly GCA_963921515.1). Classification (NCBI taxonomy): domain Eukaryota; kingdom Metazoa; phylum Chordata; class Amphibia; order Caudata; family Salamandridae; genus Calotriton; species Calotriton arnoldi. The sequence continues at coordinate 1,436,812 of CAWUFW010002105.1, forward strand.
GCAACCTTATCTTAGAACTGTTTTAAATTCACGGCACAGGTTTGTTTTGACTCGTTTAAGATTGGATATATTTAATCGATTAACTAGTTCCCCAAATATGAATCATTGGTCAATAAAGTTGACAAATTGCCCATGCGATGCAACGATGCCCCAGAATACCATGCATGTGGTTTTGTTCTGTAAATTTTATAGTCAACTTAGGAAACGATATATATTACCGATGATTAGACCATTAGGTTTTACACAGTGCCGCCCTGCATACCTATTTCTGCAATCATTACCTACTTTGGGGATTTGCTGTGGAATGTCATCCTTTTTATGGGCCGTTTTTTATGCAAGGAAGAAAATGTCATCAGATAGAGTCTAAAAGGGGACAAAAGGCATTTAAACCTAATATGTCTTAGTAGAATGATCTATGTGACTAAGAGAATGTGGCACACAATGCGTAATGTATAGTATCATAGCACTAGTGCACTTTAATAACTGTAACACTTTTTTATACATTTTTAACTTTGACTGAAAATTGTTAAATTATTTGTTGAATAATTTTAGCCTTTGCAGATAATGTATCTCTGTTTATGCTTATACCTTCTTTTAACGGTATGAATTGAATATTTATGTAAGTGTTGTGCAAATGCTTTTATGGATGTCTCTTATGCTTCCGAATAAAGTTATTAAAGAAAGTATGGCCCTTGTAACATGGCGGTCAGACCCAGTCAAGCACGTTCTTAACCACCATGAACCTGGGCCTAGGAGGAAAGAGCAGTTTATGATGTGTTTGGGGTCAAGGGAGAGTCGGGTGCACAGCATGACTGGGGAAAGTGACTACCTAACTTGTTGCAAGCGAGTAGGACTCGTGACAAGCATTCATATTGTGGGTAGAAGCACTCCTGGTTGGAGAGAAAACGTTTCTTATTGGGGTGAAGGCTGCGCTCTTTGTGTTGGGGGTGCAGGGCCTGTGATCGGGTAGGGAAACTGGTTATTTATGGGGCAGTAAGACGGTGACAGGACAAGTGAGGGAACGTGTTGTGGTAGGAGAGGAGTAGGATCAACCATAGTGCGGAAGGGAGGAAGGAATTGTGGAGAATGGCGAATGCATGATGCAAATTCCATTATTATATTTTCTGTTTGAATAATTTAGTTTTAAAAAAAAAGGAAAAAATCTGCAAGCTGCTACCGCTGTAATTAATTATTCATTAATGACAAGTTAATTGCACAGCACTTTTTAATTTTTAACTAAATTCGAAAACAAAGATTATGGTTCTACCCTTAATGAAGGAGAGGAAACTAGAGCAGTAACAGTGGTGTTGGATAAAAATCAACCGCTTTCGCAATGATTCAAGGGGATAGCCAGACAACACATGGCCTACTTTCCCTCCCCTTTTTTGAGCCCACTTTATGTGGAGCTTATAATGTCCGCATCTCCATTTCACAATCGACAGGGCGGGAATCTCTTGACTTTTGTCCAAATGATTTCTCAAACAAAAAAAAAAAGGTTGTTTCTAGTCTTTCCAGGCTTTTTGATTAACAAAAGCGCCCACTTCTCTTTCTTCCTTTCTTTTTCACTTATTGTGTGGGAGCCCTTTGAAATGTGATAGTTATCCTGCAGCACCTTCTATAGGGGGATTTTTGAGCCCTGTGTCTCCTCTCTGCGTGATCTCGTGTTGCGCAGAACCTTACAAGTGTGAGAGGAGATGTGACCTTTATTAGGACGGAGCGCGCGGGACTGAATACATGAACAATAACCACTTGGTGTATCCGAGCAAGCCCTTTCCACACTCGCTGGAAAAATTACACAAGTCCTTGGAATCCATTTTCCTGTCATTGTAAACTCGCATTCTGCTGCCAATGTAAGCCATGTGATGCTACAAAGCGTGCAGTGAGGAAACGGCACACTATGAGGCTGGCATTTGAGAAAGGCTGATTAAAGATTATTAGAGTTTTGCTACAGTGTTTGAGAAGAAAATCGGCCTGGCACTGCACACATGAGGACAGAGAGAGTCCGAAGATGTACAGAGTGACCAGTGATAGAGGAGAACTTTGTCTCCGGCCTAGCTGCCAAGGAACTGGAGGGCCTGTGTCCAAGGACATGTTCTTCCAAGGTGGGGATGGACTCGGACACACCGCGAATATGGCGGTCGTGCCGGTCCCCCGCAGCCGGCGGGGAGGCGGGGCTGCGCCGCGCACAGCAGTGACGCAGTGCCCCTCGCCTCCTTGCCACCACTGATTGACTGTCGGGCATGTGGCCCGGAGGCGCTTGATAGCGCTTCCGGGTCCCACGTCCTTGAAACACTGGTGAAGCAGGTTGGAACCGGCTGCCGGCCACTAAGTGCCTTTAAAAGGCGGTGGAGCGGTCTCTTACCCCGCCGCTCCACAGCCTCATCAGGACGTCTGGGCCTCCATCGGAGGCCCCAATGGAATTTTTCCCCACCCACCATCCCCTAAAGCAGAGGTTCTGAGAATGTTTTGTTATTGTTGTCTCTTTTGTTAGGAGGTAATGTATTAAAGTAATTGTTTTGTATTAACTGAATTTCCATTCTAGGAGGTGTTTTGTCGTATTTTATATGTGCTATTCCTTGGTCAGGCGGTAAGGTCATGATTGGTGAGCATAGTTTACGGTCCTTAGCAGGCATCACCATTGTCAAATGGGAACGCCCGAGGGGGGGGACAGATGGTCTCTCATGGAACTCCAGGGGCAGTTACAGACGGTAGGCTGGAAGGGTGCGGGGGGAAGGGAAGTTACGCATCCGGTAGGCTGGTTGGCCACCCCGCACGCGCAGAAGGGCCCAAGTAAGCTGGGCATAACTGCACAGGCCCCTTATGGAGATATTGTTGAGGGCGTAGGGGGTGCCCGGGGGTGAGGTAACCTTCCGGTGAACTGGGCCCCCTGCGCTAGGTCACTCCGGTAGGAGTTTGGGACCTAGCTTGATCTGGGGCCAGTCATTGACCTTGCCGTAGGCTCAAACAGGGATACGCAGAAAGATAATATTGTTGATCACTTAGCTTATGATAGGAATGGCTATGTATCAGAGACATGTTAAGGTTAGCCAAATGACATACTGTACCTATCAAAGCAATGCACCGGATTTTCTGCGTATTGTGTACATGATGAAAATAATATTAATGTCTGATTATTGTTATGTAATAAATACGGCCGGGGTTTACGACCCTTAATCCAAGCAGGTGTGTTGTTTAATTTCTTTGCCTTGGGGGAAGAGGGGCGGTGAGCCGCGCTGGAGCTGGGAAGGGCCCCCACCCCACTGGTTTGGATATATGATAAGGGACTCGGCTGTACCTGACCATATGGGCCAGTGCTTAGAACCGGTGATGCTTCTCACTTGGTACAAGAGGTCCCTCTGGTGAGTCCGTCGGTGACCGGTAACGAATAGGAAGTGCTCTTGATGATATGGTGTCCAGGGAAACTGATAAAAAATACTGATGTGTTGTTTAAAATTGTTGCTTTATACGATTCAGGGCGGCTGGTGGGTGTGCAGTAGTTTCAGAGGTCAAAGGGCACATAGCAATCCAGAGGCAATGACCCAGCAAATTTATTGAGAACGGAACAGTAAGTAATGATAGTGTAGGGGAAAAGTAATGCCTTTGATGCAGGAGTTTAGCTTTCTCTCTCACACTGAAGAACTTTGCTCATTTTCATTTAACCCCTTCGCTGCGCCCGTCGGCCAACGGCCGTCGCGAGCACTACCTCCGTAGTGCTGCGCACATCCGTTGGCCGACGCGGCCCCGCCCACTCAATCAAACCACCGCACCGCGGCGGAATTCGCGCCGCAGTTAAGTGGATAAACTCCCAGTGTGCTCTACTCCCCTGTATCACTGTGACTACCTTGTCCTATTTTCTGAAAGGGTTTTATAGGACAAACTTAGAGCACAGTTTACGTGCTAGGAATTATCATACAGAAGTCATCTAAAACACATCCCCTGAGGTTCTAACATTTCTGTGCCGAGAGCCATCTAAACATCTCCTGCATAAAGGATAACCTGGGCCCATCTATCAAAGGGGGGCTGTTCACTTTGCAGTTGCATGGCACAACAAGGCCAGTGAAAGGAAGCCAGACTGATCCGGCCTTAAACAAAGCAAATATAGGGCTTTTATAGTTTTAATGCCTCTGTATTCATGCTCTATGAATACTGCCATGGGAGGTACCGAGTATGACATAACCTCTCTCTTCACTCAATTCTAGGCCATATCCTCCCATAGGAGAACTAAAGCCCGCAGGATTAGGAGGCTCCTCCAGTGATTCTCTGTTCTTTTGTCTTTGCCACGTCCATAATTGTATTTCCCCAATTCTGTAGCCATCACACCATGCCTGTTCCTCAACTCAGCCAGAAGCACCTCTTTAGATGGCGAAGTAAATACATAGTTGGTTGAAATCCCTGCATACAGCTCAGTCACATTTCTCCAGTTGCTTCTTTGCCTCCAAAGCACGCTGGTGGCCCCTTGCTTCATTCTCCCCGTCTGTACCCTCCAAGTGACAATCTGGAAAGCTTAAAGGAGATTCACGCAAACTTAACAGAGAGCTACAATAACAATCACATCACCAGAAAGGAGGCGATTCCCCAACTGTTTTACCAACAAAAATGTACAATAAACTACTTACTGTGGATTTTCAAGGAAAAAATATCAATAAGCCTCCAAACATCCAAGTTCTTATTGCTTGGAAGTCATCAAATGAAACCAAAAATGTCTATAATCCTGGCAACATCTACCGCACAGAAACTGAAGACGCCCAACATGGAGCTCATCACCCCACATACTAAGGGTTTGCAAGATTCTTACCTGTCCTTCTTGCTGCATCAACATTTGATCAAACCCCTCCAAGGCATTCCCCCAACCGCTCAAACAAATTCAATAACAGTAAGAAAAGCTTGTACTCATTGGAGTATTACTGAATCGAACAGTTGACTGAATGTTGCGGCTTCAGTTTTTACAACATCCAATAGAGGATGCATAAGTAGCAACTTTGCCAAATGTAAAACTGTGCGACAGAAGCTAAACTTTAATATTGGTACAATATCGTGCTCACAAATATCCTGAAAATAACGTGCAATGAACTATGTGAGGCTTTGCACAATGAAATCCTAATTTAGCCTAAGGAAAAAGATTCCCGTAGGAAAGATTGTAAACAGCACTCTGAAAACTTTGTGGTGACTTCAACTTGACATCCAGGGACATCATCTTTATGTGTTGCAGAGAGTGCTTATGGGCAGAATTTCTATGACATTGTATGAAGCCAAAAAAGAATTCACCCTATAGTTGGTTCCTCTTTCCCTGAATAAGTTAAAAATTTACAATTTTGCATTAGGATTCTACCTCCCTTGAATTGTCTCCTTTAATCTTGGTTTCTTATGTATTTTTGTCACTTATTCTACTGTGAAGACCCCTCCACCTCCTCACTCAAGGACCTATCAGAATGCACGAAGTGAATGGATCATCCCTTACACCCTAATCATTTGGTATTGAGTCAATATGAATCTTCCACTTTCTTTGCTGTATGGGGTTCCTTGGTCATCTCTTTTCCCATGTGCGAAAGCTTTTAGTGTTGTTCTAAACACTTTTCATACTGTTGAACATTCCTGATTTTAATGCTGTGCAATTTGCCTCTCGCCTTTATATGCACCAACACCAAGGGGTAGGGTTGAAACATGTAAATTGGAACTTGAAAACAAGATTTGTGCTGTTCTGGTCATTTCCTGAGCATGTGATCCATGTTTTCACCTGTGCCCCATATCCTTTCGTGGTTGACTTTTAAAGCTTGGAGCTACTGGGGAAAAAACTGGCTATTTGGCAACTAGAAGTCAAGATTTCAATTTCTTGATGTCCCAAGGTGCTTTGTTTTTCTGTCATCTCGTTGCCGTTGTTAAGGGTGTAGGAACACTTCTCAGACATGCATCTTAGTACCGATTGTTTTTGATAGATATTTTATTTCTCCTACAGATGAATCCTACCCCTGGAGTTCGGTGGCAGCAAATGCCAGAGAATGTGCTGTGACAGAGGGTCTGAAAGAGACCTAGAATTTATTGAGGGGCTGCAGGAATATTTGAAGATGAAATGTTATTTAGATTTAATGTGCTGGGAACTGAATACAGTTGGAGAACTCATCACTACATCCAATAGTAACGCTTATGGCCATGTTACAGATGTTTGAAATGGGTACACATCACTAGTCCATACAATCTTCCATGTAGTTGGCAATAACTTGGGAAGTCATAAGGGACTTGAAATTTACTTCAAGGCTTAATTTCCAAAAATTAAATGATTTTCATTTCTCTGTGTTCCAGAAGCAAAGCTAAATGCTCCTCTTAACCCATTTAAGGCACATTCAAATATCAAAGAAAAGCTTTCATAGATATAGGCGACCTTTCATTGTCGATTACAAGATGCTGTGTACTCAGCCAAGAACATTGGCTGATGCTGCCATCTTTCAGGGAGATAGAGAACATCTGGCTGAGTTTAATAATAATTTGTTTTAAGTAATGGTTAGCAAGGTAATAAATAAATGGTGTCATTTGTTTGCTTTCTGTGGGACTGTAAAGTGCTGAGTGCATCCTTGGTTTATTTATTTGTAATTTCGTAGGCACTGCGTGACGTTTCCAAAGCGTATCGGAGGGTCACAGGGGAATGAGACAAGCGGAACTGGGGCAAATAAAGGGAAAGGGGTGTCTCAGCTGCGATCCTTTGGATTCCACCCCTGTTTAGCGCTCTCTCTCTCTCTCTCGCAAGGATCAACCTGGTTGATCATAAATATGTGAATCCATGTCGTATTTTTGCCATTAGGACCACATTGTTGCATGTATCATCCTGTTTAGCATGAAGCCTGCTGGCGAAGCATGGTGTACCTCCTCTGAGTGAAGAGAGTTAGCCATAAGCACCTGGTTCCTGGTGGTCTGGAGTTCTAGTGAGTTTGCACACTAGCATTACTACACTAATCCCAGAATGTTTGGGGAAAGAGAGCAATTTTCAGCTCTTTTTTGCAACTGCAGTGGGTGGTCTCGTTTTCATTCTGCACTTTATTTATTTCATTGTTGCACATTCCGTCAGCGTTCACAGATCTCAGACTCAGATCTCTGTAGGGGTGGACATATTTGCTTACGTGTTTGGGGCACAAGATTTCTATGGTACTGCTCTATTTTACCTGTTCCGAGTATAGTGTTCAGCGTTACGCCTTATGTAATTGGATTTATTTGCTATTATTTCTTATAACATTAGTCAAAACTGTTAAACACACACTGCTACGTTAGTAAATTGCAACATATAAGGTACCTGTAAATGGAAGCACACAACCGTGAGCTTTGTGCGTACAAACATACGACAGCGAATTTGTAACATCTATAAAAGTCGTTTTAAAACGGTAACTGTGCATATTTTAGGAGCAGTTCTGTTTGGGGCTCCGCAGTGTGTCCCTGGTTTATTTTCAATCTACCCTAGGTATTCAGATATGAGATGGGAGTTTATATTTTGTGGAGTGTTTCAAATAGGACTTTTTACTTGTGGCTACTATTCTTGTTAAGTGTGCCACTTGCCTTTTTTTAACTTTTTTATAAAGTCCGATTTGCTTGCTGTTTTTGGGATTATGATTTTGGCTTGCCTTTTTTTCCTGGTGGCGATTTCTTGGTGTTTGGTTACGGGGTCATGCTGTTTAATTTGTAACGGATGTGGTGCATACCTAGGCTGCTCCTGCTGGTCTCTGACAGACCACTGCTGCACGTAATAAATAACATGTGTTTTCTATTCTTTAATGCTTTAAATGATAATTTGGAGTGTTCCAAACTAAAATGGTATTTGTGGGGGTGTGGTCAAACGGTTTGTGGTAGAAACGTAATGTGTTTTTGATATATTAATTGTTTAGTAGCCATTTAGTGTGGATTGGTTCGCTGATGTGAATACAGAATGTGCTGGGAAAAATGTGGGATTTTAAATAAAGTTAACATGCTCCTTTTTAGGTCAGGCTTTTGAAACAACTTCAGCTGTCACACCACTTGGTTTAAAAAAAAAAAAACATACATCACATGCCTACAGGGAGGGACAGTAGGTTACTGGGCATCATCTATTGGTCCTTTAAATTGCCATTTACATTTTGCTTCCACCAACCACAGCATGCAGCATGGGGCATTGGGTCAGCCCACTTTACCAAGGGGTCCTTTCACTTTGAGTGACTGCCAAAGGCCAGTGCACAATGTTCACATCTGCCTAAAAGCAGTTCCTTTCTTTTCAGTGAAAAGGGTGGTTCAAAGCATGCATTTTTATTTTATAAATATTAACTTTAAATGCCAACTAATTACTTAGTCTTAACTCCTATTAAAACTTTATATTATAAAGCGTTTAAGGGACAGTGAAACATTGTAGATGCCTGTGGTTTGAGTACCTGTTTAACTGGTGATTTATTCTTGTCTCTTTCAAAAATAATACTAAAATACACCGTGCAACTGAAAGACTTGTTTAAAGAATGCTGCAAGCCAAACAACCACGTGTTTTTTTTCATTTAATATTTTTATTGTTTTCTTTTTTTCTGTTTCTTTTTGTTTCATATGCTTGTAATAAAAAAGAAAATAACCCTGGCACCAGCCTCTCAAGACCAGACCTCTGGCCTTGCCAATGCTTGCTTTAGATTTGGTCTAGTTGTGATCTAGCGACATTAAATGAGAAACTATTGAGTTTTTATTTTTTTTAAAGAGTGGTACTCGTGATCTGTGAGAGGCTGAAGGCTGCATGCATATGCATTTGGGCATTGTGTGTCACTGGGGAGATTTGGTACTTTGAGAGTGACGTGCATATGTTTGAATGCAGAGTGGATGCATATTTGTGCAGTCTGTGTTTGTGGGCCAATGGCACTGCCGAGAAGTAATCTGCCTTCTCTTGTGCTGAATGGTGCACAGGTGTGTATTTCTTTGGACTGGGTGAGTGGGTCAGGTGTGGTCATATGCTCAAGCGATATTTGAGCAACAGTTTGTGAATGTTGTACAGAGGTTCATTCTTACAACTTAGTCTAGAGATTCTGGCACTGGTAAAGATGCAGAAATGACTGAATGCTAAATTAATGAATTTTTTGTGCATATCTTTCTATTGGGACAGATGTGTATTCTGTAAGTAGTGAAGCTGCTCATCATGTTTCCCCTTGTGCAATTCTCCGAAGACTTACAGTGAAATGGTCCGATTGCAGACAATAAAGCACATATCCAGGTCCATAGTTATTCCCCGAATATGACTTCAGTTATTCTGAGTGAACCCATATTATAGATTTATCCAAAATGTTTTAAGCCATTTTCTAGAAACAAGCAGATCGTATTTCAACAACTTTCATATGCCATCGGTTCTGGCAGCAGTGCACGTTTTGTGGAATTTGGCTGAGACCGTTGTGGCATTTTCACTTTTTGCGTGTTGTATCGAGTATTACATGTTAAAAAAACTACTTGTTACTGCCTCTCAGGCAGTGCATTTTAATCTTTCAAGTCAAGTAGTGCATTTTAAGCTATGAAATCAAGTGGTGTATTTTAAACTATGAAATCCTTGACCAGTGACATCTCAAAAGGTGTTAAGAATTTGGTGAACTTTAGTCAAAAGATTGCACAGTCTTGGCTAAACTCTATTCTGCAGCTTCCTATAAAAAGCACCATTATGAGCATGTATAACAAAGGGAGAAAGAGCGTAAACGAAAGGGCCAAGAAATATGATAACTAATGGGTAATCGTGCATTATTGGAACACAACACACTCTCTCTAGTATTTTATTTTTGTAATCAGCTGTTTTTCAGGTTGGTTTCTATTCAATTGAAAACCTGTAATTTACAGAAATACAGTTTTTGGCTTATTCTCCCGCTTCCTTTCTCAGACTTGCAACTCCTGGGCGTCAGAGCAACATGGCTGCTTTTAAATCCTTTCTTTCACTTCAGTTGCTTGGTCGCCAGCTGTAGTGTGAGCAGTTTATTTCATTGGGTCACACGTTTAGATAACTGGCTCAGGAGAGCTCCTGGCTATCCCTGCTCTTGTAAAATATGTGTTTGGCTCATACTCTCAGTTCGCGATTATCAGTTCTTTTAATTTGAATCCAACACCAGTGCCTCTACTACAGAGATTGGGCTGATGGGCAGAGCTTGAGTCCCTGTCCTCTGTAACACTCTGGGCAGTGTAACAGGAGAGCAGAGGTGGCTCTAATAACTGTTTTCCTTAATGAATGGAATCTGATGCTTGTTTCAGATACTTAGACTACAATCGGTATTATCCACACATCTTAACCCACCTCTCCTTTGGGTTCAATTCTCTTGGAGTCAGATAACACTTGAGTTACTTTAAACTTCGTGGAATGGGTTGAAGGGTCCAACAGCCAATACAGGGCCAGTGTGAAGCCAGCTACTGCAATATGGACCACATTCACTGCTGATGCACTGACTGTAGGCACTAGCATTTTGAGGTACTCGAGTACTTCCAACATCCTTCATTCACTTTTTGTCATTGGTTATCACCAGGGCCACTGGAATTATGCGCCAGGGGAGGGATAAATTATGTGGCAGGGTTGACTAAATTATGCGACAAGGAAAGGCAAATCATGTAGCATACCACGTCACATTTTGTGATTGTATTCCTTTCTTATTTGGGCATTTTTTACACAGGTTAACACTGCCTTGGTAAAGGTTTCACCTCCTTAGTGCCAGTTTAACACCATATACTCAATAAGCAACAAAAAGGGGACCAGTCAGCTTTTGCAATGGGCCTTCCACTGCGCGACAACGTAATGCTGTGTTTTTAGTAACTTTTCATCTGTTTCAGCTACAAAAACAATTGGAAAAATCTGCAGATTATGCAGCAGATGATGAATAATGTGGTAAATGCAGCGAGTCCATAATTATGTAGAAAATGTTGCTGCCGCGAAATCACATAATTCCAGTGGCCCTGGTTATTTATGATGCTTCCTTATTTTCTACTGAGGCATAAATCGTTCCTGTGTGAATGCGTTGCCATCTCATAATACTGTAACTGCCCCCACTTTAACTTGTGTATTAAGCATTAACAGACAAGTGGAGTCAGTTAATAGCACTGTTGTTTCTAGATACAGGCAGTTCTCTGACCGATACCTCTAGGTCACCTCTTACTATCAAGCTCAGAATGCAAATTCCGAGTTTCCGCTTGTATATATAGATGTAAATTGAAGGCTTTGATTCTCATTTCCTTTTCTGCTCTCATCTTGTTTGACTGCCCGAGAACTCCATTGGAAATCCATGTTTTATGTACCCAGCTAAGCGTTCAATAAGCATAGGAAAGATTGATTTAGCAGGACTCCTAGCATACACCACACAGCACACAGTTTGCCCTCCCAGCCCCAGTTACAAGGAAAGATAGACGAAAATGTTTTTCGTGACCAACTACTTTTCACCGCAGTTCACCGGGAAATGAGTAGGGTAAGGAGTAGTTGAACTGCAGCAATTCTTCAGCTGATAAAGGATGCATCAAACTGGTCTTGAAAGACTTGGACCCTGAGTCAGGGCCGGACTGGGAGCAGCAACCAGCCCTGACAGATTGCTGCTCGACCGGCCCAGGGAGCGGGGGGGGGGGGGGGGCGCGAGCTGGGGGGTGCGAGCAAGGAGCACCGCTCCCGCTTTTGTTACAGGGGGTCGATATTGTAGCACTGGTGAAAAACCACCCCCAAGGGCACAAAACCGTCCCCCACCCCTCCGGCCCACTGGGGAAATGCCCAGTGCTCGCTACGGCCAGTCCGGCCGGCCCTGACTATTGCTACATCTTCCACCGAACCTAAGGACTCTGGCTTTGGAGGATGTGAGACAATCGCTGGCTGGAGTCTGAAAGAGCATGAGGGTTCAGATCCACGAGGACACACGCCCAGAAGCGCCACACTTATGGTAATGGTTCTTATCTCTTCCTTGTGAAAACAATCACCTTCGATGACATTATAGAATAAACACATTTAACAGCATGCTGGATTGCTGAAGTATCATTTTCAACGACCTCATTAGTGTCACTTAATTAAAACTTCCTGCTCTTGACTTTGATGCTGGTGCAGGCAAAAAGCAGGGAAGCACTTGAACAAACAAAGAATGGAGGGGGAGGGTGTAGAGGAGGAGGGATGTGGCGAAGAGGGGGGAGATGGGAAGGGGGATGGTTAAGGGGAGGTTCCTTTGCCGGTGCTACATGGCTGCAGCCTCTAATTAATCAATTTGTTTTCCTCCTTTCTACAAATTCAGATTAAACAACGTGAAACAAACAGCAAGTTTGCATCAAACAAATGAATCAGCCACCTGCAGCTTCCGTCTAGTAATCTGCAGCATTTATTGATCATTTCAGGAATGCTTCTTTTTGTACTGAAACATTAGGGACTGGTAATGGAATCCCTTGCTTCAGCACTGCCATAATACCCCTTAATTAGCAGGATGCTATTTTCTATATAATTTACTAATTAGGCAGCGAGTTGCTCTTGGCTGCTCACCTCATTATAGAGGCCTGGCTCTCGTGACTGTGTGTAAGTGGCAAAGTCACAGGGGAACTGGAGCAGTTTGTATCTACAATTGTGGAGAATTCTTTTTGTGGGGATTTGGCACAATTTATGTGCATGTTTACGCAGACCACATCTCATCTTTGCTGTGGTACTTGGGGACATTGTGTGTTCAAAAAACATCAGAGAACAGCGGAAGGTTTAAGTGCACATCCCTCAGTGCCCTAGGGAACCCCTCTCTGTGCCAGCCACCCACTCTGTGTCCCTCTAGGGTGGCGTTCTTGGGAAGCTATCAATAAACAGAAGTGTGGTCAGGCTGAGTGAATGCAGCACAACGAAGGAGACAATGTTTCGCAAAAGTACATGTGCTCTATTTTCGGAAGCAGAAAGAGGAAAAATCTCCTTGAATATAATGGACTGGCACATTCCTGTAAGTCCAACATTGCAAAGAAAGAACAAGCAATGCCTAGTTACATTAAAAGTAAAAATAGGATTAAGGAAAAAATTAAAACCAAACCAACTGCCCCCACGGGGTGCCCCGTAAACCGTACTTTTCCCCTTAAACCCTACGATACATCAATCTTCTTGCCTCTGCAGTGAGTCCACGATTAAAGTTGTTTCAGAATTAAAATCCACAAAATCACACAGAATAACATGGTAATAAAGAAAAAACATCCTATGAAAAATCTGAAATATATTACATGCAACTTGTCTGTGTTGTAATATGTTTTGTGTGCATATTTAAAATCGCATGCTACCTATAAGTGTATTGTCGTTAGAAATAAACAAAGTGATTCTCTGCTGGACAAAGCCAGACGAGTGGACCATAGGGAGGCTTGGTGGAGAGTTCGCCTTCAATGAAGAATCAGACCTTCTCACTTTGGCAACAGGGGCCCTCAGGTGCCTGGCGGACTGTGATGTCTGATTAGGAGGGCCTGTGTAGTACAGCACCATACCTGGCATGACTCTCTCATATACATTTGTGCATATACTCTGGCCATGTATTTTACTCCACAGGAAAGTGAGTTATTTAATTTTGCCATAGAAACTGAGACGTTCTTTTGTGCTCGTTTTTTCCTCCATGTTGAAGGTAACTTCCTTGCAGGGGCACACTTGAAGAGCCTTGAGTACGTGAACAACATTTTTTTTGTCGCATGTCTTCTGAGACATGTTTTTCCACAGCCAAATGCGTCAAGGACAATCACATTCTTGGAGGAACTCGATCCAGAGCCAGGTCTCAGCAGTGAGGGCGTTCCTTTGGACTCGCACCTCTGAACATACTGACTGGTCCCTCCACGTGTGAGGGGTTTTTGCTCAGCTGCGGGGGAACGCTCAAGCTAGCATGCAAGTTAGTTATCTAGATATCCATGACAAGGTGTTAGTGGTGTTGAATAGTCTCTAATAATCAGTGGGCACTTGTATAGAAGAAAGAATAAAATCCCTTTGTAATCTCAGGGGAGCTCATGTGTGGCCTTTCCTACGGTAGCCCCAAGGAAAGCCGGCAGCGGTGTAGCAGAGTGTTCCTGTAAGGCAGTCTTCTAGTCAATTAACATGATATCTCAGGTCATGAGCAGTGCATTGAAGGGGGGGGGGGGGCCTATGGTTGCATCGCTCAACATAACTGATGAATGTCATTTGTTTTTTTTGTTTTTTGTCATAGCCAGGCTGATGCTTCATTTTAAGTTTTTAAAGGAAATTACAGCGTTTTTGACAATTGGTTTTTAGTGACTTCCGATAAATTTGCAGCCTTCCCTTCCCATATATTTGTCTATTGGCGGTTCAGGTACAACATATTCAAAAATAACAGTCAAACTACACTCATACAGTCTTCATCACTAATTTTAAGAATGTATGTAAAACTGGTACTGGTTAATCTCTAACAAGGTTCCATTAATGTTAATTCATGCAGTTGGTTCTCCTTTTTTTGTCACACTGCAGTTAGCAGCTAAACACGCTGACTGTCTATAACCAGAGTCCATATCTTGTGTATGTTTCGTGTAACTCTGTGACTTTTACTGGCACTTCAGTACCTCCTTCCAAGAGGTTATTCCCACATTTGGGGAAGCTTCTCTACTAAGCACAGAACCTGGGGGGTTTATCTGCAAAATTATGCACACTGCTCATGTCACATAGAGACCATTATTTGGTTTCATAGAGTGAGGGCAGCTCATTATAACAAGGGGCTGAGGATAGTCAACAAACTCATCGCAGAAAGCTATTTAATTCGAAGCTAAAACTCATCTTGTATAACTGTGCCGTTAAATTCGTCTTATAAAACAATGTAATCGAAAATCCAAGTTTTTCTTTAAAAAAGGTATTTTGTATTCATAAATGTCATTTACTCAGTACGATTCTCTATTCGCAGACACTCATGTGTGTCCCAGATAGCCCATCTCTGTTCCAACCTTAGATGCACCCCTCTGGGTCCCTGCACAAGAGAGGAGCCAGAAAATTAAAATACCCCCCACATTGATCCATCCCTCGAACGCCTTCAGGTGAGCAAAGCGAGTAAACTCTACCCACTCTAGATGAGGTCCTTTAATCCAGCCTTCTGTCCATCTATTTCTCATCCTTTGAGCCTGTCATACATCCATCCATCCATCTTTTCATGTTTTCACCCATACATCCATCCTTTCACCATTCCCCCATCTACACTCTCATCATTAGTCTTGCATCCATCCTTCTACTCACACTTCCAACCATTCCTCCATACTTTTACCCATTCATCCATCCATTTGTTTTCATCCATCCACCAATTTACCCTCCTTTTATCAATCCATCAATTCATCATTTCTCCCTTACATCCAACCGACCATTCAACCATCCACCCATTCATCCAGCCTTTCATCATTAGACTCTTTCACCCACCCATGTAAATCTTGTTTTCCCCTTCCATCCATCAGTCCTTTTATCCTTGCATTCATCCTTTCATCCACAGTTGCTTCATTATTTTTATATGTCCTTCCTTTTGCTCTTCTTCCAAACCTCTCTCCCACTCTCTCTTTTATTCCCTGTTTTTCTCTTGATTTCTTTGCTGTGGTTAAATCCTGATCTTTGCGTTGTTTATCATTTTCCTTTACTTTTGATTTTTTAAAAGCTTTTGTCTGCAGAGCTGCAGCCAGGACAGGGTCATAAATAACTATAATTGTCAACACCACCCCGCTTAAGCTGTGAAAGCTGGGGGTTCACGATGCCACTGTCCCTGCACACGCATATAGGTACATTACCAAACACACCCTTCGGTTTGCCATCTCGCCTCGCTATATCCTCGTCACAGTCTTCCCTGTATCCCACCTAGGCACATTACTCTGTGTCACAGGAACACCCCTCTGTGCCGCCCTCCCAGACTCACCCTAGTCTGTTGCGCTCCCACTCCACTTCCCTGCTGCTTCCCTTGGTTCCATGCCCACTCCTGTGTCCCAGTCACACATTAGCAAGGCCACTGGAATTATGCGATTGTGCAGCCACAGCGATTTTCGCACGTGTATAGCTCTACCGCATTTGCCACATAATCCATCGTCCTCCGCATAAGCTGCAGATTTTAGCAAAAAAACATTGTTTCTAGCTCTAACAGTTCGAAAATTACTAAAAATGCAGCGACACGTGTTGCCACGCAGTGAAATGCCCTTTACAAAGCTGGACTGGTCACATTTCTGTTGCTTATTGCTATATTTGGGTATTAAACTGGTAATAATGAGGTGCAACCAATGCCCAGACAGTGTTACCAAGTTTAAAAATTATGACATACAGAAGTATTACTAATACAAAATGTACTGCACTATGCCACATAATTTGGCATTTCATGCCGCTTAATTTACTCAACCTGCCGCATAATTTGGCCCTCTTCTGCCGCATAATTCTAGTGGTCCTGCACATTAGCATTTATTCTAGACGCCTCCCTTTGTATCGCGAGCCCGCTCCTCGGGGTAGAAGAACCCTAATGTTGCTTTCGTTATCCTCTGGTAGCAGATGTATTCTACATATTAGAGGTTACGTGACTGCCAATCTCCCCTCTCCACTGCCAGGCCTTTCACTCCCTCGATAGCAAAAGAGAAATGAAAACTTAATTTAATAATAAACGAGCTTCCGGACAGCAGAAGAGTCACTTAACTTAAATCTTCTCGCCGAGGTTCCCACTTAAGCCTCCTGAAAGGCTGTAAATCACTCGGGCTGCTGGTCGCGGTGCGTGGATGCGCACACAGCCCTGGGTGCCTGCAGCTGCCAGCCTGGCAGGTTATAGCTCAATTAATGGCGTCTTCAGAGAGACGCTGAGAGGGAGCAGGACACTGGAAATGGGACTCTTTTAGAAAATCTCCACTCATTGTTCATATTCAAGAAGGTGGGGGTGTCAGCGCGAGGAAGAGAGGTGGAAAATGCGTGCGATAAGTGGGGGAGGGGAGGCGCTGACACCTCGTAACCGTTTTTCAGAGGATGCGCTTCTTGCACCACTAACAGTATCCATTTTATGGGATCTCATATATTCACCTCGCACCGCGCTAATTTAGGGGACGGCAGGCCCGCGGCCGTGTGAGCATCCGTCTGAGGGCCGCCAAGCCCCACAGCACTGCTAACACTCGCTGCTCAGAGTCAGACCTGCAGCCATTCCTACACCGCTGTTGAAAGGCTGGCATGCCTACTGCATTCGTAGGTGGTCAAGGGGTCCGCGGCTTGCAGCCAGCACAAAACACGGCTGTAGGGACTCCGAGACCTGCAGCGTTCACGGCACCCCTTGAACAGAGGCTCTCAGGCCCGCAGCGCCCTCTGCTGACGTCAGAACAAGCTGTCAGGGATTTGCTTGTGAAGAGCCTGAGAGTTCCTGACGCAGCGATATGACGCACCTAAGGCAATCATCGCCCACAAATTATGAACATTAAACACGATCTTCTCAATTTCTTTGATGTTTATTTGGTGATATTAATTGCTGTAGTTTTCTTTACGAGATCTTTTGAAATAAGTGTTCTTTGAATAGTTGGTCCTCTTTTAACTGCTCTGGCCAGACACTAACTCTTCCCTGACTGAACAAGGTCCCACTGAGCAATTCTACTCAGAATAGTCCTTTGGGCAGTGTAGTGACCTGCTGGTCACTGATTTAGTTGTTATTGTACCAGCCACTCCCAGAGGGCTGGCTTACACCCCACACCCATCCAACACAGGCGTCACTGGACATGTGACCCTGATAATAAAAGCGGCCGGGCGCACGTGCCCTGGGCCAGTTCTACCCAGTATCTAATGGTGTCTGTGTCATGATTATGTATGCATGAGGTCCTAGGGCCCTACACCATTACAGGCAGATACACTCACATCTGGCTTGTTTCACTCACAAAAAAACCCACATCTAACGAACATTGTCCAGTACTGAGGGGCTGTATCGTCTGGGGAAACTACAAACAATAGATTGTGTCTCTCGCACTAAAACTAGGCAAGCAATGTAAATAGAGATATCACTGGAAATGTTTACAGTCTACACAGTTCATATAAATAATGCATAGGATATTAGAGTTAGGCGACTTAGAATTCCAGTAAGAAACTAACAATAAAATGAAAAAAAAACAATTAAAAGAATAGCTATTAAAAAATAATAATGGAACCCGTTGTTGTATGGCTGCCATAAGAGGATAAGGCCACGATAAAAAAGACTTTTTAAAGCCTCTCTGTGCATCAGACTTACAAAAACAAAAAAATAATGGGCTGAATTCCAGTCTGTTGTTTTTTTGACACCCATGCCACTTCAGGCCGGAACCAACTGTGCAAACCAGCCTTGGTCCTGCTCCAATAGGAACAGTCCAGCCTGAACTGCTAGGCCAGGTCAACCCCAGAACTGTTTCTGCCAATGTAGGCCTCATCAGTGTGATTTAGCTTGAGTCTCATGTGTGGGAGTTGCATTGAGCAAAATAAAAAAGTGGTGGGTGGAAGGCATGCATTTATCTCAGCCACTGATAATTACACAGGCCACACTCCAGTTCATAATTGTTCTGCCCACCATGCTACCTTAAATAGGAAACAGCCATATGCGAATCAGCCTTTGTCTTGCTCCAGAATGTTTCTCTGAACAGGAGCAGAAGCATCCCCAGACTGGTTTTGGCCTAATTAGGCCTCATCAGTGAAATATAGCATGAGTCCTAAGGTCCAGCGAGCATGGGACAATGTCTGGGCATACCCGTTATACTTAGGGTGTCACACTGTGGAAAAAAAGAGTGATGAGAGGACTGCTTGAACTAATCTCAGCCAGTGGTAATTACTCATGGCCACATCCAGTCCATGTTTTTTTGCCTTCTGTGCCACTTCAGACAAGACCCAGCCATATGCAAATTAGACTTGGTCACTCTCTAATAGCAACAGTCCAGTCCAAACTTGTAGGCCAGGCCAGGTCACTACTGAACAAGAACACGAGCAACCCCACAATGGTTTCAACTAGGCAGCGGACAAGGTGGGCTTATGCACAGAAAAATTCACAAGAGAGGAGCAACCACAAAAAAAGGCCCAGAGCGAAGCATCTCCCTTTGAAACTTGAGGATCGGTGCCCAACAATGTTGTGACTATGATTGGATCTGACTCCTCTGGATATCTGCAACATCATCTGCAATAAGTGGCAACAAAAAGTTGCTTAAGAATATTGTCCTTGGAGCAAATGCAAAGAAATTAATTTTGTGTTATCTGCAACAATGATAAACACAAAGGGAATGATTATACTGTTAAACAAATGATATTATCACACTGAAATCCTAAGCTATTTTATCAAAAAGACTTTTACGAATTTAGTAAGGACTCTGTAACTCCGTAAAGGCACAGAAACTCAGCATTCATCTATATGACAGCTTAAAAATAGATCTGTTTCCTAAATGTGGTTTTCATCTCGAAAGTCTTCCAACACAAATATAGCTAAAGTTGGTATTCATCAATAATTATTAGAAACTGGGCATTCTTTTGTGAAACTATCACAATATGCCAGCGTTTCAGTCTCTTGATTGTTCGACGACCAAGAGACCAATATCCGGATATTCTGTTACACAATAATCGATTTCCATGACTTAGGCAAGTCAGAAGGAGGGCAGTAAACATTACAGAGTGCTGCATGCCACATTATTTTGAATGCACTGGCAAGTACAATTTTCACTAAATCGATTATTTAGAAGGTCTGACATGCCCGTGGACTCTGTAGGTGTTTTATTTATGAGCAATGCCTTTGAGCCACATGATATTATGGGCCATTGTAAGGTTACAGCAATATAATCAATTGTGGAATTTTGCAGATGCAGTCGGTCGCAGCAAACAGAGTGAGCTCCTTGTACCAGGTTGTCAGTAGAGCAGTGAGATAAGAATATACATTAATACTTACTTTGCAACGATTCAATCTACATTTATTAGCATTGCTGGAAAGTGATTGTAAGGCTATTTCTCCAGGATTGGTTCATTTGAGGGAGCCACCATCAATACTGAAGGTGAAGTTGCATGCTCTCTCCACTTGCCAAAGGTGCTAGAGACAGACACAGTTGTTTGCAAGATTTAGATAACACTTCCTTAACTCTCCAGGGGTAGCTACGGTCGAGCGTTCAAGGCTGATTCACACGAGGTAGTGAGACGGATGGAATTAGATGTGATATATGACAAAAGTTATCACAACGAGACAGTTCTGGAGGAGTGACCTTAAACAGTTGTTGCATAGAGAAGTATAACAAACAAGCAGCTATGGCTCGTCTTCCTTTCAATGGACCCGTGTTACTCCGGAGGCCGGCCTTATCATCCCTTGGAAACGCTAATATCATAGTCTATCCAAGGGATTGTGGTTTTATGTCTTTGGAAAATCACAACATAGTTTACAACTACAACACCCAAATGGACAAGTCTTTCACAGCAGTTTCTTAACTTTCTGTATGGATTTTCAAGGCAATTGAGTGAGTTCTGCTACCACGATAGTTTTTTGGGCCAAAAGCCCAACGTTGGTTAAAAAAATGAAATTAAATAATAATAGCTCTTTCTTTGGACCTTGTGGTTAACTTTTTCTGGGTCAACAGTTCCTTTGGTGTCTTGCTTGGCTCAAGGTTTTATGTTGGTGGTTACTAAGTGGTCAACAAGTCAAATGAATTGAAATTAACCAGTTGTGCACACGTTTTTCTGGTGGCCCTGAGCTATTGGCACCACACTGTCAGGGTCGGGATAACAGAAGAGCATAACAAGACTATAACATAGAACTAGCTAGCCTAAGATTAGGGCCACAGGGGAGAATTACAAATGGCTATATCTTGGGTCTACTAGTTGTGGTTGGAAAATGAGTCTCTTGGCTAGTCCTTACTTGCCGGGAATATATTTTTGATAGGAGATGATGGTGTTAACGACTTAGCAATTATGTGTTTCTTTAAAGAGGACAACAGATGTTCATGGTCCAAAACTGGAATACCAGTTGTTGCGCCTCAATAACACACCTGATAGACATCAAAGTGGGTCATAAGTTTCTTCAAATGCTCTTGTAAAAAGAGGTGGCCTCTCACTACCTGCAGCTCATCGTCGGCACAGTGGACAATATCTACTGTGATAAGGCGGACTCTATGCAGGCAAGTGGGGATAAACGGTCTTTTGTTGGTGCAGGGACATATGCTAGTCTAATAACCTGTGCTTCGCTGCACTCTTTTTGACCTGCTGGGGCTGCCCCTCCACTACAGCTTCCACCAGTTTTCACTCAGACTCCTGTCACAGTGTGTGCACTAGGCCAGGCTGGTGGGTCTTTGACCTGCCAGCTAAACTCCTCCTCGCATTGAGGTATACAAGCTCTTCTGCATGTAGGGAAGAACCCAAACCAGACAGCTCATAATCAACACCAAGACTGCATTCCCTAGCTCAGGGGGGCTGAGGTTGGCTGCATACATAGGGTGACCCTTCGTGGGAAAGCACAACTTCCCAAGCATTCCCCCATTATTGGGTGTCAGCATCATGCATGCATTGCACAAACTCATTAAACACACTGGCATGAAAGAACATGTCTATTAGGAGAACTACCCTCTTTTTAACAGCGGAGCATAGGTAGGCTCTCCCACCCCAGCAAAAAAGTTAGAGGCCAAACTCTCAGGAATTAGGGCGTCACCCCATATGCAGACCAGAAAATTAGGCCCTTAAGGATGAATGGATGGATATTGGGCAGGGAGAGTCTCAAACTCCGTCTGATAGCGCTTCTTGAACCTGGCACCTTAGTAGTATCTGGGATCAGAAGCCACCAGGTGAAAACATGTGGATGAGGCCTGTCACCAGCTAGTCTGCAGATGTCCACATCTGCAGCACCCAGAGCCTCTGTTTACCATGGCTGCCCCGTCTGTGGTGCTTTCAATGAACGATGTTCTAAGTTCACATTTATTTCTTTGGAGCACGGGCTCTGGCTCGCTCTAAACTGTTTAGAGAAGGTGCCCTATGGATCAACTCGGCGCGTGTACCGTGTAACTGACTTTGTTGTCACTAGGGTAGGTGACACGCTGATTTTTTTCCTTCTCTAACAGTATTTATTTCCCTTTCTTTCCATATTGGTTGCTTCGCTAGGAGAATTCGTTATGTTTACAATCATAATAGAGAGGCGGGGCCGGACTCGGCCACGCCAAAGGTATGGCGGTCGAGCCGGCCCCAATGCTGCCCACACTGGGGGGCGGGCCCATCGCGCCCTGAGAGCGCAGTGGGCCCGCCTTACAGAATGATTGGGGAGGGAGCGTGCCCCGGAAGCGAAACGCGCTTCCGGGGCACGCGTCTTTGTGACGTCATCAGGAGACCCCTGATAAGGCTCGGGAGCGGCGAGTTGGATCTCTTCGCCGCTTCCCAGCCGGACTACGCACCAGCCTCGCTAGGAGGCTGCCCTTAATTTGTTTTTCTCTTGCAGGTTCTCGTCTTCCGGGATCGTCGGACCAAGATCGGATGAGCGGGAGGACAGTGCCGGGTCGATTCGGACAGTCTCGAGCTGCCTCTTGCTTGTAGGGTGGTGCGGCGGGCCTCGTGAGTCGGGAGGGATCTCCCAGAGGTAACAGTGAGTAAAGGTGAGCGGGTAGCCGGTTGTGGGGCGGGTCGGCGTGGTACCGCCGCTGTTGCACCGCTGCCTTGAGTGGGCAGAGTTCGAG
Organism: Calotriton arnoldi; assembly: GCA_963921515.1. NCBI lineage: Eukaryota > Metazoa > Chordata > Amphibia > Caudata > Salamandridae > Calotriton > Calotriton arnoldi. Next base: position 1,459,357 of record CAWUFW010002105.1, read on the forward strand.
GCTGCGGTCCGCCGGTCTGCTCTGTTAGTGAGCTCCAAAGGCGCAATGGTTAGCGTGCGGTATTTATATAGCAGTACTTGCACTGAGCCATGCTGGGGTTGTGAGTTCGAGCCGCACCTGAGTGTTTTACTCATCCCGGCGGGATTAGTCATACTTGCGGTAAACTTTCTGGATAAATCTACCGATGGTGGTAATTGCTTAAGCAGGGTTGGGCAGGTATTTGTGTGCTGCCATTGTGAGGGTGCCAGTTAGTCAGTGAGCTATATTACGGCTGATTGCACAGAGGGACAGCTATTGAAGAGTTTTCTCATCTAAAGCTGGAGGTGTCACTTGATCTGTACTTTGTGTCTAAGCAGCAAGCAAGCAGTATCGTCACAAGAGTGGACAGTGGACAAGAGCGGACATAAGCAAAGGACAACAGCAACAGGATCAAGGAAGAGGGCACGGACAGGCCTGCATTTTCAGAGCTTCTGGGAGCCACGCGGGTTCGAGATTACTCACCTGACCCACTGGACTAGCTGGTGTGGCGTGGCTCTGGTTGCCTGGGTGCTTACGGCCGGTTGTGTACCTCCAGCGCTATCAGGTAAAGGGCTCGGGACACGTCCCAGCCCAGTCTGTGTGGGGGAGTGCGCCAGCGTAGGACTCACTCAGAAGGCCCATTTGTAACGGGCATTTTGTGATCGGGTGGAGATTTAAGATGGCAAGTAAGTCCAAGCGGGGGACAAACAGTCCCGTATGGAAGGCCTTTTGCAGGGCATGATGGAAAAAATGGTGGCAATGGAGGATAGGATGAAGCAGATAGATGAGATTGGGCAGGCTGTAGCGGAATTAAAAGAGAGAGTAGATGGGGAGGAGGCGCCAGGGGAGAGACCCCGGCGCAAGCATGTGGCACCCAAAGAGGCTTTTCCACCCCTCCCAAAGAGGAATAGAGCCAAGAAGGGTGGGGAGAGGGTGCCCGAGACACCAGTGCCATGCCCAATACCCACCCCAATGCCTGTACCGCCGCCCATCCCTCCCGTCCCTGCCAATATACCACCTGTGCCGGCCCCTGTACTGCCGGTGCCCGCTCTCACTCCGCCCGTGCCAATTAACGCGCCAGCACCACAGCCAGCTCAGGTCCCAGTGGATCCACTAGGGGGGGGGCCCGGGGCCCCGGTTACCCCCCCGGGGGGGAGTTCGCTACCACAGGATTTAATTTCCAATCTAGCAGCACTGCTCCCTTGGTTGGGGAAGGTGGCTAACTGGTCACCGGCAGCGGGAGCCACGGTAGAAGGGGAAGATTTAATGGAAAAGGCGAGGCAAATCATGTCCCAGTTTAATGGTACGCCGGGGGATGCCCCGGGTAAGGGGCAGGTGTTACCAGTTCCCCCCGCTCCAAAGGGCAACGCAACCCCAAGCTGGGGCAACAAGGACCTACCGGGGCCCTGCCCGGTGGGCGATACATCCAAGGAGAAGGTCCAGGAGCCGGCGGGGTGCAAGACACCAGGTAAGCAAGTGACTCTGCCGTTGTTGGGGGTGGGTGAGGCCCGCACTGCCAGGGAGAACTTGGCCAGACATGTGACAACAGAAACGAAAGAAAAAATATGGAAAGGGAGTTATGTGAACATGTTTTCTTTGTTACTTGATGAAGCTGAGCGGGAGGAAGCTAAGAAAAATAAGGAGTGGATGCTTCCCCGGGAATGGGCTAACGAACTGCAGAAATATAGGTTGGAAGAGTCCCTCATTAATTGGATTAGGGGTTTTTCAGTGTATATGGCCGTGATGGCGGAGCAATCTCCCAATATGCAGGCAGCGATGGCATGTTATCAGAATCGGATCACTATGGCGCACGATAAATACGGGGGTAATGGATGGAAGGATTATGATAAAAGTTTTAGGAGAGCAAGAGCTTCTGATCCTGCACTGGCCTGGGATCAAGTGGACTTGATATCTTGGATTGACCATGTTGGCGGGGTAGTGCAGGAGGGAGCAAGAAGTCAGCCTGCTCAGCCCTTTCGGCAGAATTCCCCTCCACTTACAGGAGTGGCGGGGGAACGGGAAGAAGGGAGCGTGCTGGGATTTCAATAGGCGGACATGTAGCAGGCCCCTGGAACGTGTAAATTCAGGCACGCGTGTTCCTTCTGCGCCAACACATCACACCCTGAGTCTAGATGTTCCAAGAAAGGTAAAGATGCAGGGAGAAAGAAACAGGATTGAGGGTGCGCCAGCTATCCATTCACGTTCCCCTATTAAGATATCGGTTTTGACCCCTTGGCTGAATAAGTACCCATGTCCTTCATCTGCCCAGATGCTGTTGGAAGGCTTTACCTGTGGCTTTAGGATACACAATAATCGATTTCCATGACTTAGGCAAGTCAGAAGGAGGGCAGTAAACATTACAGAGTGCTGCATGCCACATTATTTTGAATGCACTGGCAAGTACAATTTTCACTAAATCGATTATTTAGAAGGTCTGACATGCCCGTGGACTCTGTAGGTGTTTTATTTATGAGCAATGCCTTTGAGCCACATGATATTATGGGCCATTGTAAGGTTACAGCAATATAATCAATTGTGGAATTTTGCAGATGCAGTCGGTCGCAGCAAACAGAGTGAGCTCCTTGTACCAGGTTGTCAGTAGAGCAGTGAGATAAGAATATACATTAATACTTACTTTGCAACGATTCAATCTACATTTATTAGCATTGCTGGAAAGTGATTGTAAGGCTATTTCTCCAGGATTGGTTCATTTGAGGGAGCCACCATCAATACTGAAGGTGAAGTTGCATGCTCTCTCCACTTGCCAAAGGTGCTAGAGACAGACACAGTTGTTTGCAAGATTTAGATAACACTTCCTTAACTCTCCAGGGGTAGCTACGGTCGAGCGTTCAAGGCTGATTCACACGAGGTAGTGAGACGGATGGAATTAGATGTGATATATGACAAAAGTTATCACAACGAGACAGTTCTGGAGGAGTGACCTTAAACAGTTGTTGCATAGAGAAGTATAACAAACAAGCAGCTATGGCTCGTCTTCCTTTCAATGGACCCGTGTTACTCCGGAGGCTCGGCCTTATCATCCCTTGGAAACGCTAATATCATAGTCTATCCAAGGGATTGTGGTTTTATGTCTTTGGAAAATCACAACATAGTTTACAACTACAACACCCAAATGGACAAGTCTTTCACAGCAGTTTCTTAACTTTCTGTATGGATTTTCAAGGCAATTGAGTGAGTTCTGCTACCACGATAGTTTTTTGGGCCAAAAGCCCAACGTTGGTTAAAAAAAATGAAATTAAATAATAATAGCTCTTTCTTTGGACCTTGTGGTTAACTTTTTCTGTGTCAACAGTTCCTTTGGTGTCTTGCTTGGCTCAAGGTTTTATGTTGGTGGTTACTAAGTGGTCAACAAGTCAAATGAATTGAAATTAACCAGTTGTGCACACGTTTTTCTGGTGGCCCTGAGCTATTGGCACCACACTGTCAGGGTCGGGATAACAGAAGAGCATAACAAGACTATAACATAGAACTAGCTAGCCTAAGATTAGGGCCACAGGGGAGAATTACAAATGGCTATATCTTGCGTCTACTAGTTGTGGTTGGAAAATGAGTCTCTTGGCTAGTCCTTACTTGCCGGGAATATATTTTTGATAGGAGATGATGGTGTTAACGACTTAGCAATTATGTGTTTCTTTAAAGAGGACAACAGATGTTCATGGTCCAAAACTGGAATACCAGTTGTTGCGCCTCAATAACACACCTGATAGACATCAAAGTGGGTCATAAGTTTCTTCAAATGCTCTTGTAAAAAGAGGTGGCCTCTCACTACCTGCAGCTCATCGTCGGCACAGTGGACAATATCTACTGTGATAAGGCGGACTCTATGCAGGCAAGTGGGGATAAACGGTCTTTTGTTGGTGCAGGGACATATGCTAGTCTAATAACCTGTGCTTCGCTGCACTCTTTTTGACCTGCTGGGGCTGCCCCTCCACTACAGCTTCCACCAGTTTTCACTCAGACTCCTGTCACAGTGTGTGCACTAGGCCAGGCTGGTGGGTCTTTGACCTGCCAGCTAAACTCCTCCTCGCATTGAGGTATACAAGCTCTTCTGCATGTAGGGAAGAACCCAAACCAGACAGCTCATAATCAACACCAAGACTGCATTCCCTAGCTCAGGGGGCTGAGGTTGGCTGCATACATAGGGTGACCCTTCGTGGGAAAGCACAACTTCCCAAGCATTCCCCCATTATTGGGTGTCAGCATCATGCATGCATTGCACAAACTCATTAAACACACTGGCATGAAAGAACATGTCTATTAGGAGAACTACCCTCTTTTAACAGCGGAGCATAGGTAGGCTCTCCCACCCCAGCAAAAAGTTAGAGGCCAAACTCTCAGGAATTAGGGCGTCACCCCATATGCAGACCAGAAAATTAGGCCCTTAAGGATGAATGGATGGATATTGGGCAGGGAGAGTCTCAATCTCCGTCTGATAGCGCTTCTTGAACCTGGCACCTTAGTAGTATCTGGGATCAGAAGCCACCAGGTGAAAACATGTGGATGAGGCCTGTCACCAGCTAGTCTGCAGATGTCCACATCTGCAGCACCCAGAGCCTCTGTTTACCATGGCTGCCCCGTCTGTGGTGCTTTCAATGAACGATGTTCTAAGTTCACATTTATTTCTTTGGAGCACGGGCTCTGGCTCGCTCTAAACTGTTTAGAGAAGGTGCCCTATGGATCAACTCGGCGCGTGTACCGTGTAACTGACTTTGTTGTCACTAGGGTAGGTGACACGCTGATTTTTTTCCTTCTCTAACAGTATTTATTTCCCTTTCTTTCCATATTGGTTGCTTCGCTAGGAGAATTCGTTATGTTTACAATCATAAAAAGCATTGACGTTTCTTGCGCGAGTTACACTGTTTCCTTTTTCCTGTGGATTTGCCTTCTTTCTTTCTGGTTTTGCTTTCCAATCCGTCTTCGGAGAGTGAGAAGGGAGCCCAGAAACGAGCTGATTGCACCTTCTAATGCTCTGTGGTGTCAAGGACAGATGGGGAGCCGGCGGGAATCGATACATGTCAAGGCACAGATGGCCCGGCCAGCAGACTGCAGCCCGATGCCCAACCCGGGGAGCACAAATTGGTAATCCCTTCATTATAGGCAATAGCTGCTGCCAGAGGAGGGGGAGCAGGCGGGGCCCCGGACAGCGCCAGGGCGCGCGGGAGAGAGGCGGGGCCATTCAATAACCACGCGCTTGGAGGGCAGCACGGGAGCAGAGGAGGGATTGGAGGTGATAGAGGGTGGAGAAGAGGGAAGAGGCGAGGAGGCCCGTCTGTGGAGAGAGAGTTATGAGGAAGAGACTGCGGAGAGGGGAGAAAGAGAGCCACCTCAGCAGTGCTTTAAAAGGGCCGGTACTGTCCGGTATGGAGGAGTACCGGCACTTTTTTTATTTTGAGAGGTAGAGTACCTGCATTTCTCAAGAGAAACGTAATACTTTTAATTAGAGAGTACTGGCACTTCTCAAAACGAGCACCTACTCTGGTACAGAGTACCTGCACTTCCAATTTTCCACTGCGAGCAAGCACTGGTTATCAGTCAGGGAGACTGCCAGCAGCAGAGAAGTGGACACTCTCCTTGGCTTCTCTGAGCAAGAAGGAAAATACAGAGTCCTTTTCCTTCTCTGCCCGCCCCGCCCGTCCACGAACGGCCAAGCCTTATCTATAGGCCTTAGGGTACAGGGCAGCAGAGTCCTGGGCAAGCGAGGACGAGGTGCTGGCTAGTTCCTGTCAGGGAGCTGTCCAGGGTGTCCCGGCCTGATTCCCAGCATCTCCCGGCTGCCAGGTTTTCCGGCCAGCCGGCTGGAGGCAGTGGACAGGAAGGGGCGGGGCATGCAAATACTAGAAAGAGGACAACGTGGGTATGCTAAGTGACACCTAATGAGGCGACAGCCGAGGAGGACTCTGGGAGCCGGGAGAAGGCCTGAAGCCAGGGCCTCCTTTCCATTGGCACGTGCTGAGCTCCTGTTAGGAGTGGGAAAAAGAGGCGAAAGGGCTGCAAGCAACGCTGCGAAGGAAGACCCCGGTCCGAGTCATGCCACAGAGTCCTCCTACAACCCGGCTCACCTGGCATGACGTCATGCCTTGACCTCCACTACTCAGTAGTGAGCAAAATGAGCATGCGCACATCGATGTGCATGCTCTCACTGCAGTCTAAGAAAAAAAAAAGAAAACGGACTACCTCTGCGAGGCCTGAAAATAGAGCCCGATAGAGACCCGTTTCGAGGCCCCCTGAAAATAACTGCCGGTGCTCAGACCCGGCCCACATAAAGCCCTGCAGGGAGAGGAAATGAAGAGCGGACGCAGCAAAGGAAGATGGGTATTCTGGGGAGAAGTAAGCGGGAAGGGAAGGGCGGGCCAGGAGACAGAGTATGAGATAAAGCAGACGAGAGAGCGGAGATGGAATAAGAGAGGGCAGTGAGGATCACAGGTGAGTACAAGAGAGCAGGACAGGGAAAGAAGGAGAGGATACCAGAGGGCAGGAAAGAAGGGAGGGACGGTGGCGCAGCAAGGCGAGGGCAGGGGTGCGAACCGCCCTGGGCGGCACGAGTTTTAGGGGCGGTGGCCTCCAACTCCCCTCCCCGCATTTACCTGCGGCCGTCGCGGGGCCTCAAAGACAGGCATCGCCAGCACCCCCACTCCTGGTCTTACATTCGGCCTCCGCAGGCGCCAAATGCAGGTGCCGCCATGGGCGGCATAAGCCTAGCTACGCCACTGGGGAGGGAAGAGACAAGGGCGAGGGACAGAGTAGAAGCTTCTGCTCCAGGGTGCGTGCCAGGCTTTTGCAGAAGAGGTGAAAAGCATACCAAGGGACAGTATGGTTAGCAGCAACTGGTGAATACGATGGGACATACATACTCTCCGTGATCTGCAGAGACCACGAAAAGCGAGCGAGATGCAGTTCTTCCCACGAGTGCATGGAGAAAGTGTCTCTCCCAAAAGATATTGGTTTTCCCCAGTTTTAAATATTGCAAAATTGTACATTTTAGAGCACAATTTGCACATAAATTGGCTTAAAAGCTGCAAGGCCTCAAGGAGCTTTCACAACATATTCTAATACTTTTATAATGTGCAAAGCACTTGCGATTCTCATTCAGGGCTGTGAGGGTTTATCCTCCCAAATACAAGTTTGAAGGAACGAGGGAAATTCTCAACACGCTTTCCTCAAGAAATTGCTAAAAAGCCATAGGCATTACAGGCAGTGACCCAATTTTGGGCAAGCTATTCCATGTGGCCTATATTTTTTGCAATATATTTGTCAGATTTTTTTACTTCTTCATTCACTTCCTTTCTCCCATTTCAAGTAAATGGACAGTTAAGTAAGAGATTAGAAGGGAAGAGAGAACATTTTCACAATCTTAGGCCAAGAGGGCACTGGTAGGCATATCGTAAAGGAGTACACAGAAGTGTTTGCATTTCTTTCTTACATAAATAAAATAATAAAATGTGTCAGAATGAATGGGGGTAGACTCGGAGGAGTAATACAACTAGCCCATCAATAATGGCGACTCTAAACTGCTGGTGTGATGGAGGAGCTGTCTCTGCTACACTGGCGGCAGTCGAGTCACTAAACTTTGAGCTGTCCACTCAACCCCAATCTCTGGAGCCACAGTTAAGCGATCAGAGAATACTCGAAATAGTTCAACCAGGAATACCTGGGCTGCACACCATCATGCCAAGGATACTTGCAATATGCCAAGAGCAAGAGCGGCTGCTATTGTGCTAGAAGTAGGTCCCATCATGTCAGAGGTTGCTCCTGTATGGGTGGGTCCATCAGATATCATGGGTGGAGAGCAGTGGCGGCTTCCATTGAATAGTACGGGTCAGGCGGGGGTAGGGGAAAAACAAAGACAAATTCACCTACCTGCCGGCTGCTGCCTCTCCTCTGTCCCTTTCGGTCGATGCACGGAAGCACACAGGCTCCCAGACTCCCCTATTGGCCTGGTTCATCGCTCAGACAGAGTCTGGGAGCCTGGGACTGTTCTCCACCCGGCTGTGCAACACAGCCGGGTGGAGAAATGCTAAGTGCGCATGTCTGTTTGGCCCGCCCAAGACGGCAGGCCAAAATGTCATGCACACCTAGAGAGTGCCCACCACTACCCCCCCCTGCTCTGGACAGCCCAGCCCCACCCAGCCCCACACCTAAAATGAAAACAAAGTGAGCAAGTACAGAAAAAGAACATGATAATAACATTGTGTTATTATCATTTTATTTTTACTTTCTGCAGTGCTCAGAGAGCAGTGGGGTGGCTCTCCTCAGCCTTAGCAGAGGAGCCACCGCTGCCAAAGAGGGACACTGCAGGCCGGAGGAACACACCAAACCAGACACCCTCCCTCTCTCTCACTCTCTCTTTCTCTCTAAATAGACACTAAGACTCACACACAAAGGCACACAGTGGCTGACATTCATGCACAAAGCACACCCAACCACTCATAGCAAGGGCAGCAGATTTTTTAGATCGAGTCTGCTAGGCAGCGCATGCGCTGTCTGTTGTGAGGCAATTTGTGGCTTACCAAGAGCATAGAGGGACTTAGAGCCGCTTATTGCTTACCACTGGTTGACTTTCTTTGTTACTCTAATCTGCCTGCTCCTTATTGATCTCCTAGCATGTCAATCTTGTGTTTGTCCCTCCCATGGAACATTGCCTCTTTACAATCTCTTTGATTGGCTGGCATTGCTGCTTCCACTGCTTGCTTTTCATGCACTTCTTTTTTCTTTCATCTTGAGCACTCTATTAGAGTGCGTGTGTTTTTGAGCCCCCTACCTGACCTTTCTTGTTGCTTTCCTCCAACCTGTGTGTTGTTTTAGCTCCTGCCTTCCTCCTTTTGCTTTCACATCCCCTCCAGCCCTCCCCCTGTTGCTCTTGCGTCCCCTCCTGTGTTGCATCTGCTTTCTCCCTAATACTCCCCTGTGTTTCTTTGCCGTTCGCAGCCACCTTCCCCCGTACTGCTTCCCCGTTCCCCCACCCTTCCCTGTGTTGCCTTCCCTCCCCTGCCCACCTGCTTAAAAAAACAGTTTTGAATGTCGTATTTTCTTTTTAGTCACACACACACACACACTCACTCACTCATTCACTCTGCGGGTGCTTGACAGTACGGGCCTGCAACTTGGCTAATGCTAATTGATTAAGGTCCAGCACTGATGTCGTATTTTGGTATTAGTCTGTTCAAAGGCAATTAACCCACTCACAAACACACAGCTGTGGCTCCTTGTCTCCTATGTCATGCCTCACCCCAAATGTAAAGTTGCAGAGACAGGCTGGAATCACAAGCAGCAGAAAAACTCACCTTATATCCCCCAGAACAAAGATAGAGGTCCTGGTGGTTTCTGTTTGCAAATCACAAACAGTCTATAGATCAGGGCACTGGAAGCGGGTGGGGCAAGAACTGAGAGTCAAGGCCATTTCATCTTCTGTGATGGTTTCTAACCAGGAGGTGCCAGTGCCTTCGGGCACCCAGCAGGACCCGAAAAATTGGTTGACAACTAACTGCAGCTGCCACACTGAGATGCCATATTCTCCAGGTGTCCTGGGAGATCTGAATTTAGGGATTGCGAACATTAGGGGAAAAAAGACACAGCTCCTACCCCACTTGAATCCAAGGGCAACGGTATGCAGAGATCGAATAATATCCCAAAATAAATTGTTTCCATATCTGTTGGCTTACTTAACAAAATAGTGAGGTTGTGGGAGTAAGAAAGGCTAAAAGAATGATATATTCAGCTGGGAGTGTGGCACTCTTCATAAACCAGCAGAATCCCTGCATTTGCAACCACTAAATTCTCTTGCAAACTCCCATTATATAGAGCTTAAGCCTCATTGACAGCTCTGAAGCTTTCCCTGATGTTGAAAAATTCATAGGATAAGATTAGCTCATAAGATATCAATGTGCCAGTCCCTGCTATAATAACACCTGATGGAAGGGATTGTGAATACCTCCATAGATTAATATTACCCCATTTGGATGCCATCAGGCCATTTATTTATGTGGGTGTGATAGCACAAGTCTTTGTGTAAGAGCTGTTATTGCTAGAAACGTTTGGTTTTCTCTGTAGTGCCTAATTTTAACAGTACTATTGGGCTAAGATGTATTTTTTTTATAAGGGATTCTATTTTGAAAGTTAATACCACTAACTGGGCATCCATTTTCATTCACTTCAGTGACATATATATAAGATACTGTTTCTGGCATCAATCTTCAGACCATGAAATCCTCTCTGACCATTGTGGGACTGGTATCCACATTTCCTAGGTCAGTAGGGAGAACCGACAGGTGTTCTTTTGAAATTGCTTTCTGCTCTTTCCAAGCCATACTCATCTCCCTCAGTATTTCAGATCCTTTAAAGATCTTGGACTTTCAGAATTCAGAGGAATAACTTTGTTATACTGCCATTCTCCCGGTTTTGGGATCACATCCAATAAAAACTCTTCTGCCCCATCAGCTGCAATACTTACCCCGTCACTATGTGCACAGGTCAGTGGCCGTTTTTATACTTTCTCAGCAGCGACATAAATAAAGCAATCTGGTTCTCTTAATTCAAGTCCAGTCGGTGCTTTTATATGTCACTTGTTTGATAGCCAGAGAGATCACAATGGCTGCTGGGTGTCTTTATAATAAAGATGGTGCAAAAATATAAGTGAGTCGGGTAAGTTCCATGGGAGGGTAGCTCTCTATACAGTGGATTAGGAGAGAATGGGGAAGTTCTTTCCATAGTCTGCGAAGGAGAGGCAAATGGACATCGGCCTGCAGTTTTCCAGGACCTGTATGTTGGAACGATCTTCAGCAAAATGTCTTCTGTAGAAGCGGAGAAGCAAGTGCTGAAACGTTCTCCTTGTGTTTCTATTGCTCTGTGGTTAGTAACATACTCATCTCACAGAGATAACACGAGTCTTCTAAACGTTTCTGTATTCTTACACTGTCTGGAAAATGTGGAATTGCATTTTTCCATGTCACCTTCCTTTATTTAAATCCCTGGCAAAGCAGAAACATTTGAGAAGGCAACAACAGCATTTGAATCTAGGGATATCGTGGGACTGGCTTATTTAAAATAAGAGCTGATTCAAGTAAGAGGTGGGAAGGATGTTAATGGTATATGCATTTCATGACATTACATTTTACATTGTCGTGATCTATCAAATTCCATATAATTTCTTGATAGTAAAAAATATATGCAACAGTTACATTAACAGCCTGTAGGACTGACTCTGGCATTTAGTTGAATAAAGGGTACTGTTTTCCGGTCTTCCCTGTGTTTTTACCTCCGTGTCTTCTCAGTAATCAGCAAACCCACTCAATGTACTCCGTGTTTTTTGACATTAGCGCAGCACATCACTAGGCCTGAGGCTGACGAGAGATTGACAATTGCCACAAAGTTATCCTGAGGGCTGTATTTTCTGAGATTTACTGAACTCACACATCAAGGCCGGCCTTATCGATGGACTTTTTCTCCTACATCCTCAGTGAACATTAATCCAAACAGTGATCTCCCATTATCACCACAATGCTGGACATTTAGAACTCTGCAACTTAATTGAACCATGGCTGATTTATTAGTTGGTTTTCACCTCATAAAACCGCTTTTCCCTTTATCCTGATGAATATTCCTTTTGGGTTAACACAGTCAGTGCCATTTTAAACATTTTTGGGGCTCCAGGCAAGAATTAATTTAGCGGCCCTGGGCCGGATGTACTAACGCATTTTCTTGTTGCAAACCATACGATTAAGTAAGTTGCAGGGTTTGCAACAAGGAAATGCTGATTACGAATGTGCTGAACAAGTTACCTAATCGCTAAATCTGTTTAGAAAATCAGAAGGACTCACTATTTGGAAGGGGTTTGTTTAGGGCATCTCTTCCAAATAGTGATTCCTTATAATATGTATTAATGTTTTGCAACTTAAATGCAATCGCAAAACATTAATATTTTGTCGAAACCTCAAAGGAGGTGGTAATTCATTCGCAAATGGGGAGGGGACCACTGCCTACTCATAAAAATAGTTTTACAAAACTTTTCTCTTATTTTGTAAGCGCATCCCATTTTAGTTTAAGGAAGATGGGTAGCATTTCAATAAAGAAGTTTGCTTTATTTATAAGCAATCACAGACATGGTGGTCTCCTGACCCGACCAGGCCACTATCTCTATAAAAGCAGCGAATTGTTGTGGGTCGCAATTCGCAACCTACCTCATTAATGTTCATGAGGTAGGAGGTCGGATTGCGGCCTGGTGGGATTCGGTATTTTGTGAATTGACCTATTCATACATAGGTCGGTTTGCAAAATATCATTGAATTCGCTAAAAGATTTTGCGCAGATTGGGACCACTTTTAGCAAATCCAATGTACATACATCTGGCCCCTAGATTCGGAACAACTTTGCCTTTTCTTGCCCATTTTCTGCTAATTGAAGCCCCATGGTACCAAACAAGATTGAATAATAGGTCAAAGGTTGAGATGGAGAAACACACAGATATGAGACAGAGAGTAAGTTCTATTTTCCAGTGGCCCCCTTGAAAGGTGCGGGCACAGGGCAATTGCCTACTTTGCCCACGTTTCTGAACACAGGGCACTACACTGCATTGATGTGATTTCAGTGGATGTTTTTCATAAATAAGGTTTTAAACCACTAAATACTTCTTTGTCATTGTTAACATGTTAGAACTGAAACCTGGTTTATTAGAGCCTTTGCTGAGTTATTTCGAGCTGTTATGATTGTAAACAAAACCACAGAGAATAGAGCATGGCTTTGGAAGGAGAGGTCGGACATTCCAGCTTTCTATCTGTTGCCAGCATTCTATGTAATATTTTACACTGTCAGTTTAGTCTAAATATGAACACTCTCACATTGCATAATTTTGAAACACATACAACCTTTCCCCTCTATCAACTGTTTGGACTAATCCTACCTCTTTAGAGCAAATAGGCAACAGCAACTGGAAAAAAGTGGTATGTCAGAATATTGTTGTCAAAAATATCACCTGACATAAAGTTTGTGGCCTAAATATTGTTTCCCCAAAAGTTGTCGTATTGGCTGTAGGTTTTCGTTTATTGTCCTTTTGACTGTAAGATTTCTAATTTAATTTCCAATATATGATTTTTTTTGTCAACAATATTTAGGACAAGATTTTCTTGTACCAGAGCTTGGAGGTTGTATATAGAATATTGTGGATATTAATATTGTGCTATAGAAATAGCCAAGGGACCAATTCACAAAGATAAACTTAGACTTCAAGTCTAAGTTTGCCTTCGCGAATTAGACCCTTAGGGAGCAGTCAGAGGTGGGGCATGCAAAAGTGAAAACAAAAGTGTGCAGTGGTTATTAACCTTTTAATTTCTGTGGACCCTATTGAATCACAGCTGGACATCATGTACCCCAATGCCATTTCTATGCTTTGTATTTCAACAATAATAAACAAACAAGTGCAGCACACATAATTTCCTCTGCAGCTGCATGTTTAAATATGACAGCAACAATGCACGGGTATAAGACCCAGGTGGTATTCACAAATCAATAGATCATGTCAAATCGGAGCTCTCAGTAGAATTGGTAGGACAGAAGTAGTAACCGGATTACCACTGGCCTCAGACAGACACAGAGCAGCAACGATACTGGCATGGACAAAGCTGAATCTCATGTAGAGACTTTGGGGCCGATTCCGATCTCTGCCGGTAGCGCACCGAATCGGATTCGGCTTAACCGGATCCGATTCGGAGCCCTCTTTTCCGACCGATTCGAACGCGCGTCCGGCCGAGCGAGTACGATGCGAGCGCACGCGAAATCGCCGACCGACTCGTTCACGGGTCCGAACCGCACCGACCGACTCGCTCGGACTCGACTCGCACCGCGCGATGGAGACGTTCCCCGGCCGGGCAAGTACGATGCGCACCTTGAGCAGTCCGACCGACCCGCACCGTCCAGCTCGAAACAGCTGTCGGAGCCGGACTTTGGGGGTCCGTGTCGGACCCCCCTGTACACGTAGCCACGCGAGTCGCACACAGGGGGGACCCATGGGTCCCCCCTACCTGTGCGTGTGCGGCGCGAACCGCATCGACGCGAACCCGCTGTAGGGGGTGCCCTCGTTCGCCTCGCACCCATTGAGTCAATGGGAGCCCGCGTACGCGTTGTACGACCGGCTCCCATTGACTTCAATGGGAGTCCGACCGAATCGGGTCCGATAGCATGCGTGCGCATCGTACTCGTTCGGTCGGACTGCTAGAGTCCGATTCGGTCGGAAATCTCTCCGGGTCCGGCTCGGTCGGGGAGATTTCCGGCCTGAATCGGAATCGGCCCCTTTGTGTCAGAAGGTGACCAAGTCAGTGATTGCATAACACAAACAGGTGCTCATTCTGCCAGAGTACATACTGCCTTCTGGGAAGTGGTACTCTGCCTGTGGAAGTATTTAATCTCTGCTGAATAGTGCGGACAAGTTCCCTTTCCAGTACAAGAAGTGTAGGGGCTTGAAGCCTGAAATAGCCTGCCCAGGTAAAGGAGTGGATGTGAGAAAGTGCAACCTGGAAGGTCCTTTTGGCAGTCTAATCTTCCTGTGAATACATGCACAGATCACAAGAACTTAGCACACTGGCTCTCTAAGGGTGTAGATGTGTATAATTTGCTAGAAAATCATAAGAATTACAAATTGCTTCAGTCATGATTATTGACAGAAAATAATAGAGGTCATATGGACTTGCAGAACCCCTGCACAGGTGCCATGGCCCCCCAGGTGTCCGCAGATCACAGGTTAAGAACTACTGCAGGACAGTGGCGTAGCTACACTAGTTGCCGCGCATGGCGGTCCCTGTGGCCGTATGTAAAAGCGGGGGGTCGGTGCCAGTGGCGTAACGAAAGCTGAGGGGGCCCCCTTGCAAGGTACACAAAGGGGCCCCCTCCTCCGGATGTAACCCGGAGCTCTAAGGCCTGAGTACTAGGCTGAGGGGGCCCCCTGCAGCTCGGGCATGCGGGGGCCTGTGTTACGCCCCTGGTCGGTGCTGGCGATACTTGTGTCAGCCACCCCGTGGATGTGTGTAAGAGCAGGGGGGAGGGGTGCTGGCGATGCAGCAGGTAAGAGCGGGGGAAGGGAGGCCGCTGCCCCCAAAACTAGTGCCCCCTGGGGCGGACCGCCCCCCTTGCCACGCCACTGCTACAAGAGTGTCTTTGGTGCTAAGACTGGTAGAACAGTAGTCCTCATGACCAGGTCAAGTGCTTTTTTCTGCCCTCATTGTCTACATATGTATGTTGATATTCATGTGCTGAAATCTATACCATCAAGTGCAGCATGTTTCAAAATTACCTGCAAAATCTTTGGCATTAGCGAGTGTCTTGTCTTTTGTAAAAGCAGCCAGATGCTGCAACAGTGTTGTATAAAAGGATTTTCTGACGGCCAACTCCAGACAATCCCATCATACTCCCCGAAAGATCACCAATCCTGTCAATTCCCATTCACAGCCAGTTCCACATCCACTTTGACTCCCTCTACATCCACCTTCTGAAGTTCTGATCGAAGCCCCCTTCACTGCCTTCTGTACAACTCTTGTGACAGCCACAATTCTCTCCACAACCTCCTCTGTCTGTGCTCCCCAACTGCAGCCCAGTCAACAGCCACCCACAGCGTTCTTTATAGCGCGCTTCCTCCATCACCCTCTCTACACCACTCTGAGCCACCCTCCCAAAGGCCTTCCAGTACCGTCCCTCAGTGCCATCCACAGGCTACTCTCGCATCAGCCTTCACCGGCCCCCAGAGCCATGGGCGTCAATCAAGGGTAGCCGTGGGTGGCTGCTGCTGTAATCCCATGTTGGCCATAGGAGCCCGAGCGTTGCCCTTGTTATCCCTGGTCTCGGGTTATTATGACAGTCAGTTAAAAAAAAAAGAATCAGTGCTCCAAGAGCCACCCTAGAACCCACTGGCTCTTCTCTCCAGGCACCGATACGACGCAGTGTCTACACCCATGGTTATTACTCTCCTGCTGTGTCCTTGTTTATTAACTTTTTGGCTTTTCCCTGATTTACACCTGTATACTGTTAGCGTATGTGTTTGTAGTTTGTTCTACCTGTTTCAGCTTGCCTAACTATTTGTAAAGCGCTCTGATATCCTCTACGGTCAAGTTTGCGCTATATAAAACTTTATAAGTAAATAAAATAAATGTTTATTTACTTTTTTGTATTCTCCATTTCGAGCTTCTGTTTTAAACCTTCATCAGCAGGTAGGCGGCTATTGAGGGGCAAAAGACAATACAAAGGTTTAAGCCAGTGATGCCATCGGGTGTAAAATGTGTGTTAGGTCACTTTCGCTACCCTTGCATTTATCCGTGCCGTCACAGTCTCGTCACAGTCTGCTATGCCACGCACAACCCACCGGGCCCGAGGCCCGGCCCACTGCCCCCGCCCTGCCAGTAATGACTCATTCCCCGGGCATCACTTGGGCTCATCCACGCCGAGCTCGCGCTAGCGGGGCCAGTGTCATTTGCAAGTCGCAGATTGCATTAGATGATACAAATGACTCATTTGTGAACCCGACCGGTGACCTGTTGGCAGGGCCATCGGTGACCTCGGTAATATTAAAGAAAGGTTAGTTCACCTTGCTATTGTCTCCAAATGCCAAAATAGCCCAATTAAAAACCTTGACATGGAACCATAGGAACAGATGTGAATCCTAAAGGGTATTAATTATTTTCAGTGGCAGCTGGCTGTGGAAGGGAGGCCACATGAGACTTTGGAAAGCTATTAAGCCTGTGTCGGTCTCACATGCTGCAGGTCTGGGGTTTGCAAACTTTGCATTCAAATGAAGGGGGCTGCATGTCACTGGAGGGAGCGGTGTCTCCGTGTGTGCCAGGGGTGACTGGAGGAGGCGGGGCAGCTGTGTTTAGCGCGTTATTTCCGTGTATGACGCGCCCTTGATGAATGCGAGGAGTGCGTTGGTTCCGTGAATGCCTACGTTTGCGGCAGTTTTTGTGCCTTGGTGTGTATTATTGTCGATTAGGGTGCAGTGTTAATTGTGTTGTCGTAACGTGTGGAGCGTGCTAAGAGAGGGTGGGAGGGCCTGTGCTCTGTGTGCCTCACCATGCACCCTGAAGAGTGATTGGGGTCGTGTGTTGAGTGATTGCCGCAGTGTGTGCAATGGGTGACTGGTGTGAGCTGTGTATCGTGTCATCTCGCTGGGTACCACGAGTGTCCGGAAGAGCAGGCGTGTTGTCTGTCTCAGTGCGTCAAGGGTGGTTGCACGAGTAATTCTCTGTTGTTTCGTGCCATGAGTAACTAAAGAAGCTGAACCGTTGATGTCTGAGGAAAAGGGGTGGTATTGGTGCTGAACTGTTGGTGTTTGAGGAGAGGTGGTGGTGGTGGCAATTGTTGAGAATTGGTTCCACAGGAGACTCAGTAGACGTGCTAAGTGCGTGCCATGATCCACAGAGGTGTGCAATGTTGCCGCTAGTCATACGGATGGAACTCCCAAGCATGCATATTTTTAACAAGCTTTTGAATTTTATAAGGGGACTTCATGTGTGCTATGTGTCCGTCTTCTTTCTGCGTATTTTATACCTGGTCATGGTATGCCTGCATTTCTCTAGAAGAGTTTACTGTGCGTGTCTGTTTGGTTTTTATAAATCTCTCAATCCATCCTTTGTGTATCAGATTTGTAAGTGTAACTTGTATTTAAACGGTGTGTGATTTCTCGATAGGCATTCAGTCTTCGTGCATCTCTTTGTGTGTTGGCATATTGCCTTCTCTTTGTATGTAAGTATGTATACGTGTGACTAAGAATGATACAATACAACTTTCTGTTAATTGTTCAAGAATAAGGAAGGTGCACTCGATGCGAAGGCAATCAATCAGGCGAAATTTGCCCAAAATTACTTCCTTTATTTAAGTTAATCATAAAAATCTGGCACACAGCCAACGCGTTTCATTCACGGTTGCCAGAGGGAACTTCGTCAGGGCTCAGAAATATCTGACTAATGAATCTGTATGTAGTTGCTTGTAAGAAGATATACAGTTCCAATTCACGGTACGCATCACATCAGAACTGGGAATTTGTTATAAAATCTCAAATCAAAGAAGCACAAGGTTCATAGGATCAAATATGTTTGAAAGCACAAGAGTCCATGGATGGCTCCAAGTTCAAAGAGCTAAATGATAGATGGTTCGTGGTGTAAGGTCGTTACGGAGCGAAAAGTTCGGATCACGGCATAGTAACCGGCATGGCTTTCTGTTAATTCACTGGAATTACGAATTGTCGGTGTTTACGGTTAAAGAGATTGTAGGTTTTTCTGTTTGTGTATGTTGAATTTGTGTCTGTGCCTGGGTGTCTGTATGGTGTGTGGGTCTGTGATGAGTGCGCGTATATATCTCTGTAGGGTCAGTGGGATTCTGTATAGTATGGGTGTGCTTGTGTAGGATGAAAAGTGTCATTAATGTTTGAGTGGAGCATGACTGTCATTGTATGGTGTGTCTCCGTGCTTGAAATGGTAAAATAGAAGTGCAGGTACTCTGTACCAGAGTACCTGCTTGTTTCTGAGCAGTGCAGGTACTCTCCAAACAACAGTATTACATTTCTCTTGAGAAGTGCCAGTACTCTCCCACTCAAAATAAAAAAGTGCCGGTACTCGGTACCAGACAGTACCGGCCCATTTAAAGCACTGGTGTGTATACATAATGTGCATGTGTCTGTTTTGTAGTATCTTTGTGAGCCACTGCAGACAGTGTGTGTGTGTGTTTCAATATGTCTCTATAAATAGTGCAGGTCTTTATATGATACGAAAGAGATAGGGTGTATGATTTTATGTGAGAACGAGAGAGACTGCGTGTATGGTAAAAGTTGATGGATGTGCATGGCGAGTGTGTATTAGTGCATTATATGCCTGCATGGTAACCATGTGTCTGTGTATGGTGAGCATGTGCCTGTGTATGCTGTGTGTTCCTGTTTATGGTGAGTGCCTTTCTTTGTATCGTAAGCGGATGCTTGGTGAGCGTATTACTCATGAGAAATGTATCTGCATTGGATTCTACAGCGAGTGCCTGTTTGTGTGCTAACGTATGATGAGTTTTTGTGTATGGTAAATGTGCCTAGTGTTTTTGTTGATTTACAGTGACTGTCTGTGTTAAGTGTATCTGTGTGGAGAATATGTGTTTGTGTTTGGTAAGTGTGTGTCTGTGCATGGTAAATACATGTTTATGTATGGTGACTGTGTGTCTGTAAGGGTGACTTTGTGTCCGTGTATGGTATTGTGGTTCTGTGCAGAGTGAGATTGTGTCTTTCTGTGTTGAGTGTGCAGCTGTCTGTGCTGAATGTGCGTTGACTGTGTCTTTGTATAGTAAGTCTGTATGTGATGTTTTCTGTTCATACTGAATCACCGCTATACAGTCAGCATGCGTCTCGACGAGGGATAGGTCAGTTTGTTGCTGTTGTATAGTTAGCCTGTTTCTCTGCATGGCAGGTGTTTGTACTCCTGCTCAGTGTATGCCTGTGTTCTGATGCATGTTGTGTGTGAGTCCAGTTTCAGGGGCTCAATAACAATCAGAGGTTATTGGGTTCCAGTAGAGATATATGTGACAGTGGAATCTTCCACTTGGTATCCTGGCTCACCTTAGTATTGGACCACAAACTGAGCACCACGTATGCCCCTCTGGGACTAGCCCTCACGGTAGGGAGACATAGCAGACTTGTTCAGGGGGGTCCTAAGGCAACACATTTAGAACTCAGTAAAGCACAAAACAGCACATAATAAATTAACATTGTCTAGCCAGTGTGTTTATGTGAAAAACGAACATGTACTTTAATCTATGCACAGAGCTAAATACTACACATACAATAATGTAAAGGTGCAATGCAACATCTCCTGCATGCCTCTGCCCCCTCCTGAATTAGAGATCTGTGCAATTTTTATCTCACCAAATTAGACATTGTAAAAACCCCTTCCTATGCTGTTGGACACCAGGTTCATTATGCTACTCCACCTCCAACGGGGTTTGACACAGGGTTCACAATGCTAACCCTCTTCCTTTTGTATTTGGCACTAGGTTAAGCTATTTGAGTCAATGCCTGTTTGGTTTTTCTTGTGATTGCAAGCACTGCCCAATTTGTGGTTCCATGACCTGCCTGCTGTCTCCCAACAGTCATGTACGCATACGTGCAGTCTGCTTTGGTGAGGCCACACAGTTGGCGAGAACAGCCGCCACCGAAGGCACGAATAGTTCATGATCTCCAGAGGGCTGTGCACCCCTCTCAAGCTTTGGGGGTGATTCTGCAGCTCCCGCTCATTCTTGCAGAAGTTATGTGGCCAAACCTTAAATGCCCCACCTCAAAGGGCCTGAAGAGGAGACTCAGAATGAAAGAGTCCTGATCTTCTGTAGAAAGAAGGGAGTCACAGGACTAAAGATATTCCTCAGTGGTGGCACACAGTGATACCCAGCCCACCGTTAGTGAGAACTTTAAAGGGTGATATCTTGCAAACCTCTGATTGTGATTTTCATTTTCCAGCACAAGGGCTGGAAATGGGGCTTAACTCATATCCTGCTGCTAGTGGGCAAACATTTTCTACACCAGTAGGTGCCTGCAGCTGCGGGTCAGATATAGACAGAAATCACAGCTGCTCACAAGAAGGAGTTAGAAGGGCTGAATATTCGGAAACCACTGCACATATTTGGAAGTTGTTTGCAGAGCCAAACTCAATTTACCCTCATCTAAGTGCCCACTGATACTCCTTCAGGCCAAAAGTGCGGCCCATTGCAGTCTCGATGTCTAGTTGGGGGCAACTAGCGGTAGGCTACAGGCCAGGGAAAAGGGGATTCACCACAGTCACTTGATGGCACTGATCATTCCCCTGTGCTCCATGTTATGACGATGCTTGATAGTAGTACTAGCCCCTTACAGGTCTTGGTAACCTGTGCCCTTGGGGCAAGTGTAGGCCATCGAGCAACAGGGTTGATGAGTCCTCTTTTAGGGATGGCTCACAACTCCAGGGGCATGCTCCAGCACCCCCTTCTCCACGGCATTTAGCTATCCTTTGCTTAGGAGAGTCAAACACCACTCCTAGCAGGTATCAGTCTGGAAAGAAGTCAGCTATCAGCGATTCTGGCCCAGGGACACAGGAATCTTCCCAATGAAATGTGATTCCTCTTTGGTTGATGAGAAATCCTGCACCCTGAGCAGGGCGACTGAAGTACTTATTCAGATACCATGAAACTCTGAGGGAGTATAAGGAATGTTCCACTGCAGGCTCCCAGGTCAAATAAGCACTCACCCAAGAACCCTCATTTTTGCACTGGCAGTCACACAAAGAGTGACCAAGATGGATTCCATGCCCCACCCAACCAAGCACGCGCACTGCCTCCACACTCATTCAGCACCACACACACAAAGTGTGCATGGTCCCATGCTGATGTTGATAAAGCTCCCAGTTAAGTGCGACTGATAGACCTTTTAAAACAGGGAAGTCTAGTAAAAATCGACTTCTGTAGGTTACTGGCCATGTCACTGGAATCAATGATGCACCACTGCTAGTCTACACAGCCTGAGTAGAGAGGACAGTTATCACTGTCAAAAATAGGGGCACCCTTTGGGTGTCCTTTGACCCCAGCGCTAAATCCTGGTGTCTTAGTCCATGTACACAGTAGAGCCCTCAGTGAAGATGTGTGTTGTTGTATGCACTAAGGAAAAAAACAAATTCACACATACACTGGAGGAAAACAGCATAAGGCAAGTGATCACTCTCCAGGACTATGCAGGGCCCACTTCTGTCCCACCAGAGAGGTTGTTTGTATTGAAAGGGAATTTGTACCTGAGTGTCTGCATAGGATTGAAGTGAATCTATTCAGT
This sequence comes from Calotriton arnoldi, assembly GCA_963921515.1. Lineage (NCBI taxonomy): Eukaryota > Metazoa > Chordata > Amphibia > Caudata > Salamandridae > Calotriton > Calotriton arnoldi. The sequence continues at coordinate 1,481,189 of CAWUFW010002105.1, forward strand.
GTTTTTTTCTGTGTGTGAATACAGTTTGCCATTGTCTACTACGGAGGAGGTGGAAGGGCGGGATCACAAGATAACATTTTGATCTTCGAATGATCAGATGATTGCGCTAGGTTATTATGATAGTGGTTACCTCATGTCTTAATAAACGGAGGACTTTAGGCTCATACTCCAGAAGCAAATCCCTCTTCTTTGGTGAAGTTCCATTGATACCTCAAGTACAGCATGTATGTGGCTCGCAGGATGCTCAGAGGTCACTAGTGAGGACACGCGTATCACCGGTACGCCTATACATCTGCAGCTATTGTGCACCATTAATCCCATATTTGATCATGATTGCTATTATTATTATTATTTAAAATTTGTAGGGCGCGCAGCTACCCCGAAGGGTTTCCCAGAGCCAGGCAGGGTAGGCCAGTTAAAAGAGGTTATGAAGAAAACTAATTTAAGAACAACCAGGTTTTCAGACCCTTGCGAAAGGTGAGCAGAGAGGTCTCAGCTCGCAAGGAGGCTGGTAAGGAATTCCATAAGGTTGGTCCCAGATAGGCCAATGACCGGCCTCTCATACGGGCCCTTCTGATTTTAGGAACAACTAAGTGAATTTGCTGAGCAGAGCGCAGGAGGCGAGGCGGAATGTGACGCTGCATCAAATCCTACAGATATTTTGGGGCCGAACCTGTTTTAATTCTAAACATATAACACAGCGCCTTAAATTTCACCTGATTCAACACCGGTAAAGAGTGTAAGCCTTGTAGACACCCTGACACAGAAGAAAACTTAGGCAGTCGAAAAAGCAGTCTCGCTCAGGGCCGGACTGGCCATAGCGGGCACCGGGCGTTTCCCCGGTAGGCCGCTAGGGTGGGGGCCGGTTTTGGGCCCCTGCGGGGCCGTTTTTGTTACCGGGGGTCGGCAATATCGGCCCCAGGTAACAAAATCGGCCGAAACCGGCCCTCGCAAACTGCTCGGCCGTACTCCCCCTCACCCCAGGGGGGGCCGGCTGAGCAGTTTGCCAGGGCCGGTTTCTGTTCCCAGTCCGGCCCTGGTCTCGCTGCTGCATTTTGCACCAGCTGCAGCCTCTGGATGGTCGACTTATCTGCTCCCAGATTGAGGGCATTGCTGTAGTCCAGTCTTGAAATAACAAGAGCCTGGACCACAGTTCTCTGGACTGAGAGAGGAATCAGCCATAGGATCTTCTTTAACCATCGCAAGACTATGAAAGGAGATGGAAAGAAGAGGGTCCCTACTGATACCACTTTCAAAAACAAAACTTGAAATGGCTTGAAGACTGAGAGGCAGAGGATGAGAACTGATTGTTGGCAGTCTTTCCACTGATTGGCTCTGACCCTTGTCTGCCATGTTGTCTGTGGACACCATCATCAATCACGCTGGGTCCACACGAGTGTGGTAATGCCTGGCACGGTGCCCCTTTGGAAGGGTCTGGTGTCTGGCGCGATCAGTAATTCAAGCACTGTGATTGGGGGGCAGGGGCCCTTGCACCGCCTGTTCCTCCTGGTAACTCCCCACACTGTGCCGCAGTAGTGAACTTCATAAGTGTCCCGCCATCCTCTTAATCAAATTACTTATGAACCAAAATTGACAGTTTTCATTAATTATAAAGGATTATTCTAATTGCAATTCAAATTTATTCATTCAAAACAGACGGCATTCAGTAATATTTCAGTGAATTTGCATATTAAATGGAGAGGGCCGTCCATTAGGTATGTTAATGTATGCATATTTCCTTATTTTTAACTTCTGGGCCAGATGCGTGGCTGCGGCTTCAGCAGGTGAAGAAGCAGAATGTTCTCCATTTGTTCAGCAGACTCCGAGGCCAGGGGCGCTCGGCTTGGAATAAACCACTGGGCCCTGGGCCCCTGACCACCCCATACCTGCTCCCCCCCCCCCCCCCCCCAGCGACACTCCCCCTGCTGTGAGAACGTGGCCGAGCCTCGCCCCCTCGCGACGCCGCATCCGCGCGCAGCTGGCTCAGGGGTGATTGAGATGTTGTGCCAGGGAAGCTGCGCGTTCATTAATTCCTGCGAGATGCTGAAGCAGGCATTAAGGTTGCCGGCTGGAGTCCTTCACGGTGTCATGTGCAACAGCAAGGGGGCTAATCGTCAGCCGTGTACCATCGGCGGGTTACCCCCTCGTGCGGCGTGAACCTTTCCCCTCCCGTGACAAATGTGCCTGCCTCCACCGGGAGCACAAGCTACGCACGGGGAGCGACAGCGCCATCATTCAAGAGCGCAAGGGCTGTGTCCCCGAATCATTAAAAATCATATCTTCATCATTTTAGTAAGCACCTTCTGAAGCCAGATAAGAAGCTGCAGAAAGGTATATTTATACCCGCCCCCCTGCTCAGCGCTGTGCTGCTGCTGAGTGCACACTCCTTGGTTCGCGTGTGTTCACCTTTGCTTGGTTGCATGCCTTTCGCTTGATTTGTTTCTACTCAGTGATTTGTTTGAAAGTAAAACCAGGCCGCGCAGCTATGTTTTGGAGCTCAAAGGACGGCGTTTTGAGGAGCAGCTCCGATTCTGGGGGTGTTCTGAGGGTATGTCATTGTGAGGACTTCTGAGTTCTCTCATTGTGACTGTAAACTGTGGGAGCTTAGAGGGCCTTAAGCTCTGACGATGAAAAGATTCGTACACACCACTTCCCAAAGAATGAATAATGCACGAGGAAGGAAGCCGCAGGCACATCTGTACTCCAATTTGACAACCAAGTTACTTTCCTTGTAGCTAGACTCTCCGAGGGTAATGAGTCAAACAATTAAGGCTGTGGTAGTAGGTTTGGAAACTCAATACAATACAGCACAGTATTCAATGCCCAGTCAAACCTGCTACTTTAAAAAAAGAATAAGGGTCTGAGGCTCATAAGAGGTTGGATAGCACGGCCTCTAATATATGGTAGTGATGACCCCCAGGGTAAATGACCTGATGTGAGGTGTCTATTGCTACAAGAGTGCTGGGACCAACCACCTCAATGGTCATCTTGTTTAATAACACCTTTTATTGGATTTTCTTATTTGCTGACAAACGTAGACCATAAGGCTGAAACGGAGTTATCAAGCTCTACAGACATATAGAATTTCACCACCCACAGTTTAAAACACGATCATTTCATCTGACCATAGGTCTCCTGTTCCTGTCCTCCTCTGAAAGGAAGATATGCCCCGCCCTTCAGTCTGTCAGTGATAAATATTTACCATAGTCCTTGATTTCGTTGTCTTGTGACTGATGGTGCACAATGGGTCTTCTTAGTGCCGGGGAGTGTTACCAGCAGACAGGTTTACAGCGGGAGGGCCTCGGGGAGAATTTCATCTGACTTAGTCCCAGTCATGATGAAATGCACAACACGTACCTTGTTATCTGGGAATCACCATTATAGGCTCAAAGGAGGTCCAAGTTAGGAGTCAGAAATGCTTCAAAATATTTGAAACAGAGGGGGTCCCCTGCTGCACACATGTTGAGAATTTTGGTGGTTGCCGGGAGCCCAGCGAAAGCCCTGCAAAATATGTCTCCCGCCCTTCTTGATTGGCAGGGCGCTACGGAGACCAGCAGGGGTAGCTGCATGGTGCAGGTCTGCTCAGTGTAAGCAGGGAGGCCGGTGTTGGCCTCTTTCACTGTCCGGACCCCTGCAGCTGCCTCCTGGAATCATACCCCAAACATCTTTTTCACTTGCCCGCCCATTCCTCAAGTTAAGCCTTTCTGGGGAAGTATTGATGGGGAGGAGATGGATGGTGGTTTTTCCTGGTTTCTTGATGCATTTTGCAGGTTGGACTCATAGTTGGTCACAAGGCATGTAGACACCTTGGCAAATGACATTCTGAAAAAGTCAGGAGAATACTGGATTTGGCTCAATTTGTACCCCAACCACTGCTAGTGATCTCCAGTGAACAAGGGGGTTGGGCTGGGCACTTCTGCAATTCTCCCTAGTCCTTCACATGTAGTCTATAGTGCTGCTCTAGGGAGGTGGTGAGATGGTGTGTGCGCCAGGGGGGCAAGTTATGGCTCATTGACATGGCCCATCTTCAAGGAAAGATCCCTTTTAAGGGTTGGCTCTGGCCTGATGGTTTTCGGCTCTGATTTCTAGTTGGCCCGGCTCCTTGGCAGTGGGTGGCAGGTGAATTTGTCCTTTAGTTAAATTCCGGAAGGGCGCCCAGGGACGTAACAGAGGGGACCTGTTTCAATTCTCTAATGGTGGAAGGACCAGCTGGGTTGTCAACCATGACTCTGAGTTGGAGAAAAGTTTAGGAGATTTGATGTCTAGTTATCTGTACAGGGTTTGGAATTACTTATGTGAATAATTGTGTGGATTATTGATGATTTTTATATGCAAACTGTATATTTTTCTGTAATAAATACAGCCTAAGGAGCGTTATTCTCAAAACCAGCAACAGCATTCTCAGGTGAATTTTTTCTAAGTTATTGACTGGAAGGGTTTTCCTGTGATAGGTCTTGTTCTTGGCTCTCCTGACCCTGCCTGACTGGTCACTCACCTATGATCATAGATGGCATCATTTACTTCTATTCTTGTCAGTGGTGGGCATATGTTCATCTCCAGTTATATCAGGAACAATGGTCAAAATGCTCTACCAGTGGGTGTGATAGGATTTCAGGCTTTCCTCCATGATGATCTGCAGCAACTGACTTAGGATGAAGTAAGGTGAGTGCCAGCTCCAAAGCCAGACATGAGAAGAATTTTTTTTTGTAGAGACTGTTCACAGGATTCTTTTTGTATTATTTGGAGAGGTTTGGCTGGGAGGGACTTTTTATTTCTTCCAGGCAAGACAGCCATTGTAGATAAAAGACATGGCCATATTCACAAGCTGACCTCCTCCAGTGTCATGCAGTACTTCGGATACAGATTCCTTCTCTGCAGACAGGTTTTTGTACACTTAAGGTGGGCAGAACAGGTTCACTTTATGAGCATCTGCATGCATTTTTCCTGGGAGTGAGTGCGCCATGTAGATCAGTAAGAATAGGATATAACCTCAAGTACGTAAATTGCTGCCACCAACATATCAGACGCCTCCTAAGGGGATAACGTAAGGTATTTTCAGTGGTCGTAGGGGGTAATGTTGAGGGCACTATTCTCCTGCCAGCAGTGAAAAGCTGGAGCCCTTGAGCTGATATTGTAGGGGTCCTTTGACTGAAATGCCACTGGCTATGCCCAAACAGGGGACCAGCTAAAAACAAAAAAATTAAAAAACTGAAGCATGTGACAACTGGATCATACGGCTGCGCACTTTAATCCCTGCAGACCGATTGAGATTAGGAGTGGAATATTTGTGGATGTGTTTCAGGTGCTTCAGAGCTAAGCATCATCGGTCTATTGATTCATTAGACTGAGGTAGGTGTTTGTTTAATGTTGCTATTATTTAATATACAGTACAGTTGACACATCTCTTGTTGTTGTATAAGAGACCTAACATTCAGATATTACATGCAAGGACCACAGTCAACTTTAAATCGCTCATTAAGCTCCTGAGGACAAGTGTCAATAGATGCACACATGGTAGACAGTCTCCAAAGCAAGCACCCTCCAATCTATGTGCACTATACATAGCTCAAAATGTAAAAAAGCTGATGTGACCTTCTTCTGCAAAACATCAGTGTTGCCTAAGATTTGACATCCGAAACTAGGAGCCGCCCCTTTAGTTAAAGTGTTATGCTGTTTGAAACATAAAACACCCATTCCTACTCTGAGTCTCCATATTTCGGAATTCATGAACCAGTTCTATTTGCAGCACGTGCCTGAGCTGTAAATCAGCCGCTAGTAACCCGAAGGACTAAGAAGCCTTTCTTGGTCCCAGCTGAGAAATAGCCCTTTTGCCAGTCTACAACTTTCCCTTTTACAACTCCTCTGCACTTCTTTGATAACTCTTTGAATTGCAGTTAGTAACCTGCTTTAACAAAATATTTTGGACAATGAGCTACATGACCTGTGCCAATGAGAATCCCACTCCTACCACAACATATAAATTGTCTTCTCAGCCAGCCTTGATCGACTTCTAAATGTCTGTGGCTAATTCAGATAGCAGACTTCAGCATCTTAGATCCCTCGACCAATGATCACAGTGTCATAATGAAGGTGCTAAAAGACTCTTTGAACTTAAGGGATTGTGGAAGAGGGTACTGATGCACATGGTGAAGCTTCTCAGAATGTTCCTCTGAATCCTTACTGACGGATCCCAAAGTGATGCTCCTGGTAACACTTCCCCAACCACCTCATCTTCTCTGTGGTGCAATTAAACGTGAAGACTTTTCTTCACTCTTGATTAAAGCCTCCCCCCAAAGTGGCATTATCTGGAATTAGGGGTTGACTATGCACCTGGCATAAAGTTTTTCCTAAGAATTGAAGGCACAGCGGACGCCCAACATTTTGTCAACTATCTGGTAGCTATTCCTTCCCTTTTCGTCTGCTTATTAGAGTTCAAATTCCTCACAAAATAATTATCAGCCACCAATCAAATCACTAACTCCACCCCATAACAGACTTTACCTGCCCCATTACCCTCCCCACCACATTTTCCATTAATTCACACCTAACCATGTGCCAGCAGAGCGTAATCCTGATAGCGGAGTGATACTGATGCCCAAGAAAATATCTCCTTGCCTCTCCCCCACAATGTGTCCTTCCCAACTCCTTTTGCTTGTGTTTACTCTCACCTCCCACTAGTTACCTGCCACATTCTCCAAGTGTACTCAATGACTGCATGATCAGCAAGCACGTCACCCAGATAATCAGGGATGTGACCCATTGAGCTCAGCCGTGGCTAACTACTGGAGTGCAGCGCGAGCCCTGAGGCAGTGCTGGTAAGTCATTGAATCTCTACACTGAGCCCTTGATAGTATACTAGTGATGTACTGCTTCATCCCATAGGCAGGGCTGGTGAACCAGTGATGTGAAGCGTGTGCCCAGTGATGGTAAACCAGTGATCTGCTGCATGTGGCTACTGGCAGGGCTGGGCACCCAGTGAAGCGCTGAACTTAGCCCAGTGATGGTAAACCAATGTTGTACTGCATGAGATCACAGGCCATGCTGATGAAGCAGTGAAGCAATGCACTGAACCCAGTGGCAATAGACCAGTGATTTCCTGCATCTGTCCACAGGCTGCGACATTGAACCATGTATGTGCCCTAAGCCAACCAGCCTGTTGATGGTGAGTTAGTGAAGTACTGCATGAACCAACAGCACTGACGGTGGACCAGTGATGTGAGGAACTTACCCCAGAGACAGTGACCTGTTGAAGTTCTGTGCGAGCAGATTGGCTTTGAGAGTGAATGAATAATTAGCAGCACTGAGCTCAGAGTTAGCGGACAAGTGCTGTGGTGCACGAACCCTCAGGCAGCATTGGTGAACCAATGATGTACAACATAGTGATGTGCAATATGAACCCACGGGCAGTGATGGAGAGGCAACCATGTGCTGCACTGAATTCAACGATGTTGAACCAGTGACTTTCTACATGAGCTGGGGTGGTGTTCTAGCAATGTGTAGCACTCAGTCTAGTGGGTAAGCAGGCACCATAAACGTGATCCTCAATTGCAGTCTAGGGCGTGATAGCACAATCTATTTCCACCAAACAGGTCTCCCAAGATATATCTACTATAGATGCTTTCAAGAACAGCTCAATGTCTGAAATACAAATAGTTTTCCTTTAAGGCTCATTTCCCCTGATGGCAGTGGAAGATTATGAATTGTGCATGATGTAAATGCACTATAACTCGACTATGAAAAGAAATCTCAAACTGACCTACAATCTTCCCTTAACTCAGAAGCGGGTCTTTAATGTTTCTGGCAGATACCAGCTCTTCTGTCCGCGCTGCATATTTTATTTATGTGTGATTCTCTAGCCGTATGAAAGTTTGATTGGGGCATGCGCTAACTGTGCAGTACCTGCTCATTTGCTTCATCGTTAAATATTTCGTAGTACAAATGGCTCTGCGGTGTTAACATACTTGATAGGGCTGCTTGTGCTTCCATGGCTGGTGGCCATTGTAGCAAAATTTTGGTCTAAGATGAACGGAAAGGAGTGGATTTGTCTAGAAGTTTGGTATTCCTCAAATTGGTTTTTCCCAATTTTCCCATCCTGCATCCTGGAGGATGAAGCATTTACTTATTTTCCACTTAGGGTCAGTGACTGGAAGGATATCCTCTCTGACCTTGCAAGGATGTGAATAATTTACAGGCCTCCAAAGTTCCATAATAAAGTCCCACCCAGAAATTTTATGCACGTGCAACGACGACCCTGATGGGTGAACATGCCTGTCGTAGAACCATAAGTGCAGTCCCTTCCGTCTACGTGTAGTTTTCTGCTTCCTGGAAGCCCTGATAGTCCGCCCAAATAAGTAAGTAACAGAGAAGAAGCAGGTAAAACGGTCAGAAAAGGATATACAAACCTCACAGATTAAACACAAAGAATATGTATACACTTTTCTAGCAGGAACTTCTAAAATCGATTTATAAAAAGGGCAAAAATTACATAGAGCACGGTATTGGGTTGTGAAAGGGAGCTGGAACGGGGTCAAGGAGAGTTTAGCAGCCATTTTGAAAGGGGCAGGACCTTGCCCGTTGCCTAGCACTGCTCGTGCACTCATGCAGCACGCCACTGGTTCATAATCAATGGCCTCGTTGCAACACTCACTAGCTCACAGCGCGGCACGTGGCTGACTCTTGTCTTTAATGAACCCGTCTGAAGACGACAGCCCACCTGTCGATAGCTGTGGCCGCCTGCTGCTGTGCAAGCCTTTCTGACTCCTGCCGCAATGTAATATTTATGTTTTATCGGCTGCCCACGGGTCACATCTTGTGTTTCACAACACAAGACGCCTGCTCATAAATCTTAAATAAACAGGACAGGGTCAGGCGGGAAAGTCGGCGAAGTCTGAACAAAGTGACAGTGATGCATGGCGGGAAAGAGCTCGTTGGTACACCTTGTGCCGGGCAGCTGGAGTGTGTGTGGGCATCCCACAACCATGCCACGCACTGCGTCCCTACTCTGCTGAAATTCTTTGTCAGATCTGTCAGGGGTCTGCACACACTTGCAGAATATTGAACACACCCCCCTTCCTCCTTACCTGCTGCAAATGCTAATCAGACCTACCTGAGATTGTCCCACCTATAACAGATGCTGTGTCCTCTGTCTGTGTACGCTTGTAAGCGTTCATCAGATCTCACTAGGGTCACCGTGCCCACCTAGATACAGACGCCCTCCTTACTTAGCCTGCTGTATGTGTTGATCAGACCTGCCTGTCCTTAATACCTGGAGGAGTCAGCCTTCACTATGTTCTAAGGTGAGGACAAACATGAATTTAACCATCCTTTCTTAGGGAGGCACTGCAAAGGGCTGTGCGTATTGAGTCAGTTGGCACGCGGACCTTTATTTATGAATGGAATAGTCTTTACTTCCTGGTAAGGGACCCTTAGGCGTTTGCACCTAGGCCACCCTGAATGGGCAGCGCCAATGTTAAGAGCGGGTCTGGCGGCAGCAGTGGCCCCAAACCAACAGTTGTGGCTTTAGTCGCTGTTAGGGGTTACTCCTTTGTTCACGGGCGCTTACTTACAAATAAGTAACTTCTGATGGAAGTCGGCGGGGTCTGTGGAGACTGGAGGCCGCTGTGGGTGTGCCCCAGGTAACCTCTTTTTGCAACGGACTGCAGCAACCTCCTGCCTAATGGTCCCTCGCTCTTTGGTGCTTTCCCGGGCTTTATCTACCAGCTCACACTGTTTTTCCACACACACACTGACCCTTCATTTTAAGCTCTGGTGGTGTTGTATTTCAATTTCTGCTTCACTGTTTTTGTTGTCGAGAGTGCTCTGATTGTGTTGATACATTGCTTTTGCCTCTTGTTGTGTTTGTGGGTCGGGTGGGCTCATGCTTAGCAGTGAGGCATCTAGGCACCTTGTAACCTAACATCATATATGTCATTCATCTGGCTATTCATTTGAATCTCAACGGGGCATTGCATCCTTAGTTCTGAACAGGGAACTGTGTTTGGATGCTGCAGCGGCTTCTGGCACTCTTTATAAGTGGGTGCTCCATTGTTGTGGCTCTTGGGGTGAGGAGAGATGCTGTCTTCGCCAGGGGATCAGGTTATGGCCCGGGTGCCTAGCCTCACCCCTCTGTCGAGTGACAGGGGGTCCTGCCGTGGATGCCCCTGGTATGGTATCTAGGTTTATTTCTGAGCGGGCCTTGCTCTTCCCTTGGGGAGCTGAGTAACCAGGATTCTGCTGGGTCTTCACAGTCATAGGTGGGGGCTCAGATTGGTTTTAATTAGCAGAAGGGATCTGGGGAGGAGTCTGACCATAAGCTCACAAAGTGATTGAGGATGGAGGATGGATAGGAATTGTGAAGTCTAGTTTACTTTGTATGAGACATTTAAAAGTTTATATGAATGTAACAACTATTTTTAAAAGCTTATTGAATGTTAAATATTTTTCCCTTAGAAATGTTTTTAAAAAATACGGCCTAAGAAACCACAAATATTGCTGTCCTGGGCTGTTCTTTTAAATTGTCCTTGCTCCTTGTCACCACAGTGCTCGGCGTGTCCCTCCCTATGAGACTTTAGCTAGGTTTCACTCACCTGCTGTGCGAAAATGTTCAAATTGAACATTCCTCATATGTAAACTTCTACTACTCTCATTACCCAGCTGCAGCTCCAGTTATTCCATTACTGTATCTTTGCCTTTGGCCTGGTATAGCGCTCCCCTGCTTTACCACAAATCTGTACATGCATACACGCATACATAAAAATACTTGTGCAGCTATCGCTGGAGGAAGTTGCAGCTTTGCTCCCAAGCATAGCAGGCCTCTATGAGGGACTAACCCCTAAACTCTTAGATAGATATGCTTTAAAAAATAGGTACTCATGAAGTTAGAGAGGCTACATTTTATTCTTAACAATTTACATGTTAAAGGCTGAAGACACGTATTTTACGAGGGTGAGTTGTGTCATTCTGAGCAGACAGAATTATAGTGGCAGGAAAGTGCCTGTTTCTCCACGCCAAATTTAGCAGCTTGCCTTGTGATGTAAAGCATCATTTTGTGTTGCACCTCCCCTATAGCTTGTAATGAATGATGCATCAACTTCTGCTTCTGCCTGGCTCCATCACTCCTTAAGAGATTTCTACCATCACATGACTCTTATCTTCAAGCCCTGTCAACCCATTCACCTGGTTGATTTGGAGGGTATTTTCAGCATTAGCAATCCTCCTAGAATGTTTCCTATATTAAGAAAGAAGGATAACTTAGCTATAGGGGATCATTTAAGATACAATGGAAGATCCGGTCCATCAGGCCTCCAGGTCAGCAGAGGCCATTACCTCCCCTTTCCAGGGAAAAGACCACCAGCTGCACTTAGAGATCCCTGTCAGGCAGGCAGGGATCTCAGTGCCTTCAGTGGAGCTGCTGCTGTTGTGGCTCCTTTAAAGTCAATGAAGCTTTGCCAAGCAGGCACCATATTTGATGTGCCACACTTTTTTTGTTTTTCTAGAACAAACTCTCAAAACAGGAGTTTAATCTCGAGAAACAAAAAATCAATGATTCCGATGCACGGGCTGTTGTCTCCCTCGGCATGAGGACCATTGAGTGATTTCTCTGTTCTGGACCACCATGCCTCGCCTGACTGCCGAGTGCAGGGAGATATAGCAATGTTTGCCCCTTTCTAAATAGGCAATTGGGCCATCAGATCAGAAGTTTCCTATGGCAGAGCCGTTGGAAACCCAACACTTACTGGACTAGAGCAGGGAGCCTGTGAGTTTGGCTGGGTGGAGCACCGCCGATTACCAGCAGTCCTTCCGCTCTGCCAAACTCTAACTGTGCTTAGTTCATAAATGTGGCTGAGAGGTGAAGTTTAAGATAATGGAGGCATTTGAACCTCCCTGCCAACACCAAACAATGGGTCTGATTTAGAGTTTTGCGGATGGATTATTCCCTCACAAACATGAAGGATATCCTGTCTGCCTTATAATTAAGGCTCCCTGTTTTCCGTTTTTACTGATTTTTACAGATAAATACAGACGGAACACCATTTATTTTCTTGTCTGTATTTATTTTTAAATGTGGATAAAAATGGAATTGGGTGCTTTTTGAGGATTCTAAATACACTTTGTCATGACTGCCAGGCCAATAACTGTGTGGATTGATAGGTAAGGGGGTTAAAAAAAAAAAGGAATTTTAGTAAAGAGGCTTAAACAGCAGTAGATATGCACAAGGCTGATACTGAAATGTGCATATTTTCATATAAGTGCATTGATTTATCTTCTGCGGGTGTTCATATCACTGAAACCTGGCAGGCATTCAAGAGTGACTACATATTTATTGGTTAAATAAATGCGGAAATATACCAGTTTCAGCTTTATTTTTTTCACAAAACTCATAATAAATATGGATAAATACAGTTAAAGTTGACAAAAAATAAATATGGATAAATACAGACGGAAATGTAAAAAAAATAAATACCATAAAACCGGGAGCCCTACTTATAAGTGACATAGAATGTAATGCAATTGTAATACGGCAGATGGAATATGCGTTACGTTTGTGACAGAGTCACCCATCCACCAAAATGCCAATCAGGCCCTATGTCTTCAGAAGGCATCACTGCAGATTTCCTCCTTCAATAAGACGGAGTGACCACTGACGCCGTTCATGCCACACTCCATAAGAGACGCAAAGTACTTAATTGCAAGGTTTAAATGGATGGACACGCACCCCGAGATCTTCGAACATTTCTCAGCTGAAGTGACACTCTGTCCCCTATAGCAGATGCTGACTTAGCCATGTAGGGCTGCATGTCCAGAGAGCGGCAGGCGTTCCTGTTTGCCAGAGCACAACATATTTCAATAAGCATGAGATATTGTTTTGAGCGGTTTAATAAAGCATCACACTGATGTTGCCCTGAGCAGAGGCGTCTGAATTACACACTTCAGCAGCTCAATTAGCAGCACAGCGCACAGCTTTGTTCGTGAGCTGATCTGCGCTTACTGCCCATTTTTCAGCAAGATAAATATGACACACGCCAAGATTTCCCTGAAGTAAATATTGTAAATAATAAAAGACTCTGCCAAGAAAAGCTGAGAAATGACTTCATCCTCCAGGCCTCGTTGTACTGCAGTGTTAAAGCTGACCAGGGCCTCTGTTCCGTAGCACACAGAGCTGGCCACATTCTAACTGATGCGGTCTCTTGCATCAATACCGCTCTTACCTTCAACCAGAACAAAGACCACTTTCTACCAAACCAAGCCTTCCAAAGCAAGGGCACAGATATTCAAAAGAACAAAGACCACTTTCTACCTGACCAAGTCTACCAAAGCAAGGCCACAGATATTCAAAAGAACAAAGACCACTTTCTACCAAACCAAGCCTACCAAAGCAAGGGTACAGATATTCGAAAGAACAAAGAGCATTTTCTACCCAAACCACGCCTACCAAAGCAAGGGCACAGATATTCAAAAGAACAAAGACCACTTTCTACCAAACCAAGCCTTCCATAACAAGGGCACAGATATTCAAAAGAACAAAGAGCACTTTCTACCCAAACCACGCCTACCAAAGCAAGGGCACAGATATTCAAAAGAACAAAGACCACTTTCTACCAAACCAAGCCTTCCATAACAAGGGCACAGATATTCAAAAGAACAAAGACCACTTTCTACCAAACCACGCCTTCCAAAGCAAGGGCACAGATATTTGAAAGAACAAAGACCACTTTCTACCTAACCAAGCCTTCCAAAGCAAGGGCACAGATATTTGAAAGAACAAAGACCACTTTCTACCTAACCAAGCCTACCAAAGCAAGGGCACAGATATTCAAAAGAACAAAGACCACTTTCTACCAAACCAAGCCTACCAAAGCAAGGGCACAGATATTCGAAAGAACAAAGACCACTTTCCACCAAACCAAGCCTTCCAAAGCAAGGGCACAGATATTTAAAAGAACAAAGACCACTTTCTACCTAAACAAGCCTACCAAAGCAAGGGCACAGATATTCAAAACAACAACGAACACTTTCTACCCAAACCACGCCTACCAAAGCAAGGTCACATATATATTCAAAGGAACAAAGACCACTTTCTACCTAACCAAGTCTACCATAGCAAGGCCTCAGATATTCAAAAGAACAAAGACCGCTTTCTACCAAACCACGCCTACCAAAGCAAGGGCACAGATATTCAAAAGAACAAAGACCACTTTCTACCTAACCAAGCCTATCAAAGCAAGGGCACATATATTCAAAAGAACAAAGACCACTTTCTACCAAGCCTACCAAAGCCAAGGGCACAGATATTCGAAAGAACAAAGACCACTTTCTACCCAAACCACACCTACTAAAGCAAGGGCACAGATATTCAAAAGAACAAAGACCACTTTCTACCAAACCAAGCCTACCAAAGCAAGGACACAGATATTCAAAGGAACAAAGACATCTTTCTACCCAAACCAAGCCTACCAAAGCAAGGGCACAGATAAGGGTGCATCCACATAAGTTCCTTCAGGTCTTCTCCTATACCAGTTACAGGGATCCATTCTTACTTTGTTAGTGCTCAGTTATTACTTACAGCCACTGAGAGATCTAGTCATTCAGTTTGATGACAATATTCATCACTTGTAGCAATTGATGTAATAGGAAGTTGTCATCCATCACCTGTGAAATTGCCTCTCATAGTACAGAGCATGGATGGTTGCAGACAGTCTTAATTCAGCTCATTCAAAACAGAGTTTCTTATATTTACTCTGGTAGGATAGACCTAGCGTTTCAGTTCTGGTTGTCCACTCATGTTGGTCACCTCTGCCAGGTCTCCTTTTTACCTTCGTGACTCAATTTTGACAATGCAGGAACAGTGTGGCAATAAATTCAACCTTTTTTCCGCCTCCTCTTTGCAGATGGCTGTTCAATCACTCATGCTTTCCAATATTGATGGAGGGAATGTTTGGACCATTGACCTTCTGAAATGTGCCCCGTTTCTCTTGGGGACCATGTTACCATCTGCTGCCTGCTTCATCATGAGATCAAAGATGTCTGAACAAATTTTGTACTCTAAGTCAGACCTTCTAAGCTTTGGCTACTAGATTGTGATATTCTTTTCCACTGCTAATAAAATTCGTCCTGTCTCTCTTGATCTTTTAAAAGGAACGAAAGACGCTATTTTCGATAAATACCTGCTACAATATCCAATATGTTGATATTTGCTGTTGTGCACGATTGAAGTTCGTTGTATATTGTAATTTGATTGGTATACTGTTAGTATTTTTCGTATTGTTTAGCAGCACTCCATTAGGCAACTGGCAAGAGCTATTCTTTATAAAACTTAAAATAAAGGAAGGAAATTATTTCACCTACATCATGCTTATTGCAGAGCCTGGCCTGTAGGTATCTACTTTTTTCATGGGAACCTGTTGTGGTCTCCAGTGTGTGGTCATTGAGCTTATACTTGCTGAGCGTCTGTCTCTATTATGCATCCCTGGCAGAGCTAGGATGAGCTGTAATCCTTGTTAATGATTTATAACAGTCAAACTATTGCTCATCTCTAGTGTCCTCCCCCTTGCATGATGTTGGCTCTTGAGGGCTGTCAGAAGATCTTTGAGTCCAACACCTTCCTGGAAAGGAGTAGTGATGTGAAAGGCAATGCTCCACAGGCTGGCTGGTGTTTATGGGGGACTCTAAGCTTTGATATGTGTTTTATGCTTTTGCTCATTGAGGGGCATATTATCAAGAACGGCGTTAAAATTATCGCCGGTTTAGCAACAGAAAACTGCCGCTAAAGCGGCGATAATGGGCTTGATAATATGCCCTGGAGAATTCCAATAGAAGCCCATGTTCACACCAGAACATGGACTTCTATTGGAATTCTCAAGGGCATATTATCAAGCCCATTATCGCCGCTTTAGCGGCAGTTTTCTGCCGCTAAACCGGCGATCATTTTTAACGCCGTTCTTGATAATATGCCCCCGAGTGTCTGTTTGTGCAGTGAATCTGTGTTTTCTTTTACTCCTGTCTTGTCTCTCAAAGCCTAATAACAAGAGGAAACTTCCTACATTTGTTTTATGTTCATTGATAAGGTAATTTCTGTGGCCACATTAT
Source organism: Calotriton arnoldi (assembly GCA_963921515.1). Lineage (NCBI taxonomy): Eukaryota > Metazoa > Chordata > Amphibia > Caudata > Salamandridae > Calotriton > Calotriton arnoldi. Next base: position 1,497,275 of record CAWUFW010002105.1, read on the forward strand.
ATACTATTGCAAAGCTGTAGTTGAAGTATTTATATGGGTGGTTTGTCCCAGTTTGGACCAATCCATCACTTATACAGCCCTAGCACACCTCTTGCCCAAATAAGCCCACCTCCCTTTCACACTAGACCCACTTTTTAAATTAACTAAGCCCAACTTCTAAACAAACCAAGGCCACTGCCTAAACAAGTGAAGCCTCACCAAAGAAAATGAGCAACCCCAACTCACCCTTCCCAAATTCAAACTTCACTGTGAGCACATCGGCAAATATATTTATGAGGGAGTGGCTTGTCTGAGATGCTTGTTCATGATATTGTGCAGAGGGCAAGGGAAGTAGTCTATTGCTTTCATGGGCTCCCTCTCTGGCCTGCTTTGGCTTCTCTCTAACAATGTACCTTGATGTCTAATGCTCTGCCAGGCGCACATTCCTGTGACCCTCCACTTCTTGGCTTCCAATTCCTTCCCTTTGCTGCTCTCTCCTGGGCTCTCCTCTGACCCCTTCCCTCTCATGCTTTCATCACTCCTCCCTATCTATTGGTGAAACGTCTAAGGCCAGAAACATTCAACATAGTATTGCTCTCTTTGGTGAGATACTTGCATTTGGAGGAAACCAGTTCTCATCAATACTCTGCTCTCATTCTCTCTATCTATCCCATCCTTTCTCTCTTCTTGGTTCTCTCCTGCTCCATCTAAGCAGTTTGAGGCAAAATTGAGGTTACATAAAATGCTGTGCATATTTACAAACAAAAACAAAATGTTACCTTCTTCTCATTGCATCGTTTGTAATTATCCTGGCTCTTTCCCCATTAGGCCTGAGGTATCATCACTTGGATGTGAATTGAATTTAAGACTTCACAGGTAGCCAATGGTGTGATTTCAATGCCGGCTTCACGAGGTTTTGCTTCCTGTGATTGTGACAGTGTTTGGCAGCCTGGCTCCAACATTAAGTAGTCTGCCCATTAACAACTTGTGAAGGCCTCTTGATATCATATTGCAGTAGTTAGGTCGTACCATTACCAAGTCTTGAGTTAGCTTGAAGGACTGAAATGATTTTTCAGAGCATGGGCAATTGCAAATTGACACATTCTACATACAGCTGGACTGATCCGGGGGTAAAAATAAACAACAACAAGATTTTACTTCCAAACTAATCCCACCTCCTGACCAAATTGATTCCACATCCTCCCCTGACACACAGACACCGACCCCAACTTCTACCACAGTACAGCCCACCCTTTCCTAAGTATATCACCCTCTTAACTAATTCAGCCCACCATCTATCGTAGTAAACTCACCTCTATTAACCAACATGTAGCTAAACTAAGAAGACAAACAAGCTGGGTACAAAACTTTGTAAAGCTGTATTTGGTTCAAATCTTTCAGTTCATTCATCCTAGACTATTCATTGACTCTTCTTAGCAATGACTAGAAGTTTTTTCACTGCTCTAGTTGCAGAGTGGAGTCAAACTTTATGCCTACTCGAGTGGCACATTTCTAACACAATGGGACCCTAGAATCAGCCATGGTTTCATTTCCTTGTCGCCTATCAGGCTTCTCCATGAAACCATCTTGGGAAAGGGGCAGACAAAACACCAACACATATGCCACCCTTTTCCCAGCATAACAAGTCAGGGAATGAGCACTGACATGGCTCAGCCCTAGAATCTTCACATCAGGCTTTGCTGAAGTCACAGGTCTTAATGGCACCCAAAATTAGCTCTAAGTGCTGGCCCTACACCAGTGAATTGTTTGGTCGAAAAGGGCACTGTCACACATCTATATGCACCAATCAGAAATAGAGGGAAGTCTTTCACTTCAAATGGTAGCTGCCTCAACATCTGGCGGGAGGAGGTTCTTTGTGGGAGCATGGGGAAGCCGAAGGATCTTTCACACCCGCCATGTATGACTGTATCTTGGTAGTAATGCATGCTATGCTGAAATGAACAACTGCGGAGCTTGTGCAAGTCAGCCATTGACTATAGACGCAAACCTGGCATATAGACGGCTTTGTTAGACACTGGATCTGTTACTGAAGAGGGAGTCTGCCGAACACACTCACACAAACACTGCGCTTCCAAACGTTTTTCCACTCCAAGAATTTATTAATATTTTTGAATAACACAAAATGAATTACAACATCAAATGATAATACTTAAAACTCGAAAAACACTATTTTAGTGAGAATAGAAACATTACATAATACATAAAAAAGAAAAGCAAACACAATCAGAATACATTGTTCAGAAAATTCATCGAAAAGAAGTCATCGGGATAAACTCATAAATTTTGTGTTAGATAAAGGAGATGTGGCTACACATTTATATTCTTTTGTAAAACTAACCCACTCCCGCCAAGCACGATAGGATAAACTAGCTGAAGGCTGCCAGTAAAAAGTGATGATAGATTTAACTCCCACAGCCATTAATGTGTGAGTCATTGACATGCTGCTTATTTTAGAAAAGATGTCAAGCCTTTAGCCTTATAGGCAATATGTGAATATAACAGATCTTACGTGTTGGAACATTTTTGACTTTGCACATTTTGAAACGGATTCAGCAAAAGCCCCTTTTTCTTGGGCTTGGCCTTTGGTTAAAACTTACAATCAATTTGCATTTAATGGAAATGCAGGTAACACAGGCCTCAGAGATACAGTGCATACATACATGCAACCCATATAGGGTGAATGTTTAAAATTAGCTGCCACAAACCTGAGTTATATGTAGCCCAGCTATAAAGTTACTTTTTATTGAAACAGTATCTATTATATACCTCAAGACATGAGTTTAAAGGAACCTTCCGAGGCAATTCATATGTGCTCAATTAAAAATGTCTGGATTACAGAGCCTGCAATTAGCTTCAAAGTAATCGTCAAAAATGAAACAAATTTCATGCACACTACCCCTCTGGGCGTTTATTCTCACAGTATTGTCTTTGTGTGTCTGAGTAATTAATATGAATTATATGAAATTCATCAGGAACTGGTTTGACTCAGTTCAAGACTGCTCAAATTAAAAAAAATCGAAAATGAATTCAAAGACACAAATTGTCTCGAAGTATTTCAGATGTGACATTCAAAATTATTTTGTTTTCAAGTTTGAGTGTTTATTATTGCAAGATTTTTGATGTAAGACTACCCTGTTGGTGTTTATACGTCTGTGAATATGTAGTGTGTGTGTGTGTGTGTGTGTGTGTGTGTGTGTGTGCTTATCTCTTTGGGCCTGTGTGTATGTGCATGAGGTTGTCTTAGCGTGTTGTATGATGTGTGGGGTGCGTATGTGTGGGGGGAAGGGTATTCCGGGTGGCCAGATGGAGCCCATGTCCTAGCCACAGATTGGCATTTGGTCTGGTAGGCACCACCTATGGTGCAGGAGAGGTTGTAGAGCAGCGGTGCTGCCCTGCTGGAACTAGGGGCGCCGGGGGGTGCTGCAGCACCCACAGTAACCCTGAAGAACGGCAGGTGAAGAAAAAACACAATAAAAGAGGTCCATGGAGTGATTTCCTTCTACATCATTTGCTGTGTTTTCAAAGGCAGGTGAAAATATCCGGCAAAGTCTTCTGACAGCTGCTGGGGAATATTTTAACATAGATCCCTAACGTTTATTTTCCTTTCTCTGACTGCAAGCTGTCCTTGCACCTTGTGACAATATCCCTGTAATGCAGGCATGTATGAAAAGAAGCTACATCATAAAAGATTTTTTAAAACAGAGGTAAATAAAAAAAATTGTAACAAAAAAAACGATTAAAGTAAGTTCAGGTAATCCATTTTCTTTATATCCTATTGTCATTTAAAATCAACACAGTTGCGAAACCAAAAGTCACCCGGGCAATTCAAAGGCATTTTCAGCCAAAAACATAGTTTTCTTACTTAAAATGTCAGTTTTGACACCTGCCAGGAATTCACAAAAGGAATCAGTTTACTACAAAGGATTTCTTCGCTGGCGCTGTCCCAGCACCACCGCTGTGGAGTGCCAGGACTGCACGGGGACCTTTCTCCATCTGAAGGCCTCACTCTGTGAACAGAACAGGGGGCTTGGCTTCTGGAATACCTTCTCCCTTCTGGAGATCTGAACTGCACCAAAGGGGCAGGGTGCCACATGCAAACACTCTGCTCCTTCTCAAACCAAAGTTCACATTTCGGCACCAATGCAGAAGGCAAGCAGGTGCCCCATAAATGTATTCATCAGGTAACAGGGGCATCGATCTGCTGTCGGGTGCCTTCTGGATCAAAGTGAAGACAAGTACCTAGGTCTTTAAAATGTGTGTAAACTGGGGCTGTGGATAGTTCTGCTGTGCTGTGCATATGTTTGTAAGACCTATGTAATATGGGGTGTCTTTCTGCTGCCCAGCACCTAAGTTAACAGACTAATATCTGGGTAATCTAAGGGGAAGTTCTTGAGTGACCTGTGGGATGTCGCTTCTGCCCCATACCCAGCTCTGTGCATTCTGTGTAACCTGAGGTCTACCTTTGTTATTCGAGGCTTTAGGGCCTAATCTAGAGTTTGGTTGATGCAGGACACCAGCCCAAAACTGCAGCATTACTGTCATGTTTAGAGCAGAGAGATTCCTACTCACTCTCCATAGGGCTAACAGAACATCTGCCTTTTTTGACAGATGACACGCATCTGACAAACTCTAAATCAGGCACCGAGGGGTCTTTGAAAGAATGGTGGTGGTTCGCCAGGTTGGTGGTGGCCCTCACCTCCCCCTTTCTGATGGGAATCCACCTGCCATAGTCAGAGATCCCCAACTGACAGGCAGAGATCTCTGTCCTTTCAATGGAGCCACAGTTGAAGGCAGTGAAGCTTCCTGCACAGGCGCCATGTTGGATGTGCCTGTTGTTGTGTTTTGTTCACGTGGTGGACAAGCCAATATATATGGGGTTTCCGACTGCAGAGCCAGTGCCTTCCGAGGCCCGAATCTTCCCCCAACACTGAATGGAGTATGGGAACTGCAAGTATAGTGGGGTGGAAGCAATGTCCATATTAGTCTTTAACTTGAGCTAAATCTTTCTGTCTTAGCACCCAGCCTGAACTGTGTATTCTGAGAGACATCTTCGCTGCCACTGGCTCCCGCCTAGATTATCTGGCACCAGTGGCGTAGCAAGGTCAGGTGGTACCCGGTGCGCAAAATTTCTTGTCACTCTCCCTTTGAGAAACGCTGCTCTAATACAACTCACAGTGATGAAGCCAGCAGATTGCCTTCATGCAAGATACACACAGCGCGACGACGCAAAGCAGGAAAGATGTACCGCTATTCTACTCCCGCTTGTTGAGGTTAATTAATTGTCAGACAAGGTTATTAAACTCGTTTTAAATAATATTATTTTTTCAAAAAAAAAGTGTTGTGAGCCCCAAATTTTTATTTTATTTTAAAAACACATATTTTTGCCATTTTGTCACCCCCCTCAGTGATGACACCCAGGGCGGCCCGCACCCACTGCACCCCCCTTCCTACGCCACTGTCTGGCACCCGAGGTACAGCTCTGTTGTCCGAGGCATGAGTTTGTCTGTACAATCCCCACACCAAGCTTACTCATTGGAGTAGGTCCTTCCCGTGGACATCTCCCATGGAGCCTCCCATCAAATGAGCAAACTCACAACTGCAGACAAGCTGTGCACCAAAGCGCCAAGAGGACAAGTAATTGGCGAGCACATGCTGTATAAAAACCTAACACCACACAACTACACAAAGCACAGCTTATGTATTAGAGGAATAGGACACTTTACTTACTGCGCACGCGTTTAAAACGCGTGCCATTACCCTGCATATTTTACACCGCAAAATCTTTTACAATGCAGGGCTTTACAACGCAATCCATTACAACGCATTCCCCATTACAACGCAATTTACTATTCTAACTCCACCGTGGCTTTGCTTTGGGCATTGCGTTGTAATGGTTTGCGGTGTAAAGCCCTGCGTTGTAAAAGATTTTGCGAAGTAAAAAATTCGGGGTAATGGCATGCGTTGTAACGCATTCGTCGTAAAGGATGTGTTCCGTATTAGAGGTGTGACTCTGTAACATGTCACCTGTCACAGGGTGGAAATTGGACCATATGAACACAGAATCTGAGCCCATGTGTTCTACCCATTATCTGCCCACATGTGATGTACACAGCCTACATGGGCTCCAGTCTCATCACTCTTTGCGCATATTCTGGCCCGTGTGTGTACCCCTCAGGTCTTGCTGAATTGTCTTTCTATTTCGTCTGCAGTTTGTCTGGTCTGTTGGTGTCTGTTTTATTTACACACTCCATTCTCTGAGAATAACTGAATGTTTTCTCATGTTCCGCCCCTCGCCTCCTCCCAGTTTGAGAAAGGCAGTCACATTTGCTCTGTTCAAGCGCTTCAAATTGTGAATGTCTTTGCCATGTTTTCCTGCCTTCTTTGCCTGCAGTACACACAAGATTAGAGTCTGCCTTTCCTAGAAGGCCTGTCCGGCCATCAAGGAGCTTTTAGTTTAGGTTTTCTAACAGCAGTTTTACGGCGCGCTGTGAGAAAGGAAAGATGCTGTTGTGTGGAGACAAGTAATGTATGGAGTCGGGGAGAAACCATTGTGGTACATATATCCCAGTCTGTAGAATGAGTGGAGCTGCTTGGCGTCTGTCATGTGGTAATAAGGTTTACTCCTGTGAAGCGAAGGTCAGCATGAAGGTGAGGTCTGAGGCTCCAGTGAAGAATATGAGCACAGCACGACTGGTATGTAAATGGGAGAGACTCAGCTGAAGTGCATGAGGGCAGTATCACGATAATGCATGAGACTCCAGTGAAATGTATGAGAGCAGCATCACGATAATGCATGAGACTCCAGTGCAGCAGATGAGAGCAGTATCACGATAATGCATGAGACTCCAGTGAAATGTATGAGGGCAGTATCACGATAATGCATGAGACTCCAGTGAAGTGCATGAGGGCAGTATCACGATAGTGCATGAGACTCCAGTGCAGCAGATGAGAGCAGTATCACGATAATGCATGAGACTCCAGTGCAGCAGATGAGAGCAGTATCTCGATAATGCATGAGACTCCAGTGAAATGTATGAGAGCAGCATCACGATAATGCATGAGACTCTAGTGAAATGTATGAGAGCAGCATCACGATAATGCATGAGACTGCAGTGCAGCAGATGAGAGCAGTATCTCGATAATGCATGAGACTCCAGTGAAATGTAAGAAAGCAGTTTCACAATAATGCATGAGACTCCAGTGCAGCAGATGAGAGCAGTATCACGATAATGCATGCGACTCCAGTGCAGCAGGTGAGAGCAGTATCACAATAATGATTGAGACTCCAGTGCAGCGGATGAGAGCAGTATCACGATAATGAATGAGACTCCAGTGCAGCGGATGAGAGCAGTATCATGATAATGCATGCGACTCCAGTGCAGCAGATGAGAGCAGTATCACGATAATGATTGAGACTCCAGTGCAGCGGATGAGAGCAGTATCACGATAATGAATGAGACTCCAGTGCAGCGGATGAGAGCAGTATCATGATAATGGATGAGACTCCAGTGCAGCGGATGAGAGCAGTATCACAATAGTGCATGAGACTCCAGTGAAATGTATGACAGCAGCATCACGATAATGCATGAGACTCCAGTGCAGCAGATGAGAGCAGTATCACGATAATGCATGAGACTCCAGTGCAGCGGATGAGAGCAGTATCACGATAGTGCATGAGACTCCAGTGAAGCACGTGAGAGCAGCAACACTCATATGGAAATGAATGAGACTCCAGTGAAGCGGATGAGAGCAGTATCATGATAATGCATGAGACTCCAGTGAAGCGGATGAGAGCAGTATCACGATAATGCATGAGACTCCTGTGAAATGTATGAGAGCAGTATCACGATAATGCATGAGACTCCAGTGCAGCGAATGAGAGCAGTATCACAATAATGCATGAGACTCCAGTGCAGCGGATGAGAGCGGTATCATGCTAATGAATGAGACTCCAGTGCAGCGGATGAGAGCAGTATCACGATAATGAATGAGACTCCAGTGCAGCGGATGAGAGCAGTATCACGATAATGAATGAGACTCCAGTGCAGCAGATCAGAGCAGTATCACGATAATGCATGAGACTCCAGTGAAGCAAATGAGAGCAGTATCATGATAATGAATGAGAATCCAGTGAAATGTATGAGAGCAGTATCACAATAATGCATGAGACTCCAGTGCAGCGGATGAGAGCAGTATCATGATAATGCATGAGACTCCAGTGCAGCGGATGAGAGCAGTTTCATGATAATGAATGAGACTCCAGTGCAGCGGATGAGAGCAGTATCACGATAATGAATGAGACTCCATGTGCAGCGGATGAGAGCAGTATCACGATAATGAATGAGACTCCAGTGCAGCGGATGAGAGCAGTTTCACGATAATGCATGAGACTCCAGTGCAGCGTATGAGAGCAGTATCATGATAAAGAATGAGACTCCAGTGCAGCGAATGAGAGCAGTATCACGATAATGAATGAGACTCCAGTGCAGCGGATGAGAGCAGCAGCACTGATATGGAAATGAGTGAGACTCCAGTGAAATGCATGAGAGCAGTATCACAATAATGAATGAGACTCCAGTGCAGCGGGTGAGAGCAGTATCACGATAATGCATGAGACTCCAGTGAAGTGAATGAGAGCAGTATCATGATAATGAATGAGAATCCAGTGAAATGTATGAGAGCAGTATCACGATAATGCATGAGACTCCAGTGCAGTGGATGAGAGCAGTATCACGATAATGCATGAGACTCCAGTGCAGCGGATGAGAGCAGTATCACGATAATGCATGAGACTCCAGTGCAGCAGATGAGAGCAGTATCATGATAATGAATGAGACTCCAGTGCAGCGGATGAGAGCAGTATCACGATAATGAATGAGACTCCAGTGAAGCGGATGAGAGCAGTATCATGATAATGCATGAGGCTCCAGTGAAGCGGATGAGAGCAGAATCACGATAATGCATGAGACTCCAGTGAAATGTATGAGAGCAGTATCACGATAATGCATGAGACTCCAGTGCAGAGGATGAGAGCAGTATCACAATAAAGCATGAGACTCCAGTGCAGCGGATGAGAGCAGTATCATGATAATGAATGAGACTCCAGTGCAGCGGATGAGAGCAGTATCACGATAATAAATGAGACTCTAGTGCAGCGGATAAGAGCAGTATCACGATAATGAATGAGACTCCAGTGCAGCAGATCAGAGCAGTAGCACGATAGTGCATGAGACTCCAGTGAAGCACGTGAGAGCAGCAACACTCATATGGAAATGAATGAGACTCCAGTGAAATGTATGAGAGCAGTATCACGATAATGCATGAGACTCCAGTGCAGCAGATGAGATCAGTATCATGATAATGAATGAGAATCCAGTGCAGCGGATTGCAGTATCACGATAATGAATGAGACTCCAGTGCAGCGGATGAGAGCAGTATCATGATAATGCATGAGACTTCAGTGAAATGTATGAGAGCAGTATCACAATAGTGCATGAGACTCCAGTGAAATGTATATGAGCAGTATTATGATAATGTGTGACACTCCAGTGCCGCGGATGAGAGCAGTATCATGATAATGAATGAGACTCCAGTACAGGGGATGAGAGCAGTATCACGATAATGAATGAGACTCCAGTGCAGCGGATGAGAGTAGTATCACGATAATGAATGAGACTCCAGTGCAGCGGATGAGAGCAGTATCACCATAATGAATGAGACTCCAGTGCAGCAGATGAGAGCAGTATCACGATAATGAATGAGACTCCAGTGAAGCGGATGAGAGCAGTATCATGATAATGCATGAGACTCCAGTGAAGCGGATGAGAGCAGTATCACGATAATGCATGAGACTCCTGTGAAATGTATGAGAGCAGTATCACGATAATGCATGAGACTCCAGTGCAGCGAATGAGAGCAGTATCACAATAATGCATGAGACTCCAGTGCAGCGGATGAGAGCAGTATCATGATAATGAATGAGACTCCAGTGCAGCGGATGAGAGCAGTATCACGATAATGGCTGAGACTCCTGTGCAGCAGATCAGAGCAGTATCACGATAATGCATGAGACTCCAGTGAAGCAAATGAGAGCAGTATCATGATAATGAATGAGAATCCAGTGAAATATATGAGAGCAGTATCACAATAATGCATGAGACTCCAGTGCAGCGGATGAGAGCAGTATCATGATAATGCATGAGACTCCAGTGCAGCGGATGAGAGCAGTTTCATGATAATGAATGAGACTCCAGTGCAGCGGATGAGAGCAGTTTCATGATAATGAATGAAACTCCAGTGCAGCGGATGAGAGCAGTATCACGATAATGAATGAGACTACATGTGCAGCGGATGAGAGCAGTATCACGATAATGAATGAGACTCCAGTGCAGCGGATGAGAGCAGTTTCACGATAATGCATGAGACTCCAGTGCAGCATATGAGAGCAGTATCATGATAAAGAATGAGACTCCAGTGCAGCGAATGTGAGCAGTATCACGATAATGAATGAGACTCCAGTGCAGCGGATGAGAGCGGTATCACGATAATGTATGAGACTCCAGTGCAGCGGATGAGAGCAGCAGCACTGATATGGAAATGAGTGAGACTCCAGTGAAATGCATGAGAGCAGTATCACAATAATGAATGAGACTCCAGTGCAGCGGGTGAAAGCAGTATCACGATAATGCATGAGACTCCAGTGAAGTGAATGAGAGCAGTATCATGATAATGAATGAGAATCCAGTGAAATGTATGAGAGCAGTATCACGATAATGCGTGAGACTCCAGTGCAGTGGATGAGAGCAGTATCATGATAATGCATGAGACTCCAGTGCAGCGGATGAGAGCAGTATCACGATAATGCATGAGACTCCAGTGCAGCGGATGAGAGCAGTATCATGATAATGAATGAGACTCCAGTGCAGCGGATGAGAGCAGTATCACGATAATGAATGAGACTCCAGTGAAGCGGATGAGAGCAGTATCACCATAATGAATGAGGCTCCAGTGAAGCGTATGAGAGCAGAATCACGATAATGCATGAGACTCCAGTGAAATGTATGAGAGCAGTATCACGATAATGCATGAGACTCCAGTGCAGCGGATGAGAGCAGTATCACAATAATGCATGAGACTCCAGTGCAGCGGATGAGAGCAGTATCATGATAATGAATGAGACTCCAGTGCAGCGGATGAGAGCAGTATCACGATAATAAATGAGACTCCAGTGCAGCGGATAAGAGCAGTATCACGATAATGAATGAGACTCCAGTGCAGCGGATCAGAGCAGTATCACGATAATGCATGAGACTCCAGTGAAGCGAATGAGAGCAGTATCATGATAATGAATGAGAATCCAGTGAAATGTATGAGAGCAGTATCACAATAATGCATGAGACTCCAGTGCAGCGGATGAGAGCAGTATCATGATAATGCATGAGACTCCAGTGCAGCGGATGACAGCAGTTTCATGATAATGAATGAGACTCCAGTGCAGCGGATGAGAGCAGTATCACGATAATGAATGAGACTCCATGTGCAGCGGATGAGAGCAGTATCACGATAATGAATGAGACTCCAGTGCAGCGGATGAGAGTAGTTTCACGATAATGCATGAGACTCCAGTGCAGCATATGAGAGCAGTATCATGATAAAGAATGAGACTCCAGTTCAGCGGATGAGAGCAGTATCACGATAATGAATGAGACTCCAGTGCAGCGGATGAGAGCGGTATCACGATAATGCATGAGACTCCAGTGCAGCGGATGAGAGCAGCAGCACTGATATGGAAATGAGTGAGACTCTAGTGAAATGCATGAGAGCAGTATCACAATAATGAATGAGACTCCAGTGCAGCGGGTGAGAGCAGTATCACAATAATTCATGAGACTCCAGTGAAGTGAATGAGAGCAGTATCATGATAATGAATGAGAATCCAGTGAAATGTATGAGAGCAGTATCACGATAATGCATGAGACTCCAGTGCAGCGGATGAGAGCAGTATCATGATAATGCGTGAGACTCCAGTGCAGCAGATGAGAGCAGTATCACGATAATGCATGAGACTCCAGTGCAGCAGATGAGAGCAATATCATGATAATAAATGAGACTCCAGTGCAGCGGATGAGAGCAGTATCACGATAATAAATGAGACACCAATGCAGCGGATGAGAGCAGTATCACGATAATGCATGAGACTCCAATGCAGCAGATGAGAGCAGTATCACGATAATGAATAAGACTCCAGTGCAGCGTATGAGAGCAGCATCACGATAATGAATGAGACTCCAGTTCAGCGGATGGAAGCAGTATCATGATAATGCATGAGACTCCAATGAAATGTATGAGAGCAGTATCACAATAGTGCATGAGACTCCAGTGAAATGTATGAGAGCAGTATTATGATAATGCGTGACACTCCAGTGCAGCGGATGAGAGCAGTATCATGTTAAGGAATGAGACTCCAGTGCAGCGGATGACAGCAGTATCACGATCATGAATGAGACTCCAGTGCAGCGTATGAGAACAGTATCACGATAATGAATGAGACTCCAGTGCAGCGGATGAGAGCAGTATCATGATAATGAATGAGACTCCAGTGCAGCGGATGAGAGCAGTGTCACGATAATGAATGAGACTCCAGTGCAGCGGATGAGAGCAGTATCACGAAAATGAATGAAACTCCAGTGCAGCGGTGAGAGCAGTATCACGATAATGCATGAGACTCCAGTGAAGCGGATGAGAGCAGTATCACGATAATGAATGAGACTCCAGTGAAATGTATGCGAGCAGTATCACGATAATGCATGAGACTCCAGTGTAACGGTTGAGAGCTGTATCACGATAATGCATGAGACTCCAGTGCAGCGGATGAGAGCAATATCATGATAAAGAATGAGAGTCCAGTGCAGCGGATGAGAGCAGCATCACGATAATGAATGAGTCTCCAGTGCAGCGGATAAGAGCGGTATCACGATAAAGCATGAGACTCCAGTGAAGCACATGAGAGCAGCAGCACTGATATGGAAATAAGTGAGACTCCAGTGCAATGCATGAGAGCAGTATCACGATAATGAATGAGACTTCAGTGCAGCGGGTGAGAGCAGTATCACGATAATGCATGAGAGTCCAGTGAAGCGAATGAGAGCAGTATTATGATAATGAATGACACTCCAGTGCAGCGGATGAGAGCAGTATCACGATAATGCATGAGACTCCTGTGCAGCGGATGAGAGCAGTATCATGATAATGCATGAGACTCCAGTGCAGCGGATGAGAGCAGTATCACGATAATGCATGAGACTCCAGTGCAGCAGATGAGAGCAGTATCATGATAGTGAATGAGACTCCAGTGCAGCGGACGAGAGCAGTATCACGATAATAAATGAGACTCCAATGCAGCGGATGAGAGCAGTATCACGATAATGCATGAGACTCCAGTGCAGCAGATGAGAGCAGTATCTTGATAATGAATGAGACTCCAGTGCAGTGGATGAGAGCAGTATCATGATAATGAATGAGACTCCAGTGCAGCGGATGAGAGCAGTATCATGATAATGAATGAGACTCCAGTGCAGCGGATGAGAGCAGTATCACGATAATGTATGAGACTCCAGTGCAGCAGATGAGAGCAGTATCATGATAATGAATGAGACTCCAGTGCAGCGGATGAGAGCAGTATCACGATAATGCATGAGACTCCAGTGCAGCAGATGAGAGCAGCATCATGATAATGAATGAGACTCCAGTGCAGCGGATGAGAGCAGTATCACGATAATGCATGAGACTCCAGTGCAGCAGATAAGAGCAGCATCATGATAATGAATGAGACTCCAGTGCAGCGGATGAGAGCAGTATCACGATAATGAATGAGACTCCAGTGCAGCGTATGAGAGCAGCATCACCATAATGAATGAGACTCCAGTGAAGCACATGAGAGCAGCAACACTGATATGGAAATGAGTGAGTCTCCAGTGGAATGTATGAGTTTGACTGGACCGTGGTGGAAAAGAGTGAGAAACAGTTGAAATGCACGAAACTCCAGTAAAGCGTATGAGGTCAGCAACACTGACATGGAAAGGAGTGAGACTCCATCATGGGATAATAGACCATTTCTGGAGAAAACTGGAATTTCTCCTCTTCTGTTAATATGTTTCACATTGTCTGCTGCTTTTAGTGCTCAGAGCGCTAAGATGCAGGGTGCGCGTGCAAACTAGAAGTACATAAATGTATTGAAAAGCTGCCAGCCCATTGAAAACTGAGAAAAAAATTAAACTCTGTAAGAATGCATCAGGGCAATGAGTGAGATTAAGTGAGTGATGGAGACACAATTAGTGTGTATGCATACAGTGACAGAGAAATCAGTGAGGCACTATTGATGTATATGAAGGCAGCGATGATTTCATTGGTGTGTATTAAGTCAGCAAAGGAGGAGTGAGTGAGACTGATTTGGAGTGAGGGAATCATTGATGGAGAGTGGGATTAGGAAAACTCCATTTGAAAGTGCAACTAGTCTGTGATCGTGGAACCAGTGAGACTCCATTAGAGTGTAACAAGCTAGCAATAGAGGAATTGGAGAGACTGTTTTAGAGTGCATGCAGTCAACAATAGAGGAATCAGTGAGACTTCATTGGAGTGTATTAAGTCAACAATAGAGGAATGAGTGAGACTTCATTGGAGTGTATTAAGTCAACAATAGAGGAATGAGTGAGACTTCATTGGAGTGTATTAAGTCACCAATAGAGGAATGAGTGAGACTTCATTGGAGTGTATCAAGTCAACAATAGAGGAATGAGTGAGACTTCATTGGAGTGTATCAAGTCAACAATAGAGGAATGAGAGAGACCTCATTGGAGTGTAGGAAGTCAACAATAGAGGAATTGGTGAGACTTTTAGAGTGCATGCAGGCAACAATAGAGGAATGACTGAGACTTCATTGGAGTGTATTAAGTCAACAATAGAGGAATGAGTGAGACTTCATTGGAGTGTATCAAGTCAACAATAGAGGAATGAGAGAGACTTCATTGGAGTGTATCAAGTCAACAATAGAGGAATGAGAGAGACCTCATTGGAGTGTATGAAGTCAACTATAGAGGAATTGGTGAGACTGTTTTAGAGTGCATGCAGTCAACAATAGAGGAATGAGTGAGACTTCATTGGAGTGTATTAAGTCAACAATAGAGGAATGAGTGAGACTTCATTGGAGTGTATACAGTCAGCAATAGAGGAATGAGAGAGACTTCATTGGAGTGTATACAGTAAGTAATAGAGGAATTAGTGAGACTTCATTGGAGTGTATAAAGTCGACATTAGAGGAATGAGCGAGACTTCATTGGAGTGTATAAAGTCGACATTAGAGGAATGAGTGAGACTTCATTGGAGTGTATAAAGTCGACATTAGAGGAATGAGTGAGACTTCATTGGAGTGTATAAAGTCGACATTAGAGGAATGAGTGAGACTTCATTGGAGTGTATAAAGTCGACATTAGAGGAATGAGTGAGACTTCATTGGAGTGTATAAAGTCGACAATAGAGGAATGAGTGAGACTTCATTGGAGTGTATAAAGTCGACATTAGAGGAATTAGTGAGACTTCATTGGAGTGTATACAGTCAGTAATAGAGGAATGAGTGAGACTTCATTTGAGTGTATGAAGTCAACAATAGAAGAATGAGTGAGACTTCATTTGAGTGTATAAAGTCAACAATAGAGGAATGAGTGAGACTTCATTTGAGTGTATAAAGTCCAAAATAGAGGAATGAGTGAGACTTCATTGGAGTGTATACAGTAAGTAATAGAGGAATGGGTGAGACTTCATTTGAGTGTATACAGTCAGCAATAGAGGAATGAGTGATAATTCATTGGAGTGTATACAGTAAGTAATAGAGGAATGAGTGAGACTTCATTTGAGTGTATACAGTCAGCAATAGAGGAATGAGTGAGACTTCATTGGAGTGTATAAAGTTGACAATAGAGGAATGAGTGAGACTTCATTGGAGTGTATACAGTGAGTAATAGAGAAATGAGTGAGACGTCATTTGAGTGTATAAAGTCAGCAATAGAGTAATGAGTGAGACTTCTTTGGAGTGTATACAGTAAGTAATAGAGGAATGAGTGAGACTTCATTTGAGTGTATAAAGTCAACAATAGAGGAATGAGTGAGACGTCATTGGAGTGTATAAAGTCGACATTGGAGGAATAAGTGAGACTTCCTTTGAGTGTATAAAGTCAGTAATAGAGGAATGAGTGAGACTTCATTGAAGTGTATACAGTAAGTAATAGAGGAATGAGTGAGACTTCATTTGAGTGTATAAAGTCGACATTGGAGGAATGAGTGAGACTTCATTTGAATGTATAAAGTCAGTAATAGAGGAATGAGTGAGACTTCATTGAAGTGTATACAGTAAGTAATAGAGGAATGAGTGAGACTTCATTTGAGTGTATAAAGTCGACATTGGAGGAATGAGTGAGACTTCATTTGAGTGTATACAGTAAGTAATAGAGGAATGAGTCCTCAACCTGCCAAAACACTGCCACATCTCCCTGCACCTGCGCACACTCCACTGGCTCCCCGTCGAGGCGAGAATCACCTTCAAGATGCTCACCCACTCACAAAAGGCCCTCCACGGCACCGGACCAGCATACCTGAACAGCCGACTCAAATTCCACGCACCCCAAAGGACCCTACGATCAGCCCAGCTCTCCTACGCCGTGGTCCCCTGCACCAGAAAGACCAGATCGGGAGGCCGCTCCTTCTCCTTCCTCGCGGCCAAAGCATGGAACGTCCTTCCGCTCCACCTCAGATAGACAACATCGCTCCCCATCTTCGCAAGAAACCTCAAAACCTGGCTCTTCGACAGACCCCCTCCTTGATGGAATGGAACCTGCACCCCCCCCCCCCACCCCTAGCGCCTTGAGACCCTTACGGGTGAGTAGTCGCGCTTTAACAAACCCCTGATTGATTGATTGATTGATTGATTGAATGAGTGAGACTTCATTGGAGTGTATAAAGTTGACATTGGAGGAATAAGTGAGACTTTATTTGAGTGTATAAAGTCAGTAATAGAGGAATGAGTGAGACTTCATTGAAGTGTATACAGTAAGTAATAGAGGAATGAGTGAGACTTAATTTGAGTGTATAAAGTCAGCAATAGAGGAATGAGTGAGACTTCATTTGAGTGTATAAAGTCGACATTGGAGGAATAAGTGAGACTTCATTTGAGTGTATAAAGTCAGTAATAGAGGAATAAGTGAGACTTCATTGAAGTGTATACAGTAAGTAATAGAGGAATGAGTGAGACTTCATTTGAGTGTATAAAGTCGACATTGGAGGAATGAGTGAGACTTCATTTGAGTGTATAAAGTCAGTAATAGAGGAATGAGTGAGACTTCATTGAAGTGTATACAGTAAGTAATAGAGGAATGAGTGAAACTTCATTTGAGTGTATAAAGTCGACATTGGAGGAATAATTGAGACTTCATTTGAGTGTATAAAGTCAGTAATAGAGGAATGAGTGAGACTTCACTGAAGTGTATACAGTAAGTAATAGAGGAATGAGTGACACTTAATTTGAGTGTATAAAGTCAGCAATAGAGGAATGAGTGAGACTTCATTGGAGTGTATAAAGTCGACATTGGAGGAATAAGTGAGACTTCATTTGAGTGTATAAAGTCAGTAATAGAGGAATGAGTGAGACTTCATTGAAGTGTATACAGTAAGTAATAGAGGAATGAGTGAGACTTCATTTGAGTGTATAAAGTCGACATTGGAGGAATGAGTGAGACTTCATTTGAGTGTATAAAGTCAGTAATAGAGGAATGAGTGAGACTTCATTGAAGTGTATACAGTAAGTAATAGAGGAATGAGTGAGACTTCATTTGAGCGTATAAAGTCGACATTGGAGGAATGAGTGAGACTTCATTGAAGTGTATACAGTAAGTAATAGAGGAATGAGTGAGACTTCTTTGGAGTGTATACAGTAAGTAATAGAGGAATGAGTGAGACTTCATTTGAGTGTATAAAGTCAACAATAGAGGAATGAGTGAGACTTCATTGGAGTGTATAAAGTCGACATTGGAGGAATAAGTGAGACTTCCTTTGAGTGTATAAAGTCAGTAATAGAGGAATGAGTGAGACTTCATTGAAGTGTATACAGTAAGTAATAGAGGAATGAGTGAGACTTCATTTGAGTGTATAAAGTCGACATTGGAGGAATGAGTGAGACTTCATTTGAATGTATAAAGTCAGTAATAGAGGAATGAGTGAGACTTCATTGAAGTGTATACAGTAAGTAATAGAGGAATGAGTGAGACTTCATTTGAGTGTATAAAGTCGACATTGGAGGAATGAGTGAGACTTCATTTGAGTGTATACAGTAAGTAATAGAGGAATGAGTCCTCAACCTGCCAAAACACTGCCACATCTCCCTGCACCTGCGCACACTCCACTGGCTCCCCGTCGAGGCGAGAATCACCTTCAAGATGCTCACCCACTCACAAAAGGCCCTCCACGGCACCGGACCAGCATACCTGAACAGCCGACTCAAATTCCACGCACCCCAAAGGACCCTACGATCAGCCCAGCTCTCCTACGCCGTGGTCCCCTGCACCAGAAAGACCAGATCGGGAGGCCGCTCCTTCTCCTTCCTCGCGGCCAAAGCATGGAACGTCCTTCCGCTCCACCTCAGACAGACAACATCGCTCCCCATCTTCGCAAGAAACCTCAAAACCTGGCTCTTCGACAGACCCCCTCCTTGATGGAATGGAACCTGCACCCCCCCCACCCCTAGCGCCTTGAGACCCTTACGGGTGAGTAGTCGCGCTTTAACAAACCCCTGA
Organism: Calotriton arnoldi; assembly: GCA_963921515.1. Classification (NCBI taxonomy): domain Eukaryota; kingdom Metazoa; phylum Chordata; class Amphibia; order Caudata; family Salamandridae; genus Calotriton; species Calotriton arnoldi. Next base: position 1,516,111 of record CAWUFW010002105.1, read on the forward strand.
TTGATTGATTGATTGATTGATTGAATGAGTGAGACTTCATTGGAGTGTATAAAGTCGACATTGGAGGAATAAGTGAGACTTTATTTGAGTGTATAAAGTCAGTAATAGAGGAATGAGTGAGACTTCATTGAAGTGTATACAGTAAGTAATAGAGGAATGAGTGAGACTTAATTTGAGTGTATAAAGTCAGCAATAGAGGAATGAGTGAGACTTCATTGGAGTGTATAAAGTCGACATTGGAGGAATAAGTGAGACTTCATTTGAGTGTATAAAGTCAGTAATAGAGGAATAAGTGAGACTTCATTGAAGTGTATACAGTAAGTAATAGAGGAATGAGTGAGACTTCATTTGAGTGTATAAAGTCGACATTGGAGGAATGAGTGAGACTTCATTTGAGTGTATAAAGTCAGTAATAGAGGAATGAGTGAGACTTCATTGAAGTGTATACAGTAAGTAATAGAGGAATGAGTGAAACTTCATTTGAGTGTATAAAGTCGACATTGGAGGAATAATTGAGACTTCATTTGAGTGTATAAAGTCAGTAATAGAGGAATGAGTGAGACTTCACTGAAGTGTATACAGTAAGTAATAGAGGAATGAGTGACACTTAATTTGAGTGTATAAAGTCAGCAATAGAGGAATGAGTGAGACTTCATTGGAGTGTATAAAGTCGACATTGGAGGAATAAGTGAGACTTCATTTGAGTGTATAAAGTCAGTAATAGAGGAATGAGTGAGACTTCATTGAAGTGTATACAGTAAGTAATAGAGGAATGAGTGAGACTTCATTTGAGTGTATAAAGTCGACATTGGAGGAATGAGTGAGACTTCATTTGAGTGTATAAAGTCAGTAATAGAGGAATGAGTGAGACTTCATTGAAGTGTATACAGTAAGTAATAGAGGAATGAGTGAGACTTCATTTGAGCGTATAAAGTCGACATTGGAGGAATGAGTGAGACTTCATTGAAGTGTATACAGTAAGTAATAGAGGAATGAGTGAGACTTCATTGAAGTGTATACAGTAAGTAATAGAGGAATGAGTGAGACTTAATTTGAGTGTATAAAGTCAGCAATAGAGGAATGAGTGAGACTTCATTTGAGTGTATAAAGTCAGCAATAGAGGAATGAGTGAGACTTCAATGTAGTGTATACAGTAAGTAATAGAGGAATGAGTGAGTCTTCATCGGCGTGTATAAAGTCGACATTGGAGGAAGGAGTGAGACTTAATTTGAGTGTATAAAGTCAGCAATAGAGGAATGAGTGAGACTTCATGGGAGTTTATAAAGTCAGCAATAGAGGAATGAGTGAGACTTCATTGGAGTGTATACAGTAAGTAATAGAGGAATGAGTGAGGCACCACCAGCGTGTATTAAGTCAGCTCAGTAGAATAAATCGGGCACATCTGATGTTTGTTACGTCTGTGATGGAGGCACGAGTGAGACTTCATTGGTGAGTATTCAGTCAGCAATGTAGGGATGCGTGGGACTGCGTTAGCGTACATGCAGTCAGCAATAGAGGAATGAGTGAGAATTCAGTGGATTGTGTTAAATCAGCAATGTAGGAATGAGGCAGACTGCATTAGAAATTATATAGTCAGAGATGGAGGAATGAGTGAGACAGCTTTAGACCATATGGAGTGATTGTCACTGGAATGATCGAGGCATCATGTATGTGGCTGTTGATGAGCGATAAGAGAGACTAACAGTGCATGTAGGTGGTGATGGTGAAAGGATTGACACTACATTAGAAAGTGTGTTCAGTCAGTGGCTGGAGAATGTCTGGCATTTCATTAGTAAGAGTGTGCAGTTAGTAATCAGTGTCTGTCTATTAGAAAGTGTCCATTGATAGATGAATGAATGAGACTCCAAAGGAAAGTAGCAGTAGTCAGTGATGGGGGGATGAATGAGCCTCCATTAGAAAGTGTATGTCATCAGTGGTGGAGGAATGAGTGACACTCTATTGGGCAGTGTACCTCGATGGTGGAACGAGTGAGACTCCAGTGTGAAGCGTAAGTAGCCGACCGTGGAGGAATGACGACGACTCCATTAGAAAGCGCACCTCATTAGTCACGAAGGAGTGAGCGACACTCAACTGAAGTGAATGAGGCATCGACGGGGGATGAGTGGGACTCACTGAACGGGAATGAGTGAGACAGCTCCTGTGTGTGTCCTTGCTTGGTTGTTATCTGTGAGTGACTACCCCCCTCTCGATAACGCTCATCTTAATTGTTCTTTTAAAGCCTGCGATCCTGCACAGATCCGGTCCCAGCAGATTCCGGCTGCCTTGAAAATCCCCAGTAAACATATTAAATTGAAAGGAAGGGAACTAACGGTCGAAGTCGCAGGCGCGGTTTCATTCTCACAAGAGCTTGGGAACTCGTCTCCGCCCCGCTCCCCGGGTAAAGCAGGCGGCGGCTTCAATTACGCGGGCCTGAGAACCGGCAGCGGCCGCAGAGACCTGGTTTATTTGTCTTTTCAGCACTATCATGTTGAAGTTGATGGAATCCTGCTTTTCCAGTAGCTCTGTTGACATTTACATTTTCTACAGGCCTCGAAAGGAGCCGCCTGCATGTGGAACACGCTTGTGAATGGACGTGTGAGAGGGACGCTTGGCAGCAGAGCGAGACTAAGGGCCTTATCATGAGTCTGGCGGACCAAGGACCGCCAGACTCACAGTGGCGATCTCCCGACTGCCCTATTTCTACTAGGGCAGTGGGGCTGCCCTGGGACCACCGCATCTGCCTCAACCGCCAAGGAACGGCAGTTCCCTGGCGGTTGTGCGGCAGTCCTGAGGCCGCAATATGCTTGACGGGGGTGCTGCAATCCCGCCAAGCATATTACGAGTTTCCTCACCGCCACACTTTTCATGGCGGTGTGACCCCCATGAAAAGTGTGGCAGTGAGGAAACAAAGGGGGCATAAGGGCCCCCTTGTGCCTCACGCCATGTGGATGCACACAGGGGGGCACAACATGTGCCCCCCTGTGTGCATGCACACCAGTACCTGCACGGCATGGACTGCAGCAGTCCATGCCATGCAGGTACTGCCTTTGACGTTCCCATTGCAGTGCTTATTTCATAGGCACCGCCCTGGGAACACCAAAGAACATCCTGCCAGACAGGAGAAAACTCCTAATCTGGCGGGCGATTCAGACATGAGTTTGGCGGTGCGGGAGAGGGGCGGTCCTGCTCCCGGACCGCCAAACTCATACTAAGGCCCCATGTCTCTTGGATAAGGTGGGTCCTTGCCATGATTTTTGGAACATGGCTGGAGGATGCTTGCCACGGTCAGAAGCCACAACTTTGCAGCCTGGTCTTTTGATCATGAACATAGTTTGTATAAGTTTGAAACACGGACCCTACTGGCATGCTTTTTTGTCCATACATTGCCAACGTGCTTTTGAGGAGGTGCATTGCCGGTGTGTTTTGGAGCAGTCACATCAATAACGTTATTTCAGCAGGCACGCTGCTGTAATGCTTCGGCGCTGGTACTTTCCTTGTATGCTTTCGAAGTAGGCTCACTTCTGGCATGTTTTTTGGAGCACGCATATTTTGTGTGTTTTTGGTTGGGTACATTTTGTTTTGTGTTTTAGAGCAGATGCGCTGCAGTCATGTTTTGGATCATCCACTGTATCGTAATGATTTTAAGTAGGCGGATTGCTTTCAAGTTTTTAGATCAGCCACAATGCAATTTTGGCTTGTTTCTGAAGTAGTCACGTTGCTGGCATGTTTCTGAGCAGGTACATTGAATTTGTCAGCATGCTTTTAGAGCACTTGGAGCTGGTGGATAAACTGTTTGCTTTTGGGCGGGTGCATTGTCAGCATGTTTATGAGCAAGCATTATCAGTGTGTTTTACAATAAAGTTTCTGATCACTTGCCATGCCAGCATTTTTTTAGCAGAGTTCTCACCATCACGTTTGTGAGCATGTGCTCTGTCTCCCTGTGTGCGCTACAGGCATATATTTGAGGGGAAGCATGTGGATATTTTGAAGACGGTGCATTCCTAGTACGTTTTTGAGCAGGCGTATTGCCAACATATTTTTGAATATGTCCATTACTCCCATGTTTTGTATCAGGTGGACTGGCATTTTTATTTCCAGTTGACATAATGCTTGTCTTTTGTTTTTGTGAGCAGGTACATTGTTGGGATGATTTTCAGCAGGTGTGTTGTCAGCGTGTCATGGTTGCATTAGTCACTGTATAGTTTGTATAGTTTTTATAGTAAGTGCATGACTACCATGTTTTCGAGAAGTTAAAATGCCGGTCAGCATGTCATCAGAGTAGGGTCACTGCAAGCATAGTAATGAGTTGGTGCACTGTCAGCATTGTTTAACGTAGGTGCACTACTGCAGGCTCCTGTATTGTGAGCAGATTTTTAGAGTAGGTGCACTGGTGGCGTGTTTTTGAGCAAGTGTGCTGTTGACATAGTATGTACTCTACTGCCTACTGGCATGTTTCAAAAGTAGGCGCACGGCTGGCTCTTGAACAAGCGAGTGCCCTGTCGGCGTGTTTTTGAGCAAGTGTGCTGTTGACATAGTATATACTCTACTGGCATGTTTCAAAAGTAGGCGCACGGCTGGCTCTTGAACAAGCGAGTGCCCTGTCGGCGTGTTTTTGAGCAAGTGTGCCGTTGACATAGTATATACTCTACTGGCATGTTTCAAAAGTAGGCGCACGGCTGGCTCTTGAACAAGCGAGCGCCCTGTCGGCGTGTTTTTGAATGTGTATAGTTCAGGAATGTTCAGGTGCAGTGCCTGGGTATTTTTCAGCAGATGGCTCGCACACAGATTTGAAGAAGGTGCCTCTCTGGCATGTGTTTGTAGCAAATAAACTGCATTGTAGGCACTAGATTGAACGCTTTGAGGCTTGCACTGGATGCAGTGCTGTTGGCCTCATTAATGAGTGCTCTGTGCTTCTCCACTGTGGATGATGTGGGTCTCACTCTGAGCTGAACGCTGGTTCTCATTGAATTGAATGCATTATGTCACTCTCTACATTTAATGTGGTGTCTCTCTCTCTAGACTGGATGTCTTGGTTCTCTCTGTGGTCTGATTGTGTTGGATGTAGCTCGAGTCTGAATATGTCTTAGCCTCACTCTTGATTTAAAGTTGTGGGTCTCACTCTTGAATGAACGCTCTGCGTCTCTTTGGATGTAACACTTTCTGTGACTTTAGATCCAATGGGTCAGTAGCACTTCTGCTTACAGGCACCTCTAGCTGCACTTTCAGACCCTGGTCTTTGCTTTAATATAAAAGGATCCACTGGGCCTGCCACCATCACTTCTCCCATGGCTGTCTGACAGACATCTGTGTTGTAGTGTCACTCGCACTGAGTCCCTGGCACTCATTGGAAGCAGGTGAACACTAGACCCTCCTATGCAGTCACCAGAGTGACAATTAACCCAGTAGATTTGTCCAAGGCTGTACAGGGCTTGCTTGGGTGCCTTTGGATTTAGCCACTAAAATAGATGCAAGCAAACAAAGAATGCTCCCCTTTCTAACCTGGGTCGCCTCTTAATACTGCGACGATACTGCGGATTAAGAGGGCTTGAGAAGAAGACAACATGCAGAGTAATTGGAAATGCAGCTCACCGCCAGCCCTTTTAGTGGGACACAGATTACATTCAGATAGAGCAAGGTTTTAACTTCTAATCCATGCCTTAGAAGATTGAATCCACTTTCGTTGAATTCTTTTTTGCCAGGGAAATCTTTTTTAAGGGACATAAACCACAGCTGATAATCTTGGACATAGCTGTGCATCTCCATCGCACACACAAACACACCAGAGAGATTCGGTAGAGGTTTAAAGTTATCAACACTTTTCAGATGAGCCAAATCAGAGAAAGGATTTCTGCATGTAATCTGTGATGTTGGTGACATTGCCCCTAGAATGAGATTAATCTCACTTTGTTTTCCAGGTATCTATCTATCTATCTATCTATCTATCTATCTATCTATCTATCTATCTATGTCTGTCTTTCTGTCTGTCTGACTGTCTATCTAAATACATATATATTCACTGAATAAAATAAAGGTTGTAGGGACATTATCGCTAGGTCAAAATGTCAGTCAAAGCATACAATTTTAACTGAACAAAACTACTGAAATTCACCAGTTATCATTATTTTTGTGGGAGTTTTATATAACGCAAGCTCACCCTGAAGGTATCAGAGCACTTTACATGAGCACCAGTTGCATTACAGATGGACACATCATTTTGTTAGGCACGGGGAGATTAAGTGATTTGCCCAGAATCACAGGATGTTGAGCATCCCTGCCCAGTCTCACACCCGGTTCCCCATCTTCGAGGTCGACTGCTCTAGCTGTTAGGCCACATCCTCTCCCCAGAGAGGATTATCTCAAGTAACTTTACAAATGCCCTAAAGTTACTATAACTCGCACCACGCCATGCACAGTGTTGTTATCAAGGATGTAATTTCATATTTTGCAGTCGTTATCAATGATGTCTTAGAACATGTCATAAGTGATATAATTTGGGAGGTAATTAGCAGTGCATGGCATGGGCGTGAGTTATAGTTAATTAAAGCATGCGTTATAGCTACTTGAGATAACTATAACTGTTGGATTTCTGTGTTTATGTTAGTTTGAAATGGTATATTTTGACTGAAATTTTGGCTTAATTATAACTTTCCTTTAACCTTTGTTTTTTCAGTGAATTCCTAATTTTTTTTAAATTTAAAGTACGATATTAATTCAATTCCTAACTATAATGTTACTTTAACATTTGCTTTTTTCAGTGGAATTCTATGCTTTTTTAACATAATGTAAGATGTCCATTGCCATGTTTGGCCATGTTTGGCGTGGGGCTGGGCAGCCAGGTCCTGGCCCCAGCACCCCACTGGCACCCAACCCCCATCTCGCACTGCCTTCAGCCATGCATGGCGTGGAGTTGGGCTCCCAACATCCTGTGGGCTCGCACGGCTGAGTATGTGATGTAACATTATAAAGGGTGTAATTTTAAGTAAGGCAGGACTTCTGACTTTGTCAAAGGGTCAGAACACAAAAATATAAAAAGTGGGCTTATTGACTTTATCGAGGGGTCAGCACATCAACATATATAAAGCAGACTTATTGTCTTTGTCAAAAACTCACCAATAACTATAATATAATATATATTTTATTAATTCATATATTGAAATGTTTAACAAAAGTGAAAAAAATCAACATGTGTTTGAGACTTTCTTTTAACATTTTTCAGTCCACACAATGAAACCCTAGAGCCCACCATAAGTGTTCCTTGCACTTCAGCTGAAGAGTATACAGCTCTAGCTCAGAGTGCTTTAACCGCTTCGCCGCGATCGGAATTCCGCCCAGGTGCTGGACATTCCGATCGCGGGTGTGGTCGTGACGAGCTCAGCTCGTCATGCGCACAGGCCGACCGCGCAGCATGACGAGCTGAGCTCGTCATGAGCATCGAAGGGGTTATAACAATACGGTAAGCTATCCTGGGGTCATGGATGCCTAGGGCATTATGGGACTTTCATTGCACAGAACAGTGAATAACAAATTAGCAACTCCTGCCACTCATTTATTATTCTTTTTTTGGAGCCCCTTGGCCCCCACAGCCCCTCCCGGCTCCCTAGCCATCACCCACACCAGGGGCCAGTGGGAGTTGGCATTCTTCTAAAAAGTCGGTGCCAAACTGCCAAAACCATTGTCGACTGCGGTGGAAGCCCCAAGGCCCCCGCAGCCCTAGTGGCTCACCAATCAGCACCCATACTAAGCTCTGGCAGACACCAGCAATTTTAAAAAAAAGTTGGTGCCCCAGTGCCCAACCTGGGCACCCATAACTGCTAAAACTGTTGAGGGCCGCGGGGGAGCCCCATGGTCTCGCAGCCCCAGCCAGCTCTCGATCCAGCACCCACTGTGGTACTGGTGGGAGCCAGCTCTCTCACTTCACTCCCACCCTGGCTCGGAGCAGCTTTTTTCTATGCTCCTGCCCAGGTGGGAGCAAAGGTATGTTCCCTGCCTGGGAGAGTGTGGGCAGAGAATAAAGTTTTTATTCCCTGCCCAGACTTTCCTGGGCAGGGAACACAACATTGTCCTGGTGTGGTAAAGTCCCTGGGACACTTCAGCAGTCATTGGTCCCTGGAGGATGGGGTACGCAGGGCTGATGTGAGAGGGGGCTGCTCACCCCTCTTGTCTAAAATGTAAAACTTTCCCCGAGGGTATAGGGTCCCCTGGGCCTAAATAGGCTCAGGGAGGAAGGTTGGGGGGCCCCCATCACATTTAATACAAAGTGGCCCAGGGGATGGGGTCCCTGCGGTCTCAAAAAGGTTCAGGGGGGATCCACATACCCTCCTCCCAAAACAAAATAAAAGTACCGGGGCCCTGGCCCACCCTGGGGGCTGAGATTTAAAAAAAACAGGCTTCCCCTTTTTTTGTTTTATCGGTTCTGCTGATCCTCCAAGGATCCGCAGCGCTGATAAAAAAAGATATGTTTTTAGCCCCGGGGGATTCCCACCACATCTAGGGTGGCAGGGTATCACTACCCTACACCTCCTATGTTTTTTTAAAACTTTTTTCAAAGGACAGGGGCTGAGACCCCAAGTCCTAAATGGCTGCCACCAAATCATTGTTGATGTGGTGGCAGCCAATCAGATCAAATCTTTTGATCTACTGGATCCGCAGGTGTGACATAAACTTACATTTTAAAACTTAATTTCTCAAAAACGCCTGAATGGATTTACACGAAAGGACAAAACCCATTCTGTCTGGACCAAGATCTAGCTTTCAGCCTAATTTGGTGTAGTTCAGTTCAGCATTTTTTGCAGTTAGCTGTTCAATTTTCCTATGTAAAATTGCATAGGGAATACATGTTTTGGGACTCCCCCCATTTTTCTCACCCACCGCTTGACGGATGACCCCGAAATCTTCCAAGAAGGAACAAAGGTGGATGAACTTTTTTTTTTCGTAAAGATTTGTCAAACAGCGCCGAAGTTATAAACAAAACAAAAAATGCTTTTGCTATGGAAACGTGGTCCTAACTATAACTACTCAGTGGTGACAACAACTGGGTAATATATGTCATCACTTCTCTGAGTTAGCTAACTTCATGTATATTTCTTCCTCCTTTTCCCCCCATTCATGAAACAGTCTGCCGGTACATTCACTATTTTATTTCTATGTACTTTGTAACTGTTAATCATGTAAAATAACCCAATATTGCCAGTGAAGAGTTCTGTTGACATTATAAACATGGAGGCCAAAGCCCGAGAGGTTTGTACATGTCACCAGAACCTCAAGATGGCAATATAGGACCATAGTACATGGTTATTTACTTTTTAATTACATGTTTATTTTGGGGAAATTGTGTTATTTTTAGCTGCCATAAGTGCAGCTAACAATGGCTACACATTGGAATTGCACTATTTAGTTTTTGTTGACCTTTCAAGAATAAGTTGTTGATAAACCAATGGACAGCAAGGAGGGCCAGTGGATTTATGTAATTCTGTGACTTCAGCAGTTAACACATAATTCTGTATTTACTGCATTTGCCATACAGTGTTCCGCTTAATTTGCAGACTTTAAAAAAATTTAAAAAATGTTTCCAGCTATACTGATTGAAAACAGTATTGCAAGAAAATGGGCTGCCTAATTTATGTTTTTGTTGCATAACATACATAAGCCTGCCACATAATTTGGTCCTCTTCGCAGCATAATCCTTGCAGCCCTGACAATGGTAAAGTTCTGCAAAGTGGTTTGGGGGCTGTCATTATGATTGAAACAAATGACTGAAACACCTTCTGTCCCACAATCAATCGACAATGGCAGCTTATGCCCTGGTGATACACAGGATAGATTCAGTCAATGCAATTCTGGCAAGCTTACCAGCAACCAACCTATCCCCACGAAAAGCAGCCGCATGTTTCATCGCAGAGACAAAAAGACTCAACCACATCTCTCCAATCCTAAGATATCTAAATTGGCTTCGTCTTGAGGCTAGGATAAAGTTTAAAACTTGCTGCCTCACCTACAATGCACTCTAGCAGACAAAACGTCTTACCTATGCGGTCTACTAATCAAATCAGAAGGTGCAAGACAAGCCAAAAGCAAAATCTCTCTCTACCAGATCCTATTTAGCAATCAAACAGTCCTTTTCTGGCTCGGCCCCAAACGCCTAGAACGCTTTACCCACTCTCTTGAGATTAGTACCAGGCATTTTAGTATTCAGAAAAGCACTTAAAACACATCTCTGCAGTATTTACTTCAGAAATGTCAGACCTTAAGAACTCAAACCATTTAGTGCTCAACAAAGACTATTATGAACAGATCAACAACATCTGCAAATCAAGTCAGAATAAATGTATCTTCTTGTTAATATGTGAGATCACTGTCAACCCATCAAAGTTCTCCTCCCTTCTACCCCTGTGTCCCCTTCCACTTCCCCTCACTCCTTTGCTTTCAAAGTTCAACCTGTTATTTTCAAGTGTTTTGATGTCATTGGTTATTTGTTAATTGTAAAGCGCGTGAATATCTAGTGGTGACCTGCACTATATAAAATTATTTAAATAGATACATTAATTAATTAAATAATAAATAGATATGATGATAACAAAATCTATATTTCAAAGGAAACTTTGAAATATCTTCCGTATTTCACAGTTCTCTGTGAAATATGCGTTTTTTTACCACTACATCTTGTGTACAGTTCAGTGTACCGTATTAGTTAAAGAGAAGATAAATATTCATCTGAAGAAAGTAAAGAATCTATACCTTAATTAGGCAAACAAAGTACTTTATTTAAAGCTTTGAAGAAACAAGTTCACTTGTTCAGTCAAAGGAACTTGAAAAGAAACATCCACACATTTTTGGTCACCGTGATAAATATCTTATCTCCCACCCCCTGTAAACAATACTAAGAAATACCAGCCCGAATGATTTGGATTAACAATACACTGGTAGTTCGAATTCCCAACAAAAGGATAGATGGATAGATAGATAGATAGCTAGATAGATAGATTTGTCTATTTAATATATGTTGCATCCTAAAAATCATCAGTCTCTGTAGCAAAGTTGTGGTTCTTTTGAGTTAAATATACACCATACACTGGAATTTAAAAAGAAAAAGAATGCACGTTTTATGCAAAGTCTGTTGAGTGTTCTACAAGCCTTTAATTTGCCACCTCTCAGGCATAGATGTAGAGGCCTGAAGACCACATGTAGCGGTGTCATTTCGGAGAGACTGGTATGGATAGAGTAGAGCCAGAAATAACATTACAAGCTGAGGTCTGTGAGAGACTCCCAGAGCAGGTGTCCATTTAGTCAAATGTCATCTCTGCTTCTCTGTCCCTGCAGGTAAGGGGTGGAATCAGTCATGTCAGATCAGTACTTCTGGAAGGTCAGTAGGGCCTGGGTAGAGTCTGCTATATTCTAGGCGCTCCTATGAATCTCCTATTTCAGGAACATGTGTGTGATATGTAAGTAAAGGCACCACAAAGAAAAGTAGTACATATGTCTGGTTAGTCAGTGTCTCTCAGCAGGCTGGCTTAGAGTCAGTCACATTGCAGGACTCAGACACAGATAATTATATGGTAGGTTGGGGCCTAAGTAAATGCAGAAGAATTCTGATGTCGTTGGTCACAAACTCTGCTGGTGTCAAAAATAGAAGGTTATATATATATGACCCTCATATTTCATATTTCCTTGTCCCTCACTCGCTCTCTAGTACATATATGTAGGTATGAGCATATATATATATGTATATATATATCTATATATATATATATATAGATATATATACATATATATATATTCAAACAGGATTTCCTTCCTCAACCTCCCAGCGGCGATGAAGAAGGTGCGAACTCCACTTGTATTTGGCTTGAAATATTTTATTGCTCACTTACAAAGTCATTACGCGTTTCGACCGGTAAAACCGGCCTTGCTCACATTAAAAAAACAGCGTTAATCTGATAGTTTTTGTACCACCTCCATGTGTCACATGACCCACAACAAACATGAAAGAAAGACTTTCTGGGTTTTTGCGTGGATGGCATTCGTGAGTCCAAGACATTTAAACATTTCCAATGCCATCCGGCTTTTAAAACGTTGCAACAAGGTATAAATACAAAATATAATTATTTATAAATACATAAACACATACCATTTTGAACTTAAAAATACGTAAGAACTACTTGCATCGATGCATTGAGGTTACCGCAGTGCCTATTCGTGGTTCTAAATACTGCACGTGTCTAAAGTGATACTCATAACAATTTCATGATTATATCAGATGGTGTCATTTATCTGGGGTCATTATTTCATTTGACCCTCTATTGTGCTTAAATGCCTCTTATGACAACATCATGAATGGAGTATCACATATCATTGCAGGAATATTTACATCTTTATAACCACTGTGTAACTTAGCAAAGTATAAAACAAAAGTTCATATCATGTTGGTTGTTTGTAATGTACTATATAACTTCTGTCATGGAACTCTATAAAAAATGCTTTTGATCCACTAAAACACAGTTAAAATCACCTATTTTATAACCTAGTGCAAATTTGGCATTACAGTACTGTTAAACATGTGCAAAGATATGACTTGTGCAAAACCGTGCTAGAATAAAGTGCAAAGTGCTTGTATTAGTACAGTACTGTAAAACCTTTAGTGATAAATAATTAAAAATCACATCTATAAAAGTCTTTTTTTAGAGGGTGGATTTTTCTTCATTATGTTAAAACTTAGAATGCATTTGATGGTAAAAACATATGTGCAAGGCTGAGATTCATATTAATATGCGCAGTAACCCGTAGAATTCACTTATAAAGTATATGTCTTACATTCAATTAGAAGAATCGTGCTATGCCACTGTAAGGACAGATAGATGGGGGAACTTACTATAAACAATAATGAAGATCTTCCGTAGTATTTAATCCCAAAGGTGTCTTACTATCAAATTAAATGATTGTGCGTATCTCTAACTGCCTCAATTTACGCTCTCTATTGCCTCCTCGGCGCGATGCCGGGATGGCATCTATCACAAAGTATTTTAGACAGTTGAGATTATTTTCATGTGTGGTCTTAAAATGACGTGCTACTGGGTAGTTGGAATCATTATTCACTATAGCACGCAAGTGTTGTAAAATACGCAAGTGCACCTGCAGTTTTGTGCTCCCTATGTAGTTGAGGCCGCATGTACATGTGAGCACGTAGACAGCATATTCTGTACGGCAAGTAAAATGCCCCACAATGGGTCTTTCTTTGGGACTAAAAGGTACTTTGTAGTGAGTTTTATTTTCCCCAAACTTGCATGCCCGGCATGTAGTGCATTTGAAAAAACCCTGTTTTGGTTTGAGCCAGGTGGTACTAGAGACGATCTCTGGGTTATTTTTCACCAAATCCATCCTCATGGATTTGGCTCGTCTAAAAGTTAATGTGGGAGTGGTGGGCAATTTGGGTGCTAGCACCCCATCTGTAAGGAGGATAGGCCAGTTTTTATTAACTATCCCCCTAATCTGCCTTTGTTGTTTGCTAAAGGTGGTAATCAGTCTTGGTGTTGCATCTACATTAGAGTTATATATATATATATGCATATATATCTCTCTCTAGGTATATACACACACACACACATATATATATATATATATATATATATATATATATATATATATATATATATAATATATGTGTGTGTGTCAAAACTATAACTCTGTAAAACCTGAATTTGTGTGTTTTTGTATTGAAAAATGACGCTTTTTAAAGCAAGTCTGTATAGCAGTGCCTCTACTTGGAAAGGGGTAAGCATACACAAGGGGCGGCACAACCACATTTTCTGAGACTAATTCAATATATGTCACTTCCTTGATCGTCACTGCCTAAAGCACGCTCTTTCTAGGGATCCGTTCCGTTCCTGAGTAATACTTCTGAGAACGCGACAGGTTACCATGCCTCTTTCCAGTGTAATGAAAGCGATTCCTCATTCCCCATCCTTTTAATCCGTCCGGTACGACGGTGTTTGGTCATTAGAGTAATATTCTGTTTACTGTCTGCATTTTCCCCTTCTCGGTGTTGGCTGTGGCCTCCAAGGTAGGGTTTTGAACAGGAGTTCATTGACGAGTTTCCTGCTCCTATTAATGCTCTTGATCGTTGTCTTTACTCTGGCCCAAACACTGACTCCATCCCTCCATGTCACCCGCTTGATTTGCTTCAGAAGGCTGGTTTGTATTGTAGCAGTTACTGCCTGCCCATACAGAGGGCTGCTGATCTCGCTGTCAATCCACTCTAATCCCCAGTCATTGTGTCTTCTTTCTAGACACCTCTTTGCATTTCACACTTGTTTCTCATAAGTTTCCGCTCACTGCCAATCTTGTGAGTAGTAAAAATTGCAGCCTGCTGCACAAAAAGCTCCCTAGACGACTGCAAGGTGAGAATTCATTTGGTGCTGGCAGCGGGTGGTGAACGGGCAGTATTTCACCAGCTGGAAGTACCACTGCTGCTGACGAGTACCACCCCTGTAATAATGTGCCCTACCCTCTTCAGGCCTCGTCACCAAATGTAGGGTGCAGGGCTTAGCATTCACTCATTGTCTCTCAACTGCTCTTGATCAGACACAGACCCTCTTTCTATTTCTATTGTCCAGACACAGTACACTCCTTAGCAGCCGGTAACTATGTCTAAATTAAGCTTCTCCAACGTGTAGCTCATGACCTACTGGCAGCTCTCCAGCTGCCCGTAAGTGGCTCTCTTGTGTGCAGCCCAGCAAATTAGAAGGCTTGACTTAATCCACGTTTAATAAAGTTGAGAGTGCGTATTCAAGGTGAAAATAGGTGCATTTTCAGAACTCATAGGCTGACCTTGGGAAGAAAATGGTACAATTTCCAAAATAAATTCAAAACTGACATTTGACTGATAAATCGTGGCATTGGACAGACTTATTAATACCATAACGTTGGTGTCAGGGGCATTTGAAATTGACAAAAGATGTTTACAATACTGCTGGAAACCCTGCCTGATGCACTGAGGTGATCACTGCAAGTAATCATGAATATGGCGGCCACTAATGTCATCTTGTCTGGTGTGGTCGCTATTATAACACAAATATGAATAGCTCAGGGGGATTTTCCCTGCACTTAAGTAGTTCTTAATGCAGAAAAGGTTAGAGACCCCTGCTCTAAATCATCCCACTGACTCAAAAGTATTACAACCCCTCGTTCTGAACCATCAGATTCTTTCGTCATAGGGGGATCACAAGATGTAGCAAGGCCTCCCCTTCTAACTCCCTACAGGATGTAGGAGTGGACCCTCCCACAACGGTATCACACACAACACTTCACAAACTTTCCATTCTTGCTTAGCCCGCCAATCTGTTCGGAAATCTGAACTATTTGGGAGTTCAGTTCATATTAACCGACGCAAAGAAGGGAATTCAATACAGAACTTCCATTCACACCTTTGCCTGGTGCGTGAAAGTGAGCGCAAACCTTTAAATACTGACAGCTTCTCCTGGGAAATGTGCACAGAGAGCAGTCACAAAGGATGCGTCTCCAAGGCTCTATCTCGAAGTGCGGGTTTCCATCGCTTTGAGGACCTCACAATAAGATATTGCTGAGTTTTTCCAGCACATATGAGAATCACACACTGCAGGATTGCATTGGTTGACTGAATAGCAACGAAGACTCCAAACAATGGATTCCCACTGGATTTCTGGTTTCTAGGGCAGTCTGAATTCAATGCTTCCATCTTGCCGCTAAGCGCTGCTGCAAAGGGAGAACGGCCAGAAGATACACCACGTCCTTTTGTCCCCAGAAAGCTCAAAGATGATATGTTTGATCAGGAAAGGAAGTCACAAAGGCAACTGATATTGGCAGTTGCTCCGCCTGGCTGCCTGCCCAGCGTCTGTTGCGTGAGCGGGAATTGAGAAATAGGTCTTTGTGTGAGTGAGTGTGTCAAGAGACCATGTAGGAGCTTCGGTTTCAAGAACCAGGCCCTGTGGGTGAATTCATGGGTACTGAACACACATCCGCTCATTTCTCCTTCACCCCTCGGTACCTCAAATCCATACAGAAATGCGCTAAGAAAACAGCATTAGTTTAGAATATGAACAGGGGATGTTTGCAGTGCACACCTTTCTTAAGGGGTCGTTCGAGGTTTGGTAATGGGCTACATTGTCAACCAGTAAATGTCGCAGTGCACTCTTGAGTATGCAGGTGGAGGGATTTTACAGGTGTACAGTGTTAATGAGGGTAGTTTGCAGTCTATACAATGCCTGTGATAGGCGTGAAATCCTGCTGCAGCTGTATAAAGCAAGTAAGAGAAGTTCGAAGCACACACTGGGTCCAAGCTAGGCATTTAGTGATATGCTATGGGTGTAGAGTGCGAAGTGGAGTTCAGAGCATACACTGTGTTCAAGGTAGGCAGCTAGAGATATACTAAGGGTGTACAATGTGAATAAGAGGCACTTCGAACCAGCTTTCAGTGGCATGTATTAGAGATACTATAAAAAACACACACACACAGACACAGACACATACACACAGACACACTGGTTAACTTCACAATCCATTATTTGCACAATAGCCATGAAAACTATAACTTGCAAACCAAATGCAATGCTGACAACTTCACCCTTAATGTAATAAATGCAATTACAAATGTCGTAAATAGTCTTACATATGAGATTACATATCACATTACCCTCAACACTGTGAAAGAGTTGATTATGAATGTAGTGTCAAACATTGGTTTGAGTATGTGTCGTTACTTAATTAAGTCAAGCTTTTATGTGTTGTTACCTATTGGTATTAATGTTGTCAGTTTGCAAGCATTGGCAGACCCAACTGAATATTCTTGGCTTTAGGGGTTAATGCCAATATGGAAGTAATATGTAGATGGCGAGATGGGGGGGGAGGGGGCAGCTGGGAGCATCAGTCTATCTGACGGACGCCTGCACCACCGAAGCCCGGACGTGCATACTCCTCAACGTGCGCTTCCTCCACAGACACGCCACGGAGATCTGGGACCTGCTCGACACCCTCTCGCCAGACGTCGCCTTCTTCACGGAAACATGGACCAACGCCACCTCCGCCCCCGACATCACCACCGCCATCCCTGACGGATACAAGATCCAAAGAAACGACCGCCCCCACTGCCCAGGAGGAGGGCTCGCCATCGCACACAAGAGCTCCCTCCACCTCCAGCACGAGCGACCCCCTCTCCAACACAGAGCACCTCCACTTCCAGATCCAAACCAGCCCCAGAGCCACGCTGCGTGGGACCCTCGTCTACAGACCCCTCGGGGCTCGCGCCACTTCCGCCACCACCATTGCCGACCCTGTCGCACCCCACGCCATCGCCTCCACGGACTACATTCTCATCGGAGACCTGAACTCCCAACTCGACAACCACAGCGACCCCGACTCCACTACCCTCCTTGACAACCTCGCAAACCTCGGACTGAAGCAGCTTGTCACCACCCCCACCACCAGAGCCGGACACACCCTCGACCCCATCTTCGCAGGAGGGACAAACATCCAATTCAGCCACACCATGCAGCCACTCTGGACAGACCACCACTGTGTACACTTAACCTTCAACACCACCAACGCACCCAAACCCGCCCCGCGCCCGCCACGAAGGAACTGGAGTAAGATCACAGTGGAACACCTCAACACCACCCTCCTCCACGATCCCCCCCTCCGCCACGACCGATGCCAACTCTGCAGCCAAAGAACTACACCGCTGGATCTTCCGCTGTGCAGACAAGCTCGCACCCCTCCGCCACCCCGTCAAACAACGCCCCCTGAAGGCCGCCTGGTTCACCACCGGCTTCCAAGAAGCCAGGCGCTCCTGCAGACGCCTCGAGAAACTCTGGCGGAACAGGAAAACCACTGACGACCAGAGCACCTACAGGAACGCCATGAATGAATATCACCAGCGCATAAAAGCCACCAAGCGGACCTTTATCAAGAACAAAATCCACACCAACGCAAGTAACGCAAAAGAATTCTTCAACGTCATACAGCAGTTCACCAAACCCCAATGCGAAGCCACGGACGTCACACCATCCCAGGACCTCTGCAACAAGCTCAGCTCCTACTTCCACCTGAAAATCAAGGCCCTCTATGACAACTTCAGCGAACAGACTCCAGACACCCCCCCCCTCTCCACCACCACCAACCAGCCGACCATCCCCAACTGGATACCTGCTACCACTGAAGACACCACCTCGACCATGAAGGACACCCACTCAGGAGCCCCCACGGACCCCTGCCCACCACACATCTACCACAGAGCCGCCGCCGCCATAGCACCCGAACTAGGCCGGACCATTAACTCCTCCCTCAAATCCGGCATCTTCCCCGACGACTGGAAGCAGGCAGAGGTCAAGCCCCTCCTCAAGAAACCCTCAGCCGACCCGACGGACCTGAAAAACTACCGGCCCATCTCTCTCCTCCCCTTCGCAGCCAAAGTCACCGAGAGATTCGTCAATGCCCAGATGACCACCTTCATCGAAGAGAACGCCATCCTCAACTCCTCCCAGTCCGGATTTCGCAGCAACCACAGCACCGAGACCGCCCTCCTTGCCGCCACCGATGATACCCGCATTCTACTCGACCAGGGCCACACTGCGGCCCTCATCCCACTAGACCTCTCTGCAGCCTTCGACACCGTCTCACACCGCACTCTCGCAGCCAGACTCCACGACACCAGTATACGAGGAACCGCCCGCTCCTTTCTCTCCGGCAGTACCCAAAGGATCAGACTCCCTCCCTTCCTCTCCGAACCCACTGAGATCAACTGTGGAGTACCCCAAGGATCCTCGCTCAGCCCCACGCTCTTCAACATCTACATGGCCCCCATCGTCAGACAGCATGGACTCAGCATAGTATCCTACGCCGACGACACCCAGCTCATCCTCTCCCTCACGAAAAATCCCGAAGACACCAGACTTTGCTTCCATGAAGGAATGAAGGACGTCGCAGCCTGGATGAACAACAGCTGCCTGAAGCTCAACTCGGAGAAGACAGAGGTCCTCGTCCTTGGACCCTCCTCCACCGCCTGGGACAACACCTGGTGGCCTTCCACCCTCGGAAACCCACCCACTCCAACAGACCACGCCCGAAACCTCGGCATCATCCTAGACTCCTCCCTCACCATGACCCGCCAGATCAACGCCGTCGCCTCCACCTGCTTCAACTCCCTCTGCATCCTCCGCAAGACCTCCAAGTGGATCCCCCCGAATGCAGAAAGACCGTCACCCACGCACTCATAACCAGCAGACTGGACTACGGCAACGCCCTCTACGCCGTAATCAACAGAACCCTGCTACACAAGCTCCAAACCATCCAGAACACCGCAGCCAGACTCGTCCTCGGAACCCCACGATACGAGCACATGACCCAGCACCTACGAAACCTCCACTGGCTCCCCGTCGAGAAGAGAGTAACCTTCAAGCTACTCACCCATGCCTACAAATCACTCCACAACATCGGACCCAAATACCTCAATGAGAGAGTATCCTTCCACGTACCCAAAAGGAACCTCCGCTCCGCCGACCTCGCCCTGGCAGAGACCCTACGCATCCGCAGAACCAGAGCAGGCGGAAGAGCCTTCTCCTACGTCGCATCAAAGGCCTTGAACGAGCTCCCAGTCAACATCAGACGCTCCCCTACTCTGCACACCTTCAGGAAGTGCCTCAAGACCTGGCTCTTCGACTGATCCGGAGCTACACACCCCCCAGCGCCTTGAGACCCTCACGGGTGAGTAGCGCGCTCTATAAATCCCTGATTGATTGATTGATTGGTTGATATGAAAGCTACCCTAGGTCACAAGACTAAGTGACTCATGTGTCTTATATTTAGAACAATGTAGTTCCGTAATTCCCCTTCACCCCATAGGGTTGTGCTGTGTCTTGCATGGTCCAGTCCACTTCTGTATATAAATGGATGTGTAGATGGCAAGGGTGGGCTGTTGTCATTTTCTGTCAGATGTAGCAATAAAACAAGGGCCATATCTGTCTTCTTTCTCTGACTGGTTTGCATCTTAAATATCATAATGTCAGCTATTGCACATTCATGCCTCCATTACCCAGCATAGCATCCTGGGTGGAGGGGGGCAAAGAGGGGTGCAAAAGATTTCTAGACATTCTTATCTGCTTCTTTGCATCTAATAGGTCAGTCAACATGCATTACATTTCAGCTATTTGGGCCTGTGCATAATTCTCAGTAGACAGGCTTCTAATCTGCACAGGTTGGTTCTGTTCGTTAAGTTGGTCAGTTCATCATTTGCATCATTCCAAAAGACACCCATGTTATGGCATTTTCAGTCCATGTGGTAGTAATTGGTATTCTCAAGCCCATTTATGGATAAGCATTGGATACAGTTGGATATTTCATACTGAGGCACTTTGGAGTTAGGTCTGATATAAATAGTAAACCGGGTGTTTCTAGATACCGTAAACCCCTTGCACCATCCGAGACAGCATCTTTGAAAGTCATGTCCAGTTCAGCCTCCCGATGCTTCCTAACATCACTGAATTGCACCCCAAAACTGTGTATATTTGGTTGACAACCATATGTCCTGTGCACAGGTTTCATTGCAACTGCTGGCTCTTATGCAATAGTGGCTCTGTTCTTTCACTGCCCCGCTTGCAGGAGACCTTATCATCTGTGCAGATGACTTTGTTGTCACTTTGTCTACCACATCTAGGATACTACACTTTGCTCGGGTACTAAGATGACCATGAGTGGGAAAAATCATCTTCAACCATCATTTCATATATTCCACGAGTATTGACATTGAGCGAAGGCAACATTTTCAAGTCCTCTTGTCCTAGTGCAGCATCAAACTGACCATGGCACTTTATTGTCCCTTTGGACCACAAATTTGGTTTAAAAACCTATCAGTCTTTTTTGTGTGTTACTGTTTGTGTGGGTTCTGGTGTTCATGAACATACCATTATTCCTGTGTTTATGTAAGAGGTATGTGTGGAGGGAAACGTATTTCCACTTCATGCCTCAAACGTGCATCTAGTATTTGTGAACAACAAAATGGTGCATAGTGTTATGATGAAAAGTGAAACACCATAAGTCCAGGTGAACCTGGGTGTGCCTGTGGCTGTGTGCCTACAGCTAAGGCTTGGGCTTTGCTGATGTTGACCACAACTGTTTGTTGTCTCTACACTGTGCTTTGATGTCTGTCTGTTGTTTGTAAACTTCAAATGGGTGAAAAGTTAAATGCTGCTCAGTAAAGCACCATATGTCTGAGTGAGGTGTTGTGCATGTTGGCTTTTATTTATACACTGCCAAGGCATAGGCAAAGCCCATGCTGACCTCAAGTATGTGTTGTGTGGCTTTTATGTGTTTGTGTTTTGTCTGTTGTTTGTGAAAATCAGTGTGGTGCATAGTGTTATAGTGCAGTCAGATAATAGAAGTCCAGGGGGGTTGTGAATGATAGTGCATGTGTCATTAAGGACTACCATGGTGTAGCCTACGCCCAAGTGAACCTCTGTTGTTCCTTCCAAGTTGGTATTTATATAATGTTTGCAAACTTACACTGCTCATGTATTGCACATGCTTAAACTTCTGTGTATGCATGCTCCAAAGTTAGCAGATTTTTTGAAAAATATACATACTTTGACATGCGCACTAGAACCTCACATTTTGCCTTATATCAGTAAAACATCTTAAAAGATTTTCACCAGATCAAGAAAAGGCACTGATTGACTTAAAGACCACCATGCCTTTTCAACTGGTGACCATTTGGATGTCTTACAAGGGATGTAACGAAACTTAAGGGGGCTCGCCTGCAAAGTACATGGAGCGCCCCCCCCCCACCACGCTGCAGACCCAGTCAGGAGCTCTCAGGCCAGGGACCTGGCACCCGTGCCCAGTGCCGCAGGGGGACCTCTGGAACTCGGGCTCCCTCCCGCTCTGCGGGCGTTGCAGGGGATATTATTATGCCAATGTGTTTTACAGTTATGCACTAACCCTGGGCAAAGCACTACGCTACGCTCGCGTAGTTTGCGAAGTTTGCGCTACTTCGCACAACGCGAATTGCACGTAGCACAGTGCAAACACGCGTAGCGTAGCGTAGTGCAGCGGTCATTTTTGCTTGCTCGCGGTCCTCAACGTCAAGTTGGCGACCGCGAGCAAGCAAATGACATCCGGCGAGACTTTTTCCTCGTTCGCGATCAGCAACATCAAGTTGCCGATCGCGAGCGTGGAAAATAAACCTCCCGGCGAGATTCTCAACGCGGGGAGGTCAGGTTTCTCATTGCGAGTGGTCGCGTATTCTCGCGACCGCTCGCGATGAGAAACTACCAGTCCGCGTTGAGAAAGCTGCCGCTCGAGTAAAAATCTACTCGAGCGGCAGTAAAAGACAGCTCGCACTGTGCAAGATGCCGTTTTCAATGATTGCACAGTGCGGACAAGCATCCGGCACTGTGCAATCATTGCGAACAGCGCACTACGCAGTTCGCGTAGTGCTACGTGTAGCTCGCGTAGTGCAAACTGCACTTTGCGTAGCTTCGCGTAGCGCTACTTCGTGAACTACGCCCACCCTTATTATGCACACAAAAAATCCAAGACAAATCCCATAATATTGGTGAGCAGGGGCATCATGAACCCTCCCCGCTTTAGCAGCAACAACAGAGGTGAGGTTCTTTTGTGCCTCTTCTGTCTGCTGCTCGGCAGATAAAAGATCAGCGTCAACAGAAGAGCGAGCAGGAGCATGGAAGAACGAAAGATTGATAAATTAAAAAGGGGAAGAAGAAATATTGAATGGAAGGAAGGGTGAAAGAAAGGCAGGATGGTTGGATGAGTGGGTTGATAAATATGTGGGTGAATGAATGAGTGGGTAGATGATAAGTGGGTGAAAGAATGAATGGACAGGTGGACGGTTAGATGAAAGGATGGCAGAGTAAAGGGATGGATGGATGGATGGATGGATGGCAGAGAAGATGGATACATGGTGGATAGGAATAATGGAATGGGGAATATTGAATGATGGATGAAAGAATGAATGGATGACAGAATGTAAAGGTGAAATAGTGGATATCAGCGGATGGATGGAAGGGTGAAAGAATGAATGGATAGATGCTTGGATGGAAGAGACAAGGAAGCTCTTTTAGGGAGGATTGGGCTCACTTGCTTCGCTTGCATGGTGCTATCAGAGCTTTGGTTAAAAGTGGAGGGAACTTTTAATTTTCCTGGCTACTCTCTTGTTGGTGAATAAAAAATAATATTAGGACCCCTACCCTTATAACTTTTCAATTGGTTGTTTGATCTTGAACACATTTGGCATCCTCTTAAACGTTTCCTTCTCTAAGCGTGATAACAATTGCTCAAGGTGGGGAGTATTTAAGGGTACAAAACATCTGATTTCCAATCAAATTAACTGTCAACCCTAAGTACAGAAGTGTCTGTATTATATATTTTATGGACTGGCGGTCAGCACTGTGTAGTTATGGTTCAGCTTCCCATTGCATTGAAAAGACTATGTTTGAATAGCTTATAACGTTTGACCCTCTGGACGAATTAGTATGAAACCTGCTTATCTACAATCTCACTTAGCTAAGTTTTGGCATGCCAAATTGAGTGAGGATCTGTCCACATGAAAAAAATTAAGAGAGGGTGTGTAAAAGTGTAACATTTCGCATTTTAGCTCAAATAAGAAATTTTGCCTAATGATAGAGCAAAAATCGAATAAAGTATTAACACCAAACTTGGCATGAAAGTAGAACTTTACTCAGAAAGTGCACTTTTTTTGATTTGGTGTAAATCTGTTCAGTAATTTTGATACATTTGTGTTTATAAAAGTTTCTGAGGGGGTGGATCTAAAGGGTGAATACCTCTGTCATTTAAACTTGCAAGTAAATCCTTTCATTACATTTTGTTCTTTTACACAATGTAATCAGCTGCATTAGAGCTAAAATTTTCACCCATCTTCAAACTCACAAGTCCGCTCTGACTGGAGAGTTTCACACTGTGAGAAAAAGGTTTCCGCAGTCTTTGGGGCCACCTTCAAAGGTTAGCAACCGCAGTGGTGAGCAGTACCTAACACGTGGAAAATATGCAGGGTCGGAATGGGGCAGAATAAAGGCTCAGACACGGAAATAAATGTAGTCCCAATTACTGAATTAGATAGCTAAAAAAGTGGTGCATGTCTGCATATTGGGGCTGTTTTAAACTTGTAAAGACAAGCTGTATAAGTGTTTTGTGATGTACGGAAGATTGGATTTGACCTTCCTACATACAGTCTTTGGTTCAATATTGGGGAACTTAACTGTGAAAACCATCCTAGCAGACTATGAAACAGGCCAACAAACAGCCAAAAACTAGTGCACACACTGACCTGTCAGAGCAGCCCGTCGGGCAGTGCCTGATTACCCTATAGCCCAGTCCAACAATGGAAAATATAAGCTACTTCTGAGAACAAGTGCTGTTTTAAGTGTATGACTCTCGAGTCAGAGCTGGCTTGCGAGCTGGCCAGCGCCCATTTTTAATGGTGGATTCAACCACCATTATCTCCCTGAATCTCGAGTTAAAGCCTATTCCTAAGTTTCATCAGTGTAAAAATGCACAAGCAAATTTAAACACTAAAATGAGTGTCTGGCTCTGCTTGGAAGGTGGGAGGCTGGGCCCAGGGCCTGACTGCAAGCCATGCCACTGACCAAGCTCCAGTGCACAGCACTCCCCGCAGGTTAAGTGCAGGGTCTGACCACAGGCCAGACCCTCTGCCCAAACCCTGCTGGACAAAGCCAAAGGCCGTGCGCAAATGGGGTTGGGCAGCCATTGGCGAATGGGTGCAGGCCCTGGTTGGAGGCCAAAAGGATTGAAAATTAAGTAAATAATATAAAAACATGAAATTCACTGAAAAAACCGTTATACCTGCTGCACACTGACTGTGGTGGTGGAATGTTGGTGAGTGAGGTGGCTGTGGAATGTTGGTGAGTGAGAGAGTCAGTTGGAGGATGGGCTGAGCAGCAGGAAGGCTGCTCCTGGTGGGGCTCTTGTTAACATCTTACTGAATAAACTTACTTAACCAATCTACATGGAACTGGACCTGCTTTCTTCCACAACATATTTTGGCGACGATTTCAGAAGAAACAAAGAAGAATCTACACGTATGATCTGATAGATAGAAGCTATGATCCTAACCTACTAGAAATTTATCTGAAGAAACTACAGAAGCACCTTTAAGGAAACTAAGAGCACAGAGTGAAAGACATACTCCTGCAGCCCTGAGCCCCACCAGTGACCTCAAGACCAGTCGGCCCCAGCCAGGGCATCTTTCACTTTATCTCTATGGATGTTTTATGCAACATGATGGTGTGTCTAGCTGTCAGCTGCGAGGGCCCGGTATAAATGTCAATATCTGTCTGCAGTGAGGGGACAGTGCGATTGCCAATGGAGTGCACTTTTTCACTGATTTCAAGTGAAATTCCCATTTTAATCATCTGGCAGAGAATCCGGCAGCGGGTTAGACTGCGGAATGGACACTGCTTATTTATGAGACCTGGCAGCGGTAAATTGTAGTCACTCTGGTGTGAGCCTTGGTTACTCACATTAGGGGAACTGCCACCTAAAATGTGAGTTGGGGCCCACCAGTGTTCTACGTGGAAATGTTGTGCGTGTACCTCCTTTTAAAGTTCAACTGAGGTAATTTATCAAGAGTTACTGCCAGTTACTGGTCGCTGCATTTAAAATAGTTGCGAGACAGTCTTGAATTGACTCGCGCCCACCTTACCTTCACTCGAAGGTTCTGTGGAGTCCTCCTCGGTCTCCATGGCGTTTCTTCGTACGTCTGCTGCGCGGCCATGTTTACAGCACCAACGTGGCTGGAGCCACCAGGCGCTCCTTGAGTCTGCGTGCCAAACTTCTTCTGGAGAAGAACTTAACACGAGTGCTGGCATGATGTTCGAGCACCCTCTGAAACTGGAGATGTAACAGTCTTGCATTAATATATTTGAAGGGGCTCTTCATAACATCTGGGATGGTGCAGTGTTTTACAAATTTGAAGGGGCACTTATCCGGGTGTGCTTAGGATACATGGAGGATTACCCTTTTTTTTTTAGGTATTGTGTTAATGGGTTTATTACCTTTCCTACTCCATCAAGAGGAGTTATTTCATCTAAGACTTTCTACTTCAGCAGATATTGTGATTATAGACCGTGTTTTCTTATTGATCTCTCTATGGTGTGGTACTGTCTACATTTGGTCTTCAAGAGATTGTATAGTATGTGTGCAAAACACGTTCTTCACTGGCACGTCAGTGTTTGCGTTTAGAGAGGTTTTTTTGGGGGGGGGATTTGTGCTGTGTGTTGTGCCGCAGTCGTGGGATGGTGCAGTCCATAAGTTTCTTGCTTATTTGAGTTTGTTGCTGTTGTTAAGGGCAGAGAAGAAGTCTAATTTTTGAAATATTAGTGAGGTTATTTTTACTTTTTGATTACACTTTCCACCCTCACTTCGGGTTTGGGTGAAGGGCATTTTTGAAGTTTTTGCCACCCTTCCTACGGGGAAAGGGTGAAGGGCAGTGAGGAAGCCGAATTTTGAACTGTGAGTGAAGCCATTTTACTTGTTTGGTGTGGTGTGGTGTTCCACACTTACCACCATTACTATGGGAAAGGATGAAGGGCAGTGTAGATGCCGAATTTTGTTAGTGTTGTGTGGCAGTGTGAAGCCACAGCACTTGGGTTTTAGTGTTTTTTCCACCCAGCCTATGGGGTTAGGGTGAAGGGCAGAGAGTGAGCCGGGTTTTTGCGGTGTGAATGTTTTCTTACTGTTGATTGCTGTTTCTATTTTATCACTAGATTGGGTGTAGAGCTGTGTAGTTCTTTCTTGGTTCGTGTGGACTGCTTTTCCACACTTACCACCCTTACTACGGGTTCGGGTGTAGGGCTGTGTTTATGCTGTATGGTTGGTGTGGAGTCACTTTTCACACTTTCCACCCTTGCTACGGGCTTGGGTGAAGGGCAGCTTTGATGTCGCTTGTTTCGTGTGGGGCAGTGTTCCTCATTTTCTTACTGATTTTTTTTTACTTGCTGTTGTTTGGCTGGTTCACTTCTGCACCTTTTGGCTGGTACCCTACTTACTTCTCTCATGTTTGCCTGGCCAGCCTTCATGTTTTTGGTATTAGGGTTTAGTTTGTGGTGTGGTAGTGTGTGTGTTTTGTTTGTGGTTAGAAAGGGAGATGGTGTATGTGAGTGTATTCTCCTTACATTTCTTGTGTTTCCTTTGCTTGTTTCACTTTTTATCTCTTGTGCGTGAAATGTTTCCATCTGTTAGTTTCATGCATTTGCATTAGTCCTTTGCTACATTGCTGATGTGCTTGCAATTGTTCTAATGCTATTCTTTTACATGCTTTAGTCATTTGTCATTCTTTTACATGCATTAGTTTTATTGTCATTCTTTCTAGAGTTCCATTGTGTTTTGTGTAAAGAAAGGAGATGTGTTATACCTGCTGCTCAGCCAGTGTGACAGTGGTGGTGGAATGTTGGTGAGTGAGGTGGCTGTGGAATGTTGGTGAGTGAGAGAGTCAGTTGGATGATGGGCTGAGCAGCAGGAAGGCTGCTCCTGGTGGGGCTCTTGTTAACATCTTACTGAATAAACTTACTTAACCAATCTACATGGAACTGGACCTGCTTTCTTCCACAACAAAAACACAGTTAAAAATTCAGTTATGGTTCTGTCTCCGACTTGTCAAGCCACTGAAGTTTGCCACTTATGGTTAACAATGCACACAACACAACCCATAACTTGTGCCGCTCACCATGGTACATGTTGATATTTTGATCGCTCTTTTCTTTGTTTCTGTATCTTTGCCAAATTGGTGTTTTAAATATGTGGGTGACACCAGTCAAGGCGTGTGTTGTGTGCATTACTAACCATAACTGACGAATTTCAGTGGTTTGATGAGTTTGAATCAGAACCATAACTCACTTTTTAACTGTGTTTTTTCAGTGATATTCAGCTATATTAACAATTATGCCATGCCAGGGAAATAAACCTGGCTCATTAACACATTTAAAAAAAAATGTTTACTCATAGATGTACTGTTATTCATTTATTGTTACAATGCAGAGATCAAATTTCATGTAATTGCCACAGTGCAGCTTAACTAACTTGAGTAAACAAGGCATAATGCCTTTCAGATTCTATTCTACAAACAGCTGAGAGTGGAAAACTACTGGGGCCATATTCACTCAGCTAAGTAACTGTGATTCTATGTCACTGCATGGACGTAACCCCTTGGGCCCTGAATATCATTATATAGATGTGTTTATAGCCACTGCACAGGAAACAAGCTTTGATAAAACCATTATGTCTGACCTTGGCAAACTGTGTGATGGCTACCTTTTAAATGATTGCTGGCATATGGCACAACAATAAAAAGGGAAAAAGAAAAAATGCTGCCACCTAAACGTGTCTGCTTGCAATAAATATTAATATTGTTTGTAAAGGGACAAGACTAAATCACCACCTAAACAGGCACTTAATCATCATCCATCTACACTGTTAAAATGTCACCTAAACACTTTGTAACAGCAACTTCAAAAAGGAGACAGAAAATATATCAACATAAAACTGAACACCCGAATTTTAGCAAAATAGCCAGAATTTGAATCATACAATAAGTAAAATACAACTCACTTTCAGACAGATTTGCCACTGAAGAAGCTACATTTAGGTGGAGGTGAACAATCTGGACAGGCATTTTGCAGTCAAAGTGAAGGGTGCCAGCGGGTAAAGCGAGCTTAGCCATTGCATCATGCCGTATGATATTTTAGCAAACCTATGGATGAAAGACTTCTGACCTGTAGGTATATATATTTTCAATTATTTTTTGGAAAAACAATAGTCTGGCAAGACAGCTAAAGCTGCCTCAAAGTCCAGACCTAAAAATAGCATGGCACAGACCTACGTGTTGATCCATTGGGTGCAGTATGGTATTCAGTAACATTGTTGAGAAAAGAGGGAAGAATATATATGTGTGTGTGTTGTGTGTGTGTTTGCACATGCATAGTAGCATGAATGAGCAAAGTTCATAAAACATTGTGTCAGAGGTAGATAGATAGATAGATAGATAGATAGATAGATAGATAGATAGATAGATTTCACAGTTATGCCTGCTAGAGTTATAAATATGTGGACGTGGCGATATGTTATTGGCTGTTGGACATATTCTGTGACATCTCGGTAAACAAATATTGGGCAAGTAATGTGGCCAAATGATGTCCAAGTTATGTGCATAATGATACCCAAAATTCTTCTGCAACTGTATTTCTGATTAGTTCTAGTAGCGATGGACATTTTATGCTGTGTTTTTTATCGGTATTCATTGAGTGCAATTCTACCACTTTCATGGTCTTCTAGCATTTCTGGAATTTGGGCACACTTTCCAAATGGTTCTGGGGTTACTATTTGCCTGGTGACGTGGTGGTCCGGAGTCACTGCATTTAAATTGTGAAAATCAGACTGTTCACATATCATTTAGTTATGTTGTAGTACCCGAGTGGGGTGCGGGTTTCAGAGCACTTTTTCACTCACTATCTTCCCACAAGGTTGAATGGTGGTCAGTTTCAGGCCTGAAGTGTTGGGATTGTTGAATAGCGCTCTTTGACAGCTGTATCGATGCAAATCAGTGTTTCATTTATTCGCCTGGGATGGCTTAGCTTGGGTCTCTTGATGGCTCAATGGCCTAAGGCTGTGTGAGGGATGGAATGTGTTTGTGAGCCATTAGCTCCTAACCAGTTATGTAGCTTTGCCGCCATATTGCTCTCCTGAGGGTGTGATGTGGTTTAAAATGTCCTGTTGGCTCTGCGAGGAATTGCTGTGTGGTGTGCGGTGAGTTGGGAACTCTGGCAACCATTTGGGTTTGGTACCACACTCTGCACATCATAGAGCGGGGAGCTCTTTCTAATGACTTCTGAGTTGAGAACTATATGTTGAAATAACAGCAATGCAATACATTATATGTAAGCTGACCAATCGGACTGAGATATCCTTCTGGCTGGTAGTGACGAGTGTTGTTGTGAGCTCCAGAACGACGGACCTATGACCCACATCTAAGCTGTGTTGACTGCTTATGATATGGGCTCTTCAATGTATTGTGTTAAATAATTTGTTGACCTGTGGGAGTGAAGCAGAGAATAATAAAGTGGACACTATTGAATGGGCTTAAATGTTGAATTACTGATTCACCATACAGTCTGCAACAGTACTGTGGGTGCAGAGGACGAACTTTGTTGTCTCAATAAAGCAGTTTCTTATTTGACAAGAATTATATAAGAATAAGTGTTGGGGCCCAAAGTTTTGTTCTGGAGCCCGTGGCTGGTGCTACTGAAAGTCAGGGTGGCGAGAACCAAAGGTGGCACCGTCTTGGTTCCTCTTGCATGTCTCTTTAAACCACGCCCTGCCTCTTTATCGCCGTCTTGCAGGTTCTTTTCTATCCATACCTTCACCCCTTGTCACTGTTTTCCCTTCTTTCTCTTTCCCCCTTTTGTAATTAATAATAAGTGCACATGGGCCCCACCGGTAGCCACCAGCTCAAATTAAGCACTGGGCGTGCTCCATAAGTAAAAGGACAACTTTTCCAGCCGTGCCCATCCTCTCATATACTGACGTAGGTCAACTCAAAACTGAGCCCGCTTCGAGGTCCTCCTCCTGCTGCAAAGAGAATCCTCGCTTTTAAAACGTTCCCATAGACTTTTACGGAGACTTCATTGGTAAACAGTTGGTTCTAGTGACTTTTATTAAAACGGTTACACCTGTGTTCTCATTTTCCCAATTACAACATTTCAACGTTGTGTGGTAAGAAAATCCCAATGTAATTTTTTTTTGCATCAGCTGCTCTTTATTTGATATTTTAACGTAACTGTACTTGTGATTGTTAAGCCATTGAGTTTATCCCACAGTACTACTGAGAGAAGGCTGTGAGACTGTTGGAGTTGTAAATGTAGATTAATACAGACACATGGTGAAGGAAATATTTATTTTGGAAACTTTATTAGAGCGCAGAAACAGCAGGTATCTGTACTATTGTATGGTAACATACTTTAAAAAATAAAAATTAAAAGTCACAATTCTGAAGTATAGTTGGAAATATTTAGCACAGGAAGCACACAATGGCGAAAAAATAATCGCCGCAGGATCCTAGTCTCTGCTCCATGATCCCCCTCCCACTCCCCAAATCACAAGTAAACATATGCGATGAAGTTCTACTTTTCATGTTCTCTGCAAATGGAAAAAAAGAATGACATATATCGAAACCTACTATAAAACACAAGGCGCAATTGTTATGTATGATCCTGGAATGTGACGGCTCGTGCTTATATTGCCAACTGAACCCTAGTTTTCCGATGGGGAATCCCAAGTCTTTAGGATTTTCAACAAGGTCATTATTTGAGCTACAACTCATGAAGCAAAGATGTAGATAGAAGCGCTGGCTGGGGTGCTTTCTCGCTGCTCCAAAGCATTTGTAGCACTCAGTGTTGTGAGCTGCATGCCCCTTGATGAAGACTTGTGGGATGAGGACATGTACGGGAGTGATGTCAAAATAGTGTGCAGAAAACAGCAGTAGTCAAAGACTGACTGCGCAAGTGACAGATAGGACACAGAACACCTAATCATGCGTGCTCTGAACAACAAGCGAGCACATGAGATCTAACAGTGCGCATTAGCAGTCAGCAGTACATTTCGAAGGTTGCCGCCTTGTGCTGTCACAAGCAGTTAGTTTCCAATGATGAAGCTGGGTGCTACCACATACTGTGGCCTCATGTGGTGCCTCGTTCTGCAATTGCTTTTCATTGGTTTATGATCGTGCTATGCCATGTACTCGTGTATGTGTTGTTGATTACTAATGGCACTGCCTTTTACTATCACATGTTTTGGTTGCTGATAAAACTGCCCTTTACTATCACACAGTATCATGTGTTGATTACTGAAAATGCCACCTTCGCCATGTACGGTTATGTTTTATTAAATAACCGTGGCACATTTTACTATCATATGTTGTTGGTTGCTGATAAAACTGCCCTTTACTATCACACAGTATCATGTGTTGATTACTGAAAATGCCACCTTCGCCATGTACGGTTATGTTTTATTAAATAACCGTGGCACATTTTACTATCATATGTTGTTGGTTGCTGATAAAACTGCCCTTTACTATCACACAGTATCATGTGTTGATTACTGAAAATGCCACCTTCGCCATGTACGGTTATGTTTTATTAAATAACCGTGGCACATTTTACTATCATATGTTGTTGGTTGCTGATAAAACTGCCCTTTACTATCACACAGTATCATGTGTTGATTACTGAAAATGCCACCTTCGCCATGTACGGTTTTGTTTTATTAAATAACCGTGGCACATTTTACTATCATATGTTGTTGGTTGCTGATAAAACTGCCCTTTACTATCACACAGTATCATGTGTTGATTACTGAAAATGCCACCTTCGCCATGTACGGTTATGTTTTATTAAATAACCGTGGCACATTTTACTATCATATGTTGTTGGTTGCTGATAAAACTGCCCTTTACTATCACACAGTATCATGTGTTGATTACTGAAAATGCCACCTTCGCCATGTACGGTTATGTTTTATTAAATAACCGTGGCACATTTTACTATCATATGTTGTTGGTTGCTGATAAAACTGCCCTTTACTATCACACAGTATCATGTGTTGATTACTGAAAATGCCACCTTCGCCATGTACGGTTATGTTTTATTAAATAACCGTGGCACATTTTACTATCATATGTTGTTGGTTGCTGATAAAACTGCCCTTTACTATCACACAGTATCATGTGTTGATTACTGAAAATGCCACCTTCGCCATGTACGGTTATGTTTTATTAAATAACCGTGGCACATTTTACTATCATATGTTGTTGGTTGCTGATAAAACTGCCCTTTACTATCACACAGTATCATGTGTTGATTACTGAAAATGCCACCTTCGCCATGTACGGTTTTGTTTTATTAAATAACCGTGGCACATTTTACTATCATATGTTGTTGGTTGCTGATAAAACTGCCCTTTACTATCACACAGTATCATGTGTTGATTACTGAAAATGCCACCTTCGCCATGTACGGTTATGTTTTATTAAATAACCGTGGCACATTTTACTATCATATGTTGTTGGTTGCTGATAAAACTGCCCTTTACTATCACACAGTATCATGTGTTGATTACTGAAAATGCCACCTTCGCCATGTACGGTTATGTTTTATTAAATAACCGTGGCACATTTTACTATCATATGTTGTTGGTTGCTGATAAAACTGCCCTTTACTATCACACAGTATCATGTGTTGATTACTGAAAATGCCACCTTCGCCATGTACGGTTTTGTTTTATTAAATAACCGTGGCACATTTTACTATCATATGTTGTTGGTTACTGATAAGGCTGCCTTGTTATTTCGCAAATGGTTTGTTGTGTGTTATAGAGGTGTGCATGTGTGTGTGAGCTTTCAAGCATGTGCTATTTTGTGTGTTCAGTCTTTACTTTGTGATGCTTATAATGTATGCTTTGTTGAAGTGTGGGAGTTTAGAGGGTGTTGTGTGTGTGCAAGCGTGTGTCTGAGAAAATCTCATACATTGCGTTGTTTCTTTGTTGTGTGATCTCACATTCGGAACTATTTGTCACTGCTGTACATTTTGATTATGCTTTGTGTTTATGTGGAAGTTTGCATGCATAGAGAACAGAGTAACTTCTATAAATATAAGTACATTCATGGTGGAATTATTTTTGGGTTCAAGCTTGTGTTTTGCATTGTCTATGTACTAGGAGAACAGTGCATGTTCAAAATGCATTTTGCTTGTGCTCAGTGTGTGCTTTTTTGTGTAGGAGCTACAGTGCGTGCTTTGTATGTCTGTTAGTTCGCAGTGTGTCTTTGTGTGGCTGTGTATGTCTTTGTGTGTGGGAGAGAAAGAGCATACATGGTGTGCCTTGTGTGGTATTTAGACAGAATATCGGAAACACAAATATCGCGGGACAAAATATCTTGTCAGAAATATTGAGGACACAAATGTTGTGAAGGAAAGTTTCAATGGGTAAGTAAAGTAAAGTTTTACTACATATAATTCCATATATATATATATATCTTCAATGTACATAGATGTGGAGTTAAGAATAGTAGATCTATACTTACATAGTTACACTTACCATCTCACAGTGCTTAATTTGTAAAACAAAAAAAGTGCCAGGGCCCTCGTCAGGAGGCCACTGCAGCTTGCACCGCCCACTGCCCCCTCTAGGGCCACTTATATAAGTACCAACACAACTACTAAGCATCACACTCCTACAAGTGTGACAATTAAGACTATTTCAGGCGCCCAACACTATAACCAGAACTGTGGAAGCAGGTATTAGTCCTTTGAAATGTATATTGATTTAATAAAAGACTGTTGTTCTGCTCACTTCTTAATTAGACACGCAGCGCCACCATGTGGCAAACTGTCTTAAGTGCCGGTGTTAACAATTAAGTAACCACTGGCTCAAATTAAGCACTGCCTTCTTGATATTTTTGACACAATATTCTTCCCACATGATATTTGTTTCCCATATTCTGTCTGTGATCCGCTTTGTGTATGTGCTAGCTTGCTGTGTGTTGTAAATCTGAAGGAGAGTGTGGGAGAATACAGGGCGAGCTTTGTGATTGTCTTAGTTTGCAATATTGTGTGTGAGAGTGCCTGTGGTATATGCTTTCTTAGTGAGCTTACATTAGGTCCTTGCGGTGTGTATATTTTTGTATTCATGCGCGTGTGCGCTTGTGCGCTGTTTACATCGGGTGTGTGAGCTTGCAGTGTGTTTTGTGTGCGTGTGAATGCTCGCAGTGTGTGTTTTGTCTGTGTTCTGCTTGCTATGATTCATTCTGAGGGCTGCTTTAGCCTTCATGAAGTATTCATGCCGGGTGCGCGTGCTTCTATAATTGCCATCTCAGGCCCTGAATTATTTATACCTTGTAGTGTTCTCAGGGTCTCATTTACTGTGAGCGCAGATAACACAATGGGAGAGGATCCCGATCACCTCAATGACTCTTACTTTACCTTAAGTAGCGGAATTACATTACTGGAGGTGCAACCCGAGGGCCGGTTATTCTTTCTCTCTTTGTATTTATAGTATTCTAATTGCTGAGGTGCTCTTAGCCCTCTGGTCCCTGCTTTGCTGATATACGTGATGCGCAGTATGATTGCGCTCTTGGCCCTGGGAGGAGGCAGTCATTGGTGCAGTCTGCACAACTGAACTCTGTGTTTGAGTGCAGACTGGCCTGTAGGGCAATCTGGCAATGCTAGAAGCAGCAGGGCAGTGTGTCGGTCAGTTGTGTAACTCTGTGTGTCCCAGTTTTGTGGTGTGGTGGGCTGGCTTTGTGGCTGTGTGTGGCCTGATGTTGTGAACATCTGGTACATTATGCTATACTGTGCAGGCCATGATAGGTTGCAATGAATGCACAGCGCAGCATGGGCCATGGGGTGCATGTGGAATGAAAAGAACTGCGTCAAGTCATATCAGGTACGCCACGTCAGGTGGTGCAGCTGTAATATTGAAAAATAAATCTGCGACTACCCAGCCTGACATGGTGTGGCGTACACCCTCCCCAGGTTCCCCACACTCTGGGTCCATCGTTTTCACAGTCGCATAGAGTGCTGAATGTGCCAATGAATGCCCATGGCCCAAACTCCCTGGAATAACCAACAGCAGCATGTGGAAGGGTGTGTAATGGGAACACGGGCTATCACTCACCTGCATAGCACCAGCTCCACCAAAGTATAAGGGAAGAGATGCTAATGGCCTTTAAATATCCAGTCGTACAGGGCTAAGGCTGTTGGTCTGTGAATGTGGATGACTGACCAAGTGGGGGAGTTCGGCAAGACAGACCAAGAGAAGAGCAAGCAGGATACGCTGATAGGACTCACTCTTTAACTAATACTTACTGTCTTTCTTTTTGAGTGAGCAAAAGGCACACAAATGATGGACAGAATGGGCATACCTGGCAACCTTAGGGCGAGGAAGCAAAAGACACACCAATGATTCATTCAGCATTCCGCCCATCATTTGTTGCTGCAGCACTTTTTAGCCTAAGTGGGATGGGTATGCCCAGACGTGGGTCCCTTGCTCACTGTGCCACTGAACTTATGCTAGCCTGGCTGATACCCCGAAACCAGTCCTAGGAGGCTTGTTTTCAGTCCATGGAGGACCCGGCTTGGCAATTTGGGCTATACTGTTCCCATGAGGAACAGGATCAACACTAATTTGCATATGGCTGGGTCCAAAGTGAGTGGCATAGTGAGAAAAAGAACAATGGATTTAACCCAGATCTCTTGACGGGGGGTGAATGTTTGATTTATTCAGCATTCTGTCCATCATTTGTTGCTGCAGCACCTTTCTTTTTGAGTGAGACAGGTTGAAGTCAGCTAGAAAACTATCAAAAATATTTCACAAAATCATAGCAGATACAAATTAAACATCTGTTATTAATTTCCAAGGAGCCTCAGTGGGGTGAACACACTCTTAATAAATACATGTTATGTTCCATTAACCTGAAACAGGATGCCAAATCAAGCAGTGCTAACTGCAAATGCGGTAAGTTATGTTATGATTATCTCTAGAGTGCGCATCACACTCAGGAGGGTATCCAGGTGCTAGAACAAAACAAGGGGACTGTGCTGGTCGAGCCTGTGGTCACGGTAAAGAGCCATGTCTTCAGGTTCCTGCGGAACTTAAGGACTGAAGAGGTGACTCTGATGTGCAGGAGGAGGTCGTTTCAGGCTTTGGGGCTGAAGTGTGAGAAAGCATGCATGCTGGCTCTGGCTCTACAGATGCAGGGTTTGTGTGTAAGCAGGAGGCCAGCTGTGGGGAGGTTTCTGGAAAGGCAGGAAATTGAGAGGCCTAGATAATGTATGTGAGTGGGAAGAGCGTGAAGGTGTGTCTTTAAGTATAGGGAGCCAGTGGTGGTCTCTGAGATGCGAGGTGATGTGAGTGCGGGGTGAGAGTGTGAGTGTAACTCTGGTCGCCATGTTTTGTGTGGTCTGAAGTCTTCTGGTCAGTCGGGTGGTGATGCCGACATAAAGAGGGTTGCCGTAGTCCAGAGTCCTGGGTGACAGTTCTGCGTGTGTTGATCGGGAGCCCCTTGAGGTTTTTTGAGGATCTTGAGGGTGTAGAAACAAAAGGAGGCAATTGTTTTGCCTGAGCCTGAGATCTGCCAGCTACCAGGTGGAATCCCATCGTGAGGTGTCCTTGCTGAAGAGTACCACTTCCATTTTTTCAGTGTTTAGTTTCAAACAGTTGATTTTCCTTCATCTGGCAACTTCAGACATACAGAAAAGGAAGTGGTTCAGGGGCTGGATGCGTCATGAGAGAGGAAATGGATAAGCTGGGTGTTGTCTGCATAGGAGATGATTGTGATTCCATGGGTTCGGATAATGTTGCAAGAGGAGCCATGTAGGCGTTGAACAGAGTGGGGTTGAGAAATGATCACTGGGCACTCCTCAGATGAGGTTGGCGGCAATCAAGGTATAGTAAAGCCAAGCAGACTGACTGGGTGCATCCGGTGAGGCAGGAGTAGACCCAGCGGAGAGCGTTGTGGAGGCATTGAATGAGGATGGGGTGGGAGAAAGTATTGAAAGCGGCAGATAAGTCAAGTAGAATGAGTGCTATGATGTCTCCTTTGTCCATGATCAGTCGGATTTTGTCAGTGGCGGCAATAAGGGCAGTCACAGTGCTGTGGTTGGGCCTGAATTCAGATTGGCTGGGGACCAGGAATGGTTGTTGTTTAAGTGCTTGTCTAGTAATTTGTTGATGAATATCTCCATAACTTTAGCAGGGTAGGGCATTAAGGAGATCAGTCTGTATTTCGTCAACATCTTTGGGTCTGCTGAGGGTTTCTTAGTAAGGAGGAGTATTGTGGCATAATGAAAACATCCTCATGTAAGACTTCAGGCCCAAATGGCTTGCCAGTAGAGCTTTTCATCCCTCTTTTCCCTTCACCTACTAGGCTATTTGCTCATTTGATGTATTCTGAGGGCCCCTACTGCTCATGGCAGCCCCTGGGATAATATGAAGGTTTCTTCTACTGACATCCATTCATGCTACATTTTGAAGGTTCCTTTTGATTATAGCACTTTTTGGGGTATCTCCATGGACACATCCTCTGATGGCAATTCATGGCGACTTCCTAAGGTTTCTTCTTCTCATGTCAATTCCTTTCAAATGACACTTCCTGTTCTTTTTCATAGGTCCGTCCCTTCTTCTGGTGTCAGTTCCTAGCACGTTTTCTGAATACTTACGTCTAGCAGCTCACTCAAGGATTCCAAATTATTCATGTATTATATTGACCAGCATGAATTGAGTGTGTTAAATATGAGGCTCCAAAGTCGACATGAGTCCCTCCCAAGGCATTTCTTTATAGTACCCTTCAGACGTCCTTAATAAGATCAATGGCCATGTTTCCGCTTTCCACTTGCCTAACCACTATTTTTTTTACTTACTTGTTCAAATGTTCTCTTCCTTGTCTTTCTCCTATGACCTCCAATTGTTTATCTTTCCACACTCTTGTTCACTTTTGCTTTGTCCTGGTCTTCATCCACGCTTTATATTCCTCTCAGTCTTTTCCCTACTACTCCTTCTGAGTGTCAATCTATTTCTTTCACTCCATCCATCATTCTTTCTATCTCTTTCTCCCTGTCAATCTCTTTATCTTATTAACCGTCTACATTGCCTTACCTTTTGTTTCATTTGTCTTTCTATAAATATACATATATTAACCATCCATTCATCCATCCATCTATCGATCCATCTAAACCCATCCATCCATCTACCAATCCATCCATCTGTCTAGCAATCTAGCTGTCAGTCCCACTTCTTTTCTTTCAATGAACTTCCCATCTGCACCTCAGACCCAAGTTTGCAGCATCTCCCAGATGTAATAATAAAAGGAGAGCACAGACAGTTCCCTGATGTAATCACTGGTTGGGCTCCAGTTGTTGCCAGCGGTCTACTCTCTACCAGCCACTGCTCTGCCTTTCATTCCTGCTAGGAGTGTACCTCTGGCCTAGTCGCTGTCTGAGCTTTCTCTCTGTTATAGTTCCTGGCCGAGCTTCCACTATCGCCATAAGCATAGGATGTACCATTCCTTACCTGAGCTATGAATGAATGAATGAATGAAGACATTTATATAGCGCGCAGCTACTCAACTAGTGTCCCGGCGCTAAACAGGCCTCCCCGTCAACCCAACAGACGCCCCCCTGCAGCAGAAAACCATGATTAAAAGAGCTTCTAGAGGATGGCTGATCAATGACAGAATAACCAGGTTTTAAGCTGTTTCTTAAAAATGGCTAACTCAGTCACAGTTCTCAGGGACATAGGAAGCAAGATCCAGGCCTGTGCTCCGACACTGTCCTCGTTTCACCCTCTGCTCCAGTGTGACATAGTCCCAGGCTGAGCGCCCATTAATGCCACCAGAGAGCTCTGTGCTCGTCGCTATCTGGTCTTCAGTTGCTGTCAGCAGTGTGCTCTATGGCCAGGCCCACCCCACCGGCACTTTACTCTCTTCATCAGTAGGCTGCGGAGCTTCAAGCGCATTGATTCCCGCTGTGAGTGCGTTCTGTATGTCATTGGCGCTGGCCCAATGTTTGAGTCTCGTATTTGGGCGGATCTGTTTAGTCATTTACTGGTAGCACCGCGTGTGCTGACGCCAAGTTGCTGAGGTAGGGGTATTAGTTATTCAGCCTGTTAGTTACTCAGGAATCGACAGGAGAGAACAGCTGCCTCAGCAAAGCAACCTGAACTCCTGCACCTCTTCCCGCTCTCCTCTCCTCACCCGCGAGCCTATTCAGGAAGTGCGGTGAGTGTTTCCGTGTGCGGTGCGCGTGTGTGATTGGTGGACCCAACCTGCTCCCTCAAGCACCTCCACCCCACGCGCTCCGGCGGAGCTGGGAAGCCGCCACTTAGCACAGCCAGACGCCGCACTTAAGAATGCCAACGCTAGGTGCTCCCTCCATTTACAGCCACCGAGTGACTTATTAGAAGTGACGTCTGAAATATCACAGGGCCCTGTACGGGTGATTAGCTTTCGGGCCTGGAACCGGTGACAAGCAGTAGTAATGGATGGCGGACACAAGCGGCCTGCTCCCCTCTCGTTAGTCAGTATTACCTGCATTAAGAGCAATAATTGGATAGATTCATCATCTCGAGTCCGTCCATAAATGTTTGGCTGGCACCTGATCGAAGCTGTCATGTAGTACACTGCGCTGGACGTCTACGCGCCGTCCCTTCAGGGGACACCGGAATCAGTATGCAGAGCAGGGGGGGCAAGGGTTCTGGGCATCGTTAATTGGAGGACCAGTGATGTAATGCACCACCAGGTCACACACAGGGCCCTCCCTGGGCGCCGTCGGTGTGTGCAAGAATGCTAGAAAGGATATTTACTGGACTGTGGAACAGCAGGCCTGTCAGCAAGTTCTATCTAAGGACTCGCTGCTGCTACTATACCAACAAAAACAACAACAATAATAATAACAATGGGTATTCATGGTATTATCAGTGATATTATTACCTTTATTGAGTGGTTTATCACAGCTGCCGCACATTCTAGCTCTAATATTAAAGCAGATAACCACAGAAAACTGAAATGACTTCAATGGCACCAGTCCCTTGAAAACAGTTGTTCTAGACACGTTGCAATCTATTGCATTACATGCTGCCTCTGACCTTTCCTACTAGGAACACAACAGGGATGCTTGAGCTACAGATCAGCACTTGGCGGGGTTAGTGGTCAATTTATTGTCCATCACTTTTGTTTCACGTCACTTGGTCCTCTGTTACTCTGCATTTTTGTTTTGTTTTCAGACACAGGGTCCCTGTTAGCTCTCCCTTGTGTTGTGTATGTACGCTGAGGGAATCTTGGGTCTGAAGACCATGAAGATGTCTTCCTTTACTTGAGGAATTTCAGGCCTTCGAGGTTCAGCAGCCTGCCAGCAGGCGTGGGGCACAGTGCGAACGACTTGGGTCCAGTGAGATGTCACATATAAAACTGAGAAAGCAAGTCTGGCTTCACTGACATGTAGGATGCATGGACAGGGGGTCTAAGGCTTCTCCTATGGGTGACATGGACGATTCAAAGAAGGGAGGATGCAAGGTTTGATGCCAGTGGCATGTGGGATGCATGGATCGGAGGGTCAAAGCTTTGCTTCAGGGATATGTTGGAGGCATTGAACAGGGAGGACCAAGGCTTGGCTTGAGTGGCGTGGGGAAGATATAGAGGTTGGTACAAGATGTCTCAGCAGTGATATGTGGAAGGCATGGAGCAGAGGGTTCATGTCTTGGCACCTGTGGCATGTGGGATGCATGGATCTGTTGGTCCAAGGCTTCTCTTCTGTGATATGCAGAAGGCAAGGAACAGAGGGACCATGTCTTGGCACCAGTGGCGAGTGGGATGCATGGCTTTCAGGTCC
Source organism: Calotriton arnoldi (assembly GCA_963921515.1). Taxonomy (NCBI): domain Eukaryota; kingdom Metazoa; phylum Chordata; class Amphibia; order Caudata; family Salamandridae; genus Calotriton; species Calotriton arnoldi. Next base: position 1,557,549 of record CAWUFW010002105.1, read on the forward strand.
AAGGAGTCTGTTGAAGGATATATGGGAGGCATGACACAAAGGGTCCAAGGTTTGACACTAGGGGCAGGTGGGATGCGTGGAGTGATGGGTCCTATATGTATCTTCAGTGATATTCAGATTGTGTAGAGCAGAGGTTTTAAGGCTTGGTCCCACTGACATATGAGACAATTGGAGCAAAGGGCTGTCAATTTGGTTCAAGTGGTATTTAAGACACCTAGGGCATAGACCATTTTTAGACCCTTTAAGATGTAGGAAACAACTAGTAGTTTCATAGGTTATTGTTAATATGATGGCCATTCTGGGATTACAGTGGCCTTGTGGCTTTTTCATAATTCAAGTCTGGGAATGCCTTTCCGCATAAAGTTTCTTATTCACTGTATTAACGGTGAAAGGTGTGACTGTATCGTGCCACTGTAGTGATGGATCCTTTCAGGGATGTGTTTAATGATGATTCATTTTGATTTCAAAATCAAATGAATTATCACTTTGAGAGCTAGCTGTAGTATTTGAGGTTTGTTTCTGTGTCAGCGTGAGTGAGCCATACATTGCTGTTTATATCACTTCACAATTTGAACAATTGTCCCTGACCCATTATGCTGGATTGTGTAGACAGAGGTCTGTCATCCTTGCTGTAGCTCTCTATCATTTCTGGTGTCGTGTTCCGGAAGGCTTCAAGGCACTAACTGTAGCTTCTCTGGTGTTGTTAGTTGAAGGGTGTCTTGCCTAAGGTTGTTCTGCCAGATAGCAGACAGTGTCCGGGCCACATGCATATCTTCAGGCTGGCTTTGTCTCAACCCTGGACACAGCTGTAGTCCTGAAAACACCAACAGTCCGTTGCAGTTATAGTTCAATGTAGCTCTTTAAAATGTTGCAGTGTAGCTCTACATTGCATTCTCAGTTTGTGACATTTTGGAATCGTCCCTCTGCCAAGCAGGTAATTTGCATTGTTGTCAAGGATTTAAATGTTAGCAAAAATAGTTGTACTGTATTTTTGCATTCTTTTCTCTCTTTTGGACCCTCGGGAGCTCTCTTAAACGGAATATCGTCTGTGTATTCCACATATAAGAAAATGTGCTCCACCTAAGGAATTTCTTCTGATGTGCTCTGATGTAGAGGTGCAGTTTCTAGCTGAACTACTCATTCCTTCATGGTGCAGCTGCCTAGGCAGGAGTGATTGTGGATTCAGCCCCAAAACAGAATAAGACACAGTTTCAGGGCTCTCACACAACAGAGGCACAGGAAATGCTGAATATCTCACAAGGTGGACTTGGTAGACTTCACCCCAGGTTGTCAACCACCTTGTTCCCTCAAAAACCATAAACTGCCTGGCATTTTAGATGCCCCGGAAAATGAAATAAGTACTGCAACCTATTTTTGCTTACTGCTGTTAAAGGTTAACACATTATACAGCCCTCTGTCTACTTCTAGAAACTGTCTCAACTGTAGATTTCAATTCATACATTAAGGGCTTGATTCAAAAACTACATTATGCAGTACGTAAAGCAGTACTACAGTAGGACTACTCACATATTACAAAGAGTAACCTTTAGCTGGAGCCCTCTGCCTCTCCTGTCTTTCCTGTGCTGAGATCTCGCCACAGTGGGGGTAAGTCTACACATAGGTGTAAACTTCCACTTGGAAAGGGTGAATAGCAAAAACGTGGAGACTTACACCTAGGTGTGGTAGTAAAATAACATGTACGTAAATATGAACGTGTATTTTATCTTTGTCAACAGGTCCAAAAGCTTTCTAGACCATGTTTTAAGTAAAAAGTGTAATCAATTATTTAGCAAGAGTGTTTAGCGTTATTAGTTTATTTCTGTTATGATAGTTCTTGCTTCCAGTTCTAATGCTGATTATCTCATGTATGCCATTGGATAAGTGTCTGAGGCGAATATCCATATCCTAATCCATATCCAATATTATTCCTATATTAATCATCTTTGTCCAGTTTTATTTTTCTGCTAGACTTCTTTATTTACAAACACTATTAATTACCATACTTTAATCCAGTTTAGCTTTTGCACGGATTGCCTTTAGGCTGATCCTCAGAGGGCCTCATGTAAATGTTCTTAGTTCACACATGTTTTATGTTTCATGTGTATTAATATTGCCATACCATTGGCTATGAATTATCATATGTGTCAGAGGCGAATATGGTTTACCAATGTTAGCTGTCCAAGGATTCTTGAAAATATATGTGATTCACCTTAACTGCAAGCATAATATCCTCCAAAAACCATAATCACGGCCAGATGCCAACAGTCATACAACATTGAGGAAGTGGGATACTGCCCCCTTATGATCAATGGTAGAGGGCACTCTTGGGGTCCCCAATTTCCCCCATGGCAACTTGTGTGTTTTATGCATTTATATATTTATTTATTTATTTATTTAGGGTGTTCTGTGGAGCTCTAAATGTCACCTTAGGGTCACTTCATATCGGTAGCCCACAATGCAGTTTCTGAATAGGTGGAAGGTTGGGTTGAACAGCGACATGTTCTCCTGTTAAGGGTGGTGTCTTAAATTAGGGGGCACACGGACAGGACATACAGAAAATATAATGGACGTTCAATGAACAACTGAAAAAAAAAGACATTAGGATAGGACAACTTAGAACAAACATCTGTGGACCTTTACCTGTACACCTGGAGCACAGTGCTAGAGTTTCTTTCTACTGACAGGCATGACACGCAGCGGATTGGCTAAAGGCTTGACTTAAGCGACACATGTGATCCACGCAGCAGAGTGTCTAGGGCTTGACTGCAGTGACAAGCCGCACAAGGAGCGTGTAGCACGTGCTATAGTAGGGCTCCAGTGGCACGAGGGACAAAAGAGGCAGCATCGAAGGAGTGGCCCCAGTGAGAGGGCGGTGCAAAGTCTGACTCTCGACATTTGACATACGTGCAGCAGGAGTTCTCGCAGTTGGCCCCAGTAAGACGTAAAATGCGAGTTGCTGGGTCCATTCATGTGCAATGACACATAACAACACTGTATAATGTACATGTTCAGTCATACCTTACCATAAATGTCTGTGAAATTACCTAGCACTGCAATGTATTACATGCATGTGCACCGCACTGTATAACATGCATGTACATTCACTGAGCACCCTCTCTATGTAAATGCATGTGCACTTCATTGTCTAACATGCCACCACACAGCACTACTACGCTGTATACAAGGACTGTGCACCATGTAAGAGATGAGCGGCTAGTCACAGAGCACCTACGCTGTCATTACCTACATGTACTGTCAAATAGCAAATACTGGATAACATGTATGTGTAGTCACACAGCATCGCACTGACCATGATACTTGTGCGGTCAGCTGCAAATAAGTCCATGATGCGCATGCGCAGTCACACAGCACCACTCTGTCAGGCGTATGTGCATTTGCACAGTACCACACTCTATAGTATGCATTTTCTGTCACAACACTTTGCTGACTAACCCTTGCGCAATCACACAGCATATCATTGTATAAGATGCATGCACAGTCCCACCGAAGTTCCCTGTTTTCCCGACACGCATCTGCATGCAGCATTAAACAGTACTCGGTGTTTTATATTAAACAACAACAACTGCTGTGAGGTCTCACTGTTCCCCGATACTGCCCTGTGCAGTCAATGCCCATCACTCGTAATAGAGTCTAATCGCTACCCTGAACCCCGTCATTACATGTGAAAGTCATTCCGTGAGGGAGGAACACACTCCTAAAGAGCGTCGAGTCGAACCCAGTCCTCGGTCCGTTCTACTGCTGCGAGGCCGTCCACCCGGGGCCGCCCCGCATCATTACACCAATTTCCTAGAAAGAAGCGCGCTGCATCTTTCAACACCCTGACACGAGAGATGCTTTTATCCTGGATTGAGGGGGACGGGCCGTCCTTGTCCCACGCCCCCCGCCATTTGCAGCTCACATTCCAAATCAGACGCTGCTCTTCATGTTTTCATTTGGGATTTTGAGATGTTAGATCAGAGCCGGGTGTCGTTCCAGAGGATAATTCCTGGGGATCGGGAATGTCTTTCACACTAAGGGTGACACAACAGCTGAACGCCTCAGACTGTAAACAGAGCAGCACGGGGGGGCAGAGAGAGCCAATCGCTGCCATGCCTGGGCGGTGACCTCAGGCTGCTTGGAACCCTGCCCGCGTTGACTCATGGCCCTGGGCGCGCGCCCAGCGCGGGCAGCGCTATTTGAGGAAAGGTTGAGCTATTTATTGCAGCATGGATGGGACACTACTTCCATCTGACTGGGTCAGTAGTTTAATTGGACGAGGGTACTCGCTACTGCGTGACTGGGCAGCTGTAGGGTTTGCCTGGTGCTCGGTTAAAGGAAGCTGCTAAACAAACAGGTGGAGTGTAGTTAGTATATTAGTTTAGGTGAGGCCTCTGCTCTTGTAGTGTGCTATGGACATACCTTGTTGTTTAGAAAGGACATTTACAGTCAGGGGTGGAAGTTAGGCTTGGCTGAGATATTATTTGGGTTATGTTGGGACTTGAGGTGTGTGGGATAGCAGCCGGTTTAAGGCGAGGCCTTAGATAGGTGAGGCTGGGGCATAGATGAGTAATGATCCTGTGGCATCCACTCCATCACCGTGCCCTCTGCTGGTCATGGATTGAACTGGTGTCAAGAGCACTGGGCTGCAAGGGGCAGGTTCTGGGACTGGATGGCAGCGCCTCTCGCTCCTCATGCTGAGGCTGCTTCTTTTTCAGGCAGAGACACGGCAGAGAAAATGTCAGGACAGTCCTGGCAGAAAACTGAACGGCAGTGTCCCAGCATTTTCAGGTCCAGAAGGACAAAAGCGAGAACCCTCCCTCCATCTTTGACTCTGAACCTTCCCGTTGGTGTGCTGGCTTCCCTGTGCTCTAGGTTGGCCCCTAAGGCACAACATGCTTTTTAGTTAGCCTCCTGACTTTTCTGGTGATGCAAAGCAGCAGTTCATTTAATTTAGTGGTGTTTCTAGTTCTGGTGGACAGTCTGTTTGGAGAGGGCCACAGAGGCTGACTGGATTAGGGTTTGTCCGAATCACCAGTAACTAACTCCTCAAGTAGCTCTGACTTGCCTCTGTGGATCAGGCACCTCATTTATATTGTCCATTTAATGTCTATTTCCAGTCCAGGGGAATGCTGGGAGCTTTCACAGACACCCCAGCTCCCAAGGAACATTGACTGTGCTATGTGCAGGCTTGGGGCTTATATGGAATAAATCCCCCGGACTCTGCCCCGCCTGCCTAGGTCACGGCAGAAAGGAGAGTGGTGTTAAGGGAGCTAATTAAACAGAGAGCGAGTGAATGAATATTAGCAATTGCAGCGTGTAAATGAAGATAGTTCTGTTAATGATGTGACTCTCTGTCTGTAATGTTATAATAAAATCGCCAATTTCCGAAGAGGCCTGTCATCACCGCAGCAGAAGCACTGACCCTTGTGCTGCAGGTAGCAGCCCACAAGAAGGTGCAAGGCAGGGAGACACAAAGCAGTGATACACCAGGCAGAGATCACCAGACTGGGGCCAAGAGACAAGGGAAGCCAGGCATGGAACCACCAGCGTGGAGGTGATAGCCGGGGAGATGAGGCCTGGAGCCACCAGCATGGAGATGAGGCCTGGAGCCACCAGCATGGAGATGAGGCCTGGAGCCACCAGCATGGAGATGAGGCCTGGAGCCACCAGCATGGAGGTGACATCTGGGGAGATGAGGCCTGGAGCCGCCAGGAAGATGAGTCCGGGACCCGCTAGCATGGAGGTGAAAGGCAGGGAGACCAGCCCCGGGACCTCCAGCAGGGAAGTGCAAGGCAAGGGGGCAGGCAGGCAGTCCAATTAGGTGGGTAGAAAGAAAGCAGGACCAGTAAGAGCGGTAGTAGGAAGGTACCAAGGAAAGAGACTAGCAGCAAGACCTGACAGTGAGGTAGCAGCCAATGGGAGACCACACTAGGGCTCACCGAGAGGAAGGGTATGAAACTAAAGAGTCTAGGCTGAGAAGCACTAGCAGGAAGTCGACAGACAGAGAGGCCAGGCAAGGAGACACTAAGGGGCCTATTAGGATGACGGGCGGACTTTCGTCCGCCCACCACCCTAGCGGTGCTGGGACCAGCCGCCAGTGGTGCGGCGGTCCCGCACAGGCGATTAGGATGCCACCGCCACCGTGGCGGTGGCATCCTCCATTCCCAGCATTGTGGCGGGCGGTGCGCACAGCACCGCCCGCCTCAATGCTGGGAATGCACTGTGTGCATCGTCATGCACAAGGTGACAGGCACCGCGAGGTGCCTGCCACCATGCCCATGACAATGCAGGGGGGTACCATAGGTACCCCCCATGTGCACCCCCAACATCTTGGGGGCCCGCAACGGGCCCCTGACAGTGGAATCCGCCTGGCTTTCCATGGCGGAGTCACCGCCATGGAAAGCCCTGCACCGCCGACCATCGTAATATGGATGGCGGTGCCTGCAAGGCACCACCACCATATTGCAGGCCTTTTCCGCCCGGTAGGCAATCGGGCCGATTGCCTACCGGCGGAAAACCGGCGGACGGTCTTTCCGTCCGCCTGGGTCCCCACCGCCATCGTAATATGGCGGTGGGGAAATGTGAAGCGGGCGGTGGAAAATAGCGGGTGGATCGCCACCGCCATACGGGCGGTGGCGATCCGCCCGCTATCCTAATGACCCCCTAAGTGTGGATGCCAGACAGAATAGTATCAGGCAGAGACCAAATTGGGAGACCAAGTACGGACACCATTAAAGGATGCGCCCAGCAAAAGAGAACACTGATAGCAAAGTGGCAAGTAATACAAGGATAAAAGACCAGGTATTGGGGTGCCAGACAGGAAGACTATGCAGGAGCATGCCCGGTAGGAACATCAATTATGGAGGATTGTTGGCCATGGTGAGCCAAGGAGGGAGACACCAGCAGTGACTGGATGCAGAGAAATAACGGGCTATGAACCGTACTGTGCCTTTCCCGTCCAATGGTTACAGCCAGAAACCTCCAGCAGCTATTGAATAAAGCAGCAAACATCTTATCCCTTCATCCTTGTCTCCCACCATCACGCAGTGGGTCAAGGTTTGTATACCTCTCTGCATCCTTTGGCTCTGGTGGTCTCTTTAGACATTCAACATTTCTGAAAGAATTTTTCAACTTTTACTATCCTTGTAACATTCTTAAAAAGTCCCAGGCTGCTTCAACTCTCCACAGTCTCTCCAATAATAGGTAACGGAAAGGACAAGCGGTAACTGCTATCAGTCTAGGTATGCTGAATGTATAGGAAAGAATTACCCCCTGGGATCTATGAGCTGGGTATTCTTTTTGTAATTAACATATATTGTGACTCAGGTATGAAAGATATGGTTGATTGTATTTAAAACATAAAACCGATACTCGGCTCATGGATCCCTTGGAGCAGTTCTTTTCTGAACAGTTTATCTTTTCCCGGATTCCCCGTAAGTCTTATTCTTCCTGGGCTCTCTGTACACCAAGAGCACATGTTGCCCCGGCTCTCTGTAGGCCAACGTTCCCAACGAGGCTTTCAGTTCAAAGTCACTGTTTCTAATATAAATATCACTTAATACCGCAGTTATCCTGTCCTGTACAATGTCCCTGCCCTCTTCTCCTTCTACAATTTCTGACAGCCCTCAGGCATTTCGTTCTCTATGTACCTTGAGAATGAACTGGCTTCAAAAGCAGATGGTTGTTCTTTGAGTACTGGCACTAGTTGCAAGGTGCTGTAGGGGGCTAGACCTAGCTACACGGGATCATGTGTGGCTGGACCAGGTAAAAGGCCGACTGTGGGATTGGACCCAGTAACATGCGATTGTCTAGATTTATTTGTGTCTGGCCTAGGTGCAAAGCTGCCACCTGTTACAGAACCCTGTGTTTGGTTCCCAGCAGTTACATGGCCTGTGTTGGGTTGGCACGAGCTACAGTGCCCTGTGTTTTCCTGGCATCCGTTGACAGGCTGTCTTTGCCTCCCAACAGATGCTCATGCCTCATTTGTTGGGGCAGGGACCTGTGCAGAGGGAGTGGGCGTCGCAGGACGTGCGCCAACATTCTGTGGCCACAGCCGATATCCACGCCTAACATATCTTGTTCACTAAATGATCATCCGCTGACAGGAGCACATCAAGCTCATCTCTAGAGAGTCCGATGCCCACTTCGCGGCATCCTGCTACCATCTGACAGGATTATCTGTTGTTTGCGGGTCTTTCGTAACTCCATGTTGGCACACGTGCAAAACCGGTGCCAGCTGAAAGACAGCTGTCAGGACTGAAACTGCCAACGCATTCACTGACTGGTCCGGAGAGAGCCATCGCGAGGGAAGTGGCTGTAGGTAGCTCGGCCTGGGCACAGAGGTGGATGGGCGCCTTTATTAAGTGGTGCGTTGGTTATAAAGCTAATGTTTGTCTGTGCTCCTTGATGAAGCTGAATATGCTCTTTTATAACTCGGTTGACTGTGCTCCATTGCAAAGCTGTATGTTGGATGTGCTCCTTTTAACCTCTTCGGTAGCTCATGACGAGACCAGCTCGTCATGAGTCACAGTGGAGCTGTGCTCATGATGAGCTGGTCTCGTCATAACGGCTGCGCTCCGCCCACGCGTGATTAATTCCCCGCCTGTGCGGGCGAATTAATAAGTGGGCGGGGTCGTGACGAGACCAGCTCGTCATGAGCACAGCTCCACCGTGACTCATGACGAGCTGGTCTCGTCAAGAGCACCGCAGCGCCGCGCTCACCACCCCGCACCCGTGGGGGAATTACCCCCGCAGGGAAGGGGTTAAAGCTGACTGTTCTCGTGAACGGATCACTGACATAATATCGACGACAACAATATCGACCTACCAGAATATCGTGTCAAGAATATCGATGTCCAGAATATCGACATCCTATCTTTACAAAGGTAAGTACAAAAATATCGAAACCAAAATATTGTTGTTTAAAATATCGTTGCTCAAAATATTGTTTTTTTTAAATGTCTTAAAAATAATATAAAATAAAATAAATAATAAATATAATTAATAAAAACATAGGGGGTGATTAGGATGGCGTGCAGACTTTAGTCCGCCCGCCATCCTCGCGGTGCTGGGACCGGCCGCCAGACGTACGGCGGTCCCGCACCGCTAATTAGGATTCGACCGCCACCCTGGCGGTCGCATTCCGCATCTTTGACATTGCGGCCCGCCGCAATGCTAAATTGCCATGCACAACGTGGCAGGCACCGCGCGGTGCCTGCCACATTATGCATGGGAATGGACGGGGGTACCATGGGTACCCCCCAAGTGCACCCCCCACCACCCCACGCCCCCATTGCAAATCCCCGCCAGCCTTTCCACGGCGACGAAGCCGCCATGGAAAGGCCTTTAAAACCCAGCATCCTAATATGGATGGCGGTGCCTGCTAGGCACCGCCACCATATTGAGGCCCAAGTCCGCCCGGCCGGCAATCGGAACGATTGCCGACCGGCGTGACGAAGCGGCGGACGCACTTTGCGTCCGCTCGCGACATCTCCCGCCATTATAATATGGCGGGGGTCAATCGGGTGGCGACGGCGGGCGGATCGCCACCGCCTGGCCGGCGATGGCGATCCGCCCGCCATCCTAATAACTCCCATAGTTAGAATTTGAAAAAAATGTTAATAATTATAAATAATAAATATAATATAAAAATAAATTAAACATACATATATAAAAAAAATTATATATATATTTACTTAATAATATTAATAAATAATTATTTTATTAAATTATAAAACGTTAGAAACATAATAAAAATTATAAATACATATATATACACATAAACCTGTAAGATACATATAAAAATAAATTATATATATAATAAAATAAATATTTATCTTTAAAACAACATTTTACACTACATTAACTGAAACAGTAGGGGAAATGTTGGATAGCGTAGGGGATAAAATTACTATTCCCACTCCAGGGAGTGCAACAGTAGGGAAAGTGTTGGATAGCGGAGAGGAATAATTTACTATTCCCACACCAGCAAGTGCAACAGTAGGGAAAATGTTGGATAGCGGAGGGGAATAATTTACTATTCCCACTCCACAGAGTGCAACAGTAGTGAAAGAGTTGGATAGCGGAGGAGATAAAATTACTATTCCCACTACAGCGAGTGCAACAGTAGGGAAAGTGTTGGATAGTGGAGAGGAATAATTTACTATTCCCACTCCAGCAAGTGCAACAGTAGGGAAAGTGTTGGCTAGCGTATGGGAATAATTTACTATTCCCACTCCAGGGAGTGCAACAGTAGGGAAAGTGTTTGATAGCGGAGGGGAATAATTCACTATTCCCACTCCAGCAAGCGCAACAGTAGGGAAAGTGTTGGATAGCGGAGGCAAATAATTTACTATTCCCACTCCAGCAACTGCAACAGTAGGGAAAGTGTTGGATAGCGGAGGGGAACAAATTACTATTCCCACTCCACGGACTGCAACAGTAGGGAAAGTGTTGGATAGCGTAGGGGTTAAAATTACTATTCCCACTCCAACGAATGCAACAGTAGGGAAAGTGTTGGATAGCGAAGGGGATAAAATTACTATTCCCACTTCAGCAAGTGCAACAGTAGGGAAAGTGTTGGATAGCGGAGGGGAATAATTTATTATTCCAACTCCAACGAGTGCAACAGTAGGGAAAGTATTGGATAGCGGAGGGGATAAAATACTATTCCCACTCCAACAATTGCAACAGTAGGAAAAGTGTTGGATAGCAGAGGGGAATAATTTACTATTCCCACTCCAGCAAGTGCAACAGTAGGGAAAGTGTTTGATAGCGGTGGGGAATAATTTACTATTCCCACTCCACAGAGTGCAACAGTAGGGAAAGTGTTGGATAGCGGAGGGGAATAATTTACTATTCCAACTCCAGGGAGTGCAACAGTAGGGAAAGTGTTGGATTGTGGAGGGGAATAATTTACTATTCCCACTCCAGCAACTGCAACAGTAGGGAAAGTGTTGGATAGCGGAGGGGAATAATTTACTATTCCCACTCCACAGAGTGCAACAGTAGGGAAAGTGTTGGATAGCGTAGGGGATAAAATTACTATTCCCACTCCAATGAGTGCAACAGTAGGGAAAGTGTTGGATAGCGGAGGGGATAAAATTACTATTCCCACTCCAGCAAGTGCAACAGTAGGGAAAGTGTTGGATAGCGGAGGGGAATATTTTACTATTCCCACTCCAGCAAGTGCAACAGTACGGAAAGTGTTGGATAGCGGAGGGGAATATTTTACTATTCCCACTCCAGCAAGTGCAACAGTAGGGAAAATGTTGGATAGCAGAGGGGAATAATGTACTATTCCCACTCCACGGAGTGCAACAGTAGGGAAAGTGTTGGATAGTGGAGGGGATAAAATTACTATTCCCACTCCAACAATTGCAACAGTATGGAAAGTGTTGGATAGCGGAGGTGAATAATTTACTATTCCCACTCCAGCAAAATAATAAACATTAATTAACAAATACTTAAATAATAAAAAATAATGTACCTCCCACCAAATACCCCTATAAATGACACCACCACTATTGTAAAACATGACACAATTAACATAATTGCTTAACAATTAATGAATTAACTAATAACAATGAACAATAAAATTAAAAACAATCAGTATTAAATTAATTCATACTATTAAGACTATAAAATAACTAAATATTATATGAAAAAAATTAATTACTTCCCACACTACTGCTCTCTAAATACACAACTCTCTCATAAAAAATTGACACAATTTACATATTTACCAATTAATTATTAACAATTAATAACCAATTAATAACTAATAAATAACAAATTATGTAACACAATTAACAATATAAAATATTAAATACACAAATATGAATTATTAACAATTATTAATTAATGAATTATAATTAAATTACTTCCCACCCTACTCCCTATAAAACCACAACCCGCTCTTAAAAAAATAACACAATTAAGACATTTACCAATTAATATTTAATTAATATCCAATTAATACAAAATATTTAACACAATTAACAATATAAAATATTAAATACATAATATTAATTAATTAAATTATTAATTAATTAATTATAATTAAATTACTTCCCACCCTACTCCCCTATAAACCCACAACCCGCTCCTAAAAAAGACACAATTAACATTTTTACCAATTAATTACTAATAACTAATAACCAATTAGTAACTAATTAATAAGAAATTAATTAACACAATTAACAATATAAATTATTAAATACAAAAATATTAATTAATTAAAATAATTAATTAATTAATTATAATTAAATTACTTCCCACCCTACTCCCCTATAAACCCACAACCCGCTCCTAAACAAATGACACAATTAACATATTTCCCAATTAATTATTAATAATTAATAACCAAATAATAACTAATTAATAACACATTAATTAACACACTTAACAATATAAATTATTAAATGCAAAAATATTAATTAATTAATATGATTAATTAATTAACTTTAATTAAATTACTTCCCACCCTATTCCCCTATAAACCCACAACCCGCTATGTAACTAAAACGCAATATTTAATTTCTTAAAAAATTAATAATTACTAGAAATGTATTGATAAATATATTATAATTAAATTACTTCCCACCCTATTCCCTATAAACCCACAACCCGCTACGGAACTAAAATACGCAAAAATTACTTAACATAAAATTAATTACTTCTAAAAATTTCAAACATACATTAAAAAATAAGCTATACTTATAACACATATACTAAAATACAAAACACTAAAATAAATTTCGATATTATTAACAACGATATTTTGACTAACGATATTACTAACTTCGACATTAACAAAAACTATATTTCTTACCTGCATGTCGATATTCTGGTCGACGATATTCTTGCAGGTCGATATTCTGTCACATCGATATTTAAACATCGATATTATGGCATATCGATATTTCAACATCGATATTATGACTGCATGCCCTCGTGAACAAAGCTCTGGTTGTAGATTGTTTGTATAATTTATTAGAACATTGGAATGTTGAGCGCTCCATTGAAGACAATAGAGTAGTTCGGAGCTTATAATGGCTGGTATAACCCCAGGGCTCCAGCATTCCAGTGTTTGTCGTCAGGTTTCTTTTCAATTTAGAACATTCTACCCTTAGTGAGTGGAATGTTCTAATAGCCTTATAGCTCTTATGCCTCAGGCTATACCTGTTGTTAAAGGTCCTCTCTCCCTCATTATAGGCCCTCGTCTGCATCTCGGGCCTATAACTCAGGTTCAGGGCCTTTAACAACCGGTATAGCCCTCAGCAGTGGGTTATAAGGCTATATTAGAATATTGGAATGTTGGGAGCTCTATTGAAGAAAATTAAGTGGCTCAGGGCCAATAATGGCTGGTGAAAGCTTCTACTCCAGCATTCCAATGTTTGTATTTCTGTTATACCTTTTTAATTTAAAACATTCCAACCTCAGTTGGTGTGGATGTTGAAATACCCTTATAGCCCTTCTGCCTTGCGCTATTACTGTTCTTAAAGGCCCTTTACCTTATTATAGGTGGTCCCCTGCGGCTCTGGGCTATAAATCGGCTTCAGGGCGTATACCAATTGGTCTAGCCCTAGGCAGTGGGCAATAAGGATATAATAAATTAGTCAGTTGACTCCTTTATGAAGCTGTTGATTAGCTGTGCTCTTTTATGAACATAAAGTTATTGCTGTTTCTTATAAAGTTCTACATTGGTTGCATTTCTTCACAACGTTACCTGGGAGCTTTGCTTCTTCATAAAGTTGTACGTTGGTGCTGCCCCTTTATAAAGCTGTGTGCAGGCTTTGTTTCCTTATAAAATTGTCCTGTTGTAATAACATTGAATTTGACCTTTGCACCATAGCAATGAGTGAATGGACATTTAATAGCACACTTGCTCCAAATAACAGGGTCTCTCCTAGGTCGAGGTACAGTCTCCCTTACTGGAACATAAAAGGTAGATGTGGCACTAAACATAGGCTGAAGGCACCCATGGTCCATGAGAGGGCGCCCCCTCCTGGCTGAACCTCCTTGGACCAAGCTTCAGAGTAGCGGAAATAAAATGGAGCAAAATAGCTAAATGGTGGACCAGAGATATCATTCTGCCCTAGGGTATGCTTTGAAGAGAAACAATTTGAATTGGTGACAGAAAAGTTCTGACGGAGCTGGTTTGTCAAATTGTTCCAGGAATATGGGACGCATCCAGAGAATGAGTGGCATATATATATATATATATATATGTTTTTAGACACACGCTTATCTTTGTTGAGCACAACAGTTAGACGTGCTGACCCAAATACCGTATGTGTAAAAGAATATACAGAAATGTTCAGACACATACAAATACATTCATAGACACACAAATATGTTACAACATATAAGCCCTTGTACATAAGCATACATTAAAATTTGTTCCTGTGCATCACAATAGTAATTCGTCAGTGTATTGCTAGTGTGGGTGTTGAGAACACCCGATTTCTTCAACCATGATGTCAATAATGTTTGTTCATAGATTCTATGTAAGTTTGTCTTATTGAATGCGTTGCTGTAGTATATGAATATTTGGGCATACTGCTAAGCTAAATGTATCCATTCTGGTGTCACAAACAAAGCTGTATTTCACTGAATAATCAATAAAAACCTATATTCATTTTGTGTGTGTGTGTACACACACGCTTACATAAAAAGCGTTAATTTCATAGTTGTGTTCATGTACACACAAACAAGGATGTGTGTCCATATATACGTATGGATGTTACTGTACGTTTTCATTCACGCTTTCATACATGCATACAGTACATAAAAAACTATGACCATATGCCCACATAAAGACTTTTTCCAACACAAACAGATGTGTTCTAGCACACAGATGTGTACAAAGAGACCCCTTCCTACTGACAGGCTTGTTTCCACAAACATAAGTGCACGCATGCACAAATATGTTTTTCATACACATGCATAATAGTATCTTGGTTGTTAATCACACACGGTTGTAGACAAATTGGACCTTCTTATGACTTTGGTGGTGCAGGAGAGGCTCGCCATCCCAGCGCCCTGCACTGCCAAAGCCATTATTAGACTGCCCGCCGGATCCCAACTGTCAAAAGATCTGGGTTGGATCCATCGTTCATTTGCTCACTATGCCTCCCCAGTTTGGACCCAGCCATATGTAAATCAGTCTTGACCCTGCTCCTCATGAGAACAGTTCAGTCTGAACTGCCAGGCCAGGTTCTCCCTGGACTGGAGGCAAGCATCCTGGGACCGGATTCCGGGTTTCACCTCTCATCAGCCAGGCTATCTTGAATCCAGTGGCACAGCGAACAAGTGACCACGTCTGAGAATACCCTTGGGCACTTAGGGGAGTGCTGAAACTTTTCAACCACTCACCCCTAGTCAAGAGATCTGGGTTGAATCCATCGCTCTTTTGCTCACTTTGCCACCCCAGTTTGGACCCAGCCATATGCAAATTAGTCTTGACTCTGCTCTTCATGGGAACAGTCCAGCCCAAACTGCCAGGCCAGGTCCTTTCTGATTTTCACATGGCTGGGTCCAAACTGGGGTGGCATATTGAGCAAAAGAACGATAGATTAAACCCAGATCTGTGACTGGGGGTGAGTAGTTGAAAAGTTTCAACACTCCGTCCATCATCTTGTTGTGTTTGGAAAAATAAGGAACATACTTGGTAGCATTAATAAACATATAAATTCATAACAAGTAGAGTAATAAATAAATACTGAACAATTGTATAAGCCAAGCCCATTTCACTGTGCCACTTTTACAAAGTGGCACAATGCAATTCTACGATTCACATGACAACACTAGAATGTATACGCAATATGCGCAGCTACATTCATATGGCAACACTACCATGTATGCACAAGAGTCAAGGCATTGTGCCACTTCAGTACTATATTGTGTGCTTAGCTTTGGTGATTGTATTCTCAGTACTTTAAAATGGATCCTTAAAACCTGAAGATTTAGAGGAACAGAAAAAAATATTTAAGCCTCAATAGAAGCCAAGAGATATACGGTATTATTATAAGATGGTTCAAACTCCTAGATGGTGACACAAACCTCAACAACAGAGGGAACCGCAGAGGCAATACCCAAGGAGCATCATCAGGGCCCCCTTTCTTCTCCCATCCCAAAAGTCAGGAATTTGGGAGTGATCTTTGATGCAAATCTAACATTTTCTGATCAGATCAATAAGCTCTTATGCTGTTGCTTTTTCATCTCAAGAATGTAGAGAAAAATTCTTCCTTTTATTTTTTTGACCTAAAGAAAATAGTGATCACTGACTTCAAATAGTACAAAATGCATCCACTTGTCTCCTTAAGTGAAAACCTAAATGTAAATTGATTTCTCACACGTTAGTGGAGCTCCACTGGCTTCCGATCAAGAGGCGAGTTGCTTTTAGGGCACTCTGTATGGCCCACAAATCTTTGCACAATACAGGTCTAGAGTACCTGAAGAAGAAATTCTTATGGTACACGCCTAGGAGAGCTCTTCGATCTGCTACAGCCAAGACTGTGATAATCCCCAAATGTAATAGAGTTTCTTCGTGGGACAGAAGTTTTGTTTTTTTATTGTGGGAACTCTGGAATAACCTGCCTTTCCAGTAAAAAAATCAGTCCAATCTGACCTGTTATAGGAAAAACTGAAATCTTGGCTTTTTTGCACTCCTGTATTAGTCTTAGAGATCATTTCAAATTCTGTTTTTTACATTCCCTAGTTAGTCTTCCTTCGTCACTAACCATGCATATGGTAGCACCAAGACGCCCTCGGGCATCCGCACGCTTTATAAATAATATCAATAGCAATATAAAATAAAGGAGGTATCTAAAAAAGAAAAACAACTCCTCCAAAGTCCTCCAACTAGAGAGGATAAAACTTCAAATACTGACAAGCAATTGAAATCTGACCGCACTCCTACCTTTTCCCACTCCTGTTGGGGAAGCAGTGATAGTATTTCTGGAAGAGTGGAAAAACATAACTATGGACAGATAGTTACTAAATGTCATTCAAAATGGATGCTCAATTTGATTCAGAGCTATTCCACAGACAGTTCCACAAAAGCCGGTATATAACCGTCATCTGTCCGATCTACAAGACAAAACACAACTATTACTCCAAAACGACTAATTGAAAAGGTTCCATCAAACCAACTCAATGAAGAAGAAGGTATACTCAGGATTTTTTTATGATAAAGGAAGGACAACTCAAGCAATTTCGTCCGATTCTAGATACTTGGTTCATAAACAAATTTATCACCAAATAAAGATTCTGAATGTTGGCTCTTCAAATCAAAAAATCAAAAAGAAGAGGAAATTGGCTATATGCAATAGATTTGTAGGATGCATACTTTCACATTCCAGTTTCTTGTCCACGCTCAAAATGTCTTAGATTGCTAGTAGGGAATGAACACTTTTGTAAAAAGAACTGGCTCTCACAGACAACTGCCGGTATAAGACATTGTGGGTTGGGGTTCCTCCCAGGTTCTTAAAGGAAGAGCCTCTATTCTTCACCTTTCTCAATGTAAGCCTATCAAGCTGCAGTTTTATCTTCATGCACTTAGTGTTGAAAGAAGTTTTTTCATCACAGACGAGGTAACCTGAAAAAGTTAATCATATTTCTACAAGAGTCTAATATTGAAATTCTACAAGAAAAGAACATGGATTTATGACATTCTATAATGTGAGTTAAAATAAGAACATTCCATTAAAAGGTGTTCCGGGGTCCTTGCAGGCAGTGGGGAATTTTTCCACATTCATGACTTCAATTAATATTCCTAGGATGGAGAACTAGGGCCATAGGTAGGTAAGTATTGTATATATATATATATATATATATCACAGGAAAAACGCTCCTTCCGACTGCGGTGGACCCGTGAGAAGTGGCGTGCACACCGGCTGGTACTGATCTAGCTTGCCTCATTAATATGTGTGTGATGTCATGAGTTGTGTCACATGCACATCGAATGGACATCAGAGGATTCCCTCTCCCCTCCCAGGCCCATCTAAGGATCGAGCTGGTGGGTGGAGCAACAGAAGGCGCAACAGGTAGCTATTACTGTCCCCAGTGCCTTCCTTCCTGCAGACTTGCAACTACAAATAATAGAGAGATCTGATTGACCATGAGGCTGTTTTTCCCATCAGCTGGCTTGCTTCAACAGGAGCGAAAGGCTCCTGCGAGTCCTGCAGGAGCTCACGTTCTGATTGGGTGGCTGCAACGTGTAGAGAAATGTTGCAGCTGCCATTACAGAATAGCAGAAATTGGTCCCTGTGTCCTGAAAATCTAAAATAAATAAAGTGTAAGGGGGCAAGGTAAGGGTACCCTGACTCCCTGGACCTTCTGGGGGGTCCAAGAAAGAACTCCACTGGGGCCAAATAAAAAAAAATGTTTGGTTTGCCCCAATCCTGCGGGTGCCAGTGCAATCCACTTACTCCTGTCAGAGTCACGTGGGAGCACAGGGCCTAGGATCCGGGATCAGAGAACCCTTTAAAAAAAAGGGGGGCATGATTCTCTTTGGTGGGTTGGTCATATACTGATGGTTGGCCCTGCGACCATTCCCACACCATGCACAGCCGAAGGCCATGTGTGGTAGGGGCGGGAGGTGGTTGGTTGCCCGCGGTGTGTTGAGCACAGTGCCTTGCAGCAAGCCAGGCCCTGCAGCCAGCTGGGCAGAGCTAAAGGCTGTGAGTGGCAGCCAGGTTGGCTGCCCATGGAAGGTTGTGTACAGTGTCTAACTGCAGCCATGGCCTTGCAGCCAGCCCCACTCTGTGCACAGCAAACTTCGTGCGCAGCAGTGGGTGGCTGTCTTTGAGGGGTGGGCACAAGGCTGTGTGCTGCAGGGGGTTGGCATAGTTATGTACGGTAATAAAATAATATTTTATGTTAAAAAAATGCCTCGAAATTCACTGAAAAGAACAAAGGATAATGTGACGTTATAGTTAGGTGAAAACGTCAATTTAAACATAACATTTTAAATGACAAAAAAAATGAAATCATTAGTTATAGTTAAGGCTCCCTGTTTTCCGTTTTTACAGATAAATACAGACAGAACACCATTTATTTTCTTGTCTGTATTTATTTTTAAATGTGGATAAAAACGGAATTGGGTGCTTTTTGAGGGATTCTAAATACACTTTGTCATGACTGCCAGGCCAATAACTGTGTGGATGGATAGGTAAGGGGGTTAAAAAAAAAAGGAATTTTAGTAAAGAGGCTTAAACAGCAGTAGATATGCACAAGGCTGATACTGAAATGTGCATATTTTCATTTAGGTGCATTGATTTATCTTCTGCGGGTGTTCATATCACTGAAACCTGGCAGGCATTCAAGAGTGACTACATATTTATCGGTTAAATAAATGCGGAAATATACCAGTTTCAGCTTTATTTTTTCACAAAACCCATTATAAATATGGATAAATACAGTTAAAGTTGACAAAAAATAAATATGGATAAATACAGACGGAAATGTCAAAAAAATAAATACCATAAAACCGGGAGCCCTAGTTATAGTTAACTGAAGTAACTGTAACTTGCACCCTCGCCATGCACTGATTATAACATCACATATTCCATCACTCATGACATGTGCTCTGACATCATTGATAACATCAGTGACGACATCTGAAATTACATCATTGATGATAACACTATGCATGTCAGAATTTCCGTAGGAAGAGCATTTTTGTTTCTTTAATAACTTTGGCCCCGTTTACATATGTGTAAGAAACTTTCCCAGCAAAAAAGTTCATCTGCCTCTGCTCCTTCATTGAAGTATTGAATTGATCTGTCAAGTGAGGACGTTTGACAAATCTACACAAAACTTTCCAAAAATAAATTCATCCATCTTTGCTCCGTCATGGAAAATTTTGCATTGATCCATCAGGTGAGGGCCAAAAAAAAAAGGTGTCCCAAAATGTTGGTTGCCCATGTTAATTCCCATCGAAAACTTTGCTCTCTGATACAGAAAAAAAAGCTGAACGGTATTTCACCTTATTTGGCAGAAAGTTGAAACTTTTCTGAGATAGCTTGTTTTTTATTATTTGTTGTAAATCCATTCAGTAATTTTCGAGAAATTAGCATTTAACCAGGGGCTTGGGTTGGCATTGAAGGGATTAAAAAGTTAGGTATTTCTGGATGGTTGATCACGTAGGAGTCTTGCAGTACTGAAAATGTAAAAAATAGAGCCTTTTGATTTGCAGAGAGAGCTTTTTCTCCTGTTGGCCATTTTTGTACCATGGTACCAGTACTGGTAACATGGTACTTAAAAATCTGGTTAACTGGCCGCAATTATGAAGACTTGGTCCACACATTCTGAAATAGTTTTTTTAAAAGGGCATAAGGGGGCAGAATAGGGACACCATGTTCCTGAGGCACTTGTATGGGGGTTAGAGGGGACCCAGATGTTAAAATATTTTTGTTCAGACCATAGGTACCATGATATTCCTGTGGGATCCATGGCCCTCCCATAATGTACTGCAGTACCTCTTGTGGGAGCTGCTGTGCAAGTTTCTGACCCTTGGTACTGTAGTGCTGTGCAAGCTTCCCCGAGGAAACCTACATGGCACAACTGTACCATGGGATGGAAGCTTGTGTGATGGTAGTATTGCAATACCTGAAAAAAATAAGAAAAAGAAGAAGAAATTGTGGGTTGGGCACAGAGTCTACAACCAACGCCCTGCTGCGCATGTCCAAAGGCTGTGCTCAGCGAGGGTCTGGTCAGCTGCGGTGGTGTTGGGCACAAGGTCTGGCCCAAGGCCAGGCCCTGCAGCAAATCTTCAACTACGCATAGTCAAATGCTACACACAGCTGGGGGTTTGACCAAACACCACAGGAGAGGGCGTTCGCCGTAGGACCTAGCCAGAGGCCAGACACTGTTGCGAAACACCTGCTTGGCAATGCAGACGTGCATTGGCTGCAGGTTACCCTAGGGGGTTTAGTGTATTTTCAAGATTGAATATGATAAAAAAAATACTAAACACTGAAAAAAAAAACCAAAGGTTAAATTGATATTCTAGTTAGCATGAGACCCTGTGCGGCCCTTCTGAGAGGTAACACTGTGCTCCAGTGGAAGCCACAGTGCAAGCTTCTACCCTATTAACCCCCTTAGTGCCATGCTAGCTTCCCTGAGAAATCTTTTGTGTCGGGTACTGCCGGACTACTGCGATACTCCAAAAAGATTTTGAAAAAAGAAGAAATTGCGGGTTGGGCGCCAGTAGGGGGCTGACTGCCATCAGCGGGTTTGGGTGCAGGGCATGGCCCTTGGCTGTAGGTTGCCCGAGGGGCTTTCGTATATGCTCAAGTTTGAATATGATTTTTAAAAAGCAGAAGTTCACTCTAAAAAACAAAGGTTAAAGTGATGTTATAATTAGGTGTAGTAATAAGACCTTAGCGCACATTACAACGGCACCAGGAAATGAAAATCTTATCTGCTTAGTGGGATAAGGCACTGAGACAGGCTCTGACGAGTCAGGCTGCTTTCTGAACCTCCTGCATTTCAATTCCTTGACGGAAGAGGAGGATGCGTATTTATTCAGCATGTGGTTCCTATCGAGCCTCTCTGGTGAATGGCTTCAGGGTGGTGTTCTGGATCTAGTGGGAGTCCTCAGCCTTGCTATCAGTGCCCAGAGCGTGCTTAGCTCCCTGTCCGTCAGTAGCCTTTGGGTTCATCCTGTCTCCAGATATTGCAGGTCACAGAGTGATGGGAGGACCCAAGGTACAACACGCAGGCCTTACAGGCTTCTACAAAAGACATTTGTTTCTGACAGTCTCAGGCTTGAATCACAAGGACTTCAAAAGAGACACAAGTCACATATGTTACGAAACAGTCATGAACTTGCAAGAAAAAATGAGGAAGATTCAGGGACTCCAGATCCTGGTTCATGTGTTCCCACAGAAGAAAAGGAACTTACTAAACCTACTCTATAGTGCCATATTGGACTCCCAATGTCACTTCTGTTCTACCTCGCTAAAGACAAGTGTTATGCAATGCCTGCTGGTGCTAGTGAAGTAGGACTGCTGAAGGTATTTCTGGATTCATTCTGGTGCCTTGATATCAGGTTCATACAAGGAATCTGCTGAAGTGAATATCAATTTGAACCACAAAGCAAAAAGTTTAAAACATGTTGTGCAATACATCAACATCCAACAATTAAAACAAAAAACATTCAAGCCCATATTTGCAAAGGACATTAATTTGTTTCTCTATTCAATATTAGCCAAATCCATCAACGAATAACAATGGGCCATATTAAAAGACCAATTAAAGGGCCCATAAGTGACATTCTCCAGAGATTTAGTCCAATGCATGAAAATACAACGTATTGATACAAAACGCGGCTGCACGAGTACTGTTAGAGCTACCTAAACACCATCCAACATCCGCGAGCCTAAGACTCCTCCATTGGCTCCCAGTCCGCCGAAGAATAGACTTTAAGGCTCTTTGCCTAGTCCATAGAGCCCTCTATGGAGGAGGGGCGGCAGACATTCAACTCTTATTCCCGCGAAATCTGCCTGTACGCTGCCTCAGGTCGGCAAATACCGGACTGGTCCTTCTCCCCAGGATAAGAAGAGCTAGATGGGGCGGAAGGGGGTTCTCCTACCAAGCGGCTAAATTGTGGAACTCCCTCCCAATCCACATGAGACTGCAGCCCAGCAGGACTCTTTTTAGAAAGATGATTAAAACATGGCTCTTCTCTAAGTTCTAGGCCTGCCAACCAGGTGGACGGCTACTACCTCAGCGCCAAGACGCCTCGGCATTAGTGCGCTCTACAAATATTTCAGTCAGTCAGTCAGTCATAATCCCACTTAAATGGAAGGAACACCGCTGTCAAGGAAGGCCTATCCAGCACCCAAGTTTAATAACACAGAGGCTGCCCAATTCTGAACAACTCTGATATCCGCTTATCTGCATATGGAATAAGGGTTGCAAATATAATCATTATATAAGCCCAAACTGATGAAACAGTTGGTCCTTAAAATCCATCCTTTCTTTTCACATTTCTATCTCTAAAGCGCCTGACGGTTCTGATGTCTACTGCCAAGCTTAAGGCTAAAACCTACTCATCTGCACCTTCTGAAAAGCAATTCAAGAGACTTGACCCAAGTGTCTTTGACCCTGGGGAGCCTGGGACTAAAGCCAACCAGTGCTAACTGTCTCCTTGCTTGATACTCCCATACCTTTTGGGAGATGTGGCTGCTCTGAGGATCCCTAGTTTAGCAGAACACATACCTGATTCCTTTTGGACCTTTGTGCTGGATGGCCCTATTGCAGGGAAATATTTCATGAAGACTTGTTTGGACATCACTCATACAATTGGGCAGTCTATAGCTGCAGTCGTGGCACTTAGGTGCACTGTGTGGTTGTGATCCATTGGATTTTTATTAATGTTGAGGCACAGTTACTAGACATGTCCTTTGATTGGTAGGGCTTTTATGATGAGACAGCCAACAGCTCTTTGAAGTGCTTTGAGTTCCAATACATCTTTTATACGTTTTACAACATCGACATGGATATGAGCTTCTGATGTAAAATGGAACAATTAAAAGAACTCTATTTCATCTCACTCTATTTCACCCCACCGTCATCCCATCGTCGTCTGCAGTCACCATCTAGTCTACCAGGTTGTGTCAGCATCCCTTATACGCAATCTGCCAGAGTGGGCCCATTACCAAGATTTTCATTGTGGGCTTCAAGGTTAATGTCGCCATTTACATTTGGCAGAGCAGGGGTCCTCCAGAAATCAGCATGGCCCCTACCCTGCTAAACCTGCAGTTCATCTGCCACATTTTGAGGTGGGCGAAGCACCAGGATTCCAGCAGCAGAGCCTCAGCTGGGTGAGCCGTCAGATACCTTAGACCAGTGGCCCATACACCACATTGCCATTGGTCATCAGATAGTCCTCAGAGTTTCCGGTAGCCCTCCCGACTTACATTTTTCCTGTTTGGGACCATTAGAGAAGGCTTGTCAGTCTCAAACAACATTAATGTCCCGTGCGGACAGGGAGAAAACGCCCAGCACATCAGAGCCATTTGTTTTCCGAACCCCCGCCCCCACCCCCATTTAGCGGTTTTGTTTCTAAAAAAAAAAACCTGAACCTTTGCGATGTCATACCAAATGAACTTTGCGTCTGCTCTGTGAACTTCTCTGCCTTCTATGCAACTGAGGCATCAGTGGATGCACAGAAGGTAGTGAGATCCCTGCTAGGCGGCGAAATATCATATTTTGGGATGTGGTACTCTCTTATGGGAGCAAAGCCTATTGTCTCCTCTGAAAAACCCAATGATTCGGAGGGTTTTAAAAGAAGAGCGCACAAGACACATGTCTTTTAATCGTACTACATTGGATGCATCTTCCTTGGTGTATAGTTCTCTAGTAGGTGTGGTTCATGCTCCTCTGGCTGTTTCCAGTTTCTGCTTCTTCTCTCGCAGTGCGAAGGTCAAATGTGACACCCCAGTGGGGCCTTGCCAAACCTCCTTCCTGCGAGCTTGATAGGTAAGCTCTCCCACCTATGAGCTGCCAGTTGAAGATCTTCATGCAGAAAGATGCCAAATATCGCTCCACAGTAGCACTTTATGGTGCAAATGGTAGTTGTTTGCCAACTGGAACAAATCTAGTGTGTTTGAGTCCCTTTCAGTCTGTAGTTTTGCGCATTCTGAAATTCGTACCATCCCTGATAAGGAGTCCCTTTTCCAACTTCCAGTGATTATAAGACTTCATAAAAAGTTACAGAACAAGTATCTGCCACTGCCTTTCAAGTGCCCATGTAGGGCCTCAATTTGGTTCTTTCCTTATGGGGTTTCAGTAGGAACTTTTGTATGTTTGTCCTAAGGTTCTGAAAAAATTGTGTCTCTTCACTGTGTTCTCACAGGATAAAGTGACTCGGCGACTAAAGCCTTCCTTTCGGCATATGATGGCATCAGAGTGGCACCTTGTGCACGTCATCTCCTTTCTCGCTTTCCTTCAAACTCCTCATCTATCTATGGATGAGGAATTCTAAGAGGGTAGCCACTCCATGCATAAAACAGCAGAGCTTTGCATAGGTGACACTCTCTTTGCAGCTTTTATGATCCATCTGTAGGCAAAGCTGTTAAGTTAAAAACCTATCGCCTGATGGATGTCTCTATTCATCAAACATGAGCTAGCCGATAAAACTCCTCCTGAGGGTTGTCGTGCTCACTCTGTGAGAGGGAAGGCTGCCACTGCCACCCTTTTAATGCGATGTGCAGGTTCATTCAGTTTGTAAGGCGGCTAAGTGAGCATCTCTGCACGCCTCCGCTTGGCCTTACTGCAAGGATGAGCAGGAAAGAGAGCAATCCCAGTTTGATAAGGCTGTCCTTCAGAGCTTTTGGCATAATCCAGTGGTATCCTCAACCCTATTCCTTTCACAGTAACTATGGGCATAGTTCATGCATGAAACCTAATATCCATTGGAGGAGGAATGTGCTTACCTTTGGTAATGTTCTTTCTGGTGGATAGGGCAGCTCCTGCTGACTCTTTGTCGCCTCCTGCCTCTATCTTAAGGATGGTTTTTCACTAATGCGTTTTTCTATAGCTCTAACTTACATGTCTTTTACCTCTGAGAGGGAAAAGCGGGTAGAGCTGGCATCTCAGGATAGAGCCGTGCCATGTATCCGACCCCGACATCACTTCTGGTTTTCCTGAGTGTGCATCCAACTTCATACATTACCTCCTGGCACTGGAGAATTGGTAGAGCTAAGGACGTTCCTGGCTCCAGTCTGGAGCCTGTAGATAAGATTCATGCAGGGAACCTGCACGGGCTATCATTTATCTTTCAGAAACACCAAATGCAGGCAAGTTATGTTCCAAACAAGCATAACAAATACATGTAAATAAATGAAAAAGAAATTGATCTCATCCTTTGTCCCAGGAATAGAACCTGTAATGCTCTGAATTCAGAAGCATAGCTCTCAATAGTTCAGCAGTGGCACCGGGATTACAGGTGTTAGGTGCCCATGGCACCTAAATTGGCTGTATTTTACTATCCAACCAGTGGAGAGGCCCCTTTCTTTGCTTGCCCTAAGGCCAATGACACTCCTGATATGCCACTGGTTGTATTCCTCCCCTCAAGCTGTATCAGATGATCTGATACATTGCAACATATACTGGCCTCTTCTTTCATGCCTGGGCCAGTGGTTCTCAAACACTGGCACACTATGACACTGTCCTGATTAATTGGATCAATGGTTTTGTTACAGTCCTTCAGTCTAACCTCAAACTCCTTGTCTGAGCTATGGGTTAGGGAACTGCGCTGCATACTCTGATCGTGTCCTTTGTTGTTGGAGCAGGGTTCAATAAAAATGATGAACACTAACCTTATCCCTAATACATAGGCCAATAGATCTTCACCACTGCTGCGTACTGAAGTGTTGTTTTCAGCACCTGAGTATAATCTGGATCAATGCAGCATGTGCCAAACTCTTCCATCGTTCCTCGGTCAGGGAATCTGTAACACTGTTCCATACTTTGTTCGGCGGATGGGTTACTTCATCACAAACATAAAAGAAATCCTGTAGGCCTTATTGCAAGTGTGTTATATCCTACAGCACTTGTAATAAGGCAGATAGAATATCCATCGCGTTTGTGATGGAGTAACCCGTCTGCCAAACTCTAAATCACGTTGCTTTGTTCTTAATCATATCTTGCTCAGGGGATTTGGAGCAAATTTGTAAGCTCTGATGTCATCTGTCATGCCTGATTTTAGAGGATCATCATTAAAGCTGCTCTCTCAAAGCACGTTGGTTCTGGATAGAGTTCTAACGTAACTAGTATGCTAGCTTTCTATATTGACGGCAACAAAAGTGAGGCAGCAGACGATGCCATGGTGCTGCAATAGAAGCTGTGTACTTCGCAGAATTTCCGATGGGGCCAGGTGTTGTAAATGTGCGAAATGTGTTTTTATTCTACTATGTCCTTATATGTAACAATTTTAGGGCCATATTTAGATCTTGGCAGAGAGGGAACTCTGTTGAAATGGTGAAAGAGGACCCTCCCTATCAAAACTATGGTCCACCTGCCTGATTTAAATGCAGGCAGACAGTAGCTTTACAACGGCGGAGGGTTCTCCATTCCCATTGTGGTCAAACTTCTCCATAGACCCGATGGAGTAAGGGCTGTCGGAGTCCGCCCACCTAATTTAGATGGGTGGACATAGAGCCGTTTTTCAATACAGGCCACCCCCAGGAAAAACCTGGTGGTAAGGGGCACTAAAAAGCGCTCAATGCCCCCCTCACCTTTGGAGTTTTCTACCATGGCGAGGGGGGCATTGTTTTTTTTTATTTTGAAAAAGAAAATCCCTCTTCGGGATTTTCTTTTTGACAATAAAAAAAACCATTGTAAGTTTGCCATACGGCTCCGTCATGTTGACGGAGCCGTATGGCATAATTACAATGCATTGACAGGAACCAGTGCAACGGCTGTTCCTGCCAATGCTAGAAATGTCAGCTGGGCCGGCGGACATTTCTAAAATTGGCTGTCGGCACCTCCATCAGGGCGATGGAGTAATTTACTCCATCGCCCTGGCGAGGACGGGCAGATCGCCAATAGATAAATCAGGCCTTTATTATTTTACAGTTTAAAGGCAAATTGTGTATAGTCAGTTATGACACCATAAAGTTTTAAAGAGCTAAAATAATGAAATGAAGATTTCCCCATGTATGTCCAATATTCCCTTTTCACATTTGTATCCTCAAACTACTCTTCATTGCTGTCGTGTCATGCCTCCTTGACTTTTAAAACCGAAATCATTAATATTTTGAAAAGCAAATAAGGTCGTTCTCAGCCGTCCGTAGCAATGCACTGACTGTTTCTTGCTAGTGGAGAGTTTTTTAAAAATAAATGTTTAAAAGTGGATGTTTTTTAAAGTCTCGTGGGTGAACGTGTTCTGTAGTAGAGGTACAGTTTAGAGGTGCTTTATTATTGCTCTTTACATCACCATTGCACTCCTTAGGTTGATAATATAAGAGGCCACGTGTTTGAAAGGGCACTGGCTGCACCAAGAACACACATCGAATTGAGACAGAGAAAACTGCATGCTGGGTGTCTGTGCAATTTCCGTTTTTCAGGACTACTGAGAAATGAATGGATGTGGCAACAAGTCTGATAAAAAGCTTGTCAAGTATACAGACCAGTAGATATCAATATTGCCTAATAGGGTAGGCCATAAAACATCAATTTTTAAAAACCTCTTCTATTTGGGTCTATTTTGTCAGAAACAAGCCAGAAGAAGTCTGATCAATTTGGCCGTTTCGTGAAAACTCAATAAATAAAGTTGATGACTGAGTAAGGCAGGATGAAGAATATTTTGGGACCTGAAGGGTTCTAAAGGTGTTTTATCTAATAGCATAGCACCCCGTGCTGGCTTGTTTTGTGGGCAGAGTTAGTGGTCTTGTAGCATGTGAGAGCTCTTGCGGAGTGGGATCAGATAATGATGAACTCTTAGAGTTTGGGGTTCTGAGTGGTCAGGGAATCGGGGCCTCTCAGAGCTTTCACTTCGTAAGTCAGAGGTCAGATAATACTGCTGTCTTTTCACTTTGTCATTGTGATTCTAAAATATGTTTGTTCTTCTTCTCTGCAGGTTCTTCTTAAAATTCTTTCTCAAATGTAATCAGAACTGCCTAAAAAATGCAGGCAATCCTCGGGACATGAGGAGGTTTCAGGTCAGTGCCTTAAATGTTTGTAAAATCCTCCCAGTTTAATCTATTCCTGTTTTGAAATTGATCTGTAATTGAACCTCTATTTAGCAGCAAGTGACTGACCCATTCGGCTTAATGTTGGAGTTTCTTGTGTTAATGGGGACGGTGTGGACTGAGATCCCCTGTGCTTGTTTGGTAGGGAACACACAACTGTGCAGCAAATAGACTTTCATACCCAGATCTGGAACTCATAGTAAGGCTGGTAAAATCCTGACTAATGTCAAGATAGACACCTCCATTCCGATGCCCCTCTATAGGTACAACCACTACAAACTCCTGCCCTAGCACGAGAGCATCCAACCCTTCACCCTCTCAAAACAGATCCATGGGCAAGGCAGTGTTTCCAAATAGAGGCCCCTTGGGAGGAACCCCATCCACTGCCTGTATATATTTATAGATTTCTGTTGTGCACAGCAGGTGTCGCTCGAGATCTCATCATCAGCAAGCTCTGAACAACAACGTCAGTCACACCAAGGTCGATAGACCAATGTTGAAAAGATGTACACAATTATTGTACACACGCATAACTGCAGATATAGGTGCAAGCATTAGTAAGGGGAAGGGCTTCTTTCTAAAAGTGGGTAGGACGTCCTGGAGTTAGATGAAAGGGGGAGGCGCTGCTTAGAGAAGTCCTTCGATGAAGAATGAGAGATATTCTTCTTATTCGAAAGAGGAAGCGCCCAGTCAGTTGCTGAATGGTGATGTCATGTTTTAAAGATACAGGTCACTGTCAACTGGTTGCTCTTGGATCATGACCTTTGTTTTAAGATATAGTCTCTTCTGGAGCCAGAGCTGCTGAAGGTTGTGTGGGTGGAGCTGGCCTTGATCTGGTTGCATTGCTGGGATGGGATATATAGTACTGCCACCAGCCTGAGGTTTGACTAGAATGACTGATTGACGTTGCTTTAATCAGATGTCCATCTTCCAGCTCTTTTTGTGTGTTTTAGGCATCCCTGGGAACTCTACCAATGGTGACAATGTATATAGCATGTTGGCCACCTGGTTAGTATCAGAGTGGTGGGGAGGTGGGGAATACCTCCTTTCGGAACTAGGACCTCCTTCCTGATGCAGCGGAGCGGGTAGGTGAGCCGGACTGCTCTGAGCGGGAGCAGCGACACTACGTTGAGTGTCCATATACTCCGCTGCGGTCTGATGAAGCAGCACTTGAATCCTTAAGAGGTTGGCTGCTTTTCTCCGGGGCAACGTCCTACCGAGAGAAGAGGTGGTATGTAGAACCACACCACACACTGTAGATAGTTTTCATTTAGTCACTAGGTCCTGAGGAATCGCCAACTGATCTATTAGAGACATTTTATAGGCGAGAAACATGTTGACCACTAAGGGGTAGAGCGTAATTTTTGTCAGATTAAAACAAAATAGTCGCCCTCCTTCTTCTTTTACTTTTTAATCAGGTTGTGACCTCTCCAGAATAAAAATAATTATAGAGGATTCCCTTACCTGTTTTAACCCACACACCACATCTACATCTTACGAGGCCCTCACACCCACGGCACCTATACGGCAAGGAACAAAAGATCTCCGATAAAGAGCCCCTTTATGGGTGCTCGTCGAGCATTGCAGCGCCGGCTCGACGAGGAGCAGACCCATATGATGAAGCATGACACCTAGCTTGCTGGGTGTGTGAGGGTCCTAGTTCCGAAAGGAGGTATTCCCCACCTCCCCACCACTCTGAGTACTAACCAGGTGGCCAACTTGCCACCCAGGAACACCGTACCTCTTTTGTCTTCTAGTTCTACCCAGGGCAAGTACGGTGGACCTTTATCAAGCCCTCATTGTCCCCCTTGTTGTTTACAATGTATATACCATAAAATGGAAATCATGTTATCTTTGGCAACTAATGGCAGGTGTACATTCCAACCAAACTCAAAACCACTCATTTTAACAACCTCAGTAGACAGAAAGTTTGAGATTGACTTGCAAGGATTCAAACATGTCATGCTGGTTAAATGTAGAGGGTTGGTACAGGTACATATGCCGCTCAACTGTGTACCAGGACCTGCTGGTTAACAAAGTATCTCTGCAAAAACACTGGAATCTGGAATCTGCCACGTTGAGTTGTTGGGATTCAAACTTGTGATCTGCAGATGACACCCAGTGCTCTTCTCTTGGCCTAATACCACTCTAGGGTTTTTTACAATAATTCACACCTGTGGTCAGTGCTTTGCACACAGATCTTTGCAGCAATGAATTAACCACCTGAGCTATCTTCCCAGTGTTATGTGCAAAGAGCTGATTGATGCAAAGCGATCTACGGCTCAGGTGCTTTAACTGTCCCAGCCATTTTACAGCAAATACCCTTAACCAGCAAACACCAATGGTAAAGTAACAGATTAATATTCCTACGGTGGTAACTGGTGGGAGCTTGAAGACCACAGGCTCTAGTCTTGTTGTGGCCACCTCCTATTCGCCTTGGGTGAATACAAAAACCCCCTCAGAATTTGTTACTGATAACTCCTATTAAAATTGCTACCAAACTGCAAGCCTATGCTAACAGGTGAATGAATGAATGAGTATAAGTGGATTGCAAAAGTACGTGTGCATGTGCTTACACTCCATATGTGGAAAAAAGTGCTGCAAAGTGGCGTATCATATTCATGTGGACCGAGCTTAAACTTAGAATTTTGAGTAAGGCAAAAATATCACGTCCGGAATTGTAGCTGTTCTTGTTTTTCATTTGGAGATGCCTAAGTTATGAGTTTAATTTCGTGTGTAGTGTGGTCAGGGCGGGAAGAGTGCTAGGGAAACAGTCAAGGCCATTAGAGTCCAGGGCTTCATATTGGAAGTTCAAATAGTACAGGAAGGGGGCTCCATAGTACCACTCTGAAGTGAATGCTCTTAGTGCGGATTCTTAGGTGGCCTGTTGAGATAAGGTGTAGGTGCTAAGTACACTAAGGGGCAAATTTACAGGCACCTTGTGCCACCGGAACGTCACTTTTTTTGATGCTTCAGTGACTCAGTGTTCTGGCCCATATTTAAAAGGCCATGCAAAGACACCGTGTGTGGCTTTTCATGGCCTTGTATATATTGCCTCCTTTCCTGCATTACTCTGCGTGAAAGGGGCGTTCCATGGGTGTAGCTGTGGGTTTTTCCACACAACACCCATGGATTCTGATGCAGTCCCAGATTAACAAGGTGTTGTAAACCTGACAATGCGTCAGATTCTAACACCTCCCCAAGGGAGACGTAAAAGTGGCGTAACAAGGAGAAATACCTCTATTTCTCCTCGTTTCTTTCCTCTTTCTATGTGTGCTGAATGATGTGCAGGCCATGTTTGAGGCAGTGGATGTTTAAAGCAGAATTGACTTTAATGTAGAGTTGTGTATCATCAGCATATCTGTGAATTTTGATGCTGTTATTTGTGAGTAGAGCACCAAGCTGCCGCACATAAAAGTTGAATATGATCGGAAACAAGATGGAACCCTTGTGGCTCCACATGTGATAGGGATCTTTTGTGAGCTGGAGGTGCCCATGTGAACAAACTAGTATCGGTTGGAAAGGTAAACCCTTACTTCCCCTTACCTTTACCCTATATCTAAAACCCCTTTACTAACTGGTTCCCTACCCATCACGTATAACTAAAAACACCTTACTACCCCCTTACCCATAGCCATACCTGAACCCTAAAAACACCTTATCAACCGTTACTCCTACTGATCCCTTAAACCTAAAAACTCTTTACTATGGCTTACTCCTACTTACGCCTGCTGAACCCTTAAAAACCCTTACTTACTGTTAGCCATCCATTAAACCTAAAAACTTCTTACCAGCCTTTACTCCTACGCAGCTCTTAAACTAAATAAAAATCCTTACTACCCATTACCCCTAACAACTCCCAAAACCTATTTTTTTAAATGGCCTAAGTGATTTTTAATATATATTGATATCTCGAGACGCCGTGGTGGATCATTGGGACATGAATACCTTACCTTTTTCTTCTTACTCACAATTGGTTTGTCTGCACATGTCACAGATAAGATTGACAGGATTGGGGATTTATGTTTATATTAACTTGTTCCATGTGCATGATCATATACTTCATATATTATTATTTATCACATTTACTTCGTGATTTACAGATATGGGCATTTGTTTAGAGTCTAGGTCTTTATTGCTGTTCACTCCAACATATACAGACAATGGATTGTATTCTCCTCTGCTTATATAGTATACACTGTTTGCATTTTATAGTTGCCAACATATTGATCAGACAATCACTTTAATGTACACTTGCAGCTTTCTGTTGGACAGACTCTTCTGAAATAGCCCACATAGACTCAATTACATGATGCGAAGACTGAGCTACCTCTTAGTGATAGCCGTTCTTTTGTCTATCTCCGCATACGTAGGCATGAACTACATGACTGTATTACACAACATGATAGATTCACTCCATGAAACAGTACTTTATGTGTCATGTATATCATTTGTAGGAGGTGCCTTGACGACACGTTATTTATATGACCTTCATGGTCAATGGTTTGCATGAAATCTTAGATTATTTGGATTTGCAAATCCACCTTCCCATGGGATGATAATCCATGTGATATATGCACTCTGTTTACCGAACTTGGGAGATTCTTTATTCAATGTAACATTGGTTCTTTTTGTATTTTTTGATATGTTGATCCAAACCGTTCAAAGATGACACCTGTCATGAGGACTCTACCTGCGGCTTTTATGTCACTAAGTCCTTTTTCTATGTCACTAGTATTTATCTCGGGAATAGTCTGCCATGTTTCTTTATGTGAGCAAGGACATTTCTAGGTCGAAACACTTCAGGAGATGCTTTGGCAGTAAACCTGTTTTTCATACTGAAGATCTGTTCTGAGTGAGCATGTACATTGCTTCTGTTTCCGATTATGTTGCCGGTGTGCTCCTTCAGTCTTACGCTCAACTTCCAATGGAACCCGACCCCTTTTGGAGCAGATTGATGGTGATATATATATATATGCATATATATATATCCACAAGATAGGTTGCCCCAGTTGAGGAGGCCACCACGGAGGACCTTCTAATAACGAGGGTTCCAGTTGGATCAGTTCACTCACGTCCCTTCCAATGTGATGCGTGGCTCAACGCGTTTCAGGGATTAGCCCTTGTTCACGATCCCAGAAAAAATGCACAGATGGCTGCCCATGATTTTGAACACCTGCTTTATTTCAACAAAGTCCCGCCCATGTGGGCGTGTATTTGTGCCTGTTACGGCATATGCAGTTCAATTCATTGTGGTATTCGCAGTCAAAACCAGTAAGTATTGCCTCAGTGGGTGGGTGCCACATGTCAAAATGAAATTCCAATTAAAATCCCAGTGGGTGAAAGAAAAGTGAAAAGCTGGTCACCAGATTACAATCCCCTTCGTGCTGAATACTCCGCTCCATGCTGACATCGGCTTTCCCAGTGCCTGGATCACGCTGCGATGCGGCGGGCCCTCTCGCGACCGGACAAGGCCGCTAAATAAATCCACAAGATAGGTTGCCCCAGTTGAGGAGGCCACCACGGAGGACCTTCTAATAACGTGGGTTCCAGTTGGATCAGTTCACTCACGTCCCTTCCAATGTGATGCGTGGCTCAACGCGTTTCGGGGATTAGCCCTTGTTCACGAGCCCAGAAAAAATGCACACATGACTGCCCATGATTTTGAACACCTGCTTTATTTCAACAAAGTCCCGCCCATGTGGGCGTGTATTTGTGCCTGTTACGGCATATGCAGTTCATTGCATTGTGGTATTCGCAGTCAAAACCAGTAAGTATTGCCTCAGTGGGTGGGTGCCACATGTCAAAATGAAATTCCAATTAAAATCCCCAGTGTGTGAAAGAAAAGTGAAAAGCTGGTCACCAGGATTACGATCCCCTTCGTGTTGAATACCTCCGTTCCATGCTGACACTCGGCTTTCCCAATGCCTGGATCCGCTGCGATGCGGCGGGCCCTCCTCGCGACCGGACAAGGCCGCTAAATAAATCCACAAGATAGGTTGCCCGAGTGTCAGCATGGAACGGAGGTATTCAACACGAAGGGGATCGTAATCCTGGTGACCAGCTTTTCACTTTTCTTTCACCCACTGGGGATTTTAATTGGAATTTCATTTTGACATGTGGCACCCACCCACTGAGGCAATACTTACTGGTTTTGACTGCGAATACCACAATGCAATAAACTGCATATGCCGTAACAGGCATAAATACACGCCCACATGGGCGGGACTTTGTTGAAATAAAGCAGGTGTTCAAAATCATGGGCAGCCATCTGTGCATTTTTTCTGGGCTCGTGAACAAGGGCTAATCCCCGAAACGCGTTGAGCCACGCATCACATTGGAAAGGACGTGAGTGAACTGATCCAACTGGAACCCTCGTTATCAGAAGGTCCTCCGTGGTGGCCTCCTCAACTGGGGCAACCTATCTTGTGGATTTATTTAGCGGCCTTGTCCGGTCGCGAGGAGGGCCCGCCGCATCGCAGCGGATCCAGGCACTGGAAAGCCGAGTGTCAGCATGGAACGGAGGTATTCAACACGAAGGATCGTAATCCTGGTGACCAGCTTTCACTTTTCTTTCACCCACTGGGGATTTTAATTGGAATTTCATTTTGACATGTGGCACCCACCCACTGAGGCAATACTTACTGGTTTTGACTGCGAATACCACAATGCAATGAACTGCATATGCCGTAACAGGCACAAATACATGCCCACATGGGCGGGACTTTGTTGAAATAAAGCAGGTGTTCAAAATCATGGGCAGCCATCTGTGCATTTTTTCTGGGCTCGTGAACAAGGGCTAATCTCCGAAACGCGTTGAGCCCCGCATCACATTGGAAGGGACGTGAGTGAACTGATCCAACTGGAACCCTCGTTATCAGAAGGTCCTCCGTGGTGGCCTCCTCAACTGGGGCAACCTATCTTGTGGATTTATTTAGCGGCCTTGTCCGGTCGCGAGGAGGGCCCGCCGCATCGCAGCGGATCCAGGCACTGGGAAAGCCGAGTGTCAGCATGGAACGGAGGTATTCAACACGAAGGGGATCGTAATCCTGGTGACCAGCTTTTCACTTTTCTTTCACCCACTGGGGATTTTAATTTTAATTTCATTTTGACATGTGGCACCCACCCACTGAGGCAATACTTACTGGTTTTGACTGCGAATACCACAATGCAATGAACTGCATATGCCGTAACAGGCACAAATACACGCCCACATGGGCGGGACTTTGTTGAAATAAAGCAGGTGTTCAAAATCATGGGCAGCCATGTGTGCATTTTTTCTGGGCTCGTGAACAAGGGCTAATACCCGAAACGCGTTGAGCCACGCATCACATTGGAAGGGACGTGAGTGAACTGATCCAACTGGAACCCTCGTTATCAGAAGGTCCTCCGTGGTGGCCTCCTCAACTGGGGCAACCTATCTTGTGGATATATATATAAGCACCCATCCGCGAGTGCACCAGGAACGGTGTGTTGGAGCGGAGATATATATATATATATATATATATATATATATATATATATATATATATATATATATATATATATATATATATATATATATATCAAACAAAGGTGCCCTCTGTGAAGACGCCACTCGAAAAATGCCTCTCTGACGGTGGGGACTGCACCCTCCTCGAAGGTCTGTAAGTATTCCTTTCTGACTGGCTTTACGCGTTTCGGAATCACTTTCCTTGTTCCCAAGCCTTCCATCAAGAATCACTGACAACTTTAAAGTCAAGCATCCGCAATTTATTGAAATGAGTAACCCTCAGTGGGCGAATACTCAGCCCTCATGGGCGTGCGCTAATAAGGCATGCTGGTATTTGCAGTCTCTCTTTAACAAGTATTCCCCAGTGGGTGTTGTCGTGTTCATAAATTAATGTGGTATTACCTCCGTGGGATGATGCTTACAGTAAAAAAAAAATAATAATAATATATATATATATATATATATAACCGATCCCCAAACCCCGTAGTAGCCGGGACTCAGGTAGCCAGGGTGCGCGCTGAGGTACGAGGATACCTTAATTACGCCGACTCACCACACAGCAAACGCTGCACAATGCGCACACTCCTTCCGCAATAATAAGCCAGTCCAAAAGGTGCTTGGGGTGATTTATTGCATATCAAGGTTCCAAGCCGACAACAACCCTACGCGTTTCGGCATCTTGCACGCCTTGATCACGGGTGAGGCAATAAAGTTTTGTGGCCATATTTAAACAAAACAAAACATTCCGTGCAACTTCCTGTGCATGTGACAGACACTATTAACATAAACAAAGTACAAATATTGAGCTCATTTCCTACTCTTAACAGTTCGGCCATTTTAAAGTGGTGTAACCAAAACGCTCCAGGGTGTAAATACCCCTCTCTCATTAATATTTCAAATCAATTTTTCAATTAAATTATTCAATTATATTTTCTCAATTACACTGTTCAGTTATATGCGGTGATGCCACTCTATAATTCATACCATATACATGAATACGCAAACTATATATATCATTGTATGATTCCTGATCCAGATAACAATGAAACATAGACAGGGGGACATAATCTATTGACAAGTGTCATTTTCCAATAAAAATCTATGAATACATGTTGATTGGTTACTTCTCCATGCCATTGCGTTCCCCATACACTTTGATAAATTAAGGTAAGCTACTCATTAATGTCCCTTCATCCTGTACAGTAATGCAAAAGTATGCACAACATAAACATAGCATATGTATATAAATGCCTACAGTGAATAGTCGTCATAAAAGGTGACAACATTGACCAAAAGGCCACATATATTAGGTCTATATGTATAATCCCAAGTGGGCAATTTCTATTCTTTTCACTTCTCTTAATCAATTGCCTCATAGCACTTCTCATATCATTATGCATTCAGCAAAAATACCCCAGTGGGTAAACAAAATCTGATCCATACAGAACAAAAAGCAAAAAGCAAAAATTATTAATAAATATGTGAATGACTACAATCTGCCGCATATTCTGGTACCAATCTAGCGTGGCATCGTATTGTGGCTAGTATCAAAAGGAGAGGTACTCCTTCCCATCAGGATCTAATCTGTAAAAGAGCATAAAAAGCTTATTCAGAATAAGGCCCTCTAGGACAAGTGCTCAATAATAACCAAATAAAGTGTGAAAATAAAATTTTAAAAATTATTAATAATTATTAATAAAATGGTGCATAACTAAACAAACTAGTTTAAAAACTAAATCAGTCTGAACAGAGGAACACTGCTTGAATATTCTTGCTACATACTATACTCAGCATCATATCTGATAGTGCATCATGCATTATACATAGGGCTCCCGGTTTTATGGTATTTATTTTTTCAACATTTCCGTCTGTATTTATCCATATTTATTTTTTTGTCATTTTTCTGTATTTATCCATATTTATTTTGTCTCGAGCAAAAAAAGACGCTGTAGCTAGTATTTATTCACATTTATTTAAAAGGCAATGCACGCTTGGTTGTTATAGGTTCAGATAGATTTATGCAGATGGGTAAATGGGTTACTGCTTTTAACAAAGAGATCCTTTTGTTACTTGCTGTTAATAAATTGCAAACCTTCTAATATAAGACAGTGAGCTATGAAGGGCCTTGTAAGCCTCGCTGTCTTATGTAACGCATCCTATGCATTGATTTACACATGATTTATTGTATTGTATTGTAATTGCATTTATATAGCGCTTACTACCCTTGACAAGGCATTGAAGCGCTTTTTTATCCAGTAGTACGCTACTCCGGAACTAACTCACAAAATCAGGGATTGTGAATAGCATGACTTTCCGTGGTGGTCACACATTAGTCAGGAAAACAATATTATTTGACTAGAGGTGAAAGAATTATGTTTTAGACTGGATAAAATCATTCTTTGCCATTGGTACGCATGCATATTGTCTTGTCACTGACCTAGCAGTACTAAAAGAAATGCAGTCTTCTTCATGAAAACATATTAGAAATGTCAACATAAAGGCTCATTTTGAACCATCGGACTGATGATTCACATTTGCCGATTTCACTGCATCCTAAGATTGAGTAACAGTGAAGAAACTGTTTGTGGGCGCAAAGATAGGCAAGTGACCTCTCAGTAACCAGTAATCCAAACTCTCTCAGATGAGAACGTTATTTCAGTGCAGGCGCGCAACGCCCATTGGGCTAAAAGGGCTTCTGCGCCCACCCCACCCCCCGTCGTGTGTGGCAGCTCGGGCTGAGACAGCTTCCTGGGCACACACACAGCCGCACCTGAGTACTTCACAGGTCTTTAAAAGACCATTTACTTGTTAACGAGGCTTTGTTGTTCTTTCACCCCTTCTTAGAGCCCCTGCATCTTCACTCTGCCTACTGCTGGAAGAATTAGCCCCCCCCCAAGAAATTTTTATTAGACCCCCCGAAATTTCACTCTAGTTGCGCCTCTGTTTCAGTGTCACTGAAGGATATGTTGGTCTGAGACCCCCATAGAGAAACCGGAGCGAGAGAAGGCGACACTGCAGAATGAAACTGAATTAGAGAAACACTTATTAAAAAAAGAGATCGGTGGAGCACTACATATTGAATATGGCAAGGGGGACATCGAGTAAAACAAACATTAGTTAAACGGTGCACACCACACTTGGGGGCCGATTCTGATGCGGGTTGGAAAAGCTTCCCGACCGAATCGGTTGGGAAATGGTGTCCGACCCACTCGGATCGGGAAAGTCCGACCGGCGGAGTAGGATGCATCCGGATGCTTCCAGATACGATTTGGTTGAACTCCCATTGACTTCAATGGGAACATTTGTTCCTAACCGCATCAGAATTGGGCCCTCGGTCGGGAAGACACGTTCCCGATCCGATTTGGAAGGAGCAAATGCCGTTAGGAGGCCTTCCTAACCGCATCAGAATCAGGCCCTCGGTCGGGAAGCTTTTCCAACCCGCATCAGAATCGGGCCCTTGGTGTGCCACACTAACTTGTGTTTATTGGGAGCCAGAGAGCTGACAATCTTTTCTATCGCAATAGCAAATAATATTATTAAATCAGGCTGTCACAAGTAAAAAAGAGTACTGAAAATGATTTTCCAGACATTACACCGTTTGAAAAACATTTTATTCTGTTGAAACCCTTTTATTGTTCACATACATGTACATTTAAAGTAGTTCTCCAGTGCTAGCAAAGTTTTTTTTGTCATTCGTGCTGAACTAGTAATAATTCAGGTCTCCAACAGTTGTTCTAAAACTCGAGGATAACAGAACATGAGTATTTTGTTGTCATATTTTTGCAGGTAGCAAACTAACAGGCGTGCTGCTGAGAATCACTTCTCCCTATTTTACTCCTACGTGCATTTGCGATAGCCGTATCCTACACCAAGCCCTTCTTACTGAAAGATGAGACGAAGTAGCGTAATCTTCCCTGCCCCTTTCATCCTTTATCTCCTGGGGCCATGTAATCAACGGACCCGGAAGCGCAACAGGTGCCCCATTTTTAGCACTTCATAGGTACTCTGTGTGGCCT
This sequence comes from Calotriton arnoldi, assembly GCA_963921515.1. Classification (NCBI taxonomy): domain Eukaryota; kingdom Metazoa; phylum Chordata; class Amphibia; order Caudata; family Salamandridae; genus Calotriton; species Calotriton arnoldi. Next base: position 1,597,766 of record CAWUFW010002105.1, read on the forward strand.
CCTCTATAAGTTATAGAGGAGGCCACACAGTGTGCATCCCGCCGCACCTCTGCTCCAAGCCAGGATACTTAAACAAAAGGAGGCCTAATGGCCCCTTAACATCGACCTTGTATTGACTCGGCTGAAATCCGATAAGCCTCTCTCTCGCGTGCGCTCGGACAGACTGGTCTTCTCCTCGAAGACCACAACAAAGTTAAACCTATTTAATGGCATTTTTCCGTTTTTATATATAAAGGCAGACAAAGGAAAAATATTTTTCCGTCTGTATTTATATGTAAAAATCCGTTTAAACGGAAAACTGGGAGCCTTAATTATACATAGTTTGCTAAGCATGATAAAGATCAAAAAGATCAAAAAATGAAAAATATGAGAAAGAGAGGAGGAAAAGAAAAGAAGAAGAAATATTCAAGGGAAGAGTTAAAATGAACAAGAACAGATAATTCTATACAGTAGGCATAGTCTCAAATAGGGGGCGATGCCACTCTCAAGGCGAAAACCAGTTCATACAGGTTAAATGCCCCCCTGAGAGTGCCAACAACTTATTCTCCCAAAAAGCAAGATAATTCTTCCTCAGAATTCAAACCCTGAGGGACTCTCGTATCCAGTTCCAATATATATCTTGATTCTAGTTCTCTTAATTTATGGATCCTGTCACCTCCACGAATGCTCTGTGGGATGCGGTCAATGACAAAGAAACGCAGCAAATTACGGTTACTGCCATGCTCCTCCTCAAAGTGACGTGCCACTGGATAGGCTTTATCTTTATTCTGGATAGCACGCATGTGCTCCAGAATTCGTTTTTTACACCCTGGAGCATTTTGGTTACACCACTTTAAAATGGCCGAACTGTTAAGAGTAGGAAATGAGCTCAATATTTGTACTTTGTTTATGTTGATAGTGTGTGTCACATGCACAGGAAGTTGCACGGAATGTTTTGTTTTGTTTAAATATGGCCACAAAACTTTATTGCCTCACCCGTGATCAAGGCGTGCAAGACGTCGAAACGCGTAGGGTTGTTGTCGGCTTGGAACCTTGATATGCAATAAATCACTGCAAGCACCTTTTGGACTGGCTTATTATTGCGGAAGGAGTGTGCGCATTGTGCAGCGTTTGCTGTGTGGTGAGTCGGCATATATATATATATATTTATATATATATGTAACTTACCTATGGTAAAGCACTGCATTGTAAAGGTACCTTTAAAACAGGCTGCAAGGTACTTACCTGTATGATAAACACTGCATGTTAATGGCGCTGCTTGGTAAAAATGCGTTGTAAAGGTGACGTACCCATTGATGTCTACACTCACCCATTCAACTCCCTTCAAAGGATCTGACACTTGAGTTCACGACGTCCGACGAGTAAGGCTTCTTTGCTTGGTTTTAGTATCCTATGGAAAAAACTCCAGATCAAGAGGTAAAGGGATCTTTGCATAGACCAATATCTTTACTAGACATCAGTTAAAAACTCTTTACAGCTATATTTGAGATTCACATGGAGCAGGTAAAGTCCACATTAGTCCAGATGGATTTATAAAGGGGAGGCAAACCAGCAATAAGATAAAGAAGGGTTTACGTTTGCTAAATATAGCAGAAAGCAACAGAAACAATATTTATTGCTGCCCCTACACACCAAAAAGGCATTTGACTGGGTGGACTGGGAAATCCTGAAAGTAACCCTACGTCACATTGGATATGGAGAGAACGTCTGTGGAGGTCATTAGCAGGATATCAATCCCCGCGAGCAAGGGTGAGGGATAATGGATTGCTGACTGACAGAGTGTGCATTGACAGGGGACTCATACAGGGGTGTCCCCTTTCCATGCTCCTGTTCGCGCTGTATCTTGAGCCACTAGCCCAGAGAATTTAGAGACAATGAGAGCATCAAAGAATTAACATGGAGGAGAGACACATTTAAAATGCTGCTTTTTTTAGACGATATCCCCTCAAGCAAAAAACGGTGCAATATAATTTTTAAATGTTGTACAGAATATTTAAATTACAGTTACGCTCCTGGAGGACCCACAAAATCTTCTGGGTTGGATGCATTTCTTACAGTAAAATGGCTATTCACCCCAAAATGCTGCATCTATTTCAAATGTTACCACTAAGGGTTCCAAGGGGTGACTTTAGCAAGCCCCTGACGCTAATCTATGTGTACATATGGGCAGGAAAGAAACCAAGAGTGCTGAAAATTCAGGGCACCCTACACCCAAAAGAGAGAGGGCTAAGTATCCCAAGAATAGAAACATAAATAGCATCAGGCTCCACAGTTTAGAAATATGATGGAATGGATGCAGGAAGAAATAGAAAAAGGCTGCTATTTGTTGGATTATAGGCTGACAAAAATACCCCTCTTGGACATAACATGGATACCCAAATGCATACATATACCTCCAATATTATCCACAATGATATAAATGTGGGGCACAGTAACCAATACACGGATGCTAAAAACATACCCCTCACCCTTTATGAATCTTTGGGGTAACAGATGCTTCACTCAAGATACCTTTGAAAAGTGGAAGGAAGCTGGATGATTTAGATTCAGGGATGTATTTCACTGTAGCCACTTTAGGAGCTTTGACATCATTAACCAAGAGTATGGAATACCAGAATAGGGTTATAGCAGTGGTTCCCAAACTGTGCGCCGCGGCACCCCGGTGCGCCGCGATGAAAAGCCAGGGCGCCGCCGCGCACGATGTGGGAAATTGTAGCCACATTGCAAGATGCTAAAGACGCAATCGTTCAAATGACGGAGTTCCTAAGGCATGCGTGAAAACGCATGAATTCCGTCATACATTCTTTCAAGAGTGTACCACTTGGGTTCGCCTGTGCCACACTCCTGGAAATAGAAAATGAAATGAAGTTTACACCTCTCCAGTTTGGCTGCAAAGTTGTATAATCCTTTTGAAATAATATTATGGATATTGAAAGTCTAAAAACAGAACACATGATCTTGCAGACCATTACATCACTGAAAGCTGATATAAGAAAACACACTGGTTTCGCCAGTGTTCAGCACGCGCATGGTATCTATGTTGGCAGAGGGTTTGTGTTATCTGGAATTTGTTTTATAAAGTTCAGATTAAAAATAGTTATACCTAAGTATACAGAAGAGTTCACTTTTAAAGTGTCGTTGCTTGAAATTCAAACACAGCAAATCAACAAATTGAGAGTCTGTCAATCAAATTGGTATTTTTTGAGTTCCTGACACTGGCTTGATAGATAAATTGACTGGGTAAAAATCCTAAATTTTATTTTACATATTTCTAAAGAAGACTTGAGTCAGATTAAGAAAAGTCACCTTCTGTAAGTGTGCAGCAAACAGAATATTGTGGCCTCTCCTCATCAGGCCTCATGCCAAGACTGACAGAGTTGTCTTAAGAATTTTTGGGGCCCCGGCAAGACAGATTTTGTTGGCCCCTGTTAGGAATAGCTTTGAATTATAGTACCAAACTTTGGCTAATTCAAGCCCACATAGTGCCAGGCAAACTTGCAGAAATGGGGTCACTCAAAAACATTTGAAATATGCCTTGCCTGTATAAGGATGCAAAAGACACACAATTGATGGACGGAATGCAGAACAAATCAAAACATTCACCCCCAGTCAAGAGATCTGGGTTAAATCCATCATTCTTTTGCTCACCATGCCACCCCAGTTTAGACCTGGCCATATGCATATCAGTCTTGACCCTGTGCCTCATGGGAACAGTCCAGCCCGAACTGCCAAGCCAGGTCCTCCCTGGACCGGAAACAAGCATCCTAGGAACGGTTTCGGGTTTCACCCCTCTTCAGCCAGGATAGCTTGATTCCAGTGGCACAGTGAGCCCAGGACCCACGTCTGGGCATACCTGGCCCACCTGAAGCAAGTTTTGGCTTCCGGTAAAAAAATGGTGGGGAGCCGCGGCCAACTGCCAATTAGGTCAAGGGAGCCACGGGTCAAAAAAGTTTGGGAACCACTGGGTTATAGATATGCACAGGTAAAACACTGGCTACTACATTCCAAAATAAAACAGGGGGCTGCTAGAGATTCAGGTACATATTAATGATTGGGGTTACATTGCTCTCGCGCCACGCAAACGTGGTGCATGTGCAACGCAAGCCCAAAATGCAATTTTATAAACCACGCAAGGCCACCTTGCATGGCCCTGAGTGGCTTGATAAATCTGAAGTCATGCAACACTGCTCAAATCACTGCGTTGCGTTACTCTGCGCCAGGAAGGCGTTCCATCGGTGTTGTGTGGGTGTTCCCACCCAACATCCATGGATATTGACACATTCCCAGATGTACCAAAAGTGGTAGACCTGGGAATGCGCCAAAATGCTATGCCTTCCCAGCTGAGGCATAACGAGGAGAAATATCTTTATTTCTCCTAGTTACTTCCTCTTTTAATGTGTGCTGGATTCCGCTGCACACATAGATAGAGGAAAATGCCTCGCGATTTGTTCAGGAAGGTGCCCCTTCCTGCACAAAATAAATCCTCCTTACAACCCAGGCACCTTTGCACCATGGTGCAAGGGTGCCTGCGTTGGCACTAGGCAGCCAAAATGGCGCCAGTGCAGGGACAAAGGCAGGAATGAACCGGATTCTTTTAAATATGGCGCATATCTGCCCTTTCCCTGGCACGCAGCGCAGAAAGGTGACATACTGCACTGCGTGGCTTTGCCATAAATATGGCCCTCAGCATTTATAGATAAATTGTCTGAAAAAGCACTCAGACAGGAAACATGCAGTCACTGATATATGTATAAAACGATACAGAAATTTCAAGTGTCACTCAAATTTGTCTACAGAGAAGCATGAGAGGAGGAGTAAAGCTTCCAGCTAGACAAGGGACAGTGTAAGACTGTTCTCACTAGAAACACCAGCCATGCTAATCATGCCAAAGGCAGGGAAGCGCTTTTTAAGGTTTTGTACCAAAGACCCCTGACACCTGAGAAACTATATATAATGGATCTGCGCAGACCGGATAAATGTGGGAGGGTATGCAATAATGCAGAAAATAGTTCACATATTTTTCTGGCAGTGCCCCAAATAAAAGAATTCTGTGAGAAAGTTAGACACCATTGCGGAGCTTACCGTGAACCAGATAGATAATTGTCTGGAGGTAGTACTTACTACTAGCTAGATTTTCTGAAGGGAAACTCCCCGTACATGCAAAGAATGGCAAGCTCATTGCAAAACTACTCCTAGCAGCTAAGCAGGAGTTACTAGCTCTATGGGGAAAACCAGTTTCACTGACAATAGAGGCTTGGTGGGCAAGAGTCTGATCTTAGACATGGACAACTTGCAAGCACTATACGTGTTCCGGAAAACTGTTCACAAAGAGGTAGGGCTTACTTGTGCTGCATTTAGTTAAAGACTTTAGAGCACTTCAATATCTCAAACTACTGAGAGCTCTCCAGATTGCTGAAATGTTGTGAAGACTAGACAAAGCAGCAGCAAGGGACATAAAAGTAGGAAAGAATATGAGACCTCCACTCAATCTCGGACTGAAATGATGATTGATGTCTTTAGCGTGATGACCAAGAGGTGGGAGTTGGAATGGTCAGACACTGGAGGAGTAAGTCACCTATTCTCTTTGTAAACGTTCTCAAATCAAGGCGGAATGAGCAATAGCTGACAGCCAGTTAGGCTGCTAATGGATTTGTAATGCAGAAAAGGATTCAAAACAAACAAAAATGTACTGAAAAATAAATTATAAATATATATACTGTCATTGTACATGTATGTGGAATTAAGTATAGTGAACCTATACTTATCTATATATACTTACCTTGACACTACTTTGGTAGTCAATATTTTTGCTAAAATGTTTTTAGCACGATATTTGTTTACACATTAGAGTGCGGCAGGTGCGTTAAGTGTTGGCAGTGGTGACTGTTGAGACCACTGTGAGTGTAGACCAATATTGGGTTCCAGCGGACGTCCACCACATGCGGCCACTGTTCAGTTTTGCATGTTGGTGAGGTGCCTTAGTTTGTTGAGTCCATGCTGCCCAGGTCTGTGTTTACCAAGTTTTGGCATCAGGTAGACACTTCCATGCTCCTGAGGGTCTTTTCTTACCCAAAGTTTGTGCCGTAAAATAAGCCTCTGCCAGTCATTTGCTGGCACAGTGTCCGCACATCAATGTTCTATCACTGTACGAACAATGGTGATCCACAGAGGTAAACTGGTTTCAATATGGAAAACCTTGGCCCACCTTTAGAAGGATGGCTTGAGAAAAAAACAACACGACTCAAAGAAAATGTGTGATGTATCGCGTGAAACAAAATGCACAAGCGACAATACAACAAAGAAATAGACACTCCAACCTTAAGTAAAGTAGTTGTATTACGATAAATAACGCAAAAATCAAGAAGAATGGGTAAGGGAGTAAGAAGTTATCTCAAATAAACTAAAATAGTCCTTCTTTAAATTGCCCAAAAACAGTCTTAGATCAAAAGTGGCCCCTAGAAGACATCAACATACCAGGAATATTGACCATGAAACTTTAGTCCAACGGTGTTCACAGAGTTTGGTAGGCATGGGGAAGATATGTACATAGATGTTGCATGCCCTCTTTAATATTAGGTTTCAGATGTGTGGGCTGGCTTCGAGCAGCTGTCGTAGCTTGTATGCCTTCAGGATAGTTAAACAAGATAGTTTCTCGTAGACTAGCCTTAGGTGTCTGAGTCCTCTTTAAACCAGTTATAGAAGGCTCTCGAACTGGAACAAGTCTTCCATAGACACTCCAAACTGGTTCAAGTCTTCCATAGACACTCCAAACTGGTTCAAGTCTTCCATAGACATTCCAAACTGGTTCAAGCCTTCCATAGACACTCCAAACTGGTTCAAGTCTTCCCTAGACACTCCAAACTGGTGCAAGTCTTCCACAGACACGCCAGTAGTTCTCAATTAAGTGGGATAGTGGGAACTGGTCAGCAGACTGCTCTGGTCTTGGACTTTCTCTATCTTTCTGTACTTCCGGCTTTCCAGAGACAAGCTCCTTCCCCTCCAGTAGAAAAGCATCTATCACCAGCAGTGTTCATCTAAATCTCCCAGTGAATGAATTCAGAAAAGGAGCTGTTTCAAACCTTGGGAGTAGATTGCGAAGGGTAGAGATTAAGATAGATAGCAACAGGCAGTAGAAATTCTCCTAGTACAACAGGCTCGAATGGCTTCCACTTCTTCTTCTCCCTGGCTGCTCAAAGCATGGGTTTTTGATCGGTGAACTAGAATACCATTGTGGGTGATACCCGTTTACCGCCTTAACATTCCCCCCCATTCCTTACTTTCACTTTTACTGCTTTGTAGTGTAATTCCTCTTCTGTGAAGATGACTTGTGGCACATAAATCCTCTTAGAGATATTTACATGTGAAAATCCAAATTGGCTCAGAACAGCCTTGGAACCAAGGAGCATCTTCCTGCCCTCTAACTCCACCCACCACTAGCCAGTTCAACACTGCCCACAGTGAAGAGAAGCTGGACAATGGTGAACTACTTCATGAAAGAGCTAGGTAAAGTCAGAGGTTTTCACTAGCAAATATTCATTACCGCACGACCGGGTCAGACCCTCCTAGCTGGGTGTTTTGGTGTGGAGCGTTGGGCTAGCAGTTGGCTAGAGGTGCATCAACATATAATTGTCCATATTTCATAAACAATAAAAGCAAAAGAAGTACATCAAATATGACTGAGCAGCTAGTATTTTCTGATCCATTAACTTATATGTTTTGCTTTTGATTACCTTAATTAGAGCGTTTCTGATACACTAAATGAGAATCACCTTACACGCTACCTTACAATAAGTGGACCGCGCAGTCTGGGTGGCAAGGGGCATTACAGCTTTCTAAGCTGTGTGACATTCATTTTCAATTGAGGGGACACTATTCCATGATAGTAATCGCCATCATACATTTATTACAAATCAAAGACTAACATTGGTGGGCAAACTGTATAGGTTTTCTGAAAGAGGACAAGCTGATATTTTGGAGCAATGTATCTATTAAATACAAAAAGTTATTTTTTGCATCTGTGTGTTGTCGATAAAATGGGAGGTAAAATGAGTATGTTTATTACAATGAAAGCTGGTATTCAGACAAAATGAGTGTTTAAAAAAAAAAACAGCATGCTAATATTTTGGGGCAAAATGTTTGCATTTTCAAAATATTTACAGCTGATATTTGAGTGTTAATTCATGCTGACTTGGGGGCACTTGCTACTGCCATGGCATTATTTCCTTTGTTGCAGAAGGCACTTTCTGAAGGAGTAATGGCTCTTTCATGAAACATGCAGATCCATTTCATGATCCATATTTTATGATCTGATAATTACTTTATGTAAATACTGGCTACAGTTTGAGTCTGTAAAGCCTGTCTAGGCTAGCTCTGATGTGTGGGAAACATTTTATGGCATTAAAGATTGCTCTGCTGTATAAGGTCTGAGATTGTGAAATGCTTCCCATTCCGATAGACAGAGTAAGCAAGAAAAAAATGTGATGGGAGATGGTTTATACCTTTTGAAACATGAGAGGAGGCTCTAGCAGCTTGAAACCTCAGATTATTTGAAATTGATAGTTTACCCAGTTTCGTTAGAAAGTTTCCTGGTAAATTCACAGTTTGGGCAAATTTGTTTCCAAACTTTTCCAAGCCCTTCTCCGTCTCCAAAAAGCGCTCAGATTCATACAATAGCTATGCAGACCATGAAACAGTAGAATATTTGACAAGGTCCCTTTAGAAATCACTGTTAAATCTATTACTTTTTGCCAATTTCTTTGGAAAAGTTTGCTGCTCCAGAATGGTCCATTTATTTCAGACATTTCTTCATGGGGAACACCCCGAGGTCCCCACCTGGTGGTGCTGGCTCGCTCATTTCACTCTCTTGATCAGTGCAATTTGCCCACAGTATTAAGACATCAACAGCACCTACCTGGTATTAGGTCTCGTCTGAGACAGCTCACAAGACATTTTGTTAGAGTAGAGTCCGCCCATTGTTTACCATTAGTCGGCTTCATTGTCACTCTCATTTACTTCTTGTTTGTCAGCGCATGCGGGATTCACTTCTTCTTCTGTTTGCCCCTCCCTGGACCGTGTACTTGTGTCCTTTCAACGCTCACATTTTGGGAGCTACTTTTTAGGTCGGGCATTCGAGACCTCTTGTATATACTTTAGTATATACTTATATGTGTATGTACTTTGTGGGCTCTGGAGATCAACCCAAGGACTTGTCTGCTTCCGCTTAGGGATTTTTTTTTCTGTTCAACTGCCTGTATTTAACTGTCTTGATAGAAAACGACCAGCAGAGATCAGTAAAATACCAGAATTGCTTTCTGCTGAGGACTTTCTTTTTTTTATTTTTCTGGCAACTGCCTCTATTTAACTTTCTTGTTAGAAAACGACCAGCAGAGGTCAGTAAAATACCAGAATCACTTTAGCATGCTCTAGATTCCAGTCCATAGAACTTGTCTTCCACGAGCACCCGTAGACAATAATATTTTTTTCAAATCTTGTGTTTTCAGTGATATGACCACCGAAGGCCCTGATTTTATATAAAAAACAGAGCTTTGGACTATACCATTTCCCACTGAAAGGCAATATTTCTCTCCATGTGTTCCCATACCTGGCGTGTCACGCAGTTTGGTGCTTACTTTCCCTCCATGTTAAAGAACAGTAAATGTTTCAGCACCCAGGCTAATGTGCTGCATAGCTAAATACATATAAGGTCCCAACAAATGCTTGTTGTTGAAGCACTCCGTGAGAGTGCATTGGTTCGCAAGCTATCTCCCTCATGTACTTCATCTCTCCCCCTCTACATGGACGTTATTTAGGAGTCGCCAGGGCAGGGCCGTCTTAACAGCATTATAGGCCCCCAGGCAAAGCAGTGCACTAGGCCCTGCTTACACAACCACACAGGAATAAAAATGTAAATTATTGCTAAAATAAACTTATATTTATTGGTACCTCCAACAAAATCAGTGTGCATAGATGAGCATGGGGCCCCTATGCTCGTGGGGCACACAGGCAACTGCCCAGCGTGCAAATGCGTTAAGACTGCACTGCAACAGGCGTCGCAGCTGCCTTCATGGCCCCTGGCAAAATCAGTGTCTGCAACATAGGGGCAGCTTGTCCTAGCGGACATTGGCTGAAGCTCATTTTCCTGTTTTTCTGTCAAATTTTATATTACAGAAATAGTGAATAGCATTATTCACTATTAGTGTAATAAAAATAGAGTATAGTTTGCTGGAATATGACCCTATCTGGCAACTAAGGTAAGCAGAAAATGCTTTTCAATGCATATTGTATGCATGCTTGCAGGTGAGTGTGCTTCTCTGAGAGAGAGTTTGTGAATGTATGTGTATGTGTAAGCATGTGTGTGTGAGTCAAAGTAAAGGTCAATTGGTGTGTGATGTAACTTCTGCTACCCCTGGCATTTTGGTGAATTGACGCCCATGCCCCTCTCTGTGTTCCTCTCCCTTACCTGTGTGCTTTTGCCCCCACAGTCGCCTGTGAGTTGCTGTGCCCCCCCACCCCAGGTCACTCTCTCTCACCCATGTGCTTCTGGCCCCACTGAGCTTATGTTTCCCTCTCTTCCCTGTATGCTTCTGAGCCGCCCCACACCCCAAGTTTCTGTTGCTCATCCATGAATGCTTCTGTGCCACCCGGCTTCCCTCTTTGGTAGCTCCCCTCCATGTTGTAGACCTCTCCGACCCCATTAACATTTAAAAAAAGCCCCCCGCGCTCGTGTTGCACTCTCTCACCCATGTGCTTCTGTGCACCTTCACCCACTCATGTTGCTCTTGTTCATCCCTTCGTGTATTCGTGACCCCTGACCCAGGGCACAAGTGCTAAAAAAAGAAGTGGGGGGACTAACCTAGTTAATCAGTATGCAAGTGGCATCACAGCGCGCGACATCACGGCGCGTGACATCGCAGCGCTTGACATCACAGCGCGTGACATCACAGGAACTGGCATCACAAGAAGTGACATCAGATCTTAACCCTCACATATATGTTTAGCAGGTCTATCATGAGTACGTTTGAGCACAATTCGAGTATACTTGCAAACCCTCCTGATTTAGGCAGAAGATTCACACTTTTGTACGCTACACATAAAACAATGTTACCTTTTATCAGCGTTACGTTTTCTCTAGCCATAGTGCTTTAAAAGAAATAGTGATATTTAAATTATTACAACGCCTCCTCAGGGGTGGTATGCGCTTATATAAATGCTATTTATTTTTTACAAATACTGGGAAAGATCAACACATCTGACGTTCTTACAGGCATGCATATCTCCTAAACAGAGCCGGAACAAAGTTAAAAGCTGCCTCTCTTCAGTATGTGTGAAGTGCTAACAAGGTGTGAGCCTTTGTTTCCCCTCTGCTGCATTTGCATCAGGTGTGAGGCTCCTGACTGCTCCCAGCCAGGAGACTTCAACAAAAGGAGGCCTGATGACCCCTCCGATTCGGCCTTTGTTATGGGCCCAGCAGGAGTCAGAACTAAGAGAGCCCCGTCCCCGCCTGCACGTTGTTGCAGATAGAAAGCAGATAACGTGCAGGCGCTGCAGGATGTGTCCCGGTGTTTGTAAATTACACCGGGACGAATTCAGCATATTTTACAGTGGGGTTACACTTCTTGGCAGGGTGGACGGCGACCACCCTGTGAAAAAAGTTGGGGGACGCCGTTGATCCAGCGCTAACAATAAAAATTCTTCTCCTATATGCTTCGGTCATCCAGGTGCAACTATCCCTCCAACACACAAACTATATCCATATGACGGTGGGGCCCATAACACCGCATATACATTCACTTACTCATTTATTCCCTGGATTACCTCCGTCCTTAACCTAGGAGAAAAAACAGTAAAACAATTGCTGGAAGTAGACGGGATACCTCTTTTTAACACAACATAATATTTCTCATTGCTTTTAAGGTATTCCGTTCATTGGTCGATGGACCAACTAGTAGGAACTAGTTGATGGTGATTAAGACCAGCTCAATCACAATAAACTCTTTAACATTTCACCTTAATTATTGAGCTAAAGAATCACTGAGTCATTTGTTTAAAAATAATAAAGTTTATATAAAGTTTTAGAAACAAATGCATAAGTTTTAAGTTTATCACTCAGATTATTACATTTATCATCATTATAAGAATAAATTGAAATTACAATGCATACCTATTAGATGGAAGATAAAGTTTGTCACAGCAAGAACTCCAAAAAGATCTATCTATCTGTCTTGGAAAATCTAATAGCTCTAAATGAAAAATCTATCAGGAGTAAAAAGGTTCTCCAAAAGCAGCATCTTATACTTAATAAAAATAGCAGCAGCAGCTTCGATCATCCGCAACAGCAACTCAGCACCCGCAACTCATCTATCAGCAATCTCAGCTCTCCTTCTCCTAACAGTACGCTCGCTCATCATCATCAATCCCTCCCACCAGGAGTAGGTCTTCTTATACCCTAATTCTCGCTTACTAAATAAAATGTTGCCTCTTTATGGCATGATTCTCTCTCATTGGTCCATTCGAGTCCATATACATTTTTATCAAACTTCCTTGACTTAACCAGTTCTTTGTGGAATGTCCATGCTTGCATCATTTCCCACAGTTCATGACATTACTCATCAGTTTCGATCAGTCCAATTTGTAACATTTTCTGATACTTTTTAGGTTCAACAGTTCCGTTTGTCCATTTATTCATTTTGGCTTCTCACGCTTCTTGCTGATCATCTTGGCACACATTTATTCCGTAAGGTCATGATAGCCTTGACCATACTTCCATCCTAGGCTCTCAGAAGGAACACGTGGTCATTCTTGTTCACGGCCTTTCTCCTTTTCCACACGGCTTCTCGCACATGCGTACTCTAGCTCATGGCGGCCATTTTATATCGCTGCTCAACAGGCCTAAACGCACTAATCATAAAGATAAACAAAATATAATTAAAATTAAAGAATATAAACCCTTTCGTTTCCCTCCCGTCATTCTACGTACTCCCAATTAGGTATTACCTAGCAAAAGCAACATATAAAGCCAGTCCTTACTTACCATTGCTTTATTTTGCCACCACACGTTTTATTTTCAAAGCACAAATCATGCGTTTATTATTTTATTAGTACGCAAATATTAGATTATGTTAGCCACGTCAACAATTATAAGTAAATTAATTTGCACACAAAATAGCGTATTACCTTTAACCCTTCACATGTAACATACATTGTTGGTTATTTACTTAAACGAACTTGTTTATTAATTATTTTACGTAAATTATTAGGAGGTTAAAAAAATTTCTTTTATCCTGCTCCATCACCGTCCACCCGCGTGTACCCCCGACTCGTACCCTGCCCTGACCCCTAGGATCTCCTGCATGTTGCCCCCTCCGCTACATCCTGCTACTGGACCCCATTAACATTTTTAAAAATACGCTGTGGTGCGATTGCTCGGCTGTCATTTTGTAGGCGTGTATGAGTATTTAAAGCATGCACATGCCTTCAAAATGTCGAGGCCGCGCCATCGTGCTTATTCTTTATTCCTTTTTTTGAAAAATCTTTCCTTCATGCTGTGCTGCAGCTGCTTTTAAGCTGTGCAGCATGAAGAAAATACATTGACAGAGCCAACATGTCTCTAAGGCTAGACCAATAGGCTTTGCCAATGCTTGTTTTTACCAAGCTAATCGCTGCTGCCTAGGCAATGCTGGATTTTCTACAGCTGCACATTTGTGAAAGTCCCCGAGGTCGCGGACATCTTGTTCAGGGTGGAGCTCAGGTCAAGGTGCTGAGCTTGCTGACAGACAAGCAATGCGCCCCCATCTGTTCCTGCTCCGCAACATCTCCTTCTAGTGCAATATGTCGCCCTCACCGCTTCACCCAGGTTCTTAACATGCATCTCCCTAATGTCACCCCACAACCATTTCCCTCCACCTATGCGACTGCTTCTGATGTTGAAATTGTTGAGAGTTCCCACTGGTGCTGAGACTGCTGTGAGAGTTGCCGCTGGCACTGAGAGTGCTGTGAGAGCTGCCGCTGGGGCTGAGACTGCTGTGACAGCTGCCGCTGGTGCTGAGACTCCTGTGAGTGTTGCTGCTGGTGCTGAGACTGCTGTGAGTGCTGCTGCTGGTGCAGAAACTGCTGTGAGAGCTGCCACTGGTGCTGAGACTGCTGTGAGAGCTGCCGCTGGTGCTGAGACTGCTGTGAGAGCTGCCGCTGGTACTGAGACTGCTGTGAGAGCTGCCGCTGGTGATGAGACTCTGTTAGAGCTGCCGCTGGGGCTGAGACTGCTGTGATAGCTGCCGCTCGTGCTGAGACTCCTGTGAGTGTTGCTGCTGGTGCTGAGACTGCTGTGAGTGCTGCTGCTGGTGCAGAAACTGCTATGAGAGCTGCCACTGGTGCTGAGACTGCTTTGAGAGCCGCCGCTGGTGCTGAGACTGCTGTGGGAGCTGCCGCTGGTGCTGAGACTCGTGTGAGAGCTGGTGCTGAAACTGCTGTGAGAGCTGCCACTGACAAGAGTCTAAGGTGGATGATACAGCTGCAGCTACCGTGAGCGTTCTGACTGAGTGCAGTGAATGATGGGGCTGCTGTGTGTCCTCTAAAAGTGTGAGACTTGCCACGCTGTAACAGTGCAGGTGAGAATTGGAACTAACTATGTTATCTATGTAGTACATACATATGAATATATATTTTTCCCCATCAGTAAGTGCTGCCAGCACTAGGACAACTGTATGTGCTGTGAGTATTAACACTGCTGAGACCACTGTATATGCTGCGAGTATTAACACTGCTGAGACCACTGTATGTGCTGCGAGTACTAACATTCCTGAGACCACTGTATGTGCTGTGAGTATTAACACTGCGGAGACCACTGTATGTGCTGCGAGTATTAACACTGCTGAGACCACTGTATGTGCTGTGAGTATTAATACTGCTGAGACCACTGTATGTGCTGCGAGTACTAACACTGTTGAGACCACTGTATGTGCTGCGAGTATTAACACTGCTGAGACCACTCTGTGTGCTGCGAGTATTAACACTGCTGAGACCACTGTATGTGCTGCGAGTATTAACACTGCTGAGACCACTGTATGTGCTGCGAGTATTAACACTGCTGAGACCACTGTATGTGCTGCGAGTATTAACACTGCTGAGACCACTGTATGTGCTGTGAGTACTAACACTGCTGAAATCACTGTATGTGCTGCGAGTATTAAGACTGCTGAGGCCACTTCTGAGACTACTGTATGTGCTGCAAGTATTAAGACTGCTGAGACCACTGTATGTGCTGCGGGTACTAACACTGCTGAGACCACTGTATGTGCTGCGAGAATTAACACTGCTGAGACCACTGTATGTGCTGCGGGTACTAACACTGCTGAGACCACTGTATGTGCTGCGGGTACTAACACTGCTGAGACCACTGTGTGTGCTGCGGGTACTAACACTGCTGAGACCACTGTATGTGCTGCGGGTACTAACACTGCTGAGACCACTGTGTGTGCTGCGGGTACTAACACTGCTGAGACCACTGTATGTGCTGCGGGTACTAACACTGCTGAGACCACTGTGTGTGCTGCGGGTACTAACACTGCTGAGACCACTGTATGTGCTGCGGGTACTAACACTGCTGAGACCACTGTATGCGCTGTGGGTACTAACACTGCTGAGACCACTGTATGCGCTGCGAGTATTAACACTGCTGAGACCACTGTATGCGCTGCGGGTACTAACACTGCTGAGACCATTGTATGCGCTGCGAGTATTAACACTGCTGAGACCACTGTATGCGCTGCGGGTACTAACACTGCTGAGACCACTGTATGTGCTGCGAGTACTAACACTGCTGAGACCACTGTGTGTGCTGCGGGTACTAACACTGCTGAGACCACTGTAAATGCTGCGAGTACTAACACTGCTGAGACCACTGTATGCGCCATGGTACTAACACTGCTGAGACCACTGTATGTGCTGCGAGTACTAACACTGCTGAGACCACTGTAGGCGCTGCGGGTACTAACACTGCTGAGACCACTGTATGCGCTGCGGCTACTAACACTGCTGAGACCACTTTATGCACTGCAGGTACTAACACTGCTGAGACCACTGTATGCGCTGCGAGTATTAACACTGCTGAGACCACTGTATGCGCTGCGAGTACTAACACTGCTGAGACCACTGTATGCGCTGCGGGTACTAACACTGCTGAGACCACTGTATGTGCTGCGAGAATTAACACTGCTGAGACCACTGTATGTGCTGCGGGTACTAACACTGCTGAGACCACTGTATGTGCTGCGAGTATTAACACTGCTGAGACCGCTCTGTGTGCTGCGGGTACTAACACTGCTGAGACCACTGTATGTGCTGCGGGTACTAACACTGCTGAGACCACTGTGTGTGCTGCGGGTACTAACACTGCTGAGACCACTGTATGTGCTGCGGGTACTAACACTGCTGAGACCACTGTGTGTGCTGCGGGTACTAACACTGCTGAGACCACTGTATGTGCTGCGGGTACTAACACTGCTGAGACCACTGTATGCGCTGTGGGTACTAACACTGCTGAGACCACTGTATGCGCTGCGAGTATTAACACTGCTGAGACCACTGTATGCGCTGCGGGTACTAACACTGCTGAGACCATTGTATGCGCTGCGAGTATTAACACTGCTGAGACCACTGTATGCGCTGCGGGTACTAACACTGCTGAGACCACTGTATGTGCTGCGAGTACTAACACTGCTGAGACCACTGTGTGTGCTGCGGGTACTAACACTGCTGAGACCACTGTAAATGCTGTGAGTACTAACACTGCTGAGACCACTGTATGCGCTGCGGGTACTAACACTGCTGAGACCACTGTATGTGCTGCGAGTACTAACACTGCTGAGACCACTGTAGGCGCTGCGGGTACTAACACTGCTGAGACCACTGTATGCGCTGCGGCTACTAACACTGCTGAGACCACTTTATGCACTGCAGGTACTAACACTGCTGAGACCACTGTATGCGCTGCGAGTATTAACACTGCTGAGACCACTGTATGCGCTGCGAGTACTAACACTGCTGAGACCACTGTATGCGCTGCGGGTACTAACACTGCTGAGACCACTGTATGCGCTGCGAGTATTAACACTGCTGAGACCACTGTATGTGCTGCGAGTACTAACACTGCTGAGACCACTGTATGCGCTGCGAGTATTAACACTGCTGAGACCGCTCTGTGTGCTGCGAGTATTAACACTGCTGAGACCACTGTATGTGCTGCGAGTACTATTAACACTGCTGAGACCGCTCTGTGTTCTGTGAGTACCAGCCAGCCCTGCCGAGGCGGTCGTACGTGTTGTGAGCGCCAGAGACTGAGAGGTCGGGTCCTTGGTCTGTGCTCTTCACACTTGGACATGTCCGGCGTCCTCCCCTCTGTCTCCTGGCTGGGTGGTTAGAGTGACATGTCACTCGGGTGACTGTCTGGGTCAGAGAACAGACCCTGACCTCGTGACCCGGACAGATATTGTTAGCTCAGCCACCGGTTTCACAGCCAGGGGGCCCTTTCTGTGTGTAATAGGAGACTGCTCGGTGATACAGAGCGGGTCAATTAGAGCGACCCGAGCCGCTATATGGGATGGGCCTCGGCTTTAGGTGGGGGTCATCGTTTCTGGGCATCGTTTCTGACTGACAATAAGACTGGGTACGGAATTTGGATGTTTTTATCAATTATTTGCGCTTTTAAATTTGTAATTGAGGTGCGATTGTATCAGACTGTGTTGTGTGTTCAATATGTCGAAGTATTGTAGTCAAGCCGTCTCTTTTGCTGTCAGGCACATCCTGAAGAGTGGTGCAGTGACACCTCCCGGGCCCCTGCAGCACTGGATTCCAGTCGGGGCTCCCAGTGTTTGAACAGTCTGCCCATCACATCTGCATCTCGCAGGTACCTACGTTCTGGGTCGGGGTTTCATGCCCAAAGATGTCCAGGAAAAGCTAAACTTGCTTCCATCTCTCTCCCTAGGGGTATCGACGCCCTGAATCCGTCCTGAGCTTTGACCTTCGACCCCCAGAATGCCTCAGCACCCTTGACCAGCTCTATGATCTGGCAACGTCCCTTAAATGCATCCGCAGTTTTTGGTATTTGGACCCAAGGACCCGACCTCCTGTATGTGCTAGCCAGCACCCTCTGCACCGCCTGAACCAAAGCAGCTTGCCTCCTTTGAGGCTCTTGTGTATCCAGACCGGAAGTGGTCATTAACAAAGAGCAGCGGCCTTCAGATTTATCTTGCCGAGTCTCCTTCAGCAAAAAAATATGGTCTCCCCTCCCAACGATACAATAATTAATGATTTCCTGCAGCAATTTTTTAATTGTCGAATGTTCTGCTCACATCCAGTGCCTCGCCACCCCCTCCTCCCACGTCCCCAGTCCCGAGACATTCTGTTGCATCCCGGCCCGCATTTTAAAGACCACAGTTTTTGGATTAAGCATCCGTGTTTACGTCGGCAATCTCCAGGCGTTCACTAGAATGACACCAATACAATGGCATAGCTTAATGTCCTTAAACGCGGGGCATATGTATTGTAAAGCGCTCTGACACCTTCGGGTAATGTTCGCGCTATATAAAATCGCATTAAATAAATAAATAAAAATAAAAATGGCCGACTCTCAGCTCAAGGATACCAAAACGAATCTTGACGTCTTGTGCTAGTGGGATGGTTCCGAAGCTCGTTGAGAAGGACTGAGAGCCGGTGAAAATATGGGGGCATCTAGAGGACATCCAGGGTATGGTATTGAGAGAGTTCACAAGAGGCTTGCAATTGTCCTTCGATCCACCAGACGTTTATTTATGGGGAAGGGCGGAAAACCAGAGTTTACTGTTTTGACGCTCAGCAGAATAGCCCCTTTCTGCACGATTGGTGTAAGGTTTTGGGTCAAAGGTCCGAATGGCATAGTTGGAAAAAACAAAACTTTACATTTTACGTTTGAAAAATCAATCGTTTGGAAACAAATTGTTTGAGGTATGGAAAGGGCAAAAAATTATATTGAATGTGTATGTATGGATGGTTTCAGTCAGGGTAAATGCTAAGATTGGGGCGAGGGATAAGAGTTTGGAAAGGGCTAAGGGGAAGGGTTAAAGAAAGGAGTTGGGGTGTTTGCTTGCTAGGGGGAGAGATGGGGTAAACGTCAAGGAAAAGTACAAAGTTATGATTTGGTCTTGGACTAGCCCTACATTTTTGGGGAAGAGCAAAAGTCAGTGTTCGCTTTAGTGATAGGTACGTGCTGAGGTTAGAGTTAGAGCAAGGGTTAGAATAAATGTACTTAAATGCATGGAGTAAGTAATGGGGTTAGCCTTAGGGTTTGGGTAGGGGTACGATAAATAAAAGCATGGGTGGGTGCCTAAAAGAATGCTGTACTTTCACATTGTTTGCCAGTTTCATTAACTACATTAAAGATCGAGCCTCGTGCTTGTCACTTTTGGGTTCGAACGTCTTAACTTTCTAATTTTGAGTTTCGAACTTTCAACCTAAATTAAGGTATAGTGTCTTAGAGTGTCTGTGTTAGAAGGGCATAAATGGCCATGTTGTAGAATGCTGGGCGGATGCTGGGATAATGTGATGAGCCATGGAAAGGTTGTCTCTGTGTGCTGGGAATTGTCTAGTATTGAGTTAGAGTCGAAGGAAGAAGATTAAATAGTTTGTCCTATTGTTCCTGAGCGATTGAGGTATTACATAATGTTAGTTAGGTGTATTTGTAGAGCGCACTTTCACCTGCAGGAGTATCCTGGTGCTGAGCAGGTGTGCTACCCCAGCTGTGCTGAGGAAGAGCTTTATTTGAAGAGCCAGGTCTTCAGCTCCTTGTGGAACTCGTGAAGAGAGGAGGAGTCCCTGGCGTGTAATGAGAGGTCATTCCATGCTTTAGAAGCGATGTAACAGAAGGGCCAGCCTCCTGATCTGTTTCTGTGTATGTGTGGGACGTGTGTGAGAAGGAGAGGAGGTGTCACAGTGGTTGGTGGAAGGAGATCCGACTGTTCAGGTAGGCGGGGCCTATTTTGTGTAGTTCCTTAAATTTGTGAGTGACGAGCCTGAACTGAGCGTGTTTGTATATTGAGAGCCAGTGGAGCTCCCTGAGGTGTGGTGTGATGTCTGTTCTGTCTGGGAGGTCAAGATAAGTCTGGTTGGCGAGTTCTGGATGGTGTCTAGTCTTCTGGTGAGCTGCTTGGTGATTCCAGCATGGAGAGTATTCCCATAGCCCAGCTTGCTGGCTACGAGGGCATGAGTGGCAGTTTTTCTGGTGTTACTGGGATTCATTTGAAGATTTTCCTCAACATCTTCAGAGTGTGAAAGCAGGATGCAGTGACAGCGTTGACTTGAGCATTCCTGGCCAGTTTGCTGTCAGTGATGATTCTGAGGTTCCTAGCATGGGTGCCGAGGGTGGGTGTGGGTCTGAAGTCGGCTGCCCACTAGGTGGAGTTCCATGGTGAGGTGTACTTGCTGAAGAGCACCACTTCTGTCTTGTTGGTTTTGAGCTGGAGATGGTTGGACTTCATGCAGTTAGTGACTTTGGTCATGCACTCAGTGAATTTATTCCTAGTGTGGGGGGTCTTGTCTGAAAAGCAGAGTTTGCGTTGGTGTAGGAGAGATGTTGATATTGTATGCGCCGATGACGTTGGCCAGAGGGGTAATGTATGCATTGAAAAGGGTAAGGCTGAGGGATAAACCTTGAGGCACTCAACAGATTACCTTGCGGGTTTCCAAAGAGTATGGTGCCAGGCTGGCAGCTTGTGTTCTGCCCATCAAAAAGGAGCAGATTCAGCATTTCCTGAGGGGATGGTCTTCATGAGAGGTGTTGCGCAGCGGCCATGGCGGCTGACTCTGGAGCACGGGGCTCGCAGTTCAATCCCTAAAGTTAGGAACAAAACATCCCTGAGCTCCTCCCTCTCAGAGAGGGGGTTGTAGCTCGTGGCGGGACTAGGTTTTCCCATCACGAGGAGAGTCCCAATGATGAAGCATGCCACCTATGGTGGGTGAGGGATTTCGTCCTAAGAAAGGGATTACCCCTAGGGCGTAAGGGAAGTTCTCTGGCAGTTCTGTACCTCCTTTTGTTTCCTAGTCCAGACCCAAGTGTTTTTTGTGTATTTTGTGATTTAATGGGGAGTCAACCCTTGGTGGTCTTAAAATCTTTCTCTCCTCGGACCCTCTATTCCCCACATTGTGATTATATTCTTTGCTATAGCCACGCTGACGCTAGGATATGTATTAGAACTTATTAGCCTGTTTATGTCGTTCATATTGAGCTAAGATCCAACCATATATGCACTTCAGAGCAATTTGAGACACTAAACATGCGGAAATAACACTCACAATGAAAATTGCGAACATCACACATCAAAGTATATACACTGGACTGTGGTACTGTCTCTGTAGAAGCCACTAAGGCCTTCCTGGTAACCTTCAAAGACCATAAATCACCAAAAAAGGTCTAGCTCTAAATGTATGTATTCTTCATGGGACTCAGATGAGGTTTGATTTGAAGGTCCTCTGATTGCAAATACCCTGGCCTGGTTTTTTATGCAGATTTCATGGTGGCCGTGGCCATTGTTGGGCTGGATTCCTCTCTGGCCAGAGGTGTGCTCTTAGGAGTGTTATTTTCGGGGAAAAGGCATTTACAATGCGGGCAGAGCCATGCATGCCGTTTCTCCGCAAGCGCAACCCCGCTTGCCTTAATCACATATATGCTTTAACCATGCATATGAGTGGTTAAGGCAGTACGCGGTCTAGATGCGTGGAAGGGCGGGCACAGGAAGAGGAAGGATCGGGAGAGGACGCGTACTGGTAAGTGGGGCTGAGTTTTGGGGGTGGGGGTAGATTTAGGGGTGGGAGGTAGTTTTTAGGGCTCAGGGAGGTGGGGGTTGTTTACAGGGCAAGAGACCAGGTTTAAGGGCTCAGGGCAGGGGGGTCGGGGTAGTTTTAGGTTTTAGGGATGGGGGTAGTTTTTAGTGCTCATGGGGGGTCAGGTTGTTTATAAGTCAGGGGCCAGGGTTTTAGGGCTCAGGGTGGAGGGGCTGGGATGTGATCTTTACCACACATCCCTTTACCAATCATGCCTTTACCATGAAATTGCGTGGTAAAGGAATGCGTTGTCCAGACGCATTTGTTGTTCGGGCGGCGTTCTAGAGGCACACTTGGTTTAGCCATGCGTGCCTCTGTCATACAACCTTATTTTCGAAAGTCTCCTCTCTCACTTGCTACATCTGCCGTCTTCTGGTAAAAGAGGCCCTCTGCATGGTCACTGAGCAAACTGGACTTCAGCAGCTTTGCTGAGAGGATCTGGGGTAATACAGGGTGGGGAACTCAAGCTCTCTCTGGAGATAGCGCCTCTCCTGATGTGCCGACTGTTGTGCTGCCGGTGTTAGGTCTGGCAGCGGAGCAGCAAAAAAGAAGGGTCGCTAAAAGGGGATACACAAGAGAGAGCTGATTGGCTGGGCGCAGTTCAATGGCTGTTCAAATAAACATGCATTAATTATTTTCTATTACTATGCCATGAACCGCCCCACCCGCCCAGGAGGAGGAATCGCCATCGTCCACAAACCCAGCCTCCGCCTGAGCACACTCCCCGACGAGCCCACAGAACTGATGGAACACCTTCACTTCAAGATACTGGCCAGCCCCACCGCCACCCTCCGAGGAACCCTCATCTACCGACCCCCTGGACCCGCGGACCCTTCGCCAACTCCATCACGGACATTATCTCCCCGCAGGCCATCGCATCCACCAACTACACCCTGCTGGGAGACCTCAACTTCCACCTCGACAACCAACTGGACCCCAACACCACATCCCTCCTGGACAACCTCCACAACATTGGACTCCGCCAGATCGTGACCGAGCCCACGCACTCAGCAGGACACACCCTCGACCCCCTCTTCACTACAGGAAACTCCATCACCTTCAGCCACACCACCGAACTCCCATGGACCGACCATCGTTGAGTCCACTTCACCTTCAGACCACCCACCATCCACAGACACCAGCACCTGCTCCCACGAAGAAACTGGACCAAAATCACCGACGACCAGCTCACCTCCTCACTCAACAACTCCACCCCAACCATCGCGGAAAACGACGACCCCAACACCGCAGCCCGAACTCTGCATAGATGGATCTCGGACAGCACCAACACCATAGCCCCCCTCAAGAAAAACAACAATACCCACGCCAAGAAAGCCAGATGGTTTACCACCGAACTGCGAGAGTCCAGACGCACATGCCGCCGCTCGAAAAGGCCTGGAGGAACACCAAATCCACAGAAGCCCACAACAACTTCAGAGCCGCCACCAACGCCCACCATCAACTCATCAGAGAAACGAGGAAAAAGCGATTGAAGACAGAATCTCCACCCACGCGCACAACAGCAAGGAACTCTTCAGCATCATCAAGGAGTACGCCTAACCCACCAGCGAGTCTACTGACATCCCTCCCTCACAAGACCTCTGCGACAAACTCAGCACCTTTTTCCACCACAAAATCAAGAGCATCTACGACAACTTCGACGAAGACAACCAACACACTGAACCCTCACCAACCACCCCCGACACCCGGAAACCAGCGATTGACGACTGGACAGCCCTCACCACCAAAGACACACTGAAGACAATGAAGTCAATCCACTCAGGGGCCCCCACGGACCCCTGCCCCCACCACATCTTCAACAGAGCCGCCGACACCATCGCACCCATGCTCCGCCACACCATCAACCGCTCCCTGGCGACCGCCTCGTTCCCCGACGACTGGAAACACGCCGAGGTCAACCCCCTCCTAAAGAAACCCTCAGCGGACCCCACCGACCTTAAAAACTACAGACCCATCTCCCTGCTCCCGTTCCCATCGAAAGTCATCGAGAAAGCCATCAACAGCCAACTCGCCACACTCATTAGAAGAACACAACATCCTCGACTTCTCCCAATCCGGCTTCAGAAAAAACCACAGTACGGAAACCGCCCTCCTCGCCGCAACAGACGACATCCGCACCCTACTGGACAAAGGAGAAACAGTAGCCCTCATCCTCCTCGACCTATCAGCGGCGTTCGACACAGTCTCCCAACGCACCCTAATACGCAGACTCTACGACGCAGGAATCCAGGACAAGGCCCTCGACTGGATCCGCTCCTTCCTCTCCGGCAGGACGCAGCGGGTCAGACTCCCCCCTCTCCTCTCGGACCACACACCTACCACCTGCGGAGTTCCCCAGGGCTCCTCCCTCAGCCCGACGCTCTTCAACGTCTACATGGCTCCACTCGTCCCCATCGTCAGAACCTACGGACTCAACATCGTGTCATACGCAGATGACACCCAACTCATCCTCTCCCTATCCAACGAGCCCAACACCGCCAGACGCAACTTTCGAGAAGGCATGGAAGCCGTCGCCAAATGGATGAAAAACAGCTGCCTACAACTAAACACCAACAAAACAGAAGTACTCATCATGGGCCCAAACCCCGACGCCTGAAGCGACACCTGGTGGCCCCACCCTCGGAAACCCGCCAACCCCCACGGACCACGCACGCAACCTGGGAATCATCCTGGACTCCGAGCTCAAAATGGACTGCCAGATCAACTCCGTCTCGTCGTCCTGCTTCCACACCCTCCGCCTCCTTCGTAAGACCTTCAAATGGATCCCCCTCGAACACCGAAAGACCGTCACTCATGCCCTGGTCACCAGCAGACTCGACTACGGCAACGCACTCTACGCCGGAATAAACAAAAACCTCACCCACAAGCTACAGAACATCCAGAATGCCGCCGCAAGACTGGTCCTCAACCTGCCAAAACACTGCCACATCTCCCAGCACCTGCGCACACTCCACTGGCTCCCTGTCGAGGCGAGAATCACCTTCAAGATGCTCACCCACGCACACAAGGCCCTCCACGGCACCGGACCAGCATACCTGAACAGCCGACTCAAATTCCACGCACCCCAAAGGACCCTACGATCAGCCCAGCTCTCCTACGCCGTGGTCCCCCGCACCAGAAAGACCAGATCGGGAGGCCGCTCCTTCTCCTTCCTCGCGGCCAAAGCATGGAACGCCCTTCCGCTCCACCTCAGACAGACAACATCGCTCCCCATCTTCGCAAGAAACCTCAAAACCTGGCTCTTCGACAGACCCCCTCCTTGATGGAATGGAACCTGCACCCCCCCACCCCTAGCGCCTTGAGACCCTTACGGGTGAGTAGTCGCGCTTTAACAAACCCCTGATTGATTGATTGATTGAACCCGGGCTTAACAGCATGAAAAGAATTTACAAAGGCTACATAGATATATAAAATACATCTAAGAAACAGAAATGAGACCTGTGAATAGTCAAATACAGTTCTAGAGGAGATGCACAACCTGCAACAGCAAATGTAAAGGAAAATACATTGACTAAGTCGACTTGCAGTGAAGAAAACCACCAGCATTGAAACAGTCCAGCAGAGAAGGAGAATAATGACGGCACAAAGAAGGAAGGCGAAGGACTGCCACACAATATAGCAGGACCTCATGCTGGGCAGAAGATATGCTGGAACATACATCGAAAAACATAAGCTTGGCAAACATGACATGAAGAAAACGTCACACAAAATGATTCGGAGAAGATGCACTGCAGGTGTTCACTCAGAAGAAGAAACAAGAGCAGTGATCAAAAATAATGCAACGGCAACCTCTTTAATGCAGCAGAACACGGCAAATAGGACAAGAAACACCAGAAGACAGGAGAAAGAAGCAGATAGCTGTTCAGACTTGAAAGAACATCACAGCACAGAAGAAGGAAATAAAAGCACAATCACATAGGGCTTGGTGGCACTTGAGCCCAGATGCCCAGCAACTAGCCCCACTGTGCACAGAAATAATGAATGGGCTATATACACACACTGAGAAAAAAAACCTCATGATGATCACAGCGAAGACAAAAAAGAACATGCACTAAATAAGACAACTCTCCTGCCTATGTCCCTATAAGTAATCCATGGTTTAGATTAGAGAAAAGTCACGCAATGTAGAACAGTCACAATTACATTTCACTGGATTGAACCTGACCTCGACAGTAGCAAGTGATGGCGCACAGAAAAGGTTCATGCCTACTATTTGTGAATGTCCTCAAAATATAGAGCTAGTTCAGCAGCCACCTGGAGCCCACAGCTTCAAAGGGAAGAGATCTTACCTAAGAAAATTAAAACAGAAATCGACTATAAATTGTTCATCACGGGTCTAATAACTCGCAATAAGCAGGTTCAGCAGGAGGAAGGCAACATTCTCAGGTGACCACGGGGGCGGCTCCTCCGCTAAGGCGGAGGAGCGTCGCCCCACTGCCTTGCAGCAGTAAAAAAAGTAAAAAGTAAAATAATAATAACGTAATGTTATTATCATTTTATTTTGTCCTCCTGCTGCGGCTGCTTTGCATGAGGGAGCGGGGCGCAGGGGAGGAGTGGTAGAACCCTCCTGAGTGCGCAATGACTGCTTGGTCGGCCATCTCAGGCCGGCCAAAACAGTCATGTGCACTTTCCCTGTTCTCCATGCAGGCTGCATTACAGCCTGCATGGAGAACATGCCCAGGCCCCCAGTCCCTGGCTGAGCGCAGAACCATGGCCTTCAGACCAATCACAACGCATTGCAGCATTGTGATTGGTCAGGGAAGCCTGGCTGTTGCCTGGAGTCCGAGACGGAGGGGAGCGGAGACGCGGGACCCGGCGGCAAGGTACGTTTTTAAATTTTTTGGAAATGTGCCCCTCGCTAACCACCCACCCCTCATGCCCCGCCACCCACAAGCCATGCCAGCCTCCACTGGGTGGCCAGTTACCTTACTGTGGAAGAACACTACCTGGAGATGAGGCTGAACATAGTAAAGTAGCAATAAGTAATGACCATGAAAAGTAATTTGACAAGAAATATATATCTGTATGCAGAATATATCTGTGTTAAAAAGAAGAAAACCACAGCACCACCGTGTTAGTTACTTTAAATTTCCTCAGGCAAATATTAAGGCAGCATATGTTTGTAATAACCACGAGCAGAACGTTTGAAGTAAAGTAGTTTGGAAGTAATCCCTGTAATCAAAGAAAACTCGAACCAAGTTCTCGAAAATGTACATAGCTTACACCAAACCTCTTATTGAGCACAGTGCCATTTCCAATGAACAATAAAAAAGGTACTGCATGCGAGACTTTCATTAGTGAAGTTGCTGGGGAAAGGTTGAAGTAAGGATGCTGGGCAAGGCCTGAAAGCAACCATGAACACAAGGCAAACCAAGACACTGCTTGTTTGACCTATTTTCCTGACCACTGTGCATGAACCTACCCACCAGACCTCAAAGCCCTGCTTTTAACACAAGAGTTGATCCAGACCTACTGGCCATTGTGCCCACAGCATTCTTAGATTTTTTGTCATACCATTATTTGACTAGGCATACGTTGCTACAAAATTGGCTGTACACTTCTTTATATATCCACTCATATTCTTCATTAGCCCCAAAGCGCAGTCGAGCATGTTGTTTGGGTATTCGGGATTTGCTTCCCACTCTCCTATCTCACAGATCCCGAGGATACCGCGACATAATATATATATATTTTTTTTAAACTTCATTTATCATTTTTAATAAAGTGTGCACATCACATATTTTGACAGGTCACACACATCAGGAGTGTAGAAAACTTAAAAAGTAGACCTTGTACATTGAACAATATGACATAAGTCCATTAAGCGCAAACCGATCTGGGTCTTCAACCGGTGCAAGGTCTCCGTGAACTGGGTCTACGTACATCGGCGGTAAGGTGGCGAGTAGTGGTGTTAGCTCTGCGGGCTCAGGGGAAGGGAGGATCTATAGCGACAGGCGCGCAGCATTGGTATTTATGAACTGTCCCCTCGTACGATTACCCATTTCCTATACATGTCAGTCACTGTCAGTTGTATTGGAGTGAAGCGAATGTGTATGCAAAGGCTGCCTAATGTTCTCGTGGGCGGGAGGTTGGTGGTTGCAACTGAGTGTACAGTTCGCTGGTCATGTCACAAAAAGCAAGGCTCTTCAGCCAGCCTTTCATAGTGGGGTGTTGTGTGCCTCCCCTATATATAGCGACCTCGTGTTTTGCAAGTAAGAGTGCGATTGCAACAAATCTGCAGTTTTCCTTAGGGGTATCAGGTATGTATCCCAGCAGGACTAGCAGGGGATCAGGGGTCATTGTCATGCCTACCATCTGGGAGGCATGTGTGACGACATAGTATATTTAACGAAAGATACTTAGATCTGCTACAACACCCCTGGCTTCTCAGTCCAGTTGTTTCTGTACCAAAAGTATGAAGGAAAGCAGGTGATCAAGAGCTACCCATCTGTCATCACATAAAAAGCTGAACATTTGGCACATGGTTGATACCGTTGATAGTATTGGGGTACTCAGATAAGCAAAGATGCCTAAGCATAGTTTTCCATCTCATATTTCTTTCCCTCATCAAGTTATGACTTTAATACCTTTTTCTTATGCCACTGGGAGTATCATTGCTCACTGCCTACTGTTTGGCTCTTGTGTTTTGCTGCCCATTATTCAATGCAAGGATGTCGGATGAAGATCTAGGACCAGTACTCTAGAACGCGCTGCCCTTAGACATAGTGCTTAGTGAGAATCAGATAGCTTTCATTATTATGAGATCATTTAACCCTGATACCTTGAACATCTCTGCATGGGTCTTATTGTCAATTTCACTTTCCATTCAGAGTCCATACTTCATGCAAGCAAATATCACAATAACCGAACAGTATTTATCTTAGGGTTACAAAATCAGGTTTACCCAAACTTTAATATTTTCAAAATCTAAACAAGGAGTAAGACATGACTGGAGTCAGTGGAACAGCAGTTCCTCGAGTGAGGACCCCTCAAGCTT
The DNA here is from genome assembly GCA_963921515.1 of Calotriton arnoldi. Lineage (NCBI taxonomy): Eukaryota > Metazoa > Chordata > Amphibia > Caudata > Salamandridae > Calotriton > Calotriton arnoldi. Next base: position 1,626,630 of record CAWUFW010002105.1, read on the forward strand.
TATTCTCTACAAATGGCATGCCAGGCCAAGCCAGAAGAGAGTCCACAGGGCCAGATAAAGCATGGCAGCACTGAACAACTGAACATAAGAGGAGCAGTAGAGGCAGGAGTCATACAAGTTGGCCTGGGCGGTGAATTTCGCCCTGTATGTGGAGTTTGGGAGTTTTCCACACTCCACGGAACACGCAGAGTTCCGAAAAACTGAGCGAGGAAAATCCAACTCTAGACCACCTCCCAGCGAGATTTCTCAAGGCGGGCAGTCGTGGATAGTCTTGACCGCTCGCATTGAAAAACCATCCGTACGCGTTGAGGAAGCTGCCGCTTGATTAGAAAATCTACTCGAGTGGCAAAAAGATGCAGCGCCCTCTTGCACTGCGCATGGTGCAGTTCACGCTGATTTTCAAGCGTGGGACAAACACCCAGCGCTAAAACCCGGCGCGAACGGCGCGCCCTAACGAACTCCGCCGCTTGCAGAACTCTGCGTAGCGAGGCAGAGTTTTTTGGTAACGCGGAACTCCGCGAACTCCACCCAGGCCTACATACAAGTTACTTGTAACTGGCGAGGACGGAGGCGAGAATGAGGCTGCGTGAATTACAAGAGGAGCCACCTGCTTTAGAAGAGGGCTAGCAATGATCAGGAGGGGATAGCAAGAACCAGAAAAGAGAGGCTACAGTGAGCCTACGCAGTCCTTAAGAAGAGACATGAAGCAGCAGGAGGTAGTGCCCCTCACTTCTCCTTCTAGAGTGATCGATGGGATTACCAGGGAAAGCCGCCGAGATGTGTTTATTCCACTTACAAGTGAATATAATAATTGTCTGTTAATTGCAGCCCTGGCGCTCACCTCATGTTCAGTGGAGGGAGCAGCCATCAAACAGCACCCGCTTAATCCACCCATTACAGTGACTAATTAACTTAGCTGCAGAGTTGATTTCTTCCTCCATTATCAGCCCCTGTCAGCCCCAAGCACATGGTCGCACAGGAAGACCTCGGCCCTGTGATTGATCACCAATAGATTGACATGCAGATTAATGTAATTAGATTCACCTCACTTGAGCACTGAAAGCAGGCGGCGGAGGCCTCGTAGATCTGCTCCAGTGGCAGTGACAGCAGAGAGCTCGTTGGCAGCATTCCCTTACTCCTCAGAGCAGCGCCTCCGGAAGTTGTACTCTGCTTGAAGAGGCCTCTGCACTCTACTACAGCATGACAGCCTGCTGCCAAGGACTATATAGGTTGTTAAAGACCCTGAACCCAAGTTTAGGCGCGAGCTGCAGTCGAGGGCCTATACCGAGGGAGAGGGCAGTCTCGCGTCCTGCTCTATGGGACTGTACGCGGGTGGAACTCCCTGCGTTAGAAGATCCATTTGGAAGTTGTGTCCTAATGGATCCTTTTCACATCAGTGGCTGTGAATTCCCTCCCTGGATAGTTCCAGTTAATAGTTCCACTTATGCTGTCACCTGCTTTTCCGATTTGTTTCACTGGCGAAGAGGATGGAATCCGAATCCACACGTGCAAACCAGTGTAGCCCGAGGTCAAAGGCAATACGGCTACTAGAAGATTCTAAATTAAAAAGTGAGAAAAAGAAACACTGGAATGCTGAAGCAGAAGCCGTATACCCGCCATTGTTGTCCCAGAGTCACTCCATTATCTTCAATAGAGCGCTCAACATTCCAGTGTTCGAAATGGGACTATCAAAGGTGTGTTTTGCTGCCCTCCCACCAGAGGGCAATGACCTCTTTCCAGAGAATCTGAACCATGGATCAGAGAAATGATGGCACTGAGAGAGCGGGGGAGGGAGTGTGGGGGGGGGGGGTACCTTCCCAAGACACACAGGGAACCTAAAGGACTGCTGAGTCAGAGCATAGCATCTGCTCCATGACCATAAGGCAAAATCTCCCATGAGCAGTGACAAGTGCGTTTGTACACGGATACCCTGAATAGAGTGAGAGCTAGGAACATAAGACTCTTACCATAGATGTCAATCTGGGTTAACCAGGGTTGCAGCTGCTACCCCGAGCATGCCCTTCTGGTGCTCCTGGCACTGCCGTTACCGTAGATGCAGCAGCAAAACAGGAAGTAAATATGGCTCTGAGATCCCTATTTATTTCCTGTATAGTCTACTCCTTATCCCTACTCCAACCCCTCACCAGCAAATAGAAGGCTGTTGAGGGGCTACGGTTAGGGCACTGAGTCAACAGTGAGATGTCATCATGGGTCAAAAAGGGGCCAATGTCATTTCCTCCACCCCAAACGTATTGCTGACAGAACTGCAGAAAGGAGACGAGTAGGCAGAGCAGGTCGCACAAGCTTGCAGGCAGCTGTAGACTGACGACAGAGCAGGAATAAGCGAAAGGGGACAGCCAAACTTACAAGCACATAAAAGTAGAGATTTCTGGAGATGTGCCGTGCCGGACACCGTACTCAAAAGCAACTTAACACAGAAAGTAATGCACGTTAAGTCCTTTGCTTCTAGTGTATTATGCATCAGGTAAGATGGCTCACACAGAGAAGGACTGGTAGTGTTGTAACTTTATGGTAATGCAGAACAAACTACAATAGTAGCTCGAGCACAAACACGCATCTGGAATAAACTCTAAGACCCAGAATGTACTGCAGTGCATCGGTGTCAATTTCAGCAACTTAAATACTGTACCATAGACAGCACATGCAGAGTAAGTTATGTTATGTCCAAAAAAGTGGCCCCATGTCATGTGTGGCAACCTTCTCCAGTGGATATATTTACATCCAACAACATTTTGCAGGCTGTAACATGCAGATTATGAGTGGCCCCAATTAGCGGCGGGTGGTACTAGGACAACCTGGCAATCTGCTCGTCCGACGTCTTGCTTCCAGCGTGTCATCAAAGTGTGGGGGATTGCCGTTTAATGGATGGCGGAGCTACCTCTGGATTGACCATCAGGAAACCCCTTGTGGCAGACAGGTCAGGAATGGCATTGGAGGTGGCACAGTATCTCCTGCCATCTGCACCCACTTTGTTGTACCCTGTCTGCCTCCCTCCCGTCCAGCCTCTCTCCAGAACCTCTGTTGGAATCGGCTTAGCAGGTGAGAGCCAGACTCCCTGGTGCAGCGAATGTCATTTACGACATCTCCTGCTACTCTCTCTGGGCTCTGACAGCCTACAGCTGCCATCACTGCCCCTCTTGTGCTTTTCCTTCCATAGTGGGGCAGGTTGAGAGCTCCAGTTGTGGGCCAGGCTCCTGTGTTGTCGTTATTGTTTACAGTTGAGAGTACGATGGCGACGGGAGTGGAGTTAGCCACTATTGAAGAGGAATGGGCTCTCACTACTTTTGAAAATCATGCGTTTTTTTACTTGTGTTTCCCACAGGTCGTGGTTTCCACAACAGTGAGCGTTGATGGCCATGTACTCTCTGTATCTGACAACATGTTTGTGCACAACAACTCGAAGCATGGACGAAGGGCGCGCAGGCTGGACCCTTCGGAAGGAACGCCCTCCTATCTCGAACACGGTAGGCACCTCTACTGGCTCTTTTACTCAGTTCTTAATTTATAAATCTATGAGTGCTTGTGCCCAAAGCTCTGCTCAGAACCTCACGCCCGGTGTTCTTGGATGTCACCATGCCAGATACCAAAGCTGTGTAGTCTTCAATTCACCTCATACCTCATGCCTCTTTAATTCACTATCAGATAACTCCTTCCCTATTATCTAACTCTTGCAGGGTCCTACTTTCTCCCTTTGTTACAATTTTTCTGTCTTTATATTCCTCCGCCTTTCAACTTTCTGTGTTTTTCCCTCTTTTGCCATCCGTAAATATCTGATGTGGAAAAATAACCACCGGCAACCACCAGCTAAAATTAAAAATTAAGCACTGCGTTTACTGTTCCATTGCAAAAAAATTTCAATTACTTACCTTCGCAACAGTTTCAATCAGTATTAATCAATTTTACAAGCAAACTTCCAGTTGCCTGATACGACTCCGCTTGGTCCAATTTAAATACCTACATAGGGTTTACTATACACGGGTACGACTGTGGAAAGCGGGGCTGATTGCCTCCCCGGTATGCCTCTGTTGTAATCAGGAAGAGGGCACACTTCTACATACAGTCTGGCACTGCCCCTCTCTAGATCGTTTTTGGAGAGGAGTCTTTAATTGCCTGTCGGAGGTGCTGGGCTGGGACCTCTCTCGCTCGCCGAGGCTTGCACTGCTGCATATTATGGAGGGAATCGGCGGTAATGCCTATAAACGGCATTTACTGCTATTAGGCCTTACATTGGCGAAGAGAGACATAGCTAGGGAGTGGAAGGCACCAAGGGCTCCCTCAGTGGCTGCATGGAAGAATGGGCTAGATTTTTGCATGGGGCCTGGAAAAGCCCATATTTGTCGCCAGGGGTTGTCCACGCAAACACTTAAAGATCTGGAAACGGTGGGCGGATTACCGTGGACTATTGCTAGAGGAGGTGGTAGGGACAGGGATCTTCACCCGAGGTGACATTAATGTTGAGGTGGGGATTAGGGAGATCTGTGCAATGGGGGCCCGATGGGCAGCCCGGGCGCGGTGTTTGAGCGATCCGGTTGTGTTGTGGGTGTGTGTAGTGCGATCGGGGGGGTTGGGGGATGGGGGAAGTTAGATATTAATGTGAGATCTCCTGTCTTTATACGTGAAATGTCAAAGTATGATCTTCTCTATTTGATTGGGCAGTGGTTTCTGGGGTACAGAGCCCTGTATCATATGTGCAACTTGACGAATAAAGTTTGTTTATAAAAAAAAAACTTCCAGTTGCCTAAAAGAATTCTGAGCGCTCTCCAACCTGTATTGCCATTTTCAGTTGAGTTGCAAAGCTGCTCACTGGGTCTTGGAATTCTGGGTTACCAACGCGAATTGTAAATCACTAATCAGGAATCTGAAATGATATGTCTGAAAAGATTTCACTGTTTCAGTTTGAGTACATTCAGCTATCACCCTGCTGCTGAAAAGGGTAATCTCTTGTAAATTTACATTTAGAGTTTGTGGCTAATGGAATCTCATCCGATTAGTGGGTAAAGTGCTAAATCCTTTTTAGGAAGAGTTTTTCTTCAGTGGAAGTCCACCTGTGGAATTATCTCCAGCATAGCAACAGCATGGTGATTCCCCATTGAAGGTGAATCCTGCAGTGAAGCATCAGTAAAGGCCTCCACAAATCAGAGGTTTTCTTTTGCAACCCAAATCTAAATCAGACCATGTGTGCTGTATGCATTCTTTGTAGGAATCTTGTTAATGACCCCAGGTGAGCACTCCTCTGGTATTTATTTTACTTTTCAGTACTCCTTAGAAAAGCCTCCACTGTGCAATATTGAAGTACGCTGACCCTCAATATTTGATATCCAGCCTGAAAACATTAAACCTAGTAGCTCTTCCTGATACCATAGTGTGCTCTCTCCACAGATTGAATAAGTAATTCATTGATTGATTTTTTACATTTGTATGTTGATCCTGTTTATTCTTGAATGAAATATCAATATTTCATTACCATTTTGAAAGGCCTATATCAGAAGAGGTTCTTGTTGGTAAAAATTTGGTTCATTTATTTTTATTAAGTCCTCCACATTTCCTCAAAAGTTAAACCCTCGCCCAAGTGCACACTAACGATAACCATATGTGCTTCATCAGAGCGTGAAAAGTTGAATATCTGTAAATTGATACATCAATGGTAAATTCAAAAATAATACATCACACTGTCAATCATATTCACAGTGGTTGCACGCTATTTATGTAGCATAGGTATTTCCTTGTGTTACATTAATCTGTAATGGTATTTTTTTTATTGAATTATCTTTCTGCACCACTCCATGATCACATACTTCTCTATAGCAGTATACACCTTTTATGAAATGTCTCCAACTCACAAGGCCAATCTCTGGTTTTATATGCATTGATATTGATGTGAATATCAAGGAATCATGTAGGTCAGGCTAAGGATAGGGTATCACTGCTCTACAAGAATGATTACAAAGATGCCATGGTACTCTGTAACAATGAAATGGATCATTGTTAGGGATCTGTATACTGAAATAAAATATGTTTGCTAAAATTAAATATGTTGCTCTGTTCTCATATTATTTAGTTTCTTACCTCTGACGATCTCTTTGTCTGCTTCTACGCATTTGGTCAGTGTTTCATTTAACAAAATAGTAGAGATCTCTTGATTTGCTATTTCTTTGTCTGATTCATATTTTGCTGTGCATTGTACATATATGCATCATACCGTTACCAGTCTCGCCCTCGCTGTTTGTCTGTCTACTACTTCTGGTGTTTACCATTATGCTATGCTAAACCTTCATGTGATTGTAACAGGGGCTAGTGGTTGCTTGGCCACTAGGCCACAAACTTTCACAATCTTACTATTTACATTAGCTGGGAAACCAGAGCCATTTGCCAGTGCCATTAATATAGTCAAATCCCTCTACCTACTCATACCTGCTAAGTGTGATTCTGAAACTATACAACATAAAGCTGGGCTAGTATATTAATCATAAGCTCCCACTTAGGGAGTGAGCGTGATTTATCATGTGAGGTCACAATCTTAAGCTTCTGGTTAGAATGTGAGCGTGGTTTTGCTATGTAATTATTAGCCCAGACTCAAAAATTGGGACCTGTATAATCTGTGTGACCTGAACTCTTGAAGTTGAAAGTACACATATACCTCTATTTGGGTAAAGTTTGTATTTCACACTTATAATGTTCATTTAATACTATACTCTCTACGTACATAATGTGCAAAATGTCTCCTTACCACATGTATCAGGTAGATTACACTTACTCTCTACTGATACGTATCATACTTACACCAATATTCCAGAGTGCGCCAAGATCTCAAATTATATTCCTTAATGTCTTGTTCGTCAACTGATTTATCTTGGTTTATCACCACTGTTATTTATTATCTCTTCGGTTGTTTTCATTGAAACTTAGCTCAACAATATCCACACTGTATGGAAAAAATTATTTTTATTAAAAAAAAAGTCAAAACTATCTTGTAATTGTATAGAGAAAAATAGTAGTAGTAGTAAATATAAGTTTATTAATAACATAGTCCATTAAACTATTTCATACACAGACATAACCAAAGGCCTATGCTATAACATAAAAAAGGTACAAAACAGGAGTTAAAAACAACATAAGTTAGGAAACAACATATACTAAAATATCGGGTATTAAAATCATCAAATATGTTGATTCCCCCTACTTTCCTTCCCAATAGCCGGTAAGAATTTCCCAACTGCAAGCATTACATGCAGTGTACGCATTGCACATGGAGGGCCAGATGTACGACCGTTTTTTGCGGTCGCAAATGGGAAATTGGCCCGTTTGCGATGCAAAATTGGTCTGCCCCATGTACAAATCCTATTTTGCGAATCGGTAACCTATTACCGACTCGCAAAATTGGGTTTGCGACTCGCTATTAGGAATGGGCGTGCCAAGGGCGTCCCTTCCTAATAGCGACTTGCACTTCAATGTACGATTGTTTTGCAACCGCAATTGTGGTCGCAAAACACTCGCAGGTTACTACCTACTTCAAGTAGGTGGTAAACCACTCGCAAACAGGAAGGAATGGATGCGAAAATATTTTTTTAAGAGCAGGAAGTGGTCCCAAGGACCACTGCCTACTCTTAAAAAATGAAACAGAAACATTTAATTTTTCTTTTTTAAATGTATCCCGTTTTCCATTAAGGAAAACGGGCTGCATGTTTTAAAAAAACCTGCTTTATTTAAAAAGCAGTCACAGACATTGTGGTCTGCTGACCCCAGCAGGCCACCATCCCTGGGAGTGCTAGCCATTCCCAATGGGGTCGCAAATTACACCTGCCTCATGAATATTAATGAGGCATGCAATATGCACCCCCATTAGGAATCGCAAACGGTGTCTGAGACACTGTTGTAAATTACATTTTGCAAGTTGCAAATTGCGGGTCGTAAAACGACACAATTTGCGACTCGCAAATTGTAAGGGTCGTAATCTGGCCCAAAAATCTTAGAGCTACATAACGTGGGTCAATATCATATTTAATTAAAATAGGCTTTAAATAGTTACGCCTTTTTCCAACATAAAACCAACACTCCAATAAAATGTGCACGCTAGTGCATTTCATGTTTAAGCCCCAGTTGCACAATCTACCAACTCTAAGAGTCGTGTTGAGTATTTTTCATACCATGTAATAAAGAGTTGATACCCAGTCTCTATTTCGATATGGTATTTAGCAAGCTAGGATCCGGTAAGCCTATGGTGTACAGATACACATCCTCATTACAACATGATTCCCGTAAGTGGGTAACTGACGTTTTCATATTAAAATGCTTATAATCATCTTCTCTAGATAAAACCTCCATTTTCATATTTACATCCATCCATGACATTTTTAAGGGCAATCCTATAGCGAGAGAGCAAAGCAAAGTAAAAGTAAAGCAAAGTATAAAAATTCTTGAAAAGCTTTTTAACACTCGCAGCCCGCGCCAGATCAATATTTAAAAGTTTGTTTTTACAAAAGTGGGAAATTTTGTCCTCTCCATCCATTGAGAGCCTGTTCCAAAATCTTAAACAAAGTTTCATGGAGATATAATACCAGGAAACAAGTTTCAGTTATATCCTAATTGGTTGAAGCATGGACCATTGCCTTCCAGCTTATTCCAATCATAAAATCCACTCATACAAAAAAACTCTTTACCTTAAAAAAATGTTGTTTGCACCATCGCCTTTAAGGAAGGCTTTTGAAACTGGGGTCATGTCATAACCACTATAAACCCTGCTGAGCATACGTAACCCCAGAACACAGGGAAGTGCTCTTGTTTTAACAGGGTTCAGATGGGATTTCCAATCTAAATTTGAGCCATAAAGGGGACCAAGAGGCCTGTAAGAGGTGACTTTCTCTCCCTAACTCCATTAATAAACCATTGATGTTTGCACTTTTGGCAGCCGAACACCAACATCCGTATTAATTACCAATCTTTCCTTATTGCAGTTTTCGACAAAAACCTCCAACTTCCTTTAGCCTGATTGGAGTACCAAGCCATCGACATATAACAAGCAGGGATGTGGTGACCTCCCATTTTGGGAGAGAATGCTCACACATCTGCCAAATATCAGATAACTCTGATAATTATAGGGAAAACAGAATGGGTGCCAATACACATCCCTGGCATAAGCTATTATTAGTAAATATTTTTGGGGAAAACAAGCCTTCATGATTTAATTCAACCCTTGCCCAATTGCCCCTATGCATTTCCTTAAAAATCTTTACTGTCCCTGCATTGATTCTTAAGTTCCTTAAATGCTCCAACAATATATCACAATATACCAAATCAAATGCAGTCTGGAAGTCAACAAAACAACAATAAAGGTTACTCTAGGAGGCTGGCTTGGTATATGGTACTCACTTATGTAAGTGTAGCACCATGCACCAATACAGACAACTCTTATGGTGATTTTAGTGGTCTTAGACAACCTTAGAAAGCTTTCTAAGTTGTAGCTGTGGAGAGCAGCCTTCAGGCTTAGTCCAGAAGGAGTGTAAAGCAGCTTGTTTTACCAGTACTTAATCTTATAGTGTAGGTTAAGTGAAAAAGAACCACACAGTGTAGTTATAAAAAAATGTATTTATTATAAACACTTACTAACACATTGCAATATCTCCTACCCGGAGATATAACCACAATACACACAATACTTTGATAATAGAACACGTAAGTAGCCCAAATACACAGTGGTCTCCAGGGGGAGACCAAACCATATACTAAAATAGTGGAATGCAAACCACGACCTAAGTTGAGACTGGACCCAGAAGATGTAGATGAGTCGGAGACCCAAGGAACCACCCAAGGTAAGTACCCAGGAACCCCATGGAGGCCGTGTGCAGAGTGGGAACACGACCGCGGACTCAATACAAGTCAATGGGTAAGTCACGGTTGCAGTTTTTAAGAAGAAGGACCCTTCTCAGCGGACCCTGAAGAAACCCCGTGGAAGATGGAAGGTTGGAGAGTCACCCCACCCGTGGATACCCCGGGAACCAGGATACCTACACCAGGGAAGGCGGGTGCATAGGTGCGAACTGACGTCGGAAACCGCCGTAGACCACGCTGGAGGACTTCAGTGAAGATGCCGCTGGCGAAGAAGGTGAAAGAGTCCGGTGGAACCCAAAGGTGGTTTCAAGATGAGAGGTACCTTCAAGCAGAGGGGACAGAGTCTATGCCACTCAGGAGTGACCAGGAGGCACGGAAGATGAATGCCCACCGATGACTGAGCTGCAGGTGAGTTGACTGTGTCCTTGAAGTTGCAGCTGTGCAGACCAAGCAATGCTGTGGAAGACCAGGAGCCATTCACGAGCTGTCCCACGTCGGATGTCAAGAGCCAGGGGGTCAGTGTCCGGCAGGGGCACCAACAAGCCTTGGCAGCGGCAACCAATGTAGTAGTCGAAAAAGGTGCAGTGTCTGGACCAGCAAGGTCCAAGTGACTCACCACGAGCACGTAAGTCAGAGCAGGCCCCGAGCAATCAGGGGAGCCTACTGAAGCCACAGAAGACCCTCAAGAGGACCCACGGGCCAAAGGCACAGGAGTCGCAAGAGGACCTCGAGCAGCTCACCAAGGGATGAAGGCCCGCGGTGCGGAGGATGCGGTGCAGGTGAAGATCTTGGCTGCAGCAGATGCTTGAGGCTGGAGCTTCTTGGAGCCCAAACCTCTCTGGTGAAGAGAGTCAAGAAGCCGTGGTAACGGCAAGTCAACGTGGTGCATAGGGGTACTGCTCCAGTGGTTCCGACGAGGGATACTGGCTTCAAACTTGCTGTGAAGACAGGGCAGGCCTTGAGGGAGTTGCAGAACCATGACCTGTGTTGCTGAACCTTTTGGAGTCTGTAGGAGCTTGAGAACAGCAGACTGGTCCACTTCGTTGCGGTGCCTACAGATGCAAAGAAGTGACTCCTTCACTTCAAGGGAGATTCCTTCAAGTGTCTTGGATGTCCACAGGCCTGTAGAAGAACCTATATGGAGCACAGGCACAGACGAAGCAGAAGACTGGCAGATCAAGACCAGGAGCAGCAGGAGTCTTCCCAGTTGCAGTCTCTGTCCCCAAAGCAAAGTCCAGCGAAGTCAAAAGTGCCCAGATGGTTGAAGATGAAGTGGTTTCAGATCTGAATCTTGTCCCATAACGAATCAAAGGAACCACCCACAGGTAAGCCCTTAAGTACCTTAAGGAAATGTTTGTTGGGACGATTCAGGGGTCCCTCCCACAGGAGGGGCTGGACAGTGGGGAGGATACTCCCATGTCCTTTGTCCAGTTTCGCACCAGAGCGGGAGCCAACGGCTCCCTGAACTGGTTCCAACTGGAGTATGAAGGAGGGCACCAAATGTGCCCTTCAAAGCAGTCTAGTGGCACTGGCAAGCGCCCCCACCCTCGCCCAATACACTAAGTCCTGTCTGGGAGGTGGTCACACCTCCCTGTGACAGGAAACCTATTGTCTTGCCTTCCCCTGCTCGAGCTTGGCTCAGCAGCAGGAGGGCAGAATCGTATCTCTGGTCGGCAGCAGCACTAGCTTGCTGTCCGGGTCTGGAAGACTGGTACCGGGAGCACTGAGGGCCTCCCGGAGGAGCTTTACAGTGCATGGAATCATACCTCCAACACCAACATGGGTATGATTCCAACATGTTTGATACCAAACACGGCAGGGTTCGTTACAGCCAGTTTAGAGTTAGCCATCGCGTAATGACGCATGGCCACTCTATATATCGTAATGGCTGATGCACTTACAACCCGGGAGAATGGACTCCGTGGAGTGTAGGGGTGTCCTGCTCATGCAGAGGCACCCTCACACTTATAACCGAGCACCCTGTCTTCAGGATTGAAAAGCCTGCCTTAGGGGGTGACTGATAGGTTTTAAGTGCAGTGACCTGAGATATAAGGCAGCTTATATCTGTCGTAAGTGGTCCTAGCACCAGCTTACACAGGCTGTAATGGCAGGCCTGTAGTCACAATTTGAGTGGTCTCCCATGTGTGGCATAATACATGCTTCAGCCCATGGGGGACCCCTGGTGTACCTATGCCCTGGGTACCTTAGTACCATATACTAGGGACTTACAAGGGAACATCAGTAGCCAATCTGGAGGGCACCTAGGTACCCACCATGTCCAATTTAGGGGAGAAGCACAGAGATTGGGGTCCTGGTTAGCAGGATCCCAGTAAGACTAGTCAGCAAACATAATGACACCAGCAAAAAGTGGGCTTGATCATGAAAGCAGATCCTACTTTCCTACAGTTACCCACCCCTTCAATCGATTTTTTGGCTATTGCTCATAGACTGAAACAAAGATCAATGGTCGAATGACCTTTCTTAAAGCCACCTTGCTCTATCAATATGAGATCCAGGCTTTCTAAGCCCTCCTCTAAATGCTTGAGTAAATGTTTGGAGAACACTTTTAAACTCACATCAGAAAGGCTCATAAGCCTATAACTCAATGGGTCTTGAGAATCCCCCCTTTTTAAATATGGGTTTTATAACTACCCCCTTCCAGCTTTGCGGCATGGCTCAAGAGGTTACCACTAACCTAAATACTTGTCGCTATTTACCTTAATAGTCACAGAGGGCAAGTTATCTGGGCCAGCGGCCCTGGTCAACCTCAATGCAGTAATTATTTCAGTAATCTTTTTATCGATATACTATTACGAAGATCCTCATCATAGGTATACTCAATTGTAGAATGATCAGAGGAACAATTACTATATCTCTGTTTAAGAAACTATAACTACTTAGTTTCAGGAACCACACAATTTGTTTTTATGATATCCAAGTCTGTATCATCTTGCTCTGCTCTAGCATTCAGAACTTTTCAACGTTTTGGATTGAATCACCTTTATCATCTCTTGTCACATTCCTTCCCCCCAAAAAATTCTGCTAAATTACTGACCTAAATTCCATTTGTAACATACTCACTTTTTTGGTGACTGTCTAAAGGCCCCTCTCTCCCCGATCTTATTTTTCTCAGTTTCCTTTTTAATAGTTGGCATTGAGAATCAAACCAAGTTACTCCTTTCTTTTTCTGGTGGGATCTTATAATGTTTGCACTGTGTGTCTTCATATATTCAGCCTTCAAGCAGTCAACTACTTTTAACATAAATTCTTTAAACCAACTGCAAAACTTCCCTGTTGATAATTTCAATCCATCAGTTTCTATACAGACGTGTAATTGGGCAAGTAGCTCAATTTGCTTCTCTCCAAGTCGAACTACGCCTCTTCTGGAACATTCCACCAGAAGTGGAAGAGGGGATCTAATGCCCTTACCTATTTCGGGTCGCAATTGTACGCTTAAAGGGAAGTGGTCACTCACAGACTCATATAATACCCTAAAATCTGATACTAGGTCAAAATGCCATATGGGAATATATACATAACCTATGGGGCAATTCTGTTTCCCAAATCTAACGCCAGAATATCTCCTTGAAATCTCCCATTCAGGCATACCAGCCCTAAATTAAGGAACATCTCATTCATTTTTCTGTCAAAGCATGAACTTGTTGTGTGATTAAATACTGCACGAGGTATACCGCAATCTGAGGCCACTCCCCTCTTATTACATCCTTTTCACATAATTTGGTATTAAAATCACCTCGCCACCTCTAGTGTGGCGAGCTGATTATCATTATAAGTCATATTTCCCAAAGAAACACACACATTTACCAAAACAATAGATTTCAACTGTGCAGAATTCCAGATTCGTTTCAATTCGGTAATTTGGATCCATTCACATTTGGCAGCTAGGGTACACACATCCATTACAATATTAGTCGAAGCCAAACTCACTAAACCCCCAGATGCTCATCCCTGCTTATTAGGAGAGGCCGGAGAGTAAGCATGCACAAACTCATTAAATATAGGAAAATTGGCTGGATCCCCACACACCCACGTTTCATGGAAACATATAACATAATTTTGTGTGAATTTGCTCATATTTCCTAACTTCATTAGCCTCTGTAGCCCATGAACATTCCAACATAAAGTCCTTAGGGTGTGCGGGGTGCTTACATCCTAAGCGGCATCCCTTAAAAATGAGTTTGTGTCAGCCTCATTTTCTAGGATGTTAAAGCGATTGTCTGTTTTAGTGAGTGCACATATTCTCGGACTTAAGTACCGTAACTATAATTTGCAATTCTCTGTCATTCACTTGTCTTTTGGTTAGTCTTCCTAGTCTATGATCCCAAGATGCGTAGATTTGCTTAGTGGTTAGGGCGGTGTGATTCCTTAGAAATTCTCTCCCCTCAAACTTTACTATTTCCTCAAGTTCAACCAATCTTATTCCGTTATTGTTCAAATCCTGTTCTGCTTCCACCACCAATCTTCTCTCCAAAGGTAGAGAAGAAGCAAATCTTGGTCGCTTCCCTCCCAGGTATGGGAGGGGGGCGACAAAGATTTGCTTCTCTTCTACCTTTGGTAACAAATCCTACATGTTTAAGTCTGTTTTAAATAATTAAATTCAAAGTTACACAGTTCTTAAACTTTAGCAGGATCGTGCTTCTAATTAGTGTTTTTTGATTTTTTGCTTTCTTACCCCTTCTGCTAATATCCAGATAAATTCAATACATTTCGCTAACCAGAGATTCTCTATTAGCTTGCCTCTTTACCTCCTCCAGAGGTATTGAATCATTAGTACTTAACACTTTTTCTTTATCTGCATACCCCAACATATCTAGAGTTTTTTTATTATCCCTCTTAAAATAGCAAAGCACAACAGAGGGTTCATTGGAATTTGATTTCACCCTCTTCCCTTTGGTATTTTTAGTGATGCATTCAGACTTTTTCCCCCTACATTTATGTAAACCCTCCTCTGAAATCTCTTAACACTACATACTGTGACTGATTTCTCATTCTCCTTCCTCATTGTTTTCTTCCCAATTTTCTGTTTAACAAAGCTTTTCTCTCTTGCTTTTGTTGATTTTCTATATCCTCTACATCTTTTTGTCAGCCTTTTATAACCACATGGACATTCCCCACACCTTCTAACTAGCATGGGTCTATAAGAGATCTATACCTCACCCTCATTTCCTACATTGATTTGATCCCATATTCTGTCCTAATACCCTTACCTCTTGATGCGGTGTTACTTCAACTGGCCTAACTAGGAACGGCATGCATTTATTTATTTCCCTTAGCTCGCATGCACTGCTATTTAACAATATGGTTTGTGATTTAATCCCTTCATTGTTAAAAATATTATTTCAAAAACTCCATGTAGGGTTTTTTGCATTAACAGTAGCATATCAAGCATTCAAGAGGATATAGTGGCCGTGGCATTTAAGGAGGAGAATGGGTCCTGTGACTTATCTTCTTTTCTCTTCATCAAAATCAGGATTTTTGATCAGGAATGGTGTCGTCTTCAACCACACTGGAGTTGGTAATCGCAATTGGCAACTGGGGTTATCCACTCTGACAGTCATTTAATTCCAGGCTAAGTCGATTAACTGTTACTTTATTTTCACCACCTTCCTTGTTCTTAAAGTGCTTATCCATGAAGTTTTTTATTGAGGAGGCAAGAGCAGCAACAGATGGGGATCCAGTCTCACTTGTAGAGGAGCCTCCAGATCATTTTTGTACACTGCCCTCTTTCTCCTGCACTTGTAGCGCTGGTCTTTTTTCAAGATCTTTAGTATTCAATTCATGGAGCACCTTACCATTACCCTTTCCCTTAAGCCTTGCCGATTTATTGGCTGTCCTCGTTGTTCCTGGCATCTCAATAGGATTTTCTCACTTGCTTTTACAACTCGAGCCTAACAATAAGTCTCGGTGCATCCTCTGCCCAGATGGTTAAATACCAAAATGTGCTCCTTGTCCTTCTTAATAACTTGTCCAGAATGTATTCAACACCATACATGTGCAGTAATGTCCAACTCACCTCTCCAATTATTCTCTTTAAATACTCTTTTAAAATCCTTATATCCTGTTTTCGTAGGTAATACAATTAAAACTGCTTCTTCAAACACCATAAATTGAAGTTTCCCGCTCACAGCACCCAGCACCAGCTTTTCTGTCTCCGCCTTGCCTGCATGCCCTCCTCAGAACGCCTTTCGAGTTTGGCTGCTGGGAACCGTGGTTCAAACCCCACAGAAGGCCTTCTGACCTCACCCAAGAGGGTTTGGGGTCAAGGCCATGGTCGCCACGTCGGGACACTGGCACCAGGGCTGGACTGGCCGCAGCGGGCACTGGGCCGCCAGGGTGGGGGCCGATTTTGTAACAAATGTGGCAACGGTGAGATGGTAGTGGTGCTTTCCACTAGCACACTAGCACATTCCCTTCCCCCCCAACCCCCGGGGGCCGGCCGAGCGGTTTGCCAGGGCCAGTTTCGGTTCCTAGTCCAACCCTGACTGGGACGTCTGAGAGAAAGGAGAGAAGGAATAGTTCATCAACTAAAACCTAGCGTAGAGCAGCGTTCTGGTGAAAGTCAGAGTCACAGGAGGAAGATACGAAGTAGCGGGTGCTACCGGGGAGGGCGCTGTGAGGCCAGAGGATGGAGTAGTTGGGCGGTTAATTACTGCATGCCGATCTAGAGGGTAGTAGGAATTAAACAGTGAGTCATGATATGGAAGCACTGGTGAGTCCGCCTATCGCCCGCTGTTTTCAACGTACTGTGGAGTTGTTAAAAAGAGTGGCGGCGAGGTGGGGGAACTCTGTCCGCCTTTGTGAATATATCCTAAATCGAAGCCCCGATGAGGGTGGTGAGGGTATTGGGCCTATGGGAGAAAATAAGTGAATACGATCAGGCAGGACCGCCGCAGGTCAGGAGTGAAAGCTGACACCAGCTAGCACGGGTGATGTGGTCACCGATGGGGCTTACCGTTAACACGCAATGGCGTGATGAAATGGATTCCTGCAGTTCACCAGTGAGCGAATTAGCGCCACACAAATGAAAACACATAGGGGCCGATTCACAGAGCTAATCTGAGATAAAATCCTAAACTTACTACTTTTGGTATTCACAGAAGGCATTTAGTAGTAGTAAAGTTAGGACTCCTAACTTTACTAATACTAAACTGAGATAAAATCCTAAACTTACTACTTTTGGTATTCACAGAAGGCATTTAGTAGTAGTAAAGTTAGGATTCCTAACTTTACTACTACTAAATGCCTTTTGTGAATACCGAAAGTCGTAAGGTTAGGATTTTGTCTCAGTTTATTAGTAGTAAAGTTAGGAGTCCTAACTTTACTACTACTAAATGCCTTCTGTGAATACCAAAAGTAGTAAGCTTAGGATTTTATCTCAGATTAGTTCTGTGAATTGGCCCCTGTGTTCGTCAACGTATAGGATATATGGAGTGGTGAGGCATGCTTACAGTGCGCATGTCCGGATTTTGCCACAAGACACTAGAACGCATGTGTAGAGAGTTAATGAAAAATAAAAATAATTATTTGCTGACATAAATTTTATGTTATCTTGTTTTTCTCTCTTTTGGCCGTAATGGCATCTCACATGTCTGTTGTTTAATTCTTTCGTGAGCTTATTTGATTATGGCAATGGGATGCTGTCTCTGTGTAAATTTTTTAATCACCATTTGTTCTTGTGCCTGGTATTTGTCTGGTTCTGAAATAATTATTTTTAGTCTAAGGAGAAGAGAGTTTGGAAAATGTTCTAATAAACTCCTGGGAAGATACCTTTGTCCATGCAATAAGTTAGGTCTGTCTGTGTCATATATGGAGTAGTATTCCATCTGTTTCATCAAAGTGTGACTTTCTCATCCAAGAAGTGAACTGATTCTGTCTTTTTGTTATAGATCAATTTAAACTTATGATGTTTGTGATTTAAGTTCTCAATATTCTCATCCATTTTATGTCTCTTGTCTTGCAATATTCAGTAAAGATATTGAGTGTAGCTGAATAGGACTCTTAGGGCCCGAGGTACTATTTACTGGTCGCAAAATACTGCTTACAGTTTTCAACCAGTAAAGATTTTTAAGACCCTATTTATGTTCTAATAAGTCAGTTCTTAAAATTCCATATCGAGTGGGTCACAATCCAACCTATTGCATAAATATTAATGAGGTAGGTCTCAATTTGCAAGTCACTGCGATTGGGGGCCGTCACAGGGATGCTGGCCACCTGGGGTCACAAGACCACGTCTGTGACAGCTTTTAAATAAGGCAAACGTTTTTTAAATGCGGCCCATTTTCCTGAAAGGAAATGGAGCTCCGTTAAACAAAAGTTTTCTGTTTTTTAAAAGTTTGTTCAAGAGTTAGCAGTGGTCCCTTGGATCACGGCCTACACTTCAACAAACTTTTGCTTTACATTCACAGAGGGGAAGGGGTCCCAAAGGGACACCTTCTCTTCCCTTTTGGGAATGCATTACCAACTCCTTTGAGGTGTCGGTAAAATTTCAATATTTTGTTACTTGATTTCGGTTGCAAAACATTGATACACATAGTACTGATTCTGTATTTGGAAGGGGTGCCTATAGAAATCTCCTTCCAGATACCGAATCAGTATAAATTAGGAATCTCATTTCAGGAGTCAGAAAAAAAATTCAGACTCCTAAAATGAGACTACTACATAGCAAAAGCATTTTAGTGGCCACAAACGCTGAATTGGAGCATTTGCAGTCATTAAAATGCTTAGTACATCTGGCCCTCAGTCCCATGGTCCATTGTGCATTCTTATGGGGCAAGGCATGCCCTATTAAGGGTGGGCCTTCCAATGCTTGTTTGTCCTCACTTGGTCTGCCATGCAAAGCATGGTGGTGCCTGGCAGGAAAACGCATGTGTCCCCAATGCAAAAGGAGAAAACTTGTTAAGGACTTTTTTGGAGATCAAGTATCATATCATAGTGGCCCATTGGGCATTACAATTTCACCAAAAGAAGTTCTGGTGAAATTGCCCTTCAAAGTATTACAGATAGAGTGTGTGGCCTGCTGTATGACTGGCAGTAGGCGAGGTTGGTAAATCTCACAGTAACTCCCTTAGTCTTGTGCATGTTTTTTTTTAGAATTTATTTGCAGTGTGTGTGGTGCTTGTATCCTTCCCAGAATTCCAAAGTGTTGTATGATATCTTAGAAGAATATGTTTATGTTTGGTATGTCTTTTTAAGAATGCCTCAGTTGTTGATGATTCAACCTGAATGTGTTAGTTTATGTGTATCCTGTCCACGGTGTGTTCGTAAGAATATTTGGAGGGAGTATGATGGGGAAACAAAAGATGTTGTTATCATGACATTTGCCTGGTTATGTTTTGCATAACAACCAGGTGGAAAGTGTCAATGTGTAACTCTCTAGCTTTGCTTTACCCTTTGTGGGATATCCAGAGGAGATAACATGACCCCTAGCCGTACCTGCAGCCATAAAGAAAACATGTTCAAAGTTATAAACAACCTAGCCCTGGCCTTCAGCAGTTGGTAAGCAAAAGTTTACATACAGTCTGCTTTTACTTGCCTTCCATTGGAGGGAGGCCAGGTACCCAGGTCATACAAGGAAACAGAAATACAATTATCAGTTCACTAAAAAGCCAAGATACAATGTTTTTGCCTGTCATAGTAGACATGTACCCGTTTTTTAAATAGACTAGTTACAGGTTTTTCATTAGATCTCTTTCAGACTAATTATTTAATATCAACTTAGAAATTTGTGAGGGCAGATTCGATCAGACTCCCTAATGGCACTCTGTCCAATTTGGTAGCTAAAATAATTGCATCCCACTCCCGGATAATCTCTGCTTGAAATAAAACAGCAGTCTATTTGAGCATAGTCACAGATAATCTTCAGGCAGTACTGGTCACTGTTGCTCAAAGAGCCCATTTTGCATCTAGAGGACTTGGCCAATTACGGCTCTGTTCTCTCCTCCCACTAGGATCTAAAGTCTTAGGGGTCGATTCCGATTCGGGCCGGAAATTTCTCCGACCGAGCCGGACCCGGAGAGATTTCCGACCGAATCGGACCCGTGCAGTCCGACCGAGCGAGTACGATGCGTCCGTATGCTATCGGACTCGAGTCGGTCGGACTCCCATTGAAGTCAATGGGAGCCGGTCGTACAACGCGTACGCGGGCTCCCATTGACTCAATGGGTGCGAAGTCGGACAAGTGCGCCCCCTACAGCGGGTGCGCGGCGAAGCGATTCGCGCCGTACACGCACAGGTAGGGGGACCCATGGGTCCCCCTGTGTGCGACTCACGCGCGGCTACGCGTACAGGGGGTCCGACACGGACCCCCAAAGTACGGCTCCGACAGCTCTTTCGAGCCGGAGTGCGCGGCTCGGTCGGACTGC
This sequence comes from Calotriton arnoldi, assembly GCA_963921515.1. Classification (NCBI taxonomy): domain Eukaryota; kingdom Metazoa; phylum Chordata; class Amphibia; order Caudata; family Salamandridae; genus Calotriton; species Calotriton arnoldi. Next base: position 1,646,858 of record CAWUFW010002105.1, read on the forward strand.
TCGCGGCACGCATCGTACTTACCCGGCCGGGAACGTCTCCATTGCGCGGTGCGAGTCGAGTCCGAGCGAGTCGGTCGGTGTGGTTCGAGCCGGGAACGAGTCGGTCGGAGCGGTCGGGACGCCCGGACGAGTCGGTCGGCGAGTCGCATCGTACTCGCTCGGCCGGACCCGCGTACGATTCGGTCGGGAAACAGGGCTCCGGATCGGATCCGGTAAAGCCGAATCCGATTCGGAGCCCTACCGGCCGAGATCGGAATCGGCCCCTAAGTCAAATTAATCCCTGGTGGAATTTTTAACTCAGTGGAGCCCCTGTACTGCTTGGATTCCTATCAGTTTGACTTCAGACATCATCAGTTGATGGATTATGTCCAGGTAATGGTGCTTGATGACCGTGCGCTACAAACTGGTGTCATCGGTTTCACTGCCTCAGTAATATTGGATATATTTGTATCCTTTGAGATTGTTGGCAAAGCCATGTTGATTGACCATCTTGAGTATAAAGGTATTGCTTTGGCCTGGACCCAACGCTATCTATCAGTTCTTAACTTGTTGCCTTACCTCCTTCATCAAACCACAGTGATCTGTTGTGGATTGTGGATGAGTCGCTGCAGGATCCCACATTTTTTATTTAATGCATATGTCCAGCCTCAGGCTGTCTTGATGCAGTTAATGTTATATGAATTTTATTTCTATATGTATGCCCGTGGCAGCTGGGTGCTTCTTCACATAGGGTATGACCTGGGTGTCATACCCCAGAGCTTTCAGTCGTGCCTGTTGACAGTTTGTGAATACATGTGAGGAAACAAGCTGAAAGTGAACTGGGATAAAGCCAAAATGAATGCAGCGCCAATGACTTCTGAAAAGCATTTTTTGTGTTGGTCAATATGGCACTACGTGCAATATCAGTAAGTTACAAATTCAGCTTTTGGATTGATACAGACTTGCTGATGTCTCTCAAATCACGTTTGCACCAGCATCCTGCTTCCACCAGGTCTGGGTTGTATTGAAAATACTTCCTGCGCTCACAAAGGGAGGGCAAATATATTCTACTTTAGCTTTAGTGGAATCCCGTTTTGACTACAGAAATGCTCATTGTTAAGTTCTCCAACTTTTTTTATGAAGCAACTTCATTTGGTTTAGAATGCAGTCATCCGCTTCATCATGGAGGTTTGACTTGTGTCTCCATCTTCGTGCACGGCACTAGCTGCCTATACAGCAGCGGGTGGCATTCAAAGCACTCTGAATCACACAAGGACCATCTTCACATTGACTACTCGGTCTTAGAAGGCAAGCTGAAATGATGCTCCCCTCCGTCATTACATTACATTATCAGCACATTTGATTCCTAAGGCTCCTCACTTTGGGGAACAACTTTTTTTAATCCTTATTCTTTTCTTTCACATGGAAAAGTCTACCCACAAATCTTCACCTGAAGACAGACCACATCCAGGTCAGTAAAGGCGAGGGGCAAACTTTTCTCATTTCTGGCTAGCCTTTGTCTCTACTTTCTTGGCTTTACCACGTAAGAGTGTTGTTCATGCATCTGTATGCACGTAGACTGTAGATAATAGAACTACAGAGAGAAAAAATGTAACCAAAGCATGAGGGATCTGTCAAAAGGGTGGAGGGTGGGGCTAACCTACTGCAAGAAACTGAACAGAAACTGAACACAAACTGGGTGCAGGTATCTGTACTGGAATGGGTATCCAGAAGGTATAATGAGGGTGTCTGGCAGCTAGAATGGAAAGTAGAAACAATACCTTGAGTCCTTTAGTGCAAGTGGAAGCACTTACAGATTCTACCAAGATCTTCTAACTGGATGACTGGCTACAGTAGTTTTTTTCCTGCAAAAACATCAAGGAAACTTTACAGTAAAACAGAGGATGTGGTCCGTCGGCTAGACTGCCGACTTTGGTGCTGGAAACCAGGGTTCGAGCCTCGGGGTCGCGTCCACATCCTGTGATTCTGGGCAAATCACTTAATCTCCCCGTGCCTGAATGTGTAATGTAAATACGGTGCTCATGTAAAGCGCTCCAATACCTTTGGGTCGAGTTCGCGCTATATAAATATGCAAAAAAAAAAAAAAAGCTTTAATATCAATGCAAGGACAAAAACGCCATCTAAGAATATAAAAGGATCCAAAGCAAGTTCCTTCAGAAATCCAGTTGGATACTCCACTAATTTAACCACTAGCTCTAAGGAACGGGCAAATGAATTGTATAAATTGTCAAGGGCATCAATATGCATTTATCATTCCTCTACTCCAAGCAATTGACTATGGAATTGAGGGGATTGCTGTTGATGGCACAACTGGAGAACTATAATGTGGTTTTCTGTGCTTCGCAAATTTGAGGATTGTGATGTATTATATGGTATGATTGTGTGACCTTACTGTGTAATACACTCGTTAAATTGTCTTGGATCCAGTTATGCTCATTTGTAAAACCTTTAGCTCAACCCCGGGTAGCTGTGGCTTCGAGTAGCAATGCTTAAACAAAGGAACTAGTGTAAAGCATTTACAAGCACCAAATAACAAATTAAGAAAGTCACACAACACGAAAGAAATCCAACATCAATTTATAAAAGGCAATTATATTTTAATTAATTTTAGACACCTAAGGGTTCCGGAGATATAGATTTTTAAGAAAATTGTAAATCTCAGCTTTTTTGTCCAAAGTGCAAACAAGCACTGGTAAACGTAAAGTTTAGAAACTTTTGAAAAGTTTGAAAGAGCGAGGTGACCAGTTCTGGCAGGTAGAAGGTCAGGTGGGCCAATAAGGAGTATTTGAACAGTTACTCAGTCACCAAAGCAGTCTCAAGTCTGGTTCCACACTTTACATCAAGACTGCCATAGACTTCAGTGGAGTGGTCCTGATACTGGGGATGCAGGATGCTGAGGATGCTGAAAGATGCTCTGGGTGCTGTGCGGTCAAAGGGCTGTCCTTGCGGTTATCCCATGATAAAGGTGGGGTGACTTTGGCCACAGGAGTCGGTGTCCCCCGAAGTCCTCTGTGAGCCAGTAGAAGGCCAGCTACATCTGGCCTACCGATCTCTGTACACAGCAGGTCCTGCGTTCTCCATTGGTGAGGGCTGGTGTCTTTTTATGGTGACCAATCTGGACTCAGGTGACACCCTCGTGTCCAGCAGACTCGGGTGCAACTTTTAGCCATTGAGGATTGGTCTCTTAGGTTGCCAGCGGAGGTCAGCAGTGATTCGAAGAATGTGGCTACTGACAGGCTAGAATGGGCTACTTCAGCTTTGATGGCCCCGGTGCTGGTTCCAGGGGTCAGCTGACTGACCATTAGAGTCACTTATTTGGTCTGGGCCGCGGGAGCAACGTTTCCCCTCCCTGTTCCCATCGCCAACCTATCTACCTGAACAAATGGGCAACCCTACATGGGTGTGATCACCATTGCCCACCAAAGACAGCTTCCCCCTTTGAAGCTTGCCTTTTGGGCCAACACCCTGTGTGGCTTCCTACAAGGGATAGCTAACACCTCCCTCTGTAGCAGGCTTCTAATGTTCCTGAGCCTAGGATTCATTCACACTGATCCTCAGGTGGGCAGAAAGCCGTGCAAGGCCACTGGACAAACTGGGCAACAGATTGGCAACTTTGTAAAAGTTTCCTTCCTTTAAAAGTAACATTAAATTCAACTTGGGCATCAAGTTGGGTTTAATGCCATGATTAATTTGATACCTTGAACTACTCATTTTAGTAGCCCCATTCAGCAGTTAGCCGGACTGAGAGGTCATCTGATAACTCTGTGTTAGCCGATGGGGCTACTAACTTTTCCACAGCAAAAACAATAATTTGGAACTTTTGCTGTTAAGACATATTGAAATTATATGTCCTACTTAATAATATACAGCTCCCTGCTGTAGGGCTCTATAGGCTTTCTTTAGGGGAGACTTACATATATGCTTGGAATAAGTGAGGGCTTTGCCATTGGTTTAAATGGCAAAGTTGAACTAGCAGTTTTAAACTGCTCTTCCAGGTTGCAGTGACAGGCTGGGAGCCATTTTGTACTTTGTCACACACAGGGTGGCACAATCAGTGGTGCAGCCCTGGGTAGACACTCCAACTACATGCCCAAGTACCCTTGGTACCATGTACTAGGGACTTATAAGTAAGTCATCTTATCCTAATTGGGGTAGCCAATTCATCATACATTTTGTAATAGCTTAGAACTCTGGCACTGTGGTCCGGTTAACAGGCCTTAGTTCACTCTCAGAGTTGAAAAACCAGCAGCATCAGTCCAAACCTTTGGGGGTGATCATGCAAAAAGAGGCATTTCTTTACACCAAAACAAAAATGCAAAGTATGCAGGGGCTGCATAATAATGCATCCGGGCTGTACTTGAATGTCTGGAAGTGCGATCATGTAAACAATGCCAACCTAGCTTTGAAAGCACTCAAATGGCTGTCAATGGAATCCAGAGTCCAGTTTAAAATTCTCTGCACCATCCGCAAAGCATTGTGGAAGAAATCTGTGAAGTGCCCTGATCTGAGGCTGCAGCAGAATCTGACTTTCTGTAGGTGTTGAAAGCTCAATTATTTAAACTAGCCTATAAGCACGGTCTCTAATTTATGGTACGGACAAAAAAAATCCTCGATAGGGAGTAGTCCACACACTCTGTTGGACTCTTATTAACCGCCAATTTATTGATAATCTTCTCTAGCCAATATAGGCAGTGCTGTGAAGGAACGGCAAAGCTTTATTAACCTTCAAAATGAATAAAGGAATGAATAAAGAAATATATAAGTAACCCTACTCATAAAACAGAATGCACAAAGAGACAGGGGACGAGGGAACAGAAGAGTGAGATTAGATTACCAATAGAGACAGGGCTGAAAATGTATTGGAAAACAAAGAGGAATTGTGTTGCAAATTCAAACATGAAAGAGTTCAAAGACATTTAAGTGACTGTAATTCAGAAGCAGGCCACTACCAAGTTAGCACATGCATAGTCTATGAAACTGACAGAATCTTGAGGTGCAGCTGACATAGAAACTGGGTAAAACAGGCAGCTCAATTTGGCAAAGGAAATCGGATTGGGAGAGTAAATCAAAGCATAAGAGCGTTTGGGATTCTCAAACTACAAGGAGGCTTGGAAATAAGGAAGTACTTGATGCAATTAATAGACGTTTAGGAACAGGGACTGCTAGTTACAAAGGAAAATCAGTAATATGGATCAGCTGTTGATAAAGGAAGTATGTGAAATCCTATGCAAGTAAAAGGAGAAATGAAATGTTCATGAGCAGAGCGGTGTTTTAGCAGCAAATCAGTCCAGGACCAACACATTGGTGAGAATAAAAATGATAGGCATGTGGACACATAGCTTTCCACTTGCCTGTGGCCTCCAGTGCCTGCTTGTTCCAGACTGATCCACTGACACCGCAGCTGCCCTGGTTTTCCCGCTGGGGTTTTGCCACTCATCGTTCTTCCCCCCAATAGAAGCCCCGCCCACCCCAGGATCTACTTAATGCAGGCCGCAGCGTGACCGTGCCAAAAGTGCACCAAAGGCAAGCCCGTCTGCGCCCATCCACTGCTGGACCGCACCCAGTGCCACGACCCCTGGCTCTCCCATCACAAAAGATACACCATCGCTGAGCTCTACACCCTCAACCCTGGACGCCGCAACAAACACTGCCACTGCGCTGACCCACGCTCCACGGAAGGACCTTTCACCTCCACCCACTGCCACTTCACCTCCCACTGCACACACACCAGCCCACTGACCAGACCCACCCCAAACACAGCACAACCACCACCTGAACAAAACACCAACTTGCATGCGCCCTTCTTCTATTATGACACCATCATTGGTCTTAGGGGATTCGAACCCACCTACCTCTGGAGGTCACTAGCCCGGTCAACCCCAGCAGCAGGGACACAGGGCGTGCGCCACCGTGCCTGGCAGCATGCGCCCATCTTAACACACGCTCACTATGCAAGCATTCCACTAAATCATGGGACCTCATTGCCACCCTCGCACCTGACATCGTCTTCCTCACTGAGACCTGGCTCAACCCCACATCTGCCCCAGACATTGCCACAGCGATCCTCGACGGATATAAAATCACTCACCAGGACCGCACCAACAAGTCAGGAGAAGGAACAGCCATCATCCACAAAGAGACCATACAGTGTACCACCACCACCGACAACACCACCACCCCCATGGAACATCTCAACTTTAAGTTCCACACGAACGACAAGACAACCATCAGAGGCACCCTTGCATACCAACTCCACAGGTTCGCGCTCCAGCTTCTGCAACACCATCGCAGACTTCATTGGCCCCCTGGCCTTAGGGTCCAAGGACTACATCTTCCTTGGCGGCCTAAATTTCCACATCGACGACCTGAACATCAAAAACACCGCACACCTCCTCAACAGTATGAGCAGCCTCGGATTGATCCAGATCATCCACGACCCTACACACACCGCAGGACACATGCTGGACCCAATTTTCACCTCCAGCAATGACGTCAAATACAGCCATGTCACAGAACTCAAATGGGCCGATCAATCGTTCGTCCACTTCAGCATCTCCAGCCCCCACACCGCCACCCCCAAAATGACCAACACCCACCACCGGAGGTGGAACAAAATCTCAGTGACCAGCTGGGTGAATGCCCTCAACACCTCCAACCCTACTACTGCCACCAACCTCGAACATGGAGTGAAAAACTTCAGCACCTGGATCACCAAATGTGCAGACAGCATTGTTCCCATCAAGAGCAACATCCAGAGAAAATCCTCCAAAAAGGCCAGCTGGTACTCCCAAGAACTCAGAACAGTGAAACGATTCAGCAAACAGTTGGAGAGGAGATGGTGCACCAGCAAGGACATCTCCGACAGGGCAGCCTTCAAGACCTCCCTCAACCTCTACCACCGCCTGATGAGGGCAACACAGAAGACAGCCCTTCCAGCATGCATCGAAACCAGCGCCAACAACACCAAGGAACTTTTCAACATCGTAAAGCAATTCTCCAACCCTCCTGCTCGTGAAAACAACATTACACCCTCACAGGAGCTGTCTGACAACCTCACCCACTTCTTCCATGACAAGATCGCAACCATAAACAGAAACTTCCAACCCCAACCTACACCTACGGACTTCCTCAACAGATACGCCACCACTGTAACCAACACAAATCACACACTGACCACCTGGAACATCCTCTCCACCCAAGACACCACCTCCACCATGAAATCCATCCACTCAGGCGCTCCCACAGGCCCATGCCTGCACCACATTTTCAACCTCGGAAACCAAAGGATTGGCCAGAAACTCAACACCTCTATCACCACCGCAACATTTCCCAATGCCTGGAAACATGCCGATTCAGACCACTTCTCAAAAAAGCCTCCGCTGACCCCATCGAACTTAAAAACTACCGGACAATCTCCCTGCTCCCATTACCAGCCAAGGTACTGGAAAAGATCATTAACAATCAACTCATGACACACCTGGAGCAGAACCAGCTACTCAACGCCTCCCAATCTGGCTTCCTCAGCAATCACAGCACTGAAACCACCCTGATCGCAGCAACTGATGATATCCGAACCCTCCTCGACCAAGGAGAAACAGCAGCTTTGATCCTTCTCGACCTCTCAGCAGCCTTCTACACTGTATCCCACCACACACTGTTCGAAGGACTCCCCCCACATCGGCGTCCAAGGGGACGAGCTCAGATGGATCATCTCCTTCCTCACTGGAAGAACCCAGAGGATCCACCTCCCACCTTTCACCTCTGAACCCAAGGAGATCACCTGCGGTGTCCCCCATGCCTCATCCCTCCGCTCCACGCTCTTCAATGCATATACAACCCCGCTGTTCAACATCGTCAGATCCCACAGACTCAATGTAATTTCCTAGGCAGACGGCACCCAACTCATCCTCTCACTGGCCAATGACCCCACCCTCACCAGAACCAACTGCCACAGATGCATGACAAACGTCGCCGACTGGACGAAGAACAACTGCCTGCAGCTGAGCACAGACAAGACAGAAGTAATGATCTTTGGCAACAACAGCAACACATGGAACAACACCTTGTGGCCATCAGACCTAGGAACCTGACCCACTCCCTCCAACCACGCCAGAAACCTCAACATCATCATTAACAACAAGCTCACCATGAAATCACAGATCACAGTCATCTCCTCCGCCTGCTTCCTCACTCTACGCATGCTACGTAAGATCTTCAAGTGGCTACCCCTACACATAAGGTGCACCATGACACAAGCCCTCATCACTAGCCGACTGGGCTACGGCAACGCCCTCTACATAGGAATCGCCGCACACCTCCCACAGAGACTTTAGACCATACAGAACGTCGCAGCCAGACTCATCCTCCGCCTTGCCCGATGAACCCACATCAAACCCCACCTCAGGAAAATCCACTGCCTCCCCGTACAGAAGAGATGCCAATTCAAGCTGCTGACCCATGCACACAAGGCATTATACAACCAAGAACCTGCCTACATTAACCACTGCTTGAACTTCCACCAACCGTTGAGAAGACTACGTTCTGCCTCCCTTTCACTTGCCCATACTCCCCGCATCTACCAAAGCCGAAGTGGAGGATGCTCCTTCTCCAACATCGCAGCAAAGACCTGGAACAGCCTCCCTACGCACCTCCGGACCATCACCTCGCTTCTGGAATTCCGAATGACCATCAAGACCTGGCTGTTCGAATAATACTCCAGGACCTGCAAGCGCCTGGATACTCTATCGGGTGATTAGCTGTGCTTTATAAATCCTGATTGATTGATTGATAGCTTAAATGTGTAATCATAAAACCAAGATGCTGTGAAAGAACAGTCATCTTAGTCACTTCCATCCCCTGCTTGAGAACAGCGAGAGATGGGACACTGGGAAATGTAGTTCTGCAAGATCACATCGAAATAGATCAATTATTACCTACTGGCATATGTGGAAATCAATATTAAGACTGGAGACGCCATTTACACTGTCTTTATCGATCCAATAAATCAACAACTCAGAGTTATGTTAGGGTATCTAAATAGCGCATCCTTTCTTTGCCAATTGTTGGGCCTCAATGCTCCTTTGTGGTTTCCGACACCAGGGTAGGGTGTGAACTTTGCTTATAGTCAGACCTTCAGTCGCTCGTTCGGTGAGGGACGAGGCTAAGCTGCTTGCACCACAGACATGTCTGTGACTCCCATGGCATGTCACAGCAGTTATTTGCAAGCAGACTATATTTCAACGTTCAGTTTCAGGTCCTGAGTCACGTTGACCGTGGCCGCTCAGGGGAGGCTGCAGTCCGTCAGTGGCAGGTTTGGGGTGACTTTGCTCAGCACTCTGGTGTGACTCACCCTGATCTGTTGCAGGGAGGGAGGCGCCGCGCACGGCTAAGTGCAGTATTTCTGCAGACAGTAATCTGAAGCAAGAAAGACTTCTGCTGTGGGTACATTCTGGCGGGCGACTCTGTCAAAATAGTTTTCTTGCTCCAGAAAAGCTCAGAGCTCAAGGTGTGTCGTGTTTAAGTGATTCGAAGCCAATTGCAGCATCTGTATCTGTGCCTCCTGGGCTGCCACGGGGCTGGTGCAGGCCCCTGTCAGACACCGCTCCGCGCCCCTTTATTATCCAATGATGGAATATGCACGGAGAGCGGCTCCTCGCTCTGACAGACATCTCGCAGAAGTAACGAAATTGCTTTATGTACCATTAGTGCTCGCAGCGACGGTGAACTCTCGGAGCGTTTATGCAAATTGCGGTGAGTGCTGTAGTCAAGTGGCCCTGCCTCGGCGGGCGGAGATTGACAGGCGGTATAAGTGAGCTGTGTTTAAAGAGAGACTTCCTATCCCATAATGTGGTTGAACATGCCCTGGCAGAGCAGATTGTTTAGAATCGCATCATTTACTGAACTAAAAAAGAACACTTGTTAAAACCCTTCTCTAAACCGAAGCACAGCACTGCCATGACAACAAAAAACTCCGGTGGGTCCAGATAGGGGCCTCGGGCGCCTGTGAATCCAGTACCCCTGCCACCTGCAGTGCGTAGGACGTGTGACTGCAGGTTCGTAGGAGTCTGAAACAGGCCTGCAGGCTTTGATGAGAGGACAGCAGGTGTACAGGCTACAGTGGGTCCAGAGAGGGTCCCCGGGCTCCCCTGAATCCAGTACCCCTGACACCTGCAGTGCATGTGACGTGTGTCTGCAGGTTCCTAGGAGTCTGAAACAGGCCTGCAGGCTTTGAGGAGAGCACAGCAGGTGTTCAGGCTACAGTGGGTCCAGAGAGGGTCCCCGGGCTCCCCTGAATCCAGTACACCTGCCGCCTGCGGTGCGTAGGACGTGTGTCTCCAGGTTCCTAGGAGTCTGAAGCAGGCCTGCAGGCTTTGAGGAGAGCACAGCAGGTGTTCAGGCTACAGTGGGTCCAGAGAGGGTCCCCGGGCTCCCTGAATCCAGTACCCCTGCCGCCTGCAGTGCATGTGACGTATGTCTCCAGGTTCCTAGGAGTCTGAAGCAGGCCTGCAGGCTTTGAGGAGAGCACAGCAGGTGTTCAGGCTACAGTGGGTCCAGAGAGGGTCCCCGGGCTCCCCTGAATCCAGTACCCCTGCCGCCTGCAGTGCATGTGACGTATGTCTCCAGGTTCCTAGGAGTCTGAAGTAGGCCTGCAGGCTTTGAGGAGAGCACAGCAGGTGTTCAGGCTACAGTGGGTCCAGAGAGGGTTCCCGGGCTCCTGTGAATCCAGTAGCCCTGCCGCCTGCAGTGCGTAGGACGTGTGACTGCAGGTTCGTAGGAGTCTGAAACAGGCCTGCAGGCTTTGATGAGAGGACAGCAGGTGTACAGGCTACAGTGGGTCCAGAGAGGGTCCTCGGGCTCCCCTGAATCCAGTACACCTGCCGCCTGCAGTGCGTAGGACGTGTGACTGCAGGTTCCTAGGAGTCTGAAGCAGGCCTGCAGGCTTTGATGAGAGCACAGCGGGTGTTCAGTGGATCCAGAGATTCCGCAGGCTGCACCTGGCCCAAAGTGAGTCTGAAAGACCACAGGAGATCCAAAGGCTGTAATGTGCCCAGATCAGGTGCACGTTACATATGCTCACCGACACAGGTCCCTCACTTCCGAGCTGCTTCAACTTTAATGTATTCAAACGTATTTGCATGTGTTTCTTGGCATAATAATACAATGGCTGTTCATGGTAAACTCAGAATTTCCACCACTAAGCCAAGGCCTGCATTATGCTAGGATGGGTATCATCACCATGCATCTCCATAATATGTCACACAGTACTCCCTTAATGCAGGGGTTGCATGACAAGTGGAATGGGTGCTATAAACGATAGCAATATGTCACGAATCACCACAGTTTTCCAATGGATACCCACAATCCAGAAAGAATTACCAACGTACCGCCAGGGTGAACATTATATCAGGAGTGACAACCATTGTGCGATGAATGCACACATTATGCCAATAATGGCCACCATTCTGACAGGACCACCATTTGGCTAGTCATAGGTGCAATCATACAATTCATGCCCATAAGATGCCAGGAACTACCATAATTCTGGTAGGACTAGCATGTTATCAAAGGTGGGCAACATGCTGTGGATGCTCACAAGTTGACAAGAAATACCGCCATTATTCCAGGGCCAGTACAAGAAAAATGGTCACAGTGGAATAAACATATTCATTCTAATCACATCACCCAAAATAAACACATTATTCAAATAAATCTCAGATTCAAGTATATTTATATCTCCATAGGTATACTGCAAGACATCTATACAATTGCACAAAGGTGCTCCAAGGGGAAGTGAAAGTTGTGTTCTTGAAAAAGTGCTCATGTGAGGGTTTTAAAGAAAATGAAGTAGGGCAATATACAGTATTTACATTGTATTTACAAAGACCTGTCCAGCCACCTTATTGGCTACAAATAAATCATGATACACAGTATTAGAAAGACACAGTAAATCAATTACTGTTATCTATATGTGAGTACAGGTACAGTACAGGTATACAATAAGGGACAGTCGACGTTTCGACCCCAATGATATGTGGAGACACATTGAGTCCTTAAACTGGGGTCTTCATCAGGACGGGAGGAACCACCTATGGATTATTTAAAGTAAAAATGACGAATTACTATGGGTGATGTATATGATTTAATATGTGCGATGTGTGGATTGACAATAAATGTTCACCTTATTTCCAAGGCAGACGTGTCAGTGGAATAAATCGTCTAGATGGGCCCATAGGCTCCAGTGTCAGAAAAACGAGTTGTTTCAAGAATTGGAACTGCGTGCTGAAAATTAACAGAGAGCACGTCAGCATTACAGAACAAGGACCCTGTTAATAAAGTCCACGAAGGCCTGTCAAAAAGCACTTACTAGGCATATAAGTCAGACAGTTAAGAAATGAGCCATGTAGCATCGGCAAGGGTTCTATTCGCGTTCTGAATGAAGCCGCATGCACAGGAATCCGAGTCAATCGGGAAGAATCTAGACAAGGGACAAAGACAATATCAGAGGCCATTATACCTTGGATGAACAATGGGCGTCATGTTCCTGTGTAAACCCAAAAGTTGCCAAGCATTACTACCATTATGCAAGGGACAACATAGGAGGCCAATGCGTATTAACTCACGAATGCCCAAAACTTTGCAAGAATTACCACCATTGTGTGAGTGTCCACATTTTACTACGAGTGACGGGCCGCATCCTATGGATGCTTCAAAGTTGCCATGAATTGCCCATATCATTCAAGAAGTAGCATGAGTGGAGAATGGGCATCATCCAATAGACGCCTACAAGGTATCAAGAAGTGCCATCATTGTGCAAAGGGTATGGTACCAGAATATCATGGACTAAATATTGTCCGACAAAAATACAGTGTCCTAAATAAAGTTTACAAAATATTGCTTCATTGGAATGAATAATAGAAACTATACACCAATGGGACAATATTTTCGTAAATGATATTTAGGACTCAGTGTTTATGTCAGACTCAATTTTTGTCAAAGTTATTCTGACGTGCCACCATACCAGGGCCCGCAAACTACTGAGGTGGATGATGGGCGTCATCCCATGGATATCCACAAGTTGCAAACAATAATCACCTTTATTTAAGGGGCAGCAGAGGTGAGCAATGGGCATAATCCCTCGAATGCCCACAAGTTGCCAAGAATTGTTACCATGGAGCCAGTGTTATCATGTTGCCAAGGGTGGGCAGCATGCATCATCCCCAAGTTGCCTAGAATTACCACCATTGTGCAAGTCGCGGCAGTTTACCAGGATTAGCAGTGGTCACAACACTCTTCACACACATGCGTGCACACAAACCCGTACACACACACACACATTGACACGTGCACACTCACAGTATCAACATTTTTTAATTCTTAGCTTGCCATCTCAATGGCTGCTGCTCCAGGTCGCCACTCCTCTGTCTCACATACCTGGGCTACTGCTCCCCAGTTGGCACTCTCAGAGAGAGGGGGTTGGACATGGGCACCCCAGGCCTGGGGGAAAGGAGGCATTGAGCAGTCATGGGTACTGGCAGAGTGAGGGAGAATGGATGGTGGTCCTTGGACAGCCTGAGAGGGGACAAATGGGAGTGCCAGGAGAGGGAGCAGGAAGGAGGAAAGAGGAAAGAGGGTGTGCATGGGGGAGGGAGGGGAAAGCAAGAGGGCGTGCCTGGCTGGTGGAGGAAGCAGAGTAAGGGCTTGCCATGGGGGGACGGGGATGTGGGTGGCAGGCTGATACATCTGCAGGCCAGATGGGGAAGGGGCGGATATATTTAAGCCGCTGATGGAGGGGTTCGCTTCTCTTCACTAATATGCTTGCCTCCGGGGCATTTGCATGCAGTGCAGATGCTTTCTGGTTATTGCCGGCACAGATGGCTCCTTGAAATGTGAACGGGATGATACATTTCCCCCTTGCATAGTAACCAGAAGCAGCGTGCCCAGTAGCGTTCCATGAGCCCTCTCTCAAGAGTATCCACTACGGCTAGGCCTCACTTCCCCACTGAGTGGCTCAGCTAAATTAACACCTAAAAAGTTACCCATGCGGCAGTATTTCTCCTCTCACTTTATCTCACCTGCCAAAAATGTTTTACATTTCACACATTTATTTTGAGAATATAACTACAACCAAATATTATTTTTTGCCATGAATTCTTGAAAAATATCCAACTGAACACAACATACAATGCTCGCGGTCACTGGCAGCATTTACATTTTATCGACTGTATTTAATATAAGAAAATAAAGAGCATTTCGAATCATCAATTTTTGACAATCATTCTTGGTGATTGCCAGTCTGTGTCCCAAGCAGATTTTTAGCTCTTAGTGCTTATTCCCAGTGCTTAATATATTTTTACTCAGGAATTATGAGGAAATATTACAAGTTTTGCTATACTTTTTCAGGTGGCATCGCCATGTTTTACTAAACGCAGGGGCTTAGCAATTTAGCTCATTTTCAATTTTGTGTGTGAATCAGGCACATAATATTTCAGTAACTTTAGCCAGAGTCCTGAAAGTCTGTGTAAGTCAAACTATGATGTGCCCAAGACTTGTCTCCGTTGATCGTGGGAATGAAAGAGTCCACCATGGAAGCTGTGTCTCCCTTGGAGTCATTCTCTGGAATGATGGCTGCATGGGAGGAGGAAGCCTGTCGTTCTGATCAAGAAATTGTTGACTGAATCGCCGTATTTGTGACTTACAATGACGATGGATGCTTACTCCTCTAATTCGGTTGAGCTCATGTTAGGGGCAGTGTCATCATTGCCTCTGTCATGTCAGCAGGGGAACTTTCGGAAATTACAAATTTCTGATGGAATCAGTTCTCATCTAAGACGACTATTGAAAGCGCGGGATTTACATATGAATAAAATAATTATTTTCCAGTGGCTCATGGAACTTAATGCTCAGGAGATCAGATTCTGTAGGTGACAATTACATCTAAACACGTTAATTTATAAAGATGATTCTGACACCTTGAATGAACACAAAGCCTCCTCATGTTTGCTCAGAAGCAGGGACACCTTTTTCAATCTGGGCCCTTTCACAGAGGCTTACACACTACAAACTACAAACTACAGTGCAGGTAATCAAAAGATCTCTTTAACATCCTGATCCATCATATATGTAGAATTGTACATTTGTAGATTGCACTTATGGCAGCAAAACATAATCAGAAAAGCAGATTTTCACCCATTATATCTGTAGGGTGTGGCCATGATAAGGTGTGTGTTAGAGTAGCCATCTAAAATGGATGAAACACACTCATATTCGTAGCTGGCTATACTCTTATTTTCTATATGCTCAGACAAGATGCCCTTTTGTTCTCTGTATGAAGAGAGGGCCAGTAGCCTAGCTCGGTTCTTAACTCTACGTCCACATACCTTGAAGATATATATCATCAAGGTATGGAGATGTGGAGTTAAAAATAGTAAATCTATATTTACATGTATATACATACGTTGACGTCATAGTGGTAGTTAATCTCCTGCACTCTATATTTTTGCAGGTTGACATTTTACACTTGATATTATGGAGGAACACCCCTTGGATTCTGTATTTATAGAGTGTTAGTCTCAGTCCATGCATGTTCAGTAGATGTAGTTATGGACCCAAAGGCACTGGTGGTGTAGTTGTGCATCTTGTTTGCAGCGGAGCTGTAGTTGTGCACCAAGTTTGGATGGGAGTGTGGGCTCTGTTTACAATGGGGATGCAGTGTAACTTGTGTGCACTTGGACACTAGTCTAGGAAGCTGAGTGCTAAGAAGATACATAGTTTTGAGCCGTGTATTCACTAGATCTCTACCTGTATGGACTGGGGTGAAATAGTAATAGTCTCTGTATCGCAGAAAGGATGTGCTTTGAGGTTCTTCTGTGTTCGAGCCCTCTGTGCACCGAAAGGGCTGTAGTTGTGATGCCCATGTGTACTTCTTTTCACAAAAATTTGTGTTTCTGGTCCATATTTCCATAAAGGTGGTAGCCATAGTGCATGGATGCTCAGTGGGCTTTTAGTTGTGCTCCCTCTGTGTATCAGGGCTGTAGCTGTGAACTACATTCATGTATGCATAGAAGGTCTACAGCTATGGTGAATGTGTGCATTGGGGTATTCTTAGTCAGCAAAAGGACAGAAATTCTGTATGGACAATTCCGCATGTGCACCACTCACTGTACGCTTGGCCTGTATGAAAAGGTCAGTAATCATGGTATCTGTATTCAGTGGAGTGCTTAGTCCATGGTGTCGTGTCCCAGACCCCCAGCAATGATACACCAAGAGAGCGTGCAGTTTGGAACCTTCTTTATTTGTTGACTTTCATACATGCAGTGCCCTTTGCTCACTCCTCCCTCCTCCCTTTCATGCTACTCATTTCACTTTCTGTCCCCTGACCTCCTCTGTCTGGCCCGGAGTCCTTGGGGTCCTAGTTTCCCCTCAGGCTCCACATCTAGATGTACAAATGGGCTACAATCTTGGTCCCTGTGTTCATCACCAGCTGTACGCTTGGTTTCTCGTGTGCGAGTGACTGTAATTTAGTGGCTAGATGCATCAGGAGCCATAGACTCAGTCACTGTAAGCACTAGAGCTGAATTTGGGTCATTGATGTCACTAGGATTGTGTTATTTGCCCTTGTATGCAGACAAAGAATTGTAATTTAGAATTTACTATCATTCCCGCTGTACAACCTTTGTACGATCTGATAGGGCTGTTGTCTTAGAGGTTTTTAGTTATGGTGCATGCTTAAACAGAGGTCCTTGACTTCGGTTATCTATGAAGAGAGGGCCACTAGTCTTGGTCTCGTATGGAAGAGGTTGTAGACTCGGTCACACTATGCACACGCGAATTGTAGTACAGATCCATGAACATACGTGCAGCCTGGCCTTGCCAATAGTGGACATGACCAGGTGGCTGTAGTCTACTTAATTCACTCAGTACTAGGAATATCCATAGCAAAGTGCGATTTGAGAGATGATATGTACTGAATTAACTCAATCTTCAGGAAATTTTATGCATACATTAATATGAAAAATATACACTGGGGACATGCCAAATTAATCATGTCTAGGTATATTAACAATATGAGAGACCAGCAAATATCTTTTAACAATTGAATGGCATCTATTGGTTTTGTCGTGAAAAATGAACTGCTTGTGTAGAGTTCTCTGTGAAATAAACTTTTTTGATAATTTGAGAATAAATCTATGATGCTCTATAGCATTAGAGATTGAATACTTGTGCAATCCGATTGTATATTTAATATTGTGACGAATTCAGATTCAGAACCAATTGGTTATGATCCTGGACACAACAATTAAAGGCCCTGTTAATCTCTGAGAGTGGAGGAGAATGGGGACCTTTATGTAAAGTCGAGCTGCAGTTTAAAACCCTGTAAGCACAGAGTTGGCCTAGACCGGCCTCTGAGTGTACCAGAAACACTAGGATACGTCTCAGCATGCCTATTAGGGCTGTAGATTAACCGTCTATGCACCAGGACTTCAGTCTTCATATCTACATGGACAGGTAGCTGTAGTGAGGTTTCCTTCTTGGAAACTTTTGTGGCGGTCCGTCAAGCTGGGCCCGGGAAAATGGGAGGGGCGAGGTGTTGCAAAACGCGTATTCCCCATGCAGTTTCCCATAGGAATTTTATACACAGAAAAATGGCTGAACATAATTACACCAAATTTGCCATAAAGCTCTTTACTCACAAAGCGTTCTTTTCTTGTGAATTGGTGTAAATCTGTTCAGCTGTTTTTGAGAATTTAAGTTTCAAAAACTAGAATATCTGGGCAGTTGGTTGAGAGGCTTTTTTCCCCGTTGGCTGTCTCTGGACCGTGGGACCAGAGCAGTCCTGTGGTACAGAGTGATCTGATTGGCTGGCCACAACATTGAGATAAATGTTGTGGTAGGTAGCCATTACAGGACATGGGAACTTGGGCCTCATGTCCTGAATTTATTTGTATAATAAATAGGATATAAGGGTGCAGGGTAGGGTTCTCCTGAACCCCTGCCCTTTGTGAGAGGGGGGCCAGAAGGACTGCCCCCCAGGGGTCAAAATAATAAAATTTGTCCCACCTGTCCCACGGTACTGTCATGGGACCAATAGTTAAGGTCCAGCGGGACCCAGCACTGCCCCAGTGTACTTCTGAGGGAGTACCTCTGGAGTACAGCGGGACTGCAAACATTTATTTTTTAAAACATGGCCCTACACCCAACTGCATGCTGCACACGGCCATGCCTGGCAAGTGTCTGGATGCCTGCGAGGCGGTTGGCCACACAGCCAGGCAGTGTGGCCAGCGCAGAAGGCCATGCACAGCGGGTGTTTGGCTGCCCACGGGGAGTTGGGCCAGGCCCTACGTCTAAGTGCTGAATTCAACTCCCTATGCTCAGTGAGGGAGCTGGGTAAATATGGTAAAAGAAAAACCCAGAAAGTCTCTGACTAAAACAAAGGCTAAAGTCACGTTATAGTCTCTGCTGTGCATTGGCTTCGCCATTTGCACAACAGGTCACAGAGAGCTCACTCCCTTCGCACACCCAACACACATTAGGAGGCTAAGCATGTTGCAAAGTTTACACCAGCTGGCAGTAGAGAGACTATGGAAAATTAGGTCTACAGTTGCCTTATGTCTCGATGATGCCATCAGTGATGTCATTTGAGACGCTATCAGTGATTTAATTGAACATGTCATGAGTGATGTAATATGTGAAGTCATAAACAGAGTACGGCGGGGCCGCAAGTTTTAGTTAGCTGAATAATCTATAACTGGGGAATTTCAGTGTTTTTTTAAAAAACACTAGTTTTTATATTATTACAAGGCCTAACTGTAACATCACATTAACCCTTATTTTTCAGTGAAAATATATACGTGTCTGTGTGTGTGTGTGTGTTTGTGTATGTCTAGGTAAGTGTAGATTTATTATTCATATATGCATATTTTTACAATATATATCTTAAGAATACATGGATGTGGAGTTATGAATAGTGAATCTATGCTTACCTATATAGACTTATCTTCACAGCATTGTGGTAGTCAGTGTTCTGCCTACAGTATTTTTGTTGTATAAATTATGTTGACACAAAAAGATCGAGGTCCCTGAATGCATAGTGGGTCTTGTTCCTGAATGTGCCAGGACTGTGGTTGTAAGTATCATACGAATACAGTGCTGTACTATTTTCCTTGGCTCTTCAACCTTTTGTGCAACTAACTACTAATATACATCCTCCAATTTGTGACTTATATCTTTAGTTATCAAATTCATTTGGCCTGACAGACCTGGGTCTCAAAATTCCCCCATCCCACTTAGAGGTGAAGGAATCGCTGGTTTTCAGCCAATGACTTTTGGCTGACTCTAGTTCTGGAAACGCTTGACCTTGCTTCACTTCCATGTGGTCCGCTAAGTCACAATGGCGCTCACCCCATGCAATGTAATGCGGTGCAACAGTCACTGTTTATTCTCACCCAAGACCTCCTTTTAAGTCATTTATGCATGCAGGCATGGTGGTCCCAGAATGGAAAGCGCTCACATGTCCCTGATTTGCAGAGAGAAAACTCTGGACAAGTTAGTGACATTTGTTTTTTGTTTTGTTGCTTGCCGCATTCACCACAATGGCCTGTTCACTTTCATTATGGAAATGTCCGTCAGGTAGGCAGGGATCTCCAACTATGGTGGTAGTCCTCTGCCAAGGAGCAGAGGGGATGGTTCCTGAATATTGACTCCAAAATATAATTTGACTACAGGATTCTGGTCAAAATGTCATTGCCAAACTAGTGTGGGACAGAATAACAAGTGTAAGTATATTGTTTTTTGTGTCTGTAAATAATATTGATGTTTAAAATATGGTTGCATCTAATATCGTTTATATATATCATGTTTTTGGTTAGTGTTTTGTACAAGCTATAAATAAATATATGCTAAAAAATTGTTCTTAATTTTATAATTTATTTTACAATTTTCATTTTCTGGTGTTTTATTGGTGGATTGAGTGGATAATGTTTAATAAAAATATATTTTATATATAATTTGTGATTCATTTTGTTATTAAGGATAAAATATAATATTCATTTATGTTAATAAAAAACATTTATATATGTTTTTGAGGTTGTGGGGCTTATTGGAGGATTGGATGGATAATATTTCATTTTTATAATATATTAATTAATATGAAACAAATTAATTTATATCATCTAATTGAATTAAATTGGTATTTTTCAGTAATTAAACTGAAATTATAAATTAATTGAAACATTTTTAGGTTTATTTATTTCATATGTTTTATTTTTAATAATTGCTCAAAAACAAGAAATTTAGTTTACTATTTTTGGGGGGTTGGGTTATTACTAGCTGTAATATCAATATACATATATACTGGGGGATTTCAATTGTATTAATTGTATATTATATTAATATTCTAATTTTGACAATATTTATTTTCTGAAAATAATTTAGGGGTTCATTGTTTCAGTAATTATATAATGTTAAAATATTCTTTTAATCTAAAATAATGGAGCTGATCTTCTTTTGTTTTTATTTATTGACAGGTTTAAATTTACAGTAAATAATTTTACAATTAAGAACCAATATTTGTTTTTGAAAATATGTATACAATTTTGAAAAATACAATTTAAAATGTAATATAAATGAGTTCTGATTTTACACTTTCAACTTATATGATAGGATATTGACTTAAATTGGTATAATATATCTTAATGCTTTGCAACTTACTTATTTTTAGTTAGACATTGATCAGATGACCCCTTCATAATATCATTATTTTCCACAGTGTTAGTCAGACAGTAGAATGAATGCCCCTTCAAATATATGCAGTTTACCTAACGTTAGTGGTGCTTGAGGTAAAATATTATTTAAACCGCCCCCAACCCCCTCAATACCTCAATATAAGCATTTTCCTAAT
The DNA here is from genome assembly GCA_963921515.1 of Calotriton arnoldi. Taxonomy (NCBI): domain Eukaryota; kingdom Metazoa; phylum Chordata; class Amphibia; order Caudata; family Salamandridae; genus Calotriton; species Calotriton arnoldi. The sequence continues at coordinate 1,667,754 of CAWUFW010002105.1, forward strand.
TTCCCAATGTTTGTGGGACTGGAGTTAGGATAACAAATCTAACCCCACAAAATATACACTTTTCCTAATGTTAGTAGGTCAGGGGTTAGAAAGTAAATCTGGCCACCCTTTCAAAAATATGCACTTTGCCCAGTCTTTAAGGGACTGGAGCTAAAATAGTAAATCAGAACCCCCCAATAATAGGCAGTATCCCAAACGCTATTAGGACTGAGGTAAGTAAATCTGACTCATCCCCCTACCACAGATATATGCACTTTCCCAATGTTCGTGGGGGCCGAGTTAGCTTAGTAAATCTGCCCCGCCCCCAGAAATATATGTGCTTTCCCCAATGTTAATAGTAAATCTGTCCTCCCATCCCAAATACATACACTTCCCCAATTTTTGTTGGGCTGGGCTTGGAAAAAAGTAAGTATACACCCTGCATCCCCAAATATATGCACTTTTCCCAATGTTAGCAGAACTTAAGTTAGAATAGTAAACATGACCTCCTTAAATATATGCACTTACTCAATTTTATGTTGGGGTGGTGTTCCCCTAGTAAATCCAAACCACTGCCTCCAAATATATCGACTTTCACCAATTTATGTTTGCCTGAAGTTGGTATAGTAAATCTGACTGCCCCAAATATATGCACTTTCCCCACTGATATTAGGACTGCAGTTAAAATAGTAAGTCTGATCCTCCCATAAATATATGCACTTTCTTCAATCCTTTGTGCGATCGACTTAAACTCGTAAATCTGACCCATCCCTGACAAATATATGTACTGTCCCCAATTTATGTTGGGTTGGAGTTAGAATAGTACATCTTCCCCCATCATTTCAAAATATATGCACTTTCCCAAATGTTTGTGGGACTGCAGCCATAATATTTATTTATTTGTAGTATTTATAATATGTCGACTTAGCCGTAAGGGTATTGGAGCACGTTATAACTGGAAAAGGGAGCATTTAACATACATAGATAAAAAGAATGTAACAAGAGAAGTATGGAACTATTAATAAGGTAGGGACTATTTAGAAGAAATGGGTTTTATGTTTTTGGAGAAGAGTGAGAGATATTCAGGGTTGTCTTATATGATCAGGGAAGGATTTCTACGGTCTGGGGGATAGGTAAACATTTGTATGGACGCATTTGCTCTTTTGAATGCTGGGATTTCCAGGATTAGTCTGCCTCTGTTCCTGGTTTTTCTGTGGCCTCCAATGAGTTGAAGTAAATTCTTCAAGTAAGGCGATTAGCCAGTATATAACGCTTTATACGATAAGCAGGCCACCTTGAAGTCAGTTCTATCTTCCAGGTGGAGTCATTGGAGATGTGTTGGGATGGGAGATATTTGATCAGATGTGTTGGCTCCCATGACCAGGCAAGCAGCTGCATATAGTACATGATCCGCAGGCATCCGAGAAGATTTAGAAAGGCCTGCCAGAACTGCATTTCATCCATCAAGATGACTCAAAATGAGGGCTTGAACTGCTGATCTGAAATCAGAGTGAGAAATGTAGGGTTTAGTTGCTTAAGAAGATGGAGTTGAAATGAGGCGGATCTAGTCAGTTAGGCAATATGACCTGTTAGGTTGTGATATTGGTCTATGAGAAAGCCCATATATTTAGTCTGAGGCACCAGAGTGGGGAAGAACCCCAGAGAACTTAGTGATTCTAACCACTTGTGTTTTGAGGGGGGAGGGTGATTGGAATAGAGGAGAAAAAAAACAGTTTTGCTTGGATTAAATAGAGAGGACATCAAGTTGGTCAGTTTTTTTCAAGAAGATCTTCTGGTTGTCTATGCTTCAGGGTGGGAGATTCTTGGTTATATTTAAGTGTTATCAGCATATTGATGTGTAGAGGTGTTTTGTGGCGGTTTATAGTTGCTAAGGGTTCTATACGAAGATTGAAGAGGTATGGTAAGACGACAGAGCCTTGAGGGACGCCACGTTTGACTGGGATTGTGGAAGGTTCAAATAAATCTAGTTTTACAAACCGTGTCCTTGAGGAGAGGAAGGACTGAAACCAATCCAGGACTGCACCTTCAATCTCATTTGTAGGGATGGAACACATATGTGGAGCTGGACTTGGAAAAGTAAATCTCAACACCCACATAGTAGTTATTTTCTCAATGCTTGTGGGACTGGAGTTAAAATAGTAAATCTGACTCCCCCCCCCCAAATGTATGCACTTTACCCAATGTTAGTTGGACTGGACTCAGAACCATAAATCTAACCCCTCTACTCCTTAACTATATGCACTTTCTCCAATTTACGTTGGATGGAGTTAGAATAGTAAATCGTCTACACACAACCCCCACTTATATCCACTTTCCTAAATGTTTAGGGATTGTAGATATATTTGTATTTACTTGTACATAGAGACCAAAACTGTCTGGGTACTATGTGCTGATCAAAATGTAAATGATGCAGCTGGTTTTGAAGGTGCTGCCAGCCAGCGAGGGGAGCCAATGTAGCTCCATCAGGATAATGGTGATGTGATCATATTCCTTCAGGCCATGGATGAGAAGTGCTGTGGCGGATAGGATGCCCTTATGGGGGGCAAGTGCGTAGTCGGGAGGCCATGCAACAAGGAGTTATCATCACCCACATGCACGTGTATGAGGGTTTGAACAGCAGTTCTGAAGTCACTTTCTGGAAGAAACAGTTTTAATTTAATTAGAAGCGAGAGCTGGTACCAGGCCTCCCTTTTGTATTTGGCAGAGTGTTCTTGAAGGTGAGTTTGCTGTCCAATTTGAATCCAAGAAACTGGACATTCAAAGAATGTTTGGGTTCAAAGCCGTCAAGGTTTATATTATTGAGCTATGTTTGTACTAATTCTTACCTGTTGTTCTTCACACATAACAAGAACTCTACCTTGGTAGGGTTGATCTTCAGATAGGCACTGGACATCCAGGTCTGGATGAGGTGCAGGCAGTGTTTGATGCATTCAGTTTCTGGAGCGGAGGATACCTTCAAGTAGAGCGTATACATTGCCCCACACCCCTCCACCTCCTTGTCTTTTACATGAAGGTTTCTTGCAATAGGTTTTCCAGGTTTCTATTTTTCACTAACAGTATAATTTTATCTCACAGAAAAAGAGTTAAAAAGGGGCTAACACATGCCAGCAAGCAGCATTAGTTAGCAGAGAAGCTCTATGTGTTTGGGGGTAGAATTTAAACAATAGATTGACAGTGAAGAGTGGTGGTTCTTCTACATAGGCAAATTCAGAGTCAATCTTACCATGCATTAGAAGCCAATGAATGGATTTTCAAACTAAGCTAGAACTTTTGGCATTCCACTGCACACAGGACTTGAAGAAGACTCTTCAGGCTCACTTCCTGGCTTCATACGCAATTGACAATAGAGACAGGAACACCCCGCAATGGCCTGTGAAATAGGGGCAAGATTGTACGTCCACGATGGGCATTGATGTTTGTCCGCGTGATGCCTGTCGTCAAATGTGAGGGGACAGTCTGTGCACAGCTTTTGTTTCAACTGCTTTGTGAAGCAGTTTCTGACCCCAGCAAAACTGCTTCATCGATTTCAGGTACAGCAGATCCAGATGCCTACTTCTGCAATCACAAACTGCTGACATTGCAGGCCCTGTTTCATAAACATATAAAAAAAATTGTGGCATGAGGAAAGGGACTATCTGGAGGAACATGTGTGCTCCCCTGAGGCCACAGTTGTCATTCATAAAGTGGAATCTGCCCCTGATGGACACCTTCCACTTTACGAATTTTCAAGAGCTTGCAAAATTGTCATTACGAATTACAAATAAATTTGCGACTGGTAATATTTTTCCCTCTAGCAAACTGCAGTTCTGGTTGTTGTACTTGCAATTTTGCGCTCCAGAGGCTTTAAAAGTGCAAAGCCATTTGTACATTAAACCCGTTATCCTTTACCTCTACTAAAGGGTTGAAGGAGATGGGGATCACTGCATAGGTTGTTTCTCTATGTCGCCAATCCTGACTTTACACTTCAGGTAATCTTTAGTATTTGTAAACTAGGAAGAAAATATGATATATGTCAGCGGGTGGCATGAAATAAATCAGAAATAAATCAGAACTAGGCCCGGGTGTAATTGTAATTATGATGGCATAAACTGAGTAATTTTGGTAATTCCGTGTTACCACCGATAATCACGTGATTACTCCTGCTCACGTAATTAAGAGTAATTTGGGGGAAAAACAATCCTATAACGAGAGCACATTTAGCAACCATGAGCAGCTGCTCTCACTCAGTTTTTGTGTTCTGCTGCATTTAGCACTATTTCTAAACGCACAATGCATCCTCGTGTCCGTTTTGAACACAAGGGTGCATTTTGCGCTAATGGAAAAAGCACTAGTTCCTGGGAGTAAATTGGGGAATATTCAACCCCAACAGCTTATTTAGCTCTATTTCTTAACACAAAATGCCTTGTTGCACCCATTTTGGACAAGAGGGCAGCATTTAGCGATAAGAAAATAGTGCTAAATGTTTGGGGTAAGTTGGGTGAAAATCATAGCCCAAGAGTAAATTTAGCTTTCTATTCGTGTTCTGTTGCATTTAACGCTTTTTCTTTAGCGTAAAATGCATTCTCTCGCCCATTTTGTATGCAAGGAGGCATTTTTACGCTAGAAAATAGCACTAAACACAGAATTACTTTTCTTGTGTAATTAAGCCTAATCGCAGGTCATTCTGCTTGATTACGCTATACTGAATTATACGAGTTACGCCCACCTCTAATCAAAACCGTATCATTGAAAAAAACCTGAACGAACTTCAAATTAGTTAATGGTTGTTATTTATTTTAATAAACAACCAGACTTCCGTTGCTTCTAATAGACTTCTTCTTCATCATAAATTCCACTATCGTTGCCATCGCCCTACTTCTAGTAAGCAGGCTCCACAGCCTCTTGGATCTGCCAGGACTCCTGATCTATGGGAACGCTTATATTTTCCCAGCAGGAGTTATAGACTGTCTATCAGACGTGAGCGAATGCCTTGGTGCCAGGTGACGTATGGGAGCTGCTAGGCACCACTCTGGGAGCTGCATAGTTCAATTGCAATAGTTCCTTAGGACCAGGAGACTCATTACCCTGTTGTAATTCAGCCCCCTGAAAGCTGCATGGTTATGCCCCACTCTCATCTTGGGATCAGGTCACGTGTTACCTTGTTGTACTTCACCACCCTGAAAATTGCATGCTTATACCCCGCTCTCGCCTTGGGACCTGGTGATGTGCTACCTTGTGTACTTCCCCACCCTTACTGCTGTATAGTCATAATACCTATAATGCTCAGGCTGCTGCCTATACATTTTCAAAGGTGAAATTTGTTTTAGTTACACCCCACGTAACACCTATTTGCAGCCTGTATATTAGCTCAAGGTATGCTTGGTATGTAAACATTCAAGGGAATCACCAACTGGAAATTAGGATGGTTGCACCTCGCCTCATGTCGTTGCAGGTGGCTGCTTGGTGTAAGCAGCCACAGTGCCACAAAGAAAGGTCATCCGAAAAGGCTGTGCACCTTAGAGGCTTGTGGCTCATCAGGGAGGGTACAGCACAAATGATCTGGAAAGAGAGTCCATTTAAGTTAATACAGGTGATCAATTTCGAGAATGTCATGCAGATTTGATGGGCATCATCACATGAAGTCTCTTGTAGCATTTGGCTTGCTCTGTGGGAGGAGGTGATTGCAGGGAAAGTAACATTCTCAAAATGAGGGAGATCAGGTGGGAGTGAAGAATTGCTCCATTGATTTTCATAAATTAACTTTGCTGTGAAATGCTCACCATTTTGTGTCTCTGATTTTGAGTCCTCTGTCCTGGGAGAGATAGCCTTTGCCATGTGCATTCTCTCGATATGTATTTAGCTCTCAAATAACTCCATAGAAGCAATAAATATTGTTTCTTTTCAGTTAAGTTCTTTAGTTCCTAACAAGATCATTTCCATTTCCAGATCAATTTAAGAAAATAAATGACGCCTTTTGTAATAATCTCTGCCTGTTTTTTGGGTAAAATGTCCTACCTTTCCAATTTTGAATAGCATGAGAAAATATTGTCCACAATTAGATACTCACATTTTTAATTACCTTGATATGTTTTGAAAGATCACCCTGGCATTCATGTGTCCACAGTGTGGTGGAGCAAATGAGTTGCAAGCGCTTGCAGAGTAAAGCAGCGCTTAATTTGAGCCGGTGGTTTCCGGTGCTTGGCACCTGCAGTTAATTGGTTTCCGATGTCCGGCACCGGTACTTAACTGTCAACAGCACACGTATGACAGTCTGCCACATGGTGGTGCTGCTCATTTAATTTAGAGAGGAGCATAACAACGGTTGTTTATGAATACAATATATATTAAAAATTACTAATACCTACCTCCTCAGCCATTCCTTTAGTCGCACTTGCAGGTGAGAGAGTTGTTTTGGTACCGTCATTGGCAGCGATGATAAGGGCAATGGGTGGTGCAAGTTGCAGTTGCCTCCTGGCCAGGACACTGGCACTTATTTTGCAAATTAAGCACTGGATTAAAGTGCATAAAAGACCAGAGGGTTGATATATATTAAGACGTTTCAACCAGCTCTGAAACGTAGAAAGCCATCTGCAGGTCTGAAAGAAGGAGAGATGGGTTTTCAGAGCAACAGACTTTTACACTTAACCAGAAGAATGGGACGTAGGCTGATGGATGCCAACCTAGGTCATTCAGTCGGCTGATAAATTTGAACTGCTTGCTGACCAATTCAAGACTGCATGGAATCTAGCACCACAAGGATCAAACACACTACGTGTGAAATAGTCAATTGGCAAAGAAACTTCTACAGCAATATAAGGAAAGCACTTTTAGTGACAGCATTGATTAGTAAAGAAACGACAATTCAGAATAAAAGAGGACCCCAGATTGCACTCTGTTGCAGGGGATCTCACTGGGAAAGCAGCATCTATTAGCAAATTATTGGTTTTGGGCCCCTTGAGGCACAACCAATTCTTGTTGTGGGGCGTAACAGGGCCCTCTCTAAGTCTCCATCTTAGTTACACATTTTAGCATGACATGGTTTTCTAATGACTTTTTACATGCTTTGCACTTACACGGTAATATACTGAGAATCTATTCTACATGCAGTTAATTTATCAGCAAGCACTATTATCATGTTATTTGTACACTATGTCCAACGCAAGGCACATATAACGTGATGCACTTGTATTTAGCTGTCTGGTTGGAGACAGCTCTAAAACTCCAGACTAACTATCGCATCAGCTCTGCACCTTTGACACAAGTGCGATTGGAACAGTGCTTTTATTATAAAAACCTCCTCTGCATTACATTTGGCAAAGGAGCACTTCTGCTGGGATTGTCCTGGAACATGATGCTCTGTGACTGAGATGCTGTCCCGCTGATGCTGACCTCTATCCTGCAAATGACGATAACCTGTTCTACATGGGCCGGCTTCCTGATACATCCTACTCAGGTATAGGGGGGTTAGACTATCCCAGGTGATCTGGCTGAGTGTACTTTCACTATGCTCTCAACAGTATAGGTAGTGTTAGGTAGGAGGATGATCATATAAACACATAGTAATGTTATAATGGTTGAACTGTTTATCTTTTTCACCATTCTTGTAATGCTGTTTACAATAGTTGCAATACATTGTTTCTTCTGTCTAATAATTGCAGCACATCCTTTCTATACAAGAATAAGATTGTCTCAATAAATGTTTGAAAAGCCAATTTGTATCTTTCTTGTGTTTATCTTGGGCATGCAAAAGTAAACAACGAAAGGGTAGATCTGTTTCTACAATTTCCTTGGGGAATAAAGAGTGGTCATGTTCGAGGTTGCTGATACCACCTGGTGCCCTGGTATGGTTAGGGGTTCAGATGGGGCGCTGTGAGCTAGGTAGGAACCAGGCCAACATTTTCTGATTGCATGTGTGAACTGAGTCCCCATATTCTGAAGCCTGTGTTGTCCAGATACCCAGTCCTACTTAATCTGTAAGAAACATATATCTTTCTGAAGCAGCCAGTCCTGGATGTGATCCCACTAACTCGAAAACTGGGTGTTGAGATCCTGAACCTTCTGGAGCCCTGAGGTGGATCTGTGTGTCATTGGCATACATTTGATAGCCTACATCACGGTTGACTAGCATCACTAGCATTTTTACCACATAAATCTTCAGGAGAATTAGGGTACATAGCTTGATCTTGGATAGGAATGATAACATCTTTGTCAGATGGGTTTTACTTTCCAAGAGAGATGTGATCTAAGTCAACACATTGCTCTTGACTTCTGCTTTTTCTTGCAGGCAGTTTAACAATGTATTTTGATTGATAGTGTCAAATCGACCCATCATGCAAGTTTTTCTTTTCCTTTTTGATTTCAAGTATTTGGAAAATTGCAGTGTGACAGCTATTCCGTGTGTCATGGAGATGCCAAGGAGCCTGAATTTCATCAATAATTTGACAGAGTCACAAGCATGGCACCTATTTTGTCTTTTAAAACGAGTAACAACTTTGTGGCATGTGGCCTGTAGTGCATGAGATGTTGATAATTAGGGAAGAGAATGGGAACTTCTCATTGCAGATGTTCATATGGGGAATAGTATGCTTGGGGTGGGGTGGGAACCAAGTGTTTTTCATTTGACTTCTGTGATCTGGCAAACTCCCAGAAGACTACAGCATAGTGAACCCTTTGTAGGAGCACCTTTCTGGAGTAGATGAAATGCTGATAGGCTTTCTTGGTAAGAGACAATCTTGTCTCTTTAAAAGTTAATTTTCTCATCACAAAGGGATTGTGAGTTAGCTGGGTGACTAGAACCAACTCCTTGTACTTTTTTGTGGTGTTACTGACCTCTAAGATACAGGGCTAGAAGTGTATCTTGTTTGCTCTCAGCATGTTTTCTCTTTTGTTTCTGCCGCCTGGTTTTTAGCAAGAAGTGACTTATTTCTCTTAATTTCCCGTCTCAACCCTGGATTTTCAGCAGGTGACGCTGTCCTATGTAGGTTTGACTGGCTCAGGCTTTAGTAGATTTAGGCTCCGTGGGTTTTAGTGAGGCCACCTACCCTCGGCCAGAAGTAACTGCTGATTCAGTAACAGAGAGGATTTCAGCTGGGACATGGGACTTGAGGGAGTGTGAGAGTGGAATATTAGATACATTTCTCACCAGTAGGGAAGGTAGCTCTTCTCCGTGTGAGTGGAGCTTAGAACCTATTTATTTATTGACTTGGAAACTGATAAGAAATTGTTCAGAATATGCTATTTACAAAATATAATGCAGAGGTTCTCGATTAGAATGAGCCATCTGTTAGCAAATAAAATCATGGCATGCTATTGCATAGGCTTAACATTTCGCACCACATGGTGCTGCGTAACACCCTGCCTGCTTATACCCATCTCTAAGAAAGGAGTCTGGGTTGGGCACCAATAAGTAACCTTTGGCCTACTGTCATCAAAATTGAATGAGGCACAACTCCAGCCAGGAACAACAGTCAAGTGTCACTTTTGAATCAGTCTACAGTCATTCAGACCAGTGAACTGTGAATGTTAAATCAATACAATTCCACACTTTAATAGTACAACAACATACATGAGAATATCGCACAGCATTAATATACAACTGGACAGCACCACAATGGTATAATACAAAAATAAACTGTGTAATACCACAATACATCAACAACACGGAGGAGTCTACCCTTAAGGACAGGGAAATCTGCTTATTCAGCACGGAGGATGCAGAAGGGAAGCAAGAAATAGATTATTTTCTAAGAAGACCCCTCACTCACCAACCTAGTTGGTGACATGCTTCATCATTGGGGTCCCACCCGAATAGCCGAATGCTACCCGGGTGTGCTGCGACACCTGATTACAGTGGAGCGGGTTGGTTTGAACAACAGTGATAGTGCAAAGTGAGTGCCAAAAGGTGGTGAATAATTAAAAATTGTCAAAGTTTGACTCCCTACAGGAATTTAATATGGAGTAACTCGACAATATTAAAAACAGTATGAGACCCTAATCAGGCTAAATTGACCTGTAGTGTCTAAGTGAAAAAGGTGATGGTCTACATGTTTCAACCTATAATGAAATTGCAAGGTTTTCGTCAGGACCGGAAGAAAAGCCCGGGTGGTCTACACACTCTAAGGTGTACCCAACCCAGGGCCCATGGATAAAAAGCCACACCAGTATTACTCACTGCATGGCATTCCCTCATCGAGTCATATCTAGGGAGAAATCTGCAAGAGAAAAAATGTCACAAGTACATTTTACGCTTCAATCAAATGTCAATGCATGAACCAAAATGCTCCTCTCACACACGAGGTAACACCAGTGAACGAATGATGCATACTCAAGTGTATCGTGCTGTCTCACAGGCACAACCAACAAATTCATGCGGTGTCACTGTGATGAATAAAATGTGAGTAATAACTGGATCTGACTAGTTCGAAAGGTCGCTGAGATCGGAAGGGGGAACAAACAATAAACAAGCTTATTAGCAGAAAAAAGGTGCTTACAAAATTAAGCATACCGCTGAAACCCTCACACTATCAGTTGTGGGGAAAAAAATTTTGTGCCTAATCGCAAGCGGCGAATGCTTTAATATAAGCAAGCCGAAGTGACTGCAAAACTATATACAAGGGAGGAAAAGGTTCAAATCTTACTAGCGGCTTGAATCGGCCGTGCCCCATGAGAACCGGGGGAAGGCGCTGGCTCTTAGTCAGACACTGAGGAAAATAAAACAGTTATTACAAAGGGGCGCCCCTGCCTGCGAAGGAGGTCATGGAGCAGCGGAGTCCACCCGCAGATTGAGAGATCACTTACTTCATCAAACCATGCCACCTGTGTCTGCACCTACTTGGTAGTCCCTCGCGGATCTCCGAGGTTAACCGGGTAAGTGGCATGGCGGCTTATGAACGTTGGAGTGGTGTTTCCGGGTACGCCCACAACAACGCGCGGCGCGTGGTGACGTCATCCCGCCGTGTTGATGTTAGAACGATGTGGCTGGTAACAGCCGATATGGTTAGAGTGCAGCGGTAAATGGCTACATGGAAGCACAGTACAACAGAGGAAAAGGAAAAGTACTCACAATGGAGCTAGTGTCAATAAATTGAATTAAAGAGCTATTGGAAAAAACGATGCAAAGGAAAGGCAAGTATGAAATGGAGGAATGTACAGAAATGACAGTAAATTGATTTATCTACTCAATACAGAATTCCATGGGATACCATCGTTCAGTCCCTCTTTCTGTGTAGAGAGCCTGTACACCCAACGTTGCTCTTTCACGAATAGACGCTGCTGCGTGCTGTGATCAGGTTTTATTTGCTCAATAATAGTCCATTGCATATCATTGGGAGTATGTCCCACCCTTAAGAAATGCTCAGTCAGTTTTGTAGTGGTTTTTCTACATCTGATAGTACTCCGATGTTCCCACCCAAAAACTAGACAAATTTAATCTCCAATGCGAATTGTCCGTTTTTTTTCGGAAACTTAAGCTGAAAGCTTTTTTTGAGAAACAAGGTAGTAATCCTTCCACTACTGACCAATGTACTACGGGTCTACGTCTAAAATCTTCATTTATCCCACCCCCCCATACTATCCCGGTGGAGGTTTCTGCCTTCGAACAAGCTGTTTTCAACGATGTGGAAAAATTGGTAATCAAACAACCATTTTTTAATATGAGTAAGGCAGAGATCACAGCATTGGAAAGCCTCAAAAACTGTGAGGATATAGTGATTAAACAAGCAGACAAGGGGGGCGGAGTTGTCGTGCAGGACAAAAATGCCTATCAGGCAGAATGTCTTAGACTACTCTCGGACGTGAGTAATTATCTTCCACTAACATCTGACCCCACAATGGACCTTCAGGTAGAAATCAGGTCGATGGTGAAGCTGGCTGAAGCTTATGGTTTCATATCCCAACATGAATCGGAGTATCTCACTAACACCGAAGGGAAGGTCCCATACTTCTATACTCTCCCGAAAATGCACAAGGATAAGTTTCCTCCCCCTGGTAGACCCATTGTCTCAGGAATAGGGTCCCTACTGGAACCCTTGTCTAGGTTCTGTGACTTTTTTCTAAAAACTATGGTCCAGAACACCGAGACCTATCTACAGGATACTAAGAGTCTCATCAATCTACTGAAGGAGCTGACGGTCAATGACTCTACCATCCTAGTCAGCATGGACATAGAAAGCCTTTACACCAGTATCCCTCAAGATGATACCTTGGAAGTATTGAGAATAGCATTAGATGAGACTGAGTGGACTTACACTACACCCAGGAGCTTCATTCTTGATTGTGCTAGATTAGCACTAAAAAGAACTACTTCGAATTTGAGGGTAAATTGTACCTTCAGATTGGAGGAACTTCCATGGGTAGTACCTTTGCTCCGAGTGTAGCTGGACTCTATGTCTTTAACTTTGAGAAGAAATTTATACTTAATGACTCTAATCCCTTCTCGTCATATGTTAAGTTCTGGAGAAGGTACATTGATGACATTCTTGTCATCTGGCAGGGCCCTGATGTTGTTTTGACTGAATTCATCTCATGGGTTAACACATGTGACCATAACTTGAGGTTCACCCACACGAAGGACCCTGACACCTTGGTGTTCCTCGATGTAGTGATCACTAAAGAAAACGGGGGTCTTGAAACCAGAACACACCATAAGCCCACTGCTAAGAATAACCTACTCAGATTTGAAAGTTTCCACCCAAGGCCCCTAAAAGAGAATTTACCATATGGCCAGTACCTTCGAGTTGCGCCGCAACTGTAGTAAGATCAATGATTACCGTACCCAGGCTAGGGACCTGACAACCAAACTCACAGAGAGAGGGTATCCAGAAAAAATCCTCAATAAATGTCAAAAGAGGGCTCGGAATCAACCACGGGATGCCCTACTAGAAAACAAAGACAGACGGGAAGAGGAGATACCCCTAACATGTGTCACTACATACAGTACAGCTTCAAATCTGGTGACCCGTTCCATCAATAAACACTGGGGCATCCTGGGCACGGGGAATCTACATTGGGAAAAACCTCTGTTTTCATTTAAACGTGCAAGAAGCCTGAAAGATTCCTTGGTCAATACACGCCCTAAAAAACAAACCAGTAATAACACACAAACTGTTCTTAATGCCTGGGGCCTTCCTAATATTGTGGGACATTTTCCCTGTGGGAATTGTAGCGTCTGCCATTTGACAAGTCACACCAAAACACTTAACTTAGAACTTGGGAAAGTCTGGACCCAACGAGTCCATACCAATTGCAACAGCCAAAATGTAGTATACCTCATCACATGCCCATGTAATCTTCGGTATGTGGGAATGACGAGTAGGAAAATTAAGCAGAGAATCTGCGAACATCGGAGTACTATCAGATGTAGAAAAACCACTACAAAACTGACTGAGCATTTCTTACGGGTGGGACATACTCCCAATGATATGCAATGGACTATTATTGAGCAAATAAAACCTGATCACAGCACGCAGCAGCGTCTATTCGAGAAAGAGCAACGTTGGGTGTACAGGCTCTCTACACAGAAAGAGGGACTGAACGATGGTATCCCATGGAATTCTGTATTGAGTAGATAAATCAATTTACTGTCATTTCTGTACATTCCTCCATTTCATACTTGCCTTTCCTTTGCATCGTTTTTTCCAATAGCTCTTTAATTCAATTTATTGACACTAGCTCCATTGTGAGTACTTTTCCTTTTCCTCTGTTGTACTGTGCTTCCATGTAGCCATTTACCGCTGCACTCTAACCATATCGGCTGTTACCAGCCACATCGTTCTAACATCAACACGGCGGGATGACGTCACCACGCGCCGCGCGTTGTTGTGGGCGTACCCGGAAACACCACTCCAACGCTCATAAGCCTGGCCATGCCACTTACCCGGTTAACCTCGGAGATCCGCGAGGGACTACCAAGTAGGTGCAGACACAGGTGGCATGGTTTGATGAAGTAAGTGATCTCTCAATCTGCGGGTGGACTCCGCTGCTCCATGACCTCCTTCGCAGGCAGGGGCGCCCCTTTGTAATAACTGTTTTATTTTCCTCAGTGTTTGACTAAGAGCCAGCGCCTTCCCCCGGTTCTCGTGGGGCACGGCCGATTCAAGCCGCTAGTAAGATTTGAACCTTTTCCTCCCTTGTATATAGTTTTGCAGTCACTTCGGCTTGCTTATATTAAAGCATTCGCCGCTTGCGATTAGGCACAAAAAATGTTTTGCCCCACAACTGATAGTGTGAGGGTTTCAGCGGTATGCTTAATTTTGTAAGCACCTTTTTTCTGCTAATAAGCTTGTTTATTGTTTGTTCCCCCTTCCGATCTCAGCGACCTTTCGAACTAGTCAGATCCAGTTATTACTCACATTTTATTCATCACAGTGACACCGCATGAATTTGTTGGTTGTGCCTGTGAGACAGTACGATACACTTGAGTATGCATCATTCGTTCACTGGTGTTACCTCGTGTGTGAGAGGAGCATTTTGGTTCATGCATTGACATTTGATTGAAGCGTAAAATGTACTTGTGACATTTTTCTCTTGCAGATTTCTCCCTAGATATGACTCGATGAGGGAATGCCATGCAGTGAGTAATACTGGTGTGGCTTTTTATCCATGGGCCCTGGGTTGGGTACACCTTAGAGTGTGTAGACCACCCGGGCTTTTCTTCCGGTCCTGACGAAAACCTTGCAATTTCATTATAGGTTGAAACATGTAGACCATCACCTTTTTCACTTTAGACACTACAGGTCAATTTAGCCTGATTAGGGTCTCATACTGTTTTTAATATTGTCGAGTTACTCCATATTAAATTCCTGTAGGGAGTCAAACTTTGACAATTTTTAATTATTCACCACCTTTTGGCACTCACTTTGCACTATCACTGCTGTTCAAACCAACCCGCTCCACTGTAATCAGGTGTCGCAGCACACCCGGGTAGCATTCGGCTATTCGGGTGGGACCCCAATGATGAAGCATGTCACCAACTAGGTTGGTGAGTGAGGGGTCTTCTTAGAAAATAATCTATTTCTTGCTTCCCTTCTGCATCCTCCGTGCTGAATAAGCAGATTTCCCTGTCCTTAAGGGTAGACTCCTCCGTGTTGTTGATTTATCGTTACCTTTTGGGGATTAGGAGTACTCCTTTATATATTTCTAAATATATATATAAAAACCCTACCTCTCTTTTTGTTTCGCTTAATACCACAATACAACATGACAACACAATATAAAAAAACAGAAATAACATGGTAACTTAACAATGCAACACAGTAAAGGTGCATGACAAACTAACCGAAAACACAGCTGAAAACACAGCAATACAGCACCTAATCCAAACAACTCAACAAAGTAACACAACACCACAAACTATCACAACACAACATATCAACAACACAACACCATGCAGCAAGAGCACAAACAACACAGAGAAAACTTCTTCATTACACAATACACCAAAAACAAAATATTACAGAACAACACAAATAACACAGCAATACAACACAAGACACAGTACAATAGTGCAAAATCACAACACAACAACACCAAAACAACAAACTCTACCACTGATCCACGTCCATATTCTTTGACTTTCATGAAGTAAATATTTGTTTTTCTGTATTATATACAGCTTTCTGACATGAAAAATGCAAATTGTGGGGTTTCATATATGAAGAACGGACTGCACTTTTTTTGATACATAGAGTAAGTCCATGGAACACTTGGGAGGTCACAGTGCCCAGTTATTCCTTGGCCTGCAGTCTCCATTAAATACAACTATTATGACGTTTCTCAAGGTCTGTAGAAGAAAACCATCTACCGTAACAACAATCCATGTGCCATATATATGCACACGTACCTTCATACACTCTCCTGGTGATTGTCAGTGGCCACACCTGTTTGGGCCACTACATTGGAGAGGGCTTTTTCCTAACTAGGCCCCTGGAGGGTTAACCTTATGTGGTCTGACTTCCTCACTCCCAGGATCCATCTTGTATCCATGATCCTTGTGAGTTGGAGGGTTTTTTGCTTATTGGAGAGCCCCTCGTTTCCAATATTGATAGAATTACACTAATTTGGTACACTTATGCTTCTGGTTGCTACTAGATTGTGTATTGTGTATAAAGAGTAGTAAGACTTTCCATGGGCAGAGAAGCCGAGTAGTGTCATTTGAGAATGCGTTGATGCGCAGTTAGAAGGACGCGGGAGGGACAAACAGCACTCCCGGGATTCAGAGGTTTATTCTTGCGAAGGGGGCAGGTAATGCTGGTGTGTACAACAGGTGTGCCTCCGATGAGAACCGCCCTTTTCATCTGTGCAGGCATAAGGCGCTGGCATAGAGGCCCCCTTGGAACCGTGTTGAGTTGGACAAGGTGGCACCTAGGCCCTCAGCTGTGAGATGGGTCAAGGTTTCACTGGATATCTCAGTTTGCCGCCCTGTAAACTGGTTTTCTAAAATGGAGATTAGAAAATAGGAATATCCAAACTCAGAATTTTTCATCTCTGGATCATGTATTTTTCTCTCTGGAGAACGGACACCTTGGACTGTTGATGAAGGAGTTTACTTCCAATGGGCGTTGAGTGCTCGGCCTCTGTGGAGGTTTATACTTCCGGGAGGAGTATAGCCCCGCTCTTCCTTGTTAGACTGCCAGACTGGAATATTGACAGTGAAGCTTTGTGTATGCATCTATTGGCTGGTTTAAGCCGCCCTTTCATCTAGGGGAGGCAGAGACACTGGCGCAGAGAGTGCCAGGCCTGTTCAGACCATGGAGCAGATGGTGCGCGCTGGGGTTAGTGCTGTCCCCGTGGGTCCTGGGGGGGCCATCTGTATAATCCAGCGCACAGACTCGCTGCCTGTTAGAAAGACGGCTTAGTCCAAGATTAACGTCACAGATTTTCCGCTCGGCTTGCTCATTTTTGGCTTTATGATCCTATGGACCTCTACAATTGCATTATAGGCCTGATTCATGAGGCATCAGAGAGCTTCGATGGCGAGGCGCATAAAGAGCTAAAATCTCCCAAATTAATACTGTGGTGACTGTCAGCGAGAAATGAATATAAAATCAAATATTATGAAAAATTGGGCTCATCGTAGTAAATTTGCATCTGTCACCTCAGCTACAAACACCCAAACATGTATTTTATTTTCATTTTTTTCCGCAGTTATTCTCCACCCTGTCACTCATTGGTTCTTTTACCACGTAGTGACGTTAACTTCCCTTCGCAGGGCCTTTCCGTTTGCTGTTTTCTTGTTTCTTTCTCTTTTTCAGTCACTCATTTAATGCACACATACACTTTTAATTTTTATAGATGTAAACTATAGTACAGAAAAACCGAAAGCCCAAAAGTAAAGCAATGGCTGAGGGCAGTATAATGGGCCCGGAGGGATAATATAGTGATCTTCACAGGAGACATGAAATTCCCGTCTCCGGGACATAACTGCACAGGAAAAAAAGTATGCCAATCTCAAACAATCATTGGCAAAGCAAATAGGTCTCGCCAATATGAGAGCTATTGCCTTTGCCAATGTCTTTTAGACATGTTGTACAGCAGCGTGGTCATTGTTCAGCATTACTAAAAGTTAAAGTAATGGTATTGAGTAGAGTGGCAAAAAGGAGAGTGGAGAAGAGTGGAATGGAGTGGCATAAGGTAGGATGGCGTCGAGTGGAATGACATACAGTAGAGTGGCATACAGTAGAGTAGTATAGAGTTGAGTGGCATAGGGTAAAGTGGAGTAGTGTGGTGGAGGGTAGAGTGGAGAGGCGTAGAGTAGAGTGGCTTAGAGAATAGTGTAGTAGGGGGGAATAGTGTGGCATAGAATACAGTGGTGTAAAGTAGAGTGGCATAGAGTACAGTTGGGTATAGTGTCATAGAGTGGCATTGTGTGGAGTGACGTAGAGTGGAGTGGCTTAGAGTGTTGCAGAGTGGCCGTAGGGTAGACAGGAATGGCATGGAGTGGAATGGTGTAGAGTGGAGTGGCATAGAGTAGAGTGGTGCAGCCTAGAGTGACATTGTGTGGAGTGGAGCATTGTAGAGTAGAGTGGCAAAGAGTAGAGTGGAGTAGAGTAGAGTGGCATAGAGTAGAGTGGCGTAAAGTAGAATGGCATAGGGTGCCATAGAGCGCCATTGTGTGGAGTGTGGTGGCATAGAGTGGGGTGGTGTAGAGTGGCATAGAGTAAAGTGGTGTAGAATAGAGTGGTGTAGAGTAGCATAGAGTGGGATGGCACAGAGTGGGGTGGAGTGGAGTAGAGTGGCTTAGAGTGGAGTGGAGTGGCGTGGCGTGGAGTGGCAAGGCACAGAGTAGATTGGCTTGGCATAGAATGGAGTGGCAATCAATGGAGTAGCGTAGAATAGAATAGTGTAGAGTGGAGTGGCATAGAGTTGGGTGGCATAGAGTGCCATAGAGTGGCATTGTGTGAAGTGGTGTAGAGTAGAGTAGAGTGGCATAAAGTAGAGTGGCATAGACTAGATTAGATTGGTGAAGAGTAGTGTAGCTTAGAGTGGAGTGGAATGGCGTAGAGTAGTATGGCATAGAGTGGCGTAGAGTGCCTTAGAGTGGAATTGTGTGGAGTGGCGTGGAGTAGAGTAGATTCGAGGGTCATATAGTAGAGTGGCATAGAGAGGAGTAGAGTTGTGTAGAGTGAACTGATGTAGAATAGAGTGGGGAAGAGCAGCGTGGCATAGAGTAGAGTGTCATGCAGTAGAGTGGTGTAAAGAAGAATGTTGTAAAGTAGAGTGTAGTGGCGTAGAGTAGATAAGAGTGCATAGAGTAGAGTGTTGTAGAGTTTAGTGGTGTAAAGAAGAGTGTTGTAGAGTAGAGTGGAGTGGCATAGAATAGAGTGGTGAAAAGTGATGTAGCTTAGAGTGGAGTAGAATGGCGTAGAGTAGAGTAGCATAGAGTGGCGTAGAGTGCCATAAAGTGGAACTGTGTGGAGTGTGGTGGCGTAGAATAGAGTGGCGTGGATTAGAGGAGTCGTGTCGAGTAGAGTGGGATGGAGGGTCATAGCATAGAGAGGAGTGGAGTTATGTAGAATAGAGTGGCGTAGAATAGAGAGGCGTAGAGTACAGTACCGTAGAGTAGAATGGCATAGAGTACAGAGGAATGGAGCAGATTGGTTTGGAGTGGTGTGGCATAGAGTAAAGTAGCGTGGAGTGGCATAGAGTAGAGTATAGTGGCGTAGAGGGGAATATAGAGTGGCATAGAGTAGATTGGAGTAGAGTGGCTTACAGTAGAGGGGCACAATGTAGAGTGGTGTGGAGTGCCGGAAAGTGGCATTATGTAGAGTGGAGTGTCATAGAGTGGTGAATAGTAGAGTGGAGTGGCATAGTGTAGAGTATTGTACAGTGAAGTGAGGAAGGGTAGAGTGGAGTGACATAGAGTAGAGTGGAGTGGCGTAGAGTAGAGTGATGTATAGTAGAGTGGCATAGAGAAGAGTGTGTAGCGTAGAGTGGCATAGAGTAGAGTGAAGTACGTAGAGTAGAGAGTTGCAGAGTTGAGTGGTGTAAAGAAAAGTGTTGTAGAGTAGAGTGGGGTAGAGTACAGTGGAGTAGTGTAGAATAGAGAGGAGTGGTGTGGAGTGGTGTATAGTAGAGTAGAGTGGCGTAGAGTGGAGTGGCATACAGTGAAGTGGTGAAGAGTAAAATCGAGTGTCATAGGGTAGAGTGATGTAGATTGGCATAGAGTGGAGTGGCATATGGTGGAGTGACGTAGATTAGAGTAGAGTGCAGTGGGGTGGTGTAGAGTGGCTTAGAGTGGAGTAGAGGGGCGTAGAGTGTAGGAGCATAGAGTATAGTGGCATAGAGCAGTACAATTGTGGGTGTAAGTAACTAAAGCGTCAATAGAGACGGCAGATAAGGTGAAAGCAACATAAATAAGAAGCTGTATGCCTATGTTAAAAGTAGTAAACCACATTGCACTTCCAGGAATAATACTGAAACACTTAGAAAATTTCTAAAAATAGTGCGTTGCAAAAGGACAGGAAGAACAAAGATGAGGAAGCACACATGTACTTGGTCCATGCTACAGGGAGGAGCAAACACATGAAAGCAAGGGCAGCCTACAGCAGCTAAGCAATCAAAAGATTGCAAGTGAGACTGAGAACTAAAGCAACTAATGATATGCACTGGGCGGGTCGTAAGCTCACTGAATTGTAAAGTGTGTGTAGGCGAGACCTACAAATCTCAGATTGAAAGGCCTTGTAGCTTTGGATCACCTCCAGCGTTTGAAGTCCTCAGTTTTAATGTCAGTGAGCCCTGGCATCTTTCTCTAGAGTGTGAAGCCCACTGCACTAAAAGAGTGGCACGGCTGTGCCTCAAGCTCTCTAACAGGAAATGCCCACAATCTCGAAGCAGAATCTTACTGCTAATACATTGTAGTAAAGCCTTGAAAGAGATTTGTTAAATATTTTAGTGACGTGGAGTACCTGTTGAATTCCTCATAAATAACAGCAAATATTCATCAGATTAGCTTTGAGAATCGATTTACTGAAATTACAGATAGCTATAAAGAGGTTTAATAAGCTTTATGTACACATTCATCTCTGAGTAGCTGAGCCTGCTCAAATATGTAGTACAGAAAATTGTCAGTAACTCTCATTAAATGTCTCATACTCTTTCCAGGGCATTCTCTGTTAACTCACTTCAGTTTCACCTAAAGTTGTGTACCAGTGCTCCTCTTGGTTCACCGTAGTTTTTCTAGGGCTTCGAGTAACCATGTTGCCGCTTCTGAGCATTTCACTATTTTCCAATTAATATTTCTGGTGTCGGATCTTTTAGTACATAAAATTATATTTCAGCATTGCTGCGGTGTATGGATAACCCTCATTCATTCTTAGGGCTTGAAAATTTATAAAAGTACACTGACCTTTCTAACTCGTTTGCAGAGACATCCTTTTGCCGTGTCTCGTTAAACAGAGATATCAAATTCAAGGCCCTCAAGCTGTCCTACATATCAATCTATGAAGACTCGCCCTTCTCTCCTCTGAAACTATGTCATCCAATAGACCACAAACCGTCCTACATCCCTACATCTTGCCCCAGTGATATTCAAGAAAAACGGCTGATAAGTCGCATGCTACAGACCCAGCCAACATTTCTTTGACATCTTTTCCCAAGGCGTGCAAATCCATCAGTCTCTCCCTCAAGTTCTCAAACAACTCAAATGTTGCCTTCTCCACCAAGACTTCAAAAAACATCAGAGCCCTGGCCAGGGTCTGTCAAGAACAGGCACGCTGCAGCCCTCCTGCACCAATTTCACCCTAAAGGCATCCCAAGTACCAGAGTACCAGGCACAACACCTTAAAACTCCCCATGGTATATAGCATTATATTTTGTTATGTTTCATTACATGTTGATACATTAAATCACATTGCATTACATTACTGTAGCAGCCAGAGATTGGATATCTTCCACTGGGCGGCATGAGAAGGATGCACAGGGGTTGGCACAGATTGTTGCACTTTTTCCCTGGGCTTACAAAGGAAGTGGCTCTTAATGTACTGAAAATGCAAAGGATTGCTTCTTGATTTTTTCTGTGTGACGTATTATGGGGTGACTATATATGGGTAATTGTGAATGGAGATGTTATTCACCAAAGGGATTCTGAATTACATCAAATAAACAACAAGAGCAATTCATAAATTGTCTATAACCTGACTCTTATTCTCCCTCTCTCTTCTGCTATGTCTTCCTCTCTCTCCTCTTAGTCCTGATTTCTTAGCGTCTGATAAGTTCTAAACCAGCACTTAGTAAGTGCTTCTAGAAATTAGAAGTGCCTGAGACCAACATTAATGTGGCAACGCAAGGACCTATGTCTAATAGATACATCAGTACACAAGTTGTGGATCAGCTCACAATACTCAATGACTGAGGGTTGACAAAGGAAGCCCCTTTCAGGGTGTCTTTAATACTGGAGAGGCACATGCCCAGGGGGATGGTATAGCTGACAGGCATACTTTACAGAACACTTCTCTGATACATGTAAATATTTGCCCACTCTAAACAGTCTCTCATTTATGAAAGTCCGTAATAAAAAATATGTCCATTAAAACGTCTCAATACATAGTCCAGAATTTGCACACAAGGTTTATGTATATAAACTTCTACCACCCTGAGACATCGACACCATATGGAAAATACACAAAAAAAAAAAAAAAATCATATTGTTTCTTTTGTGATGTTCTTTGTGGGATTACTCAGGAGGATGAGTCTCAAATGTATAAAAATTCAACAAACAATATTTGAACAATTGATTACTATTATAGACTACAAATTCGAGTGTTCAGCAACTAAATGCATGCCACGCCAAGAAGTTAAACAATGCATTTACCTTTCACACAATACGTCTTTGTCTTCACTTTGTCACTACCAAACACGCGTTAAAAATAAACCTTTTTCTTAGGGTTTTGAAGGAAACGGGGCCCTGAACTCTTTCCTAGTATTTCATCTGTTTCAGTACCCAGCGTTTTGCAAACAATTATCAATTAATTCACCATTAATCATTTTACAAGAAACGTGAATAGTTTTGAGCCTCATTGAGCCCCCATGGATATACCTTGTCACAAAAGTACCAATCTTGATTAGCCACACCGCGTGGAGCATTGGCTCACAACTAGAGCTCAACAATGCTTGATTGTCTTGAAAAGCCTGTGAAGCGATTTTTCGCTGTTTCTAAAATTTGCATAGGATAACATCGTAAATATAATGTCAGCAGTATTTCTTCTCTCAGTTTATATGCTGCCTCATCAGAGGTAAATCTGTATCCTCTCAAAAGTTGGCTCGATAACACGTTCTCGAACTCTTCTGATGGAAATCGATTGCCAAAGATAGATTATTCTGACCTGTCAGTTTGAAACACATCATCTTGTAGTTTCACTTTTGACTTGACTTTTGAGTCAAGCAATTTAACTCCCAAATTAGAGGTTTAGAAGCCACCTAGTGATATGTCACCGTTCCATTTAATGAATCCTTAATGGAATGGTGACATATTATTAGGTAGCCTTTAAATGTCACCAGCTCTCCAGTTGTATCAGTCCATGTCCCAAAAACATTGTCAATAAATTGCATAAAACATGGAGTTTCGATTTACGTCTCTCATACTGTAACACATTTCCCTGTTCAAATACACTTATAAACAAATTAGCCTAGCTCAGGCCATATTGCTACTCATTGATGTGCGAGGCAGAAAATGTATTGAAATCGAAAATAACTACGAAATGGAATCAGATACCCTGTTTTAATAGACATATTGATTTTCTTTCATCAGTCCTGTGCAATAGCAACATTTCCAGTATAGATTTCAAACTCTCCTTTAGTACGATATTGACATACACGTTGGTAAAGCCACATGTAAAAAAAAACGCTTCACTGGTGAACTTCATACCCTTCTCGTGTAATCTAAGAGAAAACCTGTGGTGTCATTCAGAAAAATTTGCACTTGTGTGGGTGATAATTAACAAATACAATGAAATTGTGCTTAATTTGTAAAAAATAATGTGCCGGGACCCTCATTAGGAGGCCACTGCAGCTTGCACCACCCATTGCCCCTGCCAATGACCGTACCAACACAACTACTAACCATCACACTCATACAAGTGTGACAATTCAGACTATTCAAGGCCCAAAACTGGGAAAGGTCCTTTAGGACGAAGCTGAAATCACACTGTGCCTTCAAAGTGCCGGCAATATAACGAACGCGTCTTTAGCACGCATTCCTTCAGCACGCAAGTCGTTACAATGACTTGCTTTAAGCAGGCGCATTGCGCAGACTGGAGTTGGAATAGTAAATTAAACTATTCCAAAATCCAGCGCCCCCATAAGGCAAGTCATTATAACGACTTGCATGCTGAACGAATGCATGCTAAAGACGCGTTCGTTCTAATGACGGCGTTCCGAAGGCATGTGTGCTAAACGCATGCCGAATACCGTCATACATTCCCCAAAGCTATAAGAATGGTTTGGGCGACAGGCATTAGTCATATTAATGTATGTTGAATTAATAAACAACTGCTGCTGTGCTTATCACTAAATTAGATAGACAAACGCCACCATGTGGCAGACTGTCATAAGTGGCGGTGTTGACAATTAAGTTCCGGTGCCGAGCACCGGAAACCACCAACTCAAATGAAGCACTGCTGTGAAAGGTACCAATATAGTGTCATTTCCAGAAACTATGGGCCTTAAAGGTGGTATGTACATATATCATTGTATACTTTCAGCAAACTGGCAGAAGAGGAGTTATCAGATGAGAAGTTGAAAATTATTGTTTTGTTGCGTCCGTCCTGTTGTTTAAAACAGCTTTCCAAAGGAGATCCTTTACGTATTTTTAAATTTCAAATCACAGACCTCTCTCCAAGCTAAATAACCTCCATTATACAACCTTTGTCTGCCAATGCCTCCTCTCTCACTGACTGTGCTCCTGCCCCTTGTGATTCTTGTGTGAACGTGTTCAGTTGCACTTGCTGAGACTGCGATGGTTTCTTTAGACATATGTGGTGTGTAACAGCATGGTGAGAGGGGCAACAACATGCTCCATACTACAAATGTTTACGGTTTAGACACAACGCATTGTGTGAATCCAGACCTCAGTACCTTTTGGCTTTCATAGTCCTCCCAAGGACAGCTTAAACCTAGATGATAAGAGCTGGTTGTACCTCAAAGGAGTGCCTCGAAGGTGCCTGTATGACTGCATGTGCCTGTTTTTACTGAAGCTGTTTATGTAGGCTGGGCCTATTCGGTGCTGCTGGAGATTCGCTATAGTTGTGCATTAGAATGTGTTTGGTTTCTGGTGCTTGAGATTCACCAGTGCTGTGCACCAGGATTGACCTCTTCTTTGGTGCAATCACCAGAGCTGAGCGTCATGACATGCCTGCCACGTTTGTGGTGAACTTTCATCAAGGCACTACTCCAGGATGTGCTTGCTCTAAAATACTAGAGTTTCACGAGAGCAGCGCACAAGAGAGTGCCTGCCCTTGGGTGTAGAAGCCCTGCACCAGGTACAGGAGTTTGACCAATGCTGTGCACCAGAATTAGCTGTTCTCTGGTGCCAGAGCTCCAGAAGTATCACCGGGCTGTGCATGACCACATGCACTAAAGCTCTGAGTTGTGCACCAGGGTATCTGTGTATTTCAGAGTTTCGCCTGAGCATTGCCTCAGAGTTTGCGTGTTCTCAGGTACACCAGCACCTGGGGACACCAGAGGGTGTGCAAATCCTAAGGTGCTAGAGTTTTGGATCTGTACTCCAGGCTGTGCATGTTCTCATGTTTAGAGCTTTACCAGAACAATGCCTCGGGGTCTAGAAGCCCTTATGTGCCAGAGCACCAGGGCTGGGGACCAAAGTGTGCATATCCTCGGGTGTCAGAGCTATAGAGGTGTGCAACGTGGAGAACATGCCCGCTGGTGCCAGAGCTTCACAAGAGCAATGCCTTAGGGTCTAGAAGCCCTTCTGTGCCAGAGAACCAGGGCTGGGGACCAAGGTGTGCATATCCTCGGATTCCAGAGCTATAGAGGTGTGCAACTTGGAGAACACGCCGCTGCGGCCAGAGCTTCACCAGAGAAATGCCTCGGGGTCTAGAAGCCCTTATGTGCCAGAGCACCAGGGCTGGGGACCAAGGTGTGCATATCCTCGGGTGCCAGAGCTACAGAGGTGTGCAACGTGGAGAACATGGCTCCAGAGCTCCATCAGAGCCATGCCCCAGGGTCTGCATGTCCTCAGGTGCTGCTGAAGCTCAAATGATTTGCATATTTCCGTTTAAATTACGAGAAATATCACTAAAGGAAACAGACCGATCTTCTTGAGCTTGAAATATCTTTTTGTGGTTTTAACAGTTTTAAATCTTCAGTTAAGTGGTCGTGGGCCCAGCCCTGATTTTAGGGCCCTCCAGACCGCAGAGCTGACCTCAGAAGTAGAACTTGACAGCTGCGCTGGCACTTACACTTTTAATTCAAGCATCTGACACTCGATTTATTAGTTGATGTTTGCCTTTTCTACCTCACAGTGGTTGAAATTCTGTAAAACTATATCCCCAAGTCGAATACAAATAGTAATGTCCTTGGACACACATCCATACACGCAGTGCTCAGGAGTAAACCATCAATAAACAATACATTTATTCTGTTCTGATCTCGCGCTCCACTACCCAGTCTGACCCACCGAAAACAAAACCAAATAGACCACTTTGATTCAAGTTGAAGAGTACCCCTGGATCACAAAGCACGACCAGAGATCAAAACCCCTACAAATTCATACAAATGGTTGTTAGCACTATACAAATGCACAGAACTAATGACATTGACACATTACACACTGAGCCATGTACAAACACACGTTTGGTGTATTTTACCAACAGGGAATTGTGGAAATGCACATTGCAATTGTACTTCTTAGGACACAAAATAATTCTATCTTTCTATCTATCTGTCTATATGACATGTTTGGCTGCTTCTATTGCACAAAATGCAGAATTTCATAGTGAATCGTGAAATATAGGAAATATTTCACGGGTGCCTCCGGAATCATCTTAATGGCAGCTCCAAACTACTCTACAGAGCTTTACCACTGTCAGGGCTACTATGCAAACTGGAGGACCAAGTTATGCAGGAAGGTTTACTAAATTATATGCAAAAAATGCAAATGATGCATCACATTCTCTCACACTATTTTCACCCATTCCAGCTAGAAACAACTTTTGCAAAATCTGCAAAGTTTGCAAAGTATGTTGCAAATATATCAATGTTGCAATTCAGGAGGCAAAAGTAGTGAGTAATAATAATACTAATACTAAAGCGCATGGCTACTCGTGGCGGAGTGTCCCAGCACTAGGGTGCTACACACAGTAACAGGGGATAGCCTAGGCCTAGACTGAGAGAGAGGTTCACTCTGAGCAAAAAAGCCAGGCCTTCAACTTCTTCCTGAAGTGAGGTTCCGAAGGGGCTTCCCGAATTCCCACAGGAAGAGTATTCCAGAGCTAAGGAGCTAGAAAGCCAAATGATCTGCCTCCTGCTCTGGCCCTTTTGAAGTTAGGGACAGGGGCCTGTTTAGCTACTGCTGATCTCAGATTTCTAGTGGGCGCATAGGGTTTCGCCATCCGCTGAAGATAGTGCGCCCCTGGGAGGGGAGAGCCTTAAAACAGTAGCAAAGTGCTTATTGGTAGCCAATGTAGTTTGAGCAGCGCAGGTCTCATAGAGGCCCACCTAGGGAGTTTTCAGCAGAACTCGAGCTGCTGAGTTCTGGACCCGTTGAGGTCTGTTTAAGCGGGCCTGGGACATCCCCAGATATAAGATGTTACACTAGTCGAGCATGGATATCACCAGTCATCCCAGTTTTCTGGGCATCCTCTGGTAGAAAGTGGAGAACTTTTCTCAGTGACCTCAATATTCCAAAGCACTTCCCAGCGATGGCAGTGATTTAAGCATCAAAAGTTAGTTTAGCATCAACCCAGATGCCTAGGTTTTTTACCTTGGCCTTGGTAATGGGTGGAGGGCCTAGGTCATCGGGCCACCAGGCGTTGGACCAGATATCAATATGCTTGCCTAGGACCACTACCTCCGTCTTCCCCCCAACTGAGTTTCAAACAGTTTAGGTCCATCCATGTTGCTACTTCTAGTAAACATTCACGGAGGGAGGAGGCCACGGAGTCGCTGTTCTGTGACAGGGTGATGACGATTTGTGTGTTTGCATAGGAAATAATAGAGAACCCATGCCACTCAACAACCCCCACCAAAGGGCGGACATAGACATTAAAGAGTTTCGGGCTAAGTGAGGAGCCCATGGAACTTCCCGCTGCAGGGGGCGCACCGTGGACTTGAAAGGTTTCTGAAATACCTGAAAGGTGCTTCCTGAGATGAAAGAAGACAGCCAGCACAGCGCATTGCCACCAATTCCACAATTCCAAAGCCTCTTTGGCAGGATATTATGTGACACCGCAAGTCTATAATTATGTGGTAAATGTTGCAGCCACAAAATCACATAAATCATCTGACCCTCACCATTGTCAATTGTTTTAGTAACAATTTATTCATTAAAGGTAAACCTAAACATTTTAATTCCTATCAGTGGCCATTGGTAACTGCACTTTGAAGAAAACTATATACAAATGTTATATAAAAAAATGCATAATGGATAGCGTTTGCGTTATATGTTGCTATATTGCCATATCAGGATTCTGGAGGCATTTATTCACCACTCGGACTTCCGTTTCATGGTTTATGATGTCACCATAACTTCTTAATGGCAATATTGGGCCATACTATCCTGGTGCTGTAATATTTTCTTGAAGGAGTAAGGATCAAAATGACTCGCTGCATTTGTACGTTTGTCTTATGGTGCGCATGTTTTACTTTTTGCCAGGGTAGCATGTGGTTCTCAGTAGGGCTGTGTGTAAAACCATCTCTGGCAGCTGTGCTTAGCTATCTCTAGCTGTTCTGAGAGACCATCTCTGGCTTCTCTATGATACCATCTACAGGCCCTAAATGCCATGTAAAACAATTTCAAGCTACTTATTATGGCCATCTCTGGCCACTCTGTGAAATCATCTCAGCCTGCTTTCTGGGCCACCTCTAGTTGTGTAAAACTATTTCTGGGGCTAGACAAGGCTATTTTCTGTTGTGCGTGAGGCTATCCAAGGCAAAAGGAGAGGAGAGAAAGGTGTGTGGCCAGACATGTCACACTGAAGAATCTGACGACTACATGTGCGCAGGAGAAATGATCAAGGGTGACAAGACCGAAGACTTGTGCCACGACATGGGAGTGCACCTACCAACACAAGCAAGCCACCGATTTGGAGCGACGCCACCAGCGACAGCCCAGGGGGACAACCGAAAATAAGTTGCATGTATGCGCGAACCGCGTATCTGCCCCAAGCATCCAGTGTGACCATCTGTCCACAGTTACCGGCTACCGGCTGCTTGAGGAATGATAGCATCACTGCTAGAAACTGTACATGCCGGAGAAGAACAACACCAGCGACACTAAGTTGCAGAGCTATAAAGACCCTCCAGACACACTACCCCCTGCCACTCCTTGTCACCTGTCATACAGGTTGTCTAATAGCAACAACACCATCATGCCATGTGCATCACACTAACTACCAAAAGAGCATCTCACCACCAGAGTGGGGCTTTACACCTGCGAACCACCAAGAGACCAAGGAAGCACTCCTGGCACCGTGAGAGACCAATTGTCCAGAGACTATCTGCTGACCACACCCGCACCTGGGACCCTTTTGGCGAGCACACCAACCATGTATCATCTACCCTTGACGTTGCACGAATGACTCGGATGTGGCTCTGCTGGCGGTCTTGCAGCAGCCCTCGCGCGGCCTACTGCAGCCCAGCACAGTCCACGCGGTCATGTGGCGACCTATTTAAAAGGGCCTCTAGGGAATCCCACACAAGAGATGGGCCTTAAGCTGCTCTACCACCGGAGATTCAGAGGAAGACGTCTAAACATGGTCAATGCAATCCCAGTCCTTGCAAGGTTGTCCTTCACAGAGTCAAGACACCCCAAAGAATGCTCTGCAGCAAACTCCAACGATGCTCCTGATGCACCCCAGTTTGAAATGTTGATATAAACCACACCACAGTGAAAGCAGGCAGGACCCACCAACATTGTATGGGAGAACTTCATCCCAACCGACAGGCCATCAAAGAATCCGGACTCAATCCACACCCTTGTTCATGCCCAGAATCATCTGGTTAAATTGTGGATGCCAGCCACACCTGTCAACTTGTCCATGGCTGTCCTGCTCATTGACTCTAGAGACTGAGAGACTCAGTGGTGTCTAGTTTGTTTTGTTTATTCCCACAAGGTGGACTCGCAGTCCTTTCGTTTGGATTTCAGGAGGTATGTAGTGTCATCCCGGACACTTAGCTGTTTCCAGCCACTCCCTGAGGGCTGGTTTTACACCCACTCTACACCCATCCAACACAGGCATCACAAGTGACATGACTTCTGCTAATAAAAAGGGCCAGGCACACGTGCCCTAGGCCAGTTGTAGTACACATATCTACTGTGTCTGTGTCGTCCTTTACTCAACATGCAAGCCTGGGGCCCAGAAAGCCACAGCCATCACTGGCTGCTTTATGATGCGTCCCTTGCCTTTTGCTGTTGCATAAAGCCATCTCTTATTCCTAAGTTTTGCCATCTCTGTCTGCTCTCTGAGGCCATCTCTGGTTGTTGTGTGAGGATCTAGTTGCCTTGTTAGGCCATCGGCCTGCTGTGTCATCCCGTCTTTGGCTGCTGTGCTGAACGTTCTCTGCTGTCTGTGTGGTTCTCAGTGAATTGTGTGCCAGGGAGGGGCTTACTGACCTCTTCTGGGTCGAGCAGCACAGTATCCAGCAGGTGGTGGTGGTTGGTAACCCCCATGGCTAGTTCTCCTCTGTTTCTGTCTAAGATCCAGAGAGGCTTGGCGAGGCCTCCCCACCACCGCTGCCCGTGCAGCAGACACCCATGAATTGTTAAACATGTGCTGGAAGGGTTTATTCACCTTGTAATCTCCCCCCGCCTAAGTTAGAAGGTTATTGAAACAAGCATTGGCATAGCCAATAGTTCTCGCCTTTGGGACCTTATAAGTTTTTAGCCAGAGATATTTACTTTGCCTATGTTTTTAAGTTGTGCTGTGCAGAAGTGTGTAGTACGGTGAAAATTTATAATAAAGAAGTGTTAGAAGTATTTTTGTTACTGTATATATGACTATGAAAGCATTATATAGAATGTAATGATTATATTTAAAAAAGCTGGGAATGTGTATTTGCTTGTTGTAATGGTTGTTTGTTATTGGTTGTTTTGTTATTGGGGGGGAGTTAGTTAGTGAGAGAGATAGAGTTAGTGATTCAGATAGTTAGTTATTGAGAGAGAGAGTTGGAAAGTTATTTAGTGAGAAAGAGAGAGTTAGTTAGTGAGAGAGAGATAGTGAGATAGCGAGAGAGTTAGTTAGTGTGAGAGAGAGAGTGAGAGAGTTAATTAGAGTGTTAGTGAGAGAAGTAGTTAGTTAATGAGAGAGTTAGCTAATTAGTGAAAGATGAGTTAGTGATGTAGTTAGTGAGTGAGTGAGCTAGTGAGTTTGTGTGCGAGAGAGTTAGTGAGAGAGTGAGAGAGTTAATTAGTGAGGTATTGAAAGAGTTTGAGTTATTTAGTTTGTTAGTGTGAGTTAGGTAGTAAGTTAGTGTTAGTGTGAGAGGTAGTTAGTAAGATAGAGTTTGAGGGAGGGTGTTAGTTAGGTAGGGATAGTGAGAGTGAGTGTTTTTGTTAGTGCGAGAATTAGTTAGTGAGATATAGTGAGAGAGAGAGTTAGTTAGTGAGAGAGAGAGAGTTAGAGAGGTAGTTAGGTAGTGTCTGAGTTAGTTTGTTAGTGAGAGTGAGATAGTTACTGAGTTAGTGAGAGTATGATAAAGTGAGCATAGTAATTTTAGTGATGTTTAATATGTTGGTTATTGGTGTAGCTATTACTGGTGCAGCATTGCAGTGGCATTGTAGCGTAAGGGTTTGAGGGCTAATTTTTGTCTAGATTTTAGCTTCATTGTGCTAGATTAATCCACTATAAAAACCTAAAAGGAGTCCAAACTAACGTGCCAATAATGTTTATAGTAGATAAACATAAAGAGAATGCTAAGCGTCCCAGCAGACACCAGCCTAATTTAAGCTCCTTGCAGGTGCTAATATTACGGTTCTGATGTAAGTAAAAATGAACTGTTTTCACCAGCACATTGCAAAAGAAGTTGAAAACTGTTTTACAAATGGTGTTACGGGGAGTGACCAATATTTAACACCGGCTTAATGTTAGCCTCCTGCACATCATTACATTACGCGCATGGTTTGATCTATACAGAATAGTTTAGCGTAGTACACCCTGAAACATATAGAAAATATTTGCAAATATGTTTTTGGGGTAAAGTGTGCAATGTTTTTTTTGTATTGTAGATGTTATTTAATTTTTTAGGGTGTTATGTACATTTGTGTATGCCCGCTGTAGTTGAGGTGAGACGTGGAATAAAGGAGAACTTGATTTTTTTTGTTCATTTAAAAAAAAAAAAAAAAAGCAGTTTAAGGGCAAATAGGGGTTTTAAGAGAGAGAAAAGGTACAGGAAAGTGGAGGATGTTCGAGAAAGTACTTTACGTTGTGTGTGGAGATATGGCCATATTGGAAGGAAGCGGGTTTTTGAACAAACCACGGACGGGAGAGGAGGATGGTAGAGAAAGTGTCGTAGGAGATGTGCTGTGTCTGCTGCTGTTGATGTGGCGAGAAAGTGTCGTAGGAGATGTGCTGTGTCTGCTGCTGTTGATGTGGCGTCGCTGGTCTGGTTCCTGTAAAGCTTTGTCACAACAACTTGTTAATGGGAGCGCCTGAGGGCTTCATTACATTTGTGTAAAACTTTGGCTTAAGGTGAACCGAAGGTTATTGCAAGTGGAGGAAGTGTGCTGTGTATGCCTCAAAAACTGTAAACCAGCGGGGTCGCAAAAGGCAAAACTAAAGGCAGGATGCTTAGTATATTAACACACTAAACATCCAGTGGCAAAAAAGTGGAAAAGCAGTACTTCTCAAGCTGTAGCCACGCCACTCTGTACAATCAAAAAAAATGGTAACAAAACGTCTCATACAAACGTAATCTCAGTTTGGAGAACTCAGACGTTGTTGCTTCCAAGGTCGATGAACTGAGCTGAGTTTAAATTGCGCTTGTTCAAAAGTAGCACCTACCACGAGACGCCCTCCAGCAGGCAGGCTTTACTATATGATGTGACATAAGCATAAAGTGTTACATCGTGTTTTTGGTTTTCTAGTTCCTTTAAGGTGGCAAATGAGCGTCCCGGTAGACAACGGAGTCATTTAAAAAGACTGCAGGCGATGACATAATGGCTTTGTTGGGCACTAATGTTTTTTAATTATGTTTTTTTGTTTGCAGGAGAAACGTAACAGGTAAAGCAGCTGACTTTAGAATTGGTGAACTAAGTTTGTTTAAAGAGTGATTAACCGTCCTGTGCTTTGAGCAGAGAAGCAAAACAGCAACAGTGAAGTCATCCACTCGCTGGTTAAGAAGAACTGGGGCTGCAGAGGGACATTAATAGTGGGAAATGTGCATTGTAACGTGGCGATGTGTGGACTTTGGAACAAGACACTCGCTACAAGAGGGGGGCGTGCACTATAAATCTGTTGGATACAAGGGCCACTATTGTTGTCAGCTTGCAAAGTGTTTTTCACAACAGAGACCAAGAAGCAGAAAATGCATGAATGTCACAGAGTCAGCATGAAGGGCACAAATCCTGTTGGACTTCATGGTCACCATAGTTGCAACTCCCATATCCACTACAACTTGACGGTAGTACCTCCAATTTAAACATTCTGGCACCTCCCACTTGCTCGAACTGAGATGCATGGCTATGAACTGTGTGTGCGCGCGTGAGAGATTCAGTGACATGCGCATGTCAGCAGAAGCTAACGTTTGTGTGTATACAGCAGAGTGTGATAGTGTGTGTGAGAAGTGAATGATGAGGGCATTGTTAGCCGAGTAATAGTTTTTCTTAATGCAGCACGTCTTTTAATACGGCAAGGAAACAGGCGTTTCACGTCATGTGCAATAAACGCCACCGGGTGGCTCTAGGAGATAACATTTGTAACTATCACCGAAAAAGTTGCACTGATTACAAGTGGGCAGCATGTTCTATGGAAAAGAAAAGCCAATTAATTTTGTGCTGTGAACGTACCAACGCGTTTCTGAAAATGTGGTTTTTCGGTTCTTCTCACAAGAAATAGGATATCTATGGATGCATGCTTGCGGGCAAGAAACCGTGGTGATTTACTTTTTACACATTTACTCTCACACAGTGACAAACCCCACTTCTGACGATCTAGCTAGGAGCCCGAGGATTACGATTAGAGCATGTTTTGGATTAACACACCCAGAACAACGGGCAGAGAAGCACACGCTCAGAAAGAGCACCCTGGCTGGGGCCAAAAGTGCTAGATGGCAATAAGAAAACAAGAAACGCGCTCTCTGGTGAGGGAGGGGGAGGAGGGGTGAGGGAGGGGGAGGAAAGGCAGATGGCGCCAGCGATGCGAGGAATGGATGGCGCGCGTGCACGCCATCGTGAACGCAAGCTGGTCGCCAGCCGAAAGCCAGTGGGTTTGCACTTCCAAAACCCGCTTACTAAAACTCTCGGCCAGACCAGCGCAAGCGCTGGTGCAGGCCGAGACCTAAAAAGTGGTAATTAGGCCCCGGCTCGGAGTGCGGTATTAGTGTCTGCTGCCAAAGTTCAACACCCCGAAATGAAATTTAAACCAATTAATCTGTCAGAACTGTGAGCCTGCGCGTCTTCCCAGCTGACTCCGTGTCTCTGGCCTTTGGTCTATCCTCCTGCTGAAGCCGCTGCCAGGGCCCGTCGCATCGGGTGATATTTACATGGCCCTTGTGAAGCCATCAGAGCCTGCAGAGGGGGGCGAAACAGGCAGGGCAGGGCCTGGTTTAGGAAACCGCCTGCGCATAATCTTGCAGACTACCATGTGTGCCTCCTCGTACCTTTGGGAGCAGGGCTCGCCTTTGTGGAGAGATCATTATGACAACAAAGAAGAGCAACTTAGTGCTTCCTGCTCCCACTTTGCAATGCGATCATCATTACGCTCATCCTACTCGTTGTTTTTTTTTGTGTGCAGTTTTATATAGCGCTAACTCGACCCGAAGGTATCAGAGCACTTTACATGAGCACCAGTTGCTTTACAGACGGACATATTTATTTTGTTAGGCACGGGGAGATTAAGTGATTTGCCCAGAATCACATGATGTTGAGCTTCCCGCCAGACTCAAACCGGGTTCCCCAGCTTCGAGGTCGGCGCTCTAGCCATTAGGCCACATCCTCTCCTTGAAACGTAAGAGACTGAAAGCTTTACACTATCTTGGCTTTTGTGGCCTAATGTGTGTATTTCCCTCCCTCGATGACCTGCTCACTGTATGGAGACCTGATATTTTCCTTTGGGTGCGCGGTGTGCCACAAGCAGAACAAAAGACCAGGAAGCCAGGACAAGGGACTCTGCCAAGGCTGCCCCTCTGATGAGGGCCTTAGCCTTCTCAAACCCTGAGACGAGAATAAAGACAGGAAATAAATTAAACAAGCACTGGCAAAACCATTGGGTCTGTCTTTAATCCTCCCCATCTCCATCAGAAGTCTCCCTTCTTTGACATCCTTCAGGAAAGCCTTTAAGACCTGACTATTTAACGAATAGTGCTCTAGTTTGCTTCAGGACTGTTAGCGCCAAGACACCGCTTGGTATTGGTGCGCTTTATAAATTTTAATAACATAGCATATAACATTAATGTGCAAAAGGATGTAAACAGCCTTCCTCTGTTGGCATATTAAAGCCAGATCTGTTGGGTTTGTTAGTGCTTGTTTATCAGTGCATATCAATGTATACGGTGTGCTCATGCAGGTGCAAGTCCTGACCAAAACACTAAAAAAGCCTGCTGCAGTGAAAAATGCAAACAAAATTGGGATCTGATAGAGATTTCTAGCAGCAGATTCCTTGCCTTAGAATACTCCCCAGGTATCAGGCTGGATCCAGAAATTTTCGAGCAGTACCTCCGCACACAGGTGGCGTAGTTTGGCTCCTCATCAGCGTCATCCGTGCCCAATGTGACATGCGCAGTGACTATATAGGTGCCACCACAGCACACTGACATCAGTTCTTTTCTTTCCACGCCAGCCAGTGCAGATCTAGAAGAGCTACCCCCAGTCACTTTTTGACTGAGTTTTTTCAATGTTTTGCCAAAGCAATTTTTGAGAATACTTTCTCTGCGTATGCTTAGGGATGTCCCAAAAGAAACCAACAGGTTTTAAACACTGTGGTGCTGTCACAGGCAGATGTCTGTGACACACCCACACTTTGTTTGTTTGTAGTGCTTGGAGCGGGACTATGAACTCCAAGGTCCCAAGGACTGCCATATCATGCTTCCAAAGGCGCTGAGAGAACGTTTCCTCAAGCTTCTCACCGTCCGATGTCGGGTGACACTGCGATGCGCTCGATCCCAGTCTTGCTGACGGTCCAAATTGTCGGGTAAGTCCCACAAGGATAGGTACCATGCCCTCCACACCGAAGCCAGTGCCTTTTACTTTTGATAGGCCTGGAGAGAGAGACTAATGGGAGGGGTTTGAGGACCCTTATTAATTCCATCACACCTCTGATGAACCAGAGGGCAACTGTTATGAGGAACATCTGGATGCCAATGGGTTAGACACCTCACCCGACACTGTCTTGGTCTCTCCTTCTATCATTGCTATGTAGGAGGGATCCTTCTTTGCAATGGTGGTGCAGAGGGCGGCTGAGGTCCTGGACCTTCAGCTGCCCTCGTGACAATCAAGATGAATGTCTTGACGGAGGTGCTTCATAGGTAGATACCCCTTCCGAACCTCTCCTCCCATTCAATGAAGCCTTCACTGATGTCCTGCTTGGGGCCTCGTCCAAGCCCTGCACAGGGGCTCCTGTGCATAGGACAATTGCCTGCTGCCATCGCCCCACTCCTGGGGACCACAGTTTCCTTACCCAGCACTCCACCCCAGAGAGCTTGGTGGTCCAAGCCTCCAACTCCAGCATCAACCCCAACATGGTCCCTGCCATTCCATCTG
The DNA here is from genome assembly GCA_963921515.1 of Calotriton arnoldi. Taxonomy (NCBI): domain Eukaryota; kingdom Metazoa; phylum Chordata; class Amphibia; order Caudata; family Salamandridae; genus Calotriton; species Calotriton arnoldi. The sequence continues at coordinate 1,704,316 of CAWUFW010002105.1, forward strand.
ACAGGGAATCCAAAAGGCTGGATGCCTTATGCAGAAGGATTGTCTCTTCTGTCAGCCTAGCACAGTGGTCAGTGGACACTACATGCCTTTTAGGCCGATACAGACATACTGTGTTCAGTTGCACAAGTTCTGTCTATGGTCTTGGAGAAGGCCCAAGCCATACTCATGCAAGCCATATCAGACAGGCAAGATGCAGCTAAGTTCACCATCAAATGTGGGCTGGACATGACCGACTCGCTGGGCAGAATGATTGTATCGTTAGTAGCCCTTCGACGCTACACCTGGTTGAGAACCACTGACTTTTCAGGGGATGTCTAATCTTCCCTCATGCACATGCGCTTTGATGGATCTCGAGTTTTTGGTGGAAAAGCAAACTCAGCACTAGAGTGCTTTAAAGACAGCATAGTTATAACCAGGTCTTCGGGCCCCTTCATGGCCCCCACCAACACCAGTCTGCCTTACACCCACTCCGTGTTTCTGGTAGGGATTACCAGCCACATCCTTTCCCACCCAGCCACCAGGGCCAACAGGCTTGCCAGCCTTTTCGTGGCTGTGGATGGTCCACCACCCTCCAGCAGCCGCAGCCTCAAAACCCCTTTAGTTTTCCTTTACATCAGCACGGGTGCCCAGTGGGGCAGTCAGATCCATTGTGATGGACATTTCATCTGTTTGGTCCTGCTGGACATTTTGGTCTAATCTGATTCTAGGCACATCTTCAGGGAGGTATTACTTGGATATATATGCTAAGGTGAGGAATCTGCGGCTATTAGTCTCTATCAGATGAACAAGTTACTTACCTTTGGTAAAGCCTTATCTTGTAAAGACTCTATATAGCCACAGATTTCTTGCCGATCCCCCCATTCTCCCTTCTCTCTGAACTGATTTCTGTACATGGTTACCTTTTCAAGGCCCTTCGTACTGCACACCAGCGCTTCAGCATTCTTCATGGCTCCATGCTTCTGGTGTGGAAAATCGCAAAAAGAAGCTGATGTCAGCGCACTGGTGTGGTGCCTATATAAGCACTGTGCACATTTCATCCGGTGTGGATGATGCGGAGCTGAAGTACACCATCTACCAGTGCGCAGGGGTACTGCTAGAAAATTTCCAGATCCAGTATGACGCTTGGGGAATATTCTAAGGTAAGGAATCTGCGGCTAGATAGAGTCACTACCAGATAACGCGTTACCGAAGGTAAGTAAGTAGTTCTTTAACCCCTTCCATGCTCATGACGAGCTCAGCTCGTCATGCTGCGCAGTGCTCGTGTGCGCATGACGAGCTGAGCTCGTCATGAACCCGTCCGCTTAATGCAACGCCTCGCACAGGGCGAAAATCGGCCGCGCATGGAAGGGGTTAATGTCTGATCATTCTGTACACTTTGGGTGTGTAAACTAGCCCCTAGACATTGCAGTGCAAGCTCTCCATAGAAGGCGGAATGATACACCAAACAGCCAACAGTTAGAGGGGAAAATGTAATACGTGTCTGGGTGGAGCTCTCTATGCATACTTTAAATAATTGGTAATAACAGGTGTTGCAGACAGCTGTACTATAAAGCCAGAACCAAAAATCTGGAAATTTGAATTTGGCCATACTAGGAAACAAAGGCAGCCCTGGCGAAAAAACATACATTCATACCAGTACCTCACTGCATAAACGAACGGACTAGAAATTCCCGAGCAAGGATTAAAGACCTCCAAGAAATTATTTTGGGAAGAATAATTCCGGCCCCCTGATACACCTCTGTAAAAAAATTGTTGTCCAGAGATTTTTATTTTTGATTTGTGTTTTTGGACCATTAGAGAAGTAACTTAGCTTGGGTAGACATTGTTGATCCTGGCCGAATTTTTCTGGACGACATTTTTTAAAATGGCGGATGGGTTGCAGTGATGATGTAATAGTTCAGGAAGCATGAGACCTATATACTTGATTTGGGTGTCAAAACATAGGTTTTGGGTGTCAAGTAGTCTTTCAGAGGCAGAACATAACTCCTCAGGGCATTCCTTTTGCCATTTTCCAAAATGGCGGCTATAATAGAGGAAGAAGAGACATATATGGAAATGAAACAAATAAAATAAATAATGAAACAAATAATAATGGCTTTTAATCCTTTTATATATACACCAAACAATGTTTATGATCTGAATGTGAAAAATAAATTATGCTTATCACTCCTGTTTTAGACACATGTTCATAGTTCATTTTACTTACTTGGTTTGGCAATCACCCGTTGTACATTTGCAGAATGTTTAATATTTGAGAATAGCATATCCATAGGGACATCCTTTTGTAGCACAGGTTTTGCAAGTACATGTACATGTAGTTCTGTGGGTAGAGGTTTTTAGACGTTTCGTAGGTTTTAGCACCTCATCAATATCTGCCCAACCAAAGTCTTATATCTTTCTATACATATTCATGATCCAAAACATTTACACTTCTTCTGATCAAGTAGATTGGGACTGATCTCTTGAACTCACTGTACCGAAGATCGTCAAATGTACGACAGTCAGAACTCGTTTTCCACACACGCACAAGGTATTTTTCGACGTCTTTAAAGTCACATTCTTCTTCTGTCTCAGCAAATCCTTTTAGAAACTTCACAGGTTCAGCAGTTAAAGCTCCAAACTTTGTTCCAATTTTGCTCATAGCGTCATCATCCGTAAGAATATTTGCCTTGATAAGAACACTGGGCATCTCTGGGTCAAGTTTCTTGTACAGAATATGAAGTGGGATTAAGTGTCTATTCTTGCCTGTTCATTAACGTACCCATAACTCTGACAATCCTTGACTTATGAACATTGCAACAAATCTAAGTAGCACAATAATAACATCTGTGTCATTTGACAGTACAATGACTCGAATGGAACCATTTCGACCAGCCTACTCAACATGTGGCACAGCACGAAGGTCAATTTCCACCAATTTGCTGTTCAGTTCTTGAACAATATGGCCCGTACCTTTTAAATATATCTCTGAAGGCACCAACTCCTCATTGACAATCATTCCATTTGCAATCATTGGAAAACCACTGTTCACTGAAGCATCAGCAATGTTTTGGCGAATTAACATCTCCAAGTTCACCTTGTTCGATGTTGATGACCAGAATTGTTCAAGTTGCACAGCTATAGGTGTCGAATTTATTGATGCAGGCATGGTTAATTGTTCCACTTGTAGACATTCGTCTGATTCTCTCACATTCTTTGACAGATAGTTCAAGATAACTGTCAAAGACAATGTTATGTTATATTATAAATTTTTATAGAGCGCACGGCTGCCCCAGCAAAGGGGCGTCCCGGCGCTGAGCGCAGTAAACTACAAAGCAAATCACAGGACGAGACAGCTTATAGCGGAGGGAAGAGGTATGTTTTCACAGCTTTCCGGAAAGGCAGGTAGGACTTTAAACTGCGAATGGGGATGGGGAGCGCATTCCAGAGCTTCGAGGCCAGCACACGAAAGGAGCGCCCACCAGCGCGCGTCCTCCTGACCCTAGGGACAGCCACAAGATTCTGTCCCATGGAACGAAGTTGGCGGGAGGGGATATAGAAGGTATGAAGATTAGTCAAGATGCAAGGAGATGAAGAATTAAGGATTTTAAAAGTAATGCAGAGGGCCTTGAACTCTGAACGCTTGGCCACGGGCAGCCAATGGAGGCGGCGAATGGCATTAGAGGTAGGACACCTCCTCGGCAAACCAAGGAGGGCACGAGCCGCTGCATTCTGAACCCTTTGTAATCTGACAATCTCAGACTGGTTGACCCCCAGGTAGAGGGAACTGGCATAGTCCAGTCTTGACAGAATCAAGGCCTGAATGATAACCTGCCTGATAGGGGGATCAAAAAAGCCCAACAGGGGTTTGAGCCCTCGCAATAGCCCAAAACAAGTCCCTGCCACCTTCATGGTTTGGGTTCGAAAGCAGAGGGCGGTGTCTATCCAAAACCCTAGGTTTTTTACAACCTGTTTGGGAACAGGCGCTGACCCCATCATGGCAGGCCACCAGTGCTCACTCCACAGCTCTGCATCTCTCCCCACCAGCAGTACTTCAGACTTGCTGGCGTTGAGCTGGAGACAGTTGGCAGTCATCCACTCCGAAATGGCCTCAAGATCGCTACGAAACTTACAAGCGTCCCGGGTAATGTCATCGGAGAGTGTGACCACCAACTGAGTGTCGTCTGCATACGACACTATCTTAAGCCCTCTGTTCTTGGCCACTCTTGCCAGCGGTTGAACGTACAAATTAAAAAGGGTAGGGCTCAAAGCAGAGCCCTGCGGTACACCCTGCTTGATAGCAATAACTCTAGAGGTAAAAGGGGGAGCGGCAACCTGGAAGGTCCTTCTAGAGAGAAAGGAAGCAAACCAATCCAGGGCGGAGCCCGTTATCCCCGCCTCCTCCAAACGCCTCAACAGGATCTGATGGGAGACCGTATCAAACGCGGCACTGAGATCGAGCAAAATCAGTGCCGACGTGCGGCCCTCATCTAAGGCCCATCTCAGATGTTCGGTAACAGCAAGAAGAGCAGATTCCGTACTATGACCCGCACGGAAACCATTCTGAGAGGGGTCTAGTATGTTATTTTCCTCCAGATACCCAGTCAAGATGGAATTGACATAGACCTCAGAAAGTTTAGAGACCCAGGGCAGGAGGGAGATGGGGCGGAAGCTCTCCAGTTTGGCCGCATCCATGTTAGGCTTTTTTAGCAGGGGAACCACTTTAGCGTGTTTCCAAGTACTCGGTACGACAGCCGTAGAGAGAGATAAATTGATCACATGGCTCAAAGGAGAAATGAGCACAGGTAAGATTTTCAACGCATCGGCCGGCTTGAGAGGATCGGATGGGGAGCCAGACTTGACTTTGCTGCATAACTCAGACAGAATCTCATGAGAGATAGCAGTAAAAGTAGTCAGAGTGTAAGGAGTGGGGGAACGAGGCACAAGATCTGAAACAGACGCAATCTGGGGGAAGGAATTATAAATCTTCTCAACCTTCTCCACAAAGAAGGAAGCCAGAGCGTCACATTGCTCAACAGATGAAATCGGAGTGGCGGCCAGGGCAGTGGATGATTTCAGCTCCTTCAGTATCGCAAATATACTTTTAGAGGGATTCGCACTGCTCTTGATCACCTCCGCATAGTAGGTGGCCCGTACCGACTGAATGGATCTATGATATTGCTTAATGGCTGTACTATAGGGCTTCTTTAGATTAGGGTCATAGCGCCTTCTCCATGTTCTCTCTAACCTCTTACACTCTTTACGTAGGCAAGTAAGCTCAGCGTTATACCAAGGACTGGATTTGGTGCTACGGCCTTTAGACCAATTTACAGGAATAAGAGAGTCAAGAGCACCGTGAATCCAGTCGGACAGTGATTTATCGGCAGAATCTGGGTCTGCTGAAAGAGTGGGCGGGGATGAGGAAAGAAGATCATAAAGTTGCATAATATTAAGTTTATGCCAAGGGCGCCTAAGTGTGCGCTTCTGAGGCTCTCTACTCATAGGTGTAATCCCAGGGAGTGTCATTGTTATGAGGTGATGATCCCACCAACACAGCGGGGAGGGAGAGTAGACAGTCAGAGGAGCAAGATTGGTAAAAACAGGGTCCAACAAGTGGCCAGCAGAGTGCGTGGGCCCTTGCACCAGCTGGAGAAGTTGGCATGCCGCAAGATCAGCCAGAAAGTTACCCATGTCGGCATCATGAGGACAATGTGCAGTTCTTGTAAGGTGCATACTGACTTTGATATATGTAGAACAGTCTGAAATACCTCTCAGACGTTTCACATGGATGAAATCTTGACCATTTGCAATTGTGACATATAGTTCACAACAACTGCAGTTCTGAATGAGGACACCTTTTGGAATTGAAATTCTTCAGGTGAAAGTTTTTTTTCGGGCTCTTGTAAGAGTTTGTGCTTCGCTTGTTTGGTTGCAGCATCTGCATCAAATAATGCATTTGTTGGAAGAAGATCATGCAACAGAATGTCCTTGATAAATTCACCCATTTCATTTGCTACAACCATCTCTCTATGTGCTTGCAAAAGTTGTTCTTTTGTAACCTATTTTGTAGAGGCTGGTTGGATGAAACTCTTTCTATGGCAGTTAAAGCTTGGAAGTTTAGCTTTAGTGATTATGTCAAACAGCTTTTTCTCTTTCAATTCAAATCTCTCCTGCTTTAGTTCCGTGTACAGTTTCGATCCATATTCCAGGATATCTAGTAAACGTCTTTATATCGTTATCCTCATATTGTTTGGTCACAAAGTTGTATAGTCACATAGGCTCAGCCTCACTTTAATGGTCGCAATGACCGAATAAAGTTATAATGATGATGATGTACATAGGCTCAGTCACTCCAAAGGAGTTTCCTTGCTGCTGTATGAAATGAAGGCGGCTGTCAACGTGTTTTTAAAAATTTTTTTTTTTATTAAACATGCTCAGTATTTAACAAGTCAATTATGTATTAATTGAAGCATAGTACAAGTTACATGTTATCATCTTTGTGTTTCATAGTAGACATAGACATAGAACATCGATTTCATCCCCCCCACCCCATCATCATCTCGTGTTTAATTCGTTACCTGCCTCTGTATGTACGCCAGGGCCCCCATACTTTCTCCCATTTCTTCGGGCACCCTCTGCTTTGATAGATCGTGTGCTCTGCTTGCTGACACCAATCAAGGTCCGAGATCCAGTTTGCCACTTCAGGAGGGGCCACCGCCCCCCAGTGCTTAGCAATATTACATTTAGCGACTACTGCAGATAGTTTTAACCATATTTTCGTGTAGGTGGGCCATGATTGCTCATTTGATATCAGCAGTAGGAGCCATTTGGGGTCAATTAAAACCTCTGTCCCCACCACCTCTGTCATAATTTTACCAATGTTTCGCCAGTATGTCTGTAACACTGGGCATTCCCACAGCAAATGAAAAAAGGAGCCCACCAGCCCACACTGTCTGTGACACTGACCATTCCCTGTGCGTCCCATATGGTACAATGTAGTACGGGGATAATATACCCTGTGCACGATTTTAAGCTGGATGAGTCGGAATCGAGCACGAATCGCTACCTCCTGTGGTCCCTGTATAGCCTCCGTCCATTCCTCATCATTTATCTGTGCAAGATCATTCTCCCAGTGAGCTTTCAGTGACCCCAGGGGTCTGGTGAGTTATTAAGGAGTTTCCTATATATACACGATATGGCTTTAGTGGCCAGTAGGTCTGTTAATAGTCTGTCTTCCAATGGAGATGATGTTGGCAGGACGGTCCCCTCATGTATATAATTCTTTAGGGCATTTTCCAATTGGAGATATCTCAGCCATTCTCCTTGTCCTAGTTTGTACTCTTTTTGCATAATTGCAAATGTTATGGAGGCCCTGTCTCTCCATATATCCCCCAGTTTTTCTAAGCCCAGTAGCTTTCATTTATGGAAGTTTTGCAGGATGCCTAACTTGTGGAGTTCTTTGCTTTCCCATATCGGGGTCATCTCCAAAGAACGGCTGTCAACATGTTTATTAAAACGTTCTCCTCTCTTTCCCACAAGTTTGTGTTGAGGAACAATTTTATGATGGTCCATTAATTTTGAATTTGTAATCTTCTCGAAAACATTGCAAATAGGAAGGACTTCATGGTAAACTAGCTGCCATTGAGCAAAATATTCAATGTCTGACCAACAATTTCCTTGGAATGTTACTGTGATCTCTGGATCGTCTGTTCCAGTTTCATACCCGGAGCCACAGCATTGAACCTTCCCTCTCTGCCTTTCACCACAAAACGTCGCTGGATACATTTTCTGTAGCGATATGGTTTTTACACCTCTAGCTTCTTCACTCTTTCCAAATACCAGGACCCATATCTCAGGTAGTTTATCAATCAAATTCATGAAACACAGTAATCAGTGACTCCACAGTCTTCACGTGCAGCTCCCAATCACCTTCCCGATCAGCATGTACCAAGTTTTTCACTGGAGCTATCATGTGTAAAACATTTCCCCAGTACTTGCAAAGTTTTGATTTTTCTTCATATTCATTGACAAACTCTACAAACTTGTTTTTCTAATTTTAAACTGAGTTTATTGAACTCTGCCTGGTTTTGCATTATGTATTTTGAATGAAGTGCACCCTGTGTCTTGTTCACTTCTGAGATAAGATATATGCAGCCTAATTTATCATTCTTGTTCCAGAAAGCATTCCGATGTAATGTTTCTATAGCCTCAGATATGATGAGCATACCTTGTAACGAATGAACATAATGAGTTCTGCTCAATACTGACTGGACAGTTTTGCTTCCAAAGATTTAAGCCTCAATAAGTGCATCGTCAATGTTACATCCATTGATATAACTTCCTGCACACCGCAACGCAACTTTTGTCATGTAAAAAACGCCCATCATTGGATAAAGATCATGAAATTTTATTGGATTGCTCATAAAAATGTCAGCTACAATACGGAAAACACCTTCATCGCAGAAAATTGGCAGGATAGGCTGGTCTTCAAGCTGAGCATGCACATTTTGGAAAATGTTTACAGCTGGGTATACTGTTGCGTAGCTGGTGACTGGAGATGGTATTACTGGTAAAAACCCAACCTTCTTCTGTGGGACGGTATTATGAGAGATCAGAGCATGAATTCCAGTCCACGGAGGAACTGGCTTTTCTTCATCCTTCAGTCCGCACTGAATAAGAGATTTGATAAATTCAGTTAAATCAGCTTTGTGGACCGCAGCATCAGGTAGAAGAAGATCCATGTCCTCAGCCACTTTGAAACTTTCTGGTAGACTGGGACATATTGATGGCTTGTACTGATTGTGCAAACGTTGGCAAGGCAGTTGGGTTATAAGTTTGCAGTTTCGTTTGTTTATGCCTACAGCTGACACACCTTGTTTTCCAGCAGTTAATTAATTGGTACAGTCTTGAAAAAGCACCATAGTAGTATTATGTGTGCTGGATGCTCCAGACAAAGAAGGGCTGTCTTCAAAATCAAAATCATCAAGAGCAGCAATTGTAAATCCTTTCCTGGTAAAGCGACTTGGAAGTGGTCTGCTGTTAGATTCACAAGTTCTTAAAGCATGAGCTGCTAAAAACTTTCTGCTACTTACTATGTCATTATAACTTGTTGATACACCAATCCTATTAATTAAAGTGATTAGCTTTCTACTTTTGCACTTGTCATAGATTGTGTGGGTAGTCATCATGTGTAGTGGAGTTTTCTTTTTGCCGTGACGTAATTCATAATACATGAATTGGAAAAGACAGTAGATTTGTACAGCATAAGCCTGCCGGTTCATGGGATTGTCTTCCACTTCTTCGCTTAAATCTTCAAAGCCATCATCAATGTTGTTTGCTTCTGTTCCGAACTCAAGAACTTTAGTATGTAACAGTTTTGCTTTGCTGATATTAAACAATGAAGTAAAACATTTTAAGACAACAACAGGCATTCCTGTTGACTCCTATGATTTGCGGAGGTTTGGGGTATCACAACTTTAGGATATGATTTCAGCAAGAAGGATACGTGTTCAACCCCTCAAGCACAACACCTCTAAACCAATTACTTTTAAGAAAATGTAACTGCAGGACATGGATCAGGGGATAGGTGGGGAATAAGAGAACTCTTGATGGTGAGTGTCGTGGGTGCTGCAACATAGGTGGGGTCCCAAAAAGTGATTTTGTCCTATAAATTCCCCAAGACAGATTTGTCCCTAGATACAGAAATAAATCCTGAATGGAGTGACACAAAAATTGGCATGGGCACATATCCAGTTTCTTCTATGATCTTATCCAAATTTGGAGTAAACCTGTTTAGTGGTTTTTGTGAAATAATGAGTGAAACTCAAATCAAATTAAAATTTAAGTTGAATGTGACTGGCTAAGGCAGGTATTTTCCATATCAGTGATTTTGATGTTCACAAATATCAAACGGTGTTAGTGAACACCTAAAATTGATATTTTAAAAATGTTGTTTTGGCTGCTATTAAGCAGTGTGGAGCTGTTTGCAAATCATTTGTCTCAGAAAAGAACAATGTGGGACCATGTGGGGGCAAGCGGATCACAATGAATCCAAACTCAGCAACACTCAGAAAAACTCTCCAGATGGTTTGAAAATGCATCATGCACTGGGACAGCATCACAGACTACCTGTGCAATCACTGCGCTGCTCTCATGCTATGAGAGCAGCGCAGGGATTGGCTTGAGTGGACTGGTTTAACACTCTGCTCAGGACAGGGAGTCTGTGCTGTTTCGCCAACCTGGCTGTTCAATACAGCTGGGTTGGAGATACCTAAGTGTGCATGTGTGTTTGGCTGGCCTAAGATGGCCGGCCAAACATACATGGGCACTTATAAGTGCACAAACCAGTCCTCCACCCACCTCCCATGGCCCCAGCCTCGTCCATCCCTACGCACGCTGGCTCAGCCAGCAGGTGAAAAATAAAACAATGATAGAATATAATTGTATTCCTCACCTGCTGGCTCTGAGCCCGTGGGATGACGCTCCTTCGCCATTGCGGAGGAGCTGCCCCAGGGTCCTACCTCCATCTGCCTCTCTCCTTCAGTGTCATACCTTTCTTTTGAGTTTCAGGGTCCTCTGCCCTAAGTGTCCAGCTTCCACCCCTTTAGGTCAAAGTCTCCTGAGAATGTTAGGACCTCCTGACTGTCTCAGTCTTCACCAGAGAGAGTGAGTGTCTTTCACAGTGAGCTCAGTATTCCCTAGAATGTCAAAGTCCCCATATCTGGATTATGCAAATGAATGTCAGGGTTGGACTTCTGTCTGTGTCTCCACTTGAATTTCAGAGTCCTCCCCACTGAGTGTCAGCTTCCTTTCCATAAGATCAGAATCACCTAAGTGTGCATGATACATCTACGCATTGTAGTCTTTATCCATAGTTGCTAGGGAACTGCCTCTGAGTATCAAGGTCTGTCACGATGGGTGTCAGGAGCACTCAGATGCTGGAGGGTACAGTGGGAGGTGGGCATAACGGTGTAAAATATCTTTTGTGTTTTCGAACCTTGTCAATTAATATCCATTTCTGATGCTAATCTTTCTCTATTTGAAAAGCAGCTACACCGTGTATCAAAGCCATCAGTCCGAGTGAGGGGTGGACGACCGGCGGGGCAACTGTCATCATCATTGGAGACAACTTCTTTGATGGACTACAGGTCATCTTCGGCACCATGCTGGTTTGGAGTGAGGTACGTGTCTGAGATTGTCTTGATTTAGTTTCCTCACTCCCATATCTACCTACCATGATGTCTGTCACACTACAGCCAATCTAGCTGCCTGCATTATAAACAATTGTTTTTCTTCATAAATGCAATCCCAAAGGTGTCACCCTTCTATTCTGTCTAGCTATTTTGGAGGGTTATTTACCGGGTCTGGTGGCTTAGTGGAGTAATGCGTGCACTATAGCGGCCTGTCTTCGACCTCATGGCCACAGGTTTAAATCCCGGTGGGTCCACTCAGCCTTTCATTCTTCTGAGGTAGACAAAATGAGTACCATTGAGTTGGGCAACAATAAACATCTGTTATTGAGCACCAAGATACCCCTGGGTGAACGTGTGCTTTACAAATACATGTTATGGATTTTATGTAGCAGCATAGATGCTGCCAAGGGGAACGTTTAGAACAGCTGAGTGTGAGTATAGTTTGGGAAACAGAGACTTGGAGTTACTGAAAATACTTTCTCACAGTTGGTAACCTTTGATGACCTGCCATATTCTTTGCTTTTCTTTAATGAAAGAGTGCAAGTGTCATGGGCATGACATGAAGATATTTTGGTGGTGCATTTAATAGTAAGATTACCTGGACTGCTGTAGCGCTGCCTCCAATGTGGGCTTTAATGTATTTTGGGAGATCAAAGCACTTTATCAGGCTGATCTTGTTATTCTTTGTGGCTGCTAAATTCATCAGTGACTGGATGAGTAGTTGGGTGAAGGTTAAGAACTAGTTGGATGTATTCTAAGTGGTCTTTGTCAACTGTAATTCTTGGAGTAGGGTTTTTGCAGACATGCAGCACATAGTGTTGTATGGCAGTCACATCTATATTTATATGTAGCAATAGTCAATGCCAGACATGACTGTGTGAGACCTGTTATAAGTTGCTTTATTCTGTGCAGTTAATCAACGGTGGTGGCTGCTACTTGGTGATGTGGCTGTCCAGTGCTGCCTGAAGGAGAATTGAATACTCAGGAATGTGATGTGCTAAAAGCGTGAATATCCTCCTCTGGAGGTAAACATTCTGGGTGGCGGTATCCTGACCAAAAGGCTCTCTATCTTGAGGCCTGGATTACCCATTATGGGGCCCTGTTATGTGGAGGCAGGGAACTGACTTAACTGTGCTCTATCGTTTTGTTCATTACGTGTGGAATAGGTCTGAAAATTGACATCATTGTTGCAGCTGAACACCTTGAATAGATGTGCTAACAGACCAAGCTAAATACTGAATAGTAAGTGGGAGAAAGGGGAACAGAGAGGTGCTTCAAGGTGGCTCAAGGTCATGTTGATCCTGGGCAAGAAGCCCTGTCCTTGCAAGTTGTTTGAAACAGCTCAGGAACAAGTGGAATCATTGCCCCAGGATCTAGTCAGCTTGAGAAGGCTTTCTAGTAGGCGATCATTCGAGTGTTTACACTGTATGAAAAGAGAAATAGTGTTATCATCACTCACTACATCACTAGTAAGCCTGATTTAGACTTCTGTGCGCGGTTCTGGAGGCCACATCTCCAAACAGATAGGTTACATGTGATTCAAAAACAGGTGGCTAAAATGGTAGGTGGTAATACTCACAGGGATGTGCCGAGAGGCTAAAAAAGCCAAAAAGGTTTACAATGAGTTAAGGAAAAACAAGCTAAAGATTATCTAAAGGAAATGAATACAGGTTCAGCATAGTCAAGGCTGCTGAACCCCATACACCTGTAAATCAATATGGTTTGTCTCTAATGCTTATGAGGGTTAGTTCTGTGTCCTTTGCCAAGCAATACCATCCTTGACCCTTGCCCAGGCTAGTGCTGGTCTCAGATTCCACTGTTACTGCTTTGTGGTATACTTTCTTACTAATGAGGTGAATGCCTTACCTCATAGTATGACTCTTGCAATCATCATGGGTGTCGGTATTGTACCTTCAGTTAGGAAGCGGTTGATGATTCTATATAGCTGCGGTACAACATTGATGGCAATGATTTTCATGAAAGTGACAGGACAGTATTCTTCAGGGGTGCAAAATAGTTTTGCTGTGTTAGTTGTTGTTTGACAACTGTTCAAGTGACCCAGTCCTGTGGATGGTGTGCTTGGGAGTGTGGGGGTGGCTTGTGGAAATGGCAGGCTCTTTTTTAAGAATAATCCCTCGAATAACCTTAGATCTCCACCTGTTCATCTCGTCCAATAATTGAGGACAGCCCTGGACTCGAGAAATGAAAAAGTGTTTCTTTTGAAGAATAAACTACCATGTATACGGAGCAAACTCCACTTTTGTAGTACACTCCGTTTCCCACAGTGAGACAAGTCTCGATTCTCTAGTCTTTGCGCAGCATGGCATCTTGTATTTTCATAGTGCCCACTGCGGGGCTGCACACGCAACCTCTTCCAGATTGGCTGGAAGACAAGTGGTTAAAAAGGAATTCCTTCATTTCAATAACACATTCGTTCATTATCTGGCATGGTGTTACAAAAGAAAGATCATGCAACAGGGAGGAACTTTGCAAAAGCCCTCTTTAGCACAGACCATCTTGATGAATGCCTCAATAGAAGTATAGGGAGCCCACAGGTATGCCCGCCCTGATCATTGAAAGTGGCCCCTAAGAGAACAGACACCACACACATGCTGGCAATAAGGCTAGTCCACCTGACTCTCAAATCCTTCTTTGCATTGATCTCTGTAAAATCCTCCTTCTTCTGACTGACAAGGAGAAGCCAGGAGAAGGATGAGAATGCGTGTAAACTTATGGAAAAAGACAAAAGGAGAAAAATCATAAGAACAGATGTGGGTGGGTATGTGGAACACGGAGAATAGTTGAGGAAAGTGGATGGAAATTAAGCAGACCCTTATTGGAGCTCCTAGGTTGCATAAAGAATTATACAAAGGCCAACTGAAGATAACATAAACCGGAATATCAAGCATTGGCAAAGCCAACAGTTCAGGTCTTTGGGAACTATTGGCTTTACCAATGGTTTTTAGCCACGCTGCACAGTATCACTGGTGCTATACAGCATTGCTGAAGAAGAAGGGACAAAAGCCTATGACACTGCCAGCCACGTCATTTGTAGGTGTGCGCACCAGACATGCATGTGCTTACAAAATGACACAGGCGCTTTTATTTTTATTATTTACCGATTCTGGCTTCATTGGTAAATCAAAAAGAAAAATAGTTGAGCAAAAGCATTTTTTTAAAGTAGGTGGGTGCTGGGGGAAGCAACACGGAAAGGCAATAGGAAGCAACATAAAGGAAATGGGTGTGGGAGTTCCACCTAGGCCAGCGGGGGTGGCTGTAGCAACAGGTAGGGCACAGGTGGGGGGAAGCGACACGAGAGAGAGCAATGCAGGGGGAGAGGAGAATCACATCGGTGAGAGAGAGCAACATGGAGCTGGAAGAGAAAAGCACACAGATGAGAAATCGGGGAGGGAAGCCTTGGGCGAGTGCATCACGGAGCGGGTGGGGGAGAAGTACATGGGTGAGAGAGAGCAACACGGAGCCGCAATGGGGGAAAGAAAAAGTACACAAGTGAGACCACTGGAAAACACATGCACTCTCGTGGAGTGCCTAAACAAAAAGAAAAAAAGAATGCCTCAAAAGTGAGAAGTGGAAAGACACAAGTAAATGGATAAACCCAGGAAGAGGACGTAAAGTCCACACAAACTAACGAATAAGAAGCAAGCAAATGAGAATGACAATAAAGTCAACCAATGATAAAGAATGGGTGGGCTCTAAGCCCATTGTAAGCTGACAATAGGTCTTTTAGGCAACAGACGCCTTGCGCTGCCTGTAGGTGAGACCTAACAAGAGCTTGGTCACCTAAAAGAAGCAGAATGTGATCAGGCTGAGTGCACCTAGGGATGGCTTCAATGATGTCTTATCTTTGTTTCCATGTTTAGCTCATACCATTGGTAGTGATCTCATGGTACTTATCCACCCGCAACAATCCCCAGTGGTTCTGAGGAAAGGGTGGGATGTGAGTGGTGGCTGAAGCTTGCCCGCTCAGTTCTTTGCATGGCTTTCCGTGCCACCTTCTTTTGGAAGGACGCCAATGTTTATGCTGTCTAAATGAAGCACGTCTTTAGAGTGTGTTTATTCACCGAAAATCTGGTCGACCCCCCCTCCTGATTCTGTCGTAGCCTGGGGCCCTCAGCTTGCGCGCTGCGAAATGCAGACTCCAGGACTACAGCACCATGAATAAACGTGTATGCTCAATGTTTACCACATTTCTTCACGATTTCCAAATATTTTGTATCGAAATAATATGCTTCCCATTTATATTGTGCTTTGTTGAATCTGAACTTCATAATTAAAGTGGTGAAACAGTTCAACCCTCATAGTTGATTACATTGAATAGGCATGCTCGTGGGGATTTCTGGAATACATATTTATATTTCTGATTTAAACATACTTTAGGTAGAGGGTGGTTTTAATTATGTTTCAGAAATTTGATAAACAGCAGAATAAAACCCTTTATTCCTTCAGCACAAGGGTTTATTCATTATTGCATGATATTGTTTTTTTCTTATGACACATTTATAAACACCTCCCCTTAACATGTGTTAATCTCCTTGTGAGGGTCAAAAGCCAACATATGGAGCTTTAGGCTGCATGATTTCCAACATGAACACTCCCCTCTGTTAAGTGTGTAGTACAGGCTGTCTCCTAGTGACCACCTGCATGTTGAATGAACATGTGCCGTGGGACTAAGGACTTGGAAAGGCTAAGTACACCCCACTTACCTTATGTTATGATGATTTATATGGAGCACTATTCACTCGTGAGGGTATCCAGGTGCTTGACCAGGTGTGTAATCTGCGGCGAGTAATTCATAGAACCAGGTCTTTAGCCTCTTGCAGAGCTCAAGAAGTGGGGAGGAGGCTCTGATGTGTTGAAGGGCGTTGTTCTATGTGTTGGGTGTGATGTAGAAGAATGAGTGACCCGCTCTGCTTACAGCTGACTTTTACTAATCAGGCTGTGAGTCAGAGTGGTAATCACTTGCTGCAGGGCTTAATTTGTAAACGAATGAATGCCCAAAGCTCTGCTCAGAAGCCAGCGGCCAGAGCTGCTGAATGTCATGATTGCAACTCATGCCTCTTTCATCCCTAACCATGCACTTCCAACCCCATCCTTTCTCGTTTGTATGTTCTCTTTCGGCCCCTGATTTCTCCCTTTCTCACTGTTTTACCATCTTTCTCTTCCTCTTTCTTTGCCCTTTTTGTGTTTTTCTCTCCCTTACTCCAGGTCAAAGTCTTATGAGGTAAAAATAAGTGAAGGTCTCCAAAAATGAGTTCCACGGGCCCCACCTGCAACCACCTGCTCAAATTAAGCACTGGCTTCCTCAGACTAGCACAATTTGCACCCTTGATACAACAATTGGCAGCAAAAGTTGTACCAGTCATGGATGAAGCAGCGCTCTTTTCCCTGAGGACAGCAGTGTTCTGCTCACCCTCCGCAGTGTTCTGCTCACCCTCCTCCTGACCATGCTGTTGATGCTAACTTTATTGTACCAAAAACGTCAAGCCTTGCTGCTGCTAGTAGAAGAGACATATTAGTAATATTAGAGGTGCAGTAGTATTTCACTGCACGTTTCTGTCATCTCTGGCCCCTGCTCTGCACAGGTCTAATGCACCTTTTTTGCTGAGAGCAGGGAAGGATTTCCATACATGGTGATTTGTTTTGTGATAGGTGTGGGAGTGTTGAAATAAAATACTGAAAATTGCTTCCACAGTACAGTATGTACACGGAGAAGTGGTTGCCTAAGACACAAGGGGCAAGCGGGAGAGTCTAAGGAAGGAGTAAATTGTCACTCTGCCTCAATTCTCATACTTTCCAACTTTCCCTTGTTTTAGGAGAATCTCTATTGACACAAAGTGTAGCCATTTCACTTGCTTGCATACTTTTCTGCTTCCAAAAGCACCTTTTGTCCCTATTCAGGTGTTCTCCTCTACCATCCTCACTCTGAGCAGTAGAATCCCTTCTTTCACTCTTTTGTTCCATCCCACTTCGTCCCCATCCTAGTGTTTACCCTGTAACACTATGGAATGGCCTCAGGGCGTCTGACATGACATAATGCCCCCCTTATGTACTTCCTAAGCCCTCCTTTCCTCTCATGTACCTCTCCCCATTCCCTCTTTTGCCCCTCCCCCTTTAGTGATTTGAGAGAGCCTACGCGTGGCAGAGAGCAATAGGAAAAATAAAGCACATTACAAGAATCCTCGTGTAAACCCCTACATTTTGTCGACATCAAGGAATAGAAAATAAACGTGGAGAGGTGCACATAACTGTCAGTGACAAGTAAATAGCTGGCAATTTGGTAAAATGGAAAGCACATTGACTGAGAATTATCCCCCTCTGGTGCTTTACACTTTCACTTTGCTCCCTCAGTCTCGAGTGAGTGAACACAGACAGAAACCCACGGTGCTGTGGCATGCTGCTCGGAGGTGCACTTCTTTGATACATATGATGACGGCATAGAGGGGGTTGTGTGCCACATAAGCCAACATCCTGTGCCGGTCATTGCTGACCTCTGGTCCTACATCTCTTTCTGCTTCCCTGAAGCAGTCATTGGCTCAGGGGGACATACTCATCAATCAAGTGGTCACCCAAAAGAGAGAGATCGACGGTATGTAAGCATGGCTGTGATGTGTGCATGACTGAATAAAGAGGTAACAAGACAGAGCTGTGCTACTGTGAACAAACGCGACTGTACCTACAGATGTGGTAGACAGCCTTTATTTACAAGCCATTAATAGTGAAACACCGCCTCTTGACAATCAAAGAAATGCAAGCCCATCTAAGCCAACCACTGCAGCCACTGTCACATCCTCGCCATGCCTGCTGAGGACACTGTGCTGACTTATTTGGCAGAAAAGGTTATTGGGTCTCCAAAGCTTCTGAGTCATTCACGCAGAAAATGTGAAATGCCATAGGGGTAGCCATTGGTAGGATATACCCCTCTGCTAAAGAGTGATACAAAACCTGAGGAGGATAAGTGTGAATCTTAGGATAGAGAGGCAGTAGTATTGCAGCCTCTGCAGCCTGACAATCACAAGCAAACGCTACTTGCCAAGCAGTTTTAATTTTTCTAATTTGGAATGCAAAGTTCTTCTAACATCAGTCTAACATTTCTTCTATCTATGATGGGAGTATGAAGCATTGGTAAAATCAGTGGCGGAGCGATAGACTGGTTCAATGGGTTTGCTTTCACCACCATCTTGACTCGGGGGTACAGAGCCGTAGATGATCTGCACAAAACATCCTTCAACTCACTGACTCTTCTTACAGAAGTCATGGTAATCAAGAGAGTAGCCTTAAATGAGAGCTACTAAAGGGCAATCTGTTCTTCACTGTAAATAAAGAGGTTTTTCATGAACGCATACAGTAAATGTAAAGACAATCTAGCAGTTGGTCGTGCGAGTGGCAGAACAAATATGAGCTCTTCGCTTCAAGCCATTCTTTAAACAACAATACCCAGGACCGGCACCACGTGAGGTTCTGCCGCACTGTGAACCCAGATGGTGTGCTTTATTGGATGATCTCAGAGCAGAGGTAGATTGTGATGTTTCTTTTGGAACTACTGGCCACCTTTGACATGTAGGATCAGATGTTCTTGGCACAGTACTCCCTTGGTAACATTCTCCTGATTTTATTATTTATGTCGTATGTTTTCCTACTGAAGAACCTCATCTCATGAGCCCCATGAGGGAAATGTCCCCTGCAGAGTGCTTGACACTGCTATAGACACTGGTGAACCTCAAGTGTACCTCCTTTTAACAAGGACTGCTACTGTCCATCTTCAATGCTATGAGACAACTAAGAGTTGGAGCAGCTGATCACAGTATAAACCTTTATACGTGAAACACTGCCTACTGAACCTCCCAGGCAAAATGATAAAACACATGCTGTTAAACCATGACTAGGTGGTTAGCATGCTTCCCAGAGAGAGAGAGAGTATGTGTGTGTGTGTGTGCGTGAGCGTGTGTTTGTGTGTCCCTTTGTCCCCAGGACAGTGACTTGCCAATGAGAACAGATCACCTCAAGACAAGAGCTTACCAGCATCCTTCTCTCCCCTTCTCCCTGGATGTCACTGCTTCGCCTGCAGATCCCTCCTACCTGCCGCATCCAATGTAGCTGAGGCTGTTGGGTGTCTCTGGTGGATCCGTAAAAGCTACAGTGGTTCACCGTACCATTTCAAACAAGCTCTCCTATGTGACAGTTCGGTTGGCAAGATGTTGTAACTGTACCAAGAAAGGCCAAGGGCATGGCCCTGTCTCGCACCTGTAACCAAGGAGATGTGCTATGTGTCCATTCCCTATATCAGGTTTCCAGCTCAGCAGAGCAGCTGAAGTGAATCTGCCCTCAGAGGAACTATCATGAGCGCCTCCAACCACCGTGGATTTCGAGACACTGGAAGTATTATGGCATACTTCCTCACCACAGAAGGATGCATTTGGAGTTGGATTTGGTTGGTTCACTCCAAAATGTGAAGTGTAGCACATCTGTGTGGCTGCTTAGCCTGGCGCCAGCTGTCACAACTTCAGCATTTAAGTTGGCACCGGAGACCAGACTGCCAGATCACCTGTCACTTCTTCGTAGCTCTGTGCAGCCACTCAGCTGAAGTATTGGACCACACCACACCAAGGACTCCACATACCTACCCTCTTTAGGAGTTAGTGACAGACAATAGAACTGACAAAAGGTCTGCACTTCCTGTGACCTGAGAAGAAGGATGACTTTATGCTAGCTGAGAATCATCCTGAAAATCACAAGCCTGCACTTCACAAAACCTAAAACCATGGATAGAAAATCAGACAAGACTCTCCAGCCTTTCTTGTACTTTAAAATAACATCCCAATTTTCTTGAACAATGCTAAAAAGAGCATGGCTAAATATCGGTAGAATTACATTGCTAAATCCTACAAAGTAAGCCGGTTAAAAAAATTCTCAGACTCCAAATAGAGCATTTTTCCACTTATAAAAAGATTTTTCAGAGGAACCATTTGTATCTTTCAGGATAAAATGCGCTTGTATCCTCACTGAAGGAGCAAACTTCATGTGCTTTGCCAAGTTATTTGATATACATACATCCAATCCTCCACCTTTCCATGAGGTGGAGGGCCTCCATGGGTTTCCTTGACTTTTTACGTATCCGGCTTTTTGCTCCACTTTCCTCATGACTTCCTGGTGGGAGAGGGGGTGTTCACCGTCGTCAAGTAGCAGGTAAATCGGTGGGTTCAGAGCTGAAAAGAGGCATATGGGTAATGGGTACTATGTGACAATAACCGGAATTTATTTAATGCATCTTTAATCTACATATGCTTACTTCCTTTATGCATCTATATACCTTCCATGTACGTGGATCTATATATTTATTACTTTTCTGCTAATTCAGCATATCCAATGCATTTCCCTATTTCTCACCCTATACCTCTCTCAATATTTCCTCTACCTCAACTCTCTGACTCATCTCAAACCTCTTTCTACTACTCTTTCCAATGCACTAGCCGATTTCTCACCTTATACCTCTATCAATATCTTTAATCTACATATACTTACTTCCTTTATGCATCTATATACTTTCCATGTACTTATGGATCTATATATTTATTACTTGTCTTCTAATTCAGCATATCCAAAGCACTACCCTATTTCTCACCCTATACCTCTCTCAATATATCTTCTACCTCAACTCTCTGACTCATCTCAAAACTCTTTCTACTACTCTTTCCAATGCACTACCCTATTTCACACCCTATACCTCTATCAATATATCCTCTACCTCCACTCTCCCATTCATCCCAAACCCCATACCACTACTATGATCCCCAAAATAACCCTTTCTAGACTCTTCCCTACTCTACCCCTCCTTGCATCATCTCATACCTCTTTTACTATACTGATCCCCCAAAACAAGCCTTTCTAAACCCTTCCCTCTGACTCTGACTCTTCCCCTCCACATCCCTTTTACTCATCCCAAGCCTCCTCCTACTGCTATGACCTCCAAAACTAAAACATCAACAAAAAAGGCTAAATCCTTCCCTCTTCTATCCCTCCACTATCCTTTTCAATTCAAATAACAGACTAACATGTCCACTCATATTTCACTATACTATTCCTTTATAGGTTCCAGAGTAGCGTGCTACTCGCCGAAAAAGTGCTTCAACACCTCACCAGGGGTAGCAAGCGCTATATAAATGCAAACCTTTTCCCTCTTCTATCCCTCCGCTACCTTTCTCAATGCAAATAACTGACTAACATATCCACCACTCAAATTACTTTAATATTTCACTATACTAATTCACCACTAATCCTTTATGGGTTCGTGAGTAGCGTGCTACTTGCCGAAAAAAATACTTCAATACCCCATCAGGGGTAGCAAACACTATATAAATGCAAACCTTTTTTCTCTCTTCTGTCCCTTCGCTATCCTTCTCAATCCAAATAACTGACTAACATCCACCACTCAAATTACTTTCAGAATTCACTATACTAATTCAACACTAATCCTTTATGGGTTCCGGAGTAGCGCGCTACTCGCCATAAAAGCGCTTCAACACCCCATCAGGGGTAACAAGCGCTATATAAATGCAAACCTTTTCCCTCTTCTACCCCTCGCTATTCTTCTCAATCCAAATAACTGACTAATATCCACCACTCAAATTACTTTCATATTTCACTATACTAATTCACCACTACTCCTTATGGGTACCGGAGTAGCGTGCTACTCGCCGAAAAAGCGCTTCGACTCCTCGTCAGGGGTAGTAAGCGCTATATCAATGCAATTATAATACAATACGATACAATAACAGGCAGTGAGTAGGCAATGATGTGATGACAGGCAGTGAATAGGTGTGTGTGTTTAATGTCACAAGTAAAAAGGAGTAAGAAAGTTCTGGTATCACGAGTGCAGATGCATGGAGAGGTTTCTAATGTTACAAGTGACAGTCTGTGAATGGGCAAGGATGTCACAAGTGGCAGGCTGCGAATGTGTCTGTGTTGTACCGAGGTCACGAGTAATAGCAAGCGGGCCTGACGTCACAAGTCACAAGCAGTGAGCAGATCTGATAACACAGTGGCAGGAAGTCAGTGAGTTCTGATGTTCCAAATGGCAGACAGTGGGCAAGTCTAATGCGATTAGTGACAGACAATGAATAGGTATGCATGGTTCCGAGAGACACAAGTGAAAAACAGTGAGAGATTTCCGTTGCAACAAGTGATAGTAAGTGATGTGAGGAAAAAAAGGCAGTGACTGGGTGTACATGAGAACTGATGTCACAAGTGACAGGCAGTAGGCGCTTATTGACTGGCAGTGAGTGGGTTTGAAATGAAAGGCAATTAGAGGTTTGCGATATCACAGGCAATAGCCAATGAATGGCATCCGGTCAGTTTCTGGGTAATTTAGGACACCTAGGTGCGTGCTCTCAGAGTCTGGTAGTAATACCTCATTACGTAACTAAGCCCTGGGTGACATCTCGTCTCTGAACTGTCCCACAGCGTCCCATTTCAGCTCCACCTAACCCCGCTGGCAGCACGTGCTCTCGTCATTAGCTATGTTCCTGTCCACGTTACGCTAGTTCCGGGAGGCACGCGCTGCCTCTGGCTCGGGGTATTATTGATTCTCCACCTGCCGTCCCTCCACTGAATTTAATGATCCTTTCTGGCTCCCTGGTCCTCTCCGAAGAGCAGGGGCCGGCGGTGCGGCCAGGAGTAAGCTTCTCTGGGAGCGAGGCCAGGCCCCCCAGCGGCATCATTAGGATGGTCGATGGCGCCCGCTTAGTATTCCTGCCCAGGAGCCGCGCTCGCGCCGGTGCACGTGGAGCTGGGATGAGGAGCCGAGCGCGCTGCGCTCGAGACGGCACGTCTGTAAATATTGTTCTCGGAGCCTTCTCGGTGTGTTCACACAGATTGGATTCAAACACTGACAAGCTAATTATACAGTGTAAGACTGTTTATGAGGCGCTGACGGCTCTGACACGGGAATCCTACGAGAAGGCCTGCCCGCAGCTCAGTCATTAGTTTATTTTGTTTCTCTCTCTTTTTCTTTACAGCTGATTACCCCTCATGCAATCCGAGTACAGACTCCTCCCCGACACATCCCCGGCGTGGTGGAAGTCACTCTGTCATACAAGTCGAAGCAGTTCTGTAAAGGAACGCCCGGACGCTTCATCTACACAGGTGAGTGTTACTTCACTGCACACACAAGGCTGGGGCTTCCTGTGGGTTATCCGCACTGCCGAAAGAGAGGTGTCCTATAGGTGACCCCTATTGTACACACATCCTGTTGCATTGTAGTTCCATTTGTGGAACGTCTCGTGACGAGGTTCCAAAGTACATTTGCAGGTGCATAGCATTCTACTCTGTGAGCAGTGTGTCATCGTAAGGGGCCACGAGCAAGAAATATGTTGGAAGACCCTTTTCGAAACAACCTAGTAGTTTCTTACCCATTTTCTGCGAATCCAAGCCCCGTAATGCCAAACAATATTGAATGATATGTTAAAGGATGCAATAGAGAAATAGGCTGAAGTGAGATAGAGAAAAGGTCACGTTCCCCGGGGAAGGTGGGGGTCCTGGGAAGTTGCCCACTTTGGTCATGCCTTAAATCAACTCTATCATTGAAAATGCTATGCTTGAAGAGTGTGTCTCTGTCATGTGACCTACATGGGTAGTGTTTCATGTCATGGTTGAGGTCCATTGTTTCACTCTTACGGTGATTTGTTGCGGCGCTTAGAGATGAGGCACGATACGAAGCGTAAGCATTAAAGCCGATAGAAAGAGTGTCTGAGTGCATTGTGTTCTATGTAGGAAGGGACTACATGCCGTGCATGTGTGACAGTGAATGCTCAACCCATTTCACCACAAGTATGTAGCTGAGCATACACAATTGCTTTAGGAAACTTATCTGTGATCGGAAGAGGGTCGCTCAGTAGATAAACCCCCACCCCATTCATTGGGGACAACCAGAACTGAAAATGCAATTGCCGCTCTATTTCACAGTCCAATACACGCCCGCATGAATCAGCTTCCCAGGACACTTGTACCTAGCCAAGTAATCTCCCCTTCAAACCACTTCACTGCTTAACATCACAGTGGGCGGATATGCTATTAAGATACGTCACACACATGACCTATGGGCACTAAATGGACAAGGCATGAAGGTGGGGTAAAGGGAATGTTATTGTGTTAACAGTTAAAATGATACCTTTAGATCTGTTGAAGTAAATAATTATACTGACGTGGCGCACAGTGTGACTATAACACCAATACTGTTATATGATGCTCAAACCACATCACGAAGGACATCTCATTTATAGGATGTATGACAGTGAGCCTATAGAGCATGCCTTCATTGTAAATGAATGTGCACTGAATAATCTATTAATACTGTTTATGGAAAATGCTAATAAAATGTGTTTTAAAAAAACTGCTTCAGGAAGCTTATGAGAATAGACACGGTCAGCAAGCATTCAAATTCCTACCATCCCACATTGAGTGAGAACTACCCCTTGAGGAAGTATGCTTCCATTTACCATAGTGAAGCCCAAGTGTTCCCACAAGTGTGGACGAGGAGCAACTCGTGTGAATGGGTATTATTACACCAGCTGTACTATATGCATCGCCGCTGGAATTATGCGGTTCTGCGGCATATTTTGCATAATTAAGGATTTGCAGTATTCGCCACATAATCCATAATCTGCTTGCATAATCTGCAGCTTTTAATATTTCTAGCTCAAACAAATCAAAACTTATTAAAAACGTGGCAAGATGTGTTCCTCGCAGTGGAAGGTCCTTCGCAAACGTTGACTAGGCATCTTTCAATTGCTTATTACTACATTTTTATTGTTAAACACGTACTAAGATGAAATCTTTGCCCAGACATTGTTTCCATTAGTAAAAATGCCAACATAATTAGGTGATACTATCACAAAATGTGCCACATTATGCTGCATAATTTGCCTTTTCTTGTCACATAATTTAGTCAACACTGCTGCATAATTTGGTCCTCCACTGCCAACAATTCCAGTGCCTCTGACTATATGCACAGCAGAGATGAAAACCATGTAAATGTGGATTATGCAACCAGCAGTATTATTTCCTCCCTGTGTAAACAGTGTTAGTTTAGTTCCCGCGGTCATTTCAGTTGTGCATTGATCTCACAGCATTTACACAAAAAGGGGGGATGGGCCCGTTACAACACCCAAACTAGGCCTCAACAATAGTTATAAACAAGAAAATTTTAGGGTGTGTGAGTTCAAAAAATAAAATTTGGGAAAAACATTTTAACAACTAAAGTGATTTTGGTGTCTTTATTCCACCATCCTTAATTAGATAATTTTGAAAAACACGATCAACATTTACGTCATGTCAAACATGGAAGAACACTCAATGCCGACAATTCCAGTGCCTCTGACTATATGCACAGCAGAGATGAAAACCATGTAAATGTGGATTATGCAACCAGCAGTATTATTTCCTCCCTGTGTAAACAGTGTTAGTTTAGTTCCAGCGGTCATTTCAGTTGTGCATTGATTTCACAGCAAGCATGGGCAATCTAAGAATACATTTTAATTCAGATAAGGTGTAAATCAATCAAATGATGATGAAATAATAGTACATTTATGGCCGCGGCATGGTTTATCCTGACGTGTACCTTAAAATATAATTTTATTCAGGTGGCCTGCAAGTAGGTTTATACAAACACGTATTCAGATACAGTTTCAATTAATTGATGCATTTTAGTTCAGAGTAGGTTTACGTTGATTCAGTTATACGGCGATAGTACAGTTGCTTAGCTTATACAAATATTCTCAACAAATGCAGTTTCTTTTCAGGTGTACAACAAAATGGTTTATAAAAACGTATACATCAAATAAAATTTTATTGCACTGTTTATATAATGCCAGGTCCTCACTCTGTTGCTCAGTTACAAGTGTGTTTTCAGTAATTCCCGTTTTCGTCAGAAGATAATTCTAGCTCTAAATTGCATGTATAGAGCCGAATTCTTGTAGTCTTTCTAGAAGAGAGTGGTTTCAAACGCGACCAACAGTCCAATAGAAGATGTGCAGAAACACAATTTCTGTCCACTGTTGTTGTCAGAATGGAGGTCAGAGCGGATTCCTTGCTCTTCGAAGGCAGTCCCGGTTTATAGGAGCATAGATGGTTTCCTTTGAGGAAACCACATCTTTTCAAGGAATGTGCCAGTGAAAATTGGGTTGTAGCTGGATGAGTTGTTCTTCTTGTGAAGGACCATACATATGTCAAAAACCTTAAATTCTGTTGGAGAGATGGCAGGAGGTGTGGAGTTGACGATCCTCGTCGATTGGCTTGCAGCAGTTGTTGATAGTTGGATGTTCTTTAAGGGCTGGGAGCTTCCGCTGGGTGATCTGCTCTGGATGACGAGGGGCTTCCATTAGGTGACCTGTACTGCAGGGCGAGGGGCAGAGGTATTCTTTTGGGCAATTTGCACTGTAGGAGACCTACACTAAATAAAGAATGTCATTTTATGCTACCAGTATTTGTATTATGCCCAGGCAACAAGTTTGCCTTCTAGGCACTACGTTGACTGTCTGTGTACATAGCCACAGTGTTCTGAGCTGTCTGAGGTGTGTGTGTTATTGCATATATCTGAGCTATCTGGTGCATACGTGTGGTGTTGAGAGAGATACAATGCCATTTGGATGGCCTTTGGTGCTGTGTTGGCTGTGTGCACACAGGAGCATTTTGTCAGGCAGGACTGTGATTTTAAAAGGGGTGTGAGGGGTTGATGTCAGCGGGCAAGGCTGTGAAAGGTGAGCATTCTCTTGAGAGTGGCACATTGCCAGTAGTTTGCATGTTTACACTGTGATAAATAGGAAGAAAGTAGGATAGCACGAGGTCAATAATATTGCGGTCCGGTGCATGGGTCCTGTACATAGAAGGCAGTCACTCTAGTCTGCACAGGGACAAACTGCCATAGTTCTGACCCTTGGCGCTGTGTTAGTTGTGTAACATTGCAGTGTTGGTGCATCTAACGGGCTCTATTGCTTTGCCAGTGTTAGCTTTTAAGATATAGGAATATTGGGTTCTAGTAAATTACAGTAGGAAATCATAGCCAGTTCATACATTGCAGTTGTTACATTAGATTGCATTCAATTAATAGTATAGGTGCTAAAGCTTTGTTGTGTTAAAGCTTTTGGAGAGTGGCACGTTACAATTTGTATTTTATTATTTGCTGTGTTGGTTGTTGTGAACTATATGTTTAGAGGTATTCTGGTTATATATAGTGCAGTTGGAGGATGACACTTTATCATCTCAGTGCAGTGCTGATTGCATGAGCGTGTGATGTTGGTTTGAAAAATGGAGTCTGTTCTGCTGTTTTGGCGGTGCGGGTGCAGAGATGTCGAGCTGGTGTATTCAAATGTGTTAAATATTAAAGTTGTGCAACTAGTGCATTGCAACCATTACTATACCTTGCATTCAGATGATACATAATATCTCAGTGCTGTGTATTAGCCATTAAAACATCACAGCAGGAGGTTTTTCTTAAAGCAGCTGAACTGCTGTGCTTTGGTAATCTAAAAATTATCTGCGCTGTATCTAGGGATTTTGTAAATAACGCCTCTCCGAAGGAGTGTGAAAGAACATGATGGAAAAAGGCAGCAGTAATGCAAGATGGGTTCTAGTCGCTGCACATCCTTGGAGGATTTTATAAGGTGGTTCAAAGTTTACTCCCAGCATGATGTCAAAAAACATCTTTGTAGTGGGCTAAGACGTGTTCACATGGTGATCAAATAAAATAAGCCTATCCGGCTAACAAGCCACTCAGCTTCTAACCACACAACTGTATTATCCTACATTAGACTAGAAGTACACACGTGCCAACTGCCCAATTACTCAGTACTCCATTTTGTATATATGTAAATAGCAGCCTAATGGGTCACTGCATGTGTGAAACCCCCAATATCCCTGTGGGATTCTACATGAAGGGGTGGGCATAAGAGATGAAGCAGGCTTGGTGTTTTCATTGTGCTGTCGGATCTTCTTCTGTATTTTCATTGGAGAAGTGGTTGATGGCGTTGCACTTTTCTGTGGAGTGAGTAATAAGTGGGTATCATAAGGGGTTGATGTGTGCTTGATTGTCTTGAAAAGCATTCTGCTTCTGTTGGTGGCTTCACTGATGTGTTGGAACAGTACTTTGCATCGGCTGATGTGAAGAGCTGTCTGCATATTGTACAGAGGGATTTCATGATCTCGAGTGTTGGACATGGCCCTTCTTAGGGGATTTCCCTAAAACATTTTGCTTTTTCCTTCTGTTTTTTGCGGATTCTCTTTTCGTGGCATTAGGACTCTGGGCACTTTCCTACTGTAATGCAGTGTGAAAGCACGCACACCCTTCCTACACATGCTAGGAAGTGGTGCTTACCTGATTGGTTTAGGTGCTGTACAGTCGCGGTCGGTGTAGGAGTGCCGGGCGGTGACGTGGGGCGGGGAGGGGCAGGGTGGGGGTGGCAAAGTCGGATTACGGACCTGTACAGGTAAGTAAACATTTAAATCAATGAAACCAATTTCGTTGCGCGCACTGCATCGCATTTGGTGATGCAGTGCGCGCAACTAAGTTGCTTTCATTGATTTAAATGTTTACTTACCTGTACAGGTCCGTAATCCGTACTTTGCTACCCCCCACCCTGCCCCTCCCCCGCCCCACGTCACCGCCCGGCCGGCACTCCTACACCGACCGCGACTGGTGCTGTACCTGTGAGTATCCTGTAAAGAGGTATGCCACATACCAAGGACAGGTACTGCACTGGCTACTAGTGGGCCGCAGCACTGATTGTGCCACCCACAAGAATAGCCTTTCAAACATGTCTCAAACTTTCCATTGCAGGGCTGTGTGTGCACATTTGAACTTATGCTCAGGTTGGCATTTCTAAACCTTTAGCCAATGCTGAGTCGGCCGTTCACTACCACTAGGATGCCCCTAGGGTAAGCCCAGAGGGGCGGGGCAAGTGGTAGGGGAAAGGCAGGGCAGGTACACGTGTGTTCCCTGCCCAGGTAGTGAATAATCCCCAGTTAGGTTTCCCGACCTAGGAGGTCTGCTCTTCCCATGGGTCACCATGGGGGAATTGCTGAATGACTTTTAAATTACAGTTTTAGCTCACAACAGGGTGTAGCCTCATGGTGTTTTCAAACATGTCTTAAGTGTGTGCATTTACACTTATGCTCAGGTTGGCCTTTCTAAATCATTGGCCAATGCTGAGGGTGCCTTTCACTAACACAAGAGCACCCCTAGGGTGAACCCTGGGGAGTGGAGCTAGTGATAGGTGAAAGGCAGGGCAGGTACATATGTAGGTTTCCTGCCCAGGTAGTGAAGAACCCCCCATGTGTGTTTTCACTAGATATGAGGTCTGCTCTCCCCATAGGTTAACATTAGGGAATGGCTGAGATTACGTTAAGCTGCAGTAGTGGCCTACCGTGGAGCAGCCTCATGTTGTTTACTATCATTGGATTCACAATGACAAACTCTCTCTTGCGGTAAAGGTGGATTTGTCATTAATACCTTAGAAATGCCACTTCTAGAAAGTGGGCGTTTCTCTGAGGGAAACAGCGTTTACAACGCTGTCATTACATCGCGTGCTATTACAACGCGGTCATTACAACGACGGTGTTGTTAGTACGCGATGTAATGACATCGCAAGTCATTACAACAAATTCCAGTTGGGGGCGCTCAGGTATTGGAAATGAATTCCAACACGTTCCCTACTGTTGCGCAAACTGGAGCAGGAATAGTAAATAATACTATTCCTAAGTCCAGCGTGCCCCCTACTGGAAGTCGTTGTAAAGACAACGCGGTCGTTGTAACGACCGCGTTGTAATGGCACGCAATGTATTACATCGCGTTGTAATGTGCCATATTCTTTCTCTGCGCTAAACTCTTTTGTGTGCCTTTTAGTTAGACTCCAGTCTACACTGGAGGCTGGGGGAGCACATCTGTGCATTCCCCAGAGACAGCCATAAACATTGGGCATGCAACTGGAATGACAGACCTCTGTCATTTGAGGACTTGGCTGGATAGATTGGGGGGAGATGTTTTGACACTTGGCCTCTGGGAAGCCAGATCATGGTCCCACTAAATATTAAGATCTGCATTCCAAGGCCTCATGGCAGACAGGACTGAAATTTAGGGGAGACGTGTGGTTCGAAGGGAACACCCTGAGCCAACCCCTACTTCAAAGGCACACTGCAGTATAACTACTGGTGCTATAATTTAGCACGTCAGAGATACGCCTGTGGGGACAAGCTACCCGACATTCTGGACTGCATGGTGCACACTGTCAGAGGAATTTGTTGTGCATAAGGAGGATACAGTCATTGGAAGGGACCGTGCACCCTCCCTGAATAGTGGCAGGCCTGGGCCGTCTACCTGCTGCTGTGTGGCGCCATGAAGTGTGCTCTCCAAGGGCTTGTTGGCTTGCCCCTGTTCTTTGTGGAGGTCTCAGGGACATCAAAGACCTCCTGTGAGAGATCTACACCGTCTACATGTTTCACCTGGAGAGCGGTGCCCTCTCAAGCGCCATTCTTCGTCTGCTGGATCCTCACTGCAGCGTGTTGTAAGCGTGGAACTAAGTATTGTGCCTGGATCTCGGATTGCCTTGTGCGAAGTCTCTAAACCGTGCCTGCCTCAAAAGAGTGTGGTCCCTGCATCGTGGGGCCTTAGCACACACACGCGTCTCTGTGGTGAGCGGATTCACCGGTTGCGGGACTCAGCTTGGCCCACTTTGTCGTCAGTGCCGCAACTCTCTCATGCGACAAGCCAACTGCATGCTCATTGCGTGATGTGTCTGATTCACAGGTTGTGACCCTCGGATGGAGGGCACATTCGTGGTAGTGCCTCATTCTACCTCGTGCGGTACTACTGAACTTGTGACTGTGTGTGTGGGACCGGATTGTCTAGTGCGACTCGTATCATCGTGCACCAGACGTTGTGCCTCATTCCAGGTTAGGATGGCGAACCCGACTGTGGGTTTATTGTAACCGTATTGTCTGGTGCAACTTGTATCATCACGCACTTGATGTTGTTTCTCATTCCATGGTGGTACGGGGAACCCAACTGTGGGTCGATTGTAACCGGATTGTCTGGTGCGACTCGTATCATCACATACCAGACGTTGTGCCTCATTCCTGGGAGTTACGGCAAACCTGACTGTGGGTTGATTGTAACCATATTGTTTGTTGCAACTCGTATCATTGCGCACCAGACATTGTGCCTCATTTCCAGGAAGGTACAGCGAACCCGCCAGTGGGTTGATTGGGACTGGATTGTCTGGTGCGACTCGGATCATCGCGCTCCAGACGTTGAGTCTCATTTCCAAGGAGGTACGGAGAACCCGACTCATGGTTGATTGTGACCAGATTGTCTGGTGCAGCTCAGATCAACGAGCACCAGACTTTGTATACCACTTACCGTGGGGTGCGGGGACAGCTGAACCCCCCATTCACCGGGTGTTCTGTTTTGCCCTTTGTGTGGCGAATCAACTGCCCTCTCCTCTCCTGGCCTGACAACTTTGTATTGCCAGGTAGTATCGCCCGGATCGGGCCTGTGTGATCAGAGTTAGTGACTGGGCTGAGGAACACTTCCAAGAGCGATCAGAAGCAGGTCGAGAGACTGCGTGACTCCCCTGTGCTTTGTAGAACTGGGCTGGTGCCAGAAGGTGAAATGAGGGACCTCTTGATTGAACTGGAACAACTTCTAGCACGTTTCTGCTCCGCATAAAGTGGGTGAACTTCCTGAGTGGTGGCCAACCTCCCATTTGTCGTTTGTTGCCTGGTTACCCTGATAGTTACTCCAGCCTTCTCCCCTGGGCCCCTGACTAAGTGTGACTCCGGCCTTAAACCGGTATAATAAGGGCTTGGGGGTTTTGACTCCAACCTGAGGGCAGAGTAGTGGGGGGTAACTGAGAGGTGTGGGAGGGATTGTGCCATGGGGCCCGCATTCATATTATCATCTGACCTGACGGATATCATTTGCACCGCGTTACAGTGCCAGTTGTGTGTGTGCGAGTGTGCTTCATACGGACTTGCCGATATCCTGTGCACCGCGTTACGGTGCTGTGTGCTTGAGACCAGCCTGCTAATAGTTACCGCGCAATGCTCCGTTCTGACATTGGTTTTACCCGTGTGGCCTTGGCCCACTGTGCTGCTGACAAGTGTTATAAATTCCTGTGTGTACACATTCCTGATATCTTTATTACCTGGGTGCGCCCTAGAAATGTGTGGATTTTAATTGTGTTAATTGCCAGGGTGGGCCAGTTCTGACAATGTATCGCACCACATAAGGGTGCTGGGAATAAAATCGGATTTTTCACAAATGTGCATTTTACTGGTGTAATTTTAACACTGTTGGGCCTAGTACTGCTAGTAATATTTCCAAGTGTGATTTATGCCCAGAAATGCATGATGTTCATGTTGTGTTAATTAATGTGTGTGTTGAATACATTCTTTATTTACATCCATCCCGTGTGAAGCCTCTTTTATAACGCTCAGTGTATTTATTGTGTGAGAGTGCTGTGTCAATGCTTTACACATTTCCTCTGTGATAAACTATGCCAAGCTACCCAAGCAGGAGCGCAGGTTATACAGTGAGTGTAATCACCTAACCCTGACAGGAGTGGTAGGTTCTGCCTGGCTTGGGCACCGCCCCAGCCAACCAGAAAGTTACCAGTTCCAACAATGAGGTTCTGGAGAGTTCTGTTTGTCTTCCATTTTCTTTCCTGTCTATGGATGGATCGTTTATTGTCAGCAAGGTCTTTAGATTATCAGGGAGCTGAAAGCTTAGGCTTGCACTTGTGTGTTTTAATTTGGACATTTATTTTCACTTAGTTTCCCAACAATTTGTTGAAGTTTTTTAGAAGGGTGTTGGCAGAGATGTGAAGTTGATAGGGTGAAAGCCATGTCGGACTGGCCTTTAGGGCATCAGTTAATGACCGACGGGCTGGCATCGGAATTCAAAGTGTGGGACAATCTTTCAGCTGTTTGTGGGCCTGTTTTATGATCTACTGGACCAGGTTTTACTGTTGAATTCTCTGATATTAAAACAAAAATTGCCCTGCTGCAAGCTTATATCAATGTATTCTTCCATACTCTGCAAAACACTTATACAGCATGTCTTTACAAGTTCAAAATGTCCCCAATTTGCAAACATGGACCACTTTTTAGCTTTGTAATTCACTAAGGTGGGCCACGTTTTCTTTGGTGCCTAGGCCTATTTTCTGTGTCAGCCTGGATGAGAGATGATGCAAGCATTAGGTTGTCTGTGGAAAGGTCTTTGAAAGATCTGAAGGTTTGATATTCTCTTTTGGATTTAGCATGATTTCTTAGTAGGATGCTGAGTTGCAAGATAGGGATGGTGAAGTGGTCAGTCCAGTCAAGGGGTATTAATGGCTTCCATTGGATTGTTGGTAATGTTGAGAAGTCACTGTTGAGGATGTGGCCTTTGGGGTGCCTTGGTAGTGTGACATGCTGTTCCATGTTAACTGTGTTGATGAGGTTGAGGATGGTGTCTCTTGTTTTATTTCGAGGTTGTGTTGTCTTTGCAAAGTCACCCAAGAGGGTGGTTTGGCAAAGAGATCTGAGAATTTACCAATTAAGCCCTTGTTGTGCCCGTCAGGCCTTTTGAGATGGAAGGTGGCTGAGAGTGCGAAATGGCATGTCAACAGCTCCACAGAGTTGAGTGTTACTTGCTTGCCCAGGGTGCAGAACCAGGATGACTTATAGATGACAGTGAGGCCTTTTCTCTTATGTGTGTAGTCCACACGAAGGATGCTGTAGCCCTTGGGAAGGAGGACATCTAGGATGTGCAAGGATGTGGGGGTGAACCATGTTTCACAAAATGTGCTACATTACGCAGCATAATTTGTCTTTTTTTGCTGCATAATGTAGTCAAACCTGCAGCACAATTTGATCCTCCCCGGCCTAATTCCAGTGGCCGTGACATTATCACAGGGGCTGTTTGTATGATAACTTCTATGAAGGTTAGCTGTAAAATGTTTGGCTCCCGGCCTCCAACGCTTCTCTGATTCTACTATTGACTCTTATCTATATAGCATGCTACTCCCAACTGCCTCATATTCTCTGCACAGGCACGTCACCAGATTCTTCTACGCAGAACGTACACACAGAGATCTGTCTTGTACATAAATACACAAAGGAAGATTACAAACTCTGAGACACTTAAAGTCTATTTGGTAACAAACCCAATGCTGCAGTAAGGACTGTGCAAATTGACTAACATGGACACACTGCTAGTTCACGCGCATTAGACCTTCTGTTATACATAATCCATTGAGAAATCCAGAATCATTGCCTTCATAAGGGTTAGGCAGCGAAAGGTTTAGGAGCTTATAGATGAGTAGCACTAAATATAGATGAGTGTTTATAATAGAAGAGCTGTGGTGTATTTAGAGAAATGGGAATTTCAAATACGTAAGTTGCACTGTACATACCTCATACTGTAGGTTACTTGCACTGTGTTTAAAGAAGCTCTGATGTTCCTAGAGGTCAGCTTCACTTTATAAAGAAGAACTGACACCCCATATGAATGTTCTGCAGTGAGAGAGAAAAAAAAAAGAGAGAGAGAGAGAAAGTGTGTGTGTGTGTGTGTGTGTGTGTTTGTTTTTAAGGTTGGGACCTGGAGATGAGCTGCACTACATGTAGAATACAGTTTATAATAGGTTATTTGCTCTGTATATGGTGGGGCTTGAATCTCTTCTAGGTTATATGCTCTGTATTAGGTTAGTTGGAGTGTATTTATGAATTACTCACACTGTATCGAGACTAGGTCTTGTCTTCCTGTAGGATACATGAGCTGTGTATAAAAGATAGTGGTCCTTAAAAAGAACAGTATGGTCATCAGGATAAATATAGACTCCAATCAGTGCTATATTACGAGTGTCCAGCCGGACATTCAATTTAATAATTCAAAAATGTCAAAAACCAAAAATATAAACACATCAATACAGTGGGACACAATCCTGTGTCGAGACCAATTTAAACAGTTTGCACATTAATCAAATCTGATAAAAAAAAGTGTAATTACTGTTTCCTCAAGCTTGTTAGAAATTGTGTTAATATTCCACAAGCTACCCTGTCTTGCCTGATATGTTCCTGTCCTAAATGTATTTGTTATGTTTCTATGTAGGATGCAGGATTGTGTCCCACTGTATTGATGTGTTTATATTTTTGGTTTTTGACATTTTTGAATTATTAAATTGAATGTCCGGCTGGACACTCGTAATATAGCACTGACTGGAGTCTATATTTATCCTGATGACCATACTGTTCTTTTTAAGGACCACTGTTCTAATACTAAACTGTTACCCAAGGTCCTTATCTACCTTTTGGGTTCCCTTGTGTTTTTGTAAATATGTGTATAAAAGATATGCAGCTTTCGATGTGCACAGAGGCATCTAATAGTTTGCCTGCCCTGTGTATATAACGATTGATATGGACGCCAAACATGGTGGACATGTCTTCTTAGCAATGCTGTCTGCATCTTTACAATCAAGCAGCTTTCCCCCGAGGAACGGCCCTCTGTTTTTATAATGGCTAAGAATCACAAAAAATATATGCCACAGGCAAGAAGGGGCAAGCCACTGTTCTCTTTCTTGGAACCACTGACACCAGGAGTAAATAATGGCTGCAACGCAGGTGTGTACCTATCTCTGCCCCACAACTTACTTCTGCAGCAACATGGTGATGAAACCTCTATTCGCTGCCCAAGGATCTGAGTGCTGCGTGTGGCGAGTCAGCACAGACTGTGTCCACTGCCGAAATTAGGGCCCCCACTGCATTATGCTAGACCTACGCTGCTGATTACGCCATGGGGCTGTAGGATCTTGCTATGGCAACTTGGCAAGTAGAGTGGGACCCACCCCCTTGATGAGCTAAAGCTGAAGGTATGTGTAGTAAACACCATCAAGACACGGTAACCAGTTGAGGGAACTGTTTATTAAACGCACCAGTAATGGCGTGGTCCTTCCCTTCGCCAGCCACAAACCAACTGCCAAGGGAAGAATCACGCAGTCACAACTTTCCTTTACTGAGCCTCCTTATGTCATAAGGAGGTTCTGCATTACAACACATCCCCTTTCCTTCTACACAAACGTAGAAACAAAAAAAAAAAAAAAGAAATAAGAAAATAAAACAAACTAAAACAGAACAAACCTAAAGATGGCACAGCGCTAGCTGTAAGAAATTGCTTAAAAAGTTACACAAAAGAGTTGCTTTACAACATACCATAGGGCAGGATGAAAAGTGAACACATACAGAACACTAGAATGTAACATATTCCTCCAAATAGCGAGGTGTTCTATGAAGTCTAGGATTGTGGCTTCTTACATTCACTCCATGGGGGACGATTCCAGCGTGCATGGAACTCCCGGCATCGCCACGTCCGCACTCAACACGCCCTCTCCCACCTCCTACCATGTTGCTGACCAATTCCTCATCACTCATAAGCATAAAACCATTTAAGCTTGCACTTAACGGTTCAACAGGAACTTCACTCTCCCGCCTGTACCCAACTTGTCCTTTCTGGTACAAAGCGACTTTACGTTTATTCCATTTGTTACCATTGTCCAACACCACATACCTGTCACACATCTGCCTGACTTTGAACGGCCCCCAAAATTTACTCAAACCTTTTCCTACCCTTCCATGCCTTATCTTAACCCAGTCACCGACAGACACTCTCTCTCTTCTCAGGCCACTCACCCCATCCCCGCATTTTCTCACAGGGTGAACCATTGGTCACACCATGAACTATGGTGCGATGAGCCCATACCATATCATCCACCATAGCCTTAACATCTTTTCCACTTTGAACAGCCATAGAGATGTACCTTTAACCAATCGGTTAGCCCTTTCTACCATGTCATTGGCCTAGGGGTTGTACAGAGCAGTACGATGATGTTTAATACCACAATTTTCCAGAAAGCAGTTCATCTCACGAGAGACTAGTTGAGTACCATTATCCGTGATCAGCACACAAGGAAGCCCTTCCTCCAAAAACACCTAAGCACTCACCTGAAGTCGAAGGGGGAGATGGCCACAAGAGAAGATGGCTACTTCAGAGGGGCATATGTGCCAGCCATGGGTGACATGAGGCAACAACCTCATTTGTCAGTTAGGTGGCACTATGAACAAATAACTGGAGGTACTGGGGGGAGTCTGAGGAGTATAAATCCCTGCTTGGACAGATGCAAAGGGAGAGCAGGCCAGGGACTTTGAGTGGAGACCAGGAGGAAAAGAGCATCCTAAGGCCTTTCAAGACAGGGTCTTCCTGAATGTATTTCTGGAGGCCACTACAGAAACCGTTACCCTGAGAGATAGAGGAGGTGTAGAGGGGTACCAAACCTTTTTGATGGGAGAGATGACAATCTAGGCATTGAGTGAGGATGCTGATGATTTTTTTAACTTTCGTTGGTTACTCTTTTGAGGTGACGTTGATTAGCTGAGCAATATTGTGGGTATAGAATTGGCTCCTGGTATGTTATTTGTTTTACATGCTAGTAAAAGCAATATAGATAAAGCTTTTTTTTTTAAAAAGAAAAATGAAAAGATTGACACAACCTACCAGTTATCTGCACTGTAAATAAATGGCCTAGTTTTCCCTATTCGTGAACCCACAGTTTGTATACATGGG
This sequence comes from Calotriton arnoldi, assembly GCA_963921515.1. Lineage (NCBI taxonomy): Eukaryota > Metazoa > Chordata > Amphibia > Caudata > Salamandridae > Calotriton > Calotriton arnoldi. The sequence continues at coordinate 1,742,146 of CAWUFW010002105.1, forward strand.
TCTATGCCTTCCTGTAGGTGATTTGCACTAAATAGATATAAGGACTCTGGCTTTCTGTAGCTAGACTGCACTGTATATAGGGACAATGAGATATCTTATACGTCATATGCATTGAATTTATATGAACTGAGATTTCAAATATTTGATCCCCACATTTTATAGAGTATTAGACCTCTTATAGGTGATCCGTATGCACTGGATATCTTATAGCGAGCACATTGAGAAATTTCAGCTCCTAGACCAACATCAATCAGGCTTTAGATCAGGTCATAGCACAGAAACAGCGCTAACTCACATTGTTGATGATGCATTGAGAGCTTTGGACCAAGATACACCCTGTCTGCTAATCCTGCTGGACTTGTCCTCTGCTTTTGACACTATCAAACATGACAACCTGATTAACCTTCTTCAACACAGGATGGGGCTATCGGGCCCTGTCCTTAATTGGTTCTCCTCTTTCCTGCACAACCGAACACAAAGAATCAAAGTCAACCAATCTTTGGCGGCCAGCACTTCAGTCTCTATTGGGGTGCCTCAAGGTTCTGCACTTTCGCCCACACTCTTCAACCTATGCATGGAACCTCTAACTGCCATTTTAAATGATTCAAATATTCAGTACCACATGTACGCGGATGACACTCAACTATATTTGAAGATCTCCTCTCCAGATGACATTAAAACTCTTAATATAGCGCTTCAAAAAACTCAACAATGGCTAACACATAACCACCTTTTACTTAATTCTCTCAAAACGGAATTTCTCCTGATTTCCCCACGGAACCACGAGGCTCCCACGCATAACTGGATCAAAAAATCTCAGCACTCAACTGCACACCGCATTTGGTGGACTCCGCCTGTTCTCTAGGGGTCACCCTAGACAAATTTCTAAACATGCAAGGTCACATCAGTGCAACCATTAAGAGTGCCAACCATCAGCTCAACACTCTTAGGAAAATCAAACCATTCCTACCTCCCGAAGACATACAATCAGCAGTCCAATCCTTAGTTATCTCACGAGTAGAATATGGATTGGTAACCCTAGCTGGTCTTCCGAAATCTAGGCTAGCACCGCTAAGAGCTACTCTGAACGCTTCTGCTAGACTAATCACTGGCTCAAGAAAGCATGATCATATCACACCTGACTTAATCCAGCTTAACTGGCTCCCCATTGAAGCTAGGATCCGTTTCAAGATAGCCTGCCTGACACATAAAGCTATACATTTCAATAGCCCCGTTTACCTGGCAAAAAAACTTGAGCTTTCCGGAGCCAGAAGAAATTTAAGAAGCTCCAATACCCTACTACTGAAACCTGCGAAATTCAATAAAAAAGAACTTACAAACGCACCTTCTCAGGGCTGGCTCCAAGAATTTGGAATGCCTTACCGACGGAGATCAGAGCCAACCCTTCGACTGCCTCATTCAAAAAACAGATCAAACGACTACTATTGGAAGAACTGCATCAGCAATAGCGCCTTGTCATTTGCTAGTCAATTACCATACATCTCCGACAAGCTTCTTTACCTTGTGTTGAAATATATGACAATTTAATTTCACTTTGTTTGTAACTCATGCTTGACAATCATTTTACTTGGAGTTTAATATGTATCTCATCTGTCTTTGAAGTAAGGAGATGATGACACTGTTTCGGCCGCATCTGAGTGGGCTGTTTACTGTCTGTTCATCTTCTACCTACTCTCCTCTAGCGCCTCAGTTATTTTATGCCTCAGGTTCCTCGCATTTTGCCTTATTGAGTGTACTTAGGTGTTTTTTTGTATGCTTAACAATTCACTTTATGCTTGAAACTAGTGCTTGACAATCTTTTCAACTGGAGGTTTATAACGTATCTCGTTTGTATTTGAAGTAAGTCGATGCTGAAACTGCTCGGCCTCATCTTGGTTGGCTGTTATCGGTCTGTTTATTTGCTTTTCTTTGTAAATGTATTTATACTGTCTCTGTACGTAAACGTCATTTTTCATCTTTGTACAGCGCTCTGGTACCCGGTTGGGTCTTGTTCGCGCTTTATAAAACTTTTCAAATAAATAAATAGTGAGCGGTTCTCTATGTATAGTGGCGAGTATACTCTATATAGTTCATACACTGTATAAGGGTCATCTTCCTTTTGGGCGACCTGCACTGTAAACTTGCATTATATATGAATGGACTAAATCTTCCTATAGCTGACCTCTTTGAAGTTTGGATGGACCATTCTAAAGATGGTATGCAGGGTACATAGAGGAACCAGATCTCCCTCAAAGTGGCTTTTGCTGTCTGTAGGGAGGCGGGATACTTTCTACATGATATGTTGTGTAATATGAGGGGCGTGGTTTTGTAAAGTGCACGTTCACCACATTGAGGTGTCATGGTACTATGTGGAGACATAACAATGCTGGCCATGGATCACATTTTTAGTTGAAGAAGACATTTTTGTGATCCTGCAGAACTTGGCGATCTTTTTTAACAGAGATAGAGAAAGGCAAGGAGTTCCTCGAATAAGACTTCCTTTATCCCACAGGATTATCCATCCCCTTTGGACCTCCAGAATGACATGATTCTCTGGCTATATTAATGCCTCTGAGATTAATCCTATCCTGGTATTATAGAATGCGGCATACCATGCCAACTTAGGGCAAACAAAGCGATACCAAAGAGGATGATGGACAGAGCGTTTGAGCTAATCAAACACTCACCCCCAGTCAACTGATCCCCTTTGGTATCGCTTTGTTCGCCCTAAGTTGGCAGGGTATGCCCAGACGTGGGTCCCTTGCTCACTTTGCCACTGGATTCAAGCTAGCCTGGCTGATGACGGCTGAATAGCCAGAAACCGGTCCCACGATGCTTGTTTCCGGTCCAGGGAAGACATGGCTTGGCAGTTCGGGCTGGACTGTTCCCATGAGGCACAGGGTCAGACTGATTTGCATATGGCCATGTCTGAACTGGGGTGGTGGAGTGAGCTAAAGAATGATGATGGATTAAACCCAGATCACTTGACTGGGGGTGAGTGTTTGATTTGCTCAAGCGCTCCATCCATCATCCCCTTTGGTATCGCTTTGTTCGCCCTAAGTTGGCAGGGTATGCCCAGACGTGGGTCCCTTGCTCACTTTGCCACTGGATTCAAGCAAGCCTGGCTGATGACGGCTGAATAGCCAGAAACCGGTCCCAGGATGCTTGTTTCCGGTCCAGGGAAGACATGGCTTGGCAGTTCGGGCTGGACTGTTCCCATGAGGCACAGGGTCAGACTGATTTGCATATGGCCATGTCTGAACTGGGGTGGTGGAGTGAGCTAAAGAATGATGATGGATTAAACCCAGATCACTTGACTGGGGGTGAGTGTTTGATTTACTCAAGCGCTCCGTCCATCATCCCCTTTGGTATCGCTTTGTTCGCCCTAAGTTGGCAGGGTATGCCCAGACGTGGGTCCCTTGCTCACTTTGCCACTGGATTCAAGCTAGCCTGGCTGATGATGGCTGAATAGCCAGAAACCGGTCCCAGGATGCTTGTTTCCGGTCCAGGGAAGACATGGCTTGGCAGTTCGGGCTGGACTGTTCCCATGAGGCACAGGGTCAGACTGATTTGCATATGGCCATGTCTGAACTGGGGTGGTGGAGTGAGCTAAAGAATGATGATGGATTAAACCCAGATCACTTGACTGGGGGTGAGTGTTTGATTTGCTCAAGCGCTCCGTCCATCATCCCCTTTGGTATCGCTTTGTTCGCCCTAAGTTGGCAGGGTATGCCCAGACGTGGGTCCCTTGCTCACTTTGCCACTGGATTCAAGCTAGCCTGGCTGATGACGGCTGAATAGCCAGAAACCGGTCCCAGGATGCTTGTTTCCGGTCCAGGGAAGACATGGCTTGGCAGTTCGGGCTGGACTGTTCCCATGAGGCACAGGGTCAGACTGATTTGCATATGGCCATGTCTGAACTGGGGTGGTGGAGTGAGCTAAAGAATGATGATGGATTAAACCCAGATCACTTGACTGGGGGTGAGTGTTTGATTTGCTCAGGCGTTCCGTCCATCATCCCCTTTGGTATCGCTTTGTTCGCCCTAAGTTGGCAGGGTATGCCCAGACGTGGGTCCCTTGCTCACTTTGCCACTGGATTCAAGCTAGCCTGGCTGATGACGGCTGAATAGCCAGAAACCGGTCCCAGGATGCTTGTTTCCGGTCCAGGGAAGACATGGCTTGGCAGTTCGGGCTGGACTGTTCCCATGAGGCACAGGGTCAGACTGATTTGCATATGGCCATGTCTGAACTGGGGTGGTGGAGTGAGCTAAAGAATGATGATGGATTAAACCCAGATCACTTGACTGGGGGTGAGTGTTTGATTTGCTCAAGCGCTCCGTCCATCATCCCCTTTGGTATCGCTTTGTTCGCCCTAAGTTGGCAGGGTATGCCCAGACGTGGGTCCCTTGCTCACTTTGCCACTGGATTCAAGCTAGCCTGGCTGATGACGGCTGAATAGCCAGAAACCGGTCCCAGGATGCTTGTTGCCGGTCCAGGGAAGACATGGCTTGGCAGTTCGGGCTGGACTGTTCCCATGAGGCACAGGGTCAGACTGATTTGCATATGGCCATGTCTGAACTGGGGTGGTGGAGTGAGCTAAAGAATGATGATGGATTAAACCCAGATCACTTGACTGGGGGTGAGTGTTTGATTTGCTCAAGCGCTCCGTCCATCATCCCCTTTTGTATCGCTTCATAGATAAGTTAGCATCAAGCTTGACTCCTAAGTTCTTCACAATGCTAACTGGGGCTGCAGGCGGGGACTTATCCTGAGGCCACCACTGGCACCATGCTTCGCCAGGTGAGGGCCCGAAGAAAATGATCTCAGATTTCTCCGAGTTACACTTCAGTTGATTCAGCCTTAACCAGGAGAACACCTCAGACAGGCAGATGTTAATCTTGCCGCCTCTAAAGTTGGCATCCTTGTCACAGGTGAACAGTAGTTGCGTATCATCAGCGTATGATACTATTTTAGCACCATGAGACTCGGCCAGCAGAGCAAGGGGGGCCAGATAAACATTAAAAAGTGTCGGGCTCAGGATGGATCCCTGAGGGACCCCTACCTTCATGGAGGGGTAGGAGCCGCAAAGGGTGGGGACCAAATTGCTTGCTGACGGTCACTTAGAAAGGAAGAGAACCATTTGAATACCGTGCCACCAACGCCGCACTCCTAGAGTCTCTGTAGAAGTCGGTCGTGGAGCACGGTATCAAAGGCCGCTGAGAGATCCAACAGTATCAACACCGCTTTTCCCCCTTTATCTAGTGTCTCTTTAATAGCTTCGGAGACTTCCAGTAGGGCTGCTTCTGTGCTATAATTCGCTCTAAATCCCGACTGACTCTGATGGAGTATATAGTTGGTTTCCACATATTCGGTGGTAACTTGATTCACATATTTTTCCAAAACTTTGGAAAAGAAGGGAAGAAGTGATATCGGCCTATAATTGGAGGCCACCAGAGGGTCAGCCGACGGCTTCTTTAGTAGAGGGAGGATTTTAGCACTTTTCCAGATAGCTGGCACCTGCCCCTTTTGCAGTGAGGTGTTCAGAATCCGATTGACGGCTGGATTTATAATCTCAGCTATGGAAGACAGTACTTTGGCAGGACATGGATCCGAAGGCGAGCCTGACTTAAGGGATTTCATTATTTCTAGAGATTTGTCCAGAGAAATTGGAGGAAACTGGTTGAGAAGGGAGCCCGTCGCCGGATTGTCATGAAGTGGGGGCCCTGTCATTATTTCCTTCACCGAGTGAGGAATCTTCAAGGAATTTTGAATAGTTTTAATTTTATCGTGGAAGAAACACGCAAGATGGTTTGTCCACTCACTGGTGGGGGTGAAGGTTATATCCACCGCACTAGGGGACGAGAAGTTTTTTACAATTTTAAATATTTCTTTACTTTTGTTTCCAGCTGACTCGATTTTAGAAGAGAAAAAATGTTTCTTTTCCTCCTGAATTTTGTTATAGTGGACTTTAAGGGCCTGTTTGTATCTAATTTTGTCCTCGGGTTTAAAATTAGTTCGCCACGCTCTCTCCAAGCATTTGCATGCACTTTTGCTCTTTCTAAGGGCTTCTGTAAACCAGGGAGCAGAGGCGCAGCCAATTGTAGCCGCGCGCATGGTGGAGGGGGCGAGCTCCGATGCGCGGCAATGAAGCCAGTTCTCCAAGCAGAGCACATCAAGATTGCCGCTGAGGGGAATCGGGTGCTACCTAAGTGCACTACTCATAGCATCGGGAGTGATTTGGTGAAATGATCTAAAACTGCAAGGGCGGGGTTTAGCGTGTGATTGCGGGCCACACGGATCCTCGCGAACTCTAAAGCCAAGGAGAAAGTGATCGGACCACACTAATGGAAGGGGCGTGTCCATTTCTATCTTGACATTAGAGAAAATCTGGTCTAAGAGGTGTCCCTTTTCATGGGTAGGGCAGTGGACATAGGGGACCAAATTGAAAATATTGAGAGATTCCCGCACCCTAATAGGCCCCTGTTCGGCTGATTTGTCCATGTGGATATTGAAATCTCCTAGCACCAAGCAATGTTTATATTTGGTGGCAATGGGAGAGATAACGTGACTGATAGACTCGATAAATTTTCCGGCAGGGCCGGGAGGCCTATAAATTAGTACGCCTGCCACAGATTGATGTGCAGAAGCAACAAAAAGGAAGCTTCAATGAAAATTCCCACATGTCTCTCAACTCTGAGGGCTAGGGACAGTTTTCCACACAAAGGGGCCAGCATGCAGGATTCCAGCAAGTAACCTTCTGCAGTATGATGACTCTCCACTATTGCTGGTTAAAAGACTTTGATTGTTGGGAGGACATCAACCCTTGAACACTAGTAGAGTTAATGGGATCTTGGTGGTGACAGCAATCAAGTGGTCCTTTAGACTAAAGACCAACTGTGTGTTATTATTAGATTCCTTATGAATGCAACAGGATTGCCAGCAGTCTGAGTTAAGAGATAACACATTAGCAGTTAATTAGAGGCTCCACTGTGAAAATCCAATTTGACAGCTCTAGGAGATACTTCAAGGGGCGTTTTTGATGTACACTGAGAAGGGCATTGCAAGATGCCACCCACTTATGACAGCAGTTTCTTGAATGCTTGGTTTGGCCGGGCACTACAGCATTGGCTGGTTATGATGTGGGGCTGGTTCTCCAGTGTATAGGGGTCTGCTGATTCCTGTAGCTGAGCTGTAGTGAACATAGAAGGAAAAGAGCCTTTCTCTCTGTGACAAACACCACCTTGAAAGGAAATGGAGTATTTCTATTGGTGACCAGCACTTTCTTTAGAGAAAACGTATAATATCCCTGTACATGATCCAAAATCACATCTTCACGTCTATTATGTGCAGCACTGTTTTGATTTCTGCTAGCTATAAAGCTGTAAAGATTAGTTTCTCGCCCATCTCAGTTGAAACTGTGGCTAAACACATCCACAAAGCTAAGTCAGGATCTCCCCTTGACCCTTGCCCGCCAGCTTGTCTGAAAGAATGTGCGGACTTGGTGAGCATTGGTTTAACAGAAATTTTTAACTCCATGTTTACTTCCGGCACTTTTCCTTCCAGGTGGAAGGACACTTCAATTCTTCCACTGTTGAAAAAGCCCACCCTAGATGCAACCAATCCCAACAATTACCAGCCTATAGCCCAGCTGCCACTACCTGCTAAAATAATTGATAAATTGATGAACAGCCAACTAACCCAATTCATCCGAGAAAACAATCTGCTCGACGACTCCCAGTTTGGTTTCCGCCAAGGACACAGCACGGAGACAGCTCTCATTAAAGCCTCAGAGGAGATCAGAGCGGTGATGGACGGTGGAGGTACGGCTGCATTAGTACTCCTCGATCTATCTACCGCTTTTGACACTGTGGACCATTCCCTCTTGCAACGGCGGCTGGAGAGTTTGGGAGTCAGAGGCACAGCGCTGGCCCTACTATCCTCCTTCCTCAAGGACAGGAAAGTAAATGTCTCGGTTGATGGGTATCACTCCACATCCTATACCCTCCCGTGTGGAGTGCCATAGGGCTCCTCTTTGAGTCCTTCCCTGTTCAACATTTATGTTTCCGAGCTGGCCCCGCTGATCCGAGAATTCGGGTTCAGCCTTAAGTCCTACGCGGACGACACCCAGATTGTGGTGACGGCCTACAAAAATCAGGCAGCCCCCTACTCAGCAATTTCAGAATTGTATGTGTGCCATCAACTGTTGGATGAACACACATTGTTTAAAACTCAATTCTGAGAAAACCGAGGTCCTGCTCTTCGGTAACATGCAACCGAGCTGGGGTAATCTTTGGTGGCCGGCTGAAATGGGAGAACCCCCAGAACCCGCGGTCAAGGCCAAGAACCTGGGAGTGTGGTTCGATAACAAACTCTCACTTATCCACCACACAAATGCCACGGTTTCTGCTGCCCATTTCCTCATCAAGAAAGTAAGGAAGATTCTCCCATACATTCCAGCGGACACGCGAAAGACGGTTGTCACAGCCCTGATTCAATCTAAATTAGTTTAATGTAACGGGCTGTACATGAACATACAGAAGCATTGCCTGAACAAGTTACAGAGTGTACAGAATGCAGCAGCGCGACTACTGCTTAACCTCCCCAGACGCAAATCCGTATCTGAAGAGATTTGCGGGTTGCATTGGTTGCCAGTGGCACAACGAATAAAATTCAAGGCACTGTGTCAGGCCTATAAGGCATTGAGCCTCACAGGTCCTGTCTTCCTCCAGAACCTCTTCACTTGGTATGAACCAACTAGACATCTTCGATCTACGGGAGCCAAACTCCTGACAGTGCCTAGAATTCGGACCACAAAATGGGGAGGCCGCAGCTTTCTCTACAGCACCACTAAGCTCTGGAACAATCTCCCGAATGAGCTAAGAGGTGCGAGCTCCCTCCTCTCCTTCAGGAAAGGACTTAAAACCTGGTTGTTCCAAAATTAGATTGCCAACAGGGTCACTACACTTACGCAGCGCCAAGACACCTGCGGGTATTCGTGCGCTTTATAAATCCTAATAACATAACATAACATAACATTGTTGTCCTATATGAACTGACTCTCCAGGACCACTCCCTCTTTCTGGCTGGCACCCGCAACCCACGACCCTACAGTTGGAAGGAAACACTTGCTGATTCAAGAGGAATAATCTGCTGCTGCCTGCCATGCCTTCCTCTAAAAACACCCCTGCACCAGCCAAACTTCTCACAGTATAACTCACTGTAGCAACGTATGCAATCCTTCCTCCAGTAAAATCTCACCCACTAAGTCTCAGAGCGCCACATCTACAAGTAACAACTCCCCACTACCTCTCATAGTGGTGCATCAAATAACTTACACAGTAATATCTCACCTAGAAATACCGTCCAATCATTTTACAGTAACAGATGGAGTCTTACCCCATGTTCTCTGTGTTCCATGTCATGGTCAAGATGTACCATTAATCATTTATTTATTTGGATTTGCAATACGTGTCATGCAGGTGGTATTTGCTTTAGAGTGCTTTTGGTATAGCCGCAATAGAATCAGAAGGAAAAGTGGTTAGCTATGTCCCTTGATATATGCGAGATTCAAATGCCATTGTGGCTAAAATGGAAATGGGTTTTCTTACGTGAAGCACTAGAATGACACAAAAAGATGATGGACGGGGTGCTGAACATTGCCAAACATTCACCCCCAGTACAGAGATCTGGGTATAAATCCATTATTGTTTTGCTAACCATGCCATTCCAGTTATGCAAATCATTCTTGACCCTGCTCCCCTTGGGAACACTCCAGCCCGAACAGCCAGGCCAGGTCCTCCCTGGACCAACAACAAGCATCCTGGGACCGGTTTCGGGGTATCACCCCTCATCAGCCAGGCTAGCTTGAATCCAATGGCATAGTGAGCCCGGGACCCACGTCTGGGTATGTACCCTTCCCACTTGGGGTGACTATAGCAACACAAAAAGATGATGGGCGGAATGTTAAACATTGTCAGACATTCACCGCCAGTACAGAGCTCCAGGCCTAAATCCATTGTATTTTACTTGCCATTCCCGTTTGGACCCAGCCATATGCAAATCAGTCTTACCCTGCACCCCATGGGAACTGTCCAGCCCGAACTGCCAGGCCAGGTCCTCTCTGGACTGGAAACAAGTATCTTGGGAACGGATTTGGGGTATCTCCCGTCGTCAGCCATGCTAGCTTGAATCCAGTGGCATAGTGAGCTCAAGACTCTTGTCTAGGCATAACCTTCCCTCTTGGGGTGACAATAGCAACACAAAAACATGATGGATGGAATAATGAACACTGTCAACATTCACCCTCAATACAGAGATCTGCACCAAAATTCATTGTTTTTTTGCTCACCATGCCATTCCAGTTTGCACCCAGCCATTTGCAAACCAGTCTTGACCCTGCTCCCCATGGGAAAGGGTCAGCCCGAACTGCCAGGCCAGGTCCTATCTGGACCAGAAACAAGCATCCAGTTTCGGGGTATCACCCTTCATCAGCCAGGCTAGCTTGAATCCATGTCTGGGCATACCCTTCCCTGGTGAGGCGACCATAGCAACACAAAGACATAATGGACGGAATGCTGAACATTGTCAAACATTCACCCCCAGCCACAGATCTGAGTGAAATCCTTTGTTTGTTTTTGCAGACTATGCCACACCAGTTTGGTCCCAGCTATATGAAAATGAGTCTTGACCATGCTCCCCATGGAAACAGTCCAGCCCGAGCTACCAAGCCAGGTCCTCCCTGGACCGAAAAACAAGCATCCTGGGCCAGCTTGAATCCAGTGGCATAGTGAGCACAGGACCCACGTCTTGACTGGCTGATGATGGGTGATACTGATTTGCATTTGGGTGGGTCCAAACTGGGGTGGCTTGGTGAGCAAAAAAACGATGGATTTATCCCAGGCCTGTGACTGGGGGTGAATGTTTGACAATGTTCAGCATTCCGTCCATCATCTTTTTGTGAAGCACTAGATTAGACAAGGCATGTGGTCAGACTGAGGAGCATAGATGGAGATAGAGAGCAGAAGAAGCATGTACCTAATCATTTGCAGTGTAGAAGTGGTGCGTCTTCAGTCCTCTTCAGTTCTTCAGGGAATGCATGAAGGCAGGCTGTTCCTTAAGCCTTGTATATGTAGTATTCTGTCAGGTTTTTACTCTGGAATTTCCCGAGGGCCGTTGTGTCTGACCATGAAAATGGTAGAGTGGTGGACCAACGTTGACTCCTAGAAGAGGAGTTTGTTGTAAAGAAGAAAGGTACGTAGGCCAAGTGATGTAGAACATAGATAGTAGATTTATTCTTCAAGTTACTTCCTTGTTGGTTGGTTACAGGAAACAAGTCAGATCCATATTAAGCCCCACCAGGAGCAGCCTCCTTGCTGCTCAGCCCATCCATTCCAACTGCTCTCTCTCCAACTCAAACACTCCCAACATTCCGATGACATCACCGATGACTGAGCAGCAAGGCAGAGGACATCAATAGGGAGGATGCACTAATCAAGTAATAGATTATAACACATCCCCCCCTCTATAATGATTAAAATAACATTAAAGTATGCAACTTCATAGCACACACTTACGACATGTAACAGATGTTGATTGCATGCAAGATGAAACACACACACTACACATGCCCCACAAATTCCTAAAAATCACATGCCCAAACCCCACCTAGAAAAGATGGAGAAAAGACAGGAAAAGCATTCCATTTTATAAATCAGTGAGTACACACCCACGTTAACTCGCTAAAGGGTAATAGACAACCACAACCACAAAATAGTGGTAAACCGGAGAAGCTTAGCAAAAAGGAGTCTTCTCACATACAGACCCACAACACATAGTACAAGCACCTCACACGAGGCAACAACCATTCTGAGAGTATCACCAAAATAGGTACACCAGAGAAGCTTCGTAAGAAGGAGTCTACTCACACACGCACCCCAACAATGAGTGATTCACATACTCTCACAACACAATGAGGGGTCACTCAAACAACAGCCAACAAAATGACAACTTATGTCATTCCACAAAACAGTGGTAAACTAGAGAAGCTTCGTAAGAAGGGTCTTCTCATACATGCACCCCAAAACAGTGAGATTCATGTACTCACAACGACAAGGGGTCAACCCAACACGTAGCCCACAAGTGCCAACATAAGTCAGCCCAACAACCATAAACTAGTGATAAACTAAGGGCTAAAAACAAACCACACTAGTGGTGACTACACTACCCCGAAACACAGGGTAATACACACTCATAACCACGGAATAGTGGTAAGTGAGAGAAGCTTCAAAAGAAGGAGTCTTCTCATGTGCGCACCCGTAACGCACAGTCCAACACCTCACACGAGGTAACAACCAATCAGAGGGTATAACCAAAACAGGTAAGTCAGAGAAGCTTCATAAGAAAGAGTCTTCTCATGTGCGCACCCGTAACGCACAGTCCAACACCTCACACGAGGTAACAACCAATAAGAGGTGTACACTAACATGAGCAGGGACACTACACTCTATCTCCCTCTATTCATACAGCAGACCAAAACAAAGACACTACGCTCTCCCACCCCCTCTCATACAAATACAGGATAAGGTATACAATATAACCCTATACATCACCACATAAAAATAAAACAGCATTACAACATGAAAACAAATGCATGTCCACAAACACCCACACCAATGCATGACACGTTAAACATAACAACCAATAAAGAAAGTCATTAAACACCGGTGAGCGATCTCTCACCCGAATTCACCACTCAAAACTCCAGGCGGCTGCAGCATCCAATGCGAAGTAGGAAAGAGAAGACAATTAAGACTCTTCAATGTGCTCCGCCAACCAGAATGCTGATGTCAAGTCGAACATTTCACCAAAGAGCACAGCGACGTCACCGGATGCCTCCATACTCTTGAATAACGTTGCTGATGTACCAAAGATCATCCACACGAGGCATCCACCCTTCACCCGCTCGCGCCGATCCTGCTGCATGGCTAAACACTGGGAAAGGCTGCCTGGCAACGCACGGCAAAACGTGTTTGGCAACGTAGAGAATGAACACCAGCATGAGGATAGTAGCTGCAGCCAAACACTAGATGGCTGCACGTAATGCACGCCACGCCGGGTGGCTCGCAGCACGTTTATGCAGTCGAGCGTCTCCCAGCAAATCATGGTCTTGTAGAAACCCCAACGTCATAGAGGCTCCCATCAAGGACTGCAGGACTCCATCACCCAGGTAAGTGCGCGCGCGACGAGGGCAACGCGCTGTTAACTTTCAAATTTAAAAGAAGCGAGCAAACTGTCAATTGGCTAGGGACTAGGGAAGACAGAAATTGCCCGTGTAAAAGTACTCACATTCACTGAATCCCGCCGGTAATCCAAAGCTCCAAAATTCAATCTTGGCGCCTGCCTTGACACGCCGGGAGTAGACAAAAGTAGACAGCCAGCCACCACGCACAACAGAGCAGATGGCGCTCCTCTCAGTTGGCGATAAACACACTTAGGTCCACTCACCCTTGAGCACTGGCATAAACAGCGTGGGCATCATTAAATCAGCGTTACTGCTCACCATGAGTTTCAGTTTTACTCACACTCCAAATGGCTCACTAGTGTCTGATGCTGGCAATTCTCGAAAATCGGTGGCTACCGCCAAACCAAAGCAGCAGGGGCTGTGGGAGAGACAGCTGGGCAAAAGCAATTCTTTCCAGGCAGCAGGATAGCAGTAATCTCCACCACAGAAAGTGTCAGTCTTCCCCAGCACACGTCACTGCTGCCAAACGCCAGTTGCTACAGCCAATCTCACGACTGTAGAAGGGACAGCAGGGCAGGAATCCCCACAGCAACTGTATGAATACCGGCAGTAGAAGGTCAAACGCCCTGGGCTGCAGGCTGTCCAGATGATGAGGGACACTGGTGGGGCTGACCAGGGCGTTTCCGTTACGTTCCTTTTCCTTTTCGTATTCTTTTACCTTAGAGTCCTTAAAGTCTTTAGTTCCTTTGGTCTTGCTTACTCCACGCGTTAGGTTCTTCCAGATCGTCGCCAGTGTTGTAAAGAAGAAAGGTACGTAGGCCAAGTGATGTAGAACATAGATAGTAGATTTATTCTTCAAGTTACTTCCTTGTTGGTTGGTTACAGGAAACAAGTCAGATCCATATTAAGCCCCACCAGGAGCAGCCTCCTTGCTGCTCAGCCCATCCATTCCAACTGCTCTCTCTCCAACTCAAACACTCCCAACATTCCGATGACATCACCGATGACTGAGCAGCAAGGCAGAGGACATCAATAGGGAGTATGCACTAATCAAGTAATAGATTATAACAGAGTTATGATTGGTCATATAGTGGATGGAAGAAGTGAGGCAATGTTTTCTCTTATGTTGTTAATATGGTCACCATTATTGCTTATTTCTAGTGAGTGACAGTGGAACACTGCAGATTTGGAGGATATGTTACGTCATTACAGATTTTAACCCGCTTTACTGGTGGATCTTCAGAAGTGTTTAGGCAGGTGCATAACTAGCTGCTCTGGTCTATCTCCTACAACTTCTTTCCTTCGGTTGATTGCTTCCTTTTTGCTCCCCTCTCCTGTCGTTTTCCCTTTTTCTGCCCACCTCTCCTGCTGCAACTTTCTTTTCCTCTTCCCACTACTCACTTCAACTGTAGCTTTTCCTGTCAGTTCTCCTTCGTTGCTCTCCTTTTGCCTCACACCCATTAGATTTCACTTCTTCATCTGACCTCTCATCTCACAGCTCTCCCTTACATCTTTTACCCGTTATCCAAAGTTTCTTGCCCATCTCTTCTCTCGTCCTCCAACTCTCCCTCCTCACTATTACCTGCCCTGCAGCTCTGGCTTCGTCTCTCACTTATGGCTATTTTGCCTTCTCATTTATCACCTTGTAGGTTTGCTTTCCATCTGTCAGCCTTCTGCTTTTCCTCCTCCTCTCTCTTATCACCTTTCAGCTTCCTTTTCTTTCTCTCTAGATACCCTGTCACTTTCCATTTTCCTTCTCACCTCATCTCAGTAGCTACTTTTTGTACCTCTTCCCCGCCTCCTGTTTTTTTCTTTCCACTTTTCCTTTGGCAGCTTTCTCTTCTCTTGCCTCTTCCTTACAGCTCTCCCACCCCGTCACTTCTGAAGCTCATCCTTTTCCCTGCCACCTAACCTCTTGGCTCTTGCAGCTGTCCTACGCTTGCCATCCCTCCTTGCTCTTGCCTTTCCCCTACTTCTCTCCAGCCCCCTCCCCACTTCTCCCTCTGCGGATAACCTTCACCTCTCACCTCTCCAGTGCTTTCCCTCCCGTTCACCTCTTAACTTGCAGCTCTCTTTCCCTGCTTCCCATCCTGCAGTTAACTTAATTTCTTCATCTTTCCCATTGCAGTTCGATCTCCGTGCAGTTACTGGCAGCTACTTTTCCTCTACTTCTTTCTCCTGCATATTCTCTCGTCTCTCTCACAATGAAACTCTTCCTTGACTTTTCCAAACGCCTTTGCTTCCCTGCATAATGCTATCTAACTTAGTCCCTGAAGGGGACGTGTCAGGTGGGCACATACCATAGCTCCGCATACGGCCAGTAGAAGCTGAAAATAACTGTACCTGGAGATTTGCTGCCATCAGTACCAGTTCCTAGCTGTTCTTCGGCTATGACTCAGAGATCTTGTGGTCGAGCCCTGCTGGGGCCAAGGAACTTCAAAGAACAGTGTGTTCTGACAGGGAGCACAACTAATTTTATCTCTCCTTGTATGTGATGGGGCCACGCTCACAGTGCTGCTGTCTAGTGGCCCCTTTTACCCCTTTATAACACACAACCTTTAGGTGTACAATTCTGTAATTAATAAAGGAGGCCACACAATGTTTCTTTTGCAACATAAATGGTTGTCACAGGTTTATTAAACAGTTATGAGTTAACTCACAAGAAACCTACATGGTGCACAGCGCTGTGAACTGATTTATGTCAGGCTGGCTTGTACCTATCCTGACTTACTACATTTTGTTCCAGTTTCTTGTAATCATGGCCTGCTTCGGGAGCCCTTATTCCAAGAAAATGGACTCCTGCACTTTTCAGAAAATCGCAAGCTCTTTCATTGCACAGAATTTTCTGATGTTCTGAGAGCCTTTGTGTTGATCCCGACTCTACACCAGAGAGACTTCTTGTGACCTATGGGTATCATCCTGCAGCCTGTGCTTGCTGCTAGGGTTCTGCTTTATGTTGGCCTTGTAACTCCTCCAAACATCTCAAGTGGTGTTTCATTACCCAGGAGGCCCAACCTGTGCTCTTCTTGTTCCCATCCCCAGCCTGTTTTGGCTGTGGATTCCTGAATAGTCCATAGGGACAATCTGATAGAGAATTCTAGCCACAGTTTCCTTACCTTAGAATTATCTCCAGGTGTCAGACTGGGTCTAGAAACTTTTCGAGCAGTACCTCTTAATGTCAGTAGGTGGCGTTTATCAGCTCCGCTTCTGTGTTGTCCGCGCTGGAAGTGACGTGCGCGGTGCCTATATAGTCGCCTTCCCAGTGCGCTGACATCAGTTCTATTGTTTCTGAGCAAGTAGTGCAGATCCAAAAAGAGCGCTACCTCCAGTCAATTTTGACTGATTTTTCCTCGACATTTAGTTAAACCCTTTTTTCAGACATTGTCTCCTGGTGTGCTACGGATGTCCCCTAAACACACAGCAGGTTTCAAACCCTGTGGGGCCTGTCACAGGCAGATGTCTGTGACAGACCCACACTTGGTTTGCCTATGGTGCTTGGAGTGGGACAACGACTTCAAGACCTACGAGGACTGCTACGCCATGAATCCAAAGGTGCCATGGGAAAGCTCCTCGCCGATCGACGTCAGATGACCCTGCGACGTTCAAGATCCCGGTCGCGTGAAGGTCCTGGCACCGCACGCCGAACAGCTCTTGATGATCATCGTTGCAACCCAATTTGTCAGGTAAGTGCCATAAAAAGAAGTCAGGGGAACAATGACACGATTCGAGGCCCCACGGATCCTGTGTAGGAGTTTCCTGGAGCTGGAGCGACCCCAGCCCAATGCTAAAGACTAAAGCATTTTATGAGCCATGCACCTTATATTTGGGCAGCCAACCCATCTGGTGCGGCTTCAGGCCCCACAGTTTTGGGAGGGGCCCCCACTGGATTCCCACTGGTTGGTCCGCCCTGAGCACCAGCCGGGTCCCATGGATCAAGTTCTGAATCTGGAGCAACTCTGCCCGCGAGGCCACCACCTTCTGTGGAGCCCGCTCCAGTGCCGTTTTGGTGAAAAGGCACACTCAGCACTGGAGTGCTTTAGGGGCAGCTGGGCTACTGCCAGGTCTTTGGGCTCCTCCCTGGCCCCCCTCCAACCTTAGTCTGCCTTTCGCCCCTTACATGGCTATGGTAGGAGCTACCAGTCGCATCCTCTTCCGCTGATACACCAAGAACAACAGGCGTCTCAGCCTTTTTGTGGCCACGGATGCGGTTCCTACAGACAAAGTGGGACCACCAGTTAAAGGTGGACCCAGTCCGCCACTCGTTTAGCCTCCAAACCCCTTTAGTTTGCCTTCATACTACCAGGGGCATCCAGTGGGTGGCAGGATCCACCATCACCTGCCCCACTAGCAGTCTGTAACAGCAGACAAGCAGGTACTCCAGATCATTCAAAGGGGTTACTCCATTCCCTTTTTGGAAACCCCTCCAGCCATGCCACCTTCTTATATCATCTGATGGAGGACCACCTCTCCCTGCTCCGTCAGGAAGTACAGCTCTTTTGGCCAAAGGAGCCATTGAGAGGGTGCCAGCATCAGAAGTAGTATCTTCTAGATTGTGCCTTTTCAACTTCTACCTGAAGAAGTAGAAGTTCAAGATGCTCACGTTAGCTTAGGTCCTGTCTGCCCTCGTCCCTGGAGACTCGATGGTAGTGCCGGACTTGCAGGACGCCTACCTCCATATCTCCATTCTGCCTGTCCACAGGCGTTGTCTGCGGTTAACGGTGGACCACAAGCATTTTCATCTTGCTGTGCTTCCCTATAGCCTTGCCAGTGCCCCTTGAGTGGTCACCAAGGCGATGGCGGTGGTTGCAGAACATCTGCGGAGCTTGGGGGTTCCAGTCTCCCCCTGCACCAAGGACTGGCTGTTGAAGGCGGGCTCGCCCCAAGCAGTCATCTCCCACATCTAGACTACAGTGGACCTCCTGCACTCACTGGGGTTCACTAGCAACGTACCAAAGTCACACCCGACTTCCTCTCAGACGCTTCCTTTCATCAAAGCTGTTCTGGACAAAGTTCAGTTTCGGGCTTATTGTCCTGAATGGCGAGTCCATGATATTCAGGCTATGATTCAAATGTTTCTGCCTCTATCCTGGATTTTGGTGAGACTGACTCTAAGGCTCTTTGGCCTCATGGCCTCCTGCATCCTGCAGGTAGCACATGCCTGCTGGCATATCCGGGCACTGCAGTGGGACCTAAAGTCCCAGTGGGCTCATCATCAGGGGAATCTCTCAAACCTGCTCCAGATAACGGAGGGAACTACAAAATACCTGTAATGGCGGCTGACGAACCACGATTGGGTCAGCGGTAGACCCATCTCCCTTCCCCATCCAGAATTGACTGTAGTGACAGATGCGTCACTCCTAGGTTGGGGTGACTGTCTGGGAGAGGCAAAGATCAGAAGCCTCTGGTTTCCGGCCGAGACCCAGCTCCACACCAACTTATTGGAGTTGAGGGTGATCCGACTAGCGTTGAAAGCCTTTCTTCCTTCAATGAAGGGAAGGCTAGTGCAGGTGTTCAGAGACAACACCACCATGTGGTACTGCAACAAACAAGGTGGGGTTGTGGACCTGTGTCAAGAGGCCCCGTGCCTCTGCACATGGCTGCAACGTCAGGGCATTACCCTGGTGTGTAAACACCTGGCGGGTTCTCTGAACACCAGAGCAGGTAAACTCAGCCCTCGATGCCAATCAGATCACAAATGGCGTCCCCATTTGGAGATGGTACAAGGTTTCTTCCGAGACTGGGGAGAACCTTGGTTTGGTCTGTTTGCCACCATCGAAAATGCACAATGTCAGCACTTCTGTGCGTTGGCATTTCCAAGGCGCCTCTCACTCAGAGATGCTTTTCATCTTGAGTAGAGTTCAGGCCTCCTGTATGCCTTTCCGCTGATGCTACTCCTGCCCAGCGTTCTCAGGAAGATCAGAAAAGACCAGGCTCAAGTCACTCTTGTAGCTCGGGATTGGGCATGGAGAGTTTGGTATCCAGAACTCCTGAGCATGAGCATTGGTCCTCCAATCAGTCTGCCTGTTTGGGAGTATCATCTGTCGCAACAGCAGGGCAGGGTACTGCACCCGAACCTGCAAACACTCCACTTTCATGCTTGGAAGATAAGCAGCAACAGTTGACAGCTTTGACCTTCCCTCTGAAGGCTGCAGTGTTATTCTGTCAGCCAGGCGTCACTCAACCAAGACGGTATACACCTGCTGATGGGACAAATTTGTGACATGGTGTGCCTCCAAGAGAGTTGACCCCCTTTCTGCACCCTTATCCCAAGTTTTGCTGTTTATTTTTTCACTGGCCCAGAAGGGCTCTTCTCTGGGCACTGTTAAAGGTTATCTATCAGTCATATCAGCTTTCTTGCGGTTGCTGGACCAACTTTCTTTGTTCAAGTCAACCATTGTGACTCGTTTTCTGAAGGTACTTCAACACCTGTTCCCTCCACTACCATTTATCTAGCCCCAATGGGACCTCAATCTGGTCTTGGCATTTTTAATGTGTGCACCCTTCGAGCCCCTGCACAGCTGTCCACTACGTTTACTCACCATCATTACAGCTTTTTTTGTGGCCATAACATAGGCCAGGAGGATCAATGTGGTGCAGGCACTTTCTGTGCACCCTCCCTAACACAACATTCTATGCGGACAAACTGGTACCGAGAACCTGTGCCTTCTTTCTTATGAAAGTGGTGACACCTTTTCATGTTGGCCAAAATATCACCTTGCCTACCTTCTTTGCTCCACCTCTCTCTCCACCGTCTGGAAGCAAAAAGAACGTTGTCATTCTACACTGATTATGCAAAAGAGTTCCGTGTGGGTGATCAACTCTTCTTCGGAGACGTTGAGGAGAAGAAAGGAAAGGCCGTGCAAAAAAGGACCATCTCTCAATGGATAGTGCTCTGCATTAAAGTCTGCTCTGCAGTGGGCAAGAAGCAACCCCATGATGGCTTGCGTAATCATTCCACGATAGCCAAGTCTGTGATCACTGTGTTAGCTCACAGAGTTCCTGTCGTGGAAATCTGTCATGTGGCAATGTGAGTATCTCTACACAGGTTGACCAAGTACTACTGCCTGGACAGTCAGGTCCGTCGTGATGGGCATTTTGCCTGTTCGGTCCTGCAGGACTTTTTGGTCTAATCTGTTTGCAGACCCAACTCCAGGGAGGTATCTCATGGATATCTATTCTAAGGTAAGGAATCTGTGGCTAGACGTCTCTATCAGATGAAGAGTTACTTACCTTCGGTAACGCCTTATCTGGTAGAGACTCTAGCTGCAGATTCCTTACAAAGCCTCCCATCCTCCCTGCTCTGTGAAAGGATTCTCTGCATAGGGTCACCCTTCTCAGGCTCTTATTACTGGACAATAGTATATCAGCAACCTTTGTGGCTCTGCGCTTCCTATGTGGAAAGGTTGTGAAAAGCAACTGATGTCAGCGCACTGGGGTGATGCCTATAGAGGCACCGCACATTTAATTTCTGGCATGGACGAAGCTGACGTGGAGCCGATCGGCGTCACCTACTGGTACACAAAGGTACTGCTTGAAAAGTTTCTGGATCCAGTCTGATACCTGGGGATAAACCTTAGGTAAGGAATCTACGGCTAGATAGATTCTCTACCATATAAGGCATTACCGAAGGAAAGTAACGTTTTCGTTTGTTTCATCTGCCTGGTAATAATTGCCTTGTGGGTAAATCAAATTATATAAATACCCAAAAAACATAGTTCTGTTCTGGGTTACATGGTTTTCTGTAGCCCTCAGATGCATTGGTTGGCTTTCAGTACTGCTTAAAATGCATGTAAAATGAATGTCAATGTAACACGGTATTCCCAAGGAACGTGGCATGCAAACCGACCCCTACAGCCCCTGAATGGGTGTATAATTTTGCTGCAAAGCAAAATGGGCAAAATCTGCCCTTTTTTAATCTGACTGCTGAGCCAAATTTGATTAAGCAATGCTAAAATCTGCTCTATGGGCAGACCAAGGAAAAGGGTAGGTTGTGTGCGGAAACACAGAAAGTTCTCTGTTCGAGCTACATTTGCTTCCTTGAATCTCAAAATGCAGTCCAGGGAGGGGCGAGCTACTTAAAGGATTCTGGTGTGAGTGGTTGAATAGGTAGCAACCAGTTCGTGGTTCTTTTAGAAATTTGATAGACCACACAGAATAGGGCCTTGTGTTATCAGCATTCTGACTGGAGATTAGTAGCTCTTGAACATTGAACGTTAAGAACCTCCCCATGACTTAAATGCATGCCGATCATTTCGCAAAAGTCCACGGACCGCTGCAAGATGCCACCTTCAGTTTGTATTTTTTTTAGTGGCAAATAGATGAAACCAGATGCCCCAAAAAAGCAGGTTCACCCTGGGACTCGCTTCTATTTACCATCGAGTTCCCGATTTCTTGTCCTCACCCTTTTTTGACAACTGTTCACCACAGGTTTTTCATATGTGTGAGGATGTCTCTGTATGCGAAATGTTAGGACCCCCTCACAAAACTTTGCATAGGCCCCATCATTCTCCAATTTTGGATCTTCCATAGATTCACATATTAAACAAAGACTGTATAACTTTAAACATGGTGACATTATTAACCTATTCACATCATTTCTAAAGGACCAAACTCCAACCAATCAGAAGCAATCTCAGAGAACACCACTCCCAGAGGCCGCCTCCATACCTCAGATTCTATTACATGTCGTAAGTGATAGGAGTCCTTTGCTTAGACAAAGTAAGTTTCTGGCTCAATTGAGTTATTATTTCATGACAGAATTCCACACTTCAATGACATCCTCAGCAATGACTTGTAAGAATTAGATGATAGCAACGTCAACAATGACAACCAAAGCCTAGGCAAAACCGTCATCTACCACCTTGTTTATGTCACAGACGACCACCACCTCGTTGACATTTCACCTTCTGACTTCACTCATTTAAGTCCCAATACACCATAGGAGTACACTTCTAAAGCCCCTCCCGCACCTTAGGGGAGGTTCTGAGAGACTCACAGAGTGGTAGGCAGAGACCCACAGAAGAGTTCAGTCTAGGCCCAGTTGCCACTGGTCAGCCGGGCAGTTGCAGGAAAAGGCATCTTGTAGCTTGTATCTTTAACAGGAGGTCAGCCTTATGAGGCATGAAGTTCACTTCTTTCTCCTGGGTATAAGAGGGAGAGCAGATCCAGTCCTCTTCTGTTCTTCGAAAGGTCCAGGAAAGTGTTCTGAAGTGGGTGCCTATAGATCTGACATTTATGCCTGGCACGAGCTAGTGGGTGGGAATTACTCCTGGCTTCTAGGAGCTAACCCTATCCACTGAGGCAGGTCCTGTACCTACAATAACTTCAGAGACAGAAGTCTGGTAGAACAAAGCTGAGTTTTCAGCAACCAGATGATGGATACACACAAATCAATTTGACATCCTGTTTCCCTCTTTGAAGTGCACCCCAACTGTTATATGTAAACCCAAGAAGACCTATCAAACAGGCTTTGACGCTGTAAAATTATTTGAAGGAATAGGCTGTTCCATTATTTCACCTAATCTTGGAGCCTTTGAATTTATGCATAAGCTCCTGCAATTATAATTCAGCATTTCCTCTTGATCTTCATTCTACAGAGTCATTTTCCGGGCGGACTCCATACGATCGTTGCACCTTCGGTTGGGTCTACTTTAACAATAGATGTTTTATTGAAACTGGTACGGACGCTCATATAATTACCGTTTGTCCTGATGATGACCATTTAGTTTCACTATGGTCGAAACGCCGTTGACGCACTTATGTGGCCGAAATTGAAGAGGACGCATTGTTTGCTTTGTGTTGTTTCAGTTTTGTCCTGAACTTGTTTTTTGTAAACATTTTTTCCTCAGCCACTTGTCTGTTTACACATTGCACTGTTTATAGGTCTTTGTTTGTGTATTGTGTTGAGCGCCTTTTGTCTTATATGTTTTAAGATTGAATTATTTATCATTGTTAATAAAACTTTTTCTATGAATTGTATATATTTAAACATGGGTTTTCTCTTTTTTCTCCTTTTTCTCTTTCCTTTTTCCTTTTCTGTGTCTTCATTGGTATAATTTTCCATATTTTTCATATTATAATGTTTTCTTTAGGTTTTTTGATTTTGTTGTTTAAAATTTGATGCACGTATTGTGTTAACTTGAACCCTTGTTAGGATTCTAATATGAAAAACCCCAGCAGACCTGTCAAGCAGGATGCGACATTCAAGCACGATTTGGCAATTTAGTATCAGAAAGGATCCTCACAACCCCACCCTGCATATTATGTCAGGTTCAGGTGGGTCATATCTGCTCATTTTGTTCAGCCTATTGTTTGCACCTGGGAGAAAGTTCACACCTCGTTCACGCATGTTCAAATGCTAATTACTTGCTGGCAGACATGAGAGATGAAAATGCAGATTCAGCAACCAATGGCTTCAGGCAGGGCAAAGGTAGATTTCTAAAAGTTATATTTCCAAAATATTTATTACAAATACGACTTCACCACTGAATTGGGTGTGTTATAAATATTTAAAAAGTCCCACAAAATGTTTTGTAGCTGTTTCCTAGTCAGAAATATAGTTTTTTAAACTTAATATTGTATCCCAATCCTTTCCTTTGGAAGGACCAACCCTGCTACAGTGAAAATAGCTTTTAGAGCTTTTTCACTGTAAGAACATGTTTAACATTACATTTTTACAAGTCCTACTTGTAAATGCCATGCACTGTGCACTATGGGCAATAAGGCCTACTTAAGGGTGACTTGTTCATATTCAAAAGGAAGGCTTAGGCCTGTCCAAAAGGGCTATTTTCACAGGTCAGATTTAACATTTTTAAAACTTCACAGCCAGGCTACAAGGGTAGGCTTGGAGGCATGCTTTACAGTGCCACTGCAGTGAACGACAGTACATTAGTAGCATTTAATTTACAGGCACTTGGTACTTTATACTGGGGACCTATAGGCAAATTAAATAAACCCATCAGGTGTATACCAATTTTACCATGTTGAAAGGAGGAGCGCAAGTAATTTAACCCTGGTTAGCACAGGAAAAGTGCACAGAGTTCTATAGCCAGGAAAAATAAGGTTCAGAAAAAAGGCAAAAGAATTCAGGGTGAACCTACAGAAAGGGCAAATTTCCAATGCGGACCATTGGGTTCAAGATCTGTTACATTTCAGCCATACAGTGGAGTCCATTCAGACACCCACCAACTCTTCCATTCAAGAAGCACAAAAAACTTCAGAAAAAAACAAAAACGCACTTGTTCCCCAAAGCCTGATCCGCTACCCAGGAACCCCCCCTTCTGAACTCCTCACTTAGGTTGTGCTCTCCTTTAGCGGCGTGATATCCTTATGGATAAATGCTTGCGCTTTATAAATAAAAAAATAAAAAAAATCAACCTCTTTGTCTATCATAAGCAGAGATCTCATTAACGTTAAAGAATTAAGTGATGAAGCCACCAACTCCCATTGAAATGTAGGTTTCTTTTTAAGCTTTTTTCTCATCAAAAAGAAATCAAAGGAATGGAGACCAATTTCAGCTCTACTCCAATTAAATGAATTTCTCACAAAGCAATCATTTTGCATGAAAACTTTGCAGGAGGTCTTCCAGCTCCTTAAAAACAGAATTACACATCCACACTAGACTTACAATTTGCTTATTTTCACATTTCCGTTCATCCCAGGCATCGAAGATTTCTGCAATTACAAAGTGGCTAGTCGCCACATCAATTCAAGTGCTCACATTCGGACTCAAACCAGGCCCAAGAAAGTTTACAACGTACATGGCCCCAGTTGTTGCAGAGAAAGAAGGGACACCAAGTCTTTGACGATTGGCTTGTCAAAGTAAATTAATTCACAACGGAAGCTTCTACCACTGCTGTCTGAGGCTCTTTGGCAAACTAGACCTTATCTTAAACAGAGACAAATGGCATCTCTAGTTTCCTTTAAAAAAAAAAAAAAAAAATTGTGAGCAGTTCTGGGCAGGGAACCATGCAAGGTCATCCCTTCCAAATAACGAATAGCACGACTCACCAAGTTGCCACATCAGTTGTAGTAGGAAAAAAAGATCATTGTACGGCTTTTCAAATCTCCTTTAGGCAAGATGCCGTCTTGCATTCATTTAATTCCAAACTGCCACTTGCACATATGACCTTTCCAGGAAGAGCTCAATAGGCAATGGGCACAAAGTCAAGGTTCATTTGACTACCTTGTCACAGTAACACAAAAAAAGAAACAGGCATTTCCATGGAGGTCTGAGTGCAGGAATTTAATAACTGATTGAAGTTCCTCCTAAAGAAATGCCAGTTTATTATGATGATGGATGCTTCTCTAGATGGATGGGGAGTACAGCTGCAAGATTTAGCAGCAGTGGGACATGGTCAGTGAAGATAGCACACCTCCAAATCAACATCTTGGAGTCTAGCGCCATAGCTTCAGGTCTACAGTACTTCCTACGTTCCTTCCTTCCGAGGATCACCAGTTGTTCAGCAGTAGCACAAATGGACAATGCAATGCCTATATGTTATATAAACAAAAAAGGGAGAAACAACCCCTATCTGAAGAAGCACAAAAGATATGGGTTTTGACTTTTCAACACAATGACCAGTTAAGAGCCGAACATCTCACAGGCATGCACAGTGCTTGGGCCGCCACTCTTAGCAGAACATAGAAAGAATGCCACAAGTGCGAGTTACCATACTCCAGTAAACAAAATCTTTCATCGCTTGGCCAAATAGAATCTGGACCTCTTTGTGACTGATCAAAGCCAGAAATGGTTGAATTACGCCAGCAGACACACTCTACCAGGGTCATGGGGGACGCATCTTCGATTGCAAAGGTTAAGGACCTTTGCCTGTGCTTTCCCCTAATTTCTTACCAATGCTACGGGTGCCAAACAAAATGAAGAGAGAACTGTGCCACCTATTACTGATAAACCCAAGGTGGCCAAAGCAGCATTGATTCACCATGTTACTTCTCGTTTCAGAAGAACGCCTAATTCCACTTCCATCTCTGCCACATCTTCTATCTCACAACAAGTATCAGGTCTTACACCTGAATTCATTGATATTGAGTTGGTCGTCTTTGCTCCTGAATAAAATGACTATCACCATTTACATGCCTGATGAATTTAGAGAAATATTATCTGAAGCAGGGCACTGTCTACTAAAATTTAAGGAGCAAAATTGAGGTGCTTCTGTATTTGATGCAACCAACACAGCATGCATTCATTTTCTTCTGCTCCACATCAAAATTTACCTTATTTACTGGGGGCCCAATTCACAGAACTAACTTAAGACAGAATCCTAAACTTACTACCATTTTGGTATTCACAGAAGGCACTTACTCATTTTGGTATTCACAGAAGGCACTTACTCATTGATGAGTAAGTGCCTTCTGTGAATACCAAAATGAGTAAGTTACTCAAAATGAGTAAGTTACTCATTTTAGTATTCACAGAAGGCACTTACTCATCAATGAGTAAGTGCCTTCTGTGAATACCAAAATGAGTAAGTGCCTTCTGTGAATACCAAAATGAGTAAGTTCTTTCTGTGAGTACCAAAATGAGTAAGTGCCTTCTGTGAAAACCAAAATGGTAGTAAATTTAGGATTTTGTCTTAAGTTAGTTCTGTGAATCAGGCCCTGGATTATCATGCTTACATATTAGTCCTGCATCTGTCAAGGTCCATTTAGTGCCAGTTCTTGCTTTGGAAGGACAGCGGATCATCCATCCCTTTGGTCCACTAGACTTACAAAAAATGTCTCAAAGGGTATTTTAGTGTCTTTCAATTACGTAGATGCCCAGCATCTCATGGCAACCTAATACAGTCCTTTTCAGTTTATAAGAAGTCCCTTTAAACCAATACACAAAACGATTTGACGTATCTATCTTGGAAAGGTGTTCTCCTATTGGCTTTAACTTTGTCAAGAAGAGTAATAGAAATTCAAGCATGCAATTTTGTGACAATAGAGTTATCATAAAGACAAATTCTCATTGTATCCCCAAAGTGCTGTCACACTTTCATTTAAATGAACCAGTGATTCTGAAAACTTTTTAAAAAATTATAGTAATGCAATAGGAAGAGCACTTCATAGCCTAGATGTTAGAAGATGTCTAAAATTTAGACAAAACCAAACATTCCAGAAAGTTTGATCAACTATTTGGAGCTTATGGTCTGCCCAGGAAATAACAATCTCTTTCTAAGCAAAGTATAGCTACCTGGGAGTCTGCAGCCATGCTGCTCTATCATAATAAGGCTGGCCGTCATTTACAAGAGAATGTAATGGCGCATTCTACAAGAAGTGTCTCTACATCAACCACCATTGTGCACATTTGCAGGGCGGCAACCTGCAAGAACAGACACATGTTTACTTAATGTTACTGCCTGGACTCAACAGTGAAGAGGGGTGCTGCAGTGGGAGAGGTAGTTTTACATCACCTTTTTTCAATAAGGTGTGTCTCTTTTTTTAATGTAAATTCCCACCATCCACTTTAAGATGTTTAATGTATATTTACTGCTTTCTACTCTGATTCAAGCGTGAATTTATGAAAGATCCAATACTGGAGAAGAAAAAGATTACTTACCTATAACTGTAGTTCTCAAGTCTAGGTATCTTTCATAGATTTACATACAACCCACCCTCTTCCCCAATCCGAGTTTACCTATACATTACCTCTGACATTCGTGCATTGAAATATGAGATATAGTGCCCGCTGGGGGGAATGGTGTTGAATGAGCTTGTTTCTGATTGGGTAAGGTTTGGCTACTTTGAAATGATGTGAATAAGTTAATGTGTCCATGTTAAAGCTTTCAAAACTTTGTTAAAGATTGGACTGCTCACTATGCCTCATGTGAAACACCCAGCTCGACAACAGGGATGATTCAAGCATGTAAATCTATGAAAGATGCGAAGGCTGGAGAAATAAAGTTAGATATAAGTAATTTTTTTGTGTCATACTAAGGGCAATACCAGGTAGGCACGAATGTATTGAAATGGACCTTGCTTTCTCAATGAGGGATCAGAAAATATTTTTAAAACTTGTTGCAGTGCAGTGACAGTGCACTTCCTGAATTGAAATCATTTTAAACCAGATCTGCCTTTTTAGACTTTACACCATCAAAAATCAAAATTTGTAAGCAGCCCTTTAGTACAATTTCACTCCCCTCTTCATGAGTGAGAGAATCTGTTGTTTGTAATTGTCAAAATGCTCGCATCCAAATACATTTGCATTTTCTGCCTTTCAGATTCACAGGTATGTGTGGCAGTTTGCCCAAGTTCTTTAGCACTGTCCCTCTAGGCAGGTATTGAATGTGTAGGAGGATTATCCACAAGCTGTCACAGAAAGCATACAATAATCCTGTTATTATCCTTTAGTAACCAATGCAAGGATGTAAGCTTGATTTGTGACCAAGCCCATAAAACTAATACTACTGGTAAATGTAAGGGCCAGAGGGCGTTGGTAAATTTTGCATTTCCGGGTAGTGCTTTTTTCCTTGGCCTATATCTCCCCCAGTGCATGCATGGCATCCCCCTTTAGATTGTCTTGAGCCCCATTTGATCAACACGTATTCTGCTAACGTGCAGTATGTTTAAGGAATGCCATGAAGAGCCTTATGTTCCTTGGACCATTTAAAAATTACACTTAGTGGCTTTATACATTCAAAAAACTCTTTTTCTACCTGTCACATGCTCAATTTCGCCATCATTTCTTTTTTAACCTGCCACTATAAATTCTTTCATGATAAGATTGGAAAATTCCCTATTTTTTTCACTGAGCCTCAGCTGCCAAAGTGGGGTATTCTTTAGCAGACCAATACTTTTCATGGCCTTTTGTCACTCCTCCTCTGGAAAACCCATGGGAGTGAGATTGCTGCGGGAGGGCAGCACAAACTGGTCAGTGCTGCTTGAGCCCTGCGCCTTGCATGCGCCAAGGACATAGAAAAAGATAATTGTTCTCACCTGAGTAAACACTGAAGTCACTTTCCTCTTCTGTGTCAACCTCCCGGTGACACAGCAAACTTCAGTTCCACAACTCACCATATAGGTAGGTAGCTCAACCACGCTTCCTAAAAACCCTAGGAAGATCTGAAGCTCCACATTGTTTCTTGAAGCTCAGCCATGCTTTCAAACAGGCATTTTCAAAGCCAGTAGGTCTGGTGTTGGCTGTTAACCTTTTTGTTTTGTCTTTATTTTTGTTTTATTATGATTTTCATAAACCTTTATAACAAAGAAATTTTTTATCAGTCTTGTCCATTTTTGGTTCATCAAAAAGCACACATTGGGCCAGTAGTTTTTGGTACTTAAGGGTACTACTTTTTCTATTTAAGTGCACATTGTGCAAGAGCAGAATGGCATCACTCAAAATGAAGTTAGCCAATGGCTGAATTGGCCTGACCCCTTGCCACATGCTGTAGTGGGCAGAAACAAAATGTCAATGACACAGCAACAAGCCATTGAATGAAGAGGGCTGATTGAAAGCTTCTATAAGTAAGTATATTATAAATACCATTTTATTAAAATAAAAAGCTATTGGCCAATGCCTGACCTAACAATCCCCCAAGAGGAATGGTTCTGGTCCTACTTCTGGCGCCCCTCAGAGAAGCCTCTGAGCTCCCCGGAGCAAAGGCAGGCTAAGCACCTTCCCTCGCTTACTTCTTGGTTAATTGAACATTATAGGATTGACCCAAGAGAGAAATTGTGTTTGCATTCTAATCACTTGTACAAATTAAGGCAAATTACCGCAATTTAGTTTAGCAGGTTTCACACTGAGCACAGGAAATGAGCTCAGACACCCCAGCTCGTCAGCGCCGGAGAGCACAGCTCTGCAGAAGGTGCAGCCTTGCACATGGTCTCGGAGCTCAGCAAACTGCTGTGAATGAGGATTCCTGCTCACTGTGGCCTTGAAAGCCTGGAGAGTCGATGAGTTCATAAGTACAGCGCTTACAAGGGGCCACATTTTACATTGTGAGTGATTTCAGGGCTTTTCTGAGTGGTGCTGACGATTGAGTCAGGGCTATTATTTTATATATCAACACATGCTACAGAGAAGAGTCTGCCCCCTTGAGCATCTAACTGAAAAGCTGTTTTTTGTGAGAGAAGGGCTGAGAATAATCTCCAGCCAGGAAAGTAATGAGAGAATTTGTTGCACAGGTGGAATGGATCCATCTGATATCCAGTGCGGTATTCCATATACAGCGCGTGACACAAGATCCACTTCACAGGGGGACATGTGCAGGGAGTGAAATACAGAGGCAATATCAGCTCCTAGCATGGAGCAAGGCAATGAATGACCTCCTGGGCCTCTGAACGTGTTACTCGAACAACTGCTCTCTGCAGAATTCCTCATTTTCTTTCCGCACAGTGCACTCCTACCCCAGGTAAGGGTTGATTTCTGATTACTAGAACCTATGAAGACTGATATCACCCCGACTCTGCGATTCGTGTCTCAAGCGCTAGTTTAGAAAGGAAGAATTCTAGAAACATGCCTGCTGCCCCTGCTGTGCAAACGCTGTACGAGCTAACGTCCATGTTTTCTTAACACATCTGTCCCATCCTGCTCTTTTGCATTTTTCACAGAAGGTCTCCGGTTTTGGCATATCTTCCAAGTACTAGTCTAAGGGACCATCAGGATACCAAAGCAGAGGCTTAGGTTTGTGCAGGGAGACAGGGAGAGTGGGTGCAAACGTATATCTCTCTGTTCTCCTCAAGGAAGTTAAACCCTCTTACAAAGTGTCTGCCTGGTTGGTAGCAACATTTTGTATATTCGGGGATAGAGTCATTTTTGCATACTGAAGAGTTGAGTTCAATGACACTCGATGCCCCCTTGTAGAATCCATGCAGCCAGCATAACGTGCCCACTCTCCTTACCAGTGTACTGAAGTAATATGTTCTTTGGAAAGGGCTGTGTTCTTGCAAATTGTGAGTGTGGCCTGACCATGGCCAGTACAGTGGATGTGACAAGAAAATATTCCGCTTCCCTATTGCCTTTTCTCTTGTCTCTCTTGTATAGCTGGGTAAATTAATAAAACCTTTCGCACAGATTGCTCTTTGAAAAAGGTGCAAGACGAAGCATCTGAAAATGCCCATCTTCATTTATGCAATGCAGCACAGAGTTGGTGATTCTATTCAGATCACTGATAAGGGTGACCTTTGTCTCCTTGTCCAGATGGACCTTTTTGCAGGCATTGGCCTTGTCGTCTACTGAGTCCTGCTCAACATTTCACCCACATAGATGGCTTTCAAGTCATAATCCTGCATGAGATACCACCACAGGAACATCACTCGGCTCATGTAGGTGCAGATCTCCACATCTAAGCCCACCTTTGTAAACTGTGGTGTGCCTTGGGATCCATTCTTTCACCAGTAATCTACATATTGAGCCCCTGTGAGTCCCCCTGGCTGAGAAAAAGTTAAATTTCCATTAGAATGTGCTTGACATTCAGCTCTCTGAATAGGGTTTATCTAGGCCTGGGCGAAAAATTTCATTCCACTTGCGCAATTCGGTGGAATTTGGCGACTCTGCGTTACTCTTGTAACTCTGAGTTCTGGCCAAATTCCACCGATCGCCGTGTGGCGGAATAATTTCTCCTGCGAGGCTCCAGAAATGTGAGCTGTCGAGTGCAGAGAGATTTGGTGTCCCCTAGCTTGATTTCCGGTCGCTAGGAGAACTTCCAGCGAGATTTTCTATTGTGGGCAAACGCAGTCAGAGGGGTGCTTCTCGAGTATATTTTCTACTCAAGCATCAGCAAAATCAACTTGAATACCGGCCCGCTCTTGCGCGGTGTGGTGACATTCATGCTGATTTTTCAGCACGGAATGCGCTACCGGCGCTAAATCGCAGCGCGGCATGCGTATTTTTGTCCATTGGCGGAACTCCGCAGAATCTTGCAGAGATTTTATGTAACTCTGCAGAATTCTGTGGAGTGAAAATCTGCAAGTTCTGCTCAACCCTAGTCTTATTTCAGCACAAAATTGTCCTTATAAAGGATTGATGTGCTACAATTCCAGCATGACTGTTAAAGGCCTTAATTTAAACATTACAAAAAGTGTGCTCAGTGACAACATGGATAAGGTTGGCTCAATGCAGGGAATATTGACTGCTTCACTTTAGTATTCACTGATAATGCTTAATCTGGGTTTCAACATTGACACTCACTTCAGGTTTAAGACCCACCTAGCACCCAAGAAGAACATTGCTTGGCAACAACTATCCCTGATGCACAAAGTGATGTCTTTCTATTGGAACCAGATTTCAGAACAGTCATCCAAGCATTCCTCCTGCCCCATCTTGACAGAAGCGATGTTCTGCATGCCGGCATCCACAAAACTTCTGACACTTAGAAAAGTGTTTCCAATATGCTGTGTGCTGATCAAAGATCTAAGGAAGTATCATAGAATCACATCTACCATAACAAAATTCAATTTTCTTCCTTTAACGCTCACATCGCATTCATAGCTCTGCTGTGTTGCCTAAGAGGCACTCCCGCCAGCAACCCATCATGTTGTGTAACACATATTAGAAACACCAGTGGATTCTGCCTCACCTGCAGCAGCAACATTTCTCAACTGGAACTTACAAAGTGCAGGAAGAAGAAGCTGAGATGTCATACCGTCTTTTGCTTTGTGCCCGGGTCAAGAACTCCATTTTGGGCTAGATCTTTCAGGTGCCATTTCTCCTTTAAATCAGGCAGGAGCTTTAAAGAACACATTGTCACACAGTGACTCCCTTGCCACTAGACTTCCCTTAAAGAGAACCCCCACTAGCCTACCATCAGACAATTTAGCCCTTCAACTACCCCCTGCCAGTGCCTCCCATGCTATACTTTAAAATGTCACCTGTTTCCTTACCTCATCCTCTCACTTTTCATTATCCTCTCCCCCTGTGGTGTCTCGGTAGACTATAGAAACCCCCACTCCTTGCACAGCACTCTCTTTCTTTGTAACTATGCTTGTGCTATATAAATCACATGCATATGTGCATCCACTGCCTCACATCAGTTATCATGAGCGTACATGGGTTTATTTTCCTCATATCTGCCGTAGGTGTAGAGTTCAAATTCAGCCTCAGTTCATAGCAATTTCTGCAACATAACCCGAGAGAAAACCTGAGAACCAGAGCCCCTCATTTAGATTCATATTTGTCATATATGACCTGTATATTATCAGATATATGACAGGAATAATAACAGATACCTGATTATCTTAAATATTATTCATTATTGTACATATCTATATGTTCGATTGACAGAATAACTTTCAACAGTTGATTAACTTTGTGTTTTGATTGCTCATTCCACTTTAAGATAGGAATTTTAGAATACATTAACTTGCAGTTGATTGATTGAGCCTGGCAGCTGTTGGGAGGGACAGGCAGAGGGTCATGTCAATCGAGTCATGATCACTTAATACTTCTGATCTATCTGTAAATGAGTCACCATATTAGTAAAACCATAGTAAACAAGAACAAAGTAAATAGTGTGTTTTGTCGGTCCACAACATTGTGGAGGGGCTCCCAGTAGATCACCCACTTTTCCCTCCCATCCGAACCAGAATTTTATACCAAGGGTGAATCAATCCTGCAAATTTCCTCTCATTTAACTAAAAGTAATTGTCCATATGAAGGTTGAGAAACATGAGCATTAAAGTCACTCAATATTATTGCTGGGTGGTTAGGAAACAAATTCATTCAGTTATAAATTGTGGTTATTGTTTCAGCAAAGCTAGAGTCTGAACAACTGCCGGGGGGAATCTATCCATTGAACAGTAATATGTTTTTTTACTCGATGTGGTCCTGGCAAAGTCAGTTTTGAGAGCAATCAGATTTTTTAGCTCTGAATGAAATTGCTCACAATTCCAACAAAAATTTTTGTTAAGTAGTACGACTAATCCCCCCTTACTATGTACCATACTAGAAGGTGTAGTCGCATTGGAGTAAACTATATTGTCTAGAACCTTACGATCATTTGTTAGCCACGTTTCTTATATACATATGATGTTTGCCACAAAAGGATAATGAAGCTGAACCCCATCAGCACATCCAGCAATATTCCAAGATAGTATTATCTCTGTGCTAGCCATTAAACCTCTACATGTAGGATTTACTATTTTGATGTAAGGATCAGTCATCCCTTGCAAAGCATCCTGATTGGAGTACGCATTATATACCTGTCTTTTCACTGCATTTGACAAACTAATGGCTTCTGGAAGTAAATTAGTGAGTAAATATATATATCATCAAGGTTCAAATACGAGGAGTTAACTATAGTAAACGTTTACTTACCTATATATAGTTATTTTCATGTTATTTTGGTAGTCACTTTTCTGGTAACTGTAGGTGGATAACCATAGTCAACTTCACATTTATGTACCATGACGTTGTATGTATCATGAAGGAACGTAGATGTGGGGTCAAGAAAAGTAAATGTATACTTACCTTCACAATATTTTGGTAATTGATATTCAAGCTACGATATTTTTGTAGCATATTTTTGGGCTCTATTTTCTGACATACAACCCTGTTTTGTGCCATGGTCCCTCTAGGACGGCCCCCTTGCCTAGATTTGGCAGGAATTGTGATCTGTTGCTTCCTAATCCTAAACCCACATGCCCATTTACTGAGGAATTACATTGAATGCAACATTCTTTAATCCCAGTTTGGGACTGATTAGAATTTGAGCCACAAATCACAGACTTTTGCTTAGGGTTGGGATTGATTAAAAAGTATGCTGTGTATCTTTGTTCATAATCCTGGCATGGGTTAGATTAGCTTGTGAGCCATTCACTGCAGCGAATGGCTCACAACTGTGTCCTGGAAAGATTTGAGTATATTCCAGGTATTGCTTTAATCCTGCCTTCGGACACATGAGCTATTGCAGGATGTGCCTGAGATTTTAAACCTCAATGCGATGCAGTAGAAAGTGTTCTTTCGTTAATCCTAGAGGGAATGTATTATATGTGTGCTACCGAGCTTTACCACGTGGGCCTCTTATTACAGTCTTTCAATGAGCCTGTTATAGTTCAGAATGTGTACCATGCATCTTGTATCACATCATTCAATCCTGGATTGGACAGACTAAAACATATAACTTGTATTTCAATTTTTAATTCTAAATAGGATAGGTTTGAACGGGTTCAATGTATCCCATTCTTTAATCCTGGATGGGATAGAATAGATTGCATGCCTCCATTTGCGCCCCTTTCATCCAGAATGCAATAGAATAGATTATGTACTGCCTGGTTCAGTCTTTAATCCTTGATCAGACACATTAGGACACGTGCCACCTTTTGTGGTATTTGATGCTGCTCCATAGAGATTAATAACAAGTACTGGCAAATCCAATAGATTTGACACTCACATTTGAGCACTAACAACTCAATAAAGAAATGCCTACTGAAGTGCAAAACCAAAGAAAGATGAAGGAGATAAATAACAAAATAGCGATGACAGAGTGTACTTGTCAGATGTAAAATAGTCCCTTGTGCTTTCCAGTAGAGGTGGAAGGATATGCTGAAACAATCAACAAGAAGAAAGTGAAACTAAAATGCTCCTATAGCCCGAGCCACCATTTGATTGACAGTGGCTCAAGCTAGTGACTGAAGAGTCCTAACCCACAGAAGCTGATGGCTGAAGGAAGCTTTACCAAAGCCCCTTCGAGAATGAATAGAATATCGAATGTTCGCCTTGAATGGCACAAGTGTCATTACAAATCAAACCTAAAGAGGGTGCCTTGTGTTGCAGCCGTTAGCCCTAGTCTAGATAGATTTGAATGAGTACCACCTTTCCCAGCCTTAGCTTTGAACTGCTTCCATCCTTAGGCATGGAATGCCCGAGGTGTGAAATGGGCTAATTCATACAGCTATTAACTAGAAGACCCACCACTAGCCCATCTAGTCGCCCACACAAACAGAATACGGTCAATGAAGAGAATGTTGGCAGATGCGCAAAGAATATTAAGGACCACAAATAAATGACCATGAACTGCCAAATAAACGCTGAAAACGCCCTATTTGTCATTTTGTTTCACTGGTGTTTTAAAAATGCTATTACAAAGATGTAATGAAAAAAACCTGTTTAAAGAAAAGCAGATGGGGAAATATCTGTAATTTTATAGACTTCATTAGAGAAGTTCAAGCGGGTTCCTCGCTGCAGCTTTGGATAGCAAACTGGCATCTGGGCGTCTGACACCGAAGAACGACCCACACTCACCACAAGGGCCAGCATCCCTAGGTGTCATCTACCCTCTTTTCCTGAGCAATAAATTGTGGTTAACCTCCTCTCTTGACAGACTGGCAGTGTATATGGTGCCAACTGCTGGCACTGTAGCATCTGAGGCTCCGCTTCCTACGCGGGGAGGTTACCCTTCCTCTGAGAACTCCGTTCAAACCTTTAAAGAAATCAGTGCTTCTTGACAAGCCAGGAACTGGAAAGATATTTGTAAAGATAATGTGTGTATTTCGAACATGCAATTTGTATGAAGCACACCACAAAGCAGGTTTTTTCTTGGCACTGTGTACTGCAGACCCATTCAAGAACACACTGGGCAAATGTGCCCTGTCAAGCGCAAGCCTTTAACTCTGCGCTGGCGAAGCAAAGTCAGGTGGGCACCGCAGAGACGAGGCAGCATCATCAATGAATGTTGAGTGTCGCTCTGGTTCCTGTTATCACTCACCAGCAGTAGACTGGAATACCACCAGAAGTGGACTCGGATGCCACCAGCAGTGGACTGGATTACCACCGGAAGTGGATTCGGATGCCACCAGCAGTGGACTGGATTACCACCGGAAGTAGACTCGGATATCACCAGCAGTGGACTGGGTGCCAGCAGCAGTGAACCGAGATCTACCATTGTCTTACTTTCGCCTATGCCTGGGTGAAGGCCGAATTCCCCCCATCCCCCCCTTGCCATGGAAAAAAAACAAAACGTTTAAGACCGCGGCAGGGGGGGCATCTCTGAGGGAACACGTCGACTCGGGGAGCTGGCATTGCCTGCCCATTGTAGCCTACGCCTCGTGGCCACCTTGGCAGAGAGAGTCCCTTCGCGGGCTCACAGCAGCATCTCCAGCGACGGCAGTGTTTCTTTCTACGCTCGGACTCCGGTGTCCTCTTTCTCGCGTCAAATCATCGATCGCTCTGTGGCTCTGACCTCAGGAGGCGGCGAAAGAATGTGCAAGACCGCTAAAGCCCCTCTAGCCAAGCCCGGAGCGATCCAGGGTCCAAAGCCCTGGGTACAGAACTGGAATTCCCAGTTTAAACTAATCGCAAAATTTATGGAGAAACAGATAAAAAGGTTGTAAAATATCGACCGGTGGAAAATAATAACACAACTCATCTATAATAAGAAGAAAAATGAAGCCATAAGTCAGGGGTATTGAGCGGCCTGCCACTGGGAGTATTGATCCGGCGCGGCGGTGGATGAGACCGCTACTGGGACTGGGCGGCGGGAACGCTACATTCCCGCGCTCATTATTTCCCGTTACACGGGGGCCCGCGGTGCGGGGAGGGTCGGCGCAGGGAGACAAGGACCTGACGCCAAGAAATATCAGAGCACTCAATGTCTGCCCTGAAAGCGGCGGCGAGCCGACTCCCAACACACCTCATTACTGCAGCCCCCGGGAAGTTGGAGCTGTGTGCGGAACACACCCCGCGGTTGCTCTCCGCGGCTGGGCCTTCTGTGAGTACCAGCATCACGGGACTCCCGCGGAACCGCCCACCCGGCCCTGCGCCTGTCAGTACCGAGCAATGGGCAGTGCAGCCAAGCAGTGCCTCCTTATTCCATTTATTATATCTTCAAGGAGGAGCTTCACCTTCCGCCAAGGCACCCCATATCCGAGTTCCCCTAAAGCCAGCTTTACTGCTAATCCATTTAATTGCCACATCAGTGTAGAGTTCATAAGAGTTCATAAGGGATCCGCGTACACAACACATGCTGTTTTCTTTTTGTGCCCGCCATTTGTTGGACACTTCTACCTCTGGCAGGTCCGGTCACCTCTGTGGAGGTGCCGTGCACCTGGAAGAGGGTCTGATTGCAGAACTGTAGGCAGTGGCGTAGCTAGGCCTGAGGCGGCTTCTGCAAGAGCGAGGGAGGGAGTCTGCTGGCCATTCTTGCGGCTGCCGCCCCGCGACGGCCTCAGGAAAGCAGTCCTGCCAAGTATCACGCATCAGGTGTGACGCTCACGCATTTCAGTGCGGTGTTCCGCATCACCGCACTGAAATGCATTGTCACGCATTTTGCCACTCGCCAGCGCGCGCCACCAGTGGCGCCTGTGCACCGGGCTCTGCTGCTCTGAGAGACGTGCTGCGTTGCTGGGCTGAGTTCCTAAATAGTTAAATCCATCTGCTCTCAGCTCTGGAGTGGCTGAGAGCGCTACAATGTATCAAATCTGCCCAGCCTGGCTGTGTCGCCTGGCAACAATGCGGCAATTATTCTGGCTGCGGCGCCGCGGCTTAAATTGACACACAGTCTCGACTCACTCACTAGTGCTGCCAATTAGTGGGGGGGAGGGCTGCCCTCTCAGCAGTCGATGCTACTGCTGTCAGTCCCACTGTGGCACACCATGGGGCCGGGATTAATATCCGGATGTGGCGGCGTAGAGTGTCGTCACGTCCGGAGGAAGAGTAAGTGAGGCAGAAGCGGCGGGAGACTCAATCTGAGTCAGTCGACGACTCGAGTCCTGCTCTCATGATGGCCGCCCGCCGCGCAAGACATGATCGATCGTCGCATCGCGGGCGGCCGGCGGCGCAAACGACTACTGCGGCTGGGCAGCGGCGCCAGGGGCTGGGACGAGTGAGTCAGCAGCCTGGGGGATTGAGAAGAAGAAGGCTGCTGCTGCAGAGTGCATCGATTCATTCAGCAGCAGTGCAGTCGACGACCGGGGAAGAGTCTCTGAACTCTACAAGTAAGTGTTTTAATACTAACTCATGAGTCATCATGATCTGAAAAAATTAATTTCACACAAATAGCATGCTGCATCGATC
The DNA here is from genome assembly GCA_963921515.1 of Calotriton arnoldi. Taxonomy (NCBI): domain Eukaryota; kingdom Metazoa; phylum Chordata; class Amphibia; order Caudata; family Salamandridae; genus Calotriton; species Calotriton arnoldi. The sequence continues at coordinate 1,781,337 of CAWUFW010002105.1, forward strand.
TGCAGGGCTGCTCTGTCTGATCATCCTTCCGGAGTCACAGTGAGCCTGAGTCTCCTGGTTTAAACTAGTTTATCATAATCTCTGCAGTGTCACGTGATTTCACAGTATGCAGGCGGGCCGCAGGGCTGCTGATAATTGACTTTTCTGTCGATCCTGCTGGCAACACATCAATGTGTCCAATCAGGCTCTGGCAGCGCAGCTCTGATGTTTTCCTGCCTCATCCTGTGCCCCTGCCCAACCCGGGTGTGTGTCTACTTTATGTGCACAGAACTTTAATAAAATACTACCTCTGAAATACTTGTTTAATGCCATGGTTACACATTCGTTTAACAGTATGATCAGTTCCTTTGCAGCAGTTTTTAAACCCTTGTTAGAGTTTCTTGTTGTTCAAATGGGTGTAATTTCTAATATTTATATGTTTCCCTCGTCTTCGCTGCTTAATTTTGCTCACACGAAAGTGTCACTCATAGTCATTGAAATGTCACTCATAATTACACTAAAGTTATGAAAATGTCACACATAGCAATCTGAAACCTTGGCAGCTATGGGTAAGACCTGGGGAGGGGGGGATCGGGGTGGGTTTGCGGTGGCCGCTTCCTACACCACTGACTGTAGGGTGGCGATGCTGCTTCAACTCTTTCTTTGGATTGGTAACAGCGAAGGCAGGCCCAGTGTGCGCTTTGCAGCACAACGGGGGTCGGAGGTCATGTTCCTCACTCATGTGATAGTTTTTCACTGTGCTGGTTTCGGCAAGGGCAGTGCGGGTGGCCTACTTACCGATGGATCAGGATGGCTGTATGGTCCAAAGGACTGAGATGCGGTCCTCATGTCTAGTTTCTCAAACCCAACCTCAGATGCAGACGCTCAGTTGCGTGTACTGGATGTGGTGGGGCCTGTACAGATTTACTTCCACGGGTCTGCTGATTGTAGTCTGTTAACAGTCTGATTATAGCCTTTGTGACATTCTTTTCATCAAAATGGCGTGGCCAAAAGGGATTGTACATCCTCCAGGGTGACCTTTTATCAATGATCGCGTTCTAGTAGTCATTGAGACTGGCTTGTTCCAGTTCCGGATTACCAAACAGGCAAAGTAGGCACCGGCCTATGGGCCCCACTCATTTTAGGGGCCCCGCGACAACGGATCAAAATACAACTTAAAGTACATAAACCAGAGATGACAGATTCACATGGCAGTTTGTCTCTTAAAAGCTAATCTTCTGGCAGCTGTCAGTTTCTGCTGCATTGGGTATTAGGAGATAATTTGCGAGGGGGGGCCTCGAAATTTCGACTGCCTAGGGGCCTCCACAGGGTTTATTCTGGCATTGGCTTGTCCCACCCTGACCACATTCAGACTCGCTGTACATAAGTAATTATGGCCTCCTGGGCAGAGTTTGTTGGGTTTCTTCCACATGCAAGTGTCATCTGAGATATTTGGGCTTTGGCTGGGGATGAAAAAGATATGCTGTGGGTGCAGGTGCCATTTTCAGGCCCGCAGAGTGCAGGGTAGGGCAGTGCCTAATTTGTAAAATAATGAGTGCCAGTGTCCAAAGCCCTGTGCAGAAGCCAGCGGCCAGCGCTATTAAATGTCTGCGTAGTCTTCAGTCCACCTCATTCTTCTTTAGTTCATCACTAGACACTCCCTGCTCCTTTATCTCACTATTGTGGGTCCCTGCTTTTTCTCTTTGTGACAGCTTTTCCATCTTCTCTGTCTTTCTCTTCCTCCTTTTTTGCCCTTTGTGTGTTTTTCCCTCTCTTGCTCTCGGGAAATGTCTGAAGAAGAAAAATCCAGCAACCACTGCCTCAAATTAAGCACTAGTGTAGGGCAAGGGATTAGCAGGATATTTTATTAGTGGTAAAATATAGATATGGCATGCTGAATGAGGAAGGTGGACATCTCTTTGTACTGGGACGAGGAAGGAGAATCAAAGTAATGAAGATTGTCATTCCTGCATCTGAGGGAGTTAGGTGAGTCACAGAGAACCCCATGTACCTGTATCTGATACACTCAGGTAAAGGTCGCAGGGAACTTGATAGATCTGCAACTGAAGTATTAGCGTGAGTTACAGTGAGCTCTGTATGCCTGCGTATGAGTTACTGAGGTGCAAGTTACAGAAAGTTCTATCTGCTTCTGAAATAGTTTGATGGAATGCGCGGGAAGATATAATTACCTGCTTCTGAAGCAGTTAGTTGAGGGTCATTGGCAAGGGGCTCTGCAAACCTGCATCTGAAGGGTTAAAATTCATACAGGCTTGGAGTGACTGCATCAGAGAAGTTAGTTGGGAGTCCTAGGAGGGCTCTATATGCCTGCATATGGACAGGGGCATAGCTTGGTCAGTAAGATTGGGTGGGTGTGAGTGTCAGATTTTCCAAAAATTAAGTTGGAATATCAAGCTAAAATACATAACATGACATTGGAGGCGGACTTAAGGGGCAGTGAAAAGGGAGAGAAACACAGATTGGAAGGGGCACTAAGTGAGAGAAAACACCACATTTTGTAAAATAACCAACAACTTTGAAGACTTTTAAAACAGAGAAAGGAAGAGAGTGTGTGCTCGTTTTTGTCTGTGTGCATGCAAAAATTCCTGGTGAATTCCAACAGACACCTCACCATACCCAACTGAAAGTAGCTGTACCCAACTGTTTATCAGAAAATGCATTTATTAGAAGGGTGTAACACCCCAAACCTTCCTCCTAAGCTACGCCCCTGCGTATGGGGGAGCAAGGTAAAAGTCAGAGGGATCTGCACATTCTTACTTCTCCGGAAATTAGATGAAAGACACAGAGGGCTCTGAACACATCTGTACTGATGCGAGTCACAAGGAGCTCCCTGTATTCACATGTGAGGGAGTTAGGTGAGAGTCACATAGCTGTGTTTACCTGCATTTGACACAGTTTGGTCAGAGCTCTGTGTATCTAATTCTGAAGTATTTTGAGGAGAGTCCCAGAGAGATCAGTACACTTGCATTAGATGTACTGAGGCACAAGTCATGGAGAGTATTAGACGCACCAAGACTAAATCTAGTAAGTGATGCGAGAGTGACGGGCATCTCTGCATACCGACATCCAACGCAGTCAGGTGAGAGTGGCAAAGTAATGTATGCCAACGCTGTGCACCTGTATGTAAGATTAAGGCATGGGAGTGCTCCTACTGAAGACCGTGGACTGTTTTATGGAGCCCTATATACCAACAACTAAAATAGGTGGTCTTTGGTAAAAGGAGAGCATTGAATGGCTTATACAGCTGTCCCTAGTAGTTGCGTACTGAGGGGAGATCTACAGGAACCTCGATCTGTCTGCCAGGTTGCCACAGTGATTTTTGAGGCGTATGCCAGGCTAATGTCTGAGTTTTACAGATTAGTGAAACAGGGTATGGTTTACGGGAATTTGTGTGACACAAAGGGTTATGTATTATGGTTAGTTTAAAGAGGCCGGCGTATTATGTCTAATTTATGGGCACAAGTATATCATTTTTAATTCAGGAGAGCTTATGTATTTCATTTATTTAAAATGAAACTTCCTGTTTCGTTTCATTTGCGGATCTTGTGCAACATTTGTATCCTATTTATGGAAGAGAGGGTGCGTGTGAGTTTGTGTGTTTGTGTCTGTGCATGATTGATGTTTGGTGGCCGGGCCATTGTAGCAAGATCTCATGCATGACAGGAGGGTCATGTATTTGAAGTAGTGGCAAGAAACTATAGGTGATTGTGCTCTTTATAAATATTCATAACTTTTAAGTGAGAGATAAGGTGTGCAAGGTCTGTGCATTTAGTTCTGACATCCCGGAGAGCGATGTTTGTGGCCTTAAGATATGTTTACGTAGGTTATAGTACAATGCAGAACGAGTTATTTTCTGCATCTGCAACTGTTTGCCAGATATAAAAAGGGTATGAAACACTTATTTCAGATTCATATTGTGTCCATCAAACAATGATCAGACTTACATTGGATCTGCCTCAGCATGATCAGCATAACACAAAATGATCAAATGAGGATTAGGGGTCTGTAACTCTAAGAACACATTTATAGGTCTGTTACACTCAGAAGTATTTTAAAGGGGCCCTGGGACATTGAGTTTGAAATTATAAGGAATTGAGATTTGATCCTTAGTGTGGTCAGCAACACCGACCACATACATAGTGGATGAAGTCAGTTATATCAGTTGTGGGAGTCTAACACTGATATCAGATTCATAGTTGGATCTATAGGAAATCCGCTTTAGAAGGGGGTCTGGAACACAGATATCAGAGTCAAAATCATGGAAGGTGGTCTGTAACACCGAATTCAAACGTGTAGCGTGTCTGCACCCATGATATCAGATTCATAGGAAGGTCTGTAAAAATTAGAGCAGATTTATACATAGCCATAAGACTGAGAAAGCTACAGCGGTGTGTAACGCTGTGAATGGACATATACGGTTCTGTCATACTGAGATCTGTTTGGACTGCAATGCTGAGGTCATATTCATAGAAGTTGTGTAGAATACTGATTTAAGGAAGTTCTTCAACACCATGATTAGATTTTCAAGGCATTTAACTGTAAGATTAAATGTACAGGCTCCAGTAGCACTGTCAAAAGATTTATACGAAGTCTATAATAATGTGATTGGATTTTAGGGGGTCACTAATACTGCAAACACATTTTCAGGCAGTAGGTAATTCCGATTCATAGGGGTCTATAACACTGTTGTCAGATTTATAGGTGGCCTGGAGTGGTTGCTCGAATGAAAAGGGGTCTGAAATACTGAGGACAGATGCATAGGTGGGTCTGTAACAGAGGTTGAATTCATGGGAGGTCTTTAACACTAAGATCTGATATACAGGCGGTTCATAACCCTGATATCGGATTTGTAAGAATCTGGAATACTGGGATCCTATTCCTGAGGCCAGCTATCAAGATACCAGATTTTTGAGACATTTAAATGGGAGAGATATGTGGGGTCTCTACAAAGCTTGAAGGACTTAAAAAGGGTCAGTAATATTTTGAATTATAATTAATTTGGGTCTTTGTCACTGAGTAAACATCAGTGTTAATTTGTTATAATAATATCAAATCATTAGGTGGTCTTAATAAAAATAATATATTAAGCACCAGTTTATAAAAATCTTATTTGGAAATTTGTGTCTTTAGTTTTGGAGAAGGAAAAACATTAGGTACATATGCATTAATAGCTGAGGTCTTTGGTTATGCAGGACATATAATACTAGGACAAATTGTATTTTGTAACACATGCTTTCTGTGGTATGCAAATCATGGCCTAAGGTGAGGGGAGATCTTTTACATGGAAAAAAGGGTATGTGGCTATAGAAGCACTTTTGATCTGGGAACTAATGTAAGTGGGTAGTCTTTGTTCTACATTTTGACCACGGAGGTCAAAGTGCTCTAAGGTCTGATTTCCGTGAATCTGTTATAAGCATGTCCTGTAATATCGTTTTGTGGGATTTGAATTACAAGGATATGTTGCACTTAAACATAAAAGACACAGTTCAAACGTTATTGTATTAGCCTTTCAACAGAGGAAACTACTATGTACCTTTATAGTTATTTGAAAAATTAGCAGATATCCATACAGAAATGCAAAACAAATCTAATATAAAATTTGCCTTTTAAAATATTTAAAGTAATTCAGTTTTTCTTCAGTTTTTCTTCTGATTTTCCGATAAGAGGAAGTAGACGTAAGCGGTTGCTTTTCGTCAGGGAGATAACAAAAAGAATGCATTAGCAGTGCTCAGAATGTCTTAATATATTGGGCTCCTATTAGTTATATTCACAATCACATGAGATCGTTTTTCAGTGGTCAAAAGAATAAAAAGGGTGCACTGACTGGAGACGAGATAGCAGCACATCTGTTCTCCTTTCGAGTAGCCATTCATGGTGCCTGATACGGTAGTGTGGAAAATATCACTTAAAGAATTGTCATTAACCTAGAGACACGCACAACATTTACTAAGTTCTGACAGTAAGGAAAACAGATCAATCTTTATTCGATCTCAAAATAAATCATAAAAGATACATATTTCAAAAGACTTATGAATTAAAAAAGATATTAATATAAACAGGACAGATAAGAATACGTTAAACATTAAAATATGCTATATTAAAAACCTACTTAGATATTTCATCATCAAAATGTGCAAAGTTTTGTTAAACATCTGTACAACAGACAATGGATCCCAAGACAAATAATACAAAACGTAGCAGCATAACAACAAATAAAAAGGCAATCACTACCTCTGTGCAAAACAAATGCTGTCAGCTAAAATCCAGCAAACAGTTTATATCATATCCGTTTCATGAGCAGCTTGGCAACATTAAAATAACATCCTCTTCCTCTGAGCTAAGATGCCTTTTAAGAAGCATCCAACTCAAAAAGTGTCATAGTCGTTAAGTTGCTGCAAAAAGAGCAGAGCAGCTTCACATTTAGAGAATTTAGACTCATGCAACAAAGGCATTGAAAATCTCCTGGGATTTGGAAGGAAAAATCTGCAAAAAAAGACAATCTGCAATAAAGACTGAGGTGATTTCTCATCGCATGAGCAAATACATATATCTGAAGAAGAGTATTGCCCTAGCGGGAGACATAGTAACCAGCGTTTTGAGCCCAGTCTAAATTTGGTCTGCATTGTTCGTTCAAAAACATTCTGCACTAAAGATAAATATGGTGCAGCCCCTTTGACCATCTAAATGATACAATAGTCATTCATAATTGGTTTTAACACCTCCACTACCTTCCCAGAGGTTTTAAAGAACAATTCTGAACCCAGGCTTTATCTTTTTTTTGTTATAGCATCTGGATGCGCAAATAAATGTGCACAACCCAATGACATTAAAGTATCTCTAATATACTTCAACCACAGGACTTTAAGACCTTGATCACAAGAAAGGCAATCTCTTATAATAGCGTTATTGAGATCTGCTTCACTGTTCGCCCATATTGAGCACCACATGGTCAAGTGGGCTGCGTTCATAACATCTTAAAAATAGTCTAACCATAATTCCAGGTGTGAACAGTAGTGTAAAGTCGATGGGGGAACCCCAACAGGCGTCGACAAAACCCGTTCTCCTCAATCTGGATCACCCCCACATCTCTGTAGTCCCAAATTCCCATTCCGTTACAGTTGGTATACACTTCCTTTTATAAATTTCCAAAATTGGCACAACCATTTTTCATCCGATAGAGGCGGCAAGAGAAAAGGTGATGCCAACTGCACGAGTAAAACGTGCTAACCATCCTCTAAGGCAGGAGGACCACAAGCAGGCATTATCAAAATTCAGCCCAAGATATGGAAAGGAACTCACCCTATCCAGTTTTCTTCCTCCTCTATTTAAAGTTCTAGTTTTGGTGTTTCTAGGGCCACACACCATTGTGAAGGTTTTGGTGAAGTTTGTCTCTAAATCAAGCCCCTTCATAAAGGTCACAAACTATAGATTAAAATGTTTAGGACATTGGCCGTCCTGACAAGAAGGACTGCGTCATCTGCGTATAATAAGGTGGCCACAGCCTTTGTCCTGACACATGGTACGTCAGCCCCAGCATTTTCCAACACATTTTCCAGGCCCTTGGTATAAAGCAGAAAGAGAATAGGGGCAAGTACACATCCTTGGCGTACTCCACATTTAACTTTAAAGGATGGATTGTACTCCCCGCATTCCCAAACCTTACAGAGGCTGAAAGATCCTGATGAAGAAGTCTAAGGAGGGAAACCAACCCCTCTTCAAGGCCATGGCCACAAGAATAGTTCATAACTTGGACCTGTGAACACAATCAAATGCGCTTGACAGGTCCATAAATGTAAGAAGAATTGGGGCACCGCTTGAAAATTTATATTTGGCCACAATAAGGTGTAAATGAAAGAACTGCTCAATTGTCCCCAGGCCCTTTATAAAACCGTATTGTAACTGGGATAAAACTTTTCTCCCCTTTACCCAAGTAAGAAGTTGTTCCAATATTACTCGGTTATCTTAGTTGTAGAATCAATAAGATATATAGGGCAGTAGCACCTAGGGTCAAGCACATTGTCTTTTTTAAAAATAGGAATGACTATTGAATTAAGGAACTCATTTAAAGTGGCCAATTGGGGCAGTCGGCCAACAGAATGTCTGAAGGGCTGGAATAGTGCCAACCACTATATACTGCCGTCCAGAATAGTTCTAGTTTTGCCTTGACTAGCAGTTTTATTCTCTGAAATGAGCTGCTTTGGCAGACTGTGACAGTAGGCCAGGCATGGCTTCCGGACCTGCTGGCAATTTGAGCATTTTTTAAAAAGACAGGCCCTCAAAAGGGGTATCTGTCCGTTAAAAATATAACATTATATCTCTGGTGCCCTGGAATTTGTTTCACATTGCAGGGGGTCCAGTTTCAGATGTTTCCTATCCGGTAACTATTGCCTTGCATGGTGGTCCTGAAAAGGAACAAAACATCAGCAGACCTGGTATTGGAAGGACTGCCCTGATAGAGTGAGGCCTTCGATGCTAGGGCATGTTCGCGGGTGTTTATGCTACGGGATGGGTTTGTTTGATGTCGGAGGCAGTGCTTTAACTATTGATGTTTCTCGTCATTCTATGCTTTTTGGAGGTAGAGAGATGTCTATGTTTCCAGTGCTTAATTTGTTAAAAGAAAATAATAATAATAATAAGTTGTGATGCCCAAAGCTTTGCTCAAAAGCCTGCAACCAGCGCAATCGAAGGTCAGTGTGCCGAGTACCAAGGCTGCGTTGTTTCGAGGTCATCTCCTGCCTCTTTCATCCACCACCAGACACTCCCTGCCCCTCTATCTCACTCTTTCAGGTTCTTGTTCATCACTGCATTCTTTCTTTGTCTCAGTTTTTCATATTTCTCTTCCTCCTCCTTTCCCCTTTTTGTGTTTTTCTCTCTTTCTGTGGGTTAAAGTCTGTTGAAAAATAAGTGCCGGTCCCAAAAATGAGTGGCAGCAGGAATCATCTGCAACCACCGGCTGAAATTAAGCACCCTGAAAATTAGGAGAGGGTCATTTACTTTGCTAACTACGGTCTTTGAACATTTGGGGGAAAAAAGTGTGTTTTTGTGACTTTTGTCCTACTTTTGTCAAGCAGGGAGAGTCAAAGCACAGGCTCGTGCCTCACGGAAAGCATCCACACGCATGGGAGGATGGAGGCTATTGGTTGACACACGGACATGTAAAACTCACCAGTACATGTCCTACCTTTTAAAATACACTGAACCCTGCCCTTGGGGTTGCCTAGGGCCTACCTTAGGGGTGCCTTACATATAATAAAAGGGAAGGTTTGAGCCTGGCAAGTGGGTGCACTTGCCAGGTCGACATGGCAGTTTGAAATTGCCCACACAGGCTCTGCAATGGCAGGCCTTAGACATGTGTGCGGGGTTACTCATGTGGGTGGCACAATCAATACTGCAGGCCCACTAGTAGCATTTGACTTTCAGGCCTGGGCACACACGGTGCACCTTACTAGAGACTTACTAGTAAATCAAATATACCAATCCTGGAGAAATTAATAACTATCAGACTTTAGACATAGAGCACTTGCACTTTAGCAAGCAGTTGTCAGCAGTTGTAAAGTGCTCAGAGTCCTAAAACCAGCAAAAACGAAGTTCAGCACACATCAAAAAACCAGGAGGTCAGAAGCAAAAAGACAGGGGAAACCACGTCAAAGATGCCAGGTCTAACAATAGGGAACACCAAACTGTTCACATGCTATTCCTGTGCAACTGGTTTTGTACAGTAGAACATGGACTGAGGTGTTTCCTAAGCAATTGCTAGATATAAAGTGAAAAACCTGGGCCAGAAGGACATGCGGAAATGGGTTCACTATTTTATGGTTTAAATAATTTCATTGGTTATCGCTCAATATCTAGTTGTAACCAAGAGACTGAGTCCCAAAGGTAAATTCTGTAGTAAAGATAAGTTTACAACTGAATTTATCTTTTCTACCCCTTTCATGAATCCACAAAGGGATTCCTAGCAGGCGTACAAATATTTGCGAGTGTGGATTTCTTTACCACGAGTATAGAGCAGTCGGCACTTGTAAATCCACACCCAAGGGAGGGGAATGGGTGCTCCAAAGCATGCCTTGCCTTGAAAGTTTGAGAACGCCAATAAACATATGGTTGAGAGCATTCCCAAACTACTCTCTATCCCCTTTCGGCCCTAGAAATGGTAGGAGAATTGGCTCCAGTCAACGGCTGGAGTAACTCCTCTTTCAGGGTGGGAAAGGGGATTGGATAACAGTCACATTTGGTGGGGGTCTGGGGAAGGGCTTTCTTCAGTGAGAAAAATGTTTTCTATGTGGAGAAAAAAAGAAAACGTGCATTTCAGCCAGCTTAATTCCCTCTGTGTGGGCTTCTTTACTTAGAAGAACTTCATACAGGTGGAATGAGAGCTCTTGGGAATACTCACATAACATTTCTAGAAGTACGTATTGGAACCTCCACCGGGTGTACTTCTGGCAATGTTTGTCAGTCCCTAAAAGTACTACATCTGCACACATATGTAAATTTGCTGGTAGGGATTTACTGCTTTTTTGTGCACCAGGCCTCAAGTGTTTAACTTACTTTAGTAATACAGACAAGGAGTGACTAAACAACTCAGGTCCCATGTGAATTGATCTCATGTACCTTGTGTATCATCTGAGTTTAACAACTGGTATGTAATGGGGCACTAGGTCCCCACCAGTTATTGAAATGGTATGGGAAGAGTGGGAAAAGACCAATTAAGTAGAATAAAAAGCTCAGATTAGCAAAACTATGACATATATCCCACACATGCATGTAGCCTCGCGTCTTTCTACTCCCTTCCACCTCAAAGGGAAGTTCTGGCAGACCAAACTGTCCTAAGGTAGGCATCAGAAATCCAAAATATCCAAAATCAAGAAACAAAATCAAATGATGAGGTTATCATCACCCGTATGGAGAGCACACATTAACGACCTCAGCAGAACCTACTTCCTGCCAAATCTACCAACCAATCTCAATGACAGTTTAACACAGAGCTTTTGTTGTTTGGTTTGAGATATCAAATCTCCTTATTTGGACATGCTTCCTACCATACGGAACTGAAAAATGAGAATTAAAATTACAGCGTTTGATACGGGGATGGCCAAATGCTATTGGATGTCCTCCAGAGCACCTAAATATGAAACCTGGAGGAAGGATCTACTCGAACGGACTGTAGCTGATGAACATCCTTTAAAGAATACTAGAATAGATGAAACATTTACAAACGTTCTAGCTGATTGGGCCTCAATGTTAACAAAACTGATAGATCTACCAAATAATAGCCCACTTTGAATCTAGAAGTAGAGCACATATAGAAGGAATTATATGAAAATGTATTGTGCTGGGGTTAAGATGCATGATATCGCAAGTGGTGGTTATGACAGATGTACTTGAAATGTGAAGGGCGAAGTATAAACGTATATGTATGCGGGTGGATAGGGAGATGAAGGTGTTGGGCATTGGTGTGTTGATACTAATGGGTTGTGTTTTCCTTTTTGCTTTTGTTTGTTTTGCTTATCAAAAGCAATAAAGTTTATTATAAAAAATAAGAGATGTCACATCTTGCGCCGTATTAATTATATATGCATAACTTCAAAATGTAAAAAACAATACGCAGGACTCATATTTACAAGGTTGTAAGATAATGATTTCCCACAACATATACACCACTGAACATTGAGTCACCTGAAACCCCAATGCCACATGCATCAAAAAACAATCTGTGAACTCATGGCTTGCCTTTCAATGCAGTCCTCCTGGTAACTCGGACCTTCAGGGCTCTCTAAGGACCTCCCAGAGCAGAAACAGAACAATCGCTCTTATGCAAATCCTGTAGTGTCCCTGTCAAAGATTAACTCACCCGTTCGAATACGACAAAAGGCATAACATAACTTACCTGAAGCAGAAGAAGAGAACTAGAGACAACGGTAATCTGCAACAGCATTATAATCCTTGACACAAACACGTGACATAACATAACATGGCAAATCTGCACCCTATCAAATCTACTTAAATGGATGGATGGGGAAAAGGGATTCTCAGCTTCGGATCACTGCAGGTCTCGTGGCAACTGGAGGGGGCGGTGATCACGGAGAAGAAAAACAGGCACAAAGAGTCCAAGCCCCTCCTCGCGCACCTTTTGACTGTGTTTGCCAGGGGCCACGCTGACCTCCAACTCCAGCCACCACGAAAAATCCACAGAGCGCTAGACCCATGCAAGCGAAGATGGCTGGGCAGGCCCAATGTAGGGGCGTCATCTGCAGGCCAGCCATCTGGCCTTGCTGCACTCCACATTATGGAGATTGCAGCAAGGCCTTGGAAAGAGCCCTGAAACATTCCTTTGTTTGACTTCTGTGCCTCTAAGAACCCTTGAGCAGGTAAACAGACAGAATATCGAGATTTTTAATTCGACTTGCACTAATATCGAGTGCAAAATACCGGGATACAAAAATATCGACTGTCAGAATATCGTTGTAAAGAATATCGAGTCTAGGGTAAGTAACATCGTTTAAAAAAATATCGAAGTCATTAATATCGTTTGCAAAAATATAGTTGTTAAAAATATCGTTTTTTTAGTTAGTGTTATGTATTTTAGTATGTATTTTAAATGTATGTGTTCTATTTTTTTGTTTAAGTATTGCATTTGTTTTTTAATATATGTATTACATTTTTAGAAGTTATTAATTTAATTTTAAGTAAATTTTGCGTTTTAGTTCTATAGCGGGTTGTGGGTTTATAGGGGAATAGGGTGGGAAGTAATTCAATTATAATTAATTAATTAATATTTTTTTATTAATTAATATTTATGTATTTTATTAATTGTGGTAATTAATTTATTATTAATTATTTATTAATTGGTTGTTAATTATTATTAATTAATTGATAAATATGTTAATTGTGTCATTTTTTTAGGAGCGGGTTGTGGGTTGATAGGGGAGTAGGGTGGGAAGTAATTTAATTTTAATACATTTTTTAATATTTTTATTATAAAATTTAGTTAATGTTATTTTATAGTGTTAATTGTGTGAATTAATTTATTATTAATTGTTTTAATTTTGCTTGTTAATTGTTATTAATTAATTAATTAATTGTTAATTAATTATGTTAATTGTGTCATGTTTTACAACATTGGTGGTGTCATTTATAGGGGAATATGGTGGGAGGTAAATTATTTATAATTAATTATTTGTTAATTAATGCTAATTAATTACAATTAAATATGCTAATTGTGGAATAATTTTGATGTCTGAGTTGTGGGGTTTATAGCTGTAAATTTTGGCAAGATTTGTTTTTTTTAAATGTATGATTTGCTTTTAATTGTTGTTAATTTATTAATGTAAAATTAGTCATGGAAATTGTGTAAAAAAATGTAAGTGTGTGTTTTGGTGTTTATTGGGGTAGAGGGTGGAAAGTAATTTAGTTTAAATAAATTAATCATTAGTTGATCCTTAATATTTATTTATTAATTGATAAATATTTTTGGTAATTGTTTTGTTTTAATTTTGTTTGGGGATTTAGGTTCAATAGCTGTAATTTTTGGTTTGATTGCCTCTGCTATCCAACACTTTCCCTACTGTTGCACTCATTGGAGTGGGAATAGTAATTTATTCACCTCTGCTATCCAACACTTTCCCTACTGTTGCACTCGCTGGAGTGGGAATAGTAATTTTTATCCCTCCGCTATCCAACACTTTCCCTACTGTTGCACTTGCTGGAGTGGGAATAGTAAATTATTCCTCTCCGCTATCCAACACTTTCCCTCCTGTTGCACTTGCTGGAGTGGGAATAGTAATTTTTACCCCTCGGCTATCCAACATTTTCCCTACTGTTGCACTCCCAGGAGTGGGAATAGTAATTTTATCCCCTCCGCTATCCAACACTTTCCCTACTGTTGCACTGCCTGGAGTGGGAATAGTAATTTTTATGTCTCCGCTATCCAAAACTTTCCCTACTGTTGCACTTGCTGGAGTGGGAATAGTAATTTTTTCCCCTCCGCTATCCAACACTTTCCCTAGTGTTGCATTTATTGGAGTGGGAATAGTAAATTATTCCCCTCCGCTATCCAACACTTTCCCTACTGTTGCACTCGCTGGAGTGGGAATAGTAATTTTTCGCCCTACGCTATCCAAAACTTTCCCTACTGTTGCACTCTCTGGAGTGGGAATAGTAATTTCTACCCCTACGCTATCCAACTCTTTCCCTACTCTTACACTTCCTGGAGTGGGAATAGTAATTTTTACCCCTACGCTATCCAACACTTTCCCTACTGTTGCACTCGCTGGAGTGGGAATAGTAATTTTTACCCCTATGCTATCCAACACTTTCCCTACTGTTGCACTTGCTGGAGTGGGAATAGTAATTTTTACCCTTCCGCTATCCAACACTTTCCCTACTGTTGCACTCCCTGGAGTGGGAATAGTAATTTTATCCACTACGCTATCCAACGCTTTCCCTACTGTTGCAGTTATTGGAGTTGGAATAGTAAATTATTCCAATCCGCTATATAACACTTTTCCTACTGTTGCACTCGTTGGAGTGGGAATCGTAATTTTTATCCCTCCGCTATCCAACATTTTCTCTACTGTTGCACTTGCTGGAGTGGGAATAGTAAATTATTCCCCTCTGCTATCCAACACTTTCCCTACTGTTGCACTCTCTGGAGTGGGAATAGTAATTTTTACCCCTATGCTATCCAACACTTTCCCTACTGTTGCACTCGCTGGAGTGGGAATAGTAATTTTTACGTCTACGCTATCCAACACTTTCCCTACTGTTGCACTTGCTGGAGTGGGAATAGTAATTTTTTCCCCTTTGCTATCCAACACTTTCCCTACTGTTGCACTCATTGGAGTGGGAATAGTAAATTATTCCCCTCCGCTATCCAACACTTTCCCTACTGTTGCACTTGCTGGAGTGGGAATAGTAATTTTTTCCCCTTCGCTATCCAACACTTTCCCTACTGTTGCACTCATTGGAGTGGGAATGGTAAATTATTCCCCTCCGCTATCCAACAATTTCCCTACTGTTGCACTCGCTGGAGTGGGAATAGTAAATTATTCCCCTCCGCTATCCAACACTTTCCCTACTGTTGCACTCCTTGGAGTGGGAATAGTAATTTCTACCCCTACGCTATCCAACTCTTTCCCTACTCTTACACTTCCTGGAGTGGGAATAGTAATTTTTACCCCTACGCTATCCAACACTTTCCCTACTGTTGCACTCGCTGGAGTGGGAATAGTAATTTTTACCCCTATGCTATCCAACACTTTCCCTACTGTTGCACTTGCTGGAGTGGGAATAGTAATTTTTACCCTTCCGCTATCCAACACTTTCCCTACTGTTGCACTCCCTGGAGTGGGAATAGTAATTTTATCCACTACGCTATCCAACGCTTTCCCTACTGTTGCAGTTATTGGAGTTGGAATAGTAAATTATTCCAATCCGCTATATAACACTTTTCCTACTGTTGCACTCGTTGGAGTGGGAATCGTAATTTTTATCCCTCCGCTATCCAACATTTTCTCTACTGTTGCACTTGCTGGAGTGGGAATAGTAAATTATTCCCCTCTGCTATCCAACACTTTCCCTACTGTTGCACTCTCTGGAGTGGGAATAGTAATTTTTACCCCTATGCTATCCAACACTTTCCCTACTGTTGCACTCGCTGGAGTGGGAATAGTAATTTTACGTCTACGCTATCCAACACTTTCCCTACTGTTGCACTTGCTGGAGTGGGAATAGTAATTTTTCCCCTTTGCTATCCAACACTTTCCCTACTGTTGCACTCATTGGAGTGGGAATAGTAAATTATTCCCCTCCGCTATCCAACACTTTCCCTACTGTTGCACTTGCTGGAGTGGGAATAGTAATTTTTCCCCTTCGCTATCCAACACTTTCCCTACTGTTGCACTCATTGGAGTGGGAATGGTAAATTATTCCCCTCCGCTATCCAACAATTTCCCTACTGTTGCACTCGCTGGAGTGGGAATAGTAAATTATTCCCCTCCGCTATCCAACACTTTCCCTACTGTTGCACTCGCTGGAGTTTGAATAGTCATTTATTCACCTCCGCTATCCAACACTTTCCCTACTGTTGCACTTAATGTAGTGTAAAATGTAGTTTTAAAAACTAATAAATATTTTAAGAATTTAATTTATAATATATATATTTTCTTTTATTTTTAATGTTACAGGTGTATGTATATCTATGTGTTTATAATTTTTAATATATTTCTAACATTTTATAATTTATGAAAATAATTATTTATTAATTATTATTAAGTAAATATATATATTACATTTTATATGTGTCTGTTTAATTTATTTTTACATTACATTTATTACTTATAATTGTAAACATTTCTAATAATTCTAAACATTTTATTTTGAGTTATATGTATTATTTAATTTATTTTACATTATTTTTTATACATTTAAAAAAAAACGATATTTTTAACTTCGATATTTTTAACAATTATATATTTTTTTCGATATTTTAGTACTTACCATTGTGTAGATAGGATGTCGATATTTTTGACATCGATATTTATGTCCCGATATTTTGGGAACACGATATTTTGTCCTTCGATATTTTGTCAGTGATCCCCTTGAGCAGTCTCAGAGTGTAAAAAACATTCCTCCGGCTCCTTATATTTGACCCTTGATTTAGCAGTGAGCCACAGTGAGGCATCAGCTGCTCCCCTCACAATGAGTTCTATTTTCACTTGCAGATCCTGATGACTCTGCTGGGTCATGGATCAAAGATCGGGGAAGATATGGACCTAGACCAAGTTCGTTGTAAAATTACTTTTGCATGCTGCTGCTCTAATTACTCCTCTAATTACTGTTCTGTTTGTGTTGGAGTGTCAAGCTCGGCCAGGAGGATGCCCTCACCCTTGGGATTACATAGTTGGCCTTTTCTCTGCACATTCAAAACCTCACTGGTAGCGGAGGCTGCGTCATTTAAGACCAGAGACATCAGGGAACTCGGATTATTGCTTCCCCAAGGAACATAGCTGCAAATATTCTAAATTAGGCGCTCCTTGCGGCTTTCTCCAAGTGTTTTATTTTTTTTTATTCTAGGAGGGACAGTGAGGTAACAGGGCCTTCCTAGCATTTAATCGAACTGTCAGCATTGACCACTTCACTGGTTTAACGTATTTGTCCAACCAATCCACTTTGCTTCGTCGTCTTAATACGGCCTGTAAATTCCTCTTTTGCCCCTTCCATTGAATTCATTGAGGTCTTTGTACATTGCATAGTATGTTGCAGCCCTTTTTGTCGCTATGTCAGCCTCCCACAGTTAGCCTCATGTGGCTTAAGTTTACGCTCCTCAGATTCACCCGCCTATGAAGATTTTGGGGTGAAGAAATCTTTTTCTGTTTTTGGGACCATGCTGCTGTTTAACTTGGGGGGCACGATGGGCAGCAAGGCCTCATACTCTGCACTGCAAGAGGAGCTTTAAAATGTTTTGGGTGCCACTTGCTTCTCTCATTAGTATTGCATTGCTTCTCTCTGGGCTATCGTCACCCCACAGTGCGGTTAGGTAGCAGATATAATTGGCCCTGCCTTCCCCTTCCAGTCAGGTGTGGTTTGCCCTGAGTCTTTAGGGTGCTACTGCTAGAGCTAGAAAGATCCTCATGCTCATAGTTCCAACAGAGAGCTTTTTGCCACTTTCTTCCCTGACTCAGGTCACAAGCGGCTGGCTCCTTTCTGAAGCTTCGGAACCGCTACCATTAACAGAACAAGAGGTTGCACGCAGGGAGAGTAGCACACCACTCAACATATATCAAAGTTTGCGGGTGCCCCCACTACACAGGAGCTGGCCCTTAGGTGGACCGCTGTTTCCACACCCCAAGTGAGTCCCGCTGGCCCCGTAGCCTGCTCCGGACCAGAGTGGCAGAAAGGAAGCCCTGTCAGAACCCTAAGAAATGGCAGCAATCTTGGAGCTCGCTGGCTCCACCCCAATAGTCATACTTTTAAAACCCACACCATGTCCTAATATACTAAATTAATTTCCTTACACATCAAATATATCAGAAGAGATCGCTCTTGGCTTTCAGTTTGTGGCCACCTTTGTAAAAATACTGCATTCCCACTTGCAAGTTTCCATCAGACTGAGCAAGCACTATCTGACCATTCACTCAAATAGGTTTAGTGTAAGAGTTGTTACTTATACAATTAGTTTTATTTTAAATGAAATTGAGCCAGCATTCTAGTACCCTTCAAACTTTCCTAAATTCAAGCAAATGCATCTTATATGAGGATGGAACAGGAATGTTAGGTGCATTTTGCATAAGGTAACACCATTGGATGAAGCCCTTCAACTACATTTGCAAAGTAGCAGAATTATTCAAATAGTCAAAAACTCCATATTCATAAATAGATTCTGCACCCCACCTCTCCAGGCCATTCAATCCAGCCTTAGTAGGGACAGCAAGATGAGGTCCGATTTAGAGGCAAATACACATACACACATTCTCTATCCTATAACTCCATCCATGTTTAAATGAGTCTGTATGCTTCTAGCAGTCACAATGCATGCATACGAAGCAATTCCATCTAGGCAGAGCGTGGGTTCTAATTGCACAGTACCACTCGTATAAAATCTCTCATAAAACAGTGCTTGGAATGAATAAAAGAAATATTCTCAGTATCATTTTAGGGGGTTATAAAATAAGACTTGTGTAAATTATAGCGGTTTCTATTCTATGCAGTGATGCATGGGTATTTTGTAGTGAGTAGTAATTTAGTGAGCCTATCGCTGACCATAGTATTTGATGTAGGGGTTTATGGGGTCTCCTCAGTGCCTAGAATTAAATGAATGTAAAGTGTGTCATATAAATACTCTGTCTTTAGCCCTCTCTTTTTCTCTCGCTTTCCCTCTTTGCTGAGTTTTGATTTCCTTCCAAGAGCTGAGACACTAAGATCTATTTTATGGGGGTCCTGTTCTTCGATAGGTATGAGTGATCTATGAGTGTAGACTCTTTCATTGGTGTAACTGTACTTGTTTACGTCAAAGCCTACCAGACAGCACAGCCGTCTTGTTTCTAAAGACATCTTGGGGACATTCTGGAAGCTGACCTAGGAATGCATTCCCCTCTTTGCTTACCATTGGCTTTGTGGTTTATAAATCACATTTGCTTGCTTTCTGTTTGTTAGCTTTATTTGTTTTAGGCGGCCCTGCATGTCTTTGTCCCTCCTGTAGAGCAAAGACTGTTTACTATATTCTTCCATGAGTGCTCGCTCTCTGTAAATAGGACTTTACTTTTTGTTCTTATCTTGTCACATTTGCCTTGCTTTCAAAGGCAGAGGTCAAATCTCAGGCTCTCTCTTCCAAGGGAGCTTAGTGTTTACTTTACTTTCTCTGACTTCAACATGAGAGGATTTAACTGACAATCTGGAGGTGTGAAAGGAAAAGCTTTTTCTAGCACACAACAAAATTTAGATGTCGAAAAATGACCCGTGCAGTTAGAATTAGGGTAGCATAAATGAAGCATTTTTTTTGTAACTCTGAAGTGTGGTGGAAACAAATATTTTAATACAATCAAATTAGGCGATGCCATTTCCACACATTAACATTTGTGCACTGTATAGTGAAACAGTATCTCTGTGCAAATATAAAAGTCATTTCAATTGAAAATGTGTTGTCTGTAATGGCAATGCACTACCACACCATGCATACTTTACTCTATGTCACTCCACTCTATACCTTCCACTCTATGACACTCTACACCACTCTATGCCACTCCACTCTACGACGCTCTACAACACTCCACTCTATGACATTCTATGTCACTTCACTGTACGTCACTCTATGCCACTCTACGCCTCTCTATGCCACTCTATGCCACTCTACGCCACTCTATGCCACTCTATTCCACTCTACGCCACTACTCCATTCTACACCAATCCACTCTACGACATTCTACTCTGACACTGTACTCCACTTTACACCATTCTACGCCACTCTACTCCATTCCACTCCGCTTAACGACACTCCACTCCACTGCACTCTACGATACTCCACTCTATCTACACCACTCTTCTCTTTGCTACTCCACTCTATGCTATGCCACTCCACTCTACAATGTGCTGCTCAACTCAACTCTGTGGGATTCCACTCTAAGCCACTCAATCCTACGCCACTCCACTCTAAGACTCTCCGCTCCCCAACACTTCACTCCATCCCACTCCACAACATTCCACTCTAGGACATTCCTCTCTATGACACTCCGCTCCACCCACTCCACTCCACTCTACAACACTCTATACACCTCCACTCTACTCCCCTCCCCTCTATGCCCCTCTACTCTACGACATTCCACTCTACGACACTCCACTCTATGCCCCTCCACAGTACGACACTCCATTCTACGACCCTGCACTCCACGACCACAGTCTATGCTGCTCCACTTTACGTCGCTCCACTCTAGACCATTCTACTCTACGCCCCTCCACTCTATGACACTCCACTGTACGACACTCCATTCGACTCTATGCCACCCTACTCTACTCTATGCCACTCAACTCTACTCCACTTTATGCCACTCTACTCCATGTCACCCTACTCTACTCCACTCTATTCTATGCCACTCTATGCCACTCTACACCACTCTACTCCACGCCACTCTATGACACTCTACACCACTGTACTCCAGTATAGACTCTCCTCTCTACGACCCTCCACTCAACAACACTCCACTTTACTCTATGACACTACACTCTACAACACTGTACAGAACTCTACTCTTTGCCACTCCACTCTACGACACTCCACTGTACAACACTCTACTCCATTCTGTGCCACTCCACGCCACTTTAATAGACTCTACAACACTCTACTCCACTCTATGCCACTCCAGTCATGCCCCTCCATTCCATGCCACTTTACTCCACTCAACTCCCTTTATGCTACTCCGCACCACTTTACTCCACTCTACTCTATGCCACTAGATTGCACTCTATTACACACTATCCACTCTACGCCACTCTACTGTATGCCACCACACTCAACTACACTACTCTACTCTACACCACTCCACAATACTTTACGACACTCCACTCCACAACCCTCATCTCTATGACACTCTGCGCCGCGCCACTCTACTCTACTAAACTCTACTCCATCAATGCCACTCCGATCTATGACCCTCCACTTCCTGCCACTCTCCTCTATGCCCTTACATTTTTAGCCATGCTGAACAGTAGCAATGGTGGTGTACAACTTGGCTGAAACAGATTGGCAAAGCCAATAGCTCTTGCATAGGTGAGACCTATTGACTTTGCCAATGCTTGTTTGGTATTGCCATAATGTCCATCTAGTGATACTGAAGTAAATTGTCATTGTGAAGACTTATCACTCTTCTAGGATTGTGACCATGTGTTGATAGTGTTGGCTTATCCTTCTTGCATTGGTATCGAATTGAGGTCTTAATGTATGTCAGTCACCAGGTCACTGATGCTCAAGTAAGTTGTTAGAGTACGGCTATCACTGTTTGATTGGTGTAACAGTGAATCGTTAGTGTTGGCTTATCGTTCTTACATTGGTGCAGTATCAAGTTATTATTAGTGTATGTTAGACATATCAAGTGCCTGAGTGAGAGACCTACTGATTTACAACTGGTTTTCAAGCAACGTGTTAGGCAGATGGCTGTGTCATTATTACAGAAGACAGATGTTAGGATTGACTGATCCAATGTCACTGTTGTATTTTTTTTGTAAACTCTTTTTATTAGTGTTTGAACAATATGGATACCTTTGACACAGTCTCAGAACCCCTGTCGTTCACCCGGTAGGGCCAACTAGTACAATGTCTATACATGTATAAACATACCATGAAATTTTCTTCTTCTTCATGATAACATATCCCTTTACATCCCCCCCTTCCCGGGTTCCCTCCTATAATGTCTCTCAGAGATCTGGATCCTCAGCGTTCCTCCATGGGCCCCATACTTTCTCGAACTTCCGTGGATAACCGCTACACCAATTTTTGAGCCCTCATGCAACAGCCCAGACTGTACGCCCATGTTTGCAGCGTCGGAGGCTTTTCCTGCCCTCATTGACTAACAAGGTCTTGCCTTGCCACCATAACCGTTTTGCAAAAGAGGAAAGAGTAGCGGTCCAGGGTCTGGGCTTGATTGACCACGGCGATTAGCTGCGGGGCGAGCTCCAGGACTCCTGACAGCTGGTGACGTATTTTCCTCCCATATGTCGGTATCCTGGGGCACCCCCAAATCGTGGGCAGCAGTGTGCCTCTTTGTCAGCATCTCCTACGGCAGTGGTTTGTGTTCACCCTTCCCATATGGAACAGTCTCGTCATAGAGAAGTAGGCTCTATAGTGTATCTTTAGTCGAATTAATTGGAATCCAGCCTGTATGGCTTGCAGCTCCCCAATCGTCATCTTCCAGCCTGCCTAAGTCTCTTTCCCTTTTTTTCCCAGAGCCTGGCTAGGAGAGGAAGGCTGTTGTGCAGAAGGGTGGAATAAAGGCGGGACACTGTGTGGCTGGTCAGAGGGGCTCCCAGAACCCTGTACTCCAGGGGTGATTCGTCTGGGGCCTCTTGCAATGCCTCCACATGATCTCTCAGGAGGAATCTCATCTGCTGGTATTTAAGGTACTGGCCCCCGACATCTCGTATTCCCTCTGCAGTTCCTCAAATGGTATCATCTCCTGGCCGTGCCAGATGTCACCTTTTAAGAGATTCCCACTAGGTCCCTTTTTATATGGCCCACTAATGCGTTCAGTCCCTTCAGGACCTCAGAGTCCCGTAGCAGAGTTGTTAGAGTCAGCTTGCCCTTCCATCCTAGGGCCTTGGTTGTTGAGTGCCATGTCTTCGTGGCAATGGCTGTGGAGGCTGGCAGAGGTGTTATCTCTTTCTCCTCATACAGTTGTCGTATATACCCCTCCAGTTCCATATCCTGCCTGTCAGCAATGACCGAGGGCTCCTTCTGGAACTGTCACCATTGTTGGAGAGTGTTAGACCTGTCAGCCCTAGGGTGGTCTTACCCTGTTTTTTTCCCTTTCTGCGCCTCATTTTTGCCACCATATTTTTACTGGACCTAGGTCTCCGGGCGCCTTGCCACTGCTGGTCAGTGCTGAGGTGCAGGTGCTCTCTCACCAAAGATGGCTGCCACAGGCCCCTGCTACTGCAGAGGGCCTTCCACACATACACACTAGTCGCCAGAGTCAGGCTGGGACAAGGGATACAGTAGCCATCCCGTCCCCGCCTCTGGGCCCCATAGCTAGGTAGGTGGAAGGTTCCAGAACCTTCCGGGCTGTGGGAGGAGTTACACTTTGCCGCCTTTGGGAGGGTCACCTGACCTAGGGGTATAAGAGGCTTGGAGGGAAAACCTGGAGTTAGTTAGGTTGAGGCACCGCTGAACCTGGGAGAACCTGCGCTGGAGTACAGACTTTAGGGCCTAGGGGGAGACCTACACTACTGCCGCTGACAGGGTCAAGGCCCTGCTGCCGTAAGATAGATGAGGAACGCCCACCACCCACTGATCTTGCCCAGTGTGGGGGACCCAGGGAACCATCTCCAGCGTGCCAGGAGGCACATCAACCCCTCCAAGAATCACCAACTCACAACCCCCCTGTTCATAAAGAGACTTTGCTGAATCCATGACCTGCAGAACCTAAAGTGAAAACCATTGAGAGGGGATCAGGAGGCGAGCGCTGCGTCCTAAGCGCTAGGCCTCCACCCCCTATCTACCTATACAGACAGCTGGACTGTCCTCCAAGAACCATCCTTACACAGCCCGGTGCATAAGGCTGTCAGCGCGCCTGCGCTGCAACTCCAAGTGAGGAGAGAACTTGACCTCCCCCTCCGTCACTGACCTGGTGACCGGATCGCCGCCGCGGCCGCCGCTGCGTGAAGAGGGAGCTGAGGCAGGAAGACCTCTCCCCGTGCATAACTGTGGTGAGGGCGCCGTCCGCGCCCTCACCGAAACCCCAGAAGTCACCGCCGGGCCCGAGACCCCTGCCGCTGCAAGCGCGGCCAAGAATAACACCGTCGCAGCCCCGAGGGCTGCGTGAAGTGAGCTGAGGCCTACTGCGGCCTCCAGGCCCGTGGACGCTGTTGCCGAGGGGCCGGGGACGCTGACCGCGTCACAGGTCGCGCCCGAAAGGCCGCGGCGGGATTGGCCCGCCGGAGTCAATCGCCGGAGAAGAAGGAGAGGAGGCGTCGCCTGGCAACCAACGAAGGCCGCGACGCGGTGGCCCAGCCGGAGCCAAGCGAGACGACGTCAGAGGGGCTCCACTGCCAGCGGGAGCCCCCGGAAGAAGAGAAGACCGCGGCGCGATTGGCCCAGCCGGGCCAATCGAGAGGGCGTCCACGGGGCTCCACTGCCAGCGGGAGCCCCAAGAAGAATCGCCGCCGCGCCAGGATTGGGCGCCGTCAAGAGCCCGCCTCCGCCCAGCACGTCCGGAGGTAAGGACGAACCTCCTGTGCCTTCGCGGGAAGCCGGAGCCGTCTGCAAGGACTGCCGGCTCCCGCTCAGAGTCCCCACTCTCTCCCCTGACTCCACGGGGGCCGGAGGAGTGGCATACCGGCCCCCAACGACGCAGCAACACAGCGAGAGGCTCCGTAGCCTCGTGAAGTAGAAACAGCGCCGGCCGGAGGGCCGTGAGACTCACGCCGGGCCCCGCCCCCCACAACAAAGGGCTGGCCCGGAGAAGAGTCCGCCGTGAGGCCCCGCAGCCAGCCACAACACCGCAGGTGAGCCCAGGAGGCCCCTAGGGCTCTAGGTTAAGCCCCTGGGGGCCGGGGCCACGCATGAAGAGGATTAAGGAGGGAGGGGGCCTTTGATAACCTTTGATAATAGGCCAGGCACCTGGTGTAACCCTAGCCTAATATAACCCTCACCTCCCCGGGGAGATAAAGGAGTCCCCCTTTTTGGTAGCCCCCAGCTGCTGGACATGTTGAGGGGTTCCCTGTAGGATTCCCTCCCGCCTAGTGTATCATAGGCTGTATAGAGTACCTAGGCCTACTGTATATATGTTGATGTATAAACCGTGTTGCGCCTGTTCTAGGCCCTAGTTGGTAAAGAGCACCCGAATGAGCAGTGGTGCTGTGATTTTAATGCGGCCTTTTAGTGGCCAGAATTGTGAAGGGTCTTTTTAAATGAACGCGCACTAGTTACCCGAATGTATAATTTGAATAATTGAATGCCATCTTGATCAATATAAAGGAACCTGATTGTTACTTATACAAGCCTGGTGTGGTGTCCGGTTATTGCGTCGCATTTCTGAGTTAATGTGAGAGTGTGCTGCACAACTGCCTTACACATTGCCTTCGCGTGCCTTTCCCCGCTTTGCGCCATGCTACCATAACGGTCTCGGTAACCCCGTTTCCAACATTGGTGTTCAGCGGTGGGATAAGGACTGGTATTTGTGCAGCACCCTACAGTGACTCAGTGTGCGCCGCAATTGGACACCTAGGAAAATAATAAGTAGGAGGAATTCTATTGTAAATTGCCAGTTGTATTAGTCCTGTGTTAGACCTGCTGCCTTCCATTTAGGACCCCTTCCTTAAGTTGTCTGGGACCCCACCTAGGAGGATGGAGTTTGAGCTAGCCGACCTAGAGAGGTACACGGTGAACCAGCTCAAGGAGTTCTGCCTAGAGAGGGGGTGGCCGTCAAGCGAGGTGCCAGGAAGGAGGTACTTCAGAAGGCTTTGAGGGCATGGGTCATGGCCCACCCGGAGGAAGAGGGAGGAGGAGGAGCAGAGGGAGACAGACGACCCAGGAGAACTGAGCCTACTGAACATTGACGTCAGCGAGAATGTGTTGCCAGGAAGACGTTCCAGGGCAGGCAGTAGTGCGTCAGGGGGAGTGTGTCACCAGAGGAATTCGAGGACAGAAGGCAGCAAAGGCAATTGACATTAGAATTGGCTAAGATGGAAAGGGAGCGAGAACAGGGAAGGCTAGCCATGGAGGAAAGAAGGCTTGTACATGAGCTTAGCCTGAAAGAACTGGAGCTCCGAGCCTTGCAAATGGAAATGGAAGGCAAAGGAAATGGTGGCAGCGTACCTACTGGGGTTCCACAGGAGCCCAAATTTTACCTACCCAGGGAGGTGATGGCCAGCTTTAGTGTGGGTGATGACATAGACAAGTGGTTGACGGCGTACGAGGTAGCTTTGGTGGCCCATAGAGTTCCTGAGAGCTACTGGGGAGGAGGACTTTATAGATACATACCTCCACTAGTCAGGGACACACTGCTAACCTTAGAAAAGGGGGATCGAACCAACTACCCTATCATGAGGGAGGCCCTGCTCAGGAAGTTTGGCCTCACCCCTGAGAAGTACCGCCAAAAGTTTCGCAACAGCCACAAGCTCACCACACAAAACTGGGTAGATTTTTATGATTATGCCCGGAAGGCATTAGAGGGTTGGGTGCGTGGCAGCGAGGTTGACAATTACACTGGGCTGTACGACCTATTTTTGAGAGAGCACCTCCTCGAGAAATGTTTTCCGGAGCTGCGCCAGTACTTGGTGGACCGCAAGCTGACCAACCCAAGGGAGCTTGCAGAGGAGGCAGACACGTGGGTCAGCACTAGGGTGTCCCACAAGGGAGCCAGGGCGGATCCCCGAAGGGTGGACAGGTGTTCCCCAGAAGAAAGAGGGGAGATAAAGAGGGAGTTCTTTAAAGGTCCCCAAAATAGACCGCCAGGGAGAGGGGTAGGTTTCCCATCCCAATCTGGATACCAGAAACCCACTTACCCTGACAGGAGTCAGCAGCCCAGAACTGTCCGGTGCTACGAGTGCGGGGAGGTTGGACACTACAAGGGGGATGCCCAGTGTCGCAAGAGAGCCCCAGCCCCCACAGGAGGTAAGACCCCGGGGTGGCCAGTGTAGCGCTTGGGGAGGAGTTGTCCCTAGGTAGGGGAGGTGAGTGGACAGGCTTGACCTTAGTTTCCCTGGGGGATAGGGAGATCATCCCAAGGGTGCAGGTACCGAGAACACTGCCAAGTATCGGCAGAGGGTCCTGGTGAACGGGGAGGAGGTGGAGGCTCTGAGGGACACAGGTGCCAGTATGACAATGGTGAAACGTCAGCTGGTGTCCCCAGAGCAGGTGATTCCTGAGGAGTTCCACCCGGTTGTGATGGCAGATAATAGCCTGGGTCATTACCCCGTGGCCCAAGTTCCCTTTGAGTGGGGAGGAGTGTCAGGTCTGATGAAGGTTGCGGTGAGCCCTGCCATGCCAGTTGACTGTCTGCTGGGCAACGATTTAGAACATACTGCCTGGAGAGAGGTAGAGTTCAATGCCCATGCTGAGATGTTGGGGTTACCAGGATGGACTTGCGTTATCACGCGGTCCATGGCTGCCCGACCAGGAACTCAGCCCGGGTTGGAGCCTGAAAGAAGGGCCCAGCCCACTGCTGGACGAGGAGATGTCCGGGAGGAAACACCCGGTGAGATGGATGGGGAGCCCGCGGAGGTGACCCCGGAGTCCGCTGCGGTGGTTGGTTTTCCCGTGGGGGACCTGCCGACCCCTGCAGAGTGGCAGGTGGAAGGAGGGCCTACCCGGGAAGAATTTTGCCGGGCACAGAGGGAGTGCCCTACGCTTGTTGGCATACGGCAACAGGCCGACGCCCAAGCAGCTGGAACAGAGACTGGTAATTACCATGTCTACTGGGAGGATGGTCTCCTCTACAGTGAGCCTAAGGCTCCGGTGCATGGGTCCTCAAGGGCCGTGGTGGTCCCCCAATGCCACCGAGCCTTTCTGCTAGAGTTGGCGCATGAGATACCACTAGCAGGACACCTGGGCCAGGACAAGACGTTTGCGCGCTTGGTCCCACATTTTTACTGGCCCAGGATGCGCGTCACTTCTGACACTTATTGCAAGACCTGCACCACTTGCCAAGCAAGCGGCAAGACAGGGACTAAGGTGAAGGTCCCTCTAGAACCTCTCCCAGTGGTCGATACCCCTTTTGAGCGAGTGGGGATTGACATTGTCGGGCCGTTGGATCCGCCGACTTCAGCTGGGCATAGGTTCATTTTGGTGCTAGTAGACCACGCCACCCGGTACCCAGAGGCAATCCCTCTGAGGACCATCACAGCACCGGTGGTGGCGCGGGCCCTCATGGGGATTTTTACCCGAGTGGGATTCCCCAAGGTCGTGGTGTCAGATAGGGGCACGAATTTCATGTCAGCCTACATGCAGGCCATGTGGAAGGAGTGTGGAGTGACCTACCGGTTCTCCACTCCTTACCACCCCCAGACGAACGGGCTCGTGGAGCGCTTCAACAAAACCTTGAAGGGGATGATCAGGAGCCTACCCGAGGACTTGAGAAGAAAGTGGGACGTCCTCTTACCCTGTCTGCTCTTCTCCTACCGAGAGGTGCCGCAGAAGGGGTCGGTTTCAGCCCCTTTGAGCTGCTCTATGGCCACCCCGTTCGGGGGCCCCTCAGTCTTGTCAAAGAGGGGTGGGAGAAGTCTTCCTCGAAGCTTCCCCGTGATGTGGTCAGCTATATGCTGGCGTTCCGCAGCCAAGTGGCCAAGCTGTGGAAGGAGGCCTCGGACAACTTAGAGGCAAGTCAGGCCGTCATGAAGCAATGGTATGACCGGAACGCGCGGACGGTAGAGTTAGACGCTGGACAGAAGGTGTGGGTCATGGAGCCAGGAGAGCTTAGCGCCCTCCAGGACCGATGGACTGGGCCGTTTGAGATCTTAGAACGAAAAGGCCAGACCACGTATGTCGTCGACATGAAGACCCCCGTCAACCCCACAGGGTGCTCCACGTCAACCGCCTGAAGCCACACCAGGAGCGTTCCGAGCTCACTCTCTTGATGATAACGGATGGGAGTGAGGAGGAAGAGAGTGAGCCTCTGCCAGACCTTCTGGCGGTCCACGAGAGGATGGTTCGGTAGAGGGAGTAGTCCTCGCCCCATCCTTGACCCCAGAGCAACAGAGGGACTGCCGCCAGGTTTTGGGGCAGTACGCCTCGTTGTTTTCCCTCACGCCTGGAATCACGCACCTGTGTACCCATGATGTGGACACAGGGGACAGTCCGCCAGTGAAGAACAAGTCTTACCGGCTGTCCGATAAGGTCAAGGCTAGTATCCAGAGTGAGGTGGTAAAGATGCTAGAACTGGGGGTGATTGAGCCTTCCAGTAGCCCTTGGGCTAGTCCGGTAGTGTTGGTGCCGAAAGCGGCCCCCGGGCACCACACCAGAACTCGGTTCTGTGTGGATTATCGTGGACTCAATTCGGTCACCAAGACCGACGCTCACCCGATCCCTCGGGCGGATGAGCTCATTGACCGGCTGGGAGCAGCCCGGTATTTGAGTACCATTGATTTAACATCAGGATATTGGCAGATCGCCATGGCGGAAGGAGCAAGGGAGAAGACTGCGTTCTCCACCCCCGAGGGCCACTTTCAATTCCAGGTGATGCCCTTCGGGTTGAAAAATGCTCCCGCCACTTTCCAGCGGTTGGTGAACCAGGTGCTGTCTGGCCTAGAGGCCTTCTCTGCTGCCTACCTGGATGACATAGCTGTCTTCAGTAGCAGCTGGGAGGACCATCTGCAGCATCTCCAGGAGGTGCTGCAGGCTTTGCAAAGGGCTGGTCTAACCATCAAGGCCAGCAAGTGCCAGATTGGACAGGGATCTGTCGTGTACCTGGGACATCTGGTGGGCGGAGGTAAGGTGCAACCCCTCCAAGCCAAGATTGAGACCATCATGGCCTGGGAGCCCCCAAGACCCAAACAGAGGTCCGAGCTTTTCTCGGCCTCACGGGATACTACCGCCGGTTCGTCAAGGGATATGGAACCATCGTGGGCCCATTGACGGAATTGACTTCCAAGAAACAGCCACGCAGAGTAATCTGGACGGCTGCCTGCCAAGATGCCTTTGAGACTCTTAAACGTGCCATGTGCACCGCACCGGTGCTCCGGACCCCGACTTCGGCCGGGAATTTATCGTGCAGACAGACGCTTCTGAGCATGGCATAGGAGCTGTGCTCTCGCAGCTGAATGACGATGGCCAAGACCAGCCAGTGGCCTTTATCTCCCGACGACTACTCCCCGGGAACAGCGGTGGAGTACCATCGAGCGGGAAGCCTTTGCTGTGGTTTGGGCGGTGAAGAAGTTGAGGCCATACCTTTTTGGTTGTCACTTCTTGGTCCAGACCGACCACAGACCCCTTCGCTGGCTCATGCAGATGAGAGGCGAAAATCCCAAATTGTTGAGATGGTCCATTTCCCTCCAGGGGATGGACTTT
Organism: Calotriton arnoldi; assembly: GCA_963921515.1. Classification (NCBI taxonomy): domain Eukaryota; kingdom Metazoa; phylum Chordata; class Amphibia; order Caudata; family Salamandridae; genus Calotriton; species Calotriton arnoldi. The sequence continues at coordinate 1,811,542 of CAWUFW010002105.1, forward strand.
CGGGTGGAACATCGACCCGGTGTAGACCACGCCAACGCTGACGGTCTCTCCCGGTTTTCCGCCTTAGTGAAGAGAACTCCCTAGAGGTTGGGAAGCTCTCCCCTCTTTCGGCTGGGGGGACGTGTGTTAGACCTGTCAGCCCTAGGGTGGTCTTACCCTGTTTTTTCCCTTTCTGCGCCTCATTTTTGCCACCATATTTTTACTGGACCTAGGTCTCCGGGCGCCTTGCCACTGCTGGTCAGTGCTGAGGTGCAGGTGCTCTCTCACCAAAGATGGCTGCCACAGGCCCCTGCTACTGCAGAGGGCCTTCCACACATACACACTAGTCGCCAGAGTCAGGCTGGGACAAGGGATACAGTAGCCATCCCGTCCCCGCCTCTGGGCCCCATAGCTAGGTAGGTGGAAGGTTCCAGAACCTTCCGGGCTGTGGGAGGAGTTACACTTTGCCGCCTTTGGGAGGGTCACCTGACCTAGGGGTATAAGAGGCTTGGAGGGAAAACCTGGAGTTAGTTAGGTTGAGGCACCGCTGAACCTGGGAGAACCTGCGCTGGAGTACAGACTTTAGGGCCTAGGGGAGACCTACACTACTGCCGCTGACAGGGTCAAGGCCCTGCTGCCGTAAGATAGATGAGGAACGCCCACCACCCACTGATCTTGCCCAGTGTGAGGGGACCCAGGGAACCATCTCCAGCGTGCCAGGAGGCACATCAACCCCTCCAAGAATCACCAACTCACAACCCCCTGTTCATAAAGAGACTTTGCTGAATCCATGACCTGCAGAACCTAAAGTGAAAACCATTGAGAGGGGATCAGGAGGCGAAGCGCTGCGTCCTAAGCGCTAGGCCTCCACCCCTATCTACCTATACAGACAGCTGGACTGTCCTCCAAGAACCATCCTTACACAGCCCGGTGCATAAGGCTGTCAGCGCGCCTGCGCTGCAACTCCAAGTGAGGAGAGAACTTGACCTCCCCCTCCGTCACTGACCTGGTGACCGGATCGCCGCCGCGGCCGCCGCTGCGTGAAGAGGGAGCTGAGGCAGGAAGACCTCTCCCCGTGCATAACTGTGGTGAGGGCGCCGTCCGCGCCCTCACCGAAACCCCAGAAGTCACCGCCGGGCCCGAGACCCCTGCCGCTGCAAGCGCGGCCAAGAATAACACCGTCGCAGCCCCCGAGGGCTGCGTGAGTGAGCTGAGGCCTACTGCGGCCTCCAGGCCCGTGGACGCTGTTGCCGAGGGGCCGGGGACGCTGACCGCGTCACAGGTCGCGCCCCGAAAAGGCCGCGACGGGATTGGCCCGCCGGAGTCAATCGCCGGAGAAGAAGGAGAGGAGGCGTCGCCTGGCAACCAACGAAGGCCGCGACGCGATTGGCCCAGCCGGAGCCAAGCGAGACGGCGTCAGAGGGCTCCACTGCCAGCGGGAGCCCCGGAAGAAGAGAAGACCGCGACGCGATTGGCCCAGCCGGAGCCAATCGAGAGGACGTCCACGGGGCTCCACTGCCAGCGGGGCCCCAAGAAGAATCGCCGCCGCGCCAGGATTGGGCGCCGTCAAGAGCCCGCCTCCGCCCAGCACGTCCGGAGGTAAGGACGAACCTCCTGTGCCTTCGCGGGAAGCCGGAGCCGTCTGCAAGGACTGCCGGCTCCCGCTCAGAGTCCCCACTCTCTCCCCTGACTCCACGGGGGCCGGAGGAGTGGCATACCGGCCCCCAACGACGCAGCAACACAGCGAGAGGCTCCGTAGCCTCGTGAAGTAGAAACAGCGCCGGCCGGAGGGCCGTGAGACTCACGCCGGGCCCCGCCCCCACAACAAAGGGCTGGCCCGGAGAAGAGTCCGCCGTGAGGCCCCGCAGCCAGCCACAACACCGCAGGTGAGCCCAGGAGGCCCCTAGGGCTCTAGGTTAAGCCCCTGGGGGCCGGGGCCACGCATGAAGAGGGATTAAGGAGGGAGGGGCCTTTGATAACCTTTGATAATAGGCCAGGCACCTGGTGTAACCCTAGCCTAATATAACCCTCACCTCCCGGGGAGATAAAGGAGTCCCCCTTTTTGGTAGCCCCCAGCTGCTGGACATGTTGAGGGGTTCCCTGTAGGATTCCCTCCCGCCTAGTGTATCATAGGCTGTATAGAGTACCTAGGCCTACTGTATATATGTTGATGTATAAACCGTGTTGCGTCTGTTCTAGGCCCTAGTTGGTAAAGAGCACCCGAATGAGCAGTGGTGCTGTGATTTTAATGCGGCCTTTTAGTGGCCAGAATTGTGAAGGGTCTTTTTAAATGAACGCGCACTAGTTACCCGAATGTATAATTTGAATAATTGAATGCCATCTTGATCAATATAAAGGAACCTGATTGTTACTTATACAAGCCTGGTGTGGTGTCCGGTTATTGCGTCGCATTTCTGAGTTAATGTGAGAGTGTGCTGCACAACTGCCTTACACATTGCCTTCGCGTGCCTTTCCCCGCTTTGCGCCATGCTACCATAACGGTCTCGGTAACCCCGTTTCCAACAGAGAGAGATTTCAATTTTCTTGGTACTATCACTGGAGTTCGAGTGAAATGTTAGCATATGCCGATTCCTGTGTTTTCCTTGTTGGAGAGAATTTGAAGAGTTGTCTGACCAATCTGACACCATTGATGAAGACAAATAGTACAATTCTTCACTCATTCCATTACTGAAGGTGGCAGAACAGATTAGTGTAAGCCCATGTCTGTGTTTCTGTAGTTTTCAAGAAATGTGAACATTATCTGTTTACTCTGTCACCTGTTGAAGAGAGCTATTAGGACTGTCTGATCTCTGTAACACATTGAGGAAGACTAATTTCAATACTCCCATTGATTTATTATTGGAGGTGGAGTGGAATGGCTGATTGCTTTGTCATCATTGTTGGAGAGAGAAACTAGAGCTGTCCAGTACCGCAGAGAAATATTATAATATTCCAATCCCTTCATTACTGGTGGTGGAGTGAGGTATTAATGTAGGCCCATCGTGCTGTCTCCAGAAGGCGAGAGTGATTGTTAGTGTAAGCCACTTACTATGTCACTCCAGTTGGAATGAGGTATGGCTGTAGTCCGTTGTATTGCGAGAGGTTGCACATGAGTTGTTAGTGTAAGCAAGTTGGAATGAAGTATTAATGTAGGCCCATCACACTGTCGCCAGAGGTCGAGTGTGTATTGCTAGTGTATGTCACTCACTCTGGCACTGGATTTGGAATGAGATGATAGCGGAGGCCCATTGTGCTGTCACCAGAGATTGAGTGCGAGTTGTTATTGTAAACTGTTTGCTCGGTCACTGGAACTGAAACAAGGTGTTAGTGTAGGCCCATCATGCAGTCACCAGGGATCGAGAGTGGGTTGTTAAGCAAAGCCATTTCGCTCTGATACTGGAGTTTGGAAAAAAGGTGTTAATGGAAGCCCATTGTGCTCTCATCAGAGATCGGGAACGAGCTGTTAGTATAAGTGAGTTGGAAGGAGGTCTTAGTGTCGGCCCATCGCGCTGTCACCAATGGACAAGTGTGAGTTGTTAGTGGAAGACACTCGCTGTGTCTCTGGAGTTGCAATAAGGTGTTAATGTAAACCACTCTGTCACAAGATTTGAGGTGTTAGAGTAGGACCATTTTTGAAAGTGAGTTAGTGGAAGCCACTCGCTGTCACTTGAGTTGGAATGCACCACCTGCAAAGACAACAACTCTTCAATCATAGAACAACTCAATTTCTAAATCTGATTCGACGCAAACACAACTCTCAGAGGAACCCTTGCCTACAGACCTCCGGGCCCCTGCCCCAGCATCTCCGAACTACTCATCGCCACCCTGGAAATTGACTCCAAGCTTCACATCCTCCTCCACGACCTCAACTTCCACCACAATTACCCCAATGACCCCAACTCTACCAACCTCCTGGAAAGCATGAACAACATCGGACTCACGCAACTGGTCACCAGCCCCACTCCCTGCGGAGGACACAACATGGACCCAATCTTTACAGCCAGCGACAGTCAAATTCAGCTACACCACCAAACTCACCTGGACAGACCACAGAATCGTCCACTTCACCATTGCAGGCTCACCACAACCCACCTCCATGCCTCCCACGCCGGCTTGCCGCAGATGGAATGAAATCACCAAATAGACTGCCGACCTCAACACCACCAGACCTTCTGCCACTAGCAACCTTGAGCTAGCCATCTAATACTTCTCCGACTGGATCTTGAACTACGCTGACACAATCTTCCCCATAAAAATGGCCAACACCAGTAGACCCAGCAAACATGACTGCTGGTTCACCCCCATACGCCAAGCCTCCAAACGCAAGTGTAAATGATAGGAGAGATAAATTCATTCCAGCGGAACCCCTCAGACCTCACCACCTTCAAATCTGTCCTCAGCAAATACCACCACCACCTCAAAGAAGTCAAAAAGGATGCCCTAAACACCCGCACCGAGGCAAGCTCCAATCACTCTAAAGAACTCTAGAATCATCAGAGAATTCTCCTGCCCAGCTGCCACAGAGACCACGATCCATCCTCTCCCAAGCCCTCTGGGACTACCCGCAGAGCAATTCCACACCTAGATAGTAGACATCTACAGCAACTTCGACCCGCAGCCAACTGACCTCGGTCACCTTCTGACATACACCGACAACTCCCACAGTCACCCCACTGATTGGACACCGCTCACCACGCCAATCACCACAGCGATCATGACCTCCATTGACTCCGCAGCACCAACAGACATCTGCCCCACCATGCCTTCAACATAGGATGGAAGGAAATCAGCAGCGCACTCACCAACATCTTCAGCTTATCCATCACCACTGCCACTTTCCCCGAAGCCTGGAAACACGCAGAGGTTTAACCCCTCCTGAAGAAACCCTCCGCAATCAATCACCAGCTCACCGATCACCTGGAAGAAAACAATCTACTCGATGCCTCCGTATCTGGCTTCCGCTCCAACCACATCACCGAGACCACCATAATAGCTGCAACCGACGACATCAGATCCATCCTCGACAGTGGCGAGACAACAGCCTTGATTTATCCTCCTCAACCTCTCAGTGAGCTTCGACACCAAATCCCACAACACTCTCATCACCACACTCCAACAAAGCGGCATCGGAGGAAACACCCTCAAGTGGATCACCTCCTTCCTCACAAGACGCATACAAAGAACCCGCCTACTGCTCTTCACCTCCAAACCCAAGAGCATCATCTGCGGTGTTCCAAAAGGATCCTCTCTCAGCCCCACCCTCTTCAGTGCCTACATGACGTCATTGGCTGACATCATCCGCATCCACGGACTCAACATGATCTCGTACTCTGACGACACCCAACTAATCCTCTCTCTCTCACGGAAGACACCGCCACCACCAGAGCCAACTTCAAGAACGCCATGACCGACATTGCCGACTGGATGAGATCCAACTGCATGAAGCAGAACACGGACAAGACAGAAGTGCTTATCTTTGGTAGAAATACCTCCCTATGGGACGACTCATGGTGGCCCACTGCACTCGGACCCTCACCTACCACCACCAACCATGCCTGCAATCTCGACATCATCCTGGACAGCGATCTCGCCATGAAATACCAGGTCAACGCAGTTGCCTCCTCCTGCTTCCACACCCTCTGCATGCTCCATAAGAACTTGTTATAATTGACTTGTGTCTTTCCTGCTGCTCAGCTAGTGTGAGTGTCAGAATGCCTGATGACCTCAAGGAATGTTTGAGTGCCTGGCTGGTGTGTGGAGTGGCAGTTGATGACAGGCAGGCTGAGCGGCAGGGAGGCTGCTCCTGGTGGGGTTACTTTCCATCTACCTATCTTCTTCTAATGAACTTAACCTGGAACTAAGCTTTAATAAATCCATCTTGTTTTGTACCCTTGGCTCATGGACTTTCTAATTACAACAGAACTTCAGGTGGATCCCCGTCAGCACCAGGAAAACAGTGACTCAAGCGCTCGTCACCAGCCGACTGAAGTACGGAAATGCACTCTACGCCGGAACACCACCCATCTGCTCAAGCGACTACAGACAATACATAATGCCACAGTCAGACTCATCCTCAACCTCCCCAAACAAACCAGCATCACCCCCACCTCAGAAGCCTGCACTGGCTCCCTGTCTAGAAGAAATGGCAATTCAAGCTGCTGACTCAAGCATACAAGGACCTCAACAACGCCAAACCCTCCTACATCAACCACTGCCTGACCTTCCACCAGCCGACCTAACAAATCAGATCCGCCTCCCTCGCCCTTGCACATGTCCCCCACATCCGGCGGAGCTGCAGTGGAGGCCGTTCCTTCTCCTACTTCGCGGCCAAGTCCTGGAATGACCTCCTACTCCACCTCCGAACATCCTCCTCACTCGCCGACTTCTGAAAGGGACTCAAGACCAGCTTGGATGACCCCCCCGGTGATAAGCTGCGCTATATAAATACTGATTGATTGATTGAATGAGGTGTTAGTGTAGGACCATTGCGCCGGCGCATGAGAATGAGAGTGAGTTGTTTGCGGAAGCCACTCGCTCTGTCACTGGAGTTGGAATGAGGTTAGAGTAAACCCATCGCGCTGTCACCGGCGTTATATAAAGATGTTAGCGCTGGTGATGTGCAGGAGAGGCAGCTCCCTTCCAATCCTTCTTGCCAGTCCCGCCCCCTTCGAGCCCGGGCCCCGAGCGCTGTGGAGGTGAGAGAGGCTGCCAGCAGTGAGTGTGATGAACAGGGGCCTGCCCTCACCCCAGCGCTGCAACACGCTGCTTTTATCATTCACTTTGTGCTCCCGGTGAGACTGCAACAGCAATTGCCGAGAACAGGCAGGCGATAAACCACATTGATTTAACACATCTTGTTTTCAATCATGTTCGGATTTTCGGAGCATGCATTTGTCATGTACAGCGGTTTGTAGCTTTCATCTGATGCGCCGATCCCTTCTCCCTGGGAAATGAAAAGGTCGCACAACGAGACATGCTTTACTGAGAATCCAACGCGCAACAGGGAAAGTATTGTAGATAAATACTGTCAGGCAGAGCGGGGCTTCCGCCTTTCAGCAGTAGAACTGCTAAATAACAATACTTATTACTGCCCCTGAACAAACCCAGGGCTACTGCTGTCTATATGCAACAGCAACACCTGGCTCGAAGTGAAGAAATCAAGACAGGGGCCCAGGAAATGGGCCTTCCAGTTCGATCAACACAGATCACTGTGGCTTTTCACTCTGCATTTTGTATTTCTTAGTCTGACCTTTGAGGTAGCGTTAGCAGTCTCCCCAAACTATTGTTTTCCCCCTAAAAATTATACATACTATGTATACACAGAGGGGCTTTTGGTCAGCGAGCTTCATGCATCGGTTGCTAAATTGACATTCACATTTTGCTTCTGCCCACCACACTGTACAGCATTGGTCTTCAAACTTATTAATGCCATGCCCACCCCCCGCGAATTTTTTTTATCCGGGGCTGCCCCCTCCTCAAAAATTTTCACACATATTGTATTCAATTGGCAATGTTTAAATATGTCTAGACTTATTTAAACATTGCAATTAAGTTCTGGTACAGTTTTAAGCAATCAAATGCATGATTGCCAAACATACTATTCTGGTCAGGCAGGCCGTACTAACGTGTAAAAGTATCCATAGTGTGAGTATTAGAAATGGGGTGGGGGTTTTCAAGAATATTTGGAGTCCCTTCCCTTTTGACACCTCCCAGTCAGGATACAAATGACAAAAGATGTTAGTGGTGATGGCCCATTACTGAGCAGCTTACTGCCACGCATTTCTTTCTGTTGGAAACAAAGCACTGTTATCAGCATAATGCTTCTTTTGGCCAGAGCCTGTACACCCCCCTTCCCCCCTCCCTGGGATCACTTGAGCCCGCCCCCCCCCCCCCAGTTTGAAACCCCCTGAAATTCAGTATGGTGCAATGGGCCTGCCCACTTCATCCATTGATTCCCTTAACTTTGAGTGACTGCTCAAAGCCTGTACATAGTGGTCACATCTGCCCAAAAAAAATTTCTTTTTATTTCAGTAGCATTATTCAGTATTTATTTTTATATTAACTTTAAATACCAGTTATGTAATTTACCTTCACTCCTTTGTAAAGTTTATGTTGCAGAGTGTTTAAGTGGCTTTGTAACATTGTTGCTTCCTGCGATTTGAGCATTTAAATATATGGTAGGTAATCAGGCCTTTTGAATTGGCATGGAGAGAGTCCTGGTTGTTTAGCATTTGTTAAGCACTTGTTAGTAAATTTAGCACATGTTCCGTTTTTCAGATAGAATTGACTGAACACAGATGGAGGTAAATTTTCATGGGTCCCAGTCAGTGCTCAATTTGTGAAAGAATGAGTGCCTGTGCCCAAAGCCCCGCTCAGAAGTCCGAGGCCGGTGCTATTAAATGTCAGCTTGTCGAATACCATGGTTGCCTAGTCTTGAATACACCCCACGCCTCTTTGACCCATTTCCAGACATTCTTTGCCCCTTTATCTCACTCTTGTGGATTCCGGCTTTCTACCTTTGTGATGTTTTTTCTGTCTCTCTTGCTCCTTTTTTCCCCTTTCTCTGTTTTTCCCTTTTCATGCTCTCAGGAAATGTCTGATGAGGAAAATAAGTGCCAGCCCCAAAAAATGAGTGCCGGTTCAAATTAAACACTGGTCCCCGTGAAGAATTGGTTAGCAGCTTGTTGCAGGAACTTGCATCTAATGACACTTAGGGGCCGATTCCGATTCGGGCCGGAAATCTCCCCGACCGAGCCGGACTCGGAGAGATTTCCGACCGAATCGGACCTAGCAGCCCGACCGAACGAGTACGATGCGCACGTATGCTATCGGACTCGATTCGGTCGGACTCCCATTGAAGTCAATGGGAGCCTGTCGTACAACGCGTACGCGGGCTCCCATTGACTCAATGGGTGCGAGGCGAACAGGGGCGCCCCCTACAGCGTGTACGCGGCGAAGCGACTCGCGCCGTACACGCACAGGTAGGGGGACCCATGGGTCCCCCTGTGTGCGACTCGCGCAGCTACGCGTACAGGGGGTCCGACACGAACCCCCAAAGTACAGCTCCGACTGCTCCTTCGAGCCGGACGGCGCGAGTCGGTCGGACTGCTCGCGGCACGCATCGTACTTGCCCGGCCGGGGAACGTCTCCATTGCGCGGTGCGAGGCGTGTCCGAGCGAGTCGGTCGGAGCGGTCGGCTTTCGCGTACGAGTCGGTCGGTGCGGTTGGGTCTCGCGAACGAGGCGGTCGGAGTTTTCGCATCGTACTCGCTCGCCCGGACGCACGTACGAATCGGTCGGGAAACAGGGCTCCGAATCGGATCCGGTAAAGCCGAATCCGATTCGGAGCCCTAACGGCCGAGATCGGAATCGGCCCCTTAGTATCCACTGTCGGCGTTTTCCATGGTCGTGAACTTTGTCAATTATGTCATTCTGTGCAACTCAGTTGATGCATATTGGCAAGCGTACTTCTATTTTTATGTAATGTCTCTTTTTTCCTTTTCAAAATCTGGTCACCTGAGGAGAGTGTGATTTATTCTTGACTCCTTCATAAATATTAATAAAATGAATAGCACATCTGAATGACTTTATGTTTGAAAATATCACTAGTAATACTGTCATATTGGTCTATCTTTTTTAAATGTAAAATTTTTATTGCAAGCATAAGATGACCACGTTTAGGTGACAACATATTTTTTTCCATTTTATTTTCATGTCATACGCTTACAACACATTTTTATTTAAAAAAATCGATCACACCAGCTTGCCAACGCCAAGTCTAGTCACTTGTACCTAGCACTAGGACACCTCAATGAGGTAGCTATGAGCTATAAAAATCACATTATTATTATTATTGTTTTTTCCGATCTTGCTACGAAAATACTTAACAGCAACATTTCCTCAATCACCTGAGGCTGACACTGTATCTAGTGTATTAAGTGGGGTGAAAAACAAAGGAGAAAGAGGGACAACAGGGCTCGAACACATCACAAGACAATATCCCTAAGATATATCAGCATGTCTTAAGTAGTGTAAGTAGATAAGGACCTGTTTTAAAAAGTGTGACACGTACCTAAGAGAGTCACTGACAGATGTGGATGAGTATCCACTCTTTGACTAAGGAAATGTAAACTTCAAATGCAGTGAGTAGAGATCAAACTAGCTGAGGAACACTTTGGGGCTCATTACGATGGCGGGCGGAAGCACATCCGCGGTGCTGGCGGAAAATGCCCTTTTCCGCACTCCATCGGCGGTCCTTGCGTCCGCCGTATTACGATGGGCAAGGATAGCCCATTTCCCATCCGCTGCGGTGTGTCTGGAACCGCCAGGAATCCCCTTCCGCAGCGGTGGCGGACGGAGCCAAAAGGGAGGGACCGCCGTGCGGAATGCGGTTACGACCGCTGGTTGAATTACGATGCCACAAACAGCCCACCACACCGCTGCGGAGAATCCGGCCAATCGAGGATGGCGGTGGCAATACTGCGGATAGCTCCATGTGTTCCTGCCCGCTGGGGAAACGGCGGTCTTTGGCCTTTCCGCAGCAAATCCGACCGCCGCGGTCGAATTTTCAGCTTTTCCGCAGCTGAACCCTGGAATCCGACCGCCGCGGTAGGGAGTTTCTGGCGGTGCATCCTAATCTGGCCAGCGGTTTTGCCGCGGTACCTGCGGGCGGTAGTTTCCCGCTAGCACTGCGGTCGGAATGCTTTTCCGACCTCCATCGTAATCAGCCTCTTTGTGTATTTAACATTTAGATTATGCCTTTAGCCACAGCCACTGAGTATTATATTGTAATATTTGTATGGCACTACATACCCCTGACGACACTGGCAAGACTCTGAAGTGCTTCAGGGCTAGGTAAAACAATTCATGCTTGGTAGAATGAAGGTTTACAGTGTGGCCATTTGGTCTAGTGTGTGAAGTTCGGGCGGGTGCTTCAATTACATTGCAGCAAAATTGTGGCCACATACAAGAATCAAGTGAAGCAGAGAGGTTGGAGCACACTTTCATTACTTTACAAATGTACTACGAGCAATAATGCATCTGGCCAGCAACTTATTTCAGCTGGAAGAAAATGCCCCCACTCTGGGGACGAACAAATCTTTCAGCTCCCCCACAGCACCACACTAGACCAATAAACCCAAAGTTTATCTCACCCCACTTACTACCCAATATTCCAAGTCGCTATTCAGAACGAAAAGGCTCCTAAAATTGGTTAGAGTTTTAGCTGTAAACAAAAATTGAAAATTAAGAAAATAGGATAATAAGAGATCAAGAAAACAGAAAAGAAGAGGAAAAAGTAGGTTGGGGAATAAGTTTCATAAGAAAATAAAGGGGGTCAAAATAAAAGCGAACAAAAACGTGGGGAAAACAATAAAAACGACAAGGGGAGGTGGCAGAACAGCATGAACAAGGATGGGAAGTGAAGAGGAAAAAGGTGTAAGGATGTAACCCTCATAAGGGATAAAGGTAATTACAAAAAGGTGAAAAAATCAAATGGACGGAGGAGACAGGAAACAGGAGAAAAATCCAACTTCTGGAAAAAAAAGAAATAAAAACAGAAAGAAGTACAAGAGGAAGAGTTAAAGAATTCAAACAAGTACACTTGAAAAGTAAAAAAAAAAAAAATTATGAGGACATTTTATTTCTTAAAGGTTTTTCCAGAGATTCTTTAAGAATGTATTTGTGTATGTGGGGTTTATTAACCTAGCCAGTGGAGCCCTGCACAGGGTCAAAAGCGAAGATACAGTCAATGAGTGAATAGGAGAGTTGGGTTCTGACAGCGAAGGTGGGCTCTTACTTTGTAGTCACATGAGTGTAGATTTCCCAAGTAACCTAGTATTTTCAGTCTGCTTTTATAGACCAGTGATTCTTCAGAGCTCTTGAGAGATTTCTGCAGAAGAGGGCAGGTATCTGGATTGTTCAGTGTCGCCAATGTCTTAAGTATACATGAATAAACTATTAGTAGCTTGATACCTCATTAAGTTTGGGACAGCAGGCGCTATAGCAGTTGACCTTGTTGTAAACCTGAAGGTTCTTTGCAATTTCTTAATCTGAAGTTCTGCTTTTAGAGACAATGTATTTTGCTTTCTTAAACTATATCTTTGGAGACCCAATCACGCTCAATGCCTGCAGTTTTTCTTTAAGAGACCACAGATCTTTTATAATCTGAAGTTGTTTCTTCAGAGACAAATAGATCTGTCAGAAAATTGGCATTTATTCATCGCAGTTATCTCCCCCGTGCGATGAATATTGCATGTATAATGGATCCAATCCCTTGACTGCTGTGAATCACCTCCCATGAGACTATGCACATTCTTCGAACAGGGATGTAATACTATAGCGCAGTAATTTTGAAGCTGATGGCTCGGAAACTCGGCACACAACTTCCAGATCCTCTGGGATTTAAAAAAAAAAAAAATCAAAATGGTTTAAAATAAATCCATCATTTTTCATTTTATGGAGCTGCCAACAAAATCAGTTTTTGACAGATTCTGATGTTTTTTGATAAGCTCTAAAGATTTAATGGCCTCATTTAAAAAAATGACTTTTTTTTCGGCAATTAGTCCCTAAAGTGGACAAAGTGCCTTCAACATACTCGGAAAAAAGAACAGTTTGGGAAAAACAATTGCTTATTTTAAGGTTAGGCTACAAAACGTTCCATCAGATGCACAGCCTGAAGCAAGGCAGATGCCGGGGCTTCTAGTTCGGTAACTTGGGCATTAAGGGACTAGTAGACAAATGCTTATGGGTAGAGGAAACCAACCCAGTCTGTAAAAGTTATGGCACGAGTCCATTGCTTATAGACTGTGGGACACAAATCTAGTGCACACAGGTTATAGAGCAGCAGCTGAATAATTACTTTGTATGGGTTTGTCAGCCCAAGTCAACAGGCTACACAATGCCATCTCAACTATCACAGGCTATGAGACAAGCAGCCAAATCTTTACAGCCAGTGTGACCAGCAGTCAAATATTTTAACGTTATAGGACACTGGCTCCATGTTTACAGTTATGGGACCACCGGTCCAAGACTACAGGCTATCCCACAGCAAGCCAGTGCTCACAAGTTTTGGAACTATAAGGCAGTATTTAGAATCTGTGGGAGTAGCAGTTTAGCATTCACAATCTATGGGATTAACATGCTGTTGTTTGGTATGAGGCTTTCCTAGTTTTCACATGCTAAACAACATCCGCTCACTGATCATAGGCATTGGACATTAGCCCATATTTCACACATTGCAGGACTGAAACATCAATATTTAAATGTTTAGTTATGCATTTTGTATAGAGCGCTCTTACGCTCACCCACAGAGTCTCTTGGTGACAGAATGCAGCATAAGAATGGAGTAGTTGCGGATCCATCACTAAAGAAGAGAATAACCTTGTTTTAAGGAGTCTATGGAATGTGCACAGATCTGAAATTAAGCGTATATATTGTGGAAGGGAGTGGGGGGGTCTTCCTCTCTATCTATGGCAGGGGTCTTCAACCTTTTCTGTAGTGAGAGCTACTTCTGATCAGTGAAAATCATTGTGAGCTACTGAAGGCTAATCAACTCGTGCATTGTTACCAGATGCCTCCACACCCAGCTTAATTGACTTTAAGCATAATGTCCATAGAACCAGATGCTATGATTTGAGCAAAATACTTTGACTAAGAGCACTATGACAAGGTTGCCATGTGTGTCAGTGAGAGTGTGGTCTTTGGGGATGTATGAACATGTGTGCGTATGAATGGGTTATATGTGTACGGGTGACTGAGAGATTGGGTTGTATGTACTTGTGGCACAGGACATACCTTTCGCCAGATGTGGCACTGTTACATGTATAACACAAATGGGAGAGTTTTAAAGTGCAGAAAAATGTTCTGCAAAAACGTTCAGAGTATAGAACGTTTTTCTGCACTTTAAATTTCTCCCACTTAAAATAATGGCTGCATTTTTCACTTCTAAATATGACACTATAGAGAAAATTAAACTGAAGAGTTAACTTTGTTTATATGGATTCCATAAAACTCATCATTTACATTTTCTCCCATTTCCAAGTGTCACATTTACACACCAATCATCTTTCTCCCAGTGGCCTGTAGACATGGTGCCGTATTTATAACAGAAAAATACATTTGTTTTGTTTAAATGGGAGGAATTCTAAGTGAATAAATATGGTTCAATAAACATTAATAGGTATTTGGCTTAATTGAAAGTGGAGAAAGGCATTAATACTTAATGTTTCATAGAAAACGTTTTCTTCACTTTACATTTCTCCCTTTTGAAAAAAAACAAACTATTTTTCAGTTATAAATATGGCACAGTGTCTACTGGCCACTGGGAACAAAAGGCCTGCTGCCTGTAAATGTGACACTTTGAAATGGGAGAAAATTTAAATGAAAAGTTAATCATTAAGGTAACCTTCATTTTAATTTTCTCCCATTTAAAAGCATTCAGAAACATCATTTCGCTCTCACGCTCCAATATTGAGTCGATGAGGACGTTTTTTAAGAGTTAAATACTTCAGTGCTTCAGTTCTTCCAGTTCTTCAGTTCAGTCCAGCCTGGTCCATAAATCTGACTGAGCAATTCCAATTATCAGGCTCTGCTATCTGCAGTCTGATGATAATAATGTAAATTAACTACAGACTTCCCTTAAGGTTAAAAAAAAAAATGTGCCCTGCGCTTGTACTCAAGGCTGCAAGCTACTTTGAAGGTGTCTGGGAGCTACAGGTAGCTCGCCATCGACTGGTTGGAGACACCTGATCTATGGAGTTTAAAAGGTGAGATGGTTAAGGTGTGGTTCTCTGAAGACCTCAGATGACATGTAGGAATAATTTTTGTGAACTCGCTGTGTTTGTTGGTATGTTGTTTCCGCACAAGTTGATGTTACCCTGTTTACTTGATAGGCACTGTGATACGAGTTCATTCGGTATTGTTACACACCGCAGCATATTTTACGTCCACACTCGTTCGTAAGGGTTTCCACTTAGTGATGAATTATGTACAACATGTTTAATTTGTTCATATTTGATTGAACTCTGATTGAGTTATTGTCATACTGTTTTAGCCCTGAAGAAGTCGTGGGGTCTTCCTCTATCGACGAAACACGTGTTGGCTGGGCGATTCGGATTAAAGACCAAAGAAAAACCAGAAACGACCTACTCTCTTTCTTTGATTATTATTATTTCAACATCACGGGACCTACATTCCCCAACCCGTACCCACCGTTACTGCATATATACAGTGAACTTTACACAGCTCCTCCAACATGTCCCCTATATACCAAATTACAAGTAACAAACACATTTTCAACCAAGCACTGTAAACAGCAATAAGAACCCAACTCCAATCCGAAAGCTACTTCATCTCGAGATGGGTATAAAGTGCTATAAAGAAATGCAGCCAGGCTGCACCTAAAGCCCTTTAGGCATTGCAGGGGGCACATACACTGTATAAATACTTTCACTACATGCAAACACGCCTGATTCATGCGGGGGAATCTCGATTTTTTTTTAAGCCAAAATGGCTCTATTTTAGCTATCTACCGTGTAAAATTGCTTCTACTTCAATTTAAGTAAAGGAGGGAAACACATTCCTCCGATTTTTTTCAAAATCTCCCACTTTCCCCTTTTAAAATGTTGCCATGTGCGCTTCACAGTATAATACAATGCATTCTCGTGGATACATGGAAGGTGTCAAAGTGGCAGAACAAAAGTCACATTTTTGGGCTACAAAGATGCTGATGTGGAAATTCCAGCAAAATTGTAAGGTGAACGGATTCAAATCTTCTGTGTCCAACTCCCTTGCACTGCTCCTAATGGCTACCGTTTGCTTCCTTGAACAAGGTACTCGTTTGTCTTACTAGCGAATGCACCATTAACCAGGATTCACATCACTGCCAAGTAGGTTGTGACGTCTTCACGCCAAGTTTTAGTCAACCATGTGTTGCATTCTGAGGCTTGTAGTTACACTTTTGTTCCCCACAAGAATGAGCTAAAAATCCCACCAATCAGAGCGCTATTTGGTGGAAAAACCTTGACTCACTGCACTGATATAGCAAGGTTGCAAGGAATAGGTCCTATAACCTGTGGTTCCACTATAAAACTCTCCATTAAACGGTATGCAGTGGGCTCCTCATGCCCCGGTGCCACTGCACCTGCTGCACCCACAATGGATATGCACTGGCTGAGTGAGTGTGTTGCGTGTGCCATGGCATGTGACTTGCACGGGTGCATTCTGGGATGTTCTCTACAATGTCGGCTAGCCAAGCTTCATCTGTCTCTGGATGGACCACTTGTGCACATTTGAAGGGACCGCAAAATTAAAACTGTCTTGGAGTCTTTTATTTTCCAGTTGTGTGCCCCTTTGTCAAACCGTGCCAGACACTTACAGCTCCCTAAGCTGGGGCTGGCATTGGTGCGCCCATGGACAATATAGCACAGAAAAGTCAGACAAACAGTCAAACATTTCTATGGTATGTCTTCCAGGATTTGCACTCCTCCAAATTCCTCCATTCTAAACTTGTTGAAGAATCTGTATCTCTCTTGTTATGATCCCCTACTGTTCCCTCCCCCTTAGCCAGTCATTAACCACTGAATTAATTAGAGCCTTATTCCACGTGCCCACCCTCTCCTCCAATGGCCTGCAACTTGGGGTATGCTAGAGAATTGCATTGAAAGTTACCCCACCCCCACCACTCACAAAACGATGGTGCAAACGGAACAGAGCAAGACCTCTTAATTCCTTTACTTGATAGCTCCTCCCTCTGCCCCTCAAACTTAGCTGGACAGCTGCCGTTCTCTGCTAAACACCTACTCACTGTGGCTTGGTGTTTTTCATACTATGGTGTCGATGCTTGTCATAGAGGTTTCTTAAAAATCAGTTTTTGGTTTTTTTTAATTACTAATAATGGGTTTCAGCCTGACTGTATGCACTTATAATCAGAACTAATATGAACCTTTTTGAATGACCGGTTCCAGAAATTAACTGCTATTTTTCAACTCAACAACAACTGTAATTGTTCACCCACATGGAAATGCTCCTTTTTTTGCAGTTTTTATATAGCGTGAACTCAACCTGAAGGTATTGGAGCACTTTACTTGAGCACCAGTAACATTACACATTCATTTTTGGTAGGCACGGGGAAATTAAGTGATTTGCCCAGAATCACAGTATGTTGAGACTTGAACCTGGTTCCGCAGTTCCAAAGTCAGCAGCTATGGCAACTAGGCCACATCCCCTCTCTCTTTGCGGCACACATTACAGATTGCTTATTTACAAATCTATAAAAGAGAAACAGGTTCCCTTTTCTGAGTGGAAAAAAGCAGCGGGTAAACATGTGGCATCGAATGTGGAGAAATATAAGTCTGTGATAAAATATTCAATTGGTGAGCCTGTTAGCGATAGGTATTTACTTCATCATGCAATAAGGAGGTGCAGTTATGGGCCCCATGTCATATCTAATATCTCCATCAAGCCATGGATCATTAGCCACTTAATTTGCATGGCAGGTCTTACAGGCAAGTGTTTACAAAGTGAAAAGCTCGACTTTCAGTCCATGAATGCACAGTGCCGTGGAAACCAGATTTAGCTAAAAGGTGGCTCGCCCAGAGCTTAAAACAAGTCTGCCTCTGAAAACGCTAAGCAAACTTTGAATTTAGCAAATCTTTTTCTTTGAATTCGAACATAGAGGCGTTAGCAATTACATGTCCATCATCTTAACCATCCCATTCCTGCAGTAGCGCACCTCAGTAGTGCACAGAGTCGCCCCTTAAAAGAGTCGGGCGAAGCAGAGCGTGAAATAATCTTTGAAAAAGTTGTCTCTTTGACATAACTGTATTGAGGATGTGGAGTCACATCCAGAGCTGCCAACATTGGAAATGGGTACCTGGGTTTGAGTCTCGGCATCTTCTCTCCCCATGTCTGGGAAAAAAAACAATGCTGCTACATACCAATAAAAACAAAATAAAACAATGGCGAAAACCAGAACGGAAACAAAATGACAAATGCGATAGTATGTTTATTACCAAATAGGCTAATTTGAAACTGAAAGCAATCCAAGATTAAGATTAAGAAATAGCTAAAAGTGAATGGATAAAAGTACTAGGTCACTGCTCCGTGGGAGGGAGCAAAACACCAAAAGGAAGGACCACAAACACACATTAGCCACGGAGAAGAAAGCTTTTCTGAAGGACACGCCAAGAAACTAATGAAAAGCGATGGGCGGGCTGTAAACCCACAGAGTGAATACAGCACATCTCGAGGAGACAGTGCATGCGCTGCCTAGGGGAGATCTAAAAAGTGGGTATGAGTTATAAAACATTTTGTACATTAGACAGGCAGTGTTCTTGGAGATAGGCAAACAGTGGAACTGGTTGTGAAAAGGAATTACATGCTCACCATTTTTTTTATTAGAAATGAGCCTAACTACTGCATTTTGTATAGATTGCAAATGTTCGATGGTTTTGCTTGGAATGGCCAAATAGGCAGAGTAGAGTTTCTGTAATCCTATCTGAACTGGGTAAATCCATATGCGATTATGATCCTCAGATGTCACAGTATCCCTCACCCTTCTCTGATCAATGATGAATCTACAGCACACCCCCATGCCCCTCTCCTCGATGCCTATCTACTCATCCTCTGCTGGTAATCTTGCCAGTATTCTCTTACTACCCCTTGAAGATGAGCCCTGTACTGCTCCTAATCCATCAACCCTCTTACACCTACCCCATCCAGGCAGTGGCCTCTACCAGTGAGCTGTGGGTTTGCTGGTGGGTAGGTCTGCTGAGGACGTTTCTTCTGCAGCGAATGTGTGTCTACGCGTTGTGTGCTTGTTTGTGTGTGTCCCCCCCGAGGGCTTGCGTGTGTGTGTGTCTGGGATATTTGTATATGGTTCTGTTTTTTGTGTGTTTCTGCAGGGTGTGTTTGTGAATGTATATGTGAGCGTATGTGTGCGTGTTTGTGTGCAGTGTTTCAACAGTGTTTTTTACGCATGGTGAGCATGTCTAAATGGTGCGCCTGAAGGGGACAAATCTGCACTGTATATGCATGCACTTTCAGGAGGCATGCCTGTGTCTACAGGGGGTGTGCTTATATACTGGGTTAATGTGTTTGCCTATAGGAGGTGTGGGTTCCTTAGGCGCTGTTGCTGACCAAGGATGTGAACTTTTTATCGCTTCAAATGCAGCTCCTCAGTGGAGATGATGCTGCTGCACTCTCCACTTTAAAAGCACCTATATCAGGAATGAAAACTGGAGGTAGAAAAGGAAAGAAGGCTAAAAGACACAAAGCAAGAAGGAGACAGGCGACAAAGAAATGGGTGCCTGTGATGGCAGAAGAATATGAGGAAGAGCAGAATGAATTTATTTAGAAACAATAAAGACATCAGCAAAACGAGGCATGAGCAATGATAGGTAAGACTGCAAACCAAGGAGCTAGAACTAGAAAGGAGGGTATGTTTTATTGCTAATCTGCAGGTCACTGGTTCTAATTCTTCCAAGATAGCTTAGTGGGCTGTTAACTAACTGCTGAGATCCATGTTCATTCTGCATTTGTGTGGCACAGTTTGCAGGTGGTGACGTACGCTTCTACAATGCACAGCATTCTATATGCAGGCAGTGACATATGTGCTTCTGTACTGCAGAGTATGTTGGTGGGGACACATCTGTTTCTGTGGTACACAGTATGCACTGGAAGCAGACAATGGCATCTAGTTGTGTCCTGCACAATAAGCAGACAGTGATGCGTGTTCTCCTGTGCGGCACAGTGTGCAGTGGTGAAGCCTCTGCTTCAGTGCTGCACTGGGGCCTACTCACAAAGGTAAACTTACATGTGCATAAAACTACACGTGTAAGTTTACTCTGACACTTTGAGTAACTTCACTACTTTTGGCTATTCACTATTAACTATTTGGCTTTACGAGTGTGAAGTTTCTCATAAGTGTAGAATTACATGTCCTCACCCGCTGAAACAGGGCTTGAAGTCAGTAAAAACATCATATACAACCGTTAAGTTACTACTCGTATTGACTGTACAACATTATTTGATGTCTCACACACTTGGTGAAGACCTCCACAATCAGGGCGGAGATCTCCCTATGGTAAAGTATATTTAAAAATATTTGTAAATTAAATGTTAATGTGAATTAATTTTATATATGTATTTTAAATGTAGAATCATTTTTTACAAATGCTACTGCACTCAACTACATTTTTATTAAAAATGTAATTAAGTATAACAGATGAAATTAAAATGATTTTTTAAGGATTTAATAAAATTTTGATTAAAAAAATAGACCCACACTTACCTAAAGTACAATGTTTATGTTTATTTATTCTGTATTAAAATTAGCTAAAAGTTATGTATAGATTTTTAAAAAATCAAGTTACATTTATTTTTCAATTGAAAAAGGGTTATTAAAATATATTTTTAATAATATTCCCTTATCATTTAAATTGTATGTATTAACATTAACATGCATTTATATACTTTTTAAGAAATTTAAATGAATTAATTTATGTGAACAATATTTATTATGGTGTTTTATTTAAGTCCCTACCTCCATTATTCTCATGGGAGGATGTTGCTGTAGCTGTGAGTGGCCATGGGTGGTTCTGGACTTACACCAGCTCTGAGCTGGAGTACATTTACAATAGTAGCCTAATATTTACATATATTTACAGGATATGGGATAAATAGGGCAATAAGACTATCACCCCAATGTTTACATACCGGAAAGCCTCCAACTAAATGTTAGTAAGCTCTAGGACCATTATCTAAGTTTTTGTACGCAATGACCATAACAGCCCAACGTTTATAGACTATGTGACCAACAGCCCGATGTTCAAATTCACCGGCTATGGGACGACCAGAGCAGTGTCTGCTGACTAGAGAAATGCTGTCCTGATATTCTCAAGCTTTAGGGCCACTTGGTTAATATTAACAGGCAATAGGACTACCAGCTCATTATCAACAAGCCATGGAACTACCATCCCAATATGTATAGCCTCAGTGTGTTTCTGTTTCGGGACCGCTGGCACAATTTGCAGTCCTGTTAATTCCAGCTGCATCTTTACAGACTACGAGAGAACTTGCCCAGTATTTTACTGGCTAGTGTTTGACCATTAATCCTGAGTCCACTGGTTCAGGTGAGGGAGCACAGATATCTACTAAGAACTGATAACAGTGGTGATCCTTCACTGAACATGTGTAGCAGAGTGTTAGGAGTTGAGTGAAGGGATGATTTTAGAAGTGTAGGTTTCTGATTTTGCCATGGAGCTTTAAACTGAGAGATGTAAATTTAGAAATATGTTGCCAGTGATGCGATTGCTGACAGGCAGCCAGTGCAGCCTTCTGGTTGCTGTGATGTTATATCTTATATTAGAACATTGGAATGTTGGGAGCTCCATTGAAGACAATGGAGTTGCTCTGGGCTTATAATGGCTGGTATAAGCCCAGTGCTCCAACATTCCAATGATTGTCTTTTTGTTTCTCCATTTTTAATTTAGAACATTCTACCCTTAGTGAGTGGAATGTTCTAATAGCCTTATAGCCCTTCTGCCTCAGGCTATACCAGTTGTTAAAGGCCCTCTCCCTCGTTATAGGCCCTCGCCTGTGGCTCGGGCCTATAACTCAGGATCAGGGCCTTTAACAGCCGGTATAGCCCTCAGCAGCGGGCTATAAGGCTATAGTAAGCCCACAGATGAAGCGGACTTTGGTGTTTAAAACAGTGTGTGGAAGGGAGGGAAGTGTGTCACTGCAGAGGTTCCTGCTATAAGCATCTCTTGTGCTATCTATAAAGCGGACCACCACAGTCCTGGTGGGTGGGGAGAGGTGGTTACTCACTGCCTTTAGATACTCAACTTGAGAAAAAAGTTTTACAATGGCTGAAGCCTCAAAGCAGAAGACTCTCTGGTGTCTACATTTACCCCGGGAATGTTTTGCCTTTGCAGCTAAAGGAAAGTTCGAGTGAATCAGTGGAAGGTGGTGAAGGCAGATATCTGAGAAAAGGTGTTGTCCTTTTCGGATTAAAAGAAACATTTAGCTAGCTTTAGTTTTGGCCAACTGACCCTTGTCCAGCCTATTGGATCTGACCCTTGTCCAGCCGATTGGATAGACACCTGGTAAAGGTGTGGACAGGGACATTTTAAGGATTTGGGGGGCCCTGTTCAGAACAGCGTTGAATTTATGATCTAATTTCAGCTTGTCATGCCCTCTTTGGCCAGGTCACTGACACTGCACACGCAGACTGATTCAAATTCTAAATGTGCTTCCATCTAATATTTAGGGATAGTGATGTGTGGTTTCAATGGTGTAATATAGCAGCAGACCACTAATAATATTGCAAATAGTGTCTGCGACCCACTGCAATTTCTTATATGTGAGGTCCTGTTTTGATCAAAAAGGAGCTTTTTTATGGATGTTGCATGGTGTTGAAAAACAAACAAGATTTCTCTGCAGAATGTCTGTAATAGACTCCCACAAAGTGCCAGTATGAAAAATAAATGAAAGGAAAATGGTATTGAGAAAAATCTATGTTTAAAAATCATTCAAGGTCATCAGGGCAGGACTGTGTGGAGAACAGAGCCATATGTATCAGGGCGCCCCCTGAAAGGCTGAGGCCCTGGGCCAGCGCCCACTTTGCCAAAGCCTTAAAAGATCTCTAGGTATGGAATGTATCTTCGGAGCCTGAAAGGTGCCACCATGGCTGCTTGTAGTCAGAGAAGGCCCAGACCATGGAGACTCGTGTGATCAGGAGTGTACCCGCATTTGAAAGAAGAGCTGTTGGAATAGAAGGACCCCTGCATTCAAAGGATGGACGCTAACTGTATCATAAACCCAGTGCCCTAGTAAATTCTCTGCACATCATCACCCAATACGGAGGATTATCCTGGCACCTCGCCGGGCACAGGAGCCCAGCTATCACTGTGTGTTTTCGAAATCAGCTTTCTCCCCAGTCATTGTGACCAGCGGTATGGTTTGTGGCAGGCCACTAACTCGCCAAAAGATGAGGAACATTTTTAAGACATATGATGCTGCTATGATGCGAACTACAATATTGCACAGGGGTAATTTGATGTTCCCTATGATTAAGTAAGTCAATAGATATTTGTTCCTCCATACCAGTTTTCTGCGCAATGTTGTAGTTTCTTGGCCCAGGTATAGGAGGGTGATATGGGCAAACCCCGATGATTTTGTATCATTGACTATGATGCTAACAACATCCCAGTCAGATTGGGCTTATCACACTTGAACGCTATGTACGGTTCAAGTCAACGCAGTCGTGTGCAGGCCCAAGCGCGCGCAGCCATCCATGCTCATGGCGCGTCACACCATTGCTCTCGCGCTGCGATACCTCCCCAGTGCCAGAATGCGCTTCCTAAATACGTATAACAAAACATAGCAATTCAATAGGCACATTAAGCCCCCACGTGGCGTACTGCGCGATATACAGTACTAATAAATAAACGCCCCTGGCTTGGCGCAGGGCCCTACTTGCCCGCGACGTCCTCGCCGAGTGGGAAACCTCGAGCTGAAAATAACTTACGATAGGGCGCCCATTTTTATCGACGACGGACCCATTTTTATGGAATCGCTCGCATTTTACAAGGTGCCGCCGCAGATTTACTGTCATGGAGACGTGCGCGCCTTTCGCGACTCGCTCCCTCATTCGCACGAAGTTTCTTTCCTGGAGGGTTCCGGGAATAATTCACCAAATGGGAGGAATAATAAATATTATGCCTGAGCGGGAGCGCCGGCGGAGAGAGCAGACAGATATTGCTCACCTGGGTGTAATTTTGCTTAATTCACACAAGAGACAAGCTGAGAGTTTACTGTTTGGAAGAGGGGGAAGCAATAGCTAAATCTCCTATTTGCAAAAATGATTACATTATCGTAAATGAAAATGCTGTTCTATTAGGCGCTCAAAGAGCCTATACATTCACAAGAAGTCTTTTAATAAAAAGTTACCTGAAGTTTCAGAGCAACTTAAAAAGCCGTAAGTGTGGGGAAGGTACTTAGTCTGACGTGGCTGTCTTCTGGAAGGGTAATTATTGGCTCTTTGCTCGCCTATGTAAAACATTCTTCTTTTCTAAATGCGTTCTCGGCCACTTTACGACAGGTTTTTTTTTTCTTTTACATAAAAAGTGCTCGCTGTCAATCACGGGGATTTCAGATTTCCTTCCTTCGGTGATTGACGGCCTTTTTAGATTTACAAGTTGACAAGTTAAAGGGTTCGTGGTGTAATTACACCCATCTCTCGTTCTGTGGCTTTCAATTTAAATGTCCTTTTAAAAAGGGAGAGGCTCTCCTACCTGAAGAGTGGGGAGTAGCCGTCTTGGGGTGTCAGGGAATATCTCTTCCATTAGCCTGAGGACCCATCTCAATTAAAATAAATGGCCCTCCGCGCCATTTCGCTGTTATTCTGAATATGAGGCGATGGGGGTGGTTTACCGGCGCCCAGTGCGGTTTGAGTCTTTGTCTTGGCAGGCGGGTGTGCAAAGATCTCTGACGGAAAATTAGAAACCTGTTCCTTGACTTCATTCATTTGTCCGATGTGAGCCTTTGAACAAAGTGTACTTCTGTTTGACTGACTATTAGGCTACTGACCAAATGCCTAATAAATGCTAAATGCAAATCCGTGCCCATGAGCGGCTGACCCCCGGGCTAGCATGCCTGGAAGGCAGGGTGTGCGCCGAGTGTGCTTCCCTTGTTCGTAGTGCGGCAGGGGTGTTGTAGTGGGCAGTGGTGGTGTCAGACCTGACCACTGCTTCGTGCCACGTGCTCCTTGATAGTTGGTTGATAGTGTCTTGCTCTTGCAAACTGTTGAAACCGAGGCCTGGCAGAGCCGTGCGTTCTTGAATGTTTGGACGGCTGAGACCGAGGCCTGGCAGACCTATGCATGGCGGCTGAACACGGAGGTGGGCAGGCCCTGGCGCTCTAGCCTTGCACCCTGTCAAGCACTAAGGCCTAGTCGTGCCGCCTGCCAGAGCACTTTCTTCTTTGGAGGGTGGTGCCCATGTTATGTTAGGTGGTATGTTACGTTATATTGTGTATGTTATGTTGTGTGTGGTATCTTATGTTGTGTTTTATGTTGCTGGCACTTGTATAGCAATGTCCCACTGCTCTTGGTGCGAGTGGGTTGCCGGGATGTGCATTGCTGTAGCTTTTTGGGCAGTGTAGAAGGCGCGGGCTGGAGCTGTGGCATAGATTGGGAGGGACATGGACCAGTCCAGAGGCAGGTGAAGGGGAATGGTTTGTAATGGCACACCCGTGGGGGAATCTATTAAACACCTTGACAGGAATGGTGTTAGGGTTGTTGGGCAAAAAGTCTGAATGTTGTATTGAGCGCAGCACCTTGCCAGGTGATTGGCCTTCGGCGCTATGAAAGCTGTGTCCTTGACAGAGACGGCCAGGGCCTGCGATAGTGGGGGCTGCATAGCTCAGGTGGAAAGGAATGAGCAAATACCATTTTACGTAAAGACAAGCACGTTGTTTTATAGGTTCTATGACAGTACATTAAGCAGAAAGTTCAGACCAATAGGTGTCAGGTTAATGGGGTGCCAGTGGCACCTGAGAGTGAGATAGTGCTCAGGAGCCATGGCAGGTTCAAGTATTGAGGGTGGAGGGATATTGAACAGACTTTGAGGAGCATACCGCACAGCTGTTGTTTTGTATTTCAGAGCAAATGCTAGACTTTTGGGAGTATAAGTGAGCGGGTCGTTAGTGTGGAGTGGGGGTAAATGGTGCAGTTGGAAAA
Organism: Calotriton arnoldi; assembly: GCA_963921515.1. Classification (NCBI taxonomy): domain Eukaryota; kingdom Metazoa; phylum Chordata; class Amphibia; order Caudata; family Salamandridae; genus Calotriton; species Calotriton arnoldi. Next base: position 1,837,261 of record CAWUFW010002105.1, read on the forward strand.
AGGCAGGATTTTAGGTCTTCCTGTTGGGGAAGGTTACGGTGTGGAGGTGTCATGAGATAGTGTTCCAAAGCTTAGTGTGGTATGGCCGTGTGGTGCAATGATGCTGATTAAATGCTGCAGTTGAGAAGGACTCGGACAAATGTAGTTTCAATTACCTCATGCCCAAGTCCATCTACTGCTCTTCGTTTACTGTAGCTTGCCCTGAAACCAATCTGGGCATGTGCTTAGAATTCAACGTGAGGCAGGGATCACATTCATATTCATTTCTTTCCAGTTTTGGTAGCAGCCTGGCTGCTGAAGTTTTTGACTTGTATGTAAAACAGGAAGACTGGAAATCCAGAGCAGAGTTGATGAGTTAGTCCAGGCCTGATACACTAAGTATGATTTTCGTTGTTCTTTAATACATACATGGTGGACACCTCATCTGCTGGCTAGTTAGAGGCCTTAGCAAGCATATCTCGGTGCCCCTTTCTGGCCCAAAAGCTAAGTGGATATTGAACCTTGGTAGAGCCCTCCCGGAGAAGGATGGACTTGAAATATTCACTGCTCCTGGAGGAGCACCTCATAATGCCCTGAGGGGCTTTTGTATTGGCACACTTTTTATGTTTGTTTTGGCCCCCAAAACAGGCAGGGGGACCACCAACGTAGTGAAGGAGGTGTGGGGGGCTGCAGGAGTGCAGCAGCTCCCCCCTAAAGAGTGTTTTTCAAAACACTGATCCCATGTTTATGGGGTCAAGAAATCCATGACCCTCTGGGATTTTCATTAATAGTTTTAAAGCACTCCATAGGCTGTAGCTTTTTTTCTAAAGCTCGGAGTGCTGTGTTTTAGGGGCTGAATTTATGGATACAGTTGTTGTGGCCTGGAAGTGTATAAAGGAAATTCATGTACTAAAGAGCTCTATAGGGGCTAAGTCTTTGGTTGCATGTTAATGTAGTCAAAATGTGATGCTCTCTAGGGGTTGTTTTTATGATTGCACTTTTATGGTTCAAAAGTCTACAAAAAGCACACAGACACATGTTTTGTTCATTTTAAAATGCTTTATTATTAAAATAATGTTGACAATGATTATTTATCATAGTGCAAGTGCTTTTTATTAACATTAATAAGTGAATTCACTCATGATTTTTATTATTGGTGATTGCATTTAAGTTCAAAATGATGTTTTTTAACATGCAGTTTGCTGATCTTGAACCTTTGACCTAGCCTATAGACTTGCTTTAAATGTTTGTATGACGCCTTTGGGGGTCAGAGTTGATCATGCAATGCCATCTATGGTTTTTTACATCTACCAATGTATATATTTGTAAATTATTGTGTAGTATTTAGTAGTGTGTGTGTAATAAATGGACTTCTCCTTTTTCTAAAGAACAAGTACTGATTGGGCAATCATTCACTGACTGTTATTATTCCATGACTGTGAATGTTGATTACTAGCCCGCACCACCTCCTATGTGTAGGCCTTGGACTGCTCTGCTTCGCTACTCTGAGAGAGTCAAGCACTACAACGGGGTGCTTTGTTCCCAGTAAAGAGAATTCTGGACCAATTACTTGTGCAGGCCCCTTAACTAATAACCCAATTTCCTACAGCAACACACTATGATTTGGAATTTTAAGAACTGACCTTATTGGTACATATGTTGGCTCTTAAAATGATGTCTAGTATTATGCAAAAGACACACAATCGATGGACGGAATGCAGAACAAATCAAAACATTCACCCCCAGTCAAGAGATCTGGGTTAAATCCATCATTCTTTTGCTCACCATGCCACCCCAGTTTAGACCTGACCAATGCAAATCAGTATTGACCCAGTGCCTCATGGGAACAGTCCAGCCCGAACTGCCAAGCCAGGTCCTCCCTGGACTGGAAACAAGCATCCTAGGACCGGTTTCGGGGTTTCACCCCTCTTCAGCCAGGATAGCTTGATTCCAGTGGCACAGTGAGCCCAGGACCCACGTCTGGGCATACCCGGCGCACTTAGGGCGAGAAAGCAAAAGACACACAATCGATGGACGGAATGCAGAACAAATCAAAACATTCACCCCCAGTCAAGAGATCTGGGTTAAATCCATCATTCTTTTGCTAACCATGCCACCCCAGTTTAGACCTGGCCATATGCAAATCAGTCTTGACCCTGTGCCTCATGGGAACAGTCCAGCCCAAACTGCCAAGCCAGGTCCTCCCTGGACCGGAAACAAGCATCCTAGGACCGGTTTCGGGGTTTCACCCCTCTTCAGCCAGGATAGCTTGATTCCAGTGGCACAGTGAGCACGGGACCCACGTCTGGGCATACCCGGCGCACTTAGGGCGAGAAAGCAAAAGACACACAATCGATGGACGGAATGCAGAACAAATCAAAACATTCACCCCCAGTCAAGAGATCTGGGTTAAATCCATCATTCTTTTGCTCACCATGCCACCCCAGTTTAGACCTGGCCATATGCAAATCAGTCTTGACCCTGTGCCTCATGGGTCTAGTATTATGCAGCCAGTATATAGTACATCTGCTGTTGGGGCTGGGAATTTCACAATCTGGCCTCATATTTTAAAAAGTTTTCTTGGGTAAGGTTCTATCGCCCTGAGATCCTGAAAGGGAGGGTTGGGTTTGCTTGCTTCTCTTGATTGTATTTACAACCCACCAGAATCAAATTTCACCAGTTGCTCTGACCCTAAGAGACATTAGAAGAAGCCTATTCAGCATCTCTTTGAGAGGAAAGAGGAAATTCAGTAAATATTATGTTTTCTAATTTCCAGACAGTGAAAGAAGTTTATTAAGTTGCAGGGGTTTACAATGTCAAAACTGCAGATGGATCCTGCAGGATGAGTGTGGTAGCACCATCTGTACCTGCTTGCCTTTGAAGTAGTCCCAGACATAAATCTACATATTTTTTGTTTCTCAGAAAGGCCTAACGCCAACCTGGCAGTGGTCAAATGGGTTGTGACAGTAGAAGAATTTCAAAAGTATATGGTGAACTACCCTTGTAAGGAGTTTAGCTGTGCAAGTTGGCATGGCATGTTGAAGACGTGCCTTTCATTGTCAAAGTCAGTAGTGTTGAGTGATTTCATGAGTAGAGATTTTATGTAGATTGTTTTAGATATACAGTGGACTCACTTGTTACCTACTAAGGTGCCATAAAGAGGTAGGTCTGAAGCCATGACACAGGGAAGGGTGAGAAGCACTACCAAGAAAAACAGAGAACAAGGGTTTGCAGGGGATGCCGTCTTGATTGCTGTGACTACAATTGTATTGCAGTGATATCGAGGAAGCATCTTGGGGGTTATAACTGAGTGCAAAGTAGACATTGATCAGTTATAAAGTTGGCAGTTAGGTAATTGTGGTTGCACATAATGCTTCAGTGGATGTTGGTATTTTTCACAGTGAATGCTCAGAAAGATTTCACCAGGTTTAGTGAGGGTGTTGTTTCATCTGAAAGAGACACGTTAGTGACAGATTCCTTACCTTAGAATATCCCCAGGCGTCAGGCTGGATCCGGAAAGTTTTTTGCGTAGCAGTACCCTTGCGCGTCGGTAGGCGGCGTCGTGCGGCTCCGCGTCCGTCGTCGGCGTCGTGATCGCCGGGATGACGTCGCGGGCAGTACTTAGGCGCCGCCCCTGCGCGCTGACGTCAGTTCTTCTTTTTCCACGCCAGCAAGCGCAGATCCGGGAAGAGCAGTGCCCTGGTCATTTTTGACCATACTTTTTGGTGAATTTTTCACTGTTTTTCTATCAAGGTGTCGTAGGGATGCCCGGTTTCAAACGTTGCGGCGCCTGTGCTCGGATGATGTCCGTCACCGACCCGCATTGGGAGTGTCTCCTCGGCCGAGGCCACGACACAGAGTCTTGTACCGACTGCCAGGCCCTCAACCCGAAAGCTTTGCGAGAGCGGTCTCGAAAGCTCCTCGAGGCCCGGCATTCGGCTCCGCGGAAGCCCCGGTCGCGTGAGAGGTCCAGGGGTCGATCGCGGAGTCCACACCGGTCGTCGGCATCGAAGTCTTCTTCGTCCGGTAAGTCGAAACACAAGAAGTCCAAAAAGCATCATCGCTCTAGGACTTCGCCTCGCCGGTCTCGCGACTCGGCTGAGGCCCCTCCCGGCACCGTCCCCGCCCCGCGGCCCCGGACATGCCTGTGGAGTCGCCCCCGCCATACCCGCCCTTCCCGGGTTCGGGGGCGGATCCGGCCAAAGTGCAGGAATTCCTGTCGGCCATGGCCCGCCTTTCGGGCCTCCAGGCCCCTCCGGTGCGCCTTCGGGCCCCGCGGGCCCTGATGGGGTTGCTCCGGCGTCGCCGACGGCTCCGGCCCCGGCGTCGCCCGTGCCTCCAGCCTCGATCCCGGCTCCGGCTTCGGCCCCGGCCTCCATCCCGGCTCCACAACCCCTATCGACGCCGGTCGACCTAACGACACCTCCGCCGGCGCCGATGTCTCCGGTGCCGTTCTCGACGCCGCCTGGGGCTCCAAGCGGCGTCGTTCCCCAGTTCCTTCCGGCTCCGGACATGGACCCGGACCGACGTCGCTCGACGCCGGTTCCGGCGCCGATGAGACCTTGGGTCCCAAATGTCCCTCCTCCCCCTTATTTTGAATCTGAGGAGGACCAGGAGGACTGGGAGGGGTCTGATGACCCTCTGACACAACAGTGTCAGTACGATGAGGACTGGACAGAGGGTCTAGGGGATGCTAGTGGTCTAGATACTTCCCCTGACACTGGCATGCTGTCTCCTCCCGTGGCTACGGAGGAGGGAGCCAATTTTGCAACGGTGTTGTGTAGGGCAGCTGGAGCCTTACATCTCCAACTCCCTGCTGTGGCGGTCAAGGTTAATCTCTTGACAGAGGTGCTTCAGTCGGCAGCCTCCTCTTCGGAGACTGTGCTGCCGTTTAACGACGCCCTCACTGACGTTCTTTTGGGCGCCTGGTCCAAGCCCAACACAGGGGCTCCTGTGGATAGGAACGTGTCCCGACGCCATCGCCCAGCTCCGGGCGATCCCCTGTTTCTCTCTGTCCACCCCACCCCTGAGAGCTTGGTTGTCCAAGCCTCCGCTTCCCAAACCGCCTTCCCTACCGCCCCTCCGGATAGGGAATCCAAACGCCTGGATCAATTTGGGAAGAAGGGTTTTTCTTCCTCCAGTGCTGGCTTGCGGTCCGTCAACACCGCTTGCCTTTTGGGCCGATATACCCACTCCTTGTGGGATTCGGTGGCGGATGTTTTGCCCCAGTGTTCTGAGGAGGTCCAGACACTGCTTTCCCGCGCCATTGCGGAAGGAAGGGATGCGGCCAAATATACAATTCGATGTGGCCTTGATACCGCCGACTCGCTGGGCAGGTCTATTGCAACGACGGTGGCGCTACGACGCCACGCCTGGCTGAGAACCACTGGTTTTTCAGGGGATGTCCAGAATACTCTCATGGACATGCCCTTTGATGGAGTCGGTCTTTTTGGGTCCAAAGCAGACCATGCGTTGGAGCGCTTTAAGGACTCACGGGCTACTGCAAAGTCCCTGGGCCTTTCTGCTACACGCCCTCCGCTGACTTCTGCTTTTCGCCCCTATCGTGGCCACGGTAGGGCGCCCCTTCACGTCAGCAGCCCAGCCACCGGCCCGCGCAGCAGGCGTCTTCGCGTGGCCGAGGACGTGGATTCCGCCGTGGCGGATCGGGCAACCAGCGTGCGGGTCAGGCCACCACCTCCAACCCGTCCGCGGCCTCCAAACCCTCCTAGTCCCTCCTTTCAGGTGCACAGCACGCCAGTAGGGGCAGGGTCCGCCATCACCTTCCCCACTGGCGTACCATCACCTCGGACAGGTGGGTCTTGGACATTGTCCGAAGGGGCTACTCCCTCCCCTTCGAGTCCACCCCCCAGCCATGCCACCTCAATTCCACCGCATGTCAGGGGATCACTTGGTACTTCTGCAGAAGGAAGTCACGGCCCTCTTGGCCAAGAGGGCCATCGAGCATGTTCCGACCCCAGAAGTAGGGCGTGGTTGCTACTCCCACTACTTCCTGGTGCCCAAAAGGACAAGGAGGACATGCGTCCTATCTTGGACCTCCGGAACGTCAATCGCTTCCTCCGGAAGGAGAAGTTCAAGATGCTCACCCTAGCTCAGGTCTTGACTGCCCTCCACCCTGGAGACTGGTTGGTAGCGTTGGACTTGCAGGACGCATATTTCCACATCCCCGTCCTGCCGGCCCACCGGCGTTACCTTCGGTTCACGGTAGGCCCTGAGCATTTTCAGTTCACCGTGCTCCCCTTTGGCCTTACCAGTGCCCCTCGGGTGTTCACGAAAGTGTTGGCGGTGGTCGCAGCTCATCTGCGCCGGGCAGGGGTTTCAGTCTTCCCCTACCTCGACGACTGGCTGCTGAAGGCGGGCTCGTCCCAGGCAGTCGTCTCCCACCTCCAGACTACGGCCGAACTCCTGCACTCGCTGGGGTTCTCCATCAATGTGCCGAAGTCGCATCTGATTCCTTCTCCACAGCTCCTTTTCATCGGAGCAGTTCTGGACACGACGCAGTTTCGGGCCTATCCTCCCGAACGGCGAGTCCGGGATATTCAGGCTATGATTCCGATCTTTCAGCCTTTATCCTGGGTTTCGGTACGGATGACCCTGAGGCTGCTGGGCCTCATGGCCTCCTGCATCCTGCTGGTCAATCATGCCAGATGGCATATGCGGGCTCTGCAGTGGGACCTGAAGTTCCAGTGGGCGCAGCACCAGGGCAACCTGTCCGATCACGTCCAGATCTCGGAGGGGACTGCAAAACAGTTGCAGTGGTGGCTCTCGAACCGGCAATGGGTCATGGGCAGATCCCTCTCCCTTCCCCAGCCAGAGCACACAGTTGTGACGGACGCGTCCCTTCTGGGATGGGGCGGTCACATGGGAGAGGCGGAGATCAGAGGCCTCTGGTCTCCGGCGGAGTCCCGGCTCCATATCAACATTCTGGAGCTCCGGGCGATCCGACTTGCACTCAAGGCATTCCTTCCCTCTGTCAAAGGGAAGGTAGTGCAGGTGTTCACAGACAACACCACCGCCATGTGGTACTGCAACAAACAAGGCGGGGTGGGGTCGTGGACCCTATGTCAGGAGGCTCTGCGCCTCTGGACATGGCTGGAACATCAGGGCATGTTCCTGATGGTTCAACACCTGGCAGGTTCGCTGAACGCCAGGGCGGACGAACTCAGCCGCAGGTGCATGATGGATCACGAATGGCGTCTTCACTCGGAAGTGGCGCAAGGACTCTTTCTACAGTGGGGAGAGCCTTGGTTAGATCTATTCGCCACCGAAGAGAACGCGCAATGTCATCAGTTCTGCGCGTTGGAATTTCCAAGGCGGCACTCGCTCTGCGGCAGCTTTTCGTCACGAGTGGAGTTGCGGTCTGTTGTACGCCTTTCCGCCTATACCACTTCTACCCAGAGTGTTGAAGAAGATTCGGCACGACCGGGCCCAAGTCATTCTTGTGGCTCTGGACTGGGCTCGAAGAGTTTGGTATCCCGAGCTACTCAATATGAGCGTAGATCCCCCGATCCGTCTGCCTCTTCGGGAGGATCTTCTGTCGCAGCAGCAGGGGACGGTCCTCCACCCGAACCTGTCCAGTCTACACCTGCTTGCGTGGAGATTGAGCGGCGGCAGTTGATTCCTTTCGACTTGCCTCCCGAAGTTTGTGATGTGATTCTGGCAGCCAGGCGTCCCTCCACTAAGGTGGTATACGCCTGCAGGTGGAACAAATTTGTGGCATGGTGCACAGCAAAGGCTGTGAATCCCCTTTCTGCCCCTCTTTCTGAGGTCCTTCTGTTCCTTCTCTCTCTGGCCCAACAGGGTTCTGCCCTGGGTACCATCAAGGGTTATCTTTGTGCTATCTCGGCCTCCTTAGGCTCCCTGATCAGCCCTCCCTTTTCAAGTCCCCTGTTGTTAACAGGTTCTTAAAAGGCATTACACACCTCTTCCCTCCTGTTCCGTTTGTGATGCCTCAGTGGGACTTGAACTTGGTTCTTACCTTTTTAATGTGCGCTCCCTTTGAGCCTCTACATAACTGTCCTCTTCGTCTTCTGACACTGAAGACAGCCTTTCTGGTGGCCATCACCTCCGCTCGGCGGGTGAGTGAGCTCCAGGCTCTATCTTGTAAACCTCCCTTTCTGTCTGTTCATCCAGACAAGGTTGTTCTTCGGACGCGTCCGTCCTTCTTGCCAAAGGTGGTTACTGCTTTCCACATTGGGCAGACCATCACTTTGCCCACCTTCTTTCCGCCTCCGCATCCTTCCAGAGAGGAAGAGAGGCTCCACCGTCTGGACCCAAAGCGTGCGCTCTCCTTCTATATTGACCGCACAAAACACTTCCGGGTGGATGACCAGCTCTTTGTTGGCTACGTGGGCGCCAAAAAGGTCGGGCGGTGCACAAGAGGACCATCTCCCGCTGGGTTACCTTGTGCATCAAGACCTGCTATTCTTTGGCTAAGAAGGAGCCTCCTGTTGGGCTGCGTGCCCATTCCACCAGGGCAACGGCTGCTACCACGGCCTTGGGCCGCGGTGTTCCACTGCCGGTTATCTGTCAGGCAGCTACGTGGGCCTCGCTGCACACGTTTACAAAGCATTACTGCCTTGACAGTCAGGTCCGGAGGGACGGCTTCTTTGGCCGTCCTGTCCTCCAGGACTTCCTTGTCTGATCTTTGTTCGCAGACCCACCACCGGGGTTGGTATTGCTGGGGTATCTATTCTAAGGTAAGGAATCTGTCACTAACGTGTCTCTTTCAGATGCACAAGTTACTAACTTGTGTAACGATATATCTGTAAGAGACAGTAGTTAGTGACAGATTCCTACCGCCCACCCATCTCCCCGTTCTGCGAACTGATTTCTAGGGTTAAGGACATCCCTTTCAGGGCCCTAGTATTTTTCAGACACCTGTGTCAGCTTCTTGCATGGCTCTGCGTTCCTGGCGCGGAAAGTCGTGTACAACTGACGTCAGCGCGCAGGGGCGGCGCCTAAGTACTGCCCGCGACGTCATCCCGGCGATCACGACGCCGACGACGGACGCGGAGCCGCACGACGCCGCCTACCGACGCGCAAGGGTACTGCTACGCAAAAAACTTTCCGGATCCAGCCTGACGCCTGGGGATATTCTAAGGTAAGGAATCTGTCACTAACTACTGTCTCTTACAGATATATCGTTACACAAGTTAGTAACTTGTGCATTAATGCTTGTCTGAGTGTTTGTGCAGGAGTGTATGCATGTGTTCCTTAGCTCATCATTGAGCTTGAAAATTGTGTTCCATGTGATTGGTAATGTGTTTAATGTCTGTATGTAGCAGACTTTTTCTGCTTTGTCCACTGCTGCTCGATAATGTTGTGGGCCGTGTAGTGAGTTCACCAATACCGTTTTAGTTCTCATTTTCTTGCTTGATGTTTTTGGAGCTTCGTGTTGGATCTTCTTACATTGCTCTTTATTAGTAGTTGTTTGGCAGGCTGTGAAAAGGGGCAAGGATATTATGCCTTTGTGGTCACTGTTTCAGGAGACCAAAGACAGAGAGTGTGAAGACTGGGAGAGTTTTAAGGGAAGTATTGAGTCAAGGACGGACAGCATAATAGAACATGAGTTGGGTTAAAGGCGTTGTACACTGCTGAGTGTAAAAAAAATGTATAGTGCTCCACTTGTTCTTCAGGTAGATCAGGAATGTCCATTCCTAATCCTATTAATTCAGCCCCATTCAGCAACAAAACTGTCACAATGTAAGCACGTGACCTAACACTGATTATCTATGTTTTTTTGCAGCTCTGAATGAACCCACAATTGACTATGGATTCCAGAGGCTGCAAAAGGTGATCCCCAGACACCCCGGAGATCCTGAACGATTGCCAAAGGTCAGAAATACTTTCCAGATCTCATTTTATTGCCAATCAATTTAACGTTTATGCTGTTAAGGAAGTGTATCCAGCAATTCCAATGCAAAACTTAGCATTGGCTGTCTTTGCCCACAGAGACCCGAATGGTACGGAAATGCATCTTCAGTCCATAAACATGTGAATATTTTAGCATAGAATCTTTAGTCAACTGTGCATAGAGTATTCTAGAACGTCATTGTTTGGTGAGGCAATCTAGAGAATTCGAAGTCTTTATCCCCAGTCTGTAGATTCTAAAGAATTCTGGAACTTCATCCTCTATGCGTGTTGCACTTGTGCCGAGAATGGAGCCAAGAGTTTAATTGAGGACCATGCAGGTTGAAGAGGAGGCATCATTGTTTATATTGTCAGGCTGCGTATTCTGAGACGCCATGCTCAGAGCGTGGTAGAGCGCCGCTCCACCACGACCTCATTTTTTTCTCCACGCTTGCTGCCGAGATGAAGCGTGGCCTGCAATCTGTCTGGAGTGTATGGTGGGAATGACAGCAGCGCAATCACTAATTACAGATCCTTCTTTGCTTTTCAAGCAAACGCCATGATTTCTAGATGAGGGCGTGGCCAACCTTAGAGAAACAGGTTCTCCTTACAATGAAATTGTCAACTTACATTAACTGAGAAGAAAGCCCAAAACTGTCACCTAAAAGATAAGGAAACAACGAACTGCCATGTTTGTCCATTTTTTCTTACTGGTCTATGATCAGACTCGCATTCTCCTTCAGGGAGGTAAGGCGAGGAGGAGCCTGACCCCATAACATATGGACCACTGTGGGGTTGATCCATCTTTCAACACCTTATGTTCAATTACGGTTCCAACGCCTGCATTGCTCCCTGTGTGGATGTAAGGTGCAAGTATGTAGATGCATTGGAAAGAGGGTTTGGAGAACCATTCAGCCTGAGCACATTGAATGGACAGGGTGGGAGCTGGTAGTGAAGGCGGTCGCACTCAATAGATATGTAACATTTGGTTACAATCTGTCATTGGGTTCTGTGATATGTATAAACAGTAGAATATCTCCACGTGGTTGCAAGCTCCCTGGAACACCATTTAAAAAAAATTATTTATAAATCCAAATATATGCCTATGAGAAGCAACATTTTCTACATAACCCTGTTTCTGGTTTTAAAAAACAACGAAAATAGCCAAATTTAAAACCCCAGTGAATTAACCCTTTTTAGGTCTCGCCTGAGCCAGCGCGCATGCGCTGCTCTGGCGAGACTTTTAGTAAGCGGGTTTTGGAAGTGCAAACAGTGGCTTTTGCTGCGGACTAGCCTGCGTTCACGCGAGCGTGCACGCGCGATCAGGCGCCATATGGCTTCCCTCGCCATCTGGACGCTCGCGTGAACGCAAGCTGGCCGCCACCAAAAGCCACTGTTTGCACTTACAAAACCCGCGATTACTTTCACGGCCGCACGGCCGTGTCAGTTTCACGGCCGCGCGGCCAATGCTTGTTGCTCGCGCTTCTTGTTATTCCCAGGTTTTAATACTTCAGCTTTGGCAGAGGTGCTGCTCACCAGTGCGGCCTCTTGACAGGAGGATATAGACATGTAGCCACCGGTAGTTCTCTTGTTTTAATTACTTTATATTTGCACATTTTCTCTCCTCGTTCGACTAACGCTGCCTGCTGCTACTCCGTTTCCCTCGCGCCCCCTTCTCCCTCCCACAGCTCCTCTTCTCCCACTCGGCGCACAGCCTAATTGTGGTAAATTTGAACACGCCTCAGGCTGTAAGCGCACTATTACACACAGTTTGTGCTTCACCTACTATAAAACATTTCTTTTAATATTTCTGTTACTTTTTAAAAGAACGTCTTACTGCACCTTAACATACTTATATGCTTCTACAAATTTTATGTATTTAAGTGTCCAGCTACGGACTTCTCCGAATATTTGTTGTGATAGTCTAGTTCCGGGATGTAATTGCACTATAATACGCGTTCGCCATATAACAGTGTTTAATTAAGTTACAGTGCGTACCGGCTCTTTAATGTTGTCACTGTTGAACCAAATGTCACTTACATTTTTAAGGAACATTGTCCTCCGATACCGCATTTACAGAATTCTAATTTTCGTCTAGTGTTACCGGCGCAACAGCAATACACTTCACCAGCTACAAATCACCGACGATAATTAAATGATTTTTTTTTACATACTTTTATTCTTCGAAAATTTAATGCATTTTATTGTGCAGCTACAAACTTCCCAGAGTGTCTGTGTTGAATTTTCATTAGTCCCGGGATGTAATTGCACCGGGATACACGTAGGGGGATTAAATGCACTTTCACACCCGTTTACGCTTTATTACTCACAATAGATGTAATTTTGTGTCTGCAGTTAATTTGCATCACCAACCACTTTCCCCAACAGTAATGTATTTATCTTATTTAAGATACTGCGGTGACTTCTCACCCACCCCCGGGCAAACTGCACCATCTTAACGCACAGTATCTATTGGTTATATTAGAAGTGCTTCAGTTTGTAAGCTCGGTAAGGAAGTACCGCTCTCTCGCTTCCTCAGCCGGTATATACTTTATTAAATGCCGTACACTAGAGCAACACTTGTTTTAAAATTGAATAATATGCTCTGATTGTGCAGACGCCTCTGGGTTACAGGGCCCTGCTGTATATGTGCCATTTGACAAATAAAATCTTTAAAAAAAAAAAAAAAATTGAATAATTTAATGCTAGATGGTTCTTCTGGTCGGCAAAAGTGGGAAACAGCAGACAGATGCCATGATTTGTTTCCTTGTGGGAAACATTCCCTCAAGCAATCCGTTTGACAGTCCGGCGGGAAGGCCTTTGATCACTATCTGTGTCACCATCTTTTTAGGTCTCGGCCTGCACCAGCGCTTGCGCTGGTCTGGCCGAGAGTTTTAGTAAGCAGGTTTTGGAAGTGCAAACACTGGCTTTCGGCTGGCGACCAGCTTGAGTTCACGATGACGTGCACGCGCAGCTGGCATCTGCGTTTCCTATCTCTTCCTCATTTCCTCGTCATGGCTCATTAACTCTCTGGACTCTGATGTTTCAATCGCAGCAGCAGCTCACATTACCAACCGAGGGCCCTGGACTACAGTCACATGAAAAACAACAGTGATTAGCATTGAAATGCAAGCTTTTTTTGTCTAGTTAGAAATATTGCTTCGGTGGGTTGATTTCACCTTATATCGCTATTTGTTTTATATTGGGAGTCGCAGCCTAATTACCAGTATTTTGTCTCTCACTGTTTTTTTTTTATATTTATTCGCGCAAAGCACAAAGCTATATTTAAGGTTACTTTTCCGCGTCACTTCTTTACTCTAAACTCCACACCCCACTCTTATTGTCTCTCTCCTTCTCTCTCTCTCCCTCTCTAATTCTCTCTCTACTTAATTAACTCTCCCCTCTCTTATCTTTTTTAGCCTTTCATTCTCTCTCACCCCTTTATCTGTTTCTCTTTCAAACTCCTTCATTCACTCTCTCTCCCCTTCTTTCTCTCTCTCTATCCCGCTCCACTCTTTATTCTATGTACACCCTTTCTCTCTCTTTCTCTCTCACCACCCTCTCTAATTGGGCATTATATCTTCACTCTATCTCTCACTCGGCAACACCACAGCATCACTCAGCGCAACCACAGCATCAATCAGAGCCAGCACAGCATCAATCAGAGCCAGCACAGCATCACTCAGCACCAACACAACATCTCTCAACGCCATCACAGCATCACTCAACGCCATCACAGCATCACTCAGTGCAACCACAGCATCACTCAGCGCAACCACAGCATCACTCAGCACAACCACAGCATCACTCAGCACAACCACAGCATCACTTAGCGCCACAACAGCATCACTCAGCGCCACCACAACATCACTCCGCGCCACCACAGCATCACTCAGCACCACCATAGCTTTACTCAGCGACACCACATCATCACTCAGGGCCAACACTGCATCACTCAGCACCTCCACAGGATGACTCAGCACAACCACAGCATAACTTAGCGCCACAACAGCATCACTCAGCGCCACCACAACATCACTCCGCGCCACCACAGCATCACTCAGCACCACCACAGGATGACTCAGCACTACCACAGCATCGCTCAGCACCACCACAGCATCGCTCAGCACCACCACAGCATCGCTCAGCGCCACCACAGCATCGCTCAGCGCCACCACAGCATCGCTCAAAGCTACCACAGCATCGCTCAGTGCCACCACAGCATCGCTCAGCGCCACCACAGCATCACTCAGCGCCACCACAGCATCACTCAGCGCCACCACAGCATCACTCAGCGCCACCACAGCATCACTCAGCGCCACCACAGCATCACTCAGGGCCACCACAGCATCACTCAGGGCCACCACAGCATCACTCAGGGTCACCACAGCATCACTCAGGGCGACCACAGCATCACTCAGCGCGCCACAGCATCACTCAGCGCCGCCACAGCATCACTCAGCGCCAAGACAATATCACTCAGCACCACCACAGCATCACTCAGCGCCAAGACAATATCATTCAGCACCACCACAGCATCACTCAGCACCACAGCAGTATCACTCAGCAACACCTGAGTATCATTCAGCATCACCTCAGCATCGTCTCCGCAACAGTCACCACCACCACCTCAGCCTGCTCTCGGAATCTGGCATCTGTTGATTCTCCCCTAGCGTCTGGCCGCTGCTAGTGTTATAATACAGGTACTAGTTCCCAACCTTCACCCTCCGATTGTTTATGCCCCCTCAAAAAAAAAGCTTTAACAAACAACCATTGCAATAAGAAGAAACAAGTTGCCAGCATTGCAAGAACAAAAGAAAACTGAGGAAATTTTTATTGTAAATACTTTTTTTAATATGGTCGTTCAGTTTTACATAATGCCTTCTTGGTCATATATAAAGTAACAAAAATACTTCTGACACTTACTTATTATAACTTTTCAGCATGCCGCACAGCAGCCACACTTCTCTACAGCACAGCTTGAAGACATTGGCAAAGTCAATAGCTCTGGCTAAACACTTATAAGGCCCCAAAGTCGAGACCTATTGGCTATGCCAATGCTTGTTTAAAACCCTAAGGAATAATAAAGTGAAGCCTTTAACAGGCTTAGCGCACGCACGTAGTGCAAATTTGACAATGCGCCTTTGAGAAATTGAAAGGCAGACAATCTTTCTATCATGCAGTGCAGGGGCTAAGAGGCAGTTAATTTTTCCAGTTCACTGGAAGTATCCCTGAATACTACTGCCTTTTTAATGCTTATTTTTGTTGAAAACCCACAATTTTTGGAGATTTTTTGTTTCACTCATCGTTTTGTAGCATCCTATTTGTTTTCTGAAATAAGTATTTCTCTTTTCCTGTGTAGTTTCTTCTCTCCTCTGTCTCTACAGCCGCCATGCCAGCTCTCTTTAATAAATGCCTTTCATGTCGAGGAAATAAGTCCTGGAATGACAAACACAATGTATGTGTCATCTGCCTTCTGGATCCGAAGTCCATCAGAAAGCGCAAGATATGCTTTAAGATGGCATACAGGCACCTCAGGGACTAAAACGTAGTTTGCAATAGGGCAAAGCAGGGAGAAGTAGTCCATTTAGCCTCGCCGTTAAGCAGCTCCAGAGGGGTAAGGGAGATGATACCCTCTTCATCTACCAGTGGCATGACCAGATCTGACCCCTCTCCCAGTGTCTTCCGGCATTTCCTTTAGTCGCTAGTGTTCACAATCCAGGCCGAGGTGCTCAAGTTCGACATATTCTTTCTCGATGTTGAAGCTCTTCATGGCAAGATATTGACCATCAAGGCATTAGACATTGAGGTGTTTGACTCTGAGGCATTTCTCGTCAAAGGGTCAGGGATATATTCTCTGGCTTCTGGTGTTTATTCACCATTGACGTCTCAATCGATGTAAAGGGAATTGACGTCCAGTGATCCCCCTGGTGTCGCTACAACCCTGAGAGACCACAAACTGATCTCACTCCTCTATAGAAAAGCTTCAGCATCCACACCCACCCCCCCCGATGTCGCCAGCTGCAGAGGACTTACTGGAGGCCTTGAGGGTTCGTCTCCTGTAGCTATGACAGCCCTTGGTGGCTACAACTCCTGTGGTGCCTCATGTTTCACCAATGAATCGCTCTACTTCTCCGAGGAATCAGGACAAAGAGTTAACAAGGAAAGGATCCCAACAATGCTAACATTCTTCAGATGATGAGCCAATGAAAAAGGTCTACAGCCTGCTATCACATTTACTTTTTTCACGTGCGCAAAACATAATAATTCTTGATTCTCTTCACCTTAGAGATATTGTCAGAAGGCACTAGCCTTTGTTCCAGATGCCATGTGCTTTTCAACACTTCTCAGTATCCACAGCTTGTCGTATACAATAGGGACATGTTGGTTTGCAGAAGATTTGGGGAAGGAGACTGAGATGAGGGAGAGAAACAGAAACACTGGATATAGTCACTCTGCTGTGCACTGACGTGTACTCTTTGGGTGCTACCTTCTGCTGGTTAACAGCCAATACCTAAATACAAGATTGATATCTTTAGTGCATATCTCTGCATTGAGTCCTCTAACCTAGCAGTCGCAAATAATACACCTCCAGTATATCTTTATATAAACGAAACGCTTCTAGAATATCTCTGTCTCAGAATCTTCAGTGTGAGCTGGTACGAGGCCATCTTGATAATCTATTCCTTGAGGATGAGGTTGACGTCCTGGGTGAATCAGCGTGACTTGTCATCTTCTTATACATTCACGTTTTCATTACTTCTTGATGTTTCCCAACTAACTTCCATAATTTTGCACTAGACATACCACCTATATTGACAGAGTCTGGAAGAGGGTTTCTATCCTCTCAATAAATTGAAAGGTGTCACTTCAGTCACAGAGTGAGATGTGGTTCTCTAGCTTAAAGCATAGATTGGTAAGCTTTCCTCCAACCAGTGTTAGCTGCTAACTTCATAAACTCTTTCAGAAGCCTTTTTATTCACTGCACCTGGTCATTCAACTTAGAGTGTGGCAAAGCCTCTCTCTTATGCCTTGCCCACTTCAAGAAACTCTCCACCCTGTCAGAAACTACTGGTGCCTCATTTTGTGCTACTGATCTCTCACAAGGCCAAGTTCCACAAACTCAATTCCTCCCTCTATAGTTATAACTACTATCACCACCTCTGGGCACTTATAATATGTTATTACAATAGCATAAGTAGTTTTCTCAAGAGTTTTCATTGGCATTTGGCCAAGATAATGGCCTTTTCATATTTGAACTAAGGAAAAGATAGAAAAGAGAAGTGGGGGTAATTTTGCAAGCAGAGCTGGGGCATAGATTGATAATTACTTTGCAAATGGGGGTAGAATGAGGAAAGTAGAACACAGACACCTGCCTCCCCCGCATTAGAGTAGTAACCTCTCCCCAGTGAGGATGAATCTCGGGGACACCGAGGTTTGTTTATAAAAGCAAAAAGGTCTGCAGGAGCCTCCCCTCTGTGAAAAATCAAATATGTTCAATCAGAGTTCAGGGACAACAAATGTGATTACGTTTTCTAGAACACTGAGTGTGCAAAGGGTTGTTCTGTTCACTAGGTATCGAGTACAGCACATCCGATTTGCACTTTCTACGTGCCAGGACCAGCTTAAGACAATGGTAACGTCCAGCTGTTCCAAAAGGAGTAATGGCTTCCCTTCCTCCGTAGTTCATACTTTGT
The DNA here is from genome assembly GCA_963921515.1 of Calotriton arnoldi. Lineage (NCBI taxonomy): Eukaryota > Metazoa > Chordata > Amphibia > Caudata > Salamandridae > Calotriton > Calotriton arnoldi. The sequence continues at coordinate 1,854,807 of CAWUFW010002105.1, forward strand.
AATGGACTGTGCCAGAGACACAGAAAGAGAATTGCACAACTTTTAATTTTTAATTATTTTGACATGTATTTATATATTCATCACCTAGCTCCAATGGCAATAGAACACACTAACTTGCACCAAAGGGGGACTAACTTATTGGAGAAATTTAGTTGGATTCATAACTCATTCATCTTCTCACGCTTTTTAATCTCCTATAGACCGATATTTCTCTCTTTTAGCTTGATATTTATTGTGCTTGTGCATAATAGAAAACATCTTTTATGTGCCTCTTCTGACTGGTCCTGTGTTATGTTCTTGCTTCTCTAGAGTAAATTTCAGGAACTTCGAAAGATAAACCACACATCTCTTACATAGAGATTGCTTAACAGGTCGTGTAGAGAATGTACAACGAAACCCCAGTGGTATGAGAACATGATTCATGGCATTCCTGGATACGGGGCTCTGTGCAAAGGACGGTACCCCTTAGGATGGGCGGTCTTGCCGCAAATTTACAGACCAAGGGAGTACAGCGAATCCAGGGAGAAAGGGAGAGAGTGGTTGAGGCAGGGGAGAGAGGCGAAAAACAAGAGCATGGGATTCAGAAATACAGAGAAGGAAGAGATTAGGGTTAACAGGTCCAGGTAAAGGAAGGAGAATAGAAGATTCAGCGATAAAGCGAGGAAAGAAAGGTGTGTAACAGGGCCAGAAATAGGCAGAGACAGACAGGTTGTATCATCCTGGGAGATATAGAGAGGAAAGGGAAGAGGAAGAGCAGCAGATTCAGAGATAAAGAGGGAAACAAAGAAGGTTTGCAGAGCCAAAGATAGGCAGAAGGAGGTAGGACATTTCTGACCCACATATAGAGAGAGGAAAGGAGAGTAGAGACAGGATAGGTGAGGGTAGCTTATGCAGAAACTGACAAGCATTGGCAAAGACTGTAGAGCGCGCCTTGACGTGCTGGTGCAATAGTTTTTTTAAAAATTGGAAGCATATGCTATAAAAAGAAAAGAAGGCGTGACACTGCCTGAACTGAGGTGTCACCTCCTTCCAATAAAGAAAAATCCCCCCAAAATGTAACCTTCACATATAAATTTAATAGAAGAGGACAGAGAGCTGCTGACTTTGGAGATGGGGACCCAGTTTCGAGTCTTGGCATTGGCTCAACATCCTGTGATTCTGGGCAAACCACTTAATCACCACGTGCCTAGGAACACACCTAGAGACCATCACGTGTGATTAGCCATGCTAAACAAATTCGAGTATTGATGTATAATAGACATGTGTACTTACAACAGGTATTCAAACCCTTTCAGTTTTTAATGCAGAACACTGGAAAATTTAAGTCTTACTGGTTAAAAGAAAAGCTGCTATTGCCTTTAAATTACAGTGAGATGAAGTCATGCTTTAAACACATAAGGGACACTAGAAAACACACAAAGGGAAAACAATGGAAAGAAAAAAGCATTGTCGTAGTAATCCATGCCCACCCAGCCCTGGCACTGATGTGTACTTCTTTTTAGGTGGTTGTGCACCTGCAATGACGAAAAAAACTGACATCACTCACATTGAGGTGGTCTTATCTATTGCCCTATTTTGTATGCTGTGGTGGGCAGCAGCAAAATGGAAATGACAACGGAACAGACCAATGGACGCTAAGGTCTGACCCAAAGCTCCCTTTTTGTATGTATATATTTTTTAAATATTTCTTTTAGGTCTGGCATGAGCCAAGACCTATTGATTTTACTAAAATTACATGTATAGGTTACCTATATGGGCTATCAGCCAGCCATCTTCATCTATTGGTCTGTTATATTTTTGCTTTTAGCCTACGTGTTTTTTCTACATTGATGAATCTCAGAACCTTCCCCAGGATTAAAGTTTTTGAAACACCTTCCTAAAACAAAACAAGTATTGGCAAAGCCAAAAGTCTGGCAGCAAACGCAAGAGCTGCTGGTGTTGTCAATGCTTGCCACTTAACCAGGCTGGTGAGATGCCTAAAGCTGTCTGTAGGCCAGACCTACAAAAAGGAAGTGAGGGAAGATGTCAGAATTGCAGTTTCAAAGAAAGGAAGAGCGGAAAAAGTAAACAGATGGAGGAATGATGTAGAACTAGACTAAAGGAGAGTGTATTTCGTCATGGAGGGACTGCCAGTTCGGTCCACAGTAGGCCAGGGATGGATCGCGGTTTGCAGCCGGTAATCCTGAGGCGGTGTGCGCCTTTTACACTCCCGAATCACCAAGTGAAAACGAAGTCTAAGTAAGAGAGCTTAAAGTAGAGGAACTCCGAAGCAACCCTTGAAGCATCGATTCTTCCCCCTCCTGACGCACCCGTCCTCCCCCTCTCCAGCCCTGGCAGGACGCGTCCGGCCCGCACCGAGGGAGGATGTTTGTAGTCACAGTTCATCAGTTCGCATTAGCCTCATGCTGAATATTTAAACACAGAACAATTTGAAGACATCACGAAAGGAGACAGTGGCTGCACTTTCATTCGGAACAGCCAGGCCTCATCTAATAATAATTTAGTAAATCAGCCATTTAGTGGCTCACTTGCGCTCAGTGATTGTGCCCGATAATATCCTGCATAACTGCAGACAGCCAAATCCCATTCCGCCCCAGGCCACGGGTCCCCCAGGGATAGCAGAGCATGGTTATTTCCCTCAAACTCCCCCTTCCCTGCTTCTACCTCAAGAGGGGAGTGTCAAAGTACATTTTCTAACGATTTATCCTTCTCACGGCAAAATAAAACAAGCCTTGGCACGGCCTTTGGGCCTGGCCTTGGCTGCCAGCCTTTCCGATTTGTCGGTGGCTGTTTTGCCATGCTTTTTAGGTCTCGGATGCCAGTCAGCTTTTAGCAGTTCGTAGGCGAAAGGATCTTGAAGACCATACCAAAAACCTACAGTGGGCTTAGAGCCTGCCTATTGCTTCGAGCCCGCCTATTGCTTCGAGCCCGCCTATTGCTTAGGATTGGAACGCTTTATTGTCATTCCCATTCGCTTGCTTCTTACTTGAGGTCTTGCTTTCCCCTTTTTGGGATTGTCCATCCCCTGAAGCCCATCTCTTTATCATCCATTTGATTAGCTGACCAGCTTCTTTCCACTGCTTACATTTTGGGAGCTACATTTTTCCTTTTCATTAAGCACTCTATGAGAGTACATGTGTTTTCTTGCTCTCTCCCTTGTGCTGCTCCTCCTCAAATACCTGCCCCATTGCTTCCCCTTCACCCACCCCACACGCATGCCTCCGTTGCTCCCCAGCCCTTTGCAGTCCTTAAAAAAATGCTTTGTTTTTCCTTTTTGGAGGGCCTAGCAGCTGCCATTTGCGGTTGGGCCACTCCGCAGTCCAAAAATCACTTTTTCGTACCTCTGTAGCTCCGTTGCCAATCACTAACTCCGCATTGTTTAACCCCACCTGTGCCCCACTCAGTCCTCACCTGCTCTTTTTCAGCTCTGTGGTCATTTACATATGTTTTTTTACTGAGTGTTTTTAAGGCCCCAGCAGCTGCCATTTGGTGCCAGGCTACTTCGTGTTTGTCAGCAGTGCTTTATCACTAATAAAAATGATTTTTTTAATTTTTATTTACCGATCTACGTTGCAAACCTCCATTTTGGTTCGGCACATAAAAAAATGACACCTCTATGATTCTATAGGTGCATGCATGCATAGTGACGTCTGCATGCATATGTCATAAAGCATGCACATGCATATGGATTGACACGGCCGCCAGCAGCGGGTGTGTCATTGCACCTCTTTTTTTTTTCTTTTTTTTTGCTGATGCTGCAAAAGCCACTGGCAAAACCAACAGGTGAACAATGCAAGGCCTATTGAGTTTGCCAATGCTTGCAATAAAATGTTTTTGTTGCAAGAGCTGCCAGGCCCTCTCCAATATTAAATTTTTTGGGAAAAAAGCAAAAATATTTTGGTTTAAAAAACACTGCCATAGTAGTCCCTTGCACTGAAGGAAACTACTTTACAAGCATATGTGCTCCTTGTGAAAGAGCAGAATGCTGTCACTCACAGTGAAGTTAGCCTATGGCGAAAGTGGGCTGACCAACTGAGCAGAAGAAAAATGTGACTCGCACAACAAGAGAAGATGGGGGCTGCCTAAAAGCCCCTGTAAGTAAATATATTATAGATATCATTTTATTAAAATCAAAAGCTCTCGGCTAATGCCAGACACATGCAATCATTTTTATTAAAAATGTACATACAGTTGTAGAGGTGCTTTGGGTCAACCCTTTACATCCATTGCTCTGTTCAGCTATCATTTACATTTTGCTACTGCCCACTACAGAATACAACATGGAGCAAAACTCTCATCCTCACAGTATGAAGAAAAAGCACGCATGGACCCGTGACTAAGGTGATGCTTTGCCAAAATGCGCCGGGTAGTTTTGCTACAGAATAAATTGCACTACACTTCACTAGCACTGAAGCGTGCATGCCTATACCACCTTTTTTTCATACTGCAAGGAGGAGTGGTTTGGGTATATTTTTGGATCCCACACCCGAGCACGCACCATCACATTGAGATTACGAGAGAGCTTATGAGGAAAGGATTCCGGCACGGCAAACAAATCACCTAGAATGCACACTCCATGATGTGGCATTGTGTCCATTTATTGAATTAACAGCTTTGTGGTGGTAATGGCATGTCCCAACGCGGCTTGATCACGGGAACCCTTTAATCAATGATGCACTCGATTTTCAATGAGAGCTTCGGGTGGCAACTAGAGCACCCCTTGGACCTCTACCTAATGTGGCGTCATAGTTCACCACCCTTTGATACAAAACCAAATCGAGTTCTGGTCATGGGTCGGCCCATTTTCAAGGAACTGTAAACCTTCAAATTTGTGTAGCAGGTGCCCGCAGGGATCGAAAGCTGAAATGTCTCAACTGCAGCTGGTGGTTGGCAATACATGTAACTCTGCAGTTTTCCATGTACTCCTAATACTGACAACTGAGCTTCTTCAACCTCAGACTCCAAGAGCATTAACAAATCCTGACAGAGGCTAACCAGTTCCTATAAAGAGGCCCCTGAGGTAAGCCCTGTATTTATTTATTTATTTATTTGCAGAGTTTTATATAGCGCTGGCTAGACCCGGAGGTATCAGAGCGCTTTACATGAGGATCAGTGAGTTACAGGATTACAAAAATTACATCAGTTACAGTTTCCGATTAACAAGTATAGGCATAAGATAAAAACATGAGATTACAATATCACAAAAGTTATTAGCACGTTGCATAGCCAAGAACAACACATCTTATGGGGAATGGAAGGTATAGGGGGGAAAGGTAAACAGGGGAAAGGAATGCAGATAAAATCAGGCAGATCAGATGGGAGAAAGAACTTTGGGGTAGACAAACCAGTCCGAGCAGTCAGAGTGAAAGACAAACAAAAACCGTGAAGGAAACCGTTAAAAACAATGCCCGATGTCCGGCTGGGTAGGTGACGGCCAAGGGGGTGAACCAGAGCCAGACTCCTCTATAGCTGAGTAGGACAGCTCCACCGGGCAACGGCCAATGGTTCTCGGGCTCCGCTAAACGCTAGCGCTGATTAGACCCAGAGGTTTCAGAGCTAAGAAAAACTAAGTGTAAGCAAGTCGGACAAAATCGGAGAGGGTCCAGGTATCAGCAACAGCCAAAGCCAGACTTTAAAACTGGGTCGGGTAAAGGTAGGAGTGGAAAGGGGTGCATCACCAAGTCCAATGAGAAGGGAGAGGTGTCGTTGGCTCCAATGGGATTGGTGAAGGGCGCTGCTCGCTCCGGCAGCAACAGGCATCATGGGGACAGTCAAAACCGCAAAATGGAGGACTGTGTCCGATCAAGTCCGTTCATTTTCAAGTCAGGCAGAACAACTAGATGATATGGAGGAGTTAGAGTTTATTGAATTTTTTTTACATTATTGAGTTTGCAGGGAATATGCCGTAAAACACAGCCCCCCGTCATACCTTTTTTGGACGGAGAGATGAACAATGCCAGTCGATCATCAGATAAGAGCCCAGAACTCCACTGGGATGCTTACTTGGCAGGTGCTCCGGACGCAGTGTCCGTTGTTGTGTCGAGACGGCGGCCATTTGCCCTCAGTTCTGCAGCGTTTCTCATCAGTTCTGGATCAGTTGTGATCTTAAGAGTGAAATATGTTGTCTCTGTTCTTGAAGGAGAGGCGCCTATTCCTTTAAGGCATATGCACAGATCTTTCACAGTGTTTTCGTCGGCCGGGGGTGGAGGCCTTCGGTCTGTATTGCTCTCAGGTGGGATGTTCTCTTTTGGTCCGGCCCGCTCGTTCCTGAGCAAGAAGGCTTTGCTGGCTTCTTGCACCCTCGGGCGCGCAACAATTCTGCTTCTTCCCCTGAACTGCCAGACTTCCGAGATCACAGCATGCCACGAGATCACCCGCTTTCCACAGCAAGTCTCGCAAATCCTGATCCGCGGAGACGTCTGACTTTCTCTTATGTTCTCTCCTAGACAACTCAAATCCAATTTCTAGACCGCCGGCTGCCTGAAACTGGGAGGGGGCTCTCGATGGCTTTCGCCCTGCCTGCGAGTCCCCTTCTTCATCGTGCTGTGCGCTCCTGTTATGCACCCGTGGTACTCTGTTATGCACCCTGTATTTCTGATTCCCGTTGAAGGGTGCCAAAATGCCTGGGCTGTCTCATGTGCCATAAACATTGAATGCAGCAGGTAACAAAATGTCTTATATGCAATTAAATAAGAGCAAAGTAACATTTGATCACAACTGGTTGGTTTTGCGTTTTTGTCGTTTTTGGGATTCCATAGCCCCAACTGATAATTGCAATCAAAGGGAAGCTCCTGGGAATGGTAGGATTAGAATATAACCTCAGTCTCTCGCATATTGAGAACCTTTCTGAGCACTTTGGGACAGGACTGATATGAATGTCACATTTCAATTCAAATGTCAAGTGGGTTGCTTGATTCTGGATCTCGTAGCAGCAATTTTGCCGCAGTCCTGTATAGAAGATTTTGGAGTAGTCAAGCTGGGAAGGGACTACAAGTAGGAAAGATCTTTTTTGGGATAATTGCAAGAATGGGGGAGGGGGGTAGCACTGCGCTGGCAAAGATGGCGGAAAGCATTCTTTATGGTTGCGTTTATGTGGTGAGAGAAGGAGAAGTCATTGTCTTGTCAAGGAACACGATCAGGTTACAAACTTTCTGGAATGTTTTTCTGGTGATGGGTCCACAAGGCCCACAATTGGGGTCATTGTGTTATGGCAGAGCCAGTTGTGCTACATCCATTCTTGAACCTAATTCAGGTAGTTTGTCACTTGATTTGATTTCTCAGGTCCCTCCATCAGTTTGAGATATATGCTGTGGGTCGTTTAGCTACCTTGTTGACAAATGTGCTAGACTTTGAAAATGTTAGTGAATGTGTGTGTTCTAGATATTGGGGATATTAAGTGAAACCAGACCCTGGGAGATCTTGCCATTGATAATGAGTGTAATAATACCCATCTCCCTTGTTAGGCATTCTATTTCTGGAAGAAAGGGAAGCAAGCTAAGGGTTTCCCATCTCCTACCACAATCATTAAAAGATAATCAAGCAGTATTGTGTGGTCAATATTGTTGAATGCCTGGTTATTTCTCTGATCACCATAGAAGATGCCAATGAGCTATGCTATTTCTCTGTTCACCCTAGGCGAGGCTCATGAGCTGGTCACGTAGTGGCTTATGGGCAGTGGGACAAGGCCTGTTGTCCTTCTCTTCTTTTAAATCACTTGATCAAATGAAATCCTCTCATCACTCTACTACTGCCCAGAAAACAATAAGTGAGCAACCATAAAATAAAAACCTCTTCTAATAGGCAGTAAACCATCTATGCTCAATACAATCACGAACTAAGTCCTTCATTTTAACAGGTGTACTAATTTATTTGTTTACCTTTTACTATCTGCAGCTCTTTAGAAGCACTAACAGCAGCTCTTCCAGGATTTCAGATTCATTTTGCAATTGCAGATTCTGTTGTGCTTCCCACATGCACGTAGTTATAGTACAGTGCATATGATTCTTAATTTTTTTAAGTAAAACTCAAGCAAGCAAGTTACTATGCCATGTTTCTATGTTAGAAGGCAATTATTTGTTAAGGCTTAAAACATAAGGTTGGTACAAGTAGAATCACTGGTATATTCAAGGAGGAAGGAGTGCAGTTCCCACCATTAGAATTTTGTAAAATATTTTAACTGGAGTAGACTTATGTAGGGGTGGGTCTCGTGTATGTTACTTTCCCGATAGGTTGCATTTGTGTCTACCAAAGGGTGAGTACTTGGTTTGCCATCCCAGCCCCATGGATAGGCTATTGATGTGACTTCTGGAGTGGCTATTTTGTATATTCTCTGGGGTTTGTCCTGGTTAGGCACCCCATGAGGGGGCATTGGCATGTTTCCCATCCGTGAGTGGTTTCTTGTTTCTCCCTGTGGCCAGGTCTTTGGCCAGCCTCCCGGAGCATGGGTCATTGGTGAGATTCTTCTTGGGTTGCCAATGATGTACATTCTCAGAGGTGATGTCACATTATTTGTGTTATGCGAAACATCCAGCTTAGTTTGAGACATAGGACCACCTCCAATTATGCAAAATTCAGACAAATGTTGAAGACCTGGCTCTGTAAGCAAGCTTATTAATAAGTATTCTGAGCCATGCTTATTGAGTTACCTAGCGTCAAGATACCCGTTGGGTGAAAATGTGCTCTATAAACTGCAGTAATATAACATAACAGACATCAAGCAGCCGTGTGTCGGCAACATCAAAAATAGCAGACTGGAGTAGCATGACACAACAACTGACTGCTGTATAATTACGAGATTTGAGGTGGAGCGTCAGGAAGTCTAATGTCACAACCACTGTTACACCTTGAGTGACAAGAGTAACATTACTTAATTTAAGTATACAGACAACAAGCCACGTACGAAACAAGCTGCGCCTACATTGCTACTAAGGCATTGGATCTGCCAATGATCAGTACAAAAGCTGCCTTCTGACCTGTACATTGCACCACTTAGTGGATTATGTTGGGTTATGTTAAGAGTGCCTGTTTTCCTTTTGTGATGTGCATACATATTTACAGATAGGCACCAGAACCAGAAATTGAAAGCAACAGAACTACTATGTAAACTCAAGGATAACGTGGTGAACTGGAGTGAATACTGTTCCTGCATGTCTGTGATGTGCACACAATTGTAATCACTCTTGCACAACTTTAATATGCACACAATGATAACACAGGAATTGTAATTGATATTTCTTTATGTTTGTGCTATGTGCACAGGTGTAGGGGATATATTTCTGACAAGCTAATCATGGTGATTAATTATGTACTGCATAGGTTCAAGTCATAGATAGCCATATTTGTTAAGCGTATTTCACTATTTTCAGGGCGCAGGTAATGTTGCATTAGGTTGTAGTAGTATCTTATAGTATTCAAAACATAATTTGAACCTCCACCAATTCTTTTACAAACAAAAGGAGATCCACCTGTGTCTTGGAAAAGGTGGGAAGAAGAATTTACTACATATATGTTTGGAACTGGGGAAGATAAAATGTCTATTGACAGAAAGAAGAGTGTACATCTTCACTCCTTAAGACCTAAAGGGCAAGATTTATGTAGGAATTTGCTAAGGATAACACCACAAGAAGGCAGAGGAGAAATCAATAATGTTGATGAGGCAATAATGAGGCTGGAGACTGGAGCGAGCATTGCCTTAGAAAAATACAAGTTTTATACCAGAGCCCAAAAAGAATATGAATCATTTGATGATTTTATAATTGCCCACATTCCTTATATCTTTTGGTAATATGACCAATGATATCATGTGTTATTAAATAATTGTGAATATGCGAAGTAAGAAGATGCAGGAACGTTTATGGATATTAGGTGACCCTACATTACGACAAACCATTACTACAGCTAAGGCCATAGAACAATCACAGTTGTGGTTCAAATAAGTCACTGTAGAAGGAGTATGTAGTGTAACTAATCGATCATCAGCAGAAAAATCAAATGTAAAAAAAGAATGAAACTAAATGTTGCGAGTGTGGAAGTTATACTCATGTTGCATCCTTCAAAAATTGTTCTGTCATAGGAAAAGAATGTAAGAATTGTTGTGAAACAGGGCGCTTCGAAAACGTTTGCAGGGAGTACTAGAAATTCCAGATGCAGAGTGTGTTATGTAACAGAAAGTAATGAGAACAAAAGACCTGAGAGTGTTCTTAACAATGAATGTCTTACAGAGAAAGGCTTTGTATTATATGTGAATGACAAAAATAAACATGAAGTGTCAGAGAAAACGCCACCCAAAGAACAATCTAAGAGCCAAGTTAAAATACTAGGACAAGACTTGACTTTGATGTCAAATTCAGGGTGGACATAGATCGTAATTACTACACAGAAATTCATAGACATAGCTAAGGATATAATTTAGCTGTCAGGACTAGAGGAATCTGACATAGGCACTGAAGAATTTGAAGGACACATGATAGATATAATAGGGTTTTATAGGGACACCATATTGTTTAAGAACAGAAAACTACGAAAACTATGACTACGAGACATACTAGGCCAACTCAAACGTGATAGTATTATTGTGAACATAGAATCACCTGAGTGGGTATCTCTATTTGTCCTGGTAAAAAAGGCTGCCAATATGTTCAGACTTAGGGCTGGGTGAAAACCACGTAAATTGCTTTTGCATAAATATGTGAAATTTTATCAAAATGACATGTAATTATGTGAAATGCAAAACTGGCGTTTGGTCCACATTGGGCACAAGGATCCATTTTGTGCTAAAAATAAAGTGCAAAAAACAAAAACACACCAAACAACAGCCACTTGTGTACTGTCGTTTGCGTTGTTCCCTTAAATTTGCTGACTTTTTTTCCCCAGCAAATGGGGTCCTGGGTTGCCTGTATTCCGGTTCAGGGGGGACCTTTCTTGGCAGTTCAGACTTGATTGTTCCCATGAGGAGCAGGGTTAAGGCTGATTTGCATATGGCTGGGTACAAACTGAGTTGGCATTGTGAGCAAAAGAACAATGGGTTGGACTGCTACCCCGAGCTATTGCCAGTGGTTAGCCTTAGTGCAAGCAGCCTCCCATCACCTTTTGCGTGTTTCATGTGCCACCCTAAGTGGCACGGGTATGCTCAGACATGGGTCCCATGAGTACTGTGTCAAAGTAACCTTGCGGTACCCGGCAGCCTCCCATCATCTTTAGTGTATTTAAAGTATTTATGCAACACTTCAAACAGTGAATTCACAACAGAAGAAAAATTCCACACCAATTTTGAAAAATGGAGTAAAAGTTAATAAATTATTTGACACCAAAACAACAAAAATCCAATCAGTAGACCCAGAGATGTGCAATTTTAAAGATTTCAGGAGAGTAAAGCGCCTAAAAGCACAAAGTGCCACTCACAGCTATCTGGTCTTGCGAGACCAGGTGAAAGTCACATGTCCAGGCTGGCCGCAATGAAGTGCTAGCCGGATACAGGGACCAGGCTAGTCCAGTTGAAAGAGTTGCCTTCAAATTTCAGAGCGAAGAGGTCCGTTAGTGGTGGGCGGGGCCGCGAGGAGCAGGGAGAGTGTTCGGATGATCGTCTATGTAGCACGAAGAGGAGGCTTGGCATCGCGTGCAGTCATCCCTGTAGTGTGAAAATCCTGTAGGGCATCATGGACGGGCAGGCCTGGCGATTCCCATTGGCGGCCACCGTGAGCTGTTGATTTAGTAGTACGAAGTGCAGATCTCGTGCTGCCGGGCTTTGTTGGCGGTCGCTGTGGCACGAAGAGTCGCGTTCACTGGAACTTCGCAGTGGTGGGCGGCAAGATTTTGGCGCAAACAAGCCCTTTCATGATCAGCCCAAAACTTCAGGAGATCTCAACTGAGGCCACACCTAGGGTCCAGGACCTGAGGGGCACCACTTGGGGCTCAAGAACTCACTGCAGCAGAGGCCAGCATGGCTCAGGTAGGTCCAGTTGCAGGTCAAGGCAGCAAGTCAACTGTGCAGTTGTAGGGAGCCTCTGAAGCTTGTTATGTCCCTGTAACTCAAAACAGGTGGTCAGCCAGCTGACCCTTGGAGTCACTACAGGCTGGTATGAAGGTTGCAGGTCCAGTATTCCTTATCGTTAGCAGGGCAGGGCAGTAGGCAGCAAAGAAGCAGAGTAGCAGGACAGCAGAGTTGCAGTACTGCTGGCGGCAAAGACAAGAGGTCCAGGAGTGTACTGAAGAGTTGGGTATAAGGGTCCAATATTTGTAGCTGGTGCCCACTTTGAAGTAGGAGAAGTTTCTAGAGGATTCCCTTTGAAGTCCTTGAAGTTCCTGCCTCCTCTTCCCTGGCTCCAAGCTGGCTTCATGAACAATGCATTGGTGACAAGTCCTTTGTGTTCAGGCAGGGCACAGACTATTCAGTTGCAAGTGGGGCTGTGCCCACCTCTGGCCCCACCATACTGCCAGTAGATGGCCCATCCAGGCACACCAAATCCCTCTTTTGTATGGCTGTCTGGAGGAATAAACAAAGTCCAGCTGTCAACTACACCCAGGAACAGGCTGCAGGCACCAAATAGGTCAGGAAAATGCCAACTTTCTAAAAGTGGCATTTTCAAAATTGTAACTTAAAATCTGACTTTACCATTTCTCAGACACCAAACACAAAATGTTCACCTGTTCTCAATCAAAAGTTAGCACTTGAAAAAGTAATAAGGCAACCTAATGTTATCCTATGGGAGAGGTAGGCCTCACTGTAGTGAAAAACAAATTTAAGAGTTTTTCACTACCAGGACATGTAAAATTTAAAAGTACATGTCCAACGTTGTAGATATACTGCACCCTGCCCTTTGGGGTGTTTAGGGGTGACTTATTTGTATTAAAAAAGGAAGGTTTAGGCCTGGCAAAAGGCTTATTTTGCCAGGTCGAAATGACAAATTTTCTCTGTTGCATCTATAATTTTGTCTGGTGTGCCATCTCTCCTTTCTTACCTGCCTCTCACACCTCACCTCTTTTTCCTTGTCTGTTGCATGTCCCTTTCATTTCTCTCTCATATCTCCATTCTTATTCTTGTCTCTTTCACCTTCCCTCTTTTTCTCACTAACAAATCTCTCCTCATCCCAGTCAAATAGTTCCCGTCTTTCTCCATCTACCATATCTCAAGTTTCTTTCTAGGTCTGGCCCCTCACCCATGCCTTCTCGCTTTTCACGTCTCTCCCTCTTTGTCTGTTATATCTCCTCACTCATTCTGTCACGGCTCTAGCTGATTGCCACATCTCGTTCTTTCACTGTCACATCTTTCCTTTCTTTCTCGTTCACATCTCCTTTCACTTTCTCTCTGTCTACTGTTTCCTCTCTTTCTCGATCACGCTCTCCTTATCTTTCTGCATCCTGTCTCACTCTTGTCTCTCTCTTTCACATCTCTCCTGTGTCCTGACTCTCACATATCTCCTCCCACTCTCTCTCACCCCTCCCCATCCTTTTTCACCCCAGGCCTAATAGAGCATTAGGAGGTGATATGATCTGCAGTCACTCAGCGCGGAGATGGATGTGTCGGCGTTTCCTGGATCAGTGTCCGGGTCTCACATTAATCGTCTGATAGGCTGAACGCTGAGGCAGATGAACACCGTGTTCAAGGAACGTCCAATGTATAAAACCAGGGCAGAAACTCAAGCCTCAATCTCAAGCCACCAATCACTGAGTGATGTGAAAGGGAAGGCTTGATTAACTCTCAGGCTCAGTTAACCATCATGCTTACAGCTTGGCAAATGATAGGGCTGGAACAATGTTCCTGCCAAAAGCTTGGTTAAATTACCTGTCTATTGCTTGTCTAATGTTCGTGCCCACGGTTTGGCTAGTACACTTCTTGTGCTGATATGATATAGACATTTAATATAGCGCACAAATCACTTCCGAAGGAGTATATCGGCGCTGCACTGCTGAGATAGAATACTACTCCCCACAGCTTGGCCAATACTTATGCCATGGCTCGGCTAGGGCTCCTGCAAACTGCTTGGCTTGTGCTCCCCCCAGGCTTGCTTATGCTCACTCTCGGGTCTTGATTATCATTCCATCTCCACATAGGGCGTTAGTAATGCTCCAGTTTATGGCTTGGGTAAGTTCCTTCCATGGTATGGATAATTCTCTTGCAAAGGCCTTGGTTTTGGCTCAGAGCTTGGCCAATGCTATTGCCGTAAGGTTGGCTAACAGACCTGCCCGAGGCTGATCTATTGATCCCTTGCCCACAGCTTGACTAAGGCTCCCCTCATGTTTTGTTAATACTTCTAACCCATGGAATGGCTAATGCTACTGCCCAGGGCTTGCCTGATACTCCCACTCAACTTTTAGGTAATTGGATCCAGTTAATCCTCCCACTGGCGGCTTTAGTAATGCTCCCGCTCAGGGCCTGGCTATTGTCTCTGCTGCTTGTTAGGTCTATACTACTACCCACGGCTTGGCAAATACTTCTGCCCGGGGCAAGCTGATGCTCTTTCACATGACTTGCCTACTGGTCCTGCTCAGAGCTGGGCCAATGCTTCTGCCCACTAGAAGGACGTTGTTGGTGAAGGATGAAATGGCGAGAGCGGAAGTGTGATAAAAAGAGAATTAGAGGAAAGGTACAATGGATAAGAAAAAGAACAGATTTGCGATAAAGAAAAGAAGGGGGCATTTTGCCGAGAAATAAAGAGAGGAGTTTTTTTTTATTGTCCTCATTTTGCCAACTCTCATACTGAGTCTCTCTTCCTATCTCTCTATATTCGGTGTAAAGGCCATCAGAGAGGAGAAGGAGTACTCCTTAAGAGAAATGCTGTTACTTGTCCCATCTCCGCTTCTATCTGTGCGCCCCTGTAGATGATTTCTGGAGACACCAGAGCCGCCAGCACTATTTAGCTTAATCATTGGACCCGCTTGTCCTTTCTCTCCATTCCAACAGTAAATTCCAGATCTTATCTCTACTTCCTACATCACAGGCCATATCTGATTCGCTTGTTAATATAACACTCTTTAAACACTCGGCAAAGGTCGGTGAATTTTCAGATTTCCACTTCATACATATTTCGCGTCTTGCCACTATTACCACATAGAAGGTAAACATAGAACCCACCTCCTTCTCCATCCCTTCTTCTTGCATGAGCCCAAAAAATATTAAATGCGGGCTTACCTCCATCTTTTTCCCCCGAACCTCTCCTAAAAAATTACATACGTCCAACCAATATTGCGTGATTTTTGGGCATTCCAGAAACATGTGCAAATCATCTGCTTCTTCATGCTTACATCTGGGGCAACAATACTGATTACCAGTGACCTTCGACAACTTCCACGGGGACCAGTAAACTCTGTGAACAGTAAACAAATGATTACGCTTTAATGAGGCAGGTTTTACAACTACTCGTTCCATATCGAAAGAGTCCGTCCACAGAGTCTTGGCTTCCTCCTCCCTAAATTCTTCGCCCCATAGATTTCTAATATCAGTGCCAAACGTGTCCTCTGCTTCTACGAAGGACCAGTACCAAAAGGAAATTTCCTTCTTCCAATCATCTGTTCTTGTGAGCTGATCTAACTTCGGATCTTCCTCCTCCTGCGTCCATTCTTGAGTTACCCACCAGGAGCCTAATTGATAGTATTTAAACCTTGTCAGTTTCCCCCTGGTCAAGTTGCTGAGTATTTCCCAACTCACTAATCTGTTATCCTTCATAAGATCTGCCCAATAAAATATGCCCCCTGCTTTTAGTGGTTGGCTCAGTTGATCTTTCAAGCATTTGGGGGTACCTGGAGATTCCCAGATTGGTGCCCGTGCAGAATAATATGTAAATCGCAGTTTTTTCCGAACATACATCCATGTTCTTAATGCGGTGCTTAAAACCTTCAATCTGACCTTTTTAAAAAACTTGGGTCTCCATACTTAAAGAGAAAATAGTGCTGGCCCTGACTAACATCCCCAAGCATTGCAGAAAATAATGAGCCCAAAGATGACCTATCGGGCTTATTTGCTAACATACAAAAGTTTTTGAAATGGAAGGCATAGCAATAAGCAAGCAGGTCCGCTAATGCCAACCCCCCTGCCCCTAGTTTCTTCCTCAACTTCCTCCATGCTATCCTGGGGCCCTTTGACGCCCATATAAAACTCCCAATTTTTCCCTGTATCTTGGCTATATCCTCTTTCCTAAAAGTTAGAGGGATAGAATTAAAAAGAAAAGTGGCTTTCGGGAGTATAACCATTTTTATGAGATTTACCCTGCCATAGATGTTTAATGGTAAATTCACCCATTTTAGCAATAAACTCGATATCTCCTGGCTCACTTTCTTCCAATTCGCCCTCGTGATATCCTCTAACTTCTGTGTGATTATCACACCCAGGTATCGCATTTGGGTTCTGACTCCTGGAATATTTATTCTCTGATTCCATTGCATAATCTCTGTTTTATCTACGTTTACCTTATATCCAGAGATTGAGCCAAATTCTTCCGCCCTTCTCATTAAAATGGGTATCGCCTCCTGGGGATTAACAGTGTATATAATCAAATCATCTGCGTTAACCCCAGTTTTACTTCAAACCCATTACAATTAAAAGGAAGGATCGCAGTGTCTGCCCTGATTAAATTAGCGAAAGGCTCTATAAATAAGTTAAATAAAAGCGGAGACAGGGGACATCCTTGCCTTGTCCCTCTAGTTATGCTAAACCAATTTGTTAAATCTCCATTGATCAGCACTTTAGCTCTTGGATTTTGATACAAGTTTTTCACTGCCTCCACCATATTTATTGGGAAATTAAAACGAGTTAAAACCTCCCAGAGATACTGCCAATTCACTTGATCGAATGCTTTGGCAGCATCTACTGCCACTACCGTCAGGGGGATTTTTCTCGCTTCCGCCATATCCACTGCTCCTATCATCTGGAAAGTTAGCTCATTAAGTTGCCTCCCAGGAATAAAACCCCTCTGATCCGGATGCACAACCCCTTTTATCACCTTAGCTACTCTTGATGCCATGATTCCCGAATAAATCTTGTAATCCGCGTTTAAAAGGGATATAGGTCTATACGAGTCAACCTTTAGCGGATCTTTACTGGGTTTTAAAATTAGCGTAATGGTAGCTTCTGACCAGGAACTAGGGATACTTTCTCCCCTGCTATATAACCTATTACACATAGAGGTTAGGACAGATACCACATATTCTAATATGCAGAGGTATACTTCCACCGGAAGGCCATCAGGTCCTGCTGCTTTTCCCCTAGCCATCTTTCTGCACTGGATACTGACCTCCTCTTCTGTTATCTCTTTTTCCAGATATCTCCTTTGCTCTTCATCCAACTGTGGGAGCCTAGTCTGTCTTAACCAATTCTCAATCCTTTCTTGATTGGGAAATACAGTCTCTTTATACAACTCACTCATAAACTCACTAGCCTCCCGGCCAATTTCTTCATTTGCACATAACTCCTCCCCTGCCTCTCTACTCTTCAAACATTTTATTGTGTTCCTGGCTCTATCTGTTTTCACCTTCCAGGCTAACAGAGAACTGCATTTCTCTCCATAAGCAAAATGTTGAAGCTTGCTAGCCTTCCATTTATCCAGTAGTTTCTTGTCCAATTGTGCCTGAAATTTAGCCTGCAAATTTTCTAAATCCTTCGCCAAAAGAGATATATTACTAACACCATCTAAGGAGGCCTTCTGTAGGTCTCTCTCTTTCTTCTTAATCTCCCTTATTTTACTCTCCTCCTCCTGTTTTGCTATCTTTCTTTTCCCCCTGTTATAGATGTCAACACTCCCCGTAAATAAGGCTTAAAGGCATCCCAGACCAGTTGCTCACTTGCAGAACCTACATTAGTTAAGAAATATTCCTCTGTTTTCTTTCCCAACTCTCTAATCACTATTTCATCTAATAATACGGTCCTGTCTAGCGTCCACCTTCTTGGCCCTTGCTTTTGATAAAAATGTACAGACATTACCACTGCAGAGTGGTCTGATAAGATTGCTGGAATGTGTAATACTGTTTCTATGTCCGTATATAAAGCTTGATCTACAAGAAAAAAGTCTATGCTGGAGTGATGTCTATACTTTTTACTGTAGTAAGTAAAATCCCTTATTCCCTTGTTCTTATTACGCCAAATATCTACCAAATTAAATTCTTGTATCATACTTTTTAATCTAGCAAAAACTTTTGGTGGGGTAACATACTTCACACGTGACGTTCTGTCTAACTCTTTATTAAGAACTAAATTAAAATCTCCTCCTAAAATTACAGGTGCTTCTGTTTCCAACAAACATATTTCCAGCTTTACTAAAGGGTCCTGATTATCTTCGTTCGGCCCGTAGTACACAGCGCACACCAAGGGCTTATCTTGTATTAAGATTATGGCTACTAACCATCTCCCGTGGTATCAGTCTCATATTTCACCACTCGAATTCCAAAATTTCTCCTTATAATAATAGCCACCCCTCTTGAGCTTCCCCTTTGGTCTGAACACAAAACCTCTTGGGCCCAACGTGCTTTACAAAAACACTGCCTACACTCCTCCCTCTCTAAGTGCGTCTCTTGTAGGAAAATAATTTGTACATCACTTTCCTTTAGAAATTCTACCACCCTACATGCCTTTTTTCTACCCCTTAGACCATTTACGTTCCATGTCAGAAAGCATATTTTTTATGATTATCCATACTCTACTCTTTTTCTACTTTCCCCACAACTTTCCAGCTCCTTCTACGTATACCCTTTATCATGCTTATAATTATTCATTTTCTCTTTCGAGTTCAGCATCTTGAGGACATTTTTTTTCTTTTTTTCCCTATGCTCCCACACCCTGTGCCCCCCTTCCCCCGGAAACCCCTTTTACTCCCTGGGCGCTGCATCCCGCCCTTTGTGATCCCCCATCCCCGAAGAGAAAGAATTCTAAATACGAAAATAAAGAAGAGAAAAACGGCTTCTATATATACACTTTATACAATCCTATGTGTGAGCATTTACTTTTACTCCCGTCTACTATCTCATTATATCACTATGCTGTATCCAAAATGCTCAACCCTCCATCTGTGCCAGGAAAACATCCACTTCTTCTGGATTTTGGAAATTATACATCTTGTTGCGCCACATTATTTTCAGCAATGCAGGGAATCTCATCTGCACCTGGGCACCCTTACTTCGGAGCTCACTCATTCGAGATCCCAGCTCCCACTGCCTATGTGCCGTTCTCCTGCCCAGGTCCGACCTTATTTGGTAGCTAAATCCTTCATATTTTAATAATCCCTCTTTCAAAGCTCTTCCCAACACTAATTCCTTCACTACATATGTTTGGAAATTAATCAGAATTCTTCTCGGCGCCTTCCTGGCTGGATTCAATCTAAACGGATCCCTATGAACTCTTTGGATCTCCTTCTCCAATTCAATGTCCGGTCTATCTCTCAGGACCCCTTCTCTTAATAGTTTACAGATGAAGACTTTAATGTCTTCCTTCTCAGACCCTTCTGGTATCTGGAGAAGTCTCAAGTTGTTTCGCCTAGCCTGCATCTCCAGCCTCTCCATGTCTTCCTCTAATGCTCTATTCTGTCTTTTTAGTTTTTCTAATTCCCTTGAGTTTTCAGTCACAACCTCTGAGAGCGCCTTCACTTCACCTTCCAATATGCCAATCCGCTGTGCTATACCATCGATTTTTCCTTCTAGAGTCTCGCATTTATCCTGGATTCCTTTCTGATTTGTTTCCGAGATCTCACATTTTATCAGAATATCTTGTCTTAAACTCCGGAACATTTTTTCTACCTGACTCTCTACCCCTCCTACAGCTCCTTCCACCGCCTCTCCAATAGCTATACTTAGTCCTGAGGTAGTCTCTATACCAGCACCTATCTCAGCACCTGAGACTGAACCCATGCCTGTAGCTGCGCGTTGCTGATTTTCAGAGTCTCCCAAATTCTCGTTTCTTATAGTATATCTTTGGGTGGGGGAGGAGGGACGCCCACGAATAGCAAATGATGTAATACTAGGGCAGTGCTCTATCTCTATTTCTTCGTCCACCTCTCCCCTCTCAATCCAATTTTCCCCCTGCGCCTCCTTGTCCTGCTTTTCCGCTAGAACAGAAAATCTATTTTCCAATAGTATTGGGGCGGTAGAAATTACCCTCTTGCCCCCCTCTCTAGATGGTGCCGCAATCTGTTCCATTATCTTAAAGTAAGAGCTTAGAGATGGAAGGGGTTTTGTTGAATTGCGTGTCACCTTAGGACCACACCTTTTAAGTTTTCCTCCTGATTTTGCACCTTTTTTCTTCGGGGTGACCAGGGCCGGCTCCAAGGCCGCCACACTTTCCCCCTTTCCTTTAGCTCGTCCTCCTCCTCCTCCAACTGACTCCGTAATTGAACGCAAAAGATACCTACTTTTGCTTTGTATACTCTGCGTGTTTTGTCCAGTTCTTTCCCCCACTCTAGAGACTCTTTCCACCACCGGGTCCCCTCCAGATATATTATATTCCTTAGCTGGGATTGAGGCTAAGGCTGAATCCACGCTGTATGCCTCCCCCTGCAGTCCGTGAACTTCCCCCTGCAGGCACTTACCTACTTCAATAACCGTGTCATGGGATATACTTTCTCTTCCCGCTCTCCGCCTACCATCCGGCACAATTGATACCTCTATGTGGGGGGGCTCGTCCATCTGCTTCTGAGCTATCCACACCTCTGCAGGGCCTCCACTCCTCTCTCGGCTCCTCTCGTACACTCGACCACTCTCTCCCGATATCCACCGGCTGATCACCTGGTCTTCCACCTCGCTGTCGTTCCAGCCAACGTCTCAGCGTTGTTCACGTCTCTCTCCTACCAGCTCTCCGCGTCCGATACTGACGCTGCCTCCTCTCACCCGGAACCCGACCAGCAGGGAGGCAGCCCGCGTCTTCCTCCAACGGGCCGCCGCTCTGCTCCAGGCTCCTCCACTACGACGTTCAAGATCTACACCCATGTGTAGTAGGTCTCCTTTCGTTTCAATTTCGATTTTTTCCTTGAATTCAAATGATTTTAACACAGCGCTTTATTCGTATGAGTTTAAATTTGTCGAAATCCGCCGAAATCCTCACATTGCTCCTATTCTCTCTCTCCGGTTCTGCGAGGTCCCGCGACGGGCGTTAGCCTGCCGCCATGTTTCCCCTGTACCTCTGTACCGACAATACAGAACTCCGTACCGACAATACAGAACTCCAGAAATAAAGAGAGGAGTGACAGATACACAAAGGAGAGAGATTTGTGGCTGAAAAAGAAAGAGAGAAGCAGTGACAGATATATAAAAGAGAGAGATGACATACAAGAGAAAGAAGGGATAAATGTGATAGGAACAAAGATGTAAGAGACAATAAAAACGTGACTGTTGAATCTGAACGGGATTCTCACCTTGAGAGAGAGGTTTTGAACTCCCGAACAGCTGCTGTAAGTTCCCAGAGAAGAAGAATTTTACGGCAGCGGCCAGAACTCTAGAAGTCACGTTTTGCTAATTTTTTTAATTAGGGCTAGCTGTCAACTGCATACTGCATGCGAATCAGTAAAGAGTGTTGTCACAAATAGATTAGTGTTCTTCGTAAACTAGATGACACAAATCAAATTATTTCTAATTAATTTCTTGAGTACCACTGTTTCTCAAAATTGAGACATGTCATGGATGAAGTAAAATACGCTTGGTTTTTACGTTAAGCTTCTCCTAGCCCAGTGGTTCCCAAACTGTGCGCCGTGGCTCCCTGGGGAGCCATGAAACCTAGCCAGGGGAGCCACGCACCAAGCACTTTAATGCATTTAATGTTGAAGGGTCTGTTGCCTTCAGTTAAACTAATTAGACTTAAACGCATGATGTTGATGATTTGTAAGTGACATGCCTAAAGCTGTAAATGTAGTGCTTAATTGATGGCATGTCAAGGGAGATGACCTCCATATTTCACTGGATCCCCATGCTCCAACACTCCCAAAGTAAGCGGAAGATGCCTGGTTTATTTTTTTACACTCGTTAATAGTTTTGTTTTTGTCCAAATGCATTTTACACCAATGCAAGTTATCAGGAAAGTACAGTTGTCCTGTCTATGAAGCACACTAAGTATTATTAAGTATTTACATTTGTACTTGAATCATAGGTACTTCCAGTACACATTTCTTTCAGTACACACACATTTCCAGACAGGCCTGCTCTATCTTTGAGCACAGGAAGTAAAACACCATATACGGCATAATGCCAACATTTAGAAGCAAGAAAGATGGACGATTAAAAAAAAAAAAAATCAAAAAAAATAAATCAGAGGAATTTATTTTACTTGCATTGATTTGGAGGCAATTTTAGGGAGGAGACAGCAAAAATAAAGCTGTGTGTGTTTACAAAACCATGAGTCACCCTGCTGATACAGGTGTGTTGGCACATATGACATGGGTAGAAATGGAAGTGCATGCAAATATTCTTCAAGCGCACAAACACTTTGGCAATGGAGCCTACATACATAGGGGTGCTATCTAGAACTGTAAGTGGGATAAAAAAGTTTGAGAGGGTACTCTAAAAAAGGCATGGGCAAAGAAGTGTAACTAGGAATATTTTATTAGAGGCGCCGCCTTTGTAATACGAAACAAAACACCCTGCATATATGATTATAATACCTTCATCAGCTTCATCCCAATTATTTTCACGGAGAAAAATGCAAGTAGTCCCAAGGCCGGGCTTACATCCAACCCACACTTCAAAAAAAGTAACAGTGGGGAGCCACGGGCAATGGCCAATGGGTCAAGGGAGCCGTGGGTCAAAAAAGTTTGGGAACCACTGTCCTAGCCTAACGCTTTTCAAGCCTTAGCTAATGCATAAAATGGGGCATCTTCTTGGCAGGTCCGTTTTATCTTATTTTCTACAAATGTATATTTAGCAATGTTTTATTGTTCTTTCTGTCAGTGATTTGAGTTTTCCATTGGGAGAATGGTTTGACTTTAGTTTTTCTTTTCATTTCTATTAACTGCATTTCGTTTTTTTGATTTCTCCCTTGAGCATAGTTTATACGTTTAACATCCGTTGTACCCTGTTAAGACATAAAATCACTTTCAACACTATTCGCACGATTTCTCTATTGTTAGTGTTGGTGGAGCATGCTGGTTTCCTGTGGACTACGAAGTCTTCACTCTAAACAATCTGTGTAAAGAATACTTTGCGTATAACCCAGGACATATATGGCCTGGTATTGCCGAGTCCCCTCCCGTGTGATGATCTGTTGACCCCCTCCCAAACTCCCCTCCACTCCCTCTCCCCCGATACATCGATAATAACACATCCAAACACAACACTTGGATTAGGGGTCGGATAACCCCGGCCGTATTTTTATTAAAATTAATAAATCATAATTAAAATTCATAACACAAAATGTTTATATACGCAGAAAACCCAAACATATTCAAACACATTTCAAATACACATATTTACACATTTTTATGGCTAACCTTAACATGAGTCTAATACATAGCCATACCTAACCTAAAACTGGACTATGTACACTTTGTTTTCTGCGTATCCTGGATGAGCCTACGTGCAAGGTCATGACTGTTCCCAACTACTTGCCAGGTCCCCCTTTACCGGAGTGACCTTGCGCAGGAGGCCCGTGTGCCCACCAGATTCCTTTCCGCGGGCACCCCCTATGCCCTTCCATACTACCTCCCAGGGGCTGATGTTATGCCATGTTGGCGCCCATGCGCCTGCGCAGGGGTTGGCCCAAGTGGCCTGCCAGAAGCGGAACTTCCTACCCCCGCACCCTTCAGCCTACCAGCCGTAAGCGCCCCCTGGAGTGTGATGAGGGACCACTGTCCCCCCCCCATGCGTCCCTGTTAAACAATGTGATGCCTACTAAGAGATGTAAAATTTGACCTAGCAATCATGACCTTACCGCAGACCAAGGATACTCAGACATAAAATACGACAAGTGACTAAATTGACATACGACAAGCGGATAACTTGACCTTAACTTGTAAAGTAAACATAACGATATGGTATTATACGTAAAATGACAAAAATATTACAGACTTCAACCTGAAAAGCAAACCCTAAACATAAGCCTGAACAGAACTGCATCCTAACAACCTCGCTGCCTCAGGGGATGGTGGGTGGGGAAAAGAAAAAGGAGGCTTCCTAGAGTTCTCCGGCGTTGGGATCGCGAGGTGTTGTCTGTGGAGCGGAGCGGCGAGGAAGAGACTCTACCGCCGCTCCGCTGCTCCTTTTAAAGGGGCTTTCCCTTGCCCAACTGGAAAAAACAGGTCCCGGCGAGATCCGGGACCCGTTTCCCCTGCGTTGCCCCGGAAGCGCTTAAACTGCTTCCGGGGCATGGCTGCTTGCACCAATGGGTGAGACCGGAGGGCGGGCACCGACCGTGTCACCAACGCTGGCCCCACCCCCCGCCGTGAAAGCGTACCGGGGACCGGCACAACCGCCATATTGGCGGCGTGACCGAGTTCCCGGTGGCGCCTTAGGATATGGCCTGGTATTGCCGAGTCCCCTTCCGTGTGATGATCTGTTGACTCCCCCCCAAACTCCCCTCCACTTCCTCTCCCCGAGGCATTGATAATAACACATCCAAACACAACACTTGGATTAGGGGTCGGATAACCCTGGCCGTATTTTTATTAAAATTAATAAATCATAATTAAAATTCATAACACAACATTTTTATATACGCAGAAAACCCAAACATATTCAAACACATTTCAAATACACATATTTACACATTTTTATGGCTAACCTTAACATGAGTCTAATACATAGCCATACCTAACCTAAAACTGGAATATGTACACTTTGTTTTCTGTGTATCCTGGATGAGCCTACGTGCAAGGTCATGACTGTTCCCAACTACTTGCCAGGTCCCCCTTTACCAGAGTGACCTTGCGCAGGAGGCCCGTGTGCCCACCAGATTCCTTTCCGCGGGCACCCCCTACGCCCTTCCATACTACCTCTCAGGGGCTGATGTTATGCCACGTTGGCGCCCATGCGCCTGCGCAGGGGTTGGCCCAAGTGGCCTGCCGGAAGCGGAACTTCCTACCCCCGCACTCTTCAGCCTACCAGCCGTAAGCGCCCCCTGGAGGGTGATGAGGGACCACTGTCCCCCCCAGGCGTCTCCGTTAAACAATGGGATGCCTACTAAGAGATGTTAAATTTGACCTAGCAATCATGACCTTACCGCCACAGGCCAGTATAGTTGACCGACTATCTGGCTCCCCCATCCGCTGCTGACACAAAGGTCATGCCCTGTGTGATGCCCCTAACATCCAGGCTAGCACATTCTCCAGGAAAAGATCATTACCCAGTTTAGAAAGGTGAACCCCATCTTGCAGAAAAAACCTTTCTCCCCGGATGCAACCATGTGCAATTGTCTGCAGTTTGGGAGAACGGAAAAGCCTGTCAATCCTGGTATTGATCCTCCTTACGGAGTGATTCAAAGCCCACACAGACTCCCCCCCCGCCATTGTAACCTCGGGATCATGTGAGACCACACTAATACTGCCTGCGGGCACTGCTTGGCCAACCATCCTACTTCTGTGATTAGGGCCTCCACCACCCCTTTCCTACCCAAGTGTACCAAGTCATTGCCTCCCAGGTGTATTACTACCGCAGCGGGTGCCGCTGGGGACCTAAGCAACAAAAGACCAACGATTTTTTGGAACTGATTCAACCTCAATCCCCCTTGACCATGCATTGACACCTTCCAACCCGCCTGGCGGGCCCTATCCACGAAAGTTCCTGTGAAAAAATGTTGCTTCAACCTGTTCAGATATGAATGGCCTATGATCCAGACTTCTCTGTGGCCGGCCCCCAGGCGGGTACCTGGCGTGGGCGAGGCACAGTTGACCGGTGGACGACGGCTAGCTCCCCTCCTGCGGGACAGGACGTGGAAACTGCAGAGAAGTGAAACAAGACCAAACATTAGCAATGATACCTAGAGTAAATGTAGCCGCACATATCGCTTGTAGCAGTCCGAAGACCAACACCCTATTCTTTGAACCTCATGTCCCGACAGTCCCCGAGCCGTGGCTTCAGTGGCTGCCCTGATCCTGAAAGAATGAGTACCAAATTTGGATGCATCCAGGCCTGCTGCCCCCAGCGTCAATGCCAAAATCCTCCCAAACTGAAACCTCGTGATGGGGGTCCCGTCCTGGTGGATCAATAATGGCCCCCCTGCGCCCCATGGCCTGCAGGCCATATATGTTTCCAGATTGTCCACTGGACAGCATGAGTTCCCCAGAGCTCTTTGCAAGATAACGTGATCCCCCCTCCCATTCTGATCCATTTTTGATCTGGGGATTGATAAGGATACTGATCCTGCCTGTATATGAACATGGGTAAATTGCATCCCACCCTGCCAATCGCGTTTATTACGAGCCACCAATTCCCCAACCCTGAAGGCGCCATAGAAGGTGAGGGAAAAGGCACACCTGAATAATTGGACCTCACTGGTGGAACTACATACTTTCCCCAATGCCTCCATGATGGCTGAGAGCCCTTCAATGCTAATCGGGTGTCTAATGTCCGGCTGGGCCCCTTGTATGCGTTGCCACCCCTTCAGAGCCCTTTGAACCAAGAATGAGCCCGTGGGATCCCTATGCCCCATCATCTTTGCAAAGAAGGCTATTGCAGTCATGTGGCACTTTGCGCATGCCACAGAACGCCCTCCGTCCCTCAATTCCTTTATGAATGATATAACGGATGCTGGGTCGTGCCATGCCCCTTCCCAGCCTTGCCCTAGTGATGCGCAGTATGCGGTAAATGCCCCCTCATAGGCCCGCCTAGTCCTGGGTGCTAGGCTAGCTGCCATGAGATCTGGTAGGTTGGGGCACCAACTTGCCACAGATGCTCCGGAAAAGGTGTGGGACAGTCCGCTGCTTCCGGATGATGGGACCTGAAAACCTGCATCTTGAAATGAGACAATGCGTCAGCCGCGTGGTTGAGTATTCCCGGGACATGCCTAGCTCTAAACAATACATTTAATCTCATGCATTGCAGCACAATTTCTTTAAGCAAGCGAAGCATCATCTTACACTTGGCAGACTGCTGGTTGATGCACTCCACCACCGCCATATTGTCTGACCAGAAAACCACAGACTGATTGCGAAACTGGTGTGGCCAGATGGTCATGGCCACCAAAATGGGGAACAGTTCCAGAAATGAAATGTTATTTGTTACACCAGTGTCAATCCACCAAGCGGGCCAATGTTGTGCTGCCCATTGAGAACCCAGGATGGCTCCAAACCCCTCACTCCCTGCAGCATCCGTTATGAGGCCAAGTTCCAAACTGGACCTGGCTGGGCTGGGCCACACTACCGCGCCATTGAAGTCACGCAGGAATGCCATCCAAATTCGCATATCCTGCTTAACCTCGCTGGACAACCTAGTGTGGTGATGCTTTTCTTTCAGCCCTGACATTGCCTGTGCAATGGAACTTGAAAATGGGCGGGCCATAGGGATGATTCTTAAAGCAAAGTTCAGCATACCCACTACCTTCTGCAGTTGATGCAAAGTGACTTTTTCTTTGCGCAAGCAGTCTGCCAATGCCAGCGTGAAACCTTCTACCTTGCTCAATGGCAGGCGTGACACACCCTCAATGGAATCCAATTCAATGCCCAGGAACTCAAGTCGTGTGGCCGGCCCAACTGTCTTTCCCTGTGCCAGGGGGACCCCAAGGTCCCTCATGAGTGCACAGAATGCTCCCAAAGCCCTGCCCACTCCTGTGACTGTGGTGCCCCTAACAACAAGAAGTCATCTAAGTAGTGCAATACCCATTGGTGCCCGGGCACCTGCCTGAAAACCCACTCCAAAAAGGAGCAGAATTTCTCAAAATATGAGCAAGAGACCAAGCACCCCATTGGCATGCATTTGTCCATGTAGAACTTCCCCTCAAGCTGGAACCCCAAAAGATGGAAATCCTGTGGATGGACTGGCAGTAAGCGGAAAGCAGACTCTTTGTCAGATTTCGCTAGTAAAGTGCCTGGGCCAAGCGACTGCAGCATTGCAATTGCCTGATCCAATGATGCGTATCTCACGGAGCACAGGGCTCCATCAATGGCATCATTCAGTGACTGACCCCTGGGAGCAGATAGGTTATGGATCAAGCGGAACTGCCCTGGGTCCTTTTTGGGTACCACCCCCAGTGGTGAGCAGACAAAATCATCTACAGGAATTGAATCAAAAGGACCGGCCAGTCTCCCCAAACGCAGTTTCTTCAGCACTTTGTCTCTTGCCACAGACATGTTATCCCTCACTGACTGCTGATTGCAGCAGTAAGAGACCCCAGAATAGGCAGGAGCAGGAATCCTGAACCCATCCCTGAAATCTTCCAACAAAATCTGGGCTGTGTTTGGGCAGCAGTACTTATTTAACCAGGGTATCAAAGCCATTGTGTCTATGGGTGAGTGTGCCTTACCAAGTAAGGAACCCTCATTCCTGTTTCTTACCTCCCTTGTCCTTTGATTTTTTAAACATTTAGATTCTGGGTGGGAGGATAGGCCCCAGAAAGAGCAGGCATGTTTAAATTTACATGAACCATTGGGCCTAGTGCACGTCCTTTTGTTGAAGTCCCAACATGCTCCCTTCTTGCCGCCCCCTCCCCCGCTATGGGGTGCCCCTGACCGAAAGGACTGCCCTTTTGGCGCGTCCTGGCTTTGGCTTTTCATGTGTCTTAACCACAAAATTACATCCATTTGGTCCCATGTGAGTGCTGGGTCAGAGGCCTTCCCCTTCTAAAATCCTTGTCATATTCCTTCCAACACATTCCCCCATACTCATCATGTGCGCATGTGAACCTATTCTGGTAGCACACCAATTCAGCGCCCAGCCCTGGGAATTTATCTACCATTACCGCATGGAAGTTTGAAAATGCCTTTATCCAGTTGATTAAAGTTTCCTCAATCTTTTTCCTAGTAGGCCAATTTCCCCAGTCCCATGGGTGAGCCCATTCCCTTAGCTTTTTGGCCTCCTCCTTCTCATCCTTGTCCACCAACAAAGAAAACATGTTCACATATTCCCCTTTCCAAATTTGCTCTTTTACTTCCTGTGCGATGTGCCTCCCCAGACGCTCTCTGGATGTGCGCATCTCCCCAAGCCTAAACTTGGCAACAATTATACCGTACCTGTATGTGCCTGTTTGCGTCTTCGCGTCTTCAGATCCTGCAGCTGTGACCTTTTTTGGGGGGCTCTGGGCCACCCTTGTCGCTCCTTGCGCTCTTTTGCCCCTCATCCGGTTGGGAGGGCACCACCTGTTTAGCCCTCTCAACTTGTGCTACCAAGCTCCTGGCCCTCTCCACCGCATCCCCTTCAGCTAACAGGGCCCCACTGCCCGCAGATGGAATCACTGTCCCTGCCTTGGCTAGCCATGGAAGCACTGCTGCTAAACTTGCCACTGAATCAGGCTGACATGGAACCAAAATAGGGGTACTGCAGGGGGGTACCACTGGCTGGGATGGGGCCCCCTCTAAAATAGGACCCCCTGGCGCACTAGGCTGACCTGGGCCTCCTGTGCCTGCCGGTGGTGTCACTCCCCCTGGCGTTCCCCCCCCCCCGCTGGGACCACAGGTACTGGGACTAAAGGCACCGGGAGGGCAGGGATTACAGGCACTGGGACTGATGGTCCAGGGAGGGCTGGTACTACAGGCCCTGGGATTACCGGACCTGAGGGTACTTGGAAGGCTGGGGTTGGTAACCCTGCAGGGGCCGCCCCCCGCTCCCCCGTTTGGGCTTAGATCTACGGGGTACCGGAGGGAACGCCACCCTGGGTGCCACCCCGGAACGCCTGGGCCTCCTGCCCATCCACTCTCCTGCGCAGCTCTGCCACGGTCTGACCCAAGTCGCTCATAGTGCGCATTATTGTAGCCATCCACTCCTCCATCCTAGTTGGGACCTGCCCCCTCTTTACCTTGGGTGCCATTGCTACAATCACCTCTGTTTACAAATTAACTTGGCCCTTCAATCCTAAATGCAGTCAGCTGCCCTACTGGTTGACAACCACGAGAGAGCAACCCAGCACAACAATCAGGGTATCCTTAAGCTTAACCTAGGAGCCAGACCCTATTAATACAGCCTGCCCCAGTTCCTGCTCTTCCCTTTAACAGCTACACAGCTACACAACACCTTCAGCCTGGTCTGGGACGATGCCCAAACCCTTACCTCCTAAGCGACCCCCCGGTCGACCCCAAGCACCCCCACAGCCAGAGCCACTCCCACTGGCTAATCCAGTGGGTCGGGTTGAGTATGCTCTAACCCGAGTGGCTCCTGACTGCGGTGAAGGTGTAGGTCTACCAGGGGTGCAAGGACACAAAATCCTGGTCCTTGATGTGCTCATCAACCTTCCCAACGCTCCGATGAGTGCCCCCAGCTGTCTCGCTGAAATTGCCCTATCTCCAGCAACCTGCAGCAAAACAAGAAGGAAAAGAAAAAGGAGGCTTCCTAGAGTCCTCCGACGTCGGGATCGCAAGGTGTTGTCTGTGGAGCGGAGTGGCGAGGAAGAGACTCTACCGCTGCTCCTTTTAAAGGGCCTTCCCTTGCCTAACTGGAAAAAACAGGTCCCGGCGAGATCCGGGACCCGTTTCCCCTGCGTTGCCCGGATGCGCTTAAACTGCTTCCGGGGCATGGCTGCTTGCACCAATGGGCGAGACCGGGGGGCGGGCGCCGACCGCGTCACCAACGCTGGCCCCGCCACCCGCCGTGGAAGCGTCCCGGGGACCGGTGCAACCGCCATATTGGCGGCGTGACCGAGTTCCCGGTGGCGCCTTAGGAAAGTACCTCGGTACTACACCCGTACTTTAATCAGTCACATTTCCTGTGTTTAGTATTTCTTCAGTTTCTATTATAAATGGTCCAACATTTCCAAGAAAACACTATTTCCATCCATGATGTAACGCTTTCAGGTGGCCTATTTTTCACTAAAAATATTTGACATTTTCTTTTTTGGACTCTGCAATCCTGCCTATATTCAAACGTTGTGTTATCACTTTTTGTAAATTGTTTATTGGCTGTTATACAGTCCATATTGTGACAGTGGACCTTAGTTAGAGTGCAGTTCTAACAGAAAGTTCATGGTTCTGGATGAGAAACAGCCAGTGGAATTTTCTCCACCACATTAACACTTCCTCCACAAACCGTAGAATTTTCCCTAATCACCTGGTTGTAAATTTGGCCCTATGTATTGTAATTCCATTGTATTGTAATTGCATTTATATAGCGCTTACTACCCCTGACGAGGCGTTGAAGTGTTTGTGTTATTTGAGAGCAAAGGACATTATCAAAAACAGTAATAAGCATCAAAATGTGTGTGTCATTCGCCCCCTTCCTCCCTACCACAGTACAGAAGTTACAAAAGGTAGCCATTCACAAACTACTCTGTGCCAAGAGAGAAACCATGTATTGTATATGGCTCCTGATTGACTCAGTACTGGCTTCTAGTTAGGTTTTGGATTAATTTCAAAACCCCCTTCCTTTTTGTCCTGAGGGGCCTAAGTCATAGGACCATCTCTTCACTCCTCCATTCACGGCTTACTGACCATGCTCCCCACTAAGCAGAGTTGCTTCGTAGGAGAACCTTCCTACCTCCTAGGTGCAAAGTTATGGTAATCACAGCCCTGAAAGTAAGTTTAGAAAATTGTGACTTCCAATTCTGTAATGTTAAGGACAAATCCTGTTCAAATCCTAGGTCCTACATGTCTGGCTGGTACCACAATGTAGATGTTCACTGTCAGGAACAGGTTTGCTCCATAGTGTGCATTGTAGTATGTGTAGTACTCAGCCCCACACACATTATGAAGCCAAGAGGAAATGGTCAGCTCTGCCAGACTGGCACCACAGAGTCAGGCGTGAAAGAGTTTCTTGATTTCAACCAACATTGAAACTCCTGCATTGGTCATTTGCAGAGAAATGACGTCAGTGGAAATTCCAAACCCCCTGTGCAGCGTCATGTATACATGTTGATATCTCATTAAGCTGGTGTTTCAGAACGAACTGAAAATATCATGTCGGTGCTCCAGTGAGAGTCCACTGTCTGTTACACACAGTGTCCAATGTAAGAAGAATGGTCGGATCTGAGTGATCATTGTATTCGCTGCAATAAAAACTCAAACGACTTAATTTTGCCTCCTGTTAATCTTTTCTTCTGCTCTTGGGAAATGGCTCGCAATTATTCAAGCGTCAAGTATAGTGCAAAATAGAATCTCAGTTTCCCAAAGCGCCTAGAGAGCTAGGGGCGCTGGACTCCTTCCAAAAACTGAAATCAGTCAAGGCTTGGCGCTGATGACAAAGCGCGCCTGAGCACGGTCCCATTACCAGCTCTGCGCTGTGTTTTCATTTATCTGACACAAACCCCGAGCTGTGGGAGCCGTCTCGCTCCCGTGCCTGCCTCGTGCCCCCTGTCATACCCGGTAATCACTGCTGGAGTACCGCGTCCACACCAGCGGCCCTGGGGGGGCCCGGATGCCTCGCTGCCCCTTGCTCTTAATCAATTGTTTAATGTTCTGTAGACTCGGAAAAACAACATGAAATAAATATTACAGCGTCCCCGATAATGTGCGCTCCTGTGGCATTGTCAAAGCTGCTCTGCCCTCTCCACCCACTTACATAATGTCATAAAATATACATTTCAAAGCAGAGGAGCTCGTGCCTTCCATTTAGCTCGCGCTCGCCGTGAATGGGAGGTTAACTCCATGGTGCCAAAGCCATTATTGCGGAAATTTAGCACCTCGGACAGCTCCGAGAAATCTTTATTGCTTTCCTGACCTGCCCGTCATGTTCGTCTGTGTGTTCGGCAGCTCTGGGCTCCGATTCAAAGGCAATATATTAGATCCCGGACACAAACATGCCCTAGGCCGCCGCTCTCGTAATCACTAGGAGGGGAGAGCAATTTCCTACTCCCCGCACTGCGGGTACCCCAGACCCTCCGTCCGGAGGAAGCTGGGGGGGCTGGCGGAGCCCCTCCCTACAGGGAAGGCAGTTCGGTGTCTGCAAAGGGAACTGGGAGCGATGCAAGCTGTACAAAAACCTAGGATATATATATATGTAATGTACTGGGGCTAATGCTAAATCAATGCGTGTGTAATGAACAAGTAACAAACGTGTAGTCAATGTCGGGCTAAATAACTATCAGAAGGAGAAGATGAAAGTGTACAGCAACCCTGCAGAAAGGGAATATTTTTATTGGCCTATTGTTGCACTCCTAAGTGCAATATAACAAAAGTTTTTTAGGCGTGGAACCCAGGCACGCTCACCGTAAGCTTGATTCACAAATGTAAAGCTTTAGCGTGGTGTGTTTGTGATGTTAGTCGTACGTACATTATGCACATGTAAATTTACGCCGCAGTTGGAATACTGGGGATAGGTATATACACCAGAGCAGATTGGCAGAGAAGTGACCAGGAAATTGTAATGTAAATCTGGTCACCGATCAAAAAGTACCAATTTTTGTGCATCCAAGAATAGCTCGGCTGTATTACCAGCTAGTGATTCCAGTGTAGACAACTCTACAGGCCGGGCAATGGGCAACCAACCACCCAATTAACAAGCATTGGCAAAGCCAATGGTTCTCGCCTATGCAAAACCTATTGGATTTGCCAATGTGTTTTAGCCATATTTTTTCACAAGTGTGACTGCTGTTCAGCATGGCTAAAAGTTAGTGGCGTAGAAGAGAGGTTCATGGAGTGTGTGTCGTAAAGTGGAGTGGCATAGAGAAGAGTGTCATAGAGTGGAGTGGAGTAGAGTGTCGTGGGATAGAGTGGAGTTGCACAGCGTGTCACGGAGTAGCATAGAGTGTTGTGGAGTGCAATAGAGTGGCGTGGAGCAGAGTGTCATAGAGTGCAGTGGTGTAGAGTGTAGTGCCGTAGAGTGTCATAGAATGTTGGCATAGAGTGCAGTTGAGTGTTTTGAAGCGGCGTAGAGTTGAGTGACGTAGAGTGTATTTGAGTGACATGGAGTGTAGTATCATAGAGTGTTGTAGAGTGTAGTAAAGTGTCATAAAGTGGAGATTCGTAGAGTGGGGTGGAGTGGCTTATAGTGGAGTACAATATCTTAGAGTGGAGTGTCGTGTGCAGTGTCGTAGAGTGGCAAGGCGTAGGGTGTTGCAGAGTGGCATGGCATAGAGTGTCGTAGAGTGGAGTGCCGTAGAGTGGAGTGGCATAGAGTGGAGTGACAGAGTAGAATGGAGTGTTATAGAGTGGAGTAGAGTGTCATAGAGGAGTAACGTAGAATGTAAGAGTAAAGTGGCATGGAGTGGCATAGAGTGGAGTAGAGTTTTTTTAGAGTGAAGTGTCATAGAGTGGAGAAGAGTGGAGCGGTGTAGTGTGTCGTTGAATAGAGTGGCGTGGAGTGCTGTAAAGTGGTGTGGAGTGGCGTAGAGTAGAATGGTGTTGAGTGGAGTAGTGGTGTGGACTGGCGTAGAGTGTTGTATAGTAGAGTGATATAGAGTGGAGTAGCGTAGAGTGGTGTTGAGTGTCAGAGTAGAGTGGCATAGAGTGGATTAGAGTGGCATAGAGTAGAGTGTCAGAGTGGTGTAGAGTAGAGTGGTGTGGAGTGGTGTTGGGTGGAATGGCGTGGAGTGGATTGGCGTGGAGTGGATTGGCGTAGAGTGGAGTGGCATAGAATGTATTGGTGAAGAGTGGAGTGGAGCTGAGTGGAGTAAAGTGTGTAGTGGCACAGAGTGAAGTAGAGTAGAGTGGAGTCGCGTGGAGTAGAGTGGTGCAGAGAGGAGTGGCATAAAGTGGAGTAGAATGGAGAAGAGTGTTGTAGAGTGGAGTGTCGTACATTGGAGTGCAATAGAGTGGAGTGTCGTGAAGGGGAGTAGAGTGGAATGGCATGAAGTAGAGTGGCGTAGAGTGAATTAGAGTGCCATAGTGTTGAGGGAGTGGCGTAAAGTGAAGTGGCATAGAGTGCAGCTGCGTAGAGTTGTGTGAAGTAGCGTAGAATGGAGTGGTGTAGAGTGGAGGGTCATAGAGTGTTGTGGAGTAGCATGGAGTGGAGTGGCGTAGAGTGGAGTAGCGAAGAGTGGAGTAGAGTGACATAGAATAGAGTGTCATAGAGTGGGGTGGCGTAGAGTGGCGTGGAATAGAGTGTCAAAGAGTGGAGTGACATAGAGTGGAGTATTCATGTTATGGTAGCACACTGCCATTAAAGACAACACATTTTCAATTGAAATTATCCATACATTTGCACAGATGTACAGTTTTATTGATAAAACAATACAGCGCACAAACAATAATGTGTGGAAATCGGCATCACCTAGTGTATTAATTTGCTTTGATTGTATAAAAATATTTGTTTCCATTACAGAATTACAAAAAAATATGCTTCATTTGTGCTTTCCGAATTTTGATATATTTTGAAATACTTGTACAGTTCATTTACTGGCATTTACATTTTGTTGTGTGCTAGAAAAAAATAACATCCTACAGTCTTTCTCACCCCCAGGACCCAGCAAGATTGTCACATAAATCCTCTCACTTTGCAGTCAGAGAAAGAAAAGTAAACACCAACATTCCTCAGAAGACAGAGCCCAACATTTGATCTCTGTCTTTGAATACACAACACATGTGTCAAGAATAAAAACAAAATTTAAAGGCCTGTATATTGCTCATTCACTTCTGTACTCTAGCATGGTTATTTTCAGGGTGTTTCAGCACCCACCACTCCCCTACTTCCAGCGCCTATAGCATGGATTAAAATTGAGCAAGAGGATTGCTTAAGTTTATCCTATTAGTAAAGAGCATTGACCAAAATAAACAAGTTCGTAGGCAGAACATTGTTCCTCACAGGCATGCAAGATTAGTGTCAAAGGTAAGTAGAATGAGTCAAGCAGAAAGACAAAAGGCAGGTAGCCTCTTCATAGAAATACAGCATGTTTACTGCTTCCTGAACAAGCTTTCAAGGGAGACAATTAGAAACACGTACTCACGTGCATTGCCTCAGAAAAAAAGAATTCCCATAAAGCAAGCACTTTTGGAAGAATACAAGGAGCCAGTCAGAGAGATGGTCAACAAGTTATGCCCCACAGGAGGGACAAATACATGCTGGACAGCATAAAACAAATAAAGCCAGAAAATCGAAAGCAAGGAAATGTGACCTACAAAAAACAAAGCCAATGGAAAGCAATGGGTGGAGTACATTCCTAGGGAAGCTTTCAGCATGTCCTAAATATGGGAAACAGCCTTTAAAACGCGGGCAGAGCCAAGCGTGCCTTTTCCCGCAAGCTCAACCATGCATGCCTTAACCATGACTATGCCTTAACCACACATATGCATGGTTAAGGCAGTGCGCGGTCTACATGCTGGAATGGGCCGACCCAGAAACAGGAAGGATCGGGAGAGGATGCAGTGAGGTAAGTGGGGCTGGGTTTTAGGGGATGGGGTAGTTTTTAAGGCTCAGCGGGGTCAGGGTAGTTTGTAGGGCTCAGGGGGGTCAGGTAGTGTTTAGGGCTCAGGGGGGTTGGAGTAGTGTTTAGGGCTCAGGGGGGTCAGGGTAGTGTTTAAGGCTGAGGGGGGTCGAGGTAGTGTTTAGGACTCGGAGGGGCAGGGTCATTTTTAGGGTGCATGGTTGGTCGGGGTAGTTTTTAGGGGTCAGGGCGGAGGGGTTGGGGTGTGATCTTTGGCACACATCCCTTTACAAGCCATGCCTTTACCACGAAACTGCGTGGTAAAGGCATGCGTGGTAAAGGAATGCATTGTTTAGATGCATTCGTTGTTGGGGGCCGAGTAGTAGAGACACACGTGGTTTAGCCATGCGTGCGTCTGTCATACAACCCGGAAATATGTCTTTGCAACCAGACAGCTGTGCTGTCTGGTAGGCTTCAACCTAAAAATCGCAAAGCCCTACATCAGATGTATTCACAGTCTCGTCATGAATCCCCCACTTTATCAGCTGCAACCGAGTGGGAGTTTGGGGAGGCACGAGGGTATTGCACATAGCAAGATGGGCTGGAGAGATAAGTCTCACTAACTGATGAGTTCTTTATGGGCCTGTTCTGTCTGCAGGCTTGCAGACGAAAGCTCAAAAATAATTTTGCAAGAGAATACAGGAGCTAAGGGGTCTTGGCCGAGGGCTGCTATTTTAGCCAAGTACCCTGAAGAAAAAAGAAAATGATAAAATGAAGAAAAATGTCCATGGATGTATGATGGGATGGTTCCATAGATTGATGAAAGGGTGAATGGAACACTTCTAAGGAGGATCAAATTCACTTGCTTTGCTCATGCTGTGCCACGAGAGGCTAATCGCTTGCATTTCTATATGCATAACACCTCACACACATCACTTTACTTTCACGTTACCTAATACAAACATTAATAAACTAGACAAAAGCACACCCAAAGCACACGTCTATTTCTTCTTACTCCACCAGCACTGATACACCAATCTCAGGTCACTGCCTCTGTCCAGTTAATGCTGCAAAGGTGCTCCATTACGGACTGTAGCCAATGGTGAAATGTTCCAATATTGTACAGAGCCTCTGGTGAGCTTCTTTTATATCCTCCATGATTATTGGTGTGTTTGACTCCTGCCCTTGTCTTGAGTCACTGCTGTGATTGTCCCACATCTCAGCTCGCAGGCTCTGGTTAGATTCTCACGTATTCCTGGCCATTATCATTCACTGGTGAGATTCTCTCCTTTCCTTTTTTAAGTCGCTGGTGTGTGTGTCCCTCATCTCTATCTAGAGTCACTGGTCAGAACCTCCCTAATCCCTACGCAGTGGCACTTAATAGTCAGATTCTCTCATGTTCCTATTCACAGTTACTGGTTACACTACCCAGATAACTACTTATCCAACTCAGAGATCCCTGTAGTGATGATCCCACACTAGTGGCCGGCTGTCTTGTTAAACTTGCCATACAGTGCTCTACATATACACACCAATGTTTTCATAGCATCATTCATTAATGCATTGTAGAACGAGTTTAGGTTCTGATGTAAGGTCAAAGTTGTGGCTCGTTCATGTAGTTAGATCCTGTACCCATCTCACCAATATCTCTGCTGTAAGAGCCGGAAGTACAAACATGCATAAAGGTTGGAATCTCTTCTCCATACTGTTTGTAGGACATCATCTTATTGCGTATCCCTGACGTCTGACAACTCCTCCATCTGCGGCAGTGGAGAATGGAAGATTGTAGAAATGCTAATACGCATCTAAAAGCTTTGTCACATGAGCAGTTATTCCAGGATTTCTGAGGAGGTTATGGTGACAGCAAAATGAAGGCAATTACAGCCCTCTTTCCTGATCAGAATTTTTTCCGTAGGAGAAAATTGAACATTACTATTCCCTAAATGGTATTAAAAGTTTCTATAACTCAAACACAACAGCAAAGCTCAACACATATGCATAAACATAGGCTTAGACCTATAGCCCCAGAGACTACATCTCAGGAGAAATCCAAGTGATCAGCTGTTCCCTCAAAAGACTTAACTCATTAGGATTTGCATTTCTCATGTGCTTGTCTTCTCCATGTAGCCGCTCACAATAGATGGGGTTGAACAGTCACAAGAAATGTGAGAATACTGCTAGAATGCAGGAGCGGTATAACGCTGCAGCACAGTCGGTATATCTAATCGTGGGGTAGGTTTTGGTTAAGCGAGCTTTGTGAGATACAGCAGACTTACTTAAGCTGAAAAAATGAATGAGCCAACATCTGGGAACAAACATTTGCCCCAGGCACACGTGTGTTAATTATGACTACCAGAGATACATTAGTCCAGTAAAACACTGTAGGAATTGACTATACCGAAAGATAAGCTGCTTTCATATGTGGGGTATACAAGGGTTAGTAGTAGCACCAAAGATTCTCGGGGGAAAGTTATCCTTGGGACATAAGTGCCCTATACAAATAGGAGAAGTAGATTTCATAAAGAACCCCAGAGTACTTGTGTACCAGATACAGCTCTAGAGATATGTGATTTAGATATAACTTCATGCTATAAAGGATTAAGAAACAAATCTAAAGATAAAGAAGTTTCATACAACCAGAATACAATGTAGCATCTACAGGATTCTGCAAAAACAGCAGCATTACACAATGCAATGATGACTTCAAAGGTGGCTGCAGTTTGCGTTGTATATTTCTGATTTCGGCTCTCAACAGATACTGAAGAATGGCTCTGCACTTGGAGAGGAATGATTTCTGCACTGAGCAACCAAGATCACTACAGAGCCCTTCAGTCTCAGAGCAGAAGGGCGTTGGAAAAGGGTGCCCTTTGCTAAGCATCTGCCGTGGTGAGTGAGTCACCAGAGCAGCTATGCAGCCGTATGCTGCAACAGTTATGTTTGCGTAGCTCAGGCACAGAGAGACTTAAGCAATGTTAATTCTCCTGGGCATAATTGGCATTATCTCTTGCTCTCGTGACTGGCCAGAACATAAGCTGTGGCAAGGTGGAGGTGGAAGGGGGACAAAACGAGTGGAGAGAATTTGGGGATGATGACAACAAAGTTAGGGGAAGTTTGACAAAAAGAAAAGAAGCAAGTTTCTGCCCTGTATTCCCTTGACTGTGCCAGAGGGCATGACACTCACAGCAAGCTTCATCCAATAGGAAGTTACCCTAAAGGAATATACTGTCCACTATGCCTTCCAAGCTACCATGTTAACTGTGTGCAAGGCACAGTTATCCTTCATAGTCAATGATCACCAGCTTCCCTCCCTCATCAGACAAGGAGATGGCATGGACAGTGGAGGCAATAAACAAGTTTGGCCCTCTCTTCCCCGCCCCTCAACTTTTTAGGTAAGCCAGATCCTCTTTTAGCCTCATCTCCCAAATGCACGGCCCAAACCTCTAGACACAGGTGGTCAATCGAATATCACAGATACACTGGATAGGAAAAGCACAACAAATGAGTCCAAACATCTTGCCCAGGTGGAACCAACCCACTCCAAATAAAACAATTCCACAGTATCCATGAAAAAACCTCTGGAAATATTTGTAAAGACAAATATAATCATCATAAAATCCAAAAGGTATTAGAGACCTCAGGGTGGAAGAACAACAGGACACATTGGTTCAGGGTGCACGAGAACCAGGGGAAGGTGAGGTAGAGGTTGAGGTAAGAAAAGATATTAAAAAAACACTGACGCTCTCCAAACTTCTTTTTAACCCCCTTCAATAAAAGTGAACACAAGGTACAGTCATTGCTAGACCAAAGCAGAAAAAAGATAGAGCAAGCAAAAAATTAGAGTGATTGGTATTGTGGCAAAATTGCATTCATGCACTCTTTTACTATAGACGAGGGTCAGGCAATTACGTCCACGCTAACAGGATGCAGAGGATATACTACTGAT
This sequence comes from Calotriton arnoldi, assembly GCA_963921515.1. Taxonomy (NCBI): domain Eukaryota; kingdom Metazoa; phylum Chordata; class Amphibia; order Caudata; family Salamandridae; genus Calotriton; species Calotriton arnoldi. Next base: position 1,895,021 of record CAWUFW010002105.1, read on the forward strand.
AGCTATGAAGGTCTGGCTGTGGCCACTTCCCCCTCAACCCTGGAGTCTATTGAGACCCTGGAGCGATCACTCCAAACAACCAGCCTACTCCGTTTTATGCAGACCTCATGGCCTTAGTTGAAGTACTAAGAAGAATATAGCTAGGACTTGAGAAAGATCTACACAAAGCATCTCTCAGAAGCTCTCGCCCAAGTGAAAAGTTTGCAATAATCTAAATGACTCAGACGTGGAAGGATTGAGTAGAGTGGAACCAACCAAGCCCACACCTCAAATGTCATGTTCAAACGCACCACCAAAAGGTTTGACATGCAAATAACAACCCTGTCAACAAGATCAAATTCTTCATCAAACCCGGAGCCAACACAACTTCACAGTCAACACGGCCCAACCTAAAAAAAAGCGCCGGTTCATAACAGGCGTGAGAGTAACCACACCTGCATTCCACCATAGCACCAGCAAGACTGTGTGCTTCAAAGACAAACAAAATCTGAAATTGAGAAGAATATTTTGGTCCAATTAATTAAAAACCATATAGAACATTATTATAATGAATGTGTCCAACGCGCAGGATTCCTGGGATGTTCTGTGTGATTAAACCTTAGCTTGACCAAATGTCAGGCTAGCGGTAGCCCCGCATCCTTATCTGAAATAGATAAGGAGATTACACATTGTTGAATGAAAGCCAAGAACATTGTGCTCAATCATAAACCCTAAAGCATAAAGCAAAATTGAAAATGAAATGCTTGACTCTCTAATGTATGCTCAGTTTTTCACCCTTCCCATAACGCCTGCCTCCACCCTGATAGCAGGATTAAGAGCAAAATATTGATTGCATATTAACTTGTAATTGGCCAGTCCCGAAAATATTGGAAATTGCAGTAGAGCCGAACAGCACATTAAAATGGCCACTCCCCATCTGTTGATCCCTCAGTTCCAACACTGAAGCTCTCTCCATGGCCTCCTGTAAGAAAAAGGTTTTAAGAGTGTTATTGTACTTTACATCCCTTTACGTCCATACTGTGAAGAAACTATTACATGTACCATAATGTTGCCTAATTTAAAAAAAATTTCATATTCAGTTTCTGATACACCAGAGACGGAAGTGTGCCAAAGTAATACGCTTGAAATTTGAGTCAGATATGCCCTTTATGGTTGTAGTAGCTAAAAAGAACTGATGATTTTATATAATTGGATATAATTCCAGAAATGCAAAAGTCAGACATATAATCAGAAATACAAAATTCCGGTCAAGAAAAATGGGGGAGAAAAGTTAAACGTCGATTCAGTGATATATGGAATGCATATACAGATATAGAAGACGTAGATAACTGCAAAGCTTTATAAGTAAATCTATAGCTCCAAAGATTTTACTATTAGGTTTGTCTGAGTTATGGCCTTAGAGATGCTTAGAAGCAACTACATAGTTTTTGAAGTTAGATGTACCTCAACAAATATCCCAAGGTTTGAATAGAGTCCCTGTGAACATTTACAAAGCTTGCATCATGGACAGCACAACTTTAGGGTGTATTTTGTAGGGACAGCAGCATCCTGTAAGAGAGAATGACCATCTATAGTGGTTGCACAACTTCCCTCAATGACTGTTTATTTTAGTTTTTCTCTTTTTTAAAGCATTGTCCTAATCCCTCTTCCCACCCCTCTTATTAAAAATACAAAAATATGCTTTCACCGACCTATTTAGGAACTGTAAGAAGGTTTTAGGACCTTATTTTACCATTTTACCGTACACTGGCATTGACAGTAGGTTCATTTTTATGAAAATGTCAGAGTTGTTTTCATTTAAAAGATTTTTTTCAAGTTTTGTAATTCAACAAATGGTCCCCAGGATACACCATCCTTCTGGTATAGATGGATAATGCAAGCTCGAGCCTGGCTTAGACCAAATCTATGGCCTGTCCCACCACCCATGAAGACTGACTCACCAAAATAGAGTAGGGACTGCCATCCCAGACACTGTCCTTTTTTCTCCTAAAAGCAGTTTTAAAAAAAATCAAAACTGAAAAATTCGGTACAGATGAGCACATTCATCAAGTCTAAAAGAGGATTTTTCTGCCTAAGCTTTTTTTTCTGTAGTTCAAATGTACATGTACGTGAAAGCCTGTCTGCAGGTGAGCTCTGCTCTTCGTTGCTTTTCAGTGAAGACCCCTAACCCTCTGGAATCTTCGACCTCTTTTTATGGCTAATATATTTAATTGCCTTCACTGAGGCATTAAGCCTTTCCTGAAAATTGTGTTTTTGTTTAGTCATGGGAAGCCTGTGAATCAACATAAAAGCAAAGCGCTCTTCCTTTCCCTACGTTTGTACTTTTTACTAGAAGACTTTTTGTGTCAGATTGATTTAACATGTGCTAATGTAGATACTCATATAATTAAACAGTAAACTGTGGCAGATGGTGTTAAATGGGAGATAGAAAGAGATAGCAATCCAGTTGTTTAATTGCACAGTATACCAGGAAAAACAGGGTTCAAATCCCAGCTTCCACGTTTGACCAAATTGTGTGATGCTACGCAATTACTTTGAGGATGACCACTATAGGAAAAAATCATCTTGTTTATGGTGTATTAGACCAGTGGTTACCAAACATTTTTGAACCGCAACCCAATTTTTAGAACAATAAACCTTTGCAACCCACCTAGCTTTAATGGACATGAGGAGGGCGATTTTTAATGTAACGAAAACATCATGTGGTAACGCACTGTCATTTACAGGCAGCACATTTTCCCTTGAAATAGCCACTAAATTTGCACAAACATACAGTTTTATTGATAAAACTATACTCAACACAAACAGTAATGTGTGTAAATTGGGTATCAGTGAATATTTATCAGTTGTGCATCACCAAGTAAAGTGTCTTGATTTGATTTGATCCCATTTGAATATTTATTTCCATCACACTTCAGAATTACAAAAACAATGTGCTTCCTTTTTGCATTCCTAACTGCTTAATGTGTACATTTTATTTACAGCTTTTTATATTTTGTTGTGTTACCAAAGATGACATCCTTTCCTTTCACAGCAAGACTGTCACGTAATTCACTTTTCTTTTCTTTCCATGACTACAAAGTGAGAGGAGTTTTTAAACACCAATCCCCATGTTAAAAAAGACAGCAGTTTGTCAGAAGACATAGCCTGACATTTGACCTCTGTCTTTGAAGTCAGAAATTGTAATAACATAAACACAGACTTTAAAGGCATCCTTATTTATTACTTGGACTTTCACAACCCACCAAAAATCGTCTCCGGACCCACCAGTGGGTTGCGACCCACAGTTTGGGAAACACTGTAATAGACTATTATGTTGATGCATCTTTAATGACATTATAGGCCTTCTGTAGAGGGGTACATTACAACTGGTTTACTTGCGTTTAGTTTCACTAATGGCATTGCCATCAATGACTAGAAACTACCACTTCTAATAAATATCACTCAATACTGTAATATAAACTAATATACTAAAGTGAAAAACTTACAATTGTTTACAAACTCCACTGTCTAAATTTTGAAAAGTTTTAATCATATTGTTACATGACATTTGTTGCATGGTTTATATGTCAAATATTTTGATGGTGCAGCTCATGCTATGGCTCCTAAGGGCAAGCAGTAACTCCCTAGGCTCACCTCTGGCCCAGCCCTCCCTATTCATTTGCTGCCTTGCCCACCTCTGCCTTCGGGTGGATGTATTGACTGGCTTTCTATGAACTAAGGGTTTCTTCTTCCTTTGTTTGAATGAATCCCACCTTACAAGAGTAGACGACTCTCCACAGCTCTGCTGCCCTGATACCCGCAAGTGTTATTTACATGATCTGAAATAACCTGGAATTTTCAATGATGTTCTTACATGCATAACCATAGAACGGGGTACGCCATAGACATGTAAAACTGTACAAATGTATAACAGCCGACTATCAAGGGTCTCCTAAGAGTACTAACAACATGTCACACACCCTACCCAACAGAACAGCTTAAGCAGATCAGCTCACATACATAAATAGTTCTTTTAGCACTGGATACATGTATAACGTACATGTCATAGAAATGAGGGTGATGCAAAATTGCACTTTGTAATGGAGAGCTAATCCCCTTGGTGTGGAACACACACAAAAAAACAAATGGAAGTGATGCACACCGACGTTAAGAGCTGGTGGCAGGCTATAAGTGGGTGAATACATATACACGCATAAAATCCTGTTACCACTGGTAAAGGAACACATAGGCCAGATATGCTTGGTGGTGCATAGATGTGAACACTCTGTACTTGTAGAGCTGAGTGCAAATTTGACTCTCTGATGGTTCTGCGCTAGCACATGTTCTAGTTGTTGGTAACTGCGAGCACAAGCAGGGGACATGAAGAAATATCGTACACAGAGTGGGTGCAAATACACTTTACCTGCATTATTTTTATATGTGTAACTGTATATTGAACACAAAATCTCAGGTGACACCATGCACAAATGTAATTTGCAACATAAAGTATTTGCACATTATTGATAACGCTCTACAGGAAAATGAGTGCTTAAAGAGCTCGTTAATTGCTCTGTGTTAGGCAGAAGTGTTTAGCTGGTCTCCTTCCACTTTTACAAACCCTACTGGCATCATCATTAGCAATAGGCACTGGGGATGCGGAGCTAGTTCTTGATGTTCATGTATTATTGGATATATTTCGTGGTTTTGCGTGGTGCTACATGCCTCTGTGAGGTTGTTTTAAAGCAGTAGTGTTTGACATTAACACCTGATGTTTCCTCCTAATAGGAAGTCATCTTGAAAAGAGCAGCAGATCTGGTAGAAGCACTGTATGGGATGCCGCATAATAACCAGGTACTTGTTTTTAAATAGTGCTTCATGATGCACTTATGTTGTTTCTAAGAACTATAGCTATCAGGCCTGATGGTAGTCAGTTTGCCACCCTTCGGAAGGATGGTAGACTGAGTTATCTTTTCTGGTGTTCGAACTTGTGTCCTGCTGCCCACCGCATGTTTCACAAGAAAAGCGTTTAACTCCTTGAGCCATCCTGCCAGTGTTTCAAGAAGTCCTCTGTAGGGCTCTGTGTGATTCCAGTGCTCTAAAAGGCGTGATCTGTCTCCAAAAACTATGCAACATGTTGCAATGGGTAAAACAAGGAATGCTCCAGAGGGTAAGACCAGGAATGTTAAACGTGTGAAAATGAGAATGTTTCTAAGGGTAAGGTGGGGGATTTTACAAAAGGTGAGATGAAGATAGAATGCTAAAGATATAGAGATGTGGAATGTGAAAAGGAAGTTCTTTTGGTGTTTGAGGATGTGTCAGCTGAAATTATAGTTTAATAGATTGATTCATTTTTTCAGTTATTTTGTCTGAAAACCTTTGATTTCTCTCTTGCAAACCGGTTTGGGAGCTCAAATGCCTTGTGGTAATACAAAACTGTCTTGAACTCAATCATATGAATATAATTGCTCTTTTTTGAGTGTTTTTAAGGTATTTTGGCTATTGTGTGCCTGTACTGTTATCAGTGAAGTGAATGGCGCTCTAATGTTTTGCAGGAGATCATCCTGAAAAGGGCAGCAGACATTGCTGAGGCGCTCTACAGTGTCCCCCGTAACCACAGCCAACTGCCAGGACTCTCAAATTCCTCTGTCCACGCTGGCATGATGAGCGCCAGCTCGTTCGGAGGTCAGCTCGCCATTAACGTGTCCGAATCGTCGCAAGTCACAAACCAGGGTGAGTAGAAAATGAATGCGTGGTCCTATTGATAGTGATGCCGCAACTTTACCCCCTGTATAGCAGTATCAGCAGCATCTCCGCAGGGGCCTGTCATAGACCCTGTGGTACCCAGCGGCAGAGCCCACTCTTTCTTTGTGATATCAAGTTGTTGACATCGCTCAGGTTTAGAAAACCCAACAAGCAGTGGAAGCTCATAATGTCCATTGTTATCTTGGGCTCATTCATATGCTGCATAAACAGTTTTGGTTGTGACAAAATGGTAGATGGGAGGCACTGCTTCTGGAGATGCATTTATTGGCCAGGGCTCGTCCTTGGGCAGGTTTAACCTACCAGCTGACTTCATACAGCGTGTGGCCAGGAAACCTGACTTCCAAATCAGGCTTCCTTACTTACCTAAATAGTGTCACCATGGGCAAATCGGTTTATGTCTCAGTGCCTCCCGCCCATCTATCAGTAAAAATGTAGAGCACCTAGGCATACTGAACACTAAAATTGGAACTGGGCATACACACAATCCATGCTGGTGTGTTTTCGGACTACTGAAATATATTGCAGCTTCCTTCACTGTGTGCAAGGATGTAGTCCCAGTTCAAGGTCTTACTTTGGTAAATTATTGTAAAATTATCTTAAACAGATGTGACTAGCCTTAAAACTTGTTTGGTATGGATGGCTGAAGAAGCTTTGTATTCGCTCTTGTCCCCAGGTCTGTAGAAAGCTTTTCCAGGCCCAAGTTTGTGGAAGTTTCTAGAACTCACTATAAAAGCTCACTGTCTCTATAATGTCCCTGTACTCAGTGCATTTCTAAGAATACTCGGCGTCATGGATTTTTATTTGGTTAGGATGTTCGCCCACTCTCTGGGATGAATAAAAACCGACTCAATATCGAATGCTTTCAGATGTTTCAAGGCTAAAGATTTTCCATGTCTAACATTAAATTCCTGATTCCACCTATAATAAACACGATTGAGGAAGTTTTATTTGCCTTGGACCACCACTCTGGACAACACAGCGGTTCAGACTGTTGTGAGGGCTCCAGAGCTTGGCTTAAGAACTGCACCGCAGTCATCAATTCTGAAGTAACGTTTCAATCTAGGGGTATTTTACTGCCAAAGGCCAACTTGTTTGAAACTATCTCAGTGTCTCCCGTGTCCTCGTTCAGGTATGAATCAGGATATGTACTGACAAATTAGTTGTCTGTGTTTAGTAGAAATATTCAAAAATTTCTCAAACGAGTGTGTCAACCTACTTTGTGCCACTCTAATAGTTCTGGAGAGCAGCACAACCTCATTGCAGGTAATAACTTTGGGTGAACCGCTGTGGCCTAAATGTTTTGTTAGACGTCTTATTTATGTTTTAATTTACTTATGAGACTGTGAAGTGAGATGAATGCTTTGCAGTAACGCTTTCACGTGGCTCCTCCATCTGTCCTTTTTGTAGGTTACACTCGTAACACAAGCAGCGTGTCTCCTCACGGTTACGTGCCAAGCACCACTCCCCAGCAGAGCAGCTACAGCTCCGTCACCACCAGCATGAATGGCTACGGCAACGCGGGCATGTCAAATTTAGGAGCCTCACCCACCTTCTTGAACGGATCTGCGGCCAATTCCCCATACGCCAGTAAGTCTCGCGCTGTTCTTCGCCCCTGATGAGTGACTCCCTCTTTAGGAAACGGGGGCAGTCCTTTTCATAATCACTAAACTAGCAAATGCCCAAGTGAGAAGTCGAATTGTTCAGAAAAGTGTTGGTACACTACCAGTCTTGAGACCAGTGAGGTCTGGACATAATTTCTGTCAGGGCTGGTGTGGTGTGCCCGCTCTACTATGGCATGTAGGTGTGTCATTGTCAGTGACAGGTCTACCGTGATGTGAAAACTATGAAGCCAAGGCCTCCATAATGTGCACACAGTGAGTGTAAGGGCTGGTGTTACGGCTTGTGTATGGTCACTTTTATAGTGTCACTGACAGTGTGGCGCACACACTTTGAGACTCGTGGCGTGTGGGGTTTCCAGAATAATAATGCCAAGCCTGCTGTCACCTGATACTTTTAATGACAAGGCTATTGGGTGTGTAAAGGACAAATATGGAGTTTTGTGTGGTGAGTGCACACTGTGAGTGTTAAGGGCTCGTGTGGTATGCCCTCCTTCGTGTGAGGGTTTGTGTGGTGTGCTCACTGTCAGGTGTGGCGCTGTTCATGTCAAAGTGTGTGTGCTGTCATCATTAGTCTCGGAGCTGGTTTGGTGTACACAATGTTAGTGCTTTGATGTGTGCACTCTGTTAGCGTTATGGCAGGGGTGGTGCACATACTGTTATCAGCCAGTCTGGGGTATACACTGAGTGCCGGGACTTTAGTGATGAGGACATTCTTAGACTCAGGGGTGGAGTGATGTATACTGTATTCATCAGTGATGCAGACACTGCAAATATTAAAGCTTGTGTGGTGTGCACACTGCGAGTATGAAAGCCTATGCGGTGTGCACACTGAATGTCAGAGCTAGTGTGCTCATGATACTGGTAGTGTCAAGTCAGCTGTGTTGTACACACTGTGAATTTCAGAGCTTATGGAGTGCACACTATTAATGTCTGGGCGAGCGTGGTGTGCACAATGCAGGTACAAACGCTTGTGTGGTGTGCTGTGCTGTGAGTGAGTTAGTGTTCAGAGCTAGTGCAGTGTCCACTGTAAGTGTCAAAGTGAGTGGCGCGCACATTGTTTGTGTCAGGTCGCCCACTCCATTTGAATATCCGAAATGACAGAAACTAATCGAGATCTGGGTCTTGGGATCTCGGGGTTCAGTTCTCTTTGCCGTTCGAAAGAACAGGACGATTTGTCGTAGTTAGAACTCTCGTGAAATGCAGCCAGTAGGCCCCGGCTGAGAAATGGCATGATTCAGACGGCTCTAATCCAATCAATAAAGTAATTGCTAGAAGGCAGCACTTGCATTTGGTTCTTGATTGCTCTGCTGGCAAACGAAATTCCCAGGCAGCGATCAGACATCTTTCATATTGTTACTCTCTAGAGAACATCCAGGGACAGCACGCCTTCCAGGGTCTCCATCTTGGACCTCTCTGGGGCACCATCCCCGTGAAACACTTCTACCCACACCTCTGCATTCTGGGTCTCCCGGGCAGCACTTACAGAGAGCATGTTCCCCACATCTCTGTGTCGTGTCTTAATGGGGAACCTTAACAGGCAGCAGGTTTCCCTCAACATCTTCATTGTGCCACAGTGGCAAGAGTCAACAGCGAGAAGGTTGAACATGAGGTTCCCCCAGTCTCTACATTCTACATTGTACCTCTCTGAGGGCGCATATAGAAGGAGCAGATAGACCCCAATATCTGCATTCTAAGTTTGCATCCGCATCATAACTTGTTAAAACATCAAGTGTGGCAGCCACCCCCAACCGATAAGAGAACTTCCCCAATGAGCCAGCCTCCATCACTCCATATATTGTACAAAGGGAAAGATCTTTCAGAGCAGGCCTGTGATACCTGCCTCTCTTCACAGGGTCCTAGTGTGATGAACACTGTATTGAACATTCTGTCTTTTGGGGGATCACACATAAGGAGACGCCATACCCCAATCGCTGCTTTCTATATGTTGTTTAGTGCTATCCCTGTTTGAATATGGGCACTCCCCAGCAATTGAAATTGACACTTTGATGCTTTCAGCAATCTGTCTGGTTTTATGATGCAGCTTTTGGCAGTCTTTCTTGCTTCTGAAGTTTGCCGATTATTTTACTTAACAAGGTACCTTTTGTTGTCATTTGTTAGTTGTGCCATCAAGTCCCACCATGGCCTCGTCCACAAGCCTGCCATCTAACTGCAGCAGCTCCTCGGGGATCTTCTCCTTTTCTCCCGCTAACATGGTCTCTGCCGTAAAACAGAAAAGCGCGTTTGCACCTGTCGTCAGACCTCAAACCTCTCCGCCTCCAACCTGCAGCAGCACCAACAGCAACAGCCTCCATGGTAAGTGGCCTAGAGAAGGGCGCCTAGCCTCAGCTACAGCAGACCCAACATCGAGCACGAAAATACTCTTCTGATTATAGCACAGACACAATGTCACATCAAGCCACTGTCCTCCAGAGGCTCAAAACAGATGCACAATGACATGTCGATCCACTGTCCAGAGATGCAGCACTGACATACAATGAATTATGGAGCCACTGTCCAATGGCAGAACACTCACAGGGATGAAATGTGTAATTTTCTTAGAAATTGGTGTTTTACAGATGCACATGCTTGTTTTAATAGTCAACAATGCCAGGCAGGACATTCATAGTAAATTAGATAAAAGTGGCATTTCACTTTTGTTTAATCCCTATATTACAACCTTTTTATGCCCAGTAGAACTTCTTTTCATACACAGTCCCCTGCTCTGAAAGCATTGTAATCCTCCTTGTCCACCATTTTAGTCGGACCTTTTATTGAATGCTGGTGCAAGAACATTCTCTTCAGTGTTCTGACTCTATTTAACACTGTCTACAATCAAATTTATATTTCAGGCCTCCCATACGCAGAATTGTCTTTATGCTTTTTTTACAGAGGCAGTCTGGGTGCTTTGTATAGTAGAGAAAGAGAGCGCCTGCAGCACTGCACCTTTTCTGTTTAGAGAGATGTTAACTAAGAAAAACCCTTGTCATCATGGTGTTATTTCTATATCCTCACAGTATTAATAAGAACAGGAGTAGTTAAGAGGAATTTTGCAGTTTTATATGAAGTTTCAATCTGGAAACGGTAGAAAGGGTCAGGAATGCCCTTTATTTCAATTGAATTCGATAAGAGAGAAAATCCCTAAGGTATAGTTCCAAAACCTAATGAAAGTCAAACTTTTAAAAGCCTCTCTCTATATTCAGATCATAAGCCATATACGGAAATAGAAACTCCAGTAATGCGTCTCTGACCGTGAAGTGCTTGCATCCATTCCTTGCCCCATCCATGCCATATTCTTCTCTGTACCTCAAACATTTAGTCCATTCCTCTAATTTCATAAGCCCCACCTTATGCCTAGTAAGTATCTTAACACTTTGTCAATGGTCATGGTCGACTTCTCAGCCACCATCGTCATAGTTATCAACCTCATGCCAATGTCATATTACACCAACATCATGGTGCACTGAAAGCACGTCTGCCTGTGTCATGGCGCACTAAATTCCGATGGATCCCATAACCAATCTAAATCATGTCGATTTTATATATCACTCATGTTCCACCTCAAGAAATGAGGTAATGATTTAAGAAGGATTTGCTGAGCAGAATACATGTGTTTTTGGTGCTTCTGACTACGCTGTGAGTTCTTCACCTGAGTATTTCCACTTCTAAGAAGATACTCTAGCTCAAGCCATATAATGTATAAAATTGTATATCTACATACTGCTTTGATAAGAATATTATGCACAAGAATAAAGCAAAAGCAGTGAGTGGTCGAAGAGAGTCACAGTTGTGTAGTAGTGATGATACACCATATGCTGAGGTGGAAGTTAACCAGCAGCAGAAGAGAGGCAATTCCAAAGACAGGAGATGGAAGAAGTTAAGAGGTAATGCCAGTAAAAGAGGGTCATACACGTGTGTGCGCACACAGACACACACATACTCTCACCTACCAGTGGCGGCTCCTCCGCTAAGGCCGGGGAGCGCCGCCCCACTACTCACGGAAGAGTGTAAAAAAAATGTTTTTATGATAATAACTGAAGTTATTATTATTTAATTTTTAGTATGGTCGCAGGCAGGGCGGGGCTTGGCTCCCCTGACGTCAGGGAGGAGGAGTGGTGCTGAACTCTAAAGTGCACATGACGCTTTGGCTGGCCGTCTCATTACATTACAGCCTGGGTGGAGAACATGCCCAGGCCCCCAGCCCCTGTCTGAGTGCCGAACCATGGCGCTCAGACCAATCACAATTCTGCTGTGCAGCATTGTGATTGGCTGAGGGGAGCCTGGGTGCTTACCAATCACAACGCTGCATTGCAGCGTTGTGATTGGCTGTGGGGAGCCTGTGCGCTTCCTAGAAGAGACAGAACATGGGAGAAACGCAGCGAGATCAGGTAAGTGAATTTAATTTTTGTTTCAACACCCCACCACTCCCCTCCCCTCCCCGCCACCCCCATACAGGCCGCCACTGTCACCCACACATATGGAGCAGCAAGAGATATATTAAAATGAGGACTTCTAGCTCCAGGAAATTGCTTAGAAAATGGCCCACCTTGGACCAACCATTAAGTGGGATTTCGAAGAGCTTTGTATTCCTTTCTGAAGTGTGTAATCTGATAGAGACTTCTAGCCGCAGATTCCTTACCTTAGAATTATCCCCAGGTGTCAGACTGGATGAGGACATTTTTCGTGAGCAGTACACCTGCGCACTAGTAGGTGGCATAGTTCGGCTCTGCGTGGCGTTGCCGGTGTCGTCTGCACCAGAAATGATGTGCGTTGTGCCTATATAGGCGTCCCCCCAATGTGTTGACATCAGTTCTTTTTTTCCGCGCCAGTCAGCGCAGATCCGGAAAGACCTACTCCCAGTCATTTTTGGACTGACCTTTTTTCAACTTTTGTCAATGTGTTTTTTGGAGTAGTATCTCCTGCCGTGGCAGGGATGTCCACGAGGAAGGCTGTATTCAAGTCCTGCAGCGCCTATCATCCGCAAATGTCGGTGACGAACCTGCACTTTGTCTGCATCTGGTGTCTAAAGCGCGACCACGACGCAAAGACCTGCATTGATTGTCGCACCATGCACCATAAGGCCTTGAGGGAGCAGTCCCTCAAACTCCTTACCGCGCCACACCACAACGGTCTCGATCCCAATTGAGAGGAAGGTCCCGGGATCGGTCGCAGAGCCATCGATCTTTGTTGCAGTCGAAGTAGTCCAACTCCGGTAAGTTCCACAAGAAGAAGAGTGAGACATCGAAGAGGGTGGCAATGCCAGAAGTAGGTCGTGGTTGTTATTCCCGCTACTTTCTGGTGCCAAAATAGGACAGAAGCCTTCATCCTATCATAGACCTGCACCCTCTCAATTTTTTCCTGAAAAAGGAGAAATTCTAAATGCTCACCCTCATTCAAGTTCTGTCTGCCCTCGACCCGGGAGACTGGCTGGTAGCACTGGACATGCAGAGACGCATGCTTCCACAGTCTCTTCTTGCCTGCCCTCAGGTGTTACCTGCGGTTCACGGTGGGCCACAAGCATTTTCAATTTGCCATGCTCCGTTTTGGCCTTCTTAACGGCTCTCGGATGTTCACCAAGGTGATGGCGGTGGTTTCCGCTCATTTGCATAGTTTAGGGGTACCAGTCTTCCCTATCTCGACGACTGGCTGTTGAAGGCGGACTCACCCCAGGAAGTCATCTCCCACATCTAGACTACGGCAGACCTCCTGCACTCGCTGGGGTTCACTATCAATGGTACCAAAGTCACATATGACTCCCTCTCAGATGCTCCCTTTCATCGGAGCTGTTCTGGACACGTTGCAATTTAGGGCTTATCCCCCTGAACGGCGAGTCCAGGATATTTAGGCTATGATACCGATGTTTCAGCCTCTGTCCTGGGTTTCGGTGAGACTGGCTCTGATGCTGCTGGGCCTAATGGCCTCCTGCATCCTGTTTGTGACACATGCCCGCCAGCATATGCAGGCTATGCAGTGAGACCTGAAGTTCCAGTGGTGCAGCATCAGGGGAGTCTCTCAGACATGGTCCAGATCTTGGAGGGATCTACAAAGGATCTGCATTGGTGGTTAACGAACCGCGATTGGGTCAGCGGCGAACCTATCTCCCTTCCCCAACCAGATCTGACAGTAGTGACAGATGCGCCATTCCTGGGATGGGGCGGCCTTTTGAGAGAGGTGGAGATGAGGGATGTTTGGTCTCTGGTGGAATACAGACAGCACATCAACCTACTGGAGCTCCGGGCGATCCGGCTGGCATTGAAAGCTTTTCTACCCTCCTTCAAGGTAAGGCTAGTGCAGGTGTTCTTGGACAACACCACTGCCATGTGGTACTGCAACAAGCACGGAGGGGTGGGGTCCTGCATCCTTTGTCAAGAGGCCCTGCAACTTCTACATGGATGGAACGTCGGGGCATGTCCGTGGTGGTTCAATACCTGGCAGGCTCTCGGAACGCCAGGGTGGACAAACTCAGCTGAATATGCCTAACGGATCACGAATGGCGTCTCCATCCGGACGTGGTGCAAGGTCTCTTTCAGCAGTGGGGAGAGCCTTGGTTAGATCTGTTGGCTACCGCCGAGAACATGCAATGTCTGCAGTTTTGTGCTCTGAATTTCCAAGGCAGCTCTCGCTCAGAGACGCTTTTTGTCTCAGGTGGAGCTCAGGCCTCCTGTACTGTTTTCCGCCCATACCACTCCTGCCCAGAGTTGTGAAGAAGATCAGGAACGACCAAGTCATCCTTGTGGATCCTGACTGGGCTCGGCGACAGCTGACAGCTTTCGACTTGATGTCTGCAATGTTATCTTGGCAACCAGGCATCTCGCCACCAAGACTGTGTACGCCTGACGCTGGGGCAAATTTGTGGCAAGGTGTTCAGAAAAGCAAATTGACCCCCTTTCTGCTTGCCTTTCTCAAGTCCTTTTTTTTTTTTTTTCACTTGGCCAGCAGGGCTTTGCTTTGGGCACCTTAAAAGGCTATCTTTCTACCATCTCAGCCATTCTGCAGTTGCCAGATGAGACATCCCTGTTCAAATCGCCTGTTGTGAATAGGTTTTTGAAAGGCCGTCAACATGTTTCAACTTTCACCCTTCATCATGCCTCATTGGGACCTCAATCTAGTACTCACCTTTCTGATGTGTGCTCCTTTTGAGCCACTGCACAACTGTCCTCTCAGGCAATTACCATCAAGAGCGCTTACCTAGTGGCAGTAACTTCTGCCCGGAGGGTCAATGAGCTCCATCCTTTGTCATCTAAGCCTCCGTACCTCACCATCTTCCTAGACAAGCTGGTTCTTCGCACTAGAGCTTCCTTCCTGCGGAAAGTTGTCCCTCCCTTTCATGTAGGCCAGTCCATCACTCTGCCTACTTTTTACGCTCTGCCGCATCCCTCTAAGGAAGCGGAGCGACTTCACTGACTGGACCGAAAAAGATCGTTGTCGTTCTACATTGACCGTATGAAAGAGTTGCGGGTGGACAACCAACTCTTGTGAGGTATGTTGGAGTGAAGAAGGGGAAGGCTGTGCAGAAGCAGACCACCTCCTGTTGGATCATGCTCTGCATTAAAATCTGCTATGCACTGGCCAAGAAGCAACCCCCTGAGGGTTTGCTTGCGCATTCCACCAGAGCTAAGGCTGCAGCCACTGCATTAACATGCAGAGTTCTAGTCCTGGACATCTGCCAGGCAGCAACGTGGGCTTCCCTGCACACGTTCACCAAGCACTACAGCCTGGACACTCTGGTCCATCGGGATGGGCACTTTGCTTGTTCGGTCCTGCAGTACTTTTTAGTGTGAAACAGTTTCACAGACCCACCTCCAGGGAGATATTGCGTGGGTATCTATTCTAAGGCAAGGAATCTGCAGCTAGAAGTCTCTATCAGATGAACAAGTTGCTATCGTTTGGTAACGACTGGTAAAGACTATCTAGCCGCAGCTTCCTTACCAACCCACCCTTTCTCCCCACTCTGCATACAGATTTCCTGAGACAGGGGTTTTCCCCTTTCAGGACTCTAGTTTTCCACACCGGTGGTCAGTGTTCTTCGTGGCTCTAGGCTCCTGCATGGAAAGTCGCGAAAAGAAACTGACGTCAGCACACTGGGGTGGCAACTATACAGGCACCATGCACGTCATTTCCGGCGCGAAAGACGCCACGGGGAGCCACACAATGCCACCTACTAGCGTGCAGGGGTACTGATCACGAAAAATGTCTGGATCCAGTCTGACACCTGGGGATAATTCTAAGGTAAGAAATCTGCGGCTAGATAGAGTCTCTACCAGATAAGGCGTTACCGAAGCCAAGTAACTTGTTCGTTAAGGATAACTACCATGAAAGCGGATGCACAATTTTTTTTATCAACTTACCATTCACTGGTACCAAGGTATTTGGTCAACACACAGAAGAATAAGTGATTCGGATTAAAAAGGAAGCAGAGGCTCTAAAGGTTGTTGAACTGGAGGAAAGGAAACACTTTTTCAAACAACAATATAAGTCAAAGGATACCAGATATTAATTACCCATATACCATTCAATTCCCCCAATGGTATTTTCAACAACAGTAACAGCAAGGATAGAGGTATCCTTACAGCAAGAAGTCAACACCTAAGAGACAATCTAATTCTGGCGGAAGACAGTCCTCCAGGGACAGAAATTGATCATGTAGAACACCTCACTTTTTTTACCAGTCCGGTGTGAGGAGCAGTATCTTGTCACTTGGCAGAATGGAGTCTCATAACAGTGGACAAGTGGGTGCTGACCATATTAAGTCAAGGTTACTACTTACAGTTAAAGATCAGACCACCACCTGCACCCCAAAAACCATAATCGAAATATCAGATTACGACTTTAAGAAAGGAAACTTAAATCCTGCTAAACAATGGGAATCCTGCTTAAAAATAGGAAACTTAAATCCTGTAAAAAAATGGGAATGAGAACTGGTACTATCTCAGCAAAAGGTCAGGGATTATAGTCAAGATATTTCCTGGTTTGCAGAAAAGCAAATAAAAAGAGGACAGACAGATGCTGGACTTGCATTTTCTCCACAAATATATAGAAAGACAAAAATTCAGAATGCTAGCACTTCATCATTTTTCTTCTCATCAGAAAAGGGAAAATGGTTGTGCGCAATAGATCTTCTCCTCCAAAAAGAATTGCAGGTTCCCTCCATAAAGCTGCATCTAGCTGTGATCTCAGCTTATATGAAAACCCAGATTTCTTTTTTCAAGATACCTGTGATCAAAGATTTTTTGAAAGATCTCAAGAACATGTTCCCTCCCATAAGGAAACCATCCCCACCTTGGGAACTCAATCTTATCGTGCCCAGACTAATGCGTCCTCTCTTTGAACTAATAAAGAAGGCTACACTGTAGCATTTGTCATGGAAAACTGCCTTTTTTATAGCAGCTACCTGTGCTACAAGCGTTAGTGAAATTCAGGTTGCATCAGGTGTAGAACCACACACCATATTTAATGCAAACTAGTTTCTGAATTTCACATAGCTCAATAACATTATCTGTCTATTTTTCCAACTCATTCCACTTCAGCAGAAAGATCTCTACGTTCTTTGGATGTTAAGAGGGTGCTCCGTTTCTCACCTGGGTAAAACTAAGGGCCTGATTTTGAGTTTGGCGGTGTGGGAGTAGGACGGCATGCCACTGCCCCGCTCCCACACCGCCAAAGCTCACCGCCAGCCTTCCGTCAGATTACAAGTTGCCTCGTTGTCTGGCGGGCAGTCCTTTGGCGTTCCCATGGCAGTGCCTATTAAAAAGGCACCACAATGGGAACTCCAAAGACAGTACCTACACTGCATGGACTGGCAAGGAACTTGGTGTGCATGCAGACGGGGGAGGACACAACATGTGCCCCCCTGCATGCATCCCCATGGCCGGAGGCACCAGGGGACACTGTAGGACCCCCTTAGTTTCCTCACCGCCAGCAGTTTCATGGCGTGAACACTGCCATGAGACCGCTGGCAGTGATGAAACTCGTAATATGCTTGGTGGGGCTGCAGCGGCCCCACCAAGCATATTACGGCCTCACAAGGCCACACCACCACCAGGTATCGCGGATGCCTGGCGGTTGCGTCTGTCGGACTGCTGGTGCGGCAGTGACCGCCACATCACTGCTGGTTTGGCGGTCCTATGGCCCACCAAACTCATAAACTAGCCCTAAGTGTTTGTTAATTATGGACACGTCCAACAAGGCTTAGCCACGTCTAAAGAATACATTTCCAGATGGATTGTAGGTTGCATTCCCTTATGGTACCAAATACCACAACAACCGCTTCCAGGTAGACCCAAAGGACATTCAACTAGAGGGAAAGCAGCAACAATAGCCTAGCTTACAAATGTTCCCTTGACATATATCTGCAGGGCTGCCACTTGGAAATCGGTACACACTTTCACAAAGCATGATTGCTTAGATTCAGATGCACAGGCTGATGCTAAAGTAAGTCACGCCACTCTGAAAAGCTGTTTGGTTAAGGATGAGCTATTAGAGACAGCTTTAATGTTCCCACATGAAAAGTATTACATATGCCAAAGAGCCGCATAATTCAACTGACTGGAGCTTGCTACTCTCTTCTAACATTTATGACTATCCACGAAGATCCTACGATGCAGAAGAAATTGTTACTTACTTGTAGTCCTGGTTCTGCATTGTAGGCATCTTCATTGAATCCATAAACAACTCACTCGCCTGAGGGAGGAAACTGCCAGTGAGGTGTATCATGGGTAGTGGAAGCTCCTGGACTCTTAAAGGCACAGCAGTCTTTATCTCCATACCTTTATAATGTAAGCTTGCTAGGCTGCATTTTTCCCTCAATGAGAGGCAGTCTTTGCATGTTCTTTACATTTCAAATGCTGCAGTTGAGTTTTAGATGGATTCTTTTAAACAACTTTCAGTCTACATTATGGAAAAATGTTCGCCTTGGATAAGCTTTTGAAGTGTGCTTCACCACATATGAACATATGGACATTGGCACCCTGTACATACTGTTATATGGAAAAATATGGATTTAAAGAGTCCGCACATGCCGTAGGGAGTTATTCTAATGATTAGGACTTCTATAAAGATTCCTATGATTCATACCTAGGACTACAAGTAAATAACCATTTCTGCCATGACATTCTCTCTGATACCAATGAACAGTGTGTTAGAGTAGCAAGGTAAATCATGCTCAACCCCAGTGAAGGGCTCCAGGAATGGTAAATAGGCTACTGGGAAAATAAGTCATTCAGTGAAGCCTGAGTTACCAGAGTATCCACTGTGGACTCACACGTAGCCAAAGGCCAAGCAAAGCCAAGAAAGCCGTAGTAGTTTGACTAGTATTTTAAAATAAAATAACCAATTCCTCAACAAGTTCCAACTTAAGGAGACTCTTGCAGGCAGCAATTCTACATCCATACCATTATCAAGGATTTGTAATCTAAAATAAGCACGGGTTTAGATGACGTTCCTGTCATGCATGGGAGCGAAATGGCCCATGCACAAGTGGAATAAGGGATTCAGAAATATGTATTTAGATTAAGTATGGAGCTGCTTTATCCCACCTCCCAGAGAATACTGCTTGCTTCTGTTTGGCAAGTGTATGAATATATAGACGGTCCAGTGCTGAATAAAAATAAGTTACTTACCTGAAGTGCTGCATTGTAGGATGTTCATTGATAGTCATAAACACCCCCCAGAATCCCTTGGTGAAAACATCCCTAATATTCATAGTGTTACTGTGTTGTGGTGTCACAGTGTTACTGCTTCTTATGTGTTGCCTGTATACTGTTGCCAAAGTTGTCATTATAACTACTCACCACATCCAGGCAATTAACTTAACTAGCCAGTTCAGTTATCACAGCTAGGCTATTGTTTTCGTTGCTGGACTAGATGTTATAGCTGGGCATCATACTATAGTTTGGTCTAGATTAAGCGTTATTGTAACTTAACTACAATGAGATTGATTATCACAAATAAGCTAGTAATCACACTTAATCCTGTTAGAATTGTTATCACAGCAAACCATGCTAATCACAGTGGGGATAGTTTCTAAAGTCAATGTATTTGTTCCAGCATAAGTGGGTGTATATGGTGTGTGTGATTAAACATGACGTGGTTGTGAAGTAAGATGGGTTGGGGATGATTGGCTAGAGAAAGTAAGAAGTACTTATGGCTACTGGTTTTGTTTGGAAGTGTGTACTGACTGAAATTCAAAGTCTCCAAGCTTTGCCATGCTAACAGACAAGGATTGTTTGTTAACAGTCCCACTATTCAGGATAATTTCTTGAGGGGATTTAATGAGTTTCTATCACTATGTCTCCTAGTGAATCCTAACACTGTCACTCCCAGCCCCAGCCCAGCTAACGGAAGCCTCGAGCATTCAGTTGAACTCAGTATTCACGTATAACTTTAACCTGGGGTCACCTTTTTGTGAGGGCTTCGCAGCTTGCCAGATGAGTACACTCAGGCCCAAGGAGATGAGATGTTTTGCATAGAATCACACAATTTCGTGGAAGAGCTGCGATCAGAGCTCAGGTACCCTGGATCCACCATCAACAAATGAATGAATAGACTGTGCCAAGACTTAGGACCACATAAGCCCAATCTACAGGGCACTTTGTTTCTCTGTATGAAGGAGGTGGGAGGCTGAGAAGAGTTGATATTATATACATGCGCCGGTTCTGTGCCGTTAACAAATAAAATATTCTGTTACTAATACCACTCTACCCTCTCTTCTTCTCTGTTGTCTCCCTTTAATAGATCAGTCTTTTGTGGACTCTAACAAGTACTCCTCTGCAGGCTCTCTCCAGGGACTGGCCTTCTCCTGAAGTAGGTTACTTTGACTTGCTTTTCCTCTCTTCCTGTCTTATACATAGCACCTCCCGGAGCTTTCAGGGTGTTTCTGACTGGTGCCCCCTTCCGGATGCGTCATTAGTAGAATTAGTAGACCTAGAATAAATTAGAAAAACGTCTATCAGTATGAGCAGAGGGGCTGTAGCCAAAGGAAAATCCAAAATATTACTTCTTTAGGAGTTCAGCGTAGTATCTGTTGTCCTTCTTTATGCATGACTCATGCACTTCTATAGTTCTTGGCTCAACAGTGTCAGGTTTGGAATTCCCAAAATCTCCATGAGATGGGCTGACTGATGAGTAATGCAAGTATTTTGTGCACATTAATCTATGGCAGCTTCAGACTGAGTGCCTGAAGTTGACTCTGGGCTCCTAAGCTAAGTATATACTACCCCTCTGACGCAGTTATCCCCTTCCAAAGATGCAAGTGGCCTGAGCCCTTTGAAGCAAAATCGCTCACCCCTGCTGCAGGAATCCTCACCTCAGCAAAGCAAGTAGTCCTAACCCATTGACGCCATTAGTACCAAGTTATGCTGAAACCTTTACCTCCCCTAGGCTGCTACTCCCACTTTCTAGCAACGGCTACACCACATTGCTTGAAGCCGTACCCTCCAATTCCCAAAGTAGGTACCCCCCCTTAAAACAGGTACTTCACCTCCTCACCATTCTGTAACAGGACCCAGAACCCACTGAAGCCTGTAGGCTCCCAACCCTGAAAGTGATACCTTTACTTCCTAATGCAAGGATCTCTTCTTTCCCAATGCTGAGCACACCACTTTCATGCTATATATATATATGTGTCCCTGCAACCCTGACCACTGCCATCCGATCTGTATGAAAACACAATTTAAATCTCTCTATTGACTGATATCCTTCTTGCTTTTGCAGCTTTGTCCGGTATGATCGTCCCTCCCATGTGAACTCCCCAGCCTCAGCCATGGGACTTTCTTACAAATGGATTTGGATTCAGATATGAAGACATGTGCCTCAAGTTAAACCTGGAAGCAGCTTTGGGGGCTTCAGCTTCTCCGAAAGTCGCAGCCACTGCAGATTTTAAATACTTTTTTTTTTACAGGAATTGCCCACCTTGCAGACTCTAAAAAGAGGAAGGTCACTCATCCAAGGACGGGCTGAGATGTTTGTGCCCCAACAAGGCGTTAGACTTTGTAACTACTTACCCGTCAAAGGGCAAGACTATGCTTTGCTGAATTTAACTTTTATAAGACTTTAAAATGTTGATTTGCAGCAATTTTTTTACGTGAGTAAAGATATGTGTGTGAAGCCATGATCAAAGTTAAGGATTGTCTGAGTGGAACTGGCACCACAATATTAAATCATATCCGTATAGCCTTCTATGGCAGTATCCAATCACAGGGCTCCGTAGAACTGTAGGGGGTGTATTCAATCGCATGGATCTGTAGAGAATGGCTGAGTCACACTCGTTAGTCTGCCCAACAGGTTAAGCACTAAGACTTCATGGAAGAATCTACAGGTGTATGTAGATTGCCACTACTCGGAGCAATGCTGATTCCAGTAAGTCATTGACTGAAAATTTTGTACGAAATGTATATAATAGTTTGACTAGGCCCAGGAGCCTCACTCTTCTCACCGCCTGTTGGGTCTCACTGATAATACGTATTCTCCAAGCCTTGGCACCATAGCATCGTCTCCCTCAGATCCTTGCTCCGCCCATTGAGTGGCCCTTTTTTCATCTTGTGCGCGTGTGGTGCATCCAGCCAAGTTTCAACAGAAACCAAAGTCACGCCATGTCTTTCAAAATCAGCCTGTGCCACCCTTGTTCCTACTGCAGATCCAGAGTAAAAAGAGGGCTCTGTGTGTGGGCTGAGGAAGGACATGTCTACAGCCCATGGAGAACACATACGAGTGAGAGAAGATGTTGGAAAGTTCCAGCTCCACTGGCTTTGAGAGCCCTAATGCTTCCCCCAACACCTCTTTCTCCGTCACAGGCTTGAAAAGCAGTCAAGTCACTGGATCTGAGTGAAGAGGAAGCCAACAGGAACAACACTTTGAATAAATGAAGGATTTTTTGATAATATGCACTTCTCTCCAATTTGGTGAACTTTTACTCTATAAATCTGGAAGATGTTCACCAGATGAGAAGTCTTTCCAGGAAGTGAACCCACCGATTCTTAGCAATTGGATTTATTTTGTATTTTATTTTTTGGCTGTTGTGTTTTGTACGTAGTTATAAATAATGTTGATTTTCTTTTTCTTTGCCAAAGTTGAAGTTCTGTTTATACTGTATGTTGTAACGTCTTACAGCAGTTTTTTCAGTGTCACACTCAGAGCGGCGGGACGATTTTCTGCCTTCTGCCAGCACAAATCAGTTGCTACAAATATTTTCTGTTTCAAACGGAGATTTTGTAAAATATCCCTATAAATGATGTATTTATCTTTAGAATTTGTAAATTACTGCCCTCCCATGTCCCCCAAAACGCGTTTATTTAATGTGCACGGTTCCTACAGGAAAAGAGCCTCTCAGTGACCCATTCACCACTAGACTTCCTATTTTTTGTGATCTTCAGAACAAAATTACGACGTATACTACATTTTTTGTATTGTTTAAAGTCATGCTTCCATTTTTTTAACTCCATCCAAAGCCATTTTCTATTTTTGTATTATTTGTAAGTTAAACCATTCTTTCCAATATATGTGAAGAAGGAGTTGCCGCGTCTCCTAATAGAGTTTACTTGATTAGTGTTGCCAATGTATCCTGTGCTTGCAGAACACTGAGGGCAAGCGTTTCTTTGCTCCATGAATATGCATGGTGCCCTTCCTCGTTTGGAGTGAGACACAATCCGGGCTTTAAGTGTGGCCTAAGAGCTGCACAGTCACGAGTGAAATACTCCCTCCTTTCAAGTGTGTGCACTCCTGGACCCACCCCAGTAAAACCAGCAGTTTGAATAATGCCTTAACAATGCACCCCTTAATCATCTCACTACACAACCAGTGCTGTTGTACTGGGAGCATCCACCACCAACATGAACAAAATCAAACCCACAGAAAAGCACAAAAAAGGAAACCTTTTCTTACTTGAGGACAAAGGTCACATTTGCTGGAGTAGCTGAAGCTCTGTTCAGAGCAGGCTGGTGCAGCTAGTCAGCATATTTCAGTTCAGGTCTTGGTTTTTGTTTTGATATAATTCTTAATAATGGCATTTATTCTAAATTCTCCCAATGTTTGTAGATGAAGATGAGTAGAATCACAATATTTGATCGAAGACTGAATTGGTACTCGGGTTTCTTGGTTCGGAACCTGACAATATTACCTCTGCGCCACCACTTGTTCTTGTAGTACGTAACAGACCTAACAACTCCGAAAAGATGTTCACTGCGTGAAAATGGAGGTGAGGTCTTAGAGAGTAGAGAGCGAGTCTTAGAGGCCCTCACTATCTGAGTAGTTATAGAAAGACACTGCTGGGGAAGTGGCCTCAGAGAGGGGCTGGGGCTTTGTGCATCTCACTGGTGAAGACAACCACTCTTACCTTCCCCATAGACACCACCTCCTAGGTCTTGAGGAGGATTTAAACCCTGATGAATAAATAGAATAGTGCCGAGCCACCACGCACAAGCTGAAACCACACTCTATATAGAGGTTCCTAGCTCATCTTTTGTTCACCGCGTGATAGCTGCACTTCACCAGGTGATTGTGTAAAGAGTACCAACATCCTCTGACACATGGCAGCACCATGTGAGTTGGCAGGCCTGATGTAGAGAAGGTGAAAATACGACAGTTTGACAAATCTGTTGTGGTGTTGCATGTAGAATGCAACTGGACTTGTTAACACATGAAAGTGTAAAGAAGCTGATGTGTTCTTTTGGATAATATAGTAATTTGAGTGTATTACTGAAAGGTAATGTTTGTTGCGACAAGTGCGCATCCCAAGATTATATCTGTAGAAAGTGTAAGATCTTCTAAAGTTAAATGTAGCGGAAGTATAGGATGCAGTGTTAGTCTCTCTATCTCGTCCTCTTCTCTCTTCCCATTGATATCTTTCTCTCCTCTCCCTTTCTTTCTCTTATCCGTGTTGAGTTAGACTATAGAAACACTACTAAGATGGCGAGGGATGGATTCACAAAGCCATTTGTTCACTTATGGGTACCTCAAGTGTGCATGGTTTATAAGTGTAAATATAGTTTTGCACATCACAAAATGTGAATTCTTTCTCATACATCCTTGTATGCACAAATAATAATACAGCAGGTTGGCTCACTAGTGGGTAGTGGGTGTTCCAGAGCGGGGATGCCATAGAAATGTGACTAACAATCACAAATTCATTTTGTGGGCATTAACAACATTTTCTAAGGCAAATGCCAATTCCAAAAATAGTTGGAGATTTACTGCTGTCAAGTTAAAGAGTAAATCCTTATCCAGAGTGGGAATGGGTGAGGAATAGCCCAAAAATTAGTGTGGATGTAAAAGAAAGGGTTTCTGCTCAGGGAAAACACATTTTGCCCATGGAGAAAAAAAGCATGCTCAATGCACTTTTGCTAGCCATTTGCAAATGCATAATTGCATATCATGTGTATTTAACTCATGTGAGTGCTCCTGGAAAATTGTAGCTATTCGGCTTTCCAAGAATACTGGATTTTTTGAGAATTTAACTTGGGTGCAAATCTGCTTTACATGTAAATGTGAACCTAGAAGTGAATTGAGTCCAGAGTAAGACTCATCCAGTGAGAAGGCAGGTTAACATTATACCAAGGCTAGCTCCACATAAGAATACTCCAATGTCATTGTCTGGTTGAACCCTCTTAATACATTTTTTCTTAAAAAAATATTACCATTGTGGTTTTAGGCTGATTGGACATGTTCTGCATTTAAGGATGGAGTCTGACTTTTTTTTGTCTCCTGGCCAGTGGAGTTCATTGTTACTCACAGACGAAAATCCCTTTCTGGGTAAAAGGTGGACACCTATCAATATGTTATCTCTTGAGTACGTCCCAAGGCAGCTTTCGTACGAATGTAATGCCACAGTGAGTAACCGTGGGTAGATCATTAGTCACTCTGTTGACTTTTGGGGAAATATTACTCTCAGGAGTTCTTCAGTAGAATATTATTCTCTGGAATATTTTATATAAAATCCCACTTCCAACTTCTTTATGAGATTACTGGAAACTGAATAACCCCAGGAGAAAAGTTTCAGGCACAACTTTGTAGCTGCAACAACTAATTTTAATTGTTTTAATTCCTGTGTAATAATATATAGTCGTCACTCCGCCATGCTTGTTGGAAGACAAGGTAAATAGTGGGTATCACTAAAAGAAATAGAAACACGATTTCCTTCTTTGGGTATTCTAAAAGCAAAAAATCACACTGAATTACTTTCTATGTCTAACAATTATTTAAATTAATTTTAAAAATTAAGACCTAATTTGTTTCAATAACCTGTTTAATCAATGCACTCACTGCCTAGTATTTAGCACACATTGAAACATGTTTTGATCACAAGTTAGCACAATGCATTGAACATTAAACTATAATGTCACAAGGAAATGTTATGTGCCATTTTAGTTTGAATCACATTTTTCTATCAAATTTGGTTGCTTTAAATATTCTAGGAAGGCTTATACAATATATATGTGATGCTATGATTACATTTGTGGGGATGATAACATTGATTCAGAATGCTTCCTTCCACTGAAAATCTTCTGTAGCTGGTATTTTTCTAAATGTTTGGGGTCGGCATTGAAAATAAAGACGTGTACTTTCAAGTGTCCTGAATTTCACAAGCACGACGTTAAGGCCATGAATGGATCTTGCCTGACACTATTTCCCCCATTTTGCAATGCAAGTCTTCTGTGAAAATATGAGCATAATCCATTGTCTCAGTCATGTTGATGCGATTCCTTTTATTGCAGAATTTACACATTGCCCTCATATGTTCTGTACTACAAAGTTCTACAAGTTTCTGAATGTGTACTTGTCAATCATCTTCAGTCATCCAGAAATACACGAGTTTACCATAATGGATGAAACATTCAAATTACATCTAATAACAAAATAAGGTGATGTGGTGTTTATTATAGATACATCCACAGTAGAACTTGTTAATGCCAATTATGAAGTAAAACATTTGTAAATACATAAACGAATGCAGAGATACACACGCATAAAGATTACTCCTTCACCCTGTTCCTCAGATTTACACATACGTCCTGTTCTGCTCTTTCTTACCTGGTTAGAGCTGTCAGCAGCTCCAGGCAGGAGTTAAAAAAGATACCTTACAGGAAAGCTAACACTTCAGCAGTTTTGAGCGTCCCAATGTCGAGTAGGTCTCACTCGCTGCACCAGGCCATGCCCCTTGCTTGAGCGTCACCAGCGGGTCACATCAAGTGCCTGGTTTGTTTCCCACTGGAAGGACACATTAATTAAATTTCCGCCTGCTTCCCCTTTTTGAGCGGTGCTCTCTGTTTTTTTAGTTCTACTTTAGTAGAATGGCTGTATTTTCATTTGAGATGTACTTGGATAAAAAGAAGAGTACATTTACTCCCTCTTCTATGCTCGCTATTTGCAGAAGCTTCAGACAGTATGTTGGCGAGGCAGCGCAGGGCTGAGGGGTTGAATCGTCACAGAACCAGTGTTTCTGTCATCTTCCATCCAGTCAGTTCCTTTGCTTTCTAATTTCGAGTTTGAAAGAGGTTACTGCGAAACCTTCTTTTGTCAAAGATGAAGAAAGGGCTGGTACTTCAGGTGACCGCATGACTTTATCATGGAGCAGAACTTTCACTCATGTATAAGAGGGATTTGGTACCTTGAATGATAACTGGACTACCTGTACTGACTTGAGGACCCTATCGGTCGGGGGCACTCAATTATCTGTTGAAGAGAAGCACCCCCACCCATATGCAGGCGCTTGTAAGTACCACTCCAAGGTAAAGCACTGAGTCAAAAGACTTTGAATCCTCTGATACCTGGCATATTCTCCCCTGAAAAGAATCTGACTGTACCACAGGTGACTGCTCCTGCTTAGGTACCTCCCTAAGTAGGATCAGAACAGTCTGGGCTCTATCAAGCTACTTCTAAAGATTGATAAGCTATCAGCTAAATCATCTACATTCGTGGTATCAGGCCCAGACAATCAGTACTCTACTTTCTAGGGTCTAATGTTTCATACAAGATGAAATGTGAAAAGACTGAATATGTTACCGATATTACAAAGGAGCATAATAAATGGACACACCATAGAACAGGTCTTTGTCCTCGGAACTGGAACTCAACTCAATAACAAAACCTACCCTGACGAACCCATGTGCATAAATCCGAATAACACAAGGTAAAGAACAAGAAAGAGACGAGAGACAAGGATCCAAAAGCCGAAATGCCATTCGATATGAATGAATCCTCATTTCTGATTTAGAAACTGAACAGTATATTAACCCATCTGACAGCTATACAGTTCCACCTGCAGATTATTTTGGCACACCACCACTGAAGGTGGAATGTTCGCCAACTCTTCAATTTTCTTCTTTTTATTTTCATTCTTCACCCTCTGATGGTTTAGTAACTTTCCTAGCCCTTCTTTTGTCTTTCAAATTAGCAGTTGCCTAGACCAGTGGTGCCTAACACATATCACAATACAATACTCTTCCAACTCTTACTACTTATTTCCAGTATCTCTTTGCCCAGCAAGGATTCAATGCCACACCCTACAGATGCTGGTTATTACATTCCAAGAATAATTCTAATGCTGTTCATTAGATGAGAGACTTTTCTGGATATTCTGGTTCAGCATATGCAAAAGGAAATGGAGTCTCTGCACACATTCCTTATATGGAGTCTAAAGTTCTAAAACATCCTTAAGAAGCCATACATCCTCAAAAGAAACTATTCCACCAAAAAAGCAAGAGTGGTCACTGCTGCTGATTCTCCTGATTCAGCATAAGATCGTTAGCTTTTCCATCCTACCAAATATTTTCATTTGATGATAACAAAGACAATGCAGGCTTTGACTCTAATACTTCCTCCCAAGCCAGCTTTCCCTGATTTTTTTCTAGATTATCACCTTTATCTCGCTTTTTGGGCATAGGATCATCTTTTATAGAACATCCTGTAACTCTTTAGACTAAGCTGAGCTAAGACTGGCAATGTTCTCAATTGCGTCTGGGTCAAACTTCCAGTCCTCTTGTGTATTCAAACTAAGCCAATCAATAATCTACAGAAAAAAAGACAGCCTTCAGCAACAAATTGCAATTTCATCCAAAACAATGTATTCAACAGTTTGACTTGTTTCTAGAGGGTGGGGCATAATACTGCTCTTTCCATTAAGAAGTATGCATCTCAAGCTGGGTGAAGGGCAGTCGCTCATCATCCAGGGTTGTAAACGGAATACAAGAAGTTAATTCTCTCAACCTCCCAAAGACCGTACACCCATCAACTCCAAAGTGTCAAACTTATTGGACAGAACTTCAAAAATCTTTTGGGTTGTAATAGAACTGGGCCCTTGTGTACAAAGAGCCCATGGTTTCTGTTTAAGGTACTTTATTGTTTCCTTGAAGGCCAGGGACATCAGACTAATTCTAAGTATATATTGTGTAAACCACTTTCTTCTTTGACTTCTTTCAAAGTTATGAGTGTTGTAGCAAAACGTTAGAGTGAATGGAAGCGTGAGTTTGCATGAATGTAATTTTTCCTATTTGAAGTAAACATTTATAACAAGAGGGTTGATTGCACATAATACACAAAAAAGTAAGAATTGATGAAGCACTCAATCAGGTAGATAGTACTTACTAATATTGTATGGACAGTCCTAAGATCGGACACCCACATGCTGATGTTAGATAAATGTAATTCGTAGGGAAGAGCTACATAAATAGGTGCAATGAGTGAGATAATTCACATTTCATTATTCACATTGATAAAACATAATTGTCAATTTGTGAGTTGAGTTAATTTCAAGCAGTGAGTGTACAGCTAATATTGGATAATGAAACTAATGACATTTTTTATTTGAATTTTAAATAACTGTTAGTCACGGGAAGGACTATTAGACAGGAAGTAATTCATTGTCACTTTATTGTTTTGGGGAAGCTCCACGGAGTGAACGCATTTCTGTTTATTTGGATAGTGTCCATTTTCTAACTGTTCCTCTACCAAGTATGGCGGAGTGGAGATTATGTATGCGGAACAAAAATAAACTTCAGTCGTAGAGAACGAGTTGGATTGCAGCTGCATCTTTGGCTTTGCATTGTTGGAGAAACATTCCTCCAGTCAACAGCTTCAAGCACCTGAATAGTTATACAATCAGAATGTGTAAGTGTAATACAGGACTAATGAACAACTTTGCAAATTGGCTACCTCAGGAGCATATTCAACATCAAAGTACTTCCAGAAACTATTCAGCTCAAAGTTACTTTGAGAAGCTGATGGTTTTTAACTTAGTTATGAAGAATATTTGATTCAGAGTACCTCAGTAAAATGATCATTTTTCAAGTACCTCAGAAGACAGTTTGCCGCTGAATGTTAGTCTTTGAAGTACCTTATCAGCATGTTCAGCTCTGATGTGCCCTAGAAGAATGTTCGGCTGTGAAGTACTTTAAGACAATAATAAGTAAGATGATATCTCAGGAAACTGTTCAGCGCCAGGGTAAGTCAGGACAATGTTTGCCTCTGAAACACCTCATTTGAATGGCAGCTATGTGCCATCTCGGGAGATTGTTTGGCTCTGGAGTATCTCAGGAGAATCCTTGTCTCTGGAGTACCTCAGGAGTGTGTTTACTTGCAAGCCTCATCTGGACAGTGTATGTCTGAAGTTTCTCAATATAATGTTTGTCTTTAATTTTCAGTGGAGCACATGTAAGTTCTCTTACGGACATTTGATTCTAAGTGAATTACTATAAGGAAAGTTGGAAGCTAGGCTTCACCTTCTGCATCTCTGCCCACTGCACAGACCAACCTTCCCCTGAAATATGGGGAAACCCTTTCTCCAGCAAGAATCAAAGAAGTGTGACATTCACAATCCCCACTCCTTAATTAAATGCAATCTCCATTTTAGGCCATAATACCTAGAACCAAAAAAGACAGACATCTAGAATCGCTGTGCTTGTTAGAGTTTTTTTTTAGCTACTTAGAGCAGACCATGGAAAGGCGATTAACTCTTTGTTGTCCCTTTTGTCCTATACACACTGAACCTGTTCCATATGGGATGTGTCCAAGTTAGCCCTCTGCCCATTTGTGCAAGGCATCTCCTCACTGTGAGCTTAGGCGCTCTGAAATTATTCTCTTATCCTCTGCATAGAGTACAGGCTGTCTGTGAGCTCGCAGTATGAGGGATGGCCCTCTGCCCCTGCATGCTCTTTGTCAGCTCACAGTTACTATTTTAGCCCTTTTATTACATTCGTATAAAAGCCAGTCCCTGTGATCTCACAGTCCCTGGGTAACCCTCTTACTGCCTATACAAATGCAAACAAGTAGCCTTTTCCCTGCAAGCTCGCTATCTGTGCGATAGTCTTCCTGCCTCTTGAGACAGGGTCTTCCTGCCTGTGAGCTCACAGTTTAGAGAATGATGTTCTTACCCCAGCACACGACTGGCTCCATGGAGTGCACAGCATCGAATCACCTGCTTACATTTGTGCATAGGAGCTCTGTGATCTCACAGTATCTGGGTTACCTTTCTTGCTGCCTTTGCATAGAGCCCCACTATGTTAACCCGCAGGTATCGGTTTAATCTTCTTATCCGAACATGGAACTCCTTTCTGAGCTCACAGTGTTCAGGTTAGACATCTTAGTATGCCACGCCGGACCTCTTCTCTGTGAAAACACTGGGGCATTTTTACAAGGGCATTGCACCACAGGAACGTCACATTTAATGACGTTCCTGTGGTGCAATTCCCTGCTCCATATTTACAAAGTGGCGTAAAGCCACATTTTGTTGCTTAACGCCACTTTGTAAATATGGTACCCTTTCACGCAGGTATCTGGGTGAAAGGGGTGTGTAATGGATGTTGCTGTGGGCGTTCTACTGCAACACCCATTGTTTTTGACGCTGCCCCAGATTTACAAGGATGTGTAAATCTGAGGCAGCGGCAAAAACTAATGCCATGCAGGAGCAGGCGTTAGAATGGCGAAACGAGGAGAAATACTTTTATTTCTCCTCATTTTTGCTTATTCTATGTGTGCTGTATTCTGCCGCTCATATAGAAAGAGCAAAACACCATGAATGATTGTTTATGTGCGAGAAGGTGTCCCTTCCTGCACATAAACAATCATTAAATAATGATGATTTGCTACTTCTATGTGTGCTGCAGAGTGCAGCAAACATAGAAGTAACAAATCGCCATTATTTATTGTTTATGTGCAGGAAGGGACACCTTCCTACTCCTAAACAATCATTCCCTGCAATGCAGGCAGCCTTGCACTGCGGTGCAAGGGTGCCTGCGTTTTTGCTAGGCAGTTAATTTTAGCACCAGCGCTAGGGAAAACACAGGGGTGTGCTGTATTGTTGTAAATGCGCTGCATCCCTGCATTTTGGAAATATCAGAGGGCGGCGCTTTCAAATTTGGCGCAGCTCCATGCTCCGATATTTCCTTGTACATATGCTCTCCTGTCTCCTACATGAAACTGTAACTCCATACACAAAGAATCTGCTCTCTTAGCTCACAGCCTAGTTTAACGTGGCACTTTTCTGATGTTAGTCTCATAGGGAGATGTCCCAGAACAGAATGGGCGGCAGGAGGCTTCATGGCAGTGGATGAAGGTGCTTCAACAAGGATATCGCTGCCCAGATTATGTGATCTTTCACCTTGATATCTAAACCTTGCGAATGGACACTGTACAATTCTGTTGCTGGATGAACGAACTAATGTAGAGATTGATAGAATTTTTTGCAGAAATTTCAAGCTGTAAAATCTTTTTGACTTTTACAATATTTAATTAAATTACTTCCTGTCTGTGATGCAATTCCTGGCTGTGCTTATTTTAAAGATGGTTCTATTTTTCAGGGTTTGGGAATGGCATACAGGTCAGATGCATGGGGTACTGGAGCACTGAGGGTGTTTGCTCACGTAAATGTGCTGCAAGCCCTGAGAAGCATTACTTTACACAAATTCACTTAATTGGACTCAGTAAGCCAACATCCCACCCCGATTATCAATTGAAAAGTTGAGGACCATCTCCAGCACGAGCATTTAAAACACTACATTCCTGTTTTTTGCGGTTTCCTTCATTCAGGTTTTATTGGAAAAGGAAACCAAATTAATTTAATTGTATTTATCCATGGGTGATGATGGTGTGTGTGCATGCTTGGGTTCTCATGGTGTACACTGCCACTGTGACACATGCACTCATGCAAATAATGGTGTTTCCTTCTACAGTTTCACATGCAATATCTTAAAGCCTCAACGATATTTCTAAAAACCTGCATGAAAGCTGACCTTGACTTAAAACTTCTGATTTTCAACTCGCCTTTTTCTTTCTAATGAATCTCTCCTTCCTTCCCATCCTGTGCATGCCTCCTCTCTCTGAGCACTACTAAGTCACATGCACACCTCATTGCAAAGGCCACAACCTCTGCTTTAAAAGTCATTTCCCTGTGTTCTGACAATACCTTATCTCCTGTTGCTTATCTATTAAAACTGCCAACCAGTGCATGAATCCTCATACCCCCCCACCAAAGATCACTGTTAACTCCTATTAACACATAGAAGCGTGAGACTGATTCCAATAACAACCGAAATAAAAAAAATACTAACCATGGGCTGTGGAGCAGTGTGCTGCCCAGCATAAAGCACAACAACACCTCATATGGGGTAGTACGCGCTATATAAATGCAACTTTGGTGGTTGGATATATGCTTTTACATAACAGGGCGATTTTCCTTAATAAAATGTATCAATATTGTGTAGTTCAAAAATATGCTCTCCCTCGGAGTGGAAACGACTTTGGGCACTGCTTTTGGTGTATTTTATCTGTTAAGGTTGTAGTAGAAATCTAGCAATATTTTCTTTCAGGTTAGTCATGATGTGATGTAAAGGATCGACCTTTAAACAATAGCATGGTCCATGCAAATTTTTTGTTATGCTTAGATGTTACAAAGTACTTCCCTCACCCTGGAGATACCATCGCTGGTATTTGTGGTATAAAATTACTTTACACTTAATTGTTTTGACTGAAAAGCCATACAATATTTAAAACACACTCCAAAACTTAGTACACAGCATATCCTTAATCACTATTATTGTAGCTTCGCAACTGGCCCACACCTCATTTCACAGATCACAAACTCTCTTCTTTAAAACCCTATACCTGCAACTTAACAATACCTAATCTACTTAATGTTAGTCTACCATAAAGAAAATGGAGTAGATGCATGGAATGCTTTTTTTTTCTCTTGAGAGCACATGATTAATACCAATAACCAAGAATAACCACTGGATTTACCACTAACCTTGTGTTCTGGACTAGAGCGCTGCTCGACGTAACGCACTTCAGTGCCTTATCAGGGGTAGTTGGTGCCCTATAAAAGCAGTCACAATACAATATGCAAAATTTTAGATATAAAACCCATCTGACAATTTAAATTAAGACTAAAACAGCAGGCAATTGAGCAGATCAGAAAGTATTGTCTCACAAAAGCCAGTTTGGCAAGCCTATCCATAAAATGAGCCTCTGATTTTTTAGCCATACTCTCCATATATTCAAGCTAACAGCACATAAATAAGAACAACATCTGTCCTGTAACAAAATACCATTGCAACTTTTAGTCTCTAATCTCATAATGCTAATGTTCTCTAGCACTGACCAACTGTTTGTTTTAACAAAATAGCATACAGTACAAAACATTTTCCAGAACCCCGCCTCCCCCTGTCCTCTCTGTTCTCCCCCGTTCAGAGTTCAATCAATCAATCAAGTAGTATTTGTATAGCGTGACTCGTCACCCCGGGGGGGTATCCAGGCGCTTTGCTGCAGGTATCAGTTGAAGAGCCAGGTCTTGAGTCCCTTCCTGAAGCAGTTCAGTGAGGCAAAGTGCGGAGGTAGAGAGTGTTCCAGGTTTTGGTGGTGAGGTGAGAGAACGAGCGTCCTCCGGTGTGCTGTGTCGGATAAGTGGTGTCTGAGCATTACAGTACCATTAAGCACCTCCCTGTTGGTCAAATTTCGCTACATAAGCATATATCAGGAGGGTGCCAAGCCTAAGCCACTCCTTCCACGTATGGCGCAGCTCTGGGGTTACCTCATGTGAATAGGATTCAAAGCCCATATTGGTGTTTATAGACATATAACAAGATAACACGTAGGGCACCCCTGGTGTTTTGAAATATCTGTTCTAGGTCGCTGCACCAATATCTATCCATTATCACCTCAGCAGTAGATGAATTTACCTGTCTGGGATTGTTCCATAAATCCTTTTGCCAATCCCCTGCAGGTTGCATCTACCTGATTGTTCCATAGATATTAGGGCACAAAGAGTCCTTTTAAAGGTGTCACTAATGTGATTAATCTGTAACCTAATTTACAACATAATAGGATGTAGCGCAAGCTCAGATATGCAGTGCAGGCCAATTTCAAGTCTCAGTGCGGTTAGTTAAGTCCCCGGATCCAATATAAGCAGTGGTCTCTGTAAACTATGTTCTTGCCTTTGAATATCTATAGTTTTAGTGTGCACCCATAGATTTGGGCTAAATATGGTGTTGATCACCACTTTTGCTTTTGCTCCGGAAGCCTGAACTATAGAGTAGGCCTGGGCGTAGTTTGCGGAGTTCCGCCACGGAACTCCTCGAAGTGACCAGAGAATTCCACCAGAGTTCCGCAAGCAGCGGAGTGCGTAACGTCATTCGTGCTGATTTTTAGAGCTGACTTTTTGTCCCGCGCTGTAAAATCATCGCGAGCTGCACCATGTGCAGTGCAAGAGGGCACTGCTTCTTTCTGCCACTCGAGTAGATGTTCTACTCGAGCGGCAGCTTCCTCAATGCGAACAAAAGGTTTCTCAACGCGAGCTTTAGCGACCATCCGCAACCGCCCACATTGAGAAATCTCGCTGGTAGGTGGTCTGGAGTAAGATTTTCATCACTTATGCTCGCCAACTTAGCGTTTGCGAGCGCAAGCGAGGCCAAACTCCACCACATTATGGAACTCCACGCGATACGTGGAGTGCGGAGTGGGAAAAACTCCGCAAGTGGAGCGGAATTTCAAGCCCAGGCCTACAATAGAGCTAAAAGAGTTTTTTCGTGGCATCTACCACCTTGACTTCATTTTGGCTCATAATACCCACAGCTTTACCCTTTTGATGGTCCCAGGCAGGCCATGGTCTGTCCTGATGCTCAGGGAGTCAAAGATGCCCATCTGCTCGACTTTGACTCTCTTTACAGAGAAGGCGGTGTTCAGGGGTAGTTTTGCATTCTTGACCATGTAGTTTGTCTGCAAAGCTAATCACCAGGTAACTTTCAACCCAAAAAGGTTTACACACCCTAAGTAGGCGAAGCACAGCCAGCTCCGTCAAGGCTTTCAATACATAGTATCCCCCGCTTCATATGTTTTACAAATTCCTAATAAAAATGCAGAAGGGGTTCCCATGATTTAGGAGTAAATATAAGAATTAAATAGGAACTATTTTTTTTAACAATATATTTTATTGATTGTACATGGTATATACCGGGCCGTGACCCGAAGGATACATTTTGATGGATATATGTGACACTGTATACATCTGATTGTAACTTCTGGAAAATGTCCATACATAACAATAACAACATTGCGCAGTTCCTTTCAAATCCCACCAAGTTATAATTGGACAATTGGATATGCGGTCTGAAGGTTTTAACTAATATTCCTGGTTGTAAAATGACCAATCTCATCAGGGGAACACAGCCTATCAGGGGTCTGAAGTGATAAGGGGGGTTTGTTCTATGCCAATGTAGTCCGCCCACCGCAGCCATATTTTCTTATGCTTTTGGGGGCACCCCCGAGCTTGGAACACAGCTATCTCTGCATTCATACTTTCATCTATGGCCTTTTTCCATCTGCCGATCTTCGGTGGAGACACACTTTTCCACTGCTGGGCAATATCCCGTTTAGCAATGGTGACAGCTAAAAACAATAGGTGCTGCTTGTATTGGTTCCCCCCAATACCATTGGTACTATGTAATAACAGTAACTTCAGCTCGAGTGGTAGATCCCACGACAACACCTCGCTCAGGCAAGCCACAACCCTCTGCCAGAATGGTTGCAGTGCTGTACAGCCCCAGACAGTATGTATGAAAGTCCCATCTTCCACCCCACATCTCAAGCATACAGGGGACTGAATGGCACCCATCTTCCAGAGTCGGAATCGAGTATAGTATATACGGTGTATATATTTAAACTGTATAAGTCGGTAGCGCGATGAGACCGCCGCACCTCGTGGGCTAGCCAAGGCTTCCGTCCAATCGTCGTCAGTTATGTCTGGTATGTCCTCTACCCAAGCCATTCTGGTCTTATGCAGTGTGGTATGATTGTGCGTCGTCAAGGTTTGATATACCTGGCGGATCTTGTGAGCACCTATATCGCCCATCAGTAAGCGCCCTTCCAGGGGGTGAAATTCGGGCAAGGTATCAGTCGGTTGCAATAGGGGAGTGAGAGCATGCCTGAGTTGAAGATATTTATAGAATTGAGGGGCATATTAGCAAGGGCACTATCGCCGCTTTAGCGGCACTTTTTGCCGCTAAAGCGGCGATATTGTTATCGCCCTATCAGCAAACTGTCTCTAACAGCAGTTAGAGACAGTTTTCGGGCATTAGCGCCCGTGTTCTTACCGCTTTGTATGTCAGCGATATTTATCACTAATGACATGCAAAGTGGGCGTTCCCGACGAACAAACCTGGGAAACACCCGCTAACAGGCCTATTGCCTATTAGCAAGGTGGCCATGGCCCCACTTAGCGACGTGAAAAGTCGCGCTAACCGGGGTCATCGCCATTTATTTAACACCTGCAATTAGCAGGTGTTAGCCATATCTAACATGGGGGGGTGGATTATGCTGATACGACCACAGGGTCGTATCACCAAGGTTATCGCCGTTTTCCATGAAACATCGCTGGAAAACCAGCGATGTTTCATGGAAAACACCGCTATGGCTGGAATAATTATCGCCATAGCGCTAAATGTCGCTAATACAGCGTTAGCATGGCAAATTATTCCGACGATAGCCGGCGATAAAAAAGTGCTCGTTAAACACGCTTTGCGATGTTTAGCACACTTTTTAGATAATATGCCCCTGAGTCTTATGTAATTGAAACTCTGTTTGGAGCTGTTGGAACGACTTTAGAACGGTGCCCCGTACTACATCCCCCAAGGTGGATATTCCCACAAGGTCCCACCCACGTAATCCCGCAAGTGCCGTCACCAAGCGCAACAGTGTACCGTGCCACAGCGGGGTCGCCTGAGTCAGGCAACCATGCCATCCCATCCGCCTGACCGTAGCCCGCCATAGTCGGATTACTTTGCTGCTGGCAGGGGGTAGGAAATCTAGGTTCTGTGAACTATATAGGAGTTGAAGGAGTGGAACATTCCCCATTGCCATATGGTCCAGTGCAAACGCTGGGTCCGAGGGTGAATTATACCACCACTCATTGACCACTAGCAGATGGGAGGCCGCATAATAGGCATAGATGTCCGCTGCCGCGATACCGCCGCAATAAGTTGACTGCGTGCACGTGCTCAGTGCTACCCGTATTGCCCCATCTTGTCAGAGAAATTTAATGTGTATGGCATTCACCTGTGCGAACCAAGCCCGTGGTATGACATACGGGAAATTCTGTAGCCTATAGAGTATTCTGGGTAGTGAAACCATTTTAAAAATCGCTGAGCGCCCGTATATTGAGAGCGGAAGAGAAGACCAAACTGCTGTTTCGTCCTTAAGGCTTTTGAGGAGTGGATTGATATTGTGAGCCCACGAGGTCTGCGAACAGGGCGACATAAAAATACCTAGATACTTAAATCCAGTGGTAGCGCACGACAATTGCTCGGCCCACTTCTCACGGCCCTGATGCCCGCACACCGGGAATAGTATAGACTTAGTGGAGTTAGTGTGAAGCCCAGTGGTTTGGCCAAATACACGCAGGATCTATAGGATGCGGGGTCCCGAGAATCAGGGGTCGGTCATAAAGAAAAGGACATCGTCATGCGATCAGATCGAGATGGGGCCAATTCAAAGCCCCTGAGCACCGGGTCGCTACGCACCCACACCGCCAGAGGTTCTACGGCAAGGGCGAACAATAATGGCGACAGGGGGCAGCCCTGTCGCGTACCGCGGCATATGCGGAATGGGGCCGAGCGATGTCCAGCAACTCGAATCGAGGCGGTTAGCCCTGTATAAAGTAGGCGTACATATGCTAGGAAACGTGGGCCGAAGTTAATGGCGTCCAGGAGTCGAAAGAGGTATGACCAGCTGAGAGAGTCGAACGCCTTGTCGATGTCCGCGAGCAGTATAGCCGCAGGGCGTCCAAGCTCCGGGGCTCTAGCCATGGCATTATGCACCCGTCTGATATTATGACGTGTGGAGCGGTGGGGCATAAACCCGGACTGGTCCGGGTGAATCAGGTCCTGTATACAGGATCTGAGGCGGTCAGCGAGGACTTTGCCCAGAAGTTTGGGCTCAAAGTTGATAAGAGAGATAGGTCTGTATGATGCGGGATCTTCTGGCGGGCGTCCTGGTTTTAAAAAGAGGACTATCTCCGCATGTC
Organism: Calotriton arnoldi; assembly: GCA_963921515.1. Taxonomy (NCBI): domain Eukaryota; kingdom Metazoa; phylum Chordata; class Amphibia; order Caudata; family Salamandridae; genus Calotriton; species Calotriton arnoldi. The sequence continues at coordinate 1,933,877 of CAWUFW010002105.1, forward strand.
GCCACTCTTGAGGGAGTTGGGATTGGTCGACAGCTTCATGTAAGGCATCAAGCAGGCACGGACCCAGTGTGTTCATGTATGGTCTAAGGAATTCCATAGGAAAACCGTTGGGTCCGGGAGCCCGGCCCGGGTGTATGGCCGCCAGTGCAGCGCTGAGTTTGTCAATAGTTATAGGAGCGTCGAGTTGGTCCTGTGCGGAGTCTGTAAGTCTATGAGGGGGAAAACCACGTAAAAATTCGTCAATAGAGGCCTCCGATAGTTGCTCTTGGCTCGCATATAGGAGCGAGAAATAGCGTGCAAACTCTGCAGCCACCGTCTCCGGAGACGAGCACAAGGCTCCACTATCGTCTCGAAGCACCAGAACACTGGTAGGGGACTTCTCCGCCTGGCACAACCTATGGAGCATTTTGCTGGATTTATCTCCCCATTGGTAGATTCTATGCTGCGATGCTAGCCAAATTTCTTTGGCCTCACCCATAAGGTGCCGCTGTATGGACTGTTGTGCCTGCAGTAAGGTGCGTTTAAGAGCAGGGTTTGGGTCGGTGAGGCACTGTGCCTCCAGGGTCCTCTGGCGGTCCTCTAGATCCAATAGTTGCGCCAATCGTTTACGTTTAGCCATGGCACGGAAGCTGATATCAACCCCACGGACCGTAGGCTTCATGGCTTCCCATAAAATACATTTGGAAGGAGTCGAGGCCCCATTAAATTCAAGATATTCCGAGACCGCGAGGGCCAAGGTCTCCAGGTACTCCGGGTCCCGCAGGTGCCAAGGGGACATCCTCCAACTGAATGGAGGTTTTAGGCGTGTACCCGGAGCAAGCACTGGACTGGAGAATGGTCTGAGATGCCCCTGGGAAGATGTGACACGCGGGAGACCAGATGAATGTATCTACGTGGGACGAACATATAGTCCAGGCGGGACAGGGATCCATGAACGGCGGACATGTATGTGTAGCTATGCTCGGAGGGTGGAACTCGCGCCAAATGTCTGACCATCCTAATGTAGTAGCCAAAAGGTGTAACTTGGTTCTGTCTGTTGGGGGATCTCGCCCTGATGCGTGCATCCTGTCCATTACTGTCATGGTGTTGTTCCAGTCCCCACCAAGGAGTGTCAAGTCGTCTGATAATTCGCCCCACAATCGAGTTAACTTTTCAACAAAGGTGGCGCCTAATGGTGGGGGGCGTAGATACTGCCGAGATTTAGGCATTCCCCATAAAGTGTACCTGATAGCAAGACATAGCGTCCGCCTGGATCTAGCCAGTGCTTTGTGTGTACAAAGGGGACACGACGATGTATAAGAATGGCAGTCCCAACGGAACCCCTGGTGAACCCAGCATGGTATATGGTGTGATGCCCAAATCTGGAGAGACAGGGGGCCTTAGTGCCCAACAGATGCGTCTCTTGTAAAAAGAGAATATCGGCCCCATGGCGTTTGGCTTGGCGAAGAATGGCGCCCCTCTTCACTTTATTGAGTAGGCCCCTGACATTCCACAACACTATGGTCAAATCCCCAGATGGGGGAGCATGTAGTTGTGTTGTCATCTACCCCCAGGACTTGAATGTGTTAGAACTGAGACGGTGGGATCGGGACTTGACCTCTGCACGCTTACAAGAACAAAAAACAATGCTAACATAATACCATAATAAACCCCCAAACCCCCCAACCCCCACCTGATAATGCCTAAAACACAGAGCATCTGTCGCGGCGGAGGATACTCTCGGCTCCCAACAGAGGGCCTCAAGCTACCTCCTCCAAAGGTACCCAAACCACCCATGTAACTTTAACAAACAATAAAATTGCCTGGGGCGGGAGGAAGTGTACGGTTGGACGTCCACGCCATCTTTGTGGTCCATACGGAGCTAACTAAACTTGTGGATTATCTGCAAAAGTGACCCAGGTTCTTTGGAGGATAAATGCCCACAATTGGTGTTAGGATGCTTCTTCCGGGTCAGAGGAACGCCGGGCAGAACCCGATCTGTATTGTCTTTTGGATTTGTTTCTCTTTGACCTGTTCCTGTGTGGGTCCTGAGATGAGTCTGACTCCATTGGCGGTGGGGTACGTGGTTTTGGGTGTGTTCGTTCATCTGTCCAGGCAACGACCGCCTCAGGCGAGTTGAAGAAGTAGGATTTAGAATTATAAATGACTCGCATGCGGGCCGGATACAAAAGCATGTACTGTATGTTCAATTCCCGCAGCCTGCGCTTCGCCTCCATAAAAGACTGGCGCTGTTGTTGTACCAGACGGGTATAGTCCGGGAATATCATTATAGATTTAGAATCATGCTTAAGTTTGTCTTTGTGAATCCTGGCAAATTGCAGAATGGAATCTTGGTCAGCATAATTCAGAAACTTTGCAATTACGGGTCTCGGGCTTTCCCCTGGGGGCGGCTTCTTAGTTAAAGCGCGATGTGACCGCTCTACAACAAAGCAGGCAGACAGTTTATCTGCTGGCAGGAGGTCTGTTAGCCATTGGGTGAGAAAATGGGTCATGGATGAGCCCTCGCAGCCCTCCGGGAAGCCTACGAAGCGCAGATTATTGCGTCGTGCGCGTCCTTGTCCATCTTCGACCCTAGAGGCCAATTCCTGTGTCAACACCGTAAGTTTATTAACTTTCTTCTGCAGGGTGGTTACGGTATCTTCGATTGTTGACACGCGCGTCTCCGCCTCGGTAATGCGGTCTACCACCTTCTGGAGATCTTGGCGTAGGAAGGAAACCTCCGATCCCACCGCGCCAATTTTGGCATCTAGTGTGTTCCTTGCTTCGGTGATGGCCACCAGGAGCGCTGCATTGTCTGGCATTGCGCCGCTCGTGTCACCCCCGTAGCGCCACTTGGGGCCGTGGCGTACTGATCCAGGGTACTCTGCTTAGTACCGGCCGCGCCCGGCTTATCCTTACCCATGGAGGTGGACGGCCCAGCGGCTGAGTCAGAACCACAGATCTTATCACGGGTGAGGGGGGAAGGAATGTGTCCCTCGTCGTTGTCTCCCGACCGCCGGGTAGTCGCTGTGTTTCTCACGGGTAACACGGCAGGCCAGGCCTCACGGAATCCAACGTGTCTCAGACCACAAGCCGCACCGGGCCTAGCCCGGCCGCCTCCGCAGCCCTTGACCGCTGGCCAAATAGGCCCCGCTATAGGGACCAGACTCGCTGGACCCCCAGCCCGCCACATGCCTCCAATTCGCCTTAGTGCACCGGCGCCACCCCTCAGCAAGGTCGCCGCATATGTAGCTCACCCCTGGTCACTGTCACCGGGTCGCGAGGTCGCGTGCACCAGGCAGTAGCTTCTCGCAGGTCCCCGGATAGGTTCTAATTTCAGAGCTAGTCGTCCTCCTGGTCTATGGCGGATGCTCTTGGCCCACGTAACCAGTGGTGCCCTCTTCACCTTACGATGTTTCGCCGCATTCCCCAATCCAGCGAATCCCAGGATCGCTTGCCGCGTGGGGGAACAGGCGCCGGGGCCCGAGAGCTCTGCGGGCACCAAATCAGATAGGAGTTGGTGTTAGGCCTCCAGGCCGTCACGCGTGATGAGTACCCAGCTCAGGCGGCTGTCGTCAGCAGCTGGGAGGCACAGGCTTGACCGGGGGGCCGCTCCGTTGAGGGGTCCACCTCGATAGGCACCCGTAGCTGGCAGGCCGCCCCAAGCCACTGGCACACATGCCGCGCCCACAAGCCGAAGCCCACGCAGGCAGCCTCAGGCCGCAAAGTATCAAACGCCGGGCCCTAGGCCGCACAGTCCATCCGGGCGCCTAGCGCGTTCAAACTGCGCCAAACAGCAAGGCCCCCAGTCCCGCTAGGAGGCACGGGCCGAGGAGAGAGGCTTTTTCTCGGACTTTGTCCAGGGGTGTCTTCAGCAGGCGAGCCCCGTGCGGCCGCAGGCTCACGCGTCTTCCGAGCCGCGGTCACAACCCGGAGCCAGCCAGGCAGTCCCCGGGCCACCAGGCACCCCTCGCCTACCTTGAGGGCCGCGATGTTTTCTGCCTTGCCCGCTGGTCCGCACATGGGGCTTGAGGCGGGGGTACAATGCAGCCACCAGTCCCGCGACTATCGGCACCAGGCCCCAGCACGATCGGTACTCCGTTCATATGCCACCAGGTCCGGGAATCACGTCGCGGTTTTCCGCTGGGTCTTCTATATATATGGCAGTGCTGCCGATGTGCTCCGCAGGACAGGATAATGCCGGATTTAGTTATTTAGTGGCGTGGATGTGCGGAGCTCTGTTAAGGTGCGTCCGCCATGTTGGCCTTCCAAGCCACGCCCTAAATAGGAACTATTTTACAGCTGAAAAAGACACTTAATTGTCTAGGCAGCTGAGTAATAGTTCATATCTGATAGAGACGTCTAGCTGCAGATTCCTTAGCTTACAATTATCCTCAGGCATCAGACTGGATCCAGAAACGTTTTGAGCAGTACCTCTGCGCTCTGATAGGTGGCCTCCTTCTGCTCCACATCTGTGTTGGTGGCATCGTCGGTGCCAGAAGTGACATGCACGGTACCTATATAAGCGCCAACCCAGAGGGCTGACATCCATTCTTTTCTTCTTGCGCCAGTCAACCCAGATCCTGAGAGAGCTAATTCCAGTCACTTTTTGACAGACTTTTTTCCAACATTTTGTTGAACCCTTTTTTTTAGACTTTGTCTTCTGGTGTGCTAGGGATGTCCCCTAAAAAACCAGCAGGTTTCAAACCCTGGGGTGCCTGTCACAGGCAGATCTCTGTGACAGACCCACACTTGGTTTGTCTTTGGTGCTTGGAGCGGGACCATGGCTCCAAGGCTTATGAGGACTGCCGCGCCATGCACTTGAAGGTGCAGCAGAAGTGTTCCCTGAAGCTCTTCGCCACCTGACGTCAGACGACCCTGCAACAATCAAGATCTCGGTCATGTGAAAGGTTCTGGGACCACTCAAGGAGCCGCTCTTGAGACTCATAGTTGCGGTCCAAGTCTTCTTCAGGTAAGTCCCACAAAAAGAAGAAGTCCAAGAAGCCAAATTAGTCTCTGACTGTCCAAGTCCTCACATTAGGTGCAGGAATAATGACACAGGTAGAGGCCCTGCTTCCATGGTTCCACTGTGGAGTCTTTGCCTAGGTCTGCTCTGCACCTCCCAGAATTTACCAGAGCCAGAGCGATACTCCCCGAACACAAAGAGATCTATGAGGCCATGAACCTCATATTTGTCCAACCCGACCCCTCTGGAGCGCCTTCTGGATCCATGGGTTTGGAGGGAGCCCCCACCGGATTCACGTCGGTAGGTTCACCCCCCCCCTGGTGCTAGTCGGGCCCCTTAGATCCAGTGTCTGATCCAGAGTGGATTCCAACGTGAGGCTCTGACCTGCCACGGAGATCACTCCACTGCCGTTGTTCCAGGTGCTGCTGGCATCGCAGTGCAGACCCCATCGTCATTCCCGACTCCGATATAGAGCCAGATCGGCGTCACACGACGCCGACTCCGGTACCGGCTGGTAACATGACATCCGAGTTGGCGCCAGTGCCTTTTTCCTATGATAGACCTGGAAAGGGAGACAATTGGGAGAGTTCTCAGGACCCTTTTGGCTACCTTCACCCCCTTGATGAACCTGAGGACAACTGGTTTGAGGAACTGGCAGATGCCAGTGGTTTGGACACGTCACCAGACACTAGCTTGGTCTCTCCTCCCTCCGGAGGAAGGGGCCTCTTTTGTAATGGTGGTGCGAAAGTCAGCTGAGGTCCTGGAACTTCGGCTGCCTTCAGTGGCAGTCAAGACTAAAATCTTGACATAGGTGCTTCAGCCATGAGCCGCCCCCTCTGAGCCTCTACTTCCCTTCAATGAAGCCCTTACAGACAGCATGCTTGAGGCCTGGTCCAAGCCCTGCACAGGGGCTCCTGTGACAGGGCTATTGGCCGCCACCATCACCTTGCACCTGGGGATCTCAGTTTCCTCACCCAGCACCCCATGCTGGGCAGCTTGGTGGTCCAAGCCTCCAGCTCTAAGGTCAAACCTGGCGCATTCCCTTCCACTCTACCAGATAGGGAATCCAAAAGCCTGGAAAACTTTTGCAAGACGATGTTACTGCATGCTTTGTGGGCCAATACACGCACACTGTTTGGGATTCACTATGGGCTTGGAGGTGGTCCAAGCCATACTGTCACAGGCATTGCAGATGGCAGAGGCGCAGCAAAGTTCACCATTCACTGCGGACTGGACATGACCAACTCACTAGGCAGAGTGATTGCATCCTCGATGGCACCATGCCTGATTGAGAACCACTGACTTTCGGGGAATGTCCAAGCTTCTCCTATGGACATGCCCTTCGATGGCTCACACCTCTTTGGGCACAATGCAAACTCAGCACTGGGGAGCTTTAACAAAAGCTGGGCCACTGCCAGGTCCTTGGGCCTCTCCATGGCTGCCCGCCAACCCCATTCTACCTCTCGCCCCTTATGTGGCTATTGTAGGGGCTACCAAACGCCTTTTTTTATGCCCAGCCACCAAGGCCAACAGGCTTCCCAGCCTTTTCATGGCTGTGGTTCCCACAGACGTGGGGTAATCAGGCAGAGGTCGACCCAGTCTGCCACTCCCTTAGCAACCTCCCAAACCCTTTAGCTTGCCAACATATCATCTGGACACCCGGTCATCTGCCCCACCTGCAGTCCATTACATCAAACAAGTGGGTAATCCAGATCATCCAGCGGGGGTACTCCATTCCCTTTTTCGAAACCCCACCACCCATGCCGCCTTCTTACGACCAGTTGACCCAAGGACCACCTCCAGTACTATGTCAGGAAGTGCAGGATCTTTCAGCAAAAGGAGGCATCGAGAGGGTGCCATCATCAGAAGTAGTTTGTGGTTGCTATTCTCTCTACTTTCTGGTGCCCAAAAAGAGCAGAGGACTTAGTTCTATTCTAAATCTGCATCATATTAACTTCTTCCTGAAGGAGAAGTTCAAAATGCTCATGTTAGCTTGGGTTCAGCCTACTCTCGTTCCAGGAAACTAGATGGTAGCATTGAAATTGTAGGGCTTCCACATCCTCATCCTGCCTGCCCAAATGCGTTACCTGTGGTTCATGGCTGGCCACGAACTTTATCAATTTGCTGTGCTCCCTTTTGGCCTTACCAGCGCCCCTCGGGTGTTCACCAAGGTTGAAGCACAAGTGCAGAGGTCAAGGGTTCCAGTCTTTCCCTACCTTGACGACTGGCTGATTAATGCGGGCTCGCCCCAGGCAGTCGTATCCCACCACCAGACTACTGTGGGCCTCCTGCACTCATTGGCATTCACTATCAATGTGCCGAAGCCACACCTGATTCCCTCTCAGACTCTCCCTTTCATCGGAGCTGTTCTGGACACAGTGCAGTTTCGTTCAGGCCTATCATCCCGAACGACGAGTCCAGGATAGTCGGGCTATGATTCTGATGTTTCAACCTCTATCCTGGATTTTGGTGAGACTGACTCTGAGGCTGTTGGGCCTCATGGCCTCCTGCATCCTGTTGGTGATACATGCCTTTTAGCATATACGCAGTGGGACCTGAATTTCTAGTGCGAGCACCATCAGGGGAATCTCTCCGACCTGTTCAGGTCTCAAAGGGAACTGCAAAAGATCTGCAGTGGTGGCTTATGAACCACAATTGGGTCAGCAGTAGACTGCTCTCCCTTCCCCAGCCAGAGCTTACTGTAGTGACAGATGCATCAGTCCTGGGCTGGGGAGGTCATATGGGAGAGGTAGAGATCAGAGGCCTCTGGTCTCCAGCAGAGTCTCAGTTTCACATCAACCTATTGGAGCTTAGAGCGATCCGACTGGCACTGAAAGCCTTTCTTCCTTCTATCAAGGGAAGTCTTGTTCAGGTATTCACAGACAACACCACTGCCATGTGGTATTGCAACAACCAGGGCGGGGTAGGGTCGTGCTTCCTAAGTCAAGAGGCCCTGCATCTCTGGACATGGCTGGAGCTTCAGGGTATTTCCCTGGTGGTTCAACATCTGGTGGGCTCTCTGAATGCCACAGCGGACAAACTCAGCCATCAATGCCTAGGGGATCATAAATGGCATCTCAATCTCGAGGCAGTGCAGTCTCTTCTAAGACTGGGGAGAACCTTGGTTAGATCTGTTCGCCACTATAGACAGCATGCAATGTCAGCATTTCTGCGCACTGGATTTTCCAAAGCAACTCTCACTCGGAGACGCTTTTCATCTTGAATGGACCTCAGGCCTCCCATAGGCTTTTCTGCCAATACCATTCCTGCCCAGCATTTTCCGGATTGAGCACGGGGAGATTGGCATCCTGAACTCCTGAGCATGAGCATCGGTCCGCCGATCAGGCTGCCCAAGAGGATCTTCTTTCACAGAAGCAGGGCAGGATGATGCATCGAAACCTGTGCACACTCCACCTTCATGCTTGGATATTGAGTGACGGCAGCTGACAGCTTTCGACCTTCCTCCCGAAATCTGCGATGTTATTCTTGCAGTCAGGCTACCCTCCACCAAGACAGTATATGCCTGCCATTGGGACAATTTTGTCACACGATCTGCATCCAAGAATATTGATCCTCTTTCTGCACCCTTATCTCCAATTTTACTGGTCATTCCTTCTCTGGCCCAGCAGGGATCTGCTTTGGGCACTGTTAAAGGTTACTTGTCAGCCATTTTGTTTTTTTTTGCAGTTGCCGGGCCAACCTCCTTTGTTTAAGTCATCCATTGTGACTCGTTTCCCAAAGGGACACCAACATCTGTTTTCACCACGACCATTCATTATGCCCCAATGAGACCTCAATCTAGTCTAGATATTTCTAATGTGTTTGCCCTTCAAGTCTCTACATAACTGTCCACTCACTTTACTCACCATCAAAATGTTTTTTCTGATGGTCATAATATCAGCCAGAAGGATCAGTGAGCTACAAGCACTTTCTGTGCACCCTCCCTATACAACATTCTATCCAGACAAACTGATTCTGAGAACCCATGCCTCCTTTCTCCCGAAAGTGGTGACACCTTTTGATGTGGGCCAACATATCACCTTGCTTACCTTCTTTGCCCTGCCTCACTCTTCCAAAGAAGAGGAGTGACTCCACTGACTGGATCCAAAAAGAGCGATATCATTCTACATTGATCGTACCAGAGAGTTCCGGGTGGACAAGCAACTTTTCTTTGGGTACGTCATGGTGAAGAAAAGATAAGCTATGCAGAAACTGACCATCTCTTGGTGGATAATATTCTGCATTAAAATCTGCTACGCAATGGCCAAGAATCAACCTCCTATGGGCTTGCCCACTCATTCTACCAGAGCCAATGCTGCGACCACCTTGTTAGCTTGTGGAGTCCCTGTCCTGGACATCTATTAGGCAGCAATGTGGGCGTCTCTGCACACGTTCCTTCACCAAACAGGTAACCCTGGACAGGCAGGTCCTTAGTGATGGATACTTTGCCTGTTCGGTCTCCAGGACTTCTTGGTCTAAATCTGTTTACAGACCCACCTTCGGAGAGGTATTGCTTGGTTATCTATTCTAAGATAAGAAATCTGCAGCTAGAAGTCTTTTTCAGATGAACAAATTAATTACCTTCAGTAACGCCTTATCTGGTAAGACTCTATCTTGCCGCAGATTCCTTACCGACTCTTCCATCCTGCCTGCTCTGTGAATGGATTTCTTCCTATAGGGCACCTTTATGATGTCCTTAGTGCTGCACACCAGTGCATCACCTACATTTGTGGCTCTCCGTTTCCCGTGCGGAAAGATTACGAAAAGTAACTGATGTCAGAGTTGTGTGGTGTATAGGCACTGCGCACATCACTTCCGGCGTGGACACCACCGACATGGAACCGAAAGACTCCACCTACCGGCATGCAGAGGTACTCTTCAAAATGTTTCTGGATCCAGTCTGATGCATGGCGATTATTCTAAGGTAAGACATCTGCGGCTTGATAGAGTCTCTCTCTACCAGATAAGGCATTACCAAAGGTAAGTTACGTGTTCATTATTGCCCAAATGTATGGTAGTTATTTCATCCAATTCATCTGGATTAAAGGTTGGATACGATTGTCAGGATCCCGGCTGGTGCGCTAAATGTTTCTGGGCAGGCACTTCGCCTACATAGTTATCATATCAGCCTACTGAGCAACTGAGATTGCAAAATTACATTTCCCATGACAAATGAAAATTTGACAGCTGCAAGATTTCCAAATATGTGTGAATAGCTAGTGCAGAGCTGTAAATGTTGATTTGTTCATATGCACAAACTAGATTCATATGGAGGAATTATTTTAGCAATCATTGTAAAAGGGTGAGCAGGCAGTGCAAAGACACCTCTGTACTTGCTCAGAATGAGCTTATATGCAAATCACAGATGCTGCTCTCACACATCTGCTAGATGAATTGTAGTTATTGAACAGCATTAGCATAAGGACAGTAACGGGCAGGGTATTACATTGAGCTATGACATTATGATGAATGAAAACAATGCACATATTAACATGATGTTGAGTATATTGTCTTTAGTACATAATGTAATTAGTTAGCAGAATTGTAAGATGTGAAGGGAAGAGTCAGGCATGAAAGAGGGTGGGAACAGGATGTGTCAGGGTTCAGAGTTCTGGGCCCACTGAAAGCCCCTGCTATCCATTAGCCCCTGTACTTATGAACAGAGTCATAAGTATCACCAGATACAACACAGGGGGAGAAATAGAGATAGACAGTAAGAGAAAAATCCAGGACTGTAGCTCAGTGTTCGAGATTTCATCTGTTTCAAGGGATGGCACCAATCTGCATTGATGGTAGGAATCTTGGGTAAATCTTACCTATCTTGTTAGCAGTAGGCATATGATGAAATGACGCACCTGCTGCCGACCAGGAATACAGCAAATGTCCCATAACACTGCTGGGCACACACACAGAGAAAACTCTACAAGAAACAGGAGTTAATAGACGAACAACCAAGAGGCCAATACTAAGGAGGGGACTAACAAAGGGACCGAGGGAATAGAAAGAGGGAAAACAACAAACAGTGATGGATGCCTAAATGGACTCAAACTATAGAGAGGATCAGAGAAGCCAATGCAACCACACAACTCATTGCCAGGCACTGAGCTGAGGTCTCAATGAGTCTAAATAGAGCTCTACCCTTCCTGACCTGGAAATTACCTTAAACCAGAAAGCAAGTGAGTTTGCATTCATATGAAAGTTAGCAGTTTAGTGATCCCGCCTGTCTAAATTCCACAGCTCTGTTCTCCAGCTTTTCCAGCCCCTACATGCCTGTAAACTAACCTGATTCCTGACAGTATCCACCACATAAAATTCCCCACGCCCCTGGGAACACTGTATGGTCCTGCTTTGACTCGTGGTCCAGTGTTATCTATGGAATTTCTTCATCAACCTTAGGACATGACGAAATCTGGAGATTCCCCATGATCTTTATGAAGTATGATATCCCTTCGAGACCACAAAGTATTGTAATTGGCCTAGAAACACACAGGAATCCATATTTTCCTCAACCTCATACTCTGCTGACCCATCTACCATGATTGGAGGAGACTTATTGGGAAGATATGGAACCGTGGGTTTAACCCGGAAGATGTGACACACAGGGTGAATGTGCCATGTTAGTTGTAAGGCTGACTTTCCAATCTTTCTAATAACACGGACAGGTCCTATAAATGAAGGGGTAAACTTAAAGTTGGCGCCAGGAATGGTTACATTTTAATTGAACAACCAGGCCTTACTTCCAACTTCATACTCAGGAGCCTTTCTTTGGTGCCAGTCTGCAAAACACTTATATTTGGCTTTTCTAAATGCTGATAGGAGGCTTTCTATATGGCTAAAGATTCTGACCTAGTGAGGTTCGAAGGGACTGTGGATAGGGACACTTTCTTAGGAATGATCTGGGGGTGGGCAGCTGATATTTGAGTAATAAGACTCAAACGGTGCTGCAGAGCACTTATTACTAATGTTATTAACTTGGCTCTAGTTGCATTGCAACAGTGGCTGTTATGTATTACCCATGTAGAGGCATTCCACATTGACAAAGCATTTATTACATTACTGCTGGCAACCATGCCTGATGCACTGAGATAATCACTGCATGTAATGGTGGCCACTAATGTAACCTTGTCTTATGTGGTTACTCTTACATCGCTAATAATATTAGTATCTCGGGAGAATTTGCATTGAACATAAGTAGCTCTTATTACTGAAAATGATGGAGACCCCTAGTCTTCCTTATAACTGACCACTAAAAGTCTCTGGTGTTGAGTTCTGTCATCTCTTTATGACCTGGGTGCCCTGCTTCAGGAGAGTCATGGTACCATTTGAAACACTTAGGGACAAATTTATGAGCCCCGCTGCGTCCCTCTTGCACCACCAAACATGGTGCAAGAGCAACACAACTCACAAATGAGATTTATGAAGCCACGCAAGGCCACCTTGCGTGGCCCTGAGTGACTTCATAAATCTCAAGTAAAGCAATGCAGCGCAAATTGCTGTGCTGTCATACTCTGCGCCAGGGAGGCGTCCCGTGGGCATTGCATGGGTGTTCCCACGAAACTCCCATGGTTTTTGATGCATTCACAGATTTACCAGAACTGGGAAACCTGGAAATGCGCCAAAAAATACACCTCCCCAGGTATCTTTATTTCTCCTTGTTACTGCCTCTTTCTATGCGTGCTTTATTTTGCAGCACACATAGAAAGACCGATTTGCTTCTCAGGATTGTTTTTTGTGCAGGAGGGGACCCCTTCCTGCACAAAAACAATCCTGCATGCAACACAGGCATCCTTGCACCATGGTGTGTTGGCGCTAGGCAGCAAAAACAACACCAGCACAGGGACATGGACAGGAATGCATCATATTCTTTTAAATATGGCACATTCCTGCCCTTTCCCCATGATGCAGTGCAAGAAGGTGATTTGCTGTGCTGCGCCAGTTTCTCATAAATATGCCCCTAGGATTGCATCATTTTGCTGGGATGGTGTAGGACTCCATCTTGATACAAAATCCCTTGTGAACTGATCTTTGTAGAAGTTCTTTTGTTAATCTATTGAGGTGTGAGGATGTCCCTTTGAGCCTGTCTGAAGAAAGTGTGAAAATCTATAGTGGGTGAGGCAGAAGTTTTTTCAATACAGGAGGTCTCTTCTTTATTCTCGGATTCAGAGTTTCTTTGATAAGACAGTGCATCCACTTTCCCATGCCTTTTGCTTGGGTCAATACAAGATGGCATAATTGAAAGGAGAAAAGAGTAAGGTCCATCTAGCATGTCGAGAAATAACGCATTTCATAGTGGTGAGATATATCAAGTTCTTGTGATCAGTCCATGCAATAATTTTATTCTGAACTCCTTGCAGATGGTATCACCAATGAGAAAAGGCCTCTGATCATTAGAAGGTCTCGATCATAAATAGTCCATGTCTGTTAAGGTTTGTGAATAGAATCAATTTCGGTATTCCTTTGTGATAGTATGGCTCCAATGGCAAAAGATGAGGCATCTGTGTCTACTACAAACAGCAGTAAATCATTGGGATGTCTGAATACCAGAGCAGAGGTAAAAGTACTCTTGCATGAGTTCATGGCTTGTTCCTGTACTTCACCCCACTTGAACTTCACTCCATTTCGAGTTAAGCAAACTATTAATTGAATAATGGATGTGATCTGTATGAATTCTCGATACAAATTGTTGAAATAAATAAACCTCTGGCCTGCTTTTAAGGTTCTTGGAGAGGGCCATTCTAATACTGCTTTTACCTTAGCAAAGTCCCTTCCTATTCCATGTTCAGAGATCTCAAAGCCAAGAAAGGACATTGTAGAAAATTCAGAGAGACACTTCTCGGATTTGGCATTTAGGGAAGGCTTTCTTAACCTTGATGGCACCTCCCAACCTGACATCAATGTTCTTCTAAGGAAGATGAGTAGATCAAAATGTCATCAAAATATACTACCACATACACATCCAATATGTCTCTGATTATGTTGCTAACAAAATGATGGAAGGCAGCAGGGACATTACAGAGGCCAAAAGGCATTACCAGATATTCAAAATGGCATTACCTGATTCTGAATACTATCTTCCATTTATCCCCTTCACCTATCCATTCTAAGTTGTATGCTCCTCTAAGATCTAACCTAGAGAATATTTTGGCATATGTAACTTCATACAGATGTGAGGGTAAGAAGATATCAGTTTTGCACAGTAATACCATTTATTTATTGAAAGTGTATGCATGGCCAGTATACTCATTTGCTTTTGCCACAAAAAAAAGATTGGCTCGCTGTTGGAGAGGTTGAGTGTCAAGTTCAGCTTTCATCTAAGTTGTTCTGAAGATAGTGTGGTAAAACTGCATCCTCTTTCACCCTTAATGGATAGATCTTCCCATGTGGAATGGGCTCTTCAGTTAATACGTCAGTCATACTCTCAAAGTGTGGGAAGAGTGTCAGCTACTTTCTTACTAAACATGTCTATAAATTCTTGGTACTGCGGAGGAAGGATCTCCCTATCCGTCTTCACTTGTTGGGTGGTACGGACATCCTACTTGGGGTCTGGTCCAAGCCCTGCACAGGGGCTCCTGTGCATAGGACAGTTGCCCGCCGCAATTGCCATGCTCAAGGGGACCCCGGTTTCCTTACCCAGCACCCCACCCCGGAGGGTTTGGTGAAATGGCTCATCAGGTAATAGGTCAATTTAGCAGCCATACTGTCAAAATGGTGGAAGAGTGTCAGCTCCTTTCTTGCTAAACACGTCTATAAATTCTTGGTACTGTGGAGGTACAATCTCTCCATCCTGCTTCACTTATTGCTTGGTCTCTAAGAAATTAGACTGCAACACAAAGCATGACGTTACTAAGTCTTTTCAGTGACTGTTTTTGGAGAGAAATGGGTGTTACTGTATGCAGAGTTAAAGGAGATCTCTTGTAGTGCAGTTCCTATTTCCCTAATAGGCTCTGCGCATTGGAATAATATACCCTATAGGTTTGACATAGGACTGAGGTCGGTATGTCCCTATCGAGTATATTAAACTTAATTACTTTGTGCCAGCTAACTCAGAGGCCACTAGAAACTCCTTGTAATCAAGAAGGGAGTAGTTTCTGGCAACCGCATAAACATGACAACTTTGTTTCCCTTTTAGAATCGGAATACTTCTCAGAATCGTGGAAACAATAGATAACAGTTTCACTCAGCTAATCGTGCATGCTTAGTTTCTTCAGAGTTACACAGAAAGAATAGACGGGCGTTTCAATAAAAAGGTTTTATTGAACAATCTTGTTTCTCGTGTAAGAGATATGAGCTGTTATGATCACAAGACAGTATGCAAGATATATAATGTACAGCGTAAGCAGTAGAAATAAATAATACTGCGCTAGCATTATCTTTTAGCATATATTCAAATACATAAATAACATGAGCTAAAAATGCGAGTACTCATACGATGCTTCTCTAAGCTAGTTCTACCCCAATGTACCTAACCTAGTCTAAGTGTAGGGCAAGGTAAGAAGTAGGTGAAGTATTCTCTAGTATGGTATACTAAGAGTATGTTAAGTCTAGTATGCCAAGAGTCCCTCTAGGTTCTAGTCAGCTCCATACCTTGAGAATGAGAGAGGTGGGAATCTCCTGCCAGATCTCAAATTCTAACACCCCGCGAAGGGAGTCAGAACGCTGGAAGCTGGATTCTTCTGCGAGCAGGAATGACAGCGTCTTCTCAGTGCGTCAGGCCGGGATACGGGCTCCTCTGAAGTCGAGGTCTCCTCTAACTTGCTTGAGCAAGGGAAGGTATATTTATACCTGGTAGGTGCCTTGGAATGTTAGCATTGACGTGAAGTCGGACAGAGGAAGACGTCAGGAATGAACCCTTAAGGTATAGCGGTTCATGCATAATAGATGAGTTCTTGGAGAAATCAATAATCCTGTGCTAGGGGAACTCCCAAGAGCTTAAGGGTCTGGTTTCTAAGAACTCGTTGTGACGTTAGGGTGGACGGATGTCGGTGACCATGCCTGTATTTGGAGTGCACGGCTAATGCCTAAATAAGGACTGGGATTCTATGCCTATATAAGGGCAATGCGAATTGTGCCTATATAAGGACATGTATCAGGAAAACCTATATACGGACACCTAAAGTGGAATACAACACCCACTCCACTTTCGAATGAACGATAATACTAAATGCTAAACAGTAAACTTGAGTACCACATATTGCTAAAAACATTTCTAAAAGCATAGTAAAAGAAGTTTTTTTTTTTTTTTTAAAGAACTGTTGCTAAAACATGTAATGCAATAGGTACTGTACATTTTAAAGCACTTTTTCATTCTAAGCATATATTGGAAATAAATGCAACATGAATGAATAAACAGAAATATATACATATGATGAAATGGTTGACAAGTTTTCAAAAACCAAAGCCATTGCATATCATGGTATTAAATGAAATTTTAGACAAATAAGGTGACAATGTGTCCCTGGAAGTATTCAAAGAAGTCCGTTTTATAAGAATAGTTCTACTGTAAGCAGATTGTTTTGCCATGTATTTTCAAAAAATAAAGAAAAAGAAAAAGTTCAATTTTAGGAAGAGTTCCAAGTTTTGAAAATATGAAGGCCAAATTCATTGCGTCCCTGGTACACTGTGAGCCGAATCAAAGTCAGTGTATGGGTCTGGTGTAAACATGAAATCATCTATTTCTGTAGACAAAATATCGTCTACCGATGTTGGTGACATTTGGAACACCTCGTTCAGAAGGTTAATTGCACAGAGATGAGAAACATCGCCTTCAGCAGAAGATGCCGCAGCAATGTCCGCGTCCGTTGTTACCTGTGTGCCCGTTGATCCATCTCGTACCTCAGCAGCAGCAGGAAGCGTCTGTGAGATCTCAATGAATGCCGTCATCAGGATTGGTAGCCTCTGGGGACAACACAGAGCATGGGCCGTTACCGGGTCCAGCAGAGTATCGATATCCGTTGGCATGACTGATGGGAGTGTTAGACAGGTGTCTAGCACGCATTCTTCACCGCAAAGCAGGCAGCGTAAAACAGGTAAGATGCAATCTTGCCAGATTGGTCTAAATGACAGGAACCATGTTGTATTAAGTTCCCGTAGACGAGGTATGCCCAAAAGCTGCAGTATGCGCTCACGGCACTTCCGTTCTAGGAGAGTTTTTTCCACATCGCTCGGATTGATGTCAGTGGATAGGCTTGCCATATCGTAATAGTAGGAATAGAAATAGGATTCCTGCAACAAGGGCTAGAATTAATGGCACACCACCAAACACCGAATGTGCGAAGTTTGGGATGATTCCGAGGACTGCCTGGAAGGGTGCTAACAGTCCTGAACAGATGGTCTTAAATACATGTACAATACCGCTCGAATCAGACATGTTAAAGATACGTCCCATCATTTCTGCGAAATGTATAGGGCAGTTTGTACGAATTAAAGCCTGTATCTCAGCCGAAGTCCTTGCAATTTGTAAATCATAGGTTTCTTTGGCCGAGGTCAAAGGCACGGTTTGTTGCAAAAGCATGGCTTTCAGTCTGCTTAAAGTATCAAAACGTATAAAAGAAACATTCAATGAAGGCCATAGAGGCGACTCCCTGACTGTGTCTATTGGGGGGAACAATACTTGTATACAGCAAGTAACCATGGAGTCGACCGTTACCAGATATGGGATGCCTGGCAACATGCCACAGCAACTCTGATCATTCAACATGAGGTAACTCCCATTAGAAAGTTGGCCAAACGTTGGATTAATCACAGTAGCTGGTGTACCCTGCTGGTGGCAGGACAAATTTGCCACAGAACCATTACAAGCCCCGTGTAAAGAAATGTCCTGACATATGAGTGAACCGCTTAGTGCATTTTCACAGTGTGTACCGCTTAGAAACACTTCACGATCCCCACTCCAACATCTGTATTCGTAAGGTAAATCCCAGGATGTCTTAATGTATTCTTTACCCAACCTTTCATATTTGCCTGCTTGCATTTGTTTGAGGCAATACTGAAACTGAAAAGTAGTGACAGGCAGAGTGATTTTGCCATGGATAAGCCATTCTGTAGCTGGTTTTTCTGCTACTGTAAATGGTACTTTTTCCAGTTTTTCAATGCTCAGCACTGTATACTTTGCTCCCCTTTGTGCCAGTTCGATCTGTTTATCAGTTAGATTGTATTCTGCAAACAGAGCCGACGTGTTGATAAAACGCCAAGGCACATAGCCCGCACGCAAAGATTGCAGCGTCCAGCTTAATAACATGATTAGAACTTAACTGAGATTGGCCTTTGTTGTAACATGGCTAAATCTTGTTCCAGTATGTCGATAGCAGAGGATACAATGCTGTCCAATGAATAAATTCTGGATGACAAAGTTGTTAACCCATTGTCGACCACAGAGAGAGTTTTCTCCAAGTTAATACGATCAAGTTCACGTATTTGTTCTGCGGCCTCTGCCTGTGAAACCTTCCATACTTCATTATAAGCAGCATAAATGCCGGCATATATGAAACGTTTTTGACGCGGTTTTCTTGGTCCTAGCAAGAATTCCCTAAGGTCTGCGTCTTTTTTAAGTAAAGATAAGTGTTGTTTCACATCCTCTAGTGTGGATTTTTGTAGCCAGTCGAGGCACAATTTTCCTACACTGTATGTTGTTACTACCCCCAGATGTTGTCTTTGAACGTATCGTGGGTCTGGCCTATGGATAGTAAAGCCCTGTCTTCTATTCAGGAATCTTTCTTGACAGATGTTTGTGTCTGTAGGCCAGAGTAACCATTTTCTCCAATCAGGATCTGTTCTGTTGGTTTGTAGTATTGTGTCAACTGTAACCGCTGCCTGTGTAATGTTATTACTTGCAGGTGTTGGTACAGAAGATGTTTTCATGTCTTTGATCTTGGCTAAACCAAGGCAAGACTTTGTTGCACAGTGTCATTCAAAAACATTATTTGCTGAGGGATAATACATGCTCTAAACAAAGCTTCTATCCCCTGTACTTGCCAATCTTTAGAACCCCAGACCGATTTTGTGTCTATTGTGTCTTTCCATAAGTCAAATCCATGTCTAGACAGTTGGGTAATAAAGGCTGCAGAGTAAATCTGTTTTGTATTAGTTAACATCATTTTCAGTCCTGTTTTGTTTACATTTTTATAGTAAAATGTTTCTGGATCAGATGTATTGTATCCTGAAAAATATGGAAACTTTTTAGCAAACGTTTTTGAACTACTTTTTGGTGGTGTAGGAGAATGTTCCCCTTGGTTAAACATAAACACATTTCTAGGAGTTGCAGATTTATGCAAGAAATGATGACCATAGTGGTTGTAACAATAAAGCTGTTCATAGTCTGATGAACCCTCTAAGTATTCATTGTTAGAGAATGCAGCAGATCTTTCTAGATCAGACATCATATCATTTACAGTCTCAAAGTCCCAATCATCAGAATAGGTACTGGAGGAAATAAAATCACTTAGTGAAACTTTAAATAAATGTGGAATGTTCAAAAGTTCCGTAGGGCCGAAGATATCGAAATCGGTTTTGTCCCACACTATACCATCCTGTATAGGAACGGCTGTGATGTTCACTGCTGACAAGTCTCTAGCTTCACGATGGGATGATTTGTGTGGTTTCAAAAGTAAGTTCACATTTTTACTGTCAGTGTCCAAACGGATGTATCTGCCATTTATAAGCACGTTGATAGTCATAACCAAAGCTAGCCAAAGCAAAAAGAAAAATATTCCAGAAATAATCCACAGTTCAATCCATGGTGAAACCAGATAGGTCTTTTTCAGAAAATGAAAAAAGTCTTGTACTTGCTGTTTGAAAGTTTTTGATGCTGGCGTCGTTTCAGGTTCACTCGGATCCTCAGAAAACGTATCAAAGTTAATGAAATAGCCAGAAGCAGTTCGGTCAATTGTTGGAATTGCATCAGGATTTGTTGAAATCGCTGGAACCAGTTGATCACTTGTTACGTTGGTGTAGACAGGTGTATTTGGACGAACTGTTACTTGAGTTTCAAGAGGGATGAGTTCCATAGCATTGTTGCTTAGTCCTTCATCTGTTACTGCTGAATTCTCGATGGTTATGAGTCTTTCAGTCTGAACCTCTTGGATAGTAGCGAGAGGAGTGCGTCTGCTACTAGGTCGGAGTCCACGAAGCCTACTATTTAGTATTGGCCACATACTGTGGTTTGATGAGGTCGATTGACACAAATCTTTTCTCCTTTTTTCCAGCAAGGGGCGGCAGAAGTACTGTTCTTGTTCCGAGGACGGCTAGGACAGGTACTGGTTGTTTCTAAGAAGGTCCAAATTCCTTCTTGTCCGCAATCTTCTCTCTGACTAGATCCCCAACTTTTGGGATCCAGACAGGCCTTGCTGGGACTGCCGGTTTTTCCCCAGTGGTGGTTGGCTTCAGGAACACGTTGCTTTGTTTCGATCTTAGTTCATTTAGATCCTGTAAAACAGCCAAACGATCTTTGATATCAAAGGGTTTATTTTCCACCACTGTGCCTTTACATTCGAGATCAGGAACCCACATTCTTGTCCCAAATAGGACCTCATATGGAGTGACCCCCTAGAGAACTTCTTGGCAAATTATTTAATGAGCGTTGGACCCCATAAAGATGTTTGACCCACCCATCACCCGAACCTAATACTCTAGCTGTTATAGACTGCTTTATGTCCCGGTTTATCCTTTCCACAACAGAATTTCCCTTAGGATGAAACGGAGAGGAGTACCGCAATGCAACGCCCAAACTGGCCATGGCTTCTTTGTAAGCCCGAGAGCTAAACGCAGGGCCCTGGTCAGAATGTAGTGTGCCTATTGCGTATGTGCCGATAAAGACTCGCAAATCTTTTATAACAGTTCGAGCGTCAGCCGAGCGCTGAGGCCATATCCATAGGAACCTTGACTTAGTATTTGTGGGATTGCATTTGTCCAAAAGGACGCCTGCGCGTAGATAGTCTAATGCTGTCTAACAATGGTGTCTGTACTGGGCAGGCTACTTCGTAGCATGGTGTCTGGTGGCGTTCTGCATCACGCTGTCTATTGCAGTCTATGCAGTCATCGATGAAGATGTGAATCTGTGTATTCATTCCAGGCCACCAGTAGATCTCTTTTAATGTTAATATTGTTTTAGAGATCCCTTGATGTGACAGACCCTCCCCCAGATGTGCTTCATAAATCAAAGCTGCTCTACGTTCCATGTTTGGAATTACCCTATCCCCCACTCCAGGGATTCGAGCAAAAGGAACGTTGTTCGCATCAATTACATAAGAGTACTTGAGTGGAAATTTCTTTGGTAACACTGCACCACTGCCTTTGCTTGAAGCATTGACAGCCAACAATATCACACTGTCTATTCTCGTTTTTGAACGAGTGATCGCAGCTACGGAAGCCGTCTGAACAGCCCCCTTTGCGGCTTCGTCAGCCAATGAATTCCCTGCAACGTGAACGCCATCACGTTGATGACTCAGCGTGTGTATTACGTGAGCCTTTGGTAGTTCGTTTCTCAACTGAACTACTTGTTCCCAAAGCGTTTTATGCTTTATTGTGCCACCTTTTGCTTCTTTGAACCCGTTTACAAGCCAATTTTGTATATATTCATTAAACGACTGAACACAGTAAAAAGAATCGCACACTATGAGTGTGGGGAATTCGCGATCTGTACTTTCAAGTGCCAGTTTGAATGCTTGTAGTTCAGCTTGCTGAGCTGTGCAATCGCCTAGAGATTGAGTTTTATTGACCATTGGTCTGAAGTTACCGTCGCGCATGCGACCTTTAACGATTGCGCACGCTGCACTGTAAGCTTGCTTACTCCCTGTAGCGGGTTGTGCGGATCCGTCAGTGTAAATTATAAATTCATACTGATCAAGAGGCAGAATTTCAGTGGGCAGAGGACATTCATGTTCATATTGCAGGAACACTTGTGTTTTTAAATCAGGATCAAAAACATATTCAACATCTGTTGCAGCAAGAGAATTAACCCATTGAATCCATCTACGATGTAAAGCTTTTGCATTTGGAATGCTTGCTTTTGTGACCGCCTCTAAGGCTGGTACTGGAGTTACGACAATAATGCGTTTCCCTTGGGCTAGAGCTCTTTCTTTTGCTACGGCGGTTTGAACTGCTGTCAGTATTTTTTCTGTCGAAGTGAAGCGCATTTCTGCTTGTGTATACAAATGTGATTTGTATGCTATTGGTACTTTTTCACCCTCATTAAATGTTAAGTAGGTGAACCCGCATTGACCCGAAATTATTCGGATCACTAAATTGCGTTGACTTACGCGTGTTTGTAAGTGATTTGTTGCTAACATGTTAGCTTGGAGTGAACGCAAGATTTCTGTGTGTTCCTGTGTCCAATGTTTGATTGAAAAATCAGGTCTGATTAATTCGTAGAGAGGTTTAACCCTTTCTGCGTAATTTAGAATGTAAGTTCTTCCAAAATTTAGAAAACCCAAGATGGATTGTAAGTTTTTCAGTGTTTTTGGAGGTTGGAGATGCGCACACTTTTCTAAAAAGTTAGCTGCCAGGCTCTTGCCTTCACTTGAAAGCTCATATCCTAGGAAAAGGACATTGAGATGGGCAATTCTGGATTTTTTAAAGTTGAATTTATAGCCCTCTGAGGCGAAGCCCAATATAATGGTACTCACCCTGTTCAAGTGCCTATCTAGGTCATCGTCTGTCAGATAGATGTCATCGACATATGACAATGCCTCATTATCATAAATTTGTAGTAACTCTGTTACTCTTGCTGAGAATAACCCCGGGCTGTTTTTGAACCCTTGTGGGAGTCTACAAAATTGACGCTGGGTCCCCATTATTGAGAAAGCTGTTAAGTACCTGCTTTCAGGTGCTATATTTTGACAAAAGAAACCATTCGAAATGTCTAATGTGGTTTTATATTTTTTGCGCACAATGTTATTCATTAATGCTGTACTATGTGCATTTTGCACTGCAAATGTTTTTGAACAAGTGTTCAAGTGTCTGTAATCCAAAACTAGACGATATGTGTTGTCTGGTTTGGATACAGGAAACAAAGGATTGTTCATTGAGGAGGTGCATGTTTCAATCACCCCTTGGTATTCAAGTTGATCTAAGATCTCCCTGACCTGTTTTTTATCTTCTTGCTTTATTGGGTACTGCCTTTGTGCAGTAGGTTCATTTTTTAGATGTATTTTGTGGTGAGGTGAGTCCTCATCCCATCCAACATGATTTTTGTATAATGCTGGGGCCTGGGCAACTGCCCATTTCCTGGCATAAGTATATTTAAGGTGAATTGGAATATGGTTGGAGAAGGCTGGCATAATGATGTCCTCACCATGTGGGCACTCCCTGACAAATTGTGGTGGCCAGTCTTTTTCTGCTAGAAGTATATCATAACCCCTTGAAAGTTTCTCCCAAAAGAGTATTTTCACTTTTCTTGGTATGTCTCCCTCCATTCGGAGTGTTATTTCATATAACTTTTGTGGAGTACTAACCCTGGTGTCTACAGTCTCTACTGTGATGTATTCATTCAAGTCCACTATCTCCAGAAGTTCCTTTAGGTTCTGGCGAGCTATTGTGACTTCTGCTGCACTGTCCAGCATTGTCTGAGCCCATTCTCCATTCTTGAGCTGTGTTCTCAGTATTCTCGGCATGTCAGATCTTCAGACCTGCTACCTTCTTTTTTGTGAATTGAGGTTTTGATTTATATTTCTGAACGTGTTTGTCGTCTTTCGATTTCACGCGTTCTCTATGTTCTGACCGTCCTCTTCTTTCCGATGTCTGTGACGATATCTGAAAGGTAAGAGAGGAACGTGTATCAGTATCTTGATACCTGTCAGGCTTTCTTAAATTATCCCTATTCCTGAGGTTATACCTCCTTTCAGAGGGCTCCTTTTGAGGAGACCTCCCTCGGGATTGAGAATGTTTCTCGTTTGAATTTTGTTTATTAGTTTCCCACTTCTTTTTAGAAGATGTAGGAGTTTGTTTAATAGAGTCCTTCTCAGGACTTTCAGATAGTTTTGGCTTCAAAGGTTTTTCACCCAAACTATCTCTGCCTAATTCTGCATAAGATTGTTCTATTATTCTGGGTAGTTCAGTTTGATGTTCTGTAACATCAAATTCTCTTAAGCGTTGGCGGATCGCCACTGATGCTGCCTCCCCTTTAATATTAGATAATATTATTGTTGAGACCTGGTCGAAGTTTTTCAGTAATTTCTTACCTAAATTCAGAGCAGGCTCTGCCCCGTATTCGTTTTGAATTTGTTTCAGGACATCTGGTATTACTGTGATTGACGGAACACCATGTGTTTTAGTATAGATGGCAGCAAAGACTGCGCCCCAAGCGGTGCAATCTTCCAGTTGTGGTGTGATCCCCATTGGTAAACAGATTGTTAGAATTCTGTGTTTCTCATAAGGGCTAGTATTTGGAAATACTGCTTCGATTTGAGTAATTTTTTGAGCTATCCAGAATGGAATTTGCTCACGTTTTGTGGGCATTTTACCCATGACTGCGTATAAAGTCTGTGGAGTAATTTTTAGTGTATTCCCTGTTGAGGGGTTTGATTTGGAATGGTCAATGGTGGTTGGACTGTGAAAGTCCGCATGACATATTGGACTAATTGTCTGTAAATTTTTATTAACTCTTGTAGTTGAGTAAGTAATTCCTCGTCTGACATTATATCGAGGTCAGGATGAGGAGTGTAGCCGGCTAGAATCGGCCATGTTGCTCCTGGTCTACCTAGTGGACCGAGCCTGGTAATGTTTCTGTGATGTTTTAGGGCGCCTTTAAACCAGAGCTGATGCTCCTGGTATGTTAGTGGAATTTCAATATCCTCGAAAGGAATATATTCCTCTGGTGGTTCATCTTCTTTGTAGAAGTGAAACACTCTTCTGACTGGATTTGATTCTGGGAATACTATCCATGAATAGAATACCTCTGTCTGAAAGGATTCGTGTGCCTCTATCACGAAAATTGCTCTACCCCCTCTTGGTGGTAGGCCGTGTTTTATAAGTTTTAGAGTGATGGCTCTTCTTAAGTTTGGAGCGATGTCTATAACACCTTCCTCGGTTTCATTAAAACCGGTAAAGTTAAAAGCTGTTACGACTGGGTCAGCCGTATTTACACCGTTCTCGGTGGCATTGTCCCCGTTATTGGACATTTGTTTTTTGAAAAATGTAGTACAAGTTTCAAGGAAACAAAAGATAAGGTGCACAATATTTTGGAACACTGTATCCTTCAATGTTGATTAAACCAAAATAGCTAATCTATAGGTTTTATGTCCTATTTAGCTTTGGCGGATATTTAACCCTACCCACTCCAGACGTCTTATGGAGTATGTGAGTAGGGGTCTCTGAGAGAAAAGCACGACTGAGTTACTCAGTATCTAGCGTTAAATTAGTGCCTTACCAAACCGTTGGGCGCCATGTAGTGTAGTTCCTATTTCCCTAATAGGCTCTGCGCATTGGAATAATATACCCTATAGGTTTGACATAGGACTGAGGTCGGTATGTCCCTATCGAGTATATTAAACTTAATACTTTGTGCCAGCTAACTCAGAGGCCACTAGAAACTCCTTGTAAACAAGAAGGGAGTAGTTTCTGGCAACCGCATAAACATGACAACTTTGTTTCCCTTTTAGAATCGGAATACTTCTCAGAATTGTGGAAACAATAGATAACAGTTTCACTCAGCTAATCGTGCATGCTTAGTTTCTTCAGAGTTACACAGAAAGAATAGACGGGCGTTTCAATACAAAAGGTTTTATTGAACAGTCTTGTTTCTCGTGTAAGAGATATGAGCTGTTATGATCACAAGACAGTATGCAAGATATATAATGTACAGCGTAAGCAGTAGAAATAAATAATACTGCCCTAGCATTATCTTTTAGCATATATTCACATACATAAATAACATGAGCTAAACATGCGAGTACTCATACAATGCTTCTCTAAGCTAGTTCTACCCCAATGTACCTAACCTAGTCTAGGTGTAGGGCAAGGATAAGAAGTAGGTGAAGTATTCTCTAGTATGGTATACTAAGAGTATGTTAAGTCTAGTATGCCAAGAGTCCCTCTAGGTTCTAGTCAGCTCCATACCTTGAGAATGAGAGAAGTGGGAATCTCCTGCCGGATCTCAAATTCTAACACCCCTCGAAGGGAGTCAGAACACTGGAAGCTGGATTCTTCTGCGAGCAGGAATGACAGCGTCTTCTCAGTGCGTCAGGCCGGGATACGGGCTCCTCTGAAGTCGAGGTTTCCTCTAACTTCCTTGGGCAAGGGAAGGTATATTTATACCTGGTAGGTGCCTTGGAATGTTAGCATTGACGTGAAGTCGGACAGAGGAAGACGTCAGGAATGAACCCTTAAGGTATAGCGGTTCATGCATAATAGATGAGTTCTTGGAGAAATCAATAATCCAGTGCTAGGGGAACTCCCAAGAGCTTAAGGGTCTGGTTTCTAAGAGCTCGTTGTGACGTTAGGGTGGACGGATGTCGGTGACCATGCCTGTATTTGGAGTGCACGGCTAATGCCTAAATAAGGACTGGGATTCTATGCCTATATAAGGGCAACGCGAATTGTGCCTATATAAGGACATGTTTCAGGAAAACCTATATACAGACACCTAAAGCGGAATACAACACTCTCTTGCGTATTCCAGTGTATTGAGAGGTTATGCTTCAACGCCATGTAGTGCCGAGGAAGATAGAAAAGGATGGGGCGTTGAGTAAATCTTTTTTTCTCATATTTCTTTTATTGAATTTTGCAATCAAACAACAATACAAAGATGATAACATCCACCAACCCTCCCCCATCCCCCACAGATCCATATAGAGAGGTATTACTTTGCAAACATGTTTTGCTGAAAGCGAGGACATGATATTCAAGCAGCATGAATAGAACAGTATACAGCACACATGGTGGTGCTGATGCCCTGTCAACGCACCTCCCCTCAAACTTTCCAGCATGTTCACTTTTCACTCATCTCCAGAATCCGTGCCACTTTTCACAACAGGTTCCTCAACTTCTTGCTGTAAGTGGATCTCCACCATGTCCCACTCCATCTATTCCTTGCATTTCCTCCTTAACCGGAATCAGGAGTGTAGCTTAAAATTGATTATCTATAAAGCATCTAGATGCTGCTGAATCTAACACAGTAAGATCCATCAATGGTCCTTGAGAAGTAGCAATCATAACTTCAGGAAATAATTGTGCTTGATCAGTAACGCCCACTTCAGTAATTTGTGAGCCGATCCCGGGTCCATTGTTCATGGATGGTCTGAGTCATTTCCCTGCAACTGAAGGCAGACCCTCAACAAATGCCAAGCCTTTCAACAGCAGAAACACAGTCCTATCTTCCCATCGCCTTCCCTTTCTTCAGTTGACAAGGACTTTCGTGATTCCCCAATCTGCATAGTATCTTCAGCCTGAGGGACAGCATGACTGTCATCTGGGACTTTATTAGGCCAGGCTCCTTGATTATATGTACGGTACTTAGATCATGTTGTTGGGCGTGTATTTATTAGGTCGATTAAAGCTGCTAAAGTGTTTGGTTAATTTACTGATATAGCATCCTTACGAACATCTCGGAGATGTTGAGAAGAGGCTGCAGTGTCGGACTCATCTATCCATGCTCCGTAAACGCCAAGGGCCATATTACATGAAATTTGCATTTTTATTGTTTGAGCAGGGCGCACCTTTTAAAAGATGCGCCCAGCGCAGACAATGAAAATGCACCACATTATGGGGAATGCACTGCCCCCAGGGCAGCCACGAACTTGCGCTGCTTTAAAGCCGCTCCGTGTTTTCACAGTGCAGGTGGCACCCGCCTGCCCTTTCAAAGGGGATTAGAGATCCCCTTGCAGGCAGGTGCGGTCAGTGACTGCACCTGCCTGCAAGGGGATGTCTGTGGGGTCCATAGGACCCCCTTTCTCCCCCTCCAGAGGGCCGCTCTCAGGGGGCACACTGACAATGCGCCACCTTTTAGATTGCGCACTGTCAGTGCACCCCCTGACAGCTTCTTCAGGCGCAGAGGCAAAGGGATTCCCTCATTTGCACGGGGGACGCCCCCATGCAAATGAGGGATCACCCTCTGCAGATAGCACTGGCGCTTTATGTGCGCCAGTGCTATCGGTATTACAGAAGGGGCCGAACAACCGTCTGCAGCCCCTTCTGTAATACCCCGGGGTGCACAAAGCAGGCGCAAATGCCCGTTGCGCCCCGGGGCACTCTTTGTAATACGGCCCCAAGTATTGGAAATTAGTCACATAATTCACTAAATAATGATTTCCCTGTTTGACTAGAATGGGCTGATTTGGTGAAATGTTTCTGATAGACGATGGTGGCATACTGAGCCATGAATTGAGTCCAGTTGGACAATAGAGGACTTTGATTTAATATGAATGTCATAGCCCACATCAAGGTGTCTTAAGGTATGAGAGTAGAAGTGTAACAGAACTATCATTATTAAAGATTTGAAATTGTCAAAGTGTAATTGATATTGGGCCATAAAGTTTTAAAACTTTTGAGACTCCCCTCTGAATTTCCCAGGCAGGGCCAAAACCAAATTAGAGGTAACAATCGCGCTTCCTTCCACTCCTGGACCGTTACATATATTAGTAGCATTAATAACGCTTGTAGTGGGGTTATCGTTATGTGACGAGGTGGTGAAATAGCTGGAACTAGATGTTGATTGGTTCATACAGCCCATTCGAACAGCTCTTGCCTCTTTGTGAATCTTATTTATCTCTTGAGCCATCATCTGAATAGGGCTTTATGACGGGTGCATATTTGGTCTGGCAAACTGTCAGGGTTCGGAGTTGTGGACCTACCGAAAGCCCTTGCCACCCCTTAGCCATGGTACTGATGAAGAAAGCTCATTCTCCAAGACTTTGTCTGTTTCAAGGGTTGGCACCACTCTGCCTTGATGGTTTAATCTTTGGTAGAGCTGACCAGGTGTTCCAGCAGCGGATGATGCAGTCACCTTCTAAGATTCCACCGCTCCAGAATTTCCAGCCCCTCAGTGCCTGTCGCCTAATGCGATTCCTGACAGTATGTAAAAAACGCCTTAACAAACACTGACCATATATTAGCTCATATCATTCATCCTAAATCAATGCAATCTTCAAAAACCCTCCAGAAACATGAGGCGAATTCTATGTAGAGATCTCCAAGAGGAGCTAGGTCCTTCATCAAGGTCAGCATTTCCCTCATTAACATGTCTAACAAAATGTTCTACTATAATCATGGAAATGCTTAGGGAATCACATACATGCATGACACCTATACTGCATGCTCGTAGGCTGATTTAGCCACGGTGTAGATGATAGGCCCCTTGAATGTCTCATGCAACATATCTCTCCAATGCACCATTGGAATACGTAAAGGAACCACATAACCCATGCAAACCAACAACCTGCCGGAGGGAATAAATGCAATACTCGTGAGCGTTCACCAGCACATATTGACACTAGAAGTGCGGGGGTTGCTGCAGCACTTCAGACACCCTTGGAGGAGTTCAGATTGAGAGTGAGCAATACAGAGGCCTTTGAATGTTTTTTTTCCTGGCAACGCTTACAGTGCTTTTAAAGAAAGTTAAGCAAATACCAGACACATTTCTTTGTAATGCAGCTAATCATTTTTTTTAAATGGAGATCCATGTTTTAATTTTCTTTCTCTCACTGCACGGTGAATACATTTTCTATCTTAAACCTAATCAGGTTAGGTTTAGCATTTATAGAGCTCAGCAGTCACCCTAAGGGTGTCTTGAAGCGAGGTAAGAGATACAAGGAAATGTATAACCTTATAGTATAGAACAAACACTCAAGCAGTCAGTGATGTGATGAAGGGAGCAGTCATGTTTTTAAAGCCTTTTTAAATTATCGATAATTTGATTCCTGGTGAAGACAGAGAGACAGAGTGATCCACTGTGCAGCTGCGGCCACTGAACAGGCGCTGCCTGCTGTTGTTTCCAGATGGAATCTGGGGACTTCCGGGAGGAATCTGCCGCTGAATCTCATCACTCTGTTTGGCTTCTATCACTTCAACCGATGATGAAAGATTGGAAGAAAAATTTGCTTTGCGCACCAAGCGCAGACTTAAACTTAACACATTTCGGGCCAGATGTACGACCAAGGAATTTGCGACTCGCCTGCCCTTAAAAAATATTTTTAGAGCCAGTCACAAAGGGAAAGGGGTTCCCTGGGGACCCCTTCCCGTTTGCGAGTGGTTTACCACCCTTCTGTGAAAGGTGGTAAACTGCGACCATTTGCGCATGCAAATATCCGTCGTACATCTGGCCCTTCTTCACTGGAAGCCAGTTAAGAGTAGCTAAAGCCAGGGAGATATGCTCTCTAGATATCAAACCTAGAGCTACCCTTGTTAATTGATGTGAAGTCAATAAGATAATTTGGCAGATCTAATAGGCTGAGTTACAATAGTCCAGATAGGCCGAATTAAAAACATTCAATATTTGTTCGTAGTGTGAAAAGGAAAGAGGTGGAAAGCATAAGCAGCTGAGAAAAACAGGCTTTAATAATTGCTGTAATCGGATTCTTCAAACAGAAGGCAGACTCAATATGGCCGTGCCTACAGACTGTTGACCTCTGACACCGTCGGGCTACTTGGGTGTGTGAAATGAACGGAAAAACATGGAGGTCCAGGTTTTATTTTCCTTTCTCTGACCGCACTGTGTGGGAATTTTGTGACACAAATCCTAGTGACACTGTCACTGGGGTGCAAAGGTGCCTGAAAGGAAAAGGATACCTACAGCATGACAGATGTAAATAAACATCTCATTACTTTAGGACTAAACTTTACTGGCATTTCCAAATATCCCTGCAGCATACTAAACATTGACTCTTTATTTTGCAGTGTGATGAGAACAAAGACTGGGAAGTAGAGTAAAAACAAACAGAAATTCGACTCAATTAACAGAAAGTCTCCACCCGCTGGTTTACAACATTATTTAGGTAGATTTTCTAATTTAATTAAAGGTTTACAAATGTACGACTGGAACCCTGTGAGTCACAAGACTCCAAAGGTATTCCTGCAAATCTTTTGTGGATTCTCACTTGCTACTATGTGGGGGCTTTACGGCATGTGCATTAATGCAAACAATTGAACATGGAAAAATGTCATCATATTTGTTCAATGCCAGTTTTAAAAAATGTTTACCTGGTGGAGGGACCTTTCTATCTTTCCTATCACAGACACACAGGGCCTCATTTACAAAGAAATTACGCAGCGCAGCGCCGCAAGCCATTTTGCTGCACTGAGCTGCATCATTTTAAAAGCACAAGGATGCGTCGTATTAACGCATCTGTGTGCTTTCCCCTGCGCTGGCACACAATTGCTGCCATGCGCTAGAGCAGGCACCATTGAGTCATGTTGCAAGGGTGCCTGCGCTGCAGGGCTGATTCTTTATGTGCAGGAAGGGACACATTCCTGCACAAAAATAATCATTGATAGCATTTTCCTCTTTTTATGCATAGAAAGAGGAAAAAATGTGGAGAAATTAAAGTATTTCTCCTCGTTGCTACACTCCTACGCCTCCCCTGTGAAGGTGTAGGATTCTGACACATTCCCAGCTTTACGAAACTTTGTAAATCTGGGAATGTGTCCGGTTCCATAGATGTGGTGTGGGAGCACTCACAGCAACACCCATGGAACACCCCTTTCACGCGGAGTAATGCGGGTGACTTTACATGGCCTTGTAAATATGGGCAGGCACACTGCACCGCCCGTGCATCAAAAAAGTGATGCACCGGCAGTGCAATGGCATTGTAAATGAGGCCCAAAGTCTGGAGCGTTTTTCCAGCCAATTGCCACCCCGGAGAGGGATTTGCACCTACCCTTCGCATTTGTAAATCTACAACCATTTCCATGACGAAAATGGTTCATAAAAGAGTTTGTGAATAGCCACAAACTTTGCATTTATGAATGTTCCCAAACTTTCAAGGACATTCCCACACTGGAACGTAACCCCCATGCCCCAGGAATAGGATTTACTCATGTGCAACATTAAACAATTGTAAAGTAATATTGTGCATCAGTAAATGCATTTACAATGGCAGGGCCAACTTTTGGGAATATGTTGCATTTGTAAATCAAGCCGTTTGTGTGCATATTTTAACTCAGGCTTGCAAAGAGCTTTGTGACTCTGTGCAACGCTTACAAGATTAAACGTCCCTGATAACTGTTTCTTCATTTTAATCATGTATGATTTGCATACCGATGATTGTATTTTTCATGTAACATAAAAGTGCAATGGATTATTGGCAGGCAATATCTGATCATCAGGTAAGTCGGGTAAGTCCCACAAAGATAAGCAGTCGAAGAGGTCTTCGACTTTGCTGCAACTATCGAAGTCTTCTGACGAGGTACGCGACCGTCGGCATTCCAGGCCTTGTGCTCCAGCCGAGCCTGAGTCAGGGTCCGCTCCACACTTCTCTGACTTTCCCATAGCAGGAGCAACTCCCGCAGACCTTAAAGAATTTTATGAAGACTCGTACCTCATATTTGGGCAGCCCGGCCCTTCTGGAGGGCCTTCGGGCCCTACAGGCCTGAAAGGGGCCCCCACTGAATCCTCGCCAGTAGGTTTGCTCTCAGCGCCAGTTGGACCCCATGGAGAGGCCGAGACCTTTCTCGGTGCCTGCTCCAGTGCTGATGCCCCCGGTGACATGATGCCCCGTGGCGGCGCCATTCCCATCGTCATTCTCGACATCTGACATGGAGCCGGATGGACGTCATCCGATGCCGGTTCCAGCGCTGACCGGGAGCATGCTCTCCAGATCGGAGTCAGTGCCTTTTGGCTTTGACAGGCCTGGAGAGGAAGACGAATGGGTGGGGTTTGAGGACCCTTATGGATACCAGCATCCGCTAGATGAGAATGAAGACAACTGGTATGAGGAACTGGTGGATGCCAGTGGGTTAGACACCTCACCTGACACTGGTTTGGTCTCTCCTCCTACCATGACTGTGGAGCCTCTCTTACTATGGTGGTGCAAAGGGTGGCTGAGGTCTTGAACCTTCAGATACCCTCTGTACCCTCATTGACTGTCATGACAAACATCTTGACAGCGGTCCCTCAACCGAGAGTCTCCCCTTTCAAACCTTTACTCCCCTTTAATGAAGCCCTTATCAACGTCCTACTTGAGGCCTGGTCCAAGCCCTGCACAGGGTCTCCTGTGCATAGGACAATTACCCACCACCACATGCTCCTGTGGACCCCAGTTTTCCTACCCAGCACCCCACCCCAGAGAGCTTGGTGGTCTAAGCCTCCACTTCTAGAGTCAAACCTGGTGCTTTCCCTACCACTCCACTGGATAGGGAGTCCAAGAGGGTAGATACCATTGGCAAGAGAATGTTCTCTTTCGCCAGCCTTGCATTGGAATCGGTGAACACTGCATGCCTTTTGGGCCAATATTCACATATGATCTAAGGATCGGTTGCACAAGTGCTGCCTATGGTCTTGGAGAAGGCTTGAGCCATACTCTCCCATGCTATTGCTGGCTGGAGGGATGCAGCAAAATTCGCCTTACGATGTGGACTGGACACAACCAATTTGCCGGATAGAGCAATTTCATATTTGGTGGCCTTGCGGCGCCATGCCTGGCTGAGAACCACTGGCTTTTCAGGGGATGTCCAAGCATCACTTATGGACATGTCCTATGATGGCTCTCATCTTTTTGGAGGGAAGGCGGACTCAACGCTGCATCGCTTTAAGGACAGCAGAGCTATGACCAGGTCACTTGGTGTGTCTGTAGCCCCTAATCAACCCCCTTTTGTGGCCTCGGAAGGGAGTTCCAACCACATCCATACCCTCCCAGTCACCACGGCCAACAGGCTCCCTATCCTTTCTGTGGCCAAGGACGTGGATCCCCTAGATCGTGTGGGATAGGTAGCCATAGGTAGCGCCAGTCCACCCCCCCTCCCGGCAATTTCAGCCTCCAAGCCCCTTTAGTTTGCCCTCCGGCCATCATGGGTATCCAATGGGGAGCAGGATACACCATCACTTGCACCACTGGCAGTCAGTAACATCAAATCATTTGGTTTAACAAATCTCCAAAGGGGCTACTCCATCCCCTTTGTGACCATCTCTCCGCCCGTGCCACACACTTACGACCAGCTGATGGAGGACCACCTCTCCTTGCCCAGTCCAGAAGTGCTGACTCTCTTGCCCAAGGGAGCCATCGAGAGGGTGCTGGCATCAGAAGTAGGTTGTGGTTGCTATTCCCTCTACTTTCTGATGCCTAAGAAGAATGGAGGCCTTCGTCCTACCCAAACCTGCTCCTTATCAATCTCTTTCTGAAAAAGGAGAAATTCAAAATGTTCACGCTCGTGCAAATTCTGTCTGTCCTATATCTGGGAGACTGGATGGTAGTGTTGAACTGGCAGGACGCTTATTGTCACATCCCCATCCTACCTTCCCACAGGCGTTACCTGCAAGTTACGGTGGCCCAAGAGCTCTTTCAGTTTGCTGTGCTCTTCTTTGGCCTTACCAGTGCCCCTCAGGTGTTCATGGAAGTGATGGCGGTGGTTGCAGCTGATCTGCAGACATCAGGGGTTCCAGTCATTCCCTACCTCATCAACTGGCTGTTGAAGGCGGGCTCACCTGAGACAGTCATCTCCCACCTCCAGACTACTACGAACCTTCTGTACTCACTGGGGTTCACTATCAATGTGCTGAAGTCACACCTGTCCCTCTCAGATGTACGCTTTCATCAGAGCTGTTCTGGACACAGTGCAGTTTCGGGCCTATCCGCCCGAGCAGTGAGTCCAGGATATTCATGCGATGAACCAATGTTTCAGCCTCTATCCTGGATTGCAGTGAGAATTACCCTGAGGTTGTTGGGCCTCATGGCCTCCTGCATCCTGCTTGTAACACATGCACGTTGGCATATGCGGGTTCTACAGTTGAATCTGAAGTGTCAGTGAGTGGTGGCAGCATTGGGGGAATCTCTCGGACATGGTCCAGATCTCAGAGGGAGCTACAAAAGATCTGCAGTGGTGGCTGATAAACCACATTTGGGTCAGTGGCAGACCCCTCTCCCTTCCCCAACCTGTGCTGTCTGTAGTGACATATGCATCACTCCTGGGCTGGGATGGTCATCTGGGAGAGGTGGAGATCAGAGGATTCTGGTTTCTGTGGAGTCCGACTGCCTCATCAACATGTTGGACCTCCAGGTGATTCGCTTAGCATTGAAAGCCTGTCTTCCTTTGATCAAGGGAAGACTGGTGCAGGTGTTCACGGACAATGCCACCGCCATTTGGTACTGCAACAAACAGGGTGGGGTCATGGACCCTTTGTCAAGAGCCTCTGCACCTCTGGACATGGCTGGAACACTGGGGTATTTCCCTGGTGGTTTACTGTCTGACGGGCTCTCTGAACGCCTGGGTGGACGAACTCAGCCGAAGATACCTAGGGGATCACAAATGGCATCTCCATCCGGAGGTGGTTCAAGTTCTCTTTCAACAGCAGGGAGATTCTTGGTTAGATCTGTTCGCCACTGCCAAAAACGTGCAATGTCAACAGTTTTGCATGCTGGAGTTTCCAAGACGACTTCACTTCTTTTAGTCTCAATAGGAGCTCCGGCCTCCTGTATGCCTTTCCGCCTATACCACTCTTGCTCAGAGTTCTCAAGAAGATCAGGAACGACTGGGCCGAAATTATTCTTCTGGTTCCAGATTGGGCATGGAGCATCTGGTATCCTGAGCTGCTGTGTAAGATCACCGGTCCCCTGATCAGGCTGCCTCTTCGAGAGGATCTTCTGTCGCAGCAACAGGGGAGGGTTCAGCACCCTAACCTGCGCACCCTTCACCTTCATGCGTGGAGATTGAGTAGTGACAGTTGACAGCTTTTGACCTTCCTCCCAAAGTCTGTGATCCTTCCTCCTGAAGTCTGTGAAGTTTTTCTGGCAGCCAGGCGTACTCCCACCAAGTCGGTATATGCCTGCCGTTGGGATAAGTTTGTGGCATGGTGTGATTCTAAAAGCATCTACCCTCTTTCTGCACCTCTCTCTAAGGTTCTTCTGTTTGCTCCATCTGTGGCCCAGCAAGAGTATTTATCGGTCATTTCAGCATTTTTGCAGTTGCCGAACCAACCTTCTTTATTCAAGTCTCCTTTTGTGGCTAGGTTTCTCAAAGGTTTGCAGCACATGTTTTCTCCCAGGCCATTCACAGTGCCCCAGTGGGATCTAAATCTTGTTCTAACCTTCTTAATGTGTGGACCTTCTGAGCCACTGCACAATTGCCCTCTTCGACTATTGCCCATCAAAACTGCCTTTCTAGTGGCCATTACATCAGCCAAGAGGGTCAGCAAATTGCAGGCACTCTCGAAGCAGCCTCCCCACACAACCTTCTATCCTGACAACCTAGTACTCCAAACACATGCCTCCTTCATTCCAAAGGTTGTGACTCCTTTCCATGTAGGCCAGAACATCACCTCCATACCTTCTTTTTGCTCTGCCTCACCCCTCCAAAGAGGAAGAGAGACTTCGCCAACTGCACCCAAAAAGAGCGTAGTCGTTCTACCTTGATAGCACAAAAGAGTTCCAGATGTACGATTAACTCTTTGTGGGGTAGGTAGAAGCCAAGAAAGGAAAGGCTGTCCAGAAACGGACAATCACAAGATAGATAGTGCTCTGCATCAAGATCTATTCACATTGTCCAAAAAGCAACCGCCTGAGAGTTTGCGTGCTCATTCCACCAGAGCTAAGGCTGCAACCACTGAGTTAGCCCATGGAGTCCCTATCCTGGACATCTGTTAGGCAGCATTGTGGGCATCTTTGCACAAGTTTACCAAACACTACTGTCTGGAAAGTCAGGTCCATCAGGACGCGCACTTCGCCTGTTCGGTCCTGCAAGACTTTATCGTTTAAATTTGTTCTACAAACCAACCTCCAGGGAGACATTACTTGGGTATCTATTCTAAGGTAAGGAATCTACTGCTAGAAGTGTTTATTAGATGAACAAGTTACTTACCTTTGGTAATGCCTTATCTGTACAAACTCTATCTAGCCGCAGATTCCTTACTGGCCCTCCCATCCTCCCCGTTCTGCGAGCCAATTGCAGTATAAAGGACACATTTTTCAGGGCCTTACTATTTCACACCAGTGGTCAGACGCGAAAGTAACTGATCGCAGCGTTCCTGGGTGGCGCCTATATAGCGTATGTCATTTAGGGCGCAGACGATGTGCAGCCAAACAAAGCCACCTGCTATCGCGCAACGGTACTGCTCAAAAACTTGCGGATCTAGTCTGACGTCTGGGAAATAAGGTAATGAATCTGCAACTAGATAGATTCTCTATAAGATATGGCATAAGTAAAATGTTCATTTGGTAAAGATCTCAGAAGGGTACAATTTTATAAGGTACAATTCTTTCAACTTTAAGCATCAATAAGATTTATTCTTATATGTGTAAATAAATTAGTTGCTCATGTAAAAATCACTGAACTGGAGAAGGAATTCTTTTAGAAGGCAAAACAAATACTTTTCAGATTTGTTCAGAGGTGTAGTACTTTTAGTAAGTGTTCTGTAAATGGCATAACAAACTGAATCACACTGGTAAAAAAATGGTGCAAACAGAAGACACTTGGACAAAAACAGGATCCAGAGCCGGCATCAGAATATAAGGTTCATAAAAAGCAATTTGAAACAGAGAGGCACTACGCAATGTAAAGATAGCAGCACGCTCAATATCACTATAAAGAAGAACATGTCATACTCATACTAACCATATAAGGAGCTCTACAGTGTGATGATAGACACAACAAGTGCAATTCCAGTTATCTCTAACAGGTCCCAATCTGTCCGAAGAAAGGCCCCCACAAAGAAATGCTCCCAGATTGAAACAGGTTGGTACTAGGCAATGAATAAACAAAAATGCTAAACTGAAGGCTAGTGGAAACCAAGCAGCTGCTCTATAAAGAACTAAGGGGCATATCATCAACGAGGCGATAAACAATTATCGCCGCTTTTGCGTCCGTTTTCGGACGAAAAGCGGCGATAATTTTATCGCCTAATCAGCAAGGTCACGCTATCGCGTGAATCCTTGCATTATCGCCCTTTCCCCAACGCCCATCTTTGCATCTCTAATGAGATGCAAAGTGGGCGTTACTAGGCGTACCCGGATGGACTACGTTGCAAATATCGCTGATGTTCACATTGCGATATTTACAAGGCAGCCCACATGATTTTAGCAGAGGTTAGATTTTGGCGAAAACGGCCGTTTTCGCCAAAATCTAACGTCTGCTAAAATCCTGACTTAGCCATCCCTAACATAGGGGTGGATTCTGCTGATACGACCACAGGGTCGTATCAGCAAGATTATCGCCGTTTTGCAGGGAACATCGCTGGAAAACCAGCGATATTCCCTGCAAACGGCGATAACCTCGCTATCTCTGGAATTTTTATCGCCCTGGAGAAACGCGTTGTTAATAACGCGCTACCAGGGCGATAATTTCCAGAGATAGCCTGCGATAGGACTATTATCGCTAAGCACGGCCAGCGATAATTATCGCTGGCCGTTGATAATATGCCCCTTAGGGCGATAATTATCGCTGGCCGTTGATAATATGCCCCTTAGGCTCTGCATAATCAAATATCCACGACCAACAACCCAACTCCAATAATGAGAATTTTGGATGGGCAAAGAAAGCAATACCTGTGCAGGTGGGATTGTCCCCTGGAGAAAGTAGATTAATGGATCCCCAACTCAGGGGGAGATTTACAAACATTTTGCGCTGGATTAGTGACACAAAAGTGATGATAACCAGCGCAAATTTTTTTTTTGCTATTTATTTCCCAGCGCAAAACGCTGTAAAGCACCCTCAAAGTAGCGCAGAGCAGCACAAAGCACTGCTTTGCGTTACTTAGCGCCGAGGGGGCGTTACATGGGTGGAACATGGATGTTCCCATGCAACCACACATGCCTTTTGACGCAAAACCATATTTACAAAGATTTGTAGAATTGGTTTTGCGCCAAAAGGTAACACCTCTTCAAAGAAAGCGCTAACAGGAGAAATGCTTTCATTTCTCCGTGCTTTTCCAACTTTGCATGCGTGCTACACTGTGCAGCATGCATACAAGTGGGAAAAGCATTCCATCATATCTAAGCATAGTATTTTGTACAAGAAGGGTACCCTCCCTGTACAAAACCTGTGCTAGACTCATGCACACACCCTAGCACTATGGCGCTAAGGTGTGTGCATGGCGCATGGCCGCTGAATTCAGCGCCGGCACAAGGGAAAGGGGAGGAGAAAGCCACATCTCTGAAGATATGGCGCTCTCCTGCTCCCTCCGTGTCACGTAAAGCAGCGCAGCCTCGCGGGGGCTGACCTGCATTGCCTGACTTTTTGTAAATCTCCCCCTCAGGGTCATATTTACTAAGGGGCAGATTTACAATAACTGGCGCATCCCTGCATATCAGCAGGGATGCGCCAGTTATTTTGCGTGACTCAAGAAACACCTTGCGCCACCATGGATGCGCCGCATTTACAATGCAGCGCACCATGGCGCAAGGATAGACAGATGCGTGACGCATCTGTCGGCGTAAGGGTGACGCAGTGCTGGAGTCGTGTCGCAAGCACGTCGCAACTCCAGCACTGCTCAGGGGTGCCCTATAGTTGCTGTGCTGCGTCACTCCTTACGCCTGCTACAAGCAGGCGTAAGGTTTTGACGCAGCGGGGACGTAAAAGTGACTCAGTGAAATCTTGTAGATTTCACTGCGTCACTTTTATGGGGCTTCCTTGCGACGGAACGCCCACCCTGCATACATTATACCTGACGTAGGTAAAATGTAGCTCAGGGCTTTACAACGTGATGCATCTCACTAGATGCGTCACGTTGTAAATATGTTGCATAGTGGCGCATTGTTTACGCCGCCGCTGCGTCACAAAACTGACGCAACGGCGACGTAAAAGTGGCGCAAGGGGCTTGTAAATCTGCCCCCAAATCTTTAGGCAAAGCAGGGCAGCAAGCAAAGTTGATGAGCTGTTTTTTTGTTGAACAGGAGAGAGCTGAACAGTGCCATATCTATTAAGGTCTGGTGCTGTTCAGCTCTTTACCTATGCTGGCGCATTTGAGGCTGCCTAGCACCAACGCACCATGGTGCAAGGGTGCATGTGTTACGGCAAAGGGGTTTTTGTCTAGAACGGGGTGTCTTCCTGCACAAAAACAATCCTTAGAGGCATTTTCCTCGTTTTATGTGTGATGCAGAATGCATCATACACAGAAAGAGGAAGTAACGAGGAGAAATAAAGATATTTCTCCTCATTATGCCATGAGTGGCATACCATTTTGACGCAATCCCAGGTGTGCTGATTTCAGTAAATCTGGGATTAAGTCTAATTCCATGGGTGGATGCACAGGAATGCAGATGCTCCAACTTTGGAACACCTACCACTATAAAATGTAACACAACACAGCACAAGATGCTGCGTTGTGTTACATTTCTTTACAAAGTCACACAAGGCGGCGTAAATCACCCCTTGTGTTGCTTTGTATATCTTACTGGAGCCTTTGGGTTGTCCTTGCGTTGCCTTGCCTGGCACTAGGACAACACAACAAATTTGTAAATCTGGACCTGAGTGTGTATGGGGAGATTAATGGGCAATGAAGCGAAAGCAGCCATGGAAGAAAGGACATAGACAATGGCAGATGGGTGCTGACATGGGACCAAGGATGAGGTGGGTGTCAGTCTGGAGACTGTCAATGTAGAACCAGGAGTATAAATGATCCACTC
Organism: Calotriton arnoldi; assembly: GCA_963921515.1. Lineage (NCBI taxonomy): Eukaryota > Metazoa > Chordata > Amphibia > Caudata > Salamandridae > Calotriton > Calotriton arnoldi. The sequence goes on from CAWUFW010002105.1 coordinate 1,974,515, forward strand.
TCACCCCCATCCCATGCAGTTTCCCATGCAGTTTCCCATGTACTGAAGCAGACCTTGAGGCAGAGATATGGGTTGTCAGGAACCAATGGTATGATAATCCTATGGTGGAAGCCAGCAGCCAGTCTTCTACTTACCAAGAGTAAAAATATATATGTACTTCATAGGAGGAAGTACTATAATTCAGACCCTGGAGTAACAGGGAAGAAAGGCTTGGAAACACCCCAGAAGCAATACTACCATCTAGTAGAAAAATACACAAATATATTTGAATAATATCACTTTTATAAGGTGTAAATACATACAGAAGCATATAACAGTTGATACAATATTACACTCACTGTAGGTTACAGGGATTCTTGACCCAAAGTATGAGTCAAACTTGACTTCAGACTGCACTGTCGATGAGGCGAAGAGGAGCAGAAGAAAGGGAAGTTTTTTCCCAGGTACCAGCAATTAAAGATAAACAGAAGGAATCCAACCAAATAACAAACTGTGCTCTTTGAAGAAAGGCCAGTGATGGACTGGGCAAATGTGAGAAAGCCAACAAGACACACAATTGCATGGTGACTTGCTGCTGCAAGTGCTCATTCCTTTATACCCGGTCTGCCAGTTCTCACCTTGAGGTTCCTGTATTGGTTGCTGATCACCATCTTTGTTTGGGAAACCTAGGGTCTGAGCACACAAGAAATTCACTATACCATATCAGCGCTCTCATTTGGAAACTGGACATGATAGTTGCCATGTTCTTTATATGCAATCTCTTTGGTCTTTCTGATCTCGATATCAGGATCTCCTTGCAGTTCAGTGATACTGATTATTGACAGCATATCCAACACCCCTTCTCACCCCTGAAAGGCACCTCAGCTTGGAAGGGACCGGTCGGTGAAAGGGCTGTACCAGAAGAGTAGGGAGAAAGGTAGAGGTTAACAAAATCGATCAGTAGGTCCATACCCTTTCGAATTAATAAAATATTGAAGTTGGCCTCTCACTCATCTAGAATCAAGAATAGTATGGACTTTATACTCATAATCTTCAACTTCATTCTCTAGAGCAGATGTCTTCAAACTGGGGGATGGATCCCCTTGGGGGGGCTTCAGGTGATCTGGGGCGGGGGGGAGGGGGCACAAGGCTCTAGCCAAAAGCAGCATTATGCTGATAACAGTGCTTTGTTTTCAGTGGAAAAAAATGAGCGGCAGAAAGCCGCTCTGTAATGGGTCATCACTAACATCTTTTGTCACTTATATCCTGACTGGGAGAAGGTGTCATAAGGGAGGGAACTCCAAATATTCTTTAAAATACCCACCACCATGTCTAATATTCACACTGCGAATACTTTTACACATTAGCAAGGCCTGCCTGACCAGAATAGTATGTTTGGCAATCATGTATTTGATTGCATTTTTAAAACAGTACCAAAACTTAACTGCAATGTTTAAATACGCCTAGACATATTTAAATATTGGCAGTTTAATAGAATTGTGAAGAAGTTTGAGGGGCACCCGTAGATCCAATTTTGTATACAACCTGGCATCCTTCATTGGATCTAAAAATACTGAAATGAGGGGTAGTGAATTCCAACCTCTGATGGTAATTTGGTGAATACCAATCTCTGATGGTAATTTGGTTTAATTTGCAGTAATTCACACATGGGGCATAACTCTCCTCCTGGTTTTGGAATAAAGAACATAGGTACTCTTGCAGGAGATGTGGAATATCTAATGAACCCCTTCCAGGGCACAAGTCCTAAAAAGAGAAGTGGGGGGACTGACCAAGTCAGGCAGTATTTAAGTGACATCATGACGCGTGCTATCAAAGCACATGACGTCACGACGCATGACATTCCACGTGGCATCACAGGAAGTAACCTCACTGGAAGTGATGCTCTGATATGTGTATGTTATAACATATGCCAACTGAAAATGCAATAAAAAATGTGTGTTTTTTTAAATGTTGTCTCCTGTAAAGCATATCATGTAACATGCAGATCACAGATTTTTATTTTATGTAAATAGGCAAGTGGATTACAACACAGAGATCCTTTTGTTACTTGCAGTTAATAAATTGTAATCCTTCTAGTAGACCACAGTAAGCTATGAAGTGTATTTAACTCCTACACCTTGTAACCCTGACTGCCTCATGTAACACATCTTGTACATTAATTTACACACTTACATGATTTATTTGGAATGGATAATGTGTATGTTATGTAAAGTGCTCTAACACTCTGCATTGGGATGAGTAGCGCTATAAAAGAAATAAAATAGTGCTATTTAAATTGTTATTTGTGTAAATACTGAGACAGACCAACCCATCTGACATTCTTACAGTGCATGCACTTATATACAACAAACTAAAAAGCATGCATCTCTTAAGTACCTGTGAAGAGATAACAAGCTGTGTGCTTTTGTTTTTTTGCCAGTGCATTTGCATTTGTGAGGTTCCAGGACGCCTCCCGTCCCACACTCGATCAAAAGGAGGCCTGATGGCCCCTTAATTCTGTCTTTATCCTTGCCCAGCTGGAGGTGGAATAAAAAAAGTCCCCTCACTGCCTGCACGTTGCTGCTGGGAATCGAAAGCAGACAACGTGCAGGAGCTGATGAACTTGTCCCGGGGTTTGAAAATTACACTGGGACAGTTCAACGTATTTCTGTAGGGCCCAACTTCTTAGCAGGGGGGACGGCGTCCACCCTGTGAAAAGAGTGGGTGGACGCTGTGTACCCGCGTGTACCCCCGACTCGTGCCCTGACCCCTTCTTTAGACTGTCATCCAGATATTCTTTAAGCACCTAATCCTCTTGAGAACTTAGATGATAAATCCTTCCATGCAGTATCTTGCCATCAGGCACCAGATCATGGCGCAATCATAGCTTTCAGGGGATAATGTATTGGCCCCTTTATTGCTAAATAAATCCAGATACTCTTGTTTCCTGCGAAGGCTGTGACATAATGCACAATAAGGTTTGTCATATCCAAAATTAGCAAGGATTAAGTAGTTGTTTGTGCAGTAGGAATGTATAAATTGAATGGTTTCTTGTTGCCAATGAATTTGGTGATAATGTCTATGTAACCACGAAGTTCCTAATATAATTGTGAAAGCAAATACATCATTCAAATCAAAGATTAAAGATTCTACATATCCATGTAGTCAAATCAAATCAAATCAAAATACGCTTTATTCGATTTTTGATGCGATAAAAATTATAAAAGCACAGAAATATAAAAGACTAAAGCACAAATTACAACATGATACAGAATATTAAAAAGCGATACATATCTATCCTCACAACCACGTACTATAACATTAGTCTAAAAGAGCACTTTACATTGTATTCCTAAACCTGATCACAGCTCTTAAAAAAGCAGAAATAGCTAAAATAGTTTGTTCATTTTCCAAAGATTGTAATCTTAAAAAGCAATTCTGCATTGTCTTAAGCCCCATTTTCTTAAAATTGGTATTAAAAACTTTTTCCTCGGTAAAACATAATATTTACAAAACAGTGTACAGTGCATAGTCGATTGTGCAGAAATATCATCACATGAGCATAGGGGCACATTTTTCGACCAATCGTTAATTTCTGGAAAAGTAATCAACCTGAAAAAAGAACCACCTCGAAAGCGGGTTAAAAGCATACGGCAAAAACTACTCTGTACCTTTACCAAGTACGGTTGTATTCCTAGACAAATTGTCATCAGATGGTTCTCCATTACCGTTTGTTTCTCTCTTTCTATGCACCATCGTTTATCCGCTAGGTGGTTCAAATAACACATTTTTATAATTTTTCTAGATATCGTTTCCATACAGGTTGGGGAATCAAAATATTCTGGATGACCAATCTCATACGACATTCTTTTTATATAACTAATCCATGGTATACTTGCCGCCTTATCTAATTTAATACAGTCTAAAATTACGTCTCTGTTAAAACCTGTTTCCACAGATGCCCATACCTTATGCCACAATAGGAGGGGATTAATTTTAATTATGTCCGTGATGTAAGTAAGACCAAGTTCCCGATGGCAATTATATGTGGCAGTAGAACTGGGGACCGCCAATAAATAGCGGATAAAAGCGTTTTCGCAGAGTTGAATATCTTGTGATTCTGCGATACCCCATATCCCTGCCCCATATGTCGAGGTCGTAATGCATTTAGATTTATAAATATCAAGTAGCTCAGGGACTGGTCTACAGCCTATTTTTTCGAGAAATTCATAACCGCTCCTATTGCTCTTGAAAAGGTGAGCTTCCTTGCCTTAATGGCCGGTTTCCATGACCCCTTCCTATCAAAATTAATTCCCAAGTAAGAAAATCTGTCTGTATTTTCAATTTTTTTATTATCGATAAAATGTCACATTTTTACTCTTCTTAGTTCCACAGCTCATTGTATATGTCTTTGTGATGTTAACTTTTAAGCCCCTTTCTTTCATATATGAAACAAAATTAGTCACAGTTCTTTGTAATCCTATCCGCGTCCGCGCCATAATAACTGCGTCGTCCGCATACAATAAAATGGGAACAGGGGTATTTTGAATAATAGGATAATCTTGTCTATGGTCAATCAAAAATTGTCCTAAGCTATTGATGTATAACGAAAAAGAAAAGGGGCAAGTATGCACCCTTGTCTCACCCCTTTTTAATACAAAACTTAGCTGAACACTCCCCCTGTCTCCCGTATCGCACCCTCGCCCCTGCCCCCCTATACAATTCCTTAATAAAAAGTAGCAGGGGTGGATCAACGTCCATTTCTTGAAGGATGCTCCACAACTTTTCATGTTTGACGCAGTCGAATGCGGAGCTTAAATCGACAAACGTTAAGAAGAGCTTGCCCTCCTTTGCTAAAGTGTATTTTGCAATAATTAATGATAAATTTAGTCCCTGTTCAATCGTACCGAGACCTGTACGAAATCCATATTGATGAATCGATAGCACACCTTTTTCTTCTGCCCATAACTGTAATTTATTCAGGATGACCCTCCCTGCAATTTTCATAAAGGCATCCAATAAAGAAATTGGGCGGTAGCAACTTGGGTCATTTCTATCTCCTTTTTTAAAAATAGGGATCACTACTGCATCAGTCGAGGTAGAGATAAACTTATAGCGATTACAACTATTTAAAACATTCGCTAAAAGCGGGGCCCATAACGCTAGGTTAGATTTATAGACATCAACTGGGACGCCGTCCGGCCCTGGAGCTTTCCCTGAAGCACTATCAGTTATAGCCCTACTAACCTCCTCAAGAGAAATATCAATAACTATAGGAAATATTTTTGACTGCGCATCTTCTTCAGTCCCTATTTTGGCTGAGGCTATCTTATTAGAATCAACAGTCTCATCATTATAGAGACACGAAAAAAATTCCACCCATTTCTGCTCAGTAATAGCTAAATCTATAATATCGGTCTCCCTGTTTGCATAGAAGGGTGCATTAACCGCTTTCCAAAAACCAATGGTATCTTTCTTTAGGCATGCTTGATGCAGGGCCTGCCAAGCTTCCATTTTTAATTGTGTCTTACGTTTTTTTTGGGCTAATCGATATGCAGCTCGGGCCTGTCTTACTTCTTCTTTGCATCTATTCCTACTTTGGAGGACATTTTTCAAATGAGAGTGGGCCTTGCTACAATCTCTGTCAAACCAACCCTGTCGTTTATTCATTCCTTGCCGCTGTTCCTTTTTTAATAGATCTCGAGCCTCCTCAGTTATCTTGATAAAAGCATTCAAAATTTCTGCATCGTCTCTCGTCTGTGATAGGCAAGTTTCAATGTCATCTAATGACCTTTTAACTAATTGATTAAGAAAGGCCACAGGATCCACTTTTTCCCAATTCAATGTATATCCATTTGTACTCGCTAAATTAATATTGTAATTATAGTTACAAGTGGTAACATTACTCATAGTTGTTAATAAGCATTTTATATTGAGATCCATTCGAATTGGGTAATGGTCACTCATTAGAATGTCAAGAGTTTCACAGGATGAAATAGTACTCGAATATCTTTTTGACATTATGACAAAATCAATTGTAGAATTACAACCTCTCCCATTAAAAGTGGGCTCAAAAGGTATGGACGGTCGACATAGTTCGTTTGCGTATCCCAGATCGAATTGAAAAATTATGTCATTTAGCAGATCCCCTACAACTGTATGTGAAAAATGTGTCGGAAGTTCTTCCTTGTAGTTACCTAGGCCACAGATTCCCTGCTGGCTATGTTGGCTTAAAAAACAATTAAAATCACCCACCCATAAAATAAGCATATCTCCAGGCGTTTTTCCCTCTATACTTTTTAAGATTTGACAAAAATCCACAAGGACATTTTTCAACTGAGCTTTGGGGATATTATTATAAAAATTTATTAGCATTACAACCCCTTCTCCCCTTATACCCATCATTAATATCTGATAATAATCAGATGTATTTACAAGTTTCATATTGGTGAAACCTGCTGCGTTAGAAATATAGGTACATAAACCCCCTTTATTTCGCCCCTGGTTACTATTAATAGCTGGTGTATTAAAAGTTTGAAAACCATTTATATGGTGTTCTCCTGTTACCCAGGTTTCTTGAAGGCAGATTACAGAAAAATCATTAATAAAAGTTAACCACTCTTGATCTTTTACTTTAGTGGTTAGTCCCGCGATGTTCCATGTTAAAATTTTATAAGACATGATAGTATTTAGTTGTATCTGCCCTCCTCCTAATTCAGTGTGGGTCATGTCTCTCCTTTGGCTTTCCCCTTTCGTGATTAATGTTCTTATTTCACTAGCTCCCTTTCCACTATTGTCTTGTACCGTGTCACAATTTCCATATCTTTCCCCTTCCTCTTCATTTGGGCACAGCGTATATTCACTTTCTACCTCTAACGCGGTATCAGTAACATAATCATGTACAAGCGGGTTCTCGCCCAATATAGGTATCAAATTCACCTTAATTTGACCGTCCTCTCCCCCTTGCTTTACTATTGGTCAATCTAAATCTTCCATTGAGGTTAACAGGTCATAGCGATTATAAAGTGGAATACACCTTGGCTTTGTTAAGTCAATACGAGAATCCCCTACATGGTTACCCGCAGAGGTCTTGGGGGACAATGATTTGGGGGGATAAAAAGCCCCTAGTGGTAGGACATTTATTTCATTGTCTTTATAAGATACATTTCCTATCCTAGCAAGAATCGCATGCACTAGCATCGGGTCACTGAATGTTAAAACTATACAATCTCCATGTAGAGCTTTTCGACCCTTTCCCAGCCACCTAACTCTTCTTACCATTTTAAAATATCCATGTAGTCAAGTCAAGTTTATTCACGTTTATTTGGACCAAAGATCCTCAAACATTTCCACAGATACATTAAAAAATCTAAAATCTCACATCCTTATAAAAACTTCATATTATACACTCAAATTCCCTTTCAGCTTAGCCCATAACAATATGCATCAAATAATATTACAATTCATTTCTAAAACCATTTAAAAATACTTTAACCCTTTGCATGAATTTCCCAATGGCAACAGCTATATCTAAATGGCTCAATTCTGTTACAAGGGTTACTGCCTGGGCCCTATCTTTTATATCATACTTCTTAAAAATCGGGCGTAAAAACTGTATTCGAATATCTAAAAGCTTCTGACAGTCCATTAATATATGTAAAATGTCACACGAAGTGCCTAAAGTGCAGGTGCATTTTCCCTTATTATCTATCATAGAGCCTTTCACCCCATTATTTGCGTAACAGGGGTTCACCCCAATTCTTAGCCTTAATACTTCCCTTCGTAAATGCCAATCGGGTAACCTATCAACATAAGGGAAGCATTGATCGTTTTTCCACGCGGTAGCCATAAAATGTGCTGAAATTTTATTCAAGAGATAATCTTGGTCCTGTGCCCGCGAAATTTCTTTCCCCTGCACCCTAAGTTCCCTCTTGTCCATTTTCATCAGGTAAGTGTTAGGGCACAGTTTAACCTTCATCAAACAACATGCCTTTGTAATAGTAGCTCTTATCTCTTTTGCCCAGTTTAATTCACTCTTCTCAATTTCATTTTTGCACCATTGTGATATTTTAAAAACCTCCCCTGTTCCTAAACGCTGCCAGAAACGAAGTAGGGCCATACAAGCTAAAATGCCCCATGAGGTAATTCCCAATTCAAGTCTCACTGCCTGAACCATTGCCTGCTTAGGCAATGAGAATACATTTTTCAAAGTTTTACCCTCCTCAGCATCCCAACCATATTTGCCACTCAAGTAAAGTAATTCGGCACCATACAAAAACTGAGGGGGTACCATAGCTGAGTAAGCTTTTAAAACCGGTCTATCAGACATCGCGCCATAAACCGTATTGAATTTTTTCAATCCGCTGACCGATGCTGAAGATCTCAGCTTTAATGCATCTAGGTGTGAATGCCATTTCAGACTTCTTTCAAACCACATTCCCAGATACCTATATTCTACAACCTTTTCCAGCTTCTCTGCACCCAGAAACCAAGTAAACCCAATTTTCTTTCGGCCAAATCCCAATATCTTTGTCTTGTCCATGTTAACGACAAGTTTTTCAAACGACAGTAATCATTGAACCTACTTAACTTCCTTTGCAGGCCAATTTCAGTTAGATCCATAATTACTAAGTCGTCCGCATATAATAAACATGCAATATGCTTTCCATCTTGTTTCGGGCTTGCCCCAATTACATTACCTAAAATTGATGGCAAATCTGCTAAGAACAGGGAGAACAGCAGAGGGGCCAATACGCACCCCTGCCGCAGCCCGTTTCCAATCTCAATTTTTCTGGATAGGCTTCCCTCTGTATCTAGAATTATCTGGGCCCAGTTGTTTGTATGAAGAGTTTGTATCAGTCCTAACAAATCCTTTGGGATACCATATCCAATTAAAGTCTCCCACAGCAGCTCCCGGTCCACTAAATCAAAGGCTGCGCGGAAGTCCACGAAGCAGCAGAACAAACTTCCCCTCTGCTCAATCGACTTCCGCGCAATGGACCAGAGAGCGAAGCAGTGGTTGACCATAGAATGTCCTGATTTAAACCCCCCCTGTTCAGGGGGTACAATCTGATTTTCTTCAGCCCAGTCCCTGAGCAATTCCAGTAATACTTTCGCGAAGACTTTTTCCCCTATATCCAGGAGATTTATTAACCTGTAGTTCTTTGGCGCTTTTAAATCACCCTCCTTATGGATTGGTCTTATGATGGCTCCTCTCCAGTTTTCTGGAACAATCCCTAACTCTAGAATCTCTTGAAACATCTTTGCGAAAAACTCTGCCCACCACTCGGGTCTTGTTTTTATTATCACTGGCGGCAGGCTATCAGGGCCTGCGGCACGAGTAAGGTTCAGATTTGTAATAATTTTCATAATGTTACTAGGGGTATAATATTCTTTTATATCATCCCTCACTCGTACCCATGCTAATATACTTGCCTTGTCTAGTAGTGGCCATTTCCCATAAATTTCTCCCAGGTAGCCAACCCAATCGTCTTCAGGGACCATACAATCTAGGGATCCTATTTTCCTACCGGCACTCTCTTGGTCCAGCTTCCAAAACCCTTTCACATCTTTAGATTCAATTACAGTCAGCATATTTACCCAGCAACTATCTTTATAAGTTCTTTTTTTATTCCTAACTAACGATTTATACTTTCTCCTTAGTTTCTGGAGGGTCAATGATGCATCCACATTATACCTTGCCCTCAATCTTCTCTCACTTTGCCTGATAAGTGCCTTGGTTATACGGCATTCCTCGTCGAACCAGGGACACTCATTTTTGTAAGATCTTTTACTTCCCAACCCTGGTTTACTTCCTTTAAATTTTACCCGTAGGCTTTCCACCAACTTGCTTATTGTATTTTCAAACCAGGCACTGCCATTTTTAGTTGAGATTTCTTCTAGGGGAATAGTCTGCTGGATACCCCTTAGCTTGCCTATATGTTCTTCCGATATACGGGTTGTCAGCCGTTTTGGGTATTCCACATGTACCTGAAGTGCCGACTCTCTATTTTTGCCCCTTGTTATATGTAACTCTGACCTCAGTGGATAATGACAAAACAAAATCCCGTTCCCGAGCAAAAAACAAACTTGTATCATCAAAGAATCAGTTCAAAACAAATATCAGTCCAAATCTTGTATGATATGGTTCTTCTTTATTTTCTTTGTTCGGAGCCATAAGTTAGTTACAAGAGGCTCATGGCAACAAATAGAAGTAGCTGGTTTTTCACTCGAATTCGGTCTTTCACTACGACGGGAGCACTCTCCTGAACCCGATATATATCCAAATGTTCTTAATCGGAACACAAGCGATCTAGAGATCTATATTATATGTGACTGATTATATGTTCTGCCTGGAATTCGGCGGAACTGACCTAGAATTTACGTTTGCCCTGAGGAAGTCGATGGGCAATATTCCCAAGACGAAATACGTGTTGGCTACATTTTGGCTATACCAGCTACTTCTATTTGTTGCCATGATCCTCTTGTAACTAACTTATGGCTCCGAACAAAGAAAATAAAGAAGAACCATATCATACAAGATTTGGACTGATATTTGTTTTGAACTGATTCTTTGATGATACAAGTTTGTTTTTGCTCGGAACGGATTTTGTTTTGTGATTTGCCCTTTGTGTACCAGTGGTCACAAAGAATTTTTGGACACGTGGGTGGCCGTTTCCTTACTGTTCCCTTGAGCACTTCTTGGATATTATTTGTACTTTTGATTACTGTAATGGTATTGCGCGAGGTTTGACCTAGCCACACCTCAGTGTTACTCAGTGGATAATGATCACTGCCTCCAATTTTTGCTACCTCGAAGTGTTTTATTAGGCCAAAGCTCCAGGCATGGGTAAACACATATTCTATCGGGCAGAGTTGCTGGCCATTCACAAAGGTACGGCTTGCTGGCCAATCCGTCTGCATTCTCCCATTTACACATACCATACCCAATGAGCCCATTAACTGTGTAAAAGCCACATCTTGGGGCAAGATCTCTCCACTAGGGAAATTAGCCACTTCGATATTATAGGATATTAACATTTCCTTACACCAACAATCTATCCTACGGGGTCCAATCTATGATTAAAATCACCCAACACCAATAACACATCCTTCTGATAGTAATCACTCACAAACGTTATATCCTCTTTTAGTTTTCCCAGATTTTCGTTGTATTCGCTCTCATTTCCCTTCTGTATATACACATTTATGATACATATTCCCTCGTAACATGGTTCAGACTTCTGTAACAGCACCCTACAACCTAATGCCCATTTACACTGTAATTTCACGGCTTCCACCTTCCTGGCAATTTTTACAGAAATCAATGTTAATTGCCCTCCTGAAGGTCTACCCAAGGGATTTTTTCTTGCTGATTTAGAATATTGAGCAAATCCTTCGGTAACTAGGGTAGCTAGGGTATCGTCGCACAGCCAAGTCTCCTGTAGACACACAATATCATTACTCCTAACGAGCTTTTTAAAACTTTCCTGGTTTGATATTTTATTATAACCATTTATATTCCATGATAGTATCGACAGGCTGTGCGGCGACCCATACTCCTAGTCGATCTCACTCAGATACCCCTCCTCCTCATACTCCTCATACTCTGGGGGTTCTAGTGCTTTGAACCTATTTCCAACAAGCAAATCTCTTTCGTGTCTTGCTATTCCTTTTTCAATTATGGTTATTTCAAGATCCTCCTTCTTATCCCAGCTTGAATTGATTAGTCTTATCTGCCGTGCTCCTAATCCAGCATGGTTTGTAAGAAAATGCAGCCCCTGCCTTTCTTTCTGAATTTCCTCCCATCTTACCAATCTAATACCCTCCTTTAGCAACTCATTTTTAGCTTTTTCGACTGCAGTCTTTACTAAGGCTGAATAAACAAGCATTGGCATAGCCAATAGGTCTCGCTTTTGGGACCTTATAAGTATTTAGATATGCAACACAATATCCTTGGTGCAACAACATCAACTGTTGCATAACTAAACACTTATAAGGTCCCAAAGGCGAGACCTATTGGCTATGCCAATGCTTGTTTGTTTTACTTTTTAAGTAGATACCTCAAAATTTCTCACGAAAAGTGAAAATTACTTAGCAAGGACATTCAATTGCAACGCGGTAGTAGTTAAAAATCGCACTGGCGTTGCATTAGACTGCCACCTAGTGGTTCAGTCCAGAGGACATTTAAAACGTTTGGGAAACAACTAACTGTTGAAGCGTCCGTTGGCAGGATCCAAACTGAATGGAAACACCTTGGAACATGCGGGATTATGGTCATGTGGGAATACTTAATTTTAAGAATTAGAGTGAATCACAGACAAAGAGAGAGGTAACTTGTTTTTAAATATGGTATGTCGCCAGCATTTGCATAGCTCAGTGGTGGTTCCCATTGTTTTAATAGAGTTCCTTTCTGTATTGTATTGCAACATTTATATAGCGCTAAATGCCCCCCTATGTGGGGCGCTAAAGCACTTGCCTACATAGGTAGCATGCAACACCGTGTAGGGTGTGTGGCTGGAAGTGTGTTGTCTTGGTTTTGATCCTGTGTAGGAAGTGTTTTCATGTGGGGGTGATCAGGGCAAAAAGGATGATTTTCCTACATACTCTGAGTGTCACACAAAGAACTGAAATGTAACACATAAGCATGCTGCAAACAAAGAAATGTCACACATAAGCAAACCTGCTGTTTCTATTTGCCTTGAGTGATGTGTGTCTTGGCAGTACATAAAGAAAATGACATCTTATTGCGTGCTCCAGAATTTTTTACTTTAGCCCCCCCTCGTGTAAACGTTCGCATTGCTTGTAAGAGGCCATGCATTCTCTCTCCCTGGATATGGTCAGCTGTATATCAAAAAACGAAAATAAACGAAGATACGTGCAAAATAAGCATATAGAACGCATATTGCAATATGAAATTCTTTACTTTCGAAGGATGTCAATATGCTCAGCAAAAGACAACAGCTGGAAATGAATTTAGGAATAGATACCCTCCTCTGAGCTATTGCATTGAAGTGGGGACAGGAAGCAGTCCATATACTTCCTGGGTTCCTTTCTAACAGCGCTGAGCCGATTCAGCCGAAGCTCTTTGAGGGAACAGTTTAGAGACCCACATGAGAGGATGAGCGTTTTCCGTTCTCATTACAATTTGACGGAAGTACCATGGGGAGACGGGGACTTAGGTATTGCGTATTTGCATTATATGAACGTTTTAAGCCTATGGCATCTCTGCGTGAGTGTTTCTGTGCTCCGGTAGCCGTGTTTACAAGGCAAAGCAAGCACTGGCTCCTGTAAATTATCTACCAGATGGCACTGAGGTTAGTAATGCCCCGCCTAAATATAGCAAGCCAGAGCCTGCCTGTTGACGAACGGGCTGACATACAGCCCCAATCACTGGAAGAGTGTTACTCGCTGTGTACACTTAATGAGTTCACTCTGCTGTTTCAGGCTTATCAGAGTTGGTGGTGAGTTCGCTGCGTGCACACGTTGTTGCTTTTATATAGCATTTAAAAGCGAGTGATGCATTTTCTCTATTGCATGTTCAGCATGTCAGCTGTCTACTGCAGTTTCAAGCAGGTGCATGAATGGCGTGAACTGCATGCGCAATGCCACTACAAACAAGCAATGGCCGCGCGTCCGTGAAATTGACAAGGCCGCGCGGCCGCGAAAGTGAAAGTAATCGCGAGGGAAGCCAGATGGCGAGGGAAGCCATATGGCGCCTGATCGCGCGTGCACGCTCGCGTGAACGCAAGCTGGTCGCCAGCAAACTGCTGTTTGCACTTCCAAAACCCGCTTACTAAAATTCTCGCCAGAGCAGCGCATGCGCTGGCTCAGGCGAGACCTAAAAAGGACCTTAGTTACTTCACCCCCTTTATTGTTTATGAGGAACCCTACTTCTCTAAGATCCTCTGTGCAAATATTACGGAGGCTTGCACATTTTGATAACGAAAGGAGGAGTTGTGATCGATTTAGGGGTTTTAATTTCTTAGCTTTTTTCCCATCTTTGCCCTAGCTCGATGGCTCTAGAAGAAGCCATAGGTCCGGGGTAGATTCTAACCTTAGACCATATGAGCCCTCCAGCGGTGCAACCTCCCTTCTATCCTTTAGTTCCCCCCCTTTATCCTTCTTCCTAAGTGCATTACTACTCCTAGGGCTACTAAGTCCTGATCGTAGCTTCTTACCCATCCTCCATTCTATAACTTCCCCCTCTTCCTCCCCTGCGGATTTTCTAAGGTTAATTTTACTATTCTTTGGTTTGCCTAGCTGTTTCCCATGCCTCCCCTGTTCAACTAGGGTACTGGCATATATCTCTTTTTCCAGGGACTTTTTCTTATTCCTCTTAGGGCTTATGATCTCTTTCCTTCCTCGACTCCCATATTCCTTCTCAACACCCTTCCCTTTTCTCGGCCTCCGTGCCGTTATTCTTTTACTAGGGGCTATCTGCTCCCACCATGACCATGGGAGGCACTTCTTGTAATTCCTCCTTTCTCCCCGTCTTCTTATGATCATAGGGTATCGAGATATTTATACACTTGGTTCCTCTTTCTGTGGTAGGGCAACCCTTATTGCTACTTCCTCCCTACTGCTTGCCCTTTCCTGGTCTTCTCCAACTGGCCTGACTATTGCAGGCATTAACCCTTTAATTTGTGTCAGTTCTCCTAGTATTGCTTTAAACTGTCCCCCTTGTGTTTTTAAAAGTTTGTTATTTAGTACTGATACCTCTAACAAACCTTGTAGGGTTTTTTGGAGGATCCACATAACCTCCAGCATGGAGGCACTCGAGGTTCCAGTAACCTCTAAACTATGCATTGAAGAGCGCAATAAATCATTCCCTGTACCAAAGAGACTCTCTCCTCCATCTTTCTCGTTAAATTGCTCATTGGATCCAGTATTGTCTCTTTTACTCTGATCCTTGCTGCTTAGGGGTTCGTCTTCGCCTCCTTCCTCGTTATCTTGTTCCATTGACGGCTGGAAGAGTCTTGGCGAAGATGACAGCCGTGGGTCCAGGGATATTCCTGAGAAGTTAAAAATCGATTGATTTGGGGGATCTACGTCCAAGTCTACCAGATTCCCTGGTGTTGGGTGAACCACGACACTCATCTCCTTATCCGTCCTGTCCTTCCCTTTAAAATGTCTCCCCAAAAAATCTTTTATAAAGTTTGACACTGATGAGCCTCCTTTTGTTACCCTTGAATTCGATGACTGCGGCGTTAGAGTCAAGGATTGTGCATTTCTCGGTACTAGTTTTTCCTTCCAGCAGTATCACTTAAGGCTCCTTTTATATTGCGATTTTCCCCCACTTCATCTGCTACTAATGCATTGGTCTCATTCTTTTCGCGTTCTTTGAGCCTTTACGGACCTTTGCTTTGCCTGGTGCCATCCTTTGTTCTTATCTTGCTTCCTACTTCTCCCTCTCCCAGGCTCCAATCCTTCAACTTTAATGAAATTGCTTTTTCCTAATTCGAGTCCCCCACAGGGTTTCCAAAATTCCCTCTTTACCAGCCCAGTGTCCAATAACAACCAATGTCCGCTCTTTATCACTGGTGTAAACGTCCTATCTATCACAGGTGCATTCCTTTGGCCAATTAAAACATAGACAGCTGCACCTCACTTACCTCCATTCCACGGTCGTCACCGCTCTCTCCGCTCTCTCTGCGTCGTGCAGAGCAAAGTGGCCTCTGGGAATGAAGTTTTTGCTGGGAGTCTTTTTGTAATGCTAGGTCTTTTGGCCGTTAGGATCAGTGATTCACTTTACCACTAGTGAGATAGTGTCTTTCAAATCTTCATGTAAACCTTAGTAGAAGGTGCTAGCTGCCGCTTCTTCCATTCGTGCTGATTCTGAGAACAATTGATTGTAATGACTAATATATTTAATCAGATCTCTTGACCCTTGTCTGAGATTAAGGAGGCCCATATGGGCTTCTTGTTTAGTTTGCCATTTACCAAATTTTCTCTTGAAATGTTCCAGACAAATGCACTAATTAGACTGTTGCAATTAGACAGTGGAATCGCCAAGGCATCCTTGGCCAAATATCACAGGATAAAGTAACATTGAATAGATCTGTCGGAAACAGTTAAGGCCAAGCCAAGACATGTAAGTTGCATTGAGCCAAAAAGGCTTGAAAGACCTTAGGATCTCTGGAAAATCATTCTGGAGGGGGTCTATCTAAGGTAGGAATGGTGGTAGGTGTGGGTATTGTTTATGAGTTACCCCTGTATTGTTTAGACCACTCCCAGAGGGGGTGAAAGTACCGGTATTCATGGTATTTGGGCTGCCTGAGGGACCAGGATTGATAGATGATTGATCCTGTCTTGGAGGAAAGCCCTGTCTTGTTGGGTAATTTCCCTCACTTCCTGTATCTTACCAAAGGCCTGAGCTATGGGTTAATGGGTTAACATCAGAATCCATGGAGTATATGGGCCTTTCAGACTGTCAAGATTTCTCTGAAATTCAGGCCAGGGATTCTAATTCTAACCCTACTCCTTCCCCTTTCTGTCAAATAAGATCTGTAATGAGCTCAAGAACATGAGGTAACTATAGAGGGAGAAGAAATGAAGAAACACTTCATAAACATGTCAGCCGCTGACCTCAGAAGCATGGACACGTGGAAGTAGTGCAGCAAGAACCCTCGGTCTTCAATGAAATGACAGGTAGCCCCTTTAATCTTATAAGGCAAGGTATTATCATTTGAATTATACTTTTGTACAACAGGTATCAATGTCTTGTGAGTATCATTAGAATGGCTTACTATAATATGGAAGCGGAGAGGTCGTGACTAGTCCCCAAATGACCATGATAGAGTTCAGGAACCAAATACAGAGGTCCACCTCCAACAGTAGAAATGCTGGATGCAAGGAGGACTTGGAGTTTTCGAAGGATTTCTGCAATAGCAGCAAGCAAAATTTAGAGTCTGTAGATGCAAAGTTAACTTGAGCTGTCCTAACCTCATGAGGGAACTAAAGGGGAGCAAAAGAAATAGGTGCAGGGAATGCAATTGATGTGAACTACACAACCAGAATAGAGTCACACCTCCCACTGTTGCCAGTAACAATTTAATACTGTGGCTGGTTCTTAAATCTTTCCAGCTGATTACTCACAGGCTTACGTAACCATCTAATTACTTCCAGAATGTTCTGGTTTTACACAATGTGTTGGCTCTCCCGGAATGTTCTGGCTCTTTCTTCATTGCCCCAGAACTGCTGATCTGTGTTATCTAGTGACTCCGCCCTCCTTCGCCTCCCCAGCCACCACTAAGCCATCTGCCACAGTCTCCAAGACTGGCCTAAGATAGCTTATTTCATTGAGTCTGAAAATTGTGGCAGCATCCCTGCAGAACACTGGACACAATCTCCGTAGAGCTCAAACTCCAATATTCCTGACAAGACTCTGCAAGGATCTAATTTTGTGAACCATTGAACAGGGAATAGTTGTTCCAGCAATCCAGACATTAACAGCAAAGGATGTCTATTACATTCGGTGATGGCACTGAGTTTTCTATAATCAATGCATGGGTGCAGTTCTCCATGAAGCTTCAGTGTGAAGACAATGGGTGTCCCAGAAGGTCAAGAAGAACACAGAATAAACCCTTTAGCAATATTTAGATCAATATATCTCTGTAGTTCAACCTCTTCTTTCTGTGTGGGAGCATATATTCGACCATTTGAGATCTTTACCCCTTGTCGATGGAACAGACATAGGGTCGATTAGATGGTAGGCGATACTCTGTCCCTTTTTCACAAAATACATTTGCAAATTATATGTTACTCTAGAGCGAGTTCCTGTTAACTATGATCTTCTTCCCTAAATACCATTCAGGTAGCGAAACAACTGTTCTGTCACAAGGTAAAAGAGAAAAATATTGCTTCATGAACCCAGACGATCTGAGGATTATGCTTCCTTAATCAGGGGTGCCCAGTATGAGAGGGAATGCAGAGGCATCTAGGACATCAAACATGGTGGTTTCAGGATGTCCAGTAGCAGACGCTATAAGCAGATCAATGATCTCTTTTATTAAATATCCAGATGTTATTGGTGTTTTGTCCACAGCTTTGATTGATTCTGCTACTGCCTTATATTTACCAAAGGTATTGCATGTTTCTTCACAAAGGCATAACCTATAAAGGAGCCTGAAGAACTAAAATATCTTAAAGCAGAAACAGATGAGGGGTCCAGTCTGTTATGATAGTATCATTTCCACATAGAAGTGTACATTGTTTTTAGCAGGGGCCGTAGTAGTAGAGATCAACCAAATCCTACATTTCAAGGTCGAGCAATGGAGTGCTTCACAACGTGAGAGCAAGACTTCACAAAGTCACCTCTTCGGCCTCAAAGCATGTATAATCAATAAAAAACACTTCTCTCTTTTTCATCAGTTGTCGATTTCTTGCATACCGAGCCAATCTGCATAGATCCCTTGTGGATGATGGAGTCTGAGAGGGACAATATGCATATACAAGTCTACGCGTGGATCTTGCCATCTTTCTTATGATCAGCTACTTGCTGTATCTGGAGGACCAAGTCTATAAGAGCCAATTTCTTGATTGGTTGATTTACCACTGTATATCTCTGAAAATGTGCTATATGAGTCACTCATTCTTGTAGTCCTTGTTTTAGAGTAAGGAGCCCCATATATGTTTCCTGAGTTCAAATACACCTAGAAACGTGACCAGAAAAAATATCAAAGTGCAGCAAACAGAGGTCTTGTTTAAGTCTTAAGGATATAGCCCATGTTAATGCATCATTGATCAGGTGTGATAGACCAAACAAAACTTAAGCCATGTTGGGTCACATGTATTAAGCATTTTTGCCGTCGGAGCCAGCTAATCTGTCCGTTTCAGACTGCAAAAATGCTTTTACATATGTATGAAACACAAATTGCGATTCGGTAACACGTTACCGAATCGCAATTTGTGTTTGCGATTCGGTATTTGGAAGGGGCGTGCTTAGGGCATCCCCTCCATCTAAATGGGATGTATAAATGCTTTGCAACCGAATTATGGTTGCAAAACATTCATATTTTACCGACTCCTTGAAGGAAGTGATAACCCAGTCGCAAATGGGAAGGAGTCCCCAAGGGGACCCTTCCCCTTTAAGAATGGAAAAAAATATTTTTTAAGGGCAAGCAGTGGTCCCACGGACAATTGCCTACTCTTAAAAATTGAAACTGCAAAGTTTATTTATTTTTTATTTTTTTTAAAAAGACTTTTATTTAAAAGCAATCACAGACATGGTGGTCTGCTGACCTCAGCAGACCACCATCCCTGTGATGGCGTAAATTCTTAATGGGGCACAAATTGCGACCTACCTCATTAATATGCATGAGGTAGGTCTATTTGCGACCCATTAAGAATCACTAATGAAACTCAAAAGAGTTTCATACATTAGGAATAGCGATTACCTAATTGCGATTCGCAGAAAATCGCAATTAGGTAATTGCTATTTGAAATAATGATACAAGTAGCCCATCATTATTAAACTGATGGGGTATGTTCATACAGTGTAACTGCCTCTGTGCCAGAAATGCAGAGAATAATATTGGTTCTCCAGAAAATTTTAGAAAAGGTGCCAAGCTGAATTTGTAACACACATTGGGGAAAATGATGGTAGTTTTAGTAGCACTAACGCCATTATCTGTAGTGGAAGTTGGTATACCAAAGGGATGAGAGATAGGGACACCAGGTAATGATGTGGTCCTGTTCTGTAGGTGGTTCAACTGGTCCAATAAAATAGCTCTTTCCTCTTCAGCAGTTTTCATATCTTTTTGTACGTTTTAATAGCTTGCGCATGAGAGGCAAAAGGATTGGCTGAAGGATCCATTAGAGGGCCTGGCCAACTGCCACGAACCAATGGTACGTTAAGGTGGATGCCAGCACAGAGTTCTCTGCCTGCCACAAGAGAAACAAGCATTGGCACAGCCAATAGGTCTTGCCTTTGGGACCTTATAAGTGTTTAGCCATGCAACAGTTGATGTTGTTGCACCAAGGATATTGTGCTGCATAACTAAATACTTATAAGGTCCTAAAAGCGAGACCTATTGGCTATGCCGCGAAGGCATGGCTAAGGCAGAGTTAGGCGCCATCAGTGTTGCTGTGATATAGTAACTGTATCTGTATGCTATCATGCCACAGATTGCTTTGTAAATAAAGGACGGCAGACTCGTGCAGAGCTTGGACGGGCGAGTATGTTTCCACGTACAGCGTACAACATGTGATTGGCGCACTATATTCCAACTTAGTGCAAATCTGGATTCTGCTGCTGTAAAAGGTGCCGGGTTTGTAGAACAAGAGCCCGAAGGACCTGCAGGATTCTGACAGATGGACTACCGAGCTGCCCAGACTGGCGAGCTCAGAGGCCATGCATGAGCATCCATTGCTTGGCCTCCCTGCTGAAGTGCAGAGCTTGTTGTGATGGTGGTTTGGGGGATAGAATGAGAGGCAGATGATGCTCCTGGTTCTGTAATGAATCTGATAACATTTACAGTCACACCCTAAAGGGAAAGGGGGATAAAAAAAGTGCCCTGTTCACGCCAGTGAGTGAAAGACTGGTAGAGCTGGACAAGAGGTAGTCAGTCAGATGTCAGGCAGGAGTTAGTCTGACTAGCAGGACTCTAGAGTGATAGTCATAGTTCAGTCAGTTTGGTGAATTCAGATCTAAGTAAGGTCTCTGAAAGGCCTCTGGAGTGAGTTATCTTTCGGACATGTGACTTCGAAAGATGGGTAGCGCAGGTATCACCTTGACCCTTGGCGGAAGGCAGGCTCTCTTAATTTGCTTGCTCCAACCAAACTTAGGGCAGTATCCATGCCATGAGTGATAGAGCGCCAGTGCTGAAGTGGGTGGTGGCCTCCAAAAAAACGTTTGGGTACCTGCACTTATTTATATTTTATTATTACGCACTGAGGTCCATGAATTTCATGGGGAATGTGAAAGAGGACGAGGCGAGTGGTATGGTGGAGTGGGCAGGAGAGGGTCAGGTGGAATGGGCAGGAGAGGGTCAGGTGGAATGGCCAGGAGAGGGTCAGGTGGAGTGGGCAGGAGAGGGCCAGGTGGAGTGGGCAGGAGAGTGTGAGGTGGAGTGGGCAGGAGAGGGCCAGGTGGAGTGGGCAGGAGAGGGCCAGGTGGAGTGGGCAGGAGAGGGCCAGGTGCAGTTGGCAGGGGAGGGTCAGGTAGAGTGGGCAGGAGAGTGCGAGGTAGAATGGGCAGGAGAGGGTCAGGGGGAGTGGGCAGGAGAGGGTCAGGGGGAGTGGGCAGGAGAGGGTCAGGGGGAGTGGGAAGGAGAGGGTCAGGGGGAGCGGGCAGGAGAGGGTCAGGGGGAGTGGGCAGGAGAGGGCCAGGTGGAGTGGGCAGAGAGTGTGAAGTAGAGTGGCCAGGAGAGGGTCAGGTGGAGTGGGCAGGAGAGGGCCAGGTGCAGTGGGCAGGAGAGGGCCAGGTGCAGTGGGCAGGAGAGGGCCAGGTGGAGTGGGCAGGAGAGGGTCAGGTTGAGTGGGCAGGAGAGGGTGAGGTAGAGTGGACAGGAGAGGGTCAGGTGGAGTGGGCAGGAGAGGGTGAGGTAGAGTGGACAGGAGAGGGTCAGGTGGAGTGGACAGGAGAGGGTCAGCTGCAGTGGGCAGGAGAGGGACATGTAGAGTGGGCAGGAAAGGGTGAGGTAGAGTGGGCAGGGGAGGGTGAGGTAGAGTGGGCAGGAGAGGGCCAGGTGCAGTGGGCAGGAGAGGGCCAGGTGGAGTGGGCAGGAGAGGGTCAGGTAGAGTGGGCAGGAAAGGGTGAGGTAGAGTGGGCAGGAGAGGGTGAGATAGAGTGGGCAGGAGAGGGTCAGGTGGAGTGGGCGGGAGAGGGTCAGGTGGAGTGGGCAGGAGAGGGCCAGGGGGAGTGGGCAGGAGAGTGTGAGGTAGAATGGGCAGGAGAGGGTGAGGTAGCGTGGGCAGGAGAGGGCCAGGGGGAGTGGGCAGGAGAGGGTCAGGTAGAGTGGGCAGGAGAGGGTCAGGTAGAGTGGACAGGAGAGGGTCAGGTGGAGTGGGCAGGAGAGGGTGAGGTAGAGTGGACAGGAGAGGGTCAGGTGGAGTGGACAGGAGAGGGTCAGCTGCAGTGGGCAGGAGAAGGACAGGTAGAGTGGGCAGGAAAGGGTGAGGTAGAGTGGGAAGGAGAGGGTGAGGTAGAGTGGGCAGGAGAGGGCCAGGTGCAGTGGGCAGGAGAGGGCCAGGTGGACTGGGCAGGAGAGGGTGAGGTAGAGTGGGCAGGAAAGGGTGAGGTAGAGTGGGGAGGAGAGGGTGAGGTAGAGTGGGCAGGAGAGGGTGAGGTAGAATGGGCAGGAGAGGGTAAGGTAGAATGAGCAGGAGAGGGTAAGGTAGAGTGAGCAGGAGAGGGTGAGGTAGAGTGGGCAGGAGAGGGTCAGATGCAGTGGGCAGGAGTGGGTCAGGTGGAGTGGGCAGGAGAGGGCCAGGTGGAGTGGGCAGGAGAGGGTCAGGTGGAGTGGGCAGCAGAGGGCCAGGTGGAGTGGGCAGGAGAGAGCCAGTTGGCATGGGCTCTTCCATACTGCCAACACGTAGAAGCCACTCACAGTTTCCAGCCACGAGAAATACCCGCTTAAACCGAAGCTTTTTAGGTTAAAAAAAAGTTCACCAAGTTGCAATTTTATGCACTTGCCGATTTCACACGATCCCAGCAGTGGTCTGTCTTCTAATGGACTTATTCCCGTGGTGTATAAAACGCACACTGTCCATGCAGTTTATGCAATAGCAGTGAAGCCACATCTCTACGTTAGGCCAGATGTGGGAATCACACAGAGGGCTGCTAATGAAGTCGGTTCCAGCGGGCTCCACAGTTGGCATGCACTTAGTTGAAAGTACGGTGCTTATTTCTGTATTAAAAATGAGTTAACACCCGCGGATTCTTGGGCCACCTTTCCAAACTGAGCACAGAACTTTCAAGAAAAGCATCTTTAACGTCTGGTGAAGTCATTTCAGAAGGAGTTTGGCGGCCGCAAAAGTGAAAGTAATGGCCCGGAGAAGTCATTTCAGAAGGAGTTTGGCGGCCGCGAAAGTGAAAGTAATGGCCCGGAGGAAGAGATAAGAAAGGCAGATGGCGAAGTAATGGCCCGGAGGAAGAGATAAGAAAAGCAGATGGCGGCTGCGCACGTGCACGCGAGCGTGCACTCAAGCTTCAGGCCAAGAAAAGCTTGTGGGTAGCACTTTGAAAAGCCCCTTACTACGGGTGCGCGCGACGGCAAAAGGAAACAGGCTGGCGAGTGGTGTGCGATGTGCGCGCACCATGACGAGAGAGGAAAGCCATATGGCGCCTCTGCTCGTCATTGTGCGCGTACCCGCACGCTCTAGGCAAGCCAAAAAAGATGTGGTCGCATTTCTGAAAGCCCACTGACTAAATGTCTCGCCCAGACCAGCGCAAGCGCTGGCTCAGGGCGAGACCTAAAAATGTAAGTACTTATTAGGATTAAAAGGTTCTACAATTCGAAGCTAGTGAAAATGAGAACAAGGGTTAGGAAAGAGAGAAACACTGCAACAGCCTTGAGCAATGCCACCATCTACTATATAAATACAAACATTGATATGATAATAATATCTTTATTGTTTATGGTTGTTTTCACAAACCTTTACAATATTTTTAGTCGGATAATCACACCTAGCACATACAGTTCAGTAAAAAAAAATTCATTCATCTTCAATAAATAGTAATAATTCCAGAAGGTTAAAATAAATTTCATTATATAGGCTAAAAGTTTAAAAACATTCAGATGCTCTTCATTAATACGGTTGATATGGTTTCAGTAAAGTGCTGGTGAAAGTCTTTTAACAACCAATGTACTTCTTGTACTTTACAGTAAAGTGCAACTGATTTTTGTCAATAACTTTCTCTTAAAAAATTCAACTACCCAAAAATAGCGTTCAGATGCTCTTCATTAATACGGTTGGCATGGTTTGGGTAAAGTGCTGGTGCAAGTCTTTTAACAACAAATGTACTTCTAGTACTTTGCAGTAAAGTCCAACTGATTTTTTGTCAGTACCTTTCTCTTTAACAGTACTCAAAAACTACTCAAAAATAGCATCCAATATACATCGATATGCTTTGTATTACTTTTAGATGGTATGAACACAGACAGAAGCATTCAACAGCAGACACACTATTACTCTCACCACTGCAGGTTCCAGGGATTCTTGACCCGCAGCGTGAGCTAGACTGGACTCGAGGAAGCACTGTCGAGGTCGAGGAGGTGAAAAAAAGCAACAAGAAGGGGAGTTTTTATACAGGTAGCTGCTATAGAAGATAAACCAGAAAATAATGATAAAGTGTGCTCTCGAAAGGAAGGCCGGTGACAGACTGGACAAATATGAGAAACCCCAAAAGTCCCACAGTTGCCAGGCTGCTTAATGTTGCAAGTGCTTGTTCTCTTATACCTGAACGATCAATTGTGATACAAAAGATTATGTATGGGGCATTGGTCATCATCATTTTTGGAAGCCTTTGTTTGAGCAAAGAGGAAATTCGTCTGGAACGGCCACCATATTTGACACCGCTACTGAGAAAGTGGACACTACAGATGCAATGCTCTTGTTATTCTATTGTCGCATTCAGGCGAAGATAGCACGTAATGTACACTGTAGTCTGCACCATTGTATGTGTGAGAGCGCGATATACACTACATCTCCCATAATGCAGCTAACGGTGAGCTGCAGTCCTACCTCTTTGTCTCCTCGCTACAGAAACACCGCCTACCGAATAACCGGTGCTTGTCACCTGTGGGATTACCAGGAAGGCTGTTCCAGTCCCGTGGAACTTTTCCCTTTCAGCTCTGAAACTCGAGCCCTTGTCTCCGCCCCGCAATCGGGGCCATCACAGAGCTGAGCGGAACTGCGGCGGAAGGTTTCCTGTGGTAGCGCTGATGCGCATTTCGCCATTTATTTCTAGCCTGCAAGCTCAGTCTGTGCCTCGCGCTGGAGCGCTGTTCTGAGTCGCGGTAGATTTAAGGCGCTCGCATGGCCACGGTCATATCTGGTAGCGCGATGCGCTTATGACAATTTCGCCTAACACTTTCCTGACAGTTGAACTTCGCATTGGAGCGCATTGACTCGTCCTGTTGAACTCGCGGTACAGGCAGTACCGGGGATTTTAGAGAACAGGAGTTCCACATCATTAAGAGCCGTTGAGTGGCTCAGGATTATTTCATTTTTTTTGCCTTTTCCTTTGTTGTTCATGACCTGAGAACCTTTCTGAAAAGCGCAGGATCCGCGCACTCTCTTTGGAAGTCCTCCCAGTGGCTCAACTGGGATCCCTGAAAGGAATCGAAGAGGTCTCAGGAGTGAGCTAAGTACAAACACGCTTCCTTCTTGCAGGATGTTATGGGCGCAGTGTCTTGCTAAATATTGGTTATACTTCAGGAGAACTGTTGTGGAACCACGCTTTATTTTCATTCCTTTATTTTTGCCTTTTTGTATTTTTTGTACTTTACAAGGATAAGTGTGGCTGATAACTGTAAGTGCATACACATATTGAATTGTTTTACGTTGCAGGTGCTTAGAGTGGTGATTTCAAGTGTATTGTGTTGTGTCTCACTTACAGGGAACACGGGGCTACCGTAGGAGTGAAGTCTGCAACTCCAGAACTGTTCCCCCTTGAGTGATTTCGCTGCTGCACCATTATTGTTTCGTTTGTCCCTTTTTTCCCCTTCCCCTACTGTGGTGTGACCAGTGGAGTTATATATATATACTCGCTGGTGGTTCCATACAAGGGGAAAGGGTTACCCGGCATCTTTCATCGCTCCCGCTGTAGCCGGCTTTCCAGGTTAGTGACTAACCTTTCTCTGTCGTGACAGAGTGACAAGCCCACGGTTACTTACAGCCTGAGCGATGGATACCAACACTGTTCTTACTTCAGTGTTGGAAACGTTGACCGCTTTGCGGATGGAAGTAGATGCCTTTCGCACAGAAAACCTAGACTTGAGAAATGAGATGGGCACTATGAGGAGAGAAGTTGCTGGTTTGTCCCGCACCAACCCTACGGGTCCAAGGGGGGGTTCTTATATCAGGAATTGGACCCTACCACCACCACCCACTTCTCACGACACAGACGCAGGGCATACAGCTCAGTTTCAGGGAGGGGGAGCAGGTCCTTCCACCATTCAAGTGATACAACCCGTACAGCTGCCTCTTGCCCCTCCCGAGAGATTCTTTGGGGATCCAAAAAGTTTGGGATATTTCTGGGTCAGTGTAAACTGCACTTCATGTGCAAGCCTGCGGTGTTTCCTAACGACCAGGCAAAGACAGCGTTCGTTATGTCCTATCTTGGAGGGAACGCAGCTAGTTGGTCCTTCCCCCTAATAGAGAGAGACGATCCCGTCTTACATAATTTCTCTGCCTTTTGTGAAGAGATGCGCAGGTTATTCGACAGAAAGGTGCATCAACTCTCTTTAGATAGGGAACTCATTACATTGAAGCAGGGCACACAAGACCTACTCACCTATATAACCGCTTTCAACAGGCTCGTCGTGGAAACTAATTGGCCCATGGAAAAAAGAACTTCCTTGTATTACCAGGGGCTGAGAGGTGAACTGAAGGACGTATTAGCCCAGGTGGTTCACATGCCCGCTACCTGTGACGAACTCATTGACCTCACCGTTCAACTGGACCATCGGCTCCAGGAGAGAAAAGGCGATAAACAGTATACCAACTCCAAGTTTTTGCTTTCCCGACCTAAACCCATAACGGACGAACACCCACAAGCCACCGATGGGACAGAACCAATGCAGATAAGCGGCATTCGAGGGCCACTCAGCCAAGAGGAGAGGGAAAAAAGGCGGAGACAAAGATTATGCATGTACTGCGGAAAGCCCGGACACTACATCAAGGATTGCAAAACAAAAACCAAGGCGATATACAAAGATACCAGAGGGACCCGGAACGCGCCTGTGGTGGAGTATCTGTCTGAGGATCCGGGAAACTAAGACGCTCAAACAAGCAAAAGACCCCTTGTTTGAGGCAAGTAGATGAAGAGGTCTTTCCGGCCGTGGCCAATACGGTCCAAACCTCGGTGGCTCACATGAATGTGTGCGTAACATTGGAGATACCTGGGCTGGAATTCGTTGTAGTGCATGCTCTACTTGAGTCCGGGGTCACTGGAAATTTTATTGATCAGCAATACGCACAAGAACTCGGTGTACCCTGCATAAGAAAAAGGATACCAGAACCAGTGAAGGCAGTGGACGGTACGGCATTGACGTCGGGCCCTGTGCGCTTTCACACCCAGATGATTCTAATGCAAGTCGGGATGAACCATTTCGAACACATTCAATTCGATCTCATAGACGCCCCCCATTTCAAACTCATTTTAGGTATGCCTTGGCTTACACAGCATGATCCCTTAGTTTCATGGGCGGCACGTAGTGTCACCTTGAACTCCTCATACTGCATGGAACATTGTAGAAGAGAGAAAGTCCAGTTTGCGTACAAGACAGAGAATCCAGCAGAACTGCTTGCTAGAGGGTGTAGAGCACAGAGTGCGTGCTGCATCTCCACGCTACCGGAGGAATACAAGCAGTTCCAAGCCGTATTCAGCGAACAAGAAGCAAGCAAGTTACCCCCGCACAGGGATTATGAATGTGTGATTGACCTAGAGGCCGGAGCTAGTATACCATGCAGTCGTATATACGCCCTCACTGAAGCTGAAACAACCTATCTGCGGCAATACCTGGATAAACTGCTTTCCTCCGGCTTCATCCGTCCTTCTTCTTCCCCTGCTTCCTCGCCACTATTTTTCATCCCAAAGCGTGAAGGGGGCTTAAGGGCTTGTATTGATTACAGGGCCATCAACAGAATAACCAAAAAGAACAGATATCCACTGCCCTTAATACCTGTTCTACTGGACCAGTTGAAAGGAGCCAAGGTGTTCACCAAACTGGACCTCCAGGGAGCCTACCACCTGGTAAGGGTGCGGCGAGGGGATGAATGGAAAACGGCCTTCCGTACCAAATTCGGGCTGTATGAATATCGAGTAATGCCCTTCGGCCTCTGTAACGCCCCCGCCGCATTCCAGTTTTTCATGGATGACGTGTTACGAGGCTTGTTGGATGTATCATGCATTGTGTATATCGATGATATCCTGATATACTCGGCTTCCATCGAAGAGCACATCCCTCATGTGTCAGCTGTACTGGAACGGTTACAGCGGTTTGCTCTCTATGCCAAGCTGGAAAAATGTCTTTTTCACACCTCTGAGGTGGAGTTCTTGGGGTATGTTATCGGACCAAATGGCCTCTGTATGGACAGAAAAAAGATACAAGCTATACTCCACTGGGAGTCACCCTCTTGTGTGAAGGCCTTGCAAAGTTTCCTGGGCTTTGCGAATTTTTACAGGAGATTTATTAAAGAATTCTCCAGAATCATTCAACCCCTGATGCACCTGCTACGGAAAGGAGCTGCCTTTCTCTGGACGGAACCAGCGGAACATGGCGTTCCAAATGCTAAGGGACTGCTTCACTAGTGCTCCGGTGTTAAGACATCCTGATGCCAATCAGCCGTTTGTGGTAGAAACGGATGCTTCATACTACGCCATTGGAGGAGTTCTTTCCCAACGCCATCCAGACACAGGCCAACTCCATCCTGTTGCCTTCTTCTCCAAGAAACTGTCTACATGTGAGGTGAATTACAGCATCTCTGATAAAGAGTTGCTGGCAATAAAGAGAGCGTGTGAGGAATGGAGACACCATCTAATGGGGGCCAGACATACTGTGGAAATATACACCGACCATCGGAATCTCCTCTTCTTGAAGAGTGCTAGAGCATTAACCCCTCGGCAACTCCGATGGTCACTGTTTTTCTCCGACTTCGACTTTGTGATCAAATATCGACCAGGACCACAAAATGGTAAAGCTGATGCCCTGTCGAGGCCCACTCATACCCCTGATCTCAGCATAGGCCCAGCAGAAGAACCCCCTATAATACTCCAGAAGGTTTCTTTCCCGACAGAGGTAATGGCCTTGACAACCTCTTCTGAGTACTTGGATGACGTTCAGAAACAAACTGAGGGTCTGGATGAACAACTATGGGTTGCAGAGGAACCTCAACACCGTTCCTCCCATAATAAACTGCTGTATTACGACAACAGGCTATACATACCAGACGGTCCCTTGCAACAGCAAGCCTTGAAATGGATTCATGAATCCACATTGGGTGGGCATTTGGGAACACAGAAAACTCTACAGACAATGTCTAGATACTTCTGGTGGGTCACGCTTCCGAAAGATACCGCAAAGTACGTCTCTGAATGTTCCATCTGTGCCCAGGCCAAGGCACAGCACCAACGGCCTAGCGGATTGCTCAGACCCATACCCATACCTCCAGCCCCCTGGCACACGGTGTCTATGGATTTCATCGTGGAGATGCCTTCCAGCTCAGGTTACAACACTATACTGGTAGTCATCGACCACCTGACCAAAATGGGGCATTTTGTTGCACTGACCGGGTTACCTACATCGGGGGAACTGGCTACCTCATTCTTACAGAACATAGTGCGTCTGCATGGGATTCCTTCAGTCATCATCACGGACAGAGGAACCCAGTTCACGTCAAGGTTTTGGAAGGCGCTCTGTGCTGTCATGAAGATAGACGCCCGTCTCTCCACGAGTTACCATCCGCAAACAGACGGCAAAACGGAGAGACTAAACAAAACTTTAGAGCAGTACCTCAGATGTTTTACACTACAACACGAAGAAGAATGGAACATACTTCTATGGACAGCCGAATTCGCATACAACAATGCTAGTCATTCCTCTCTAGGATGTTCTCCCTTCTTTTGCCTCAATGGTTACCATCCTAACATGTTGCCCTTCGAACATCCAGTAACATCCAAACATCCCACGATCCAAGAACACCATGCACACCTCAAGCTGGTATTACAGAATGCCAAAATACACCTAAAAACAGCAAGGGCTCGTGACAAACATTACGCAGATAGGAAGAGAACACCAGAGCCCTCATACAGAGCAGGGGATAAGGTGTGGCTCAGCACAAAACATCTGAAATTCAAGGGCAATACTCGGTTGCAACCTAAATTTGTGGGTCCCTATCCTATCAATAGAGCAGTCAACCCTGTAGCCATGAGATTGGTTCTCCCTCCTGCTTGGCATATACACCCTGTGTTTCACGTTTCCCTCCTACGTCCCTGTCTCCCTGAAACCAGGCTGTCTGTAAGACCGAAACCAGTGGAGATCGAGGGGGAGGAGGAGTATGAGGTTAAGAACATCCTTGATTCCAAGTTAGTCAGGGGACGGGTACATTACCTCATAGAATGGAAAGGGTATGGTCCTGAGGACCGCTCCTGGGAACCGAGTTCTAACCTTCGCTGCCCTGGTATACTTAGACGTTTTCACTCCCGGTTTCCCACTAAGCCTGGTGGACCGCCGGGACGTCGGTCGTGGAGAGGGGGTTCTGTCGCGTTCAGGCGAAGATAGCACATAATGTACACTGTAGTCTGCACCATTGTATGTGTGAGAGCGCAATATACACTACATCTCCCATAATGCAGCTAACGGTGAGCTGCAGTCCTACCTCTTTGTCTCCTCGCTACATAAACACCGCCTACCGAATAACCGGTGCTTGTCACCTGTGGGATTACCAGGAAGGCTGTTCCAGTCCCGTGGAACTTTTCCCTTTCGGCTCTGAAACTCGAGCCCTTGTCTCCGCCCCGCAATCGGGGCCATCACAGAGCTGAGCGGAACTGCGGCGGCTAGTTTCCTGTGGTAGCGCTGATGCGCATTTCGCCATTTATTTCTTGCCTGCAAGCTCAGTCTGTGCCTCGCGCTGGAGCGCTGTTCTGAGTCGCGGTAGACTTAAGGCGCTCGCATGGCCACGGTCATATCTGGTAGCGCGATGCGCTTATGACAATTTCGCCTAACACTTTCCTGACAGTTGAACTTCGCATTGGAGCGCATTGACTCGTCCTGTTGAACTCGCGGTACAGGCAGTACCGGGGATTTTAGAGAACAGGAGTTCCACATCATTAAGAGCCGTTGAGTGGCTCAGGATTATTTCATTTTTTTGCCTTTTCCTTTGTTGTTCATGACCTGAGAACCTTTCTGAAAAGCGCAGGAACCGCGCACTCTCTTTGGAAGTCCTCCCAGTGGCTCAACTGGGATCCCTGAAAGGAATCGAAGAGGTCTCAGGAGTGAGCTAAGTACAAACACGCTTCCTTCTTGCAGGATGTTATGGGCGCAGTGTCTTGCTAAATATTGGTTATACTTCAGGAGAACTGTTGTGGAACCCCGCTTTATTTTCATTCCTTTATTTTTGCCTTTTTGTATTTTTTGTACTTTACAAGGATAAGTGTGGCTGATAACTGTAAGTGCATACACATATTGAATTGTTTTACGTTGCAGGTGCTTAGAGTGGTGATTTCAAGTGTATTGTGTTGTGTCTCACTTACAGGGAACACGGGGCTACCGTAGGAGTGAAGTCTGCAACTCCAGAACTGTTCCCCTTGAGTGATTTCGCTGCTGCACCATTATTGTTTCGTTTGTCCCTTTTTCCCCTTCCCTACTGTGGTGTGACCAGTGGAGTTATATATATATACTCGCTGGTGGTTCCATACAAGGGGAAAGGGTTACCCGGCATCTTTCATCGCTCCCGCTGTAGCCGGCTTTCCAGGTTAGTGACTAACCTTTCTCTGTCGTGACATCTATTCCTGTAGAATTTCTGACCTCAAAATCCTTGCAGCTTGGTAAGACTAATTCTTGACAGGAGGAGGTAATTGATCACCGCCGTCATCACACAGCAACTGACAGTTCAGTGACAGAGAAGTAGGACTTGCAGACACATCAGGAAGAGCCGTCTAGAAGAGAAGTGACTTGCACCAGGAACAGGTCTCCTTCTACCTGGCTGACAAGAATGACCTGCCTGAATGCAATATCCAACCCTACTACAGAACAGAAAGAGAAGTAGAAAGCAGACTTCTCTTTTAGAAGATATTGCATAATGATGGAAGAAATAGGGAACTCTCTACATGACTACTCCCCATTAGAAACATATGAATAACTCAGGGGCCGATTCCGATCTCGGCCGGTAGTGCTCCGAATCGGATTCGGATTCACCGGATCCGATTCGGAGCCCTGTTTCCCGACCGAATCGTACGCGGGTCCGGCAGAGCGAGTACGATGCAAGCACCCGCGAAATCGCCGACCGACTCGAACGCGGCTTCAACACGCTCCGACCGACTCGCATGGACACGACTCGCACCGCACTATGGAGACGTTTCCCGGCCGGGTAAGTATGATGCGCGCCGCGAGCAGTCCGACCGACTCGCGCCGTCCGGCTCGAAAAAGCTGTCGGAGCCGGACTTTGGGGTCCGCGTCGGACCCCTGTACGCGTAGGCGCGCAAGTCGCACACAGGGGGACCCATGGGTCCCCCCTACCTGTGCATGTACGCCGCGATGCGCTTGGACGCGTACACGCTGTAGGGGGCGCCCTTGTCCGCCTCGCACCCATTGAGTCAATGGGAGCCCGCGTACGCGTTGTACGACAGGCTCCCATTGACTTCAATGGGAGTCCGACCGACTCGAGTCCGATGGCATGCGTGCGCATCGTACTCGTTCGGTCGGACTGCTAGGAGTCCGATTCGGTCGGAATTCTCTCCGGGTCCGGCTCGGTCGGAGAGATTTCCGGCCGGAATCGGAATCGGCCCCTAAGTCTTGAGTACCAAATTTGGTGGGTTGCGGGTACCTGTGACGACCCTAGAAGTCAGGGTGATGCAGTTGAAGAAGGAAGAGAATGTCAACCCTGGGGAGTCTAAATGGACATAAGTAAACATTACCAGAGCACAGGAGTGGATAGCAACTTCTGTGAAACATCAGTGTGTCATGGACTGGAAAACAGTATTATTGGAAAATTATTTCAGGGCCAATAAACGTGATTATTGGAAGACACAGAAAACGGAGGTTTGAAAAGTTTTATGGTGAAGTTGAGATCCAAGACTCTAGAGCCGCCACAGGAATCAATAGCTGGAGGCATATGATTGAGCTATATCTTGAGGTCCTCCAAATCGACAACATCCAGCAGAAGAGGAGGCACCACAATAATATTAAATTTCCAAGGCGAAGCCATGAAAGAGAGAAGAATGGAAGTGGCTTGGCCTAAAGGTCATCCCCAAATGCAGGATGACCCTGTTAGCTTATTCCGATATCCCTACTAGAGGCAAGAGACTAAAAGAGATGGAACCAATTCATAGTAAACTTGAGTCAAAGGGAGTATGGATAAAAATGCTCCTCACTGTGTATGTGAACATGGAGTTTGCAGGTCATAGGTATCTCTGCTGGAGGCTACTTACCTCCAGGGTCCCAGTGGGATTCCCACATCCATATCATCAAGGAGGTTTAAACTCTCAGAAAGCAGTAGCTGTGGTGGACGGTGTACACCAACTAACCCAAAGAAGTCGTAACAGCTGTCACAGAAGGACAAATTGGGGAGTAGTGGAAAACAAAGGGGCATATTAGCAAGGGCACTATCGCCACTTTAGCGGCACTTTTTGCCGCTAAAGCGGTGATATTTATATCGCCCTATCAGCAAACTGTCTCTAACAGCAGTTAGCGACAGTTTGCGGGCATTAGCGCCCGTTTTTTTACCGCTTTGCATGTCAGCGATATTTATCGCTAATGACATGCAAAGTGGGCGTTCCCGACGAACAAACCTGGGAAACACTCGCTAACAGGCCTTTCGCCTATTAGCAAGGTGGCCATGGCCCCAGTTAGCGACGTGAAAAGTCGCGCTAACCGGGGTCATCGCCATTTATTTAACACCTGCAATTAGCAGGTGTTAGCCATACCTAACATGGGGGTGGATTATGCTGATACGACCACAGGGTCGTATCAGCAAGGTGTTCTCCCTTCTCCATGCAACATCGCTGGTTTTTCAGCGATGTTGGCCCATTTCCTCGCTATCGCTGGAATATTCATCGCCATAGCGCTAATCGTTGCTAATACAGCGTTAGCGTGGCGATATATTCCAGCGATAGCCGGCGATAAAAAAAATCACGCTAAGCAGGGTTAGCGATGATTATCGCCTCTTCTTGCTAATATGCCCCAAAGACTCCTAGGATATCAAGGCTGACCTAAGAGGTTGCGACGCACCTGCATTGGCCGCACTCCACTCCACTCAGACATACTGCCACTGCCATTCAATCCTTGGGTCCACATTGGATGGGCCTTTCTTCCATCTTCTTTCTAGCCCCCCGCCTCTAGCTCCAGCCTTCTGACCTTAGTTGACCCTCATTCCTCTCACTCCATAGAAATGAATACCTCATTCAATATTCATTTGCATCCATGGCAGTTGGGGAGGAGAACGTCAAAGGGAATGACAAGTAACAGGCAAACTTTTATACGACCCAGAGTCAGGGATTATGGTTGCGCACTGGGGATATGTTCCAAGTATTATTGGGGATATGATTCCAAGTTTTCTCTATATTTAGCTTTCGTTGCTTTAACTGAGGGTTAATGCCTGAAACTGTCAAATAATTTAAGCTAATTCTAAAGAAAAGGAAAGAATAGCTTTCCCTAAACATGAGGTTCTGTTCAATGATTATTAATGATTTACTAATTTATTTACACGTTTGAGTATAAAGCTTGTAGATACTTAACATGTTTTACTCTTCGGGATGTTTATTATATAATGTATACCCCCTTTTCCATTAGGGTTTACACGGTTTCATATCGCTTTTGACTATTATTGCCCTGCAGTGATACTGACCTTCCATCATATACACTGGAATGTATTTGTAGTAAATATGTACAGAGATGCGATATCTGCACATATTGCTCTGCGCAGGCATTATGGGGTTAACAGTAAAATCACTTCCATGTTGGGATTTTACCACAACACTGACACAGTGAAAAGTATCACAGCATGCAAAAAGCCACCCTCCCCATTAATACTTCCTAAAGCAAAAGACAAATGTGGAGGTACAAATATGTAAACGAATGAGATACCGATGTTATCGTGCCATGACTCATCCTTACCCCAAAAATGCTAACTTGGGAGGCTAAGTCTAAATTAAATGATATTTCCACTGGCAACTTTTAGCTTCTGATTTAGTACTATGCTAGATAAGCACTACTGTGATCCTTGTGCATGTTATGTTATGTGATGTTAAGTTATGTTATGTTATGTGATGTTATGTGATGTTATCTTATGTTCTATGCAGAGAGACTTGAAGAGAATCCTTTTAAAAATGGGTTGTCAATGTAATTTGAGCAGAATAGGCTTTGCTTTGAACAATCACTTTCGCAGCCTGCAGTCTATTAAGTTTACTCAGAGGTGGCACAATACAGGGAATAGCAATAATCAAGGTGGGAAGCAATAATAGCTGTATACACCAAAAAAAGCTACCCTGAATGGAATTGACCGGGAGTTTACAAGGTACTCGGTAGAGTACCGTGCATCTCAAAAAAAGTGAAGGACTGTCCTCACATACCACCAGGTGTCATGCTTCATCATTGGCAGTTCTCGCTCTCTAGAAACTCAGTTTGGTAGAGAGCGGGCCTACACCTGGAGACAGGGAGGCACTTCTAAATCTAAGTGGGGGCCCGTGAAAGTGAGTGATTTCTAAAAACCGATGCAAAAGCCAAAATACATTTATTAAACAGGCAATTGCTTGGTATTAAAATGAAAAGTGGGGAATGGGGGGGTTAGTACCCCATCACCACCGTGATTGTAGTCGCCGACATGTTTCTGCCTAAATGGCCCAAGGGGTCGGCGGCATTCATCAGGACAGGGAAAAGATTGTGGGCTCCTATCTTACCAAAATAGGTTCAAAATTAATAATATAGCTGGACTGTGGAACTCCCTCCCTCTCAATCTCCGACATGAAACTGCCCACCTCTCTTTCCGGAAGGGTCTCAAAACATGGCTATTCCAGAAGAGTAATTGCTAGCATTCCCTTATCAGCCTTAACTGCCGCTAGCGCTGGGATGCCTCAGGGTAGCCATGCGCTTTATAAATGCTAATTAATAATAATAATAATAATAAAATTACCACTGGGTAGGGGGACCTGTGTCTGCCTCTACCTGTATGAGTTTCCGTAAACCTGAAATGTAAAAATGAGATTGCCATCAGAGAGAAATCAGAGCTTATCTGAGTAGTATCCGGTCAGAGCACAATAAACATTGCTAATCATGCATATATATAGTGGCTATTGTGTGTGACACGTGTTACTGCAAATGTGAGACACACAAAACTGTTTTGCACAAAAGTGTGAGGCCAGCTCACAACCTTACCCTAATGGAGGTTACTAAATGCCCAATGGGAAGTGGGTAAAGGAGAGACCCCTGTAGTCACACTCTGAAAGAAAATTTTTAAATTGATTGGGAGATAAATGTATGTTCCGTATTTCCCTTTGGAAGTTGCTTTGACTGCAAAAAAACACACATTCACACCACCATTCATACTCTTACTGCCTCAAGATGTGTCTCTTGCTGTCTGCCTAGTTGTGTTTGTTCCTCTTCCCCGATGTAGGGAGGAGGTGTGTGGGATCGTAACCTTAAGTAGGTCCTCTTAATTGTTTAATTAGTTGCACGTGGGTTAACAGGCTTGTTTTAGTGGGTTTCCGGTGTCCGGAAGGTTCCCTGCAGGCTCCCTGCAATCAAGTGCCTGATCCTCGTGTCATAAATAACCCTGGGTTAATTGCCGTGATTGCAGCTGGACTAGGTGCACGTACGTGAGCCCCGGTGTCCCGACTGGGACTGCCTGGGCTTCGCGTCAGCTGTGCGCTCCCATGGGCGTTAGACCGCTGCCTGTGTGCAAGCCCCGGTGTCCCAGCGGGAACTGCCTGGGTTTCGCGTCGTGGTGCAGCGCGTATGGGTGTGACCTGTGAGGCTGTGTTGAGCGCGTCACAAGTGACGTGGTGCGGGGGTGTGGTCAGGCCGCAATAGAGTTGGTATGTGAACCCGCTTGTGTATTCAGCAATGTTGTTCGTGAGAAAAAAACGTACATTTAGAAAATGGAAACTGAATGGGTCTTAATCAAGTTAATTCACGCTTTAGTGTAAATGCACCCCTCCTGGCTATTTTCCCAATTATTCCATATCGTTCTGTAAAAGATTTTCCACACTGTAGATTAAAGCATATTTTTGTAAGCAAGGTGTTAAAAAACAAAAAAGAAGCCATCTAATGACATTACTGTGGGCACAGAGGGCCCAACTTTATCCCAAGGTATACCCTCCTTGGTAAAAATGTTATGAGAAAATGTTAGAAATTCCGGGGTGACACGAAAAATAATAATGATACACGGGACACAGGGAGGGCAGACTGACTGTTCCCTTGAAAAAATATTTTCCCCTTAATTACAGCCATAAATTTATAAAGGCCACATTTCCTGAGCAGTCACATCCCTCATAACAGTTTGTATTTCAGGGAGCTGGTGTTCATTGTTACTCTATTTCCCAATGTGTAACCATGGGATGTCATCATTTAATCCGGCTTCCCAGGTTCTGAGGCGATACACCCATCGTTGTTCGCGGGTGTGTAGTTTTTTCTGGATGACCGGACTTGTTCTTTTGATTACCTCGAGAACTACCCAATTTAGATCCACATCCCTGTGGTTTTTCTCCAGGTAGTGTCGTGTCAGCTTGGTGTTTGTCTTCTTGCACCTAATGGTGCTCCTATGTTCGTTAGATACGTATCTTGATCTTTCTGGTAGTCATTCCTACATACATAAGTCGCATGGGCAAGAGATCAGGTAAATGACGTTTTCGCTGTTGCAGTTGCTGTAGTTCTTCAGCACCCATGGCCTATCTTTCTTGATGTCCACTTCCTTAGTTATACTAGTATAGTTGCATGCTATACAGTTGCCACATGGGTAGTGTCAGACTGGTCGTTGGTTGCCCCATAATGTTGTCTGGGTCTGTGGGGTTGGTGTCTTAGCATGGACCAGTTCGTCTTGTATGCTTGTGTTTCTTTTAAAAGCAAACAGTGGTTGTGTCCAGTGTTTTTTTGTTCCATTAAGGATATTCCAATTCTTCCGTACGATGTTCTGAACTTTATTTGATATCGGGGTGTACGTAGTGACGCACACCAGTCTGTCGTTGTCCTTCATTTCTTGGTTCTCGAGCAGTGCCTCTCAGTTGTTATTTCTTGCTCTCTTCCTTGCTTTTTTGATTAATTTTCTGGGGTAGTGGCGAGTTACCAGTTTGTTTTCCAGTGTCTCGGCTTGTACGTCAAATGTTTCAAGAGAAAAGCAATTCCTACAGATCCTAACAAATTGACCCACCGGAAGGTTTTGCCGGAGGGATTTTGGGTGGAAGCTTTCAAATAGGAGGAGGCTGTTCCTGTCCGTTGTCTTATTGTGGGCCTTTGTTGTAATGCCGCCCTGGTTTAATGTTATGACCAAATCCAGAAAAACGGCCTCTTCTTTGCTGATTGTGTGTGAACTTCAGGTGTTCGTCTCTGGTATTAACCCATTCAACAAAATCCACGGCTTGTTCTCTGTTGCCGTGCCACACTATGATGACGTCATCAATGTATCGTCGCCAAAGATTCAGCTTTGTCCTGTAGGGGTTGTCCTGGTGGAAGATGTAGTCTGCTTCAAATTGGTGCATGTACAGACAGGCCATACTAGGGGCGAATGTACCTCTAATTTCGTGGTATATCGTGTCTTCGTATTCAAAAAAGTTCTCTGTCAGGGCTAGTTCCGCACACTCTAGGATAAAATGTCTTGGGGTCATATAATCCCACTCCTTCTCAAGTAGAATATGTTCGACCACGCTCAGGGTACGTCTCTGTGGTATGCTAGTATACAGAGCCTCGATATCCATTGTAATGATCCAGTCCTCTATGGGGTCAATCTCTATGTCATTGAGTAGGCATAGGACGTCTTTTGTGTCTCTCAGGTGTGAGGTAGATGTTTGTACAATTGGTCTCAGGAACCAGTCGCAAAACTATGAGAGGGGCTCCAATACTGAGGCAATTCCTGACACTATGGGTCTCCCTGGGGGGTGGAGGGGAAATCTGTTTTTATGGATCTTAGGGAGAGTGTAGAACCTTGGGGTGCGAGGATGTTCACACACCAGATACTCTGCTTCATGTCTCGTGATCCAATCATTCATAAGCCCCTCATCAACCATGCTTTTGATTCTGTTGGTAAGTCTGGGCGTGGAGTCAGTCTGGCAAATCTCATAGCTATTTCCATAGGACAGGAGTTGAATACATTCAGCATGGTACATCTCTTTGTCCATAATGACCATTGCTCCGCCCTTGTCTGCTGGTTTTATAATAAGTTCGGTATTCTCCTTGAGGTCCGTAAGCGCTTTTCTTTCACCCTTCCTTAGATTCTGGAAGCCCTTGTTGGTTTGACAGTCAATTGCATGACAGGGGATAGATTGTGTCGGTGGTAAGAAAGTGGATTTTTTCTTTTGTCCCGTGTTGGGTGTCTATTGCGGGCCGGGTTCCAAGTCCTCAAAGAAGCTTTTCAGTTTGATCCTTCTAATAAACTGGGCTAGTTCAATGCGTAGGGTGAAGAGGTCATTTCTCGGTGTTGGTATGAACCCTAGTCCTTTGGAAAGGACAGAGTCTTCATCTCATGATAATGTATGGCTGCTCAGGTTTACTATGTTGGTAGGTCCCTGCTCGTGGTCGGTCCCTGGTCTTTCCCTTTGCTCCTCGCCACCACTATGTTGGGTGCTTGGTCTTCCCAGTGTACTGTGGCCTGCGGTCTTGACTGTTTTTGTCTTCCTCTTCCCCTGCCTCGGCCCCTGTATAAAAAAGGCGGGGACCCTGTTGGAAAGGGAACCCTTGTGGGTAATAGGGTTGTTGCCAGTAGCCGAATGGGTGCATTGGTGGATGCATGGGTGGTTGCTGATGGTCCGGATAATATTGTCTCTGAGGGCGCCTTGTCCCCTCGTCACTGCTGCTGTCACTGCCGCTTCTTTCGTCTCCTGAACTGAAGGTCCAGTCCAGTGGTGTGGGTCTGAACCTCTGCTGTCTTCTCCCAGCAGTGCTGTCTTCTCCCAGCAGTCTGTGTTTGATGTTTTTCATAATGTTTGTCTGTGCCATAAGGGTAAGTTGTTTCGTGGCTGAATTTCTGGACTTCCTTCTTTAGTTTGGTTAGTTTTGATTGTGTTAAATACTCTTTGTATTGGGATTGATCATTGTTAATCTCAAGTTTCTTCTTGAAGAGGGAAATATGCACTGTTGTCTTTAATTTACTCTCACTCTGCTGTATTTCTACGAGTAATAGATCGGCTAATTTCTTTGCTATATTAATTATTAATACCAGTCAATCCTTCGTGCATTTCCATGCAATGTATGACCAGTTTTTTCGAAACTCTTTATTGTTCAAGAAAATCCTTGGTTCATTTGTTACTATTAAACCTCGAGGAGCTGTGTTCTTCCGGAGGTATTCAGTCATGAATGCACCATGTAGGGCTGTGCGGATTTTTTCTTTTTTGTTTGCGGAAAGGGCCTCCCATTCATCCGAGTTCTTTACTGTCTGAGCAACCACCGTGTCCGCTAGTAAAGAAGGTGCTTTAAGTATTACCGCTATTGTTGCTTCATCAAATGTGAGTTTGTTGTTTATCTCCATGTTAGCTACGGGGGTCAAAGAAAAAGTATAGAGTCTCACCGTTTTACGGGGGACTGTTAAAGCGGGTGGGTTATTGACACCTTATATTAAAGGTACTCTTGTGGTTGGCTAATAATGCCAATTTTATATAGAAAGTACCCCTTGTATTGTTCCCACAGCCATCAGCTGTACAAACCATGCAAAACACTAACCCTGGGGTTTCCCAGGGGAAGGAACCAGAGGCACGGGGTATTCAGGGTAAGCTGGCTGCCAACCTTAACATATATACACAAAAGAAGCTACCCTGAATGGAATTGACCGGGAGTTTACCGGGTAGAGTACCGGGCATCTCAAAAAAGCGCATTCCCAGATTTACTATTACTTGTAGACCTGGGAATGCATCAAAATGCCATTCCTCCCCAGGTGAGACTTAACGAGGAGAAATATCTTTATTTTGGTTCACTGAATATCTACCCCCAAAATATCCCCATACACAAATATCGAGTTATAAATATCGATGTCAAAAATATCGACATCCTATATTTATAATGGTAAGTACAAAAATATGAGAAAAAATATCAATGTAAAAACATATAGTTGTACAAAATATGGATTTTAATATATGTATAAATATAATATTAAATAATAAAATTAACTTCAAAAAATAAATTAGATTTAATATAC
The DNA here is from genome assembly GCA_963921515.1 of Calotriton arnoldi. Classification (NCBI taxonomy): domain Eukaryota; kingdom Metazoa; phylum Chordata; class Amphibia; order Caudata; family Salamandridae; genus Calotriton; species Calotriton arnoldi. The sequence continues at coordinate 2,015,714 of CAWUFW010002105.1, forward strand.
ATTTTAACAAATATAACAAATAAATGTCATTTAAAAAGTTCAACATATGTATATAAAATTTAATATACATATATATTTAGTTTAAAACAATTAATAAACTATTCATTTTAATTTATTTTATAATTGTATATATGAAAATGTACAAATAAATATATATACATACACCAATCTAATAAAAAAAACATTATATTATAAATTCAAACATTAAAGTGTTGGATAGCGGAGGGGTAAAAATTACTATTCCCACTCCAGTGAGTGCAACAGTAGGGAAAGGGTTGGATAGCAGAGGGGTAAAAATAACTATTCCCACTCCAGTGAGTGCAACAGTAGGGAAAGTGTTGCATAGCGGCGGGAATAAAAATGATTATTCCCACTCCAGTGAGTGTAACAGTAGGGAAAGTGTTGGATAGCGGAGGGGTAAAAAATACTATTTCCACTCTAGTGAGTGCAACAGTAGGGAAGGTGTTGGATAGCGGAGGGGTTGAAAATACTATTCCCACTCCAGTTAGTGCAACACTAGGGAAAGTGTTGGATAGAGGAGGGGTAAAAAACTACTATTCCCACTCCAGTTAGTGCAACAATAGGGAAAGTGTTGGATAGCGGAGGGTTAAAAATTAATATTCCCACTCCAGTCAGTTCAAAATGAAAAACAAAAAAAATACCACCAGCACAAAATATGAAAAAAAAATGAAAAAGATATAAAAATATTAAAAGAATCTAAAAAAGAAACATATTATAATGTTAAATAGATATGACAAATACCTAGAAATATTATATTAAATACATTTAAAAAACAGTTACAAACAAATAACTATTTTTAATTAGAAATTATTTATAAACAAAAACATTAATTATTACATAAATGTAATCTTTTTTATTTCCTACCCTATAACACTGCACAATTCACAACACACATCTAATTTTTTTAAATGTACCTCCATAATTAACATAATTAACTATCAATTAAAGAAATATTATTAATTAAAAAACATATTAAAACAGATAAAAATTAATTTATTCCCAAAACGTTACCCCTATAAAAGCAAAACTCACACACAAAAAATAAACAATTACCCTAATTAATTATCAATTGATGAATTAATATTAATGATCAACTAATTATTAATTAATTAAACGTAAATTACATTCCACCCTCTACCCCTATAAACCCCACAACCCACACCTAAAAATCATTCACAATTTCCATGTTTAATTTTAAAATGATAAATTAATATCAATTAAAAACTACTTAATAATTAATTAAAAATAAATTACTTCCCACCCTTTACCACTATAAACCCCACAACTCACATCTAAAATTAATTACACAATTGCCATATTGAAATTTTAATTAATTAATTAGCATTAATTAACAAATAATTATTAATTAATTAAAAATAAATTACTTCCCACCCTTTACCCCTATAAACCCCACAACCCGCTTCTAAAAAAATGCCACGATCAACATAATTAATTACCAATTAATTAATAATAATTAACAACCAATTAATAATTACTTAATAATAAATTACTTCCTACAATTAGCACTATAAAATCTAAATTAAATAAATAATAATCAATTTTAAAAAATCATTAATTTATGATAATTAAATTACTCTCCACCCTTTACCCCTACAAACCCCACAACTCGCTCTTAAAAAAATAACACGATTACCATAATTAATTACCAATGAATTAAATATTATTAATTAACAACCAATTCATAATTAATTAATAATAAATTACTTCCCACAATTAACACTATAAAATCTAAATTAAATAAATATTACTAAATAAAAAATAATCATTAATTTATTATAATTAAATTACTCCCCACCCTATTCCACTATAAACCCACAACCCACTATAAAACTAAAAAACGCAAAATTTAATTAAAATAAAATTGATAACTACTAAAAATTTAACACATATATTAAAAAACAAAAACACTACTTATACAAAAATATAGATCACATACATTTAAAATACATACTAAAATACATAACGCTAATTAAAAAATCGATATTTTAAACAACTATATTTTTGCAAATGATATTAATGACTTCGATATTTTTAAAAACGATATTTCTTACCTTAAAGTCAATATTCTTGACCACGATATTCTTGCTGTCGATATTTCTGTGTCACGATATGTCCAACTCCTTATTTGTGTAAGTCGACATTTCCAACTCGATATTCTGTCTGCATACCCTTTATTTTTCCTCTTCCTATGTGTGCTGCATTCTGCAGCTCCCATAGAAAGAGGAAAATGCCTCAGTGGATTGTCTTTGTGCAGGAAGGTGTGCCTTCCTGCACAAAAACAATTCTGTCTTTGGAAAGGCATGTGCAATTATTTTTTAAGGGCAGGCAGTGGTCCCAGGGACCACTGCCTGCAAAAATGAAGCTGAAAAGTTTCATTTTTATTTTTTAAATGCATCCCGTTTTCCTTTAAGGAAAACAGGCTGCATTTAAAACAAAAAAACTGCTTTATTCAAAAGCAGTACCAGACATGGTGGTCTGCTGACCCCAGCAGGCCACCATCCCTGGGAGTGCTAGCCATTCCTAATGGGGTCGCAAATTGCTACTGCCTCATTAATATTCATAAGGCATGCAATTTGCGACCCCATTAGGAATCGCAAACACTGTCTCAGACACTGTTGTACATAACATTTTGAGACTCACAAATTGCGACTCGCAATTTGTCGCAATTTGCGAGTTGCAAAATGCTATGGTCGTACATCTGCCCCCAAAGCTACTGTGCAATGCGCAGCCATGTCGAAATTGCCCTCACGCATGCGAAGAATGGCGTGTTGAATGATGCGTGTGCCATGCATATACTTAAGAGGATTGCGCAGAGACAAGAAAAAGTGCTGGGAAAGTTGCAGATGACTTGTAGGACACCATGTAACAGACCAAGATCTCCCAAAAATGGCAGTCTCTGGGACCAGAACTGGCAGGAGCACCCAGAGACCCAGGAAGCTGAAGCCACTGACAGCACAGAGGAAGCGTGGTTTCGGTTCCCCCCAAAAGGGCACCTGCAAAGAAAGCAGCACCCAGGTACGACAAAGTCTGAAAATGCTGTGGCACCTACAAAAAGGACTGCGGATGAAATAAAAAAACACAATGACATAACATGAAGTGCTGCACAAATAAAAAGTTGGCAAAGAACCGGAAGGCAGAACAGGCACCAACCAGGTGGAGAGCCAGCAGTGCTTACTTTGTGAAAGAGTCAGCACTGGTGCCCAAAGCTCTGCTCAGAAGCCCGCAGCTTCCTTACTTTGCTTGACCCAGTAAAAGTTTTCTTCACCACCAAATAGTTTATACCTGAAATAATATGTAAAACGGTGGAAATTGTCATTGCAAATAGTGTGACGGTGCAATGCTCAAGCAGCCATTCTGGCACCCTACTTTATAGAGAATCTTGTTTTTATGTGATATACTTCTATGAAAATGTACTCTGGATTTTTGTTGTCTAGTCTTGCCATGTTTGGCAAGTGTTAATTACTGGGGGGAACGTGTGACTGTTCACATGTCTGACTGGGAGGACTAGTGGATTTCTAACACCTGAAGCTCCATTTTAGGTGACCCCATAGGAGCCATTGTACTCTTTAATGCACTGATAATGCCCAGGTTGCCAGAGTTATTTGGCTAACCATTTTTGCTTTTACAAGAGACTACTGAGGCATAAAAGCATTGAACTTTCTCAAGCTGTGAAAGCATGTAGATCTATGTTTTTATTGCACAAGATACTAAGGGGTCGATTCCAATCTCGGTCGGTAGGGCTCCGAATCGGATTCGGCTTTACCGGATCTGAGTCGGAGGCTTTGTTTCCGACCGATTCGTACAGTCGTCCGAGCGAGCAAGTACGATGCGAGTGAACGCAAAATCGCCGACCGACTCGTTTCCGTGTCCAACCCGCTCTGTCCGACTTGTTCGCACTCGATTCGTGGCACGCAATGGAGACGTTTTACGACCGAGCCAGTACGATGGACGCGTCGGACAGCTGGATCGAGTCGGAGCGTCCGGCTCGAAAGAGCTCCCGTAGCCAGACTTGGGGGGTCCGTGCCGGACCCCCCTGCACCCGTAGCCGTACGAGTCGAACACAGGGGGGACCCAAGGGTCCCCCCTAAACATGCATGTACTGTGCGAGTTGCACCGACGTGTACACACTGAAGGGGGCACACTTGTTTGCGACGTACCCATTGAGTCACTGCGAGCCCATGTACGCGTCGTACGACCGGCTCCCATTGACTTCAATGGGAGTCCGACCGAATCGAGTCTGGCAGCATGCGGCCACATCGTACTCGCTCGGTCGGACTGCAGGAGTCCGGCTCGGTCGGAAATCTCTCCGGATCCGGCTCGGTCGGAGAGTTTTCCGACCCAGATCGGAATCGGCCCCTAACTGTTTTTAGCACTTAATAACTGGTGGTTCCTGTTATCCAACCCTGTGGCAGTCAAGCAATTAACCTTAGAAGAATGCAAGGTTGAGTTTAAATTTGCACAGATTGGAAAGTATGCCTTGCAGATTACATGCAAACTTTGCATCAGGAATGCAACCCACTGAACTCTTTCACGAGTATTGGATCTTGTTATCTTCAATGATCTCAGCATTGATCTTAGCAATTAACACATTAACAGTCTGAGCCATCTTAGAATGATCAGAGACTGGGGGGCGTGGCTTCGGCGCCAACGAAGATGGCCGACCTGAAGCGGAGCTCTGTGACCGAATGAGGAGGTGAACTCCTGCCTGGCGATACCCTGAGCGCCTCGGACCTTTCAACTGCGGGAAACGACGTATGAACACTACACTGTTTTTACCGCATTGTTAGGTGAGCGCTAGAACTCTATTTTTGCATCCCTGACGCCGCGATAATACTTGCGGCCGCCATTTTGTCTCTCAAATCGGCCGGCAAGCACTCCCCTTATGCTGTGCTTTCTCTCCAGTCTTGAGAATTTCCACCTGCAGGACACGTTCTGTGAGGATTAATGGCGTGTTTTGCCGCTTTGCTGCACTTCTAGGTGAGCGCTAAAGGCATTATTTCTTCTGACCTGATGCCGTGATAATGCTCGCGACCACCATTTTGTTTTTCCACATTGGCTGACAGAAGCTCCCCTCATGCTGCGCTTTCTCTACAGTCTTGTGCTTCAAGTAGCCAGAGCTTTTTAAAGGCTATTTTTCAGTTTTACAATGTGACTTTCTCCTTCCTCTCATGTGTCCTATATAATATATAGCACCTCTTCTGGGAACACTCTACTACAAGTTCGTTTTCCTGTTTGCCTCTGAACTTTTTGATTAATATTTTTTCCTCAGCTTGCCTTTTATATTCAAAGTGTACCTGTTTTGTTTATAATCCATGGCAAAACCACGCTCCACTCATGGCGCTATTACTCCCTCTAGTTCTACTTTGCTAGAAGATTATAATCCTTTTACTATATTGGGAGACAACATCGATGAAATGGACTCAAGCTCTGCTGCCACAGGAAATATGTCACCCTCTGTGCCTCGCAATACCTCAAAACAGTCGTCTAAAACTCCTGCTGCCTCATTGTCTGTAACAGGTAAACGCCTCAAGAAAGACCCACCCTCTCCTTCTAATTCTTCTGCGACAATCTCCATGGAATTGCTGTTGGAGGAAATTCGTGCTCTCAAACCCTATATGGAAGATACGAATACACGTCTCCAAAATCTTGAATCCAACTGGTCCGCTACTGACCAAAAGATTACTCTCATGGAGCAACGTGTGGACTCTATTCAGGGTCTGGCCAATCAAGTTCCTCCTCTGCAGTCGGAGATATTGCGCCTGCAACAACAAGTGGAAAATTTGGAAAATCGCAATAGACGTAATAATCTGCGCATTTATGGAATTGCAGAGGGTCTTGAAGGTACAGATCCTCTCTCCTTTTTTCAATCTTTTCTTCCGAAGCTACTGAACCTCCTTGAAACCCCAAAGTTGAATATTCAAAGAGCTCACCGCTTGGGTCAAGCTCCAAAATCTTCATCTTCCTCAACTAAACCAAGGGGCGTTATCCTATACTTCTTGGAATATACTGATCTACTTAAGGTTTTACACGCTGCCAAACTCAAAGGAAAAATCTCTTGGCAAGGTTCCAATTTATTTTTTGCTCAAGACTGTGCTAAAGTAATAGCAGACCGAAGGAAGAAATTCTTGGACATGAGACCTGCTCTTCGAAATCTGAATGCTAGATATGGTTTGTTTCACCCCTGCTATATGAAAGTGATTTATAATAATAAGACCATCACCTATGAAGATCCAGCTCGCCTACAGCACTTCTTGGAAACCTGCAGAGAAGAAAATATGGAAATTCCTCATACATCAATGTTTTGATTATCTTCTTGTTGTTTACTATGTATACGGATTTTAGTCATGTTGCTTCTTTGTTCCTATTGATGTTTGTTCTACCTCATATAATCAATTTTCCTCTTCCTTGTCAGGTGTGATATATCGTGGTCCTCTATTACAAGATCCCCCCGTTTTTCCCGCCTAGAAGATGTTTCCTTTTCTCGTTCCCGTCCTGGAGTTTCCCGCTTGGTCGTGCCGTCTTCCTTATGTGGCTCCACCACCCCCGTGTTCAGTATATGTTCGTGGTATCTCTTTTACATCCACTTCTTCCTCTCTATTTATCTTATTACTTCCTTTTCTCTCTTTCCATTATTGATCATCCTCTATATCATTATAATATACTTTTTTTCCTTTATATATATGCTTAATGCTGCTTATCTTAGTTTCATCTTACTGAACCAGTTACTTATGTTACAATTTTGTACTTTACTACTCACAATTCAAATTAAGTTTTTCTTAATTGTTTTAACTACATAGATGTCGTTAAAAATTATATCCTGGAATGTTAAAGGTTTGGGCTCCCCATAAAACATCAACGAGTTTTATCGCATGTTGCTGGATTAAAAGGAGATATAGTTTTACTACAAGAAATACATGTGACAGATAAAGAAATTGCTAAACTCCGCAGACAATGGGTAGGTCAAGTTTATGCATCACCGGGTTCGGGCAAGCGTAATGGTGTAGCTATCCTTTGCCATAAGCGTTTAGATATCCAACTTATACATCAGGAGGCAGATTCTGAAGGTAGATGGGTTTCAGTTTTGTTGCTTGTCAATAAAATTCCTTTGACTATTTTTAATTTATATTCACCCACCACCCCTGATAAGCTCTTTTGGCCTCAGGTCTTATCTAAACTGATGTTATTTTCCAATGATTATTTGATATTGGGGGGAGACAGTAATATCGTTATGGACCCCTTTATAGATAGATGCTCTAAATCTAAATTTATTCCTTCCTCCATTCATGATCAGTTTATTTCTACTATAGCTCAAAGATCTCTTGTTGATGCGTGGAGATTATGTCACCCCACTCTTCGTGAATATACTTATTTCTCACCAGTACATTCCTCACAATTCCGTATAGACTATTTATTTATATCTAAACCCCTTACACAACACATTTCCCCACTCTGACATAGGATCTATATTAATCTCTGACCATGCTCCTGTATCTTTAGATCTGGACCTACTTCCTCCCATTACAGGAACCAGGAGATGGAGATTTAATAATGCTCTTCTCCTAGACCCTAAATTTACTCCCGCTTTTCAACAATTTGCAGAAACTTTCTTTTTAGAAAACGAATCCCCTCATACTTCCCCTCAACTTATTTGGGACACCTTTAAGGCTGCTTCTAGGGACTTTATTATTTCTTTTGTAACCCAGAAGAGGAAGACATTCTCCCAAATCATACAATCACTTAGTTCGCGTATTAAGCAATTGGAACACTCCTACTACTCTACAAAATCCCAATCTATCCTGACTAAACTGATCCAAGCCAAATTTAATTTTAATAAACTCTCCACTGAATCTGCCAACCTATACTTACTTAAATCTAGTGCTAAATATTATAGTGCACAAAATAAAGCTGGAAATCTTCTGGCTAATTATCTCAAAATCAAAAAAGAACGTACCAAAATTGAATCCATTTTAACTTCAACTAACACTACAATTCATAAAAATGAAGATATTCTTTTAGAATTTACAAATTTTTATCAAAATCTCTATACTCCTGAATCCCCTTCTCAACAGTCTGATATTGATCACTATTTAACCACTATATCTCAACCCTCTTCTCGTAATGTAGATTTCTCTTCCTTGGAGGAAGACATTCATATTAGTGACATTCTTACCGCTATTCAATCTATTAAAAAAGGGAAAGCTCCTGGTCCAGATGGTTTTACCATTGAACTTTACTCTCACTTTTCCGTATTTCTTCTTCCCAAATTACATAATTTATTTAAGTATTTTATTTCTACCCAAAACTCAGGAGGATCTTTTCAGGAAGCTCTGATTTCTCTTATCCCAAAAGAAAATAAGGACCATACTTTTTGTAAAAATTATAGACCTATTTCTTTAATTAATTTAGATTATAAAATTTTTGCAAAAATTCTTGCTCTTTCTTACCCCAGTTGATTGGGAAGGAACAATATGGTTTCGTCAAGGGACGCCATTTGTCTGATAATACAAGATTATTTTTTAATGTCCTCAGTAAATCTAAATCATATCAACATTCTTTAACAGCAATTTCACTAGACGCTGAAAAAGCTTTTGATAGAGTCAGTTGGTCTTTTATTTTCTCTACACTTGCTTGGTTTGGTTTTGGCCCAAAATTCATCAACTATGTCTCTTTACTTTATTCATCCCCCAGATCCTTTATTTTAGCCAATAGTCTTGTATCCTCTTCTTTTCCTCTTTACGGAGGTGTTCGGCAGGGAGGCCCACTGTCTCCCCTTCTATTTATTCTTGCCCTAGAACCTTTCTTAATAAGAATCCGATCAAATACTAATATTACAGGTTTTTCTTATGGTACTAATCAATTAAAGCTTTCAGTGTATGCGGATGACATTTTATTATTCATTTCAAATCCACAATCCTCCCTTCCAGCTTTTTTGTCAGAAGTAACCAGCTTTGCTTTTGTTTCTGGTTATAAACTTAATGCTGATAAATGCGAGATCCTTCCACTAAATAAACTTTGCTTTCATGCTGATTTTTTAACTTCTTCTTTTCACTGGAATCCAGTTAAAATTAAATATCTTGGGATATGGTTTACTTCCTCTATTAAAGATACTGTTACTCTAAATTTAAAAGAACTTCAAGCATCCTTATCCTCTTCTGTATCACGCTGGCATCCTTTATTCTTATCCTGGTGGGGTAGATTAGATTCCATCAAAATGATGCTCTTTCCAGTGATTCTGTTTTATTTATCCAATATTCCCATCAATATCCCTAAATCTTTTTACAAAACTATATATAATATTCTTTCAAAATTTCTTTGGCAAAATAAACAACCTAGAATGTCTCTTTGTAAGCTTAAAAACCCAAACACATGGGTGGAGTTAATTTTCCAGACTTCTATTCATACCATACCTCATTTTTTCTGAAACACTCCTCCTTTTTATTGTCTGATAATAAAACTGACCCTAGCCTACATCCGCTATGGGTAGCTGTTGAAAAATCCTTCTTTTATCCATTTTCCTTTGAAGAATACATCTCCCTTTCCCACGTTCCCTTATCATTATCTCTTCCCATCCTTAAAAATGCTCGTAAGATCTTCCAACCACTTTTCTCATCTGATCAAGATGAATGTTCACAATTTTTAAACTCATCCATTTGGTATAATAAACATATTACAATCAATAACAGATATATTTTCTGGAAAGACTGGTTAACTTATGGCTTAAAATGGACTCATCAACTTTTTCAAAATGGCACTTGTATGCCCTTCCCAATAATACAGTCACATTTTTCTCTTCCCCTTTCATGCCAATCTAAGTATACTTCTTTAATAACGGCTGTCCAATCTTCTTATAATGCTTTACAGTCTTCTCCTATCTCCATCCCCCCAGCTCCTATTACAATATCAATTTTAACCGATTCCCCTCCCGCCTCTTTAATATATAAAAAGTTAATGGATATTCCTATCTCTCGTGATAAAACTGACGTGGAATGCAGTTGGGAATCTGATTTGGGAGAATCCTTTCCTATCCCAATGTGGAATAAAGTCTGGACTAAGCTAAGGAAGTCATCTAGAGCAGCAAACACTACTCAAACTTTGTTTTTTATTTACAATAGACTTCTCATCACTCCAGCTAAATTACACAAGATTGACCCTACAATCCCTCCTACTTGTTGGCCATGTAAAATCCCTTTTGCTGATCTCAAACATATGCTTTTTGATTGTCCGGCAATTTACACTTTTGGACCCAAGTTTGGCGACACGTTACCGCTATCTGTCACTCCCATATCCCTTTTTCTTTTACACATATTTTTCTAGGCAGTATTTCTGAAGCCTGGTCTTCCTCCCCTACTATTTTTCATATCATTGATCTACTCATAGCTGTTGCCTTTCAACAGATTACTAAATCATGGAAAGATACTTCTATGGTATCTTTTCAAGCATGGTGGTATGGAGTTTGCTACAATCATAGATTAGATAGAGCCTATGTACATCCACACACACTTGCTACTAAGAGAGAAATACTTTGGGCGCCCGTAACAGAATTCTTAACCATTTCAGCTAAAAATTATCTACACATAACCCTTGCGTTGAAGAAGTATCCAAACCCCTTGAGTTTTATAAAAACTGTTGTTATTGTTACCTAATTAATGTTTATACTGTTACCATAGAACTATCTAACAAAGAAGGTCGCTTATGCATAAATGTCATGTTTTGAAATATACTGTTTAATATGGATGTTATATGATCTCTCCCCTCTTTTTACCTTTCTCTCCCCCCTTATTTTCCCCTTCTTATGTATCTCTTCCCATTTTTTCAAATATTTTCCTTGCATTTTTCTGCATTTATGTATTACTTTTTGAATTATTGTACTATGCTTAATTCCTTAACAAATAAACATCTTTAAAACTGAAAAAGAATGATCAGAGACTGTGCTCTGCGGGTTTTACACAGTGATCTGCTGCTTGTATGTTTACACTTAAGCTACTTTGATGATTGCAGGCAGTGACCAGTGATTATGCACAGATCGCTGCAGCAAACCACCCAGGGCCTCATTTATAAAACAATGACACAGTGCAGCGCCGTAAGCAATTTTGCTGCACTGAGGTGCATCATTTTTAAAGCACAGGGATGCATCGTATTAACAACAATACGACGCATCCGTCTGCTTCCTCCTGCGCTGGCGCACAATTGGCTGCCATGTGCCAGTACAGGCACGCTTGCATCATGTTGCAAGGGTGCCTGCATTGCAGGGATGATTGTTTTTGGGCAGGAAGTTGTCCCTAATGGCATGTTCCTCTTTCCATTTGTTCTGCAGAATGCAGCACGCATAGAAAGAGGAAATAACGAGGAGAAATAAAAGTATTTCTCCTCGTTGCACCTCCTTACACCTCCACTGGGAATGCGTAGGATTCTGACGCATTCCCAGGATTACGAAATGTTGTAAATCTGGGAAAGCAGCAGAATCCATGGGTGTTGCCCGGGAACACTCACAGCAACACCCATGGCATGCCCCTTTCATGCAAAGTGATGTGTGAAAAGGGGCTGTATTTACAAAGCCATGAAAAGCCATGCAGGGTGGCGTTGCGTGGTCTTGTAAATATAGGCCAGCACACTGCGCTGCCGGTGTGTCAAAAAAAGTGATGCACCGGCAGCACAAGGGGCTTGTACATAAGTGCCTATAGTTGGTACCTTAACCCTTTAAGTTACTTAAAACTGTGGTCTATTTGTTACCAATAAAGTAAGCCAAGAGCTTTACTGTTGCATTTTAAATTGTGAATTTCTTTGTGGCAGAGTTTGTAAAAACAGTGCACATGTGACAGATCATAAGCTAACTGTCCCATACTCCGTTTCGTGTGAATCTGCCCTTTCTGGCTCTGTCCACCTCTTGCCATTGTTCCCCTTCAATTTGTGGGCACTAAAAGGACACTTTTTACATTCTGTTTGTACTATAAAAGTTGCTGTAATTATTATTAACAACAATAATGTTTATTGATGTGCATCCTAACAGGTCATTTTACTTGTTAACCGGACATATATGGGTGTTAATTTCTGTACGAACATACATTTTGTCCCTTCACAATATATCTCAAGAGCAGACGTTTGCCTACCTTTGATAGGTGGATGCATCCCAGGTTTCTTACTTGATGCACAACAGAGTTTGTGAAAAAATTGAAGGGCCCTTGCTTTGTGTGGGGTAACAGAGCAATGGATGCCTTTTAGCAGTCATGTCTTGTGTATCCCCTCCAAGTACTGTTAAAATGAGGCTTCTGTGAAAAGGTTTCACGTATTTTACCTGATCCATCGGCTTATATTGTCTCTCCACAGTGGCCTCCCAGCCTTTCATGGGCTCAGTCCACCCAGGAACTGTTTAGAATGACCTAGAAGTGTGCCCATTTCTAGTCATGTAAATGTTGTATGTCTGTGCATGCGCTATACAAAGAACTAACCTATTGCTTTTGGCAGTGTTTGTTCTTGCTGGAACACAACACAGATAGCTACAGACTGGGCAATACATAAAGAAGCACAACATACTCCTGTAACGTTACCGATAGGTGCCGGCGGTTGCTCTGCTGTGCCATGGAAACGACTAGAATAGGATTAGGAACAAAACAAGGTGTAAATCTGACTGCGCATTGGCAAAATGTTCTCAGTCAATGCCAAATAACAAATATTCAGTGAGTGAGTGATGCGCCAAAGTGAGGGAAGATCATTAAATGAGACTTTCCTAAATAAGGTATCTGAATCACCTCCCCTTGTGCACTGTACAGACACTGTACCAAGCTTGGGGTACTCCATGCTATTTTTTAATAGGCTGCCCTAGACGTGGCACATAGCAGGCTCAGACTCCTTATGCTTAAAACATCTGTACACTCTGACTTGCATGATTAAGCTGTCTGTCCTGAACATGGAATACTATATATAAAGTTGTTTGTTTCTACAGCTTATATCCTCACATTGCTGGCTACCTCAGAAAACCTCCCCGCTATGCTCCTAAAACCCTGCATGAAAAATTTACCTTGACCTACTTAGAACTGATTCCTGTCCTTTCTTTCTTTAGAGTGACCATCTCCTCACCTTCTATCCTCTGAATGCCTTCTGTTTCTCAGCATAGCCCCCTCTCAGTCTAATGTCTGTCTGCCTTAAACTCTCTTTTTGCAATTCTGCAAATGGCTCACACCTTTCATAGATCACAACCTCTCCTTCTTTAAAATCCTATCCCTGCAACCTAGCAATACCTAACCTCCACCAGCCGATTTGTCTATCTCATTAACCATTGTTTGAAACCACATTGCCTCCACTATTGATCACACCTAACTGGGATGCGTTTTTACCCTTGAGAGCTCATGGCTAATCTCATATCCAACAATACCACTGGATTAACCACTAACCTTGGGTTCCGGAGTAGCATGCTACTTGCTGTAAAGTGCTACAACGCCATGCCATGTAAGTGCTAAAAAAAATGCAACTATAGTTACAATTACAACATTCTGACTGATTGTCTTCAATTGTGCTAGCACGAAAAGATGGTGGGTCTCTTAGGATATGCATGGGTTTGAGAGACATAAACACTAGAATTTGCACCCCTAACCTAATATTATGGAAATGTTGGTACTACTGAAAGGAGCAAAGGTTTTCATCAAGCTGGACATGGCATCAGCTATCAGATAATACAACACAGAGAACAGAGACTCTCACCACATGACCTTGTTTGTTACACCTGAAGGAGAATTTTGTTTAAAACAATGCCCTTCAGTTTAGTCTCCACCTCGGCCATATTTCAACATTTGTTGGAAATACTATTCAAGGGGCTGGAAGGAGTTATATGTTTTCAGGATGACCTGTTGATTCTCCAGCACTAAAATGTAAGTTGTGGTCTTTTTTTGGCCTTCTCTAGTTTTTATGCTTGGTTAATTCCAAGGTGTGCCAAGAAGATATATTCCATTCGTATGCTGTTGAAGAAAGGAGAAACATTTGCATGGAGCGAGAATTGTGAGGCATAGCTTGTTCAAGTTAAGGACGTGGCAGAGGCTATTTCTCTCAAGCCGTTTGACATTTGTGATCCTAGTTAGGCCTGGGCGGAAAACTACGCTACGCTCGCGTAGTTTGCGCAACTACGCGCTACACGAATTGCACGTAGCACAGTGCAAAAACGCGTAGCGGGCATTTTTTGCTTGCTCGCGGTCCTCAACGTCAAGTTGGCGACCGCGAGCGAGCAAAATGACATTCCGGCGAGACTTTTTCCTCATTCGCGATCAGCCACATCAAGTTGCCGATCGCGAGCGTGGAAAATAAACCTCCCGGCGAGATTCTCAACGCGGGGAGGTCAGGTTTCTCATTGCGAGTGGTCGCGTATGCTCGCGACCGCTCGTGATGAGAAACTACCAGTCCGCGTTGAGAAAACTGCCGCTCGAGTACAAATCTACTCGAGCGGCAGAAACGACCGCTTGCACTGTGCAAGATGCCGTTTGCAATGATTGCACAGTGCAGACAAGCATCCGGCACTGTGCAATCATTGCGAACAGCATTTCCTACCGCACTACGCAGTTCGCGTAGAGCTATGCGTAGCTCGCGTAGTGCGAAGTGCACTTCGCGTAGCTACGCATAGCGCTACTACGCGAACTACGCCCAGGGGTGGGGTTGACCGATGCCAGCCATTATGGGCGGGGAGCAGTTATCTTGCAGCATAGAAACAGTAAAGATTAAATAGTGGCATTCACCAGCAGATGTTTGAGAGGTGTGGAATCTTCCTATTTGAATGTGGAGCGTGGCCTTTTGTTGGGGTGTTGACTGTTTGAAGCAATAGCTGTAGGGTACTGAATTCTAGATCCGGGTCAATCACAAACTGTTTGTTGACCTGTTTACTACACCGATAACTGCTAAGTGGCAATTCAGACTACAAGAGTTCTGTTTTTAAATTAAAATCTGTCCTGGAATTAAGAATATAATGGCCGAGTGCCTCTCGAGATTGCCTATTGAGCCGGATGGTACCAGTGAAAGTGAGAATGGCAACAATGAGGTTGTCATTGGTGCTTTGTGTAATGCCACTAAGAGAACATCACTGAAGATGAATGGTTAAAAACATCAGGAAAAGATTGAACCCTCAAGAAAGTAGTGAAATATATGACTTGTGAGTGGGCAAACTGTAGATGTTTGGATGCTGAGATCGATGCCTATCATCACATTGAACCAGAGTTGTCAATTGCATTTTACTAAGACTAGGCTCTTTTGTCTTACCTCTTTCCTTGCAGGCTACAGTGGTGGAGTTGGCACATTAGGACCATACTGGAACGCAAGCTATGAAGAGTAGGTTTAGAGACTTGTTCTGGTGGCTGGAGCTTTTTCAGATCTATAGAGTAATTTGTCAGACAATGTGTAGTGTGTGCAGTAAGTGACAAGTCAGAGGTCACTGTTCCTAGTTCGGTACAGTCAGTTCCCGTGCCGGACCTGACCTGACCTGGTTTAAATTAGGCTTTTTTACTATCGGTCCCCTGAGTGCACTGAAGGTAGTCATTTAAAGATGGTATTGTAGCATTATCACTCCTGTTGGTCCGAGTTTAGTCTAGTTCGCAGTATTATGACGGGCAAGATCAAAGATTTCCTAGAAAATTAGTTTTACCTGCAAAGTGTGACAAGTGCGCCCGATGATATTGTGTGACAAAGGCTCCCAATTTCCTTAGAGAGAGTTTAAGGTTTTTCTTGAGGGTTTAGTTATCAAACAAGTAACCACCTCTCTATACCATCCCAGAAATAATGGGTTGGTTGAACTATGCAATAGGGTCATTAAGGCCACCTCAAGTTGTCCATGGCTAATTGTGTGGATTGAAACTGTGAATTAAAGAGCTTGTGTGGGTTTTTCGCACCACTTTCCATCACCCATCAGCACAGTAAGTGAAATCACTGAATTTTCCATCATCCACCTGCACAGGAAGTGACATCACTGAAGTTTCCATCACCCATCTGGACAGGAAATGACAATACTATTTTTTTCCGCCAAAACCGTCTTTAAGAGAAGACGCCAAGCAAGAAGACTTAATTTCCCATCAGTAGGGACATGACATCACTGGATCTCCCATCATCCACCTGCACAGGAAGTGACATCACTGAATTTGCTACCATCCATCTGGACAGGAAGTGACATTACTGGTTTTCCCATCAAAACAGTTGTTAAGAGAAAAAGCCAAGCAAGGGAACTTAATTTCCCATCACCCATCAGCACAGGATGTGACATCACTGGATCTCCCATCAGCCACCTGCACACAAAGTGACGTCACTGAATTTGCCACCATCTATCTGGACAGGTAGTTACATTACTGGTTTTCCCACTAAAACTGTCTTTAAGAGAAGAAGCGAAGCAAGAGGGCTTCATTTCCCATCACCTGTCAGCACAGGACGTGAAATCACTGGATCTCCCATCATCCACCTGCACAGGAAGTGACATCATTGAAGATTTCATCATCCATCTGGACAGGAAGTGACATTACTGTTTTTTTCCACCAAAACTGTCTTTAAGAGAAGAAGCCAAGCAAGAGGACTTAATTTCCCATCACCCATCAGCACTGGACGTGACATCACTGGATCTCCCATCGTCCACCTGTAGAGGAAGTGGCATCACTGAAGTTCCCATCATCCATCTGGACAGCAAGTGATATTACTGGTTTTCCCACCAACACCGTCTTTAAAAAAAAGAAGTCAAGCAAGAGGACTTCATTTCCCACTACCTATCAGCACAGGAAATGACATCATGGCACCCTGGACTCCTCCCCCCTCCCAGGACCAACTTAATGACAGCTGCATCACGAAAGCGCAGTGGACGTGCGCAGCAAATGTGCTACTGGCTCAACATCACAGGCAAGCCCGGCTGCGACTGTCTGCGCCTGGAACCCTGGTCCGATCACTGCCAAGCGATACTCTGCAGCACTCCTTAGGTCACTAGACCCCGGATGCCGTTCCCTCAACTCCTGCCGTGCCTCACCTCACACCACTTTAGGAGTTTTCACCTGTACCCACCGCTGGTTCTTCAGCAGCCACACACCCACACACCCCCACACAAATACTAACAACGCCCTCAGCACCCTCTCCCAACACACGCACCACTCAAACACCAACAACGCCTACACTCCCACCCTACATCAAATGCCATAGTAAACCAGCACATCAGCTCCCATTTGCATGCAACACACGCTCACACAGCAAACACATAACTGAAATCTGGGACCTTCTGAGCAGCAAGGCACCAGGCATCCTCTTCATCACAGAGCCCTGGCTTACCCCCTCATCAGCTCCCGACATTGCTACAGCAATCCCAAATGGGCTACAAGATTGCTCAACAGGACTGCCTTCAAAACTAGGAGGAGAACTGACTATTATTTACAAGGAATCCATCAAATGTGCAACATCCACAGAGAATGCTACCCCATTCATGGAACACCAGCACTTCAAGCTGCAAATCTCTGAAAAATTCACCCTTAACAAAACCCTCTCCTACCAACCACCCGGACCCCAAGCCACCTTTACCAACCTCATCACCAACTTTGTCGCTCTGCTCACCATTGACTCCAGAGCCTACATTCTCATTAATAACCTCAACTTTCACCTGGAAAACTGAAATGTCCCATGCTCCACAGAACTTCTCAAAAGCTTGAGCAACATTGGACTTGTCCAGCTCGTCACAGAGTCAACACACATCGCAGGACACACTGGACCCCATCTTCACCACAAACTACAGCATCAAATACAACTCCACCACACATATCATATGGACCGACCACTCCATCATCCACTTCCAAATCCACACACCTAAAGTCAACACCTCTACCAGGTTCAGCACTCTTAGCTGGACCAAAATCACAGAAGCAGGCTGGCTCAGCGCACTCAGTCAGCACTGATCAGCCTAGGACCACAGACAACCTCGCCAAGCACATCAATAACTTCAATAACTTGTTCAAGAACTGCACGGACTCCCTCACACCCTTCAAACCCAACAAGCATAGTAGATCAAACAAGCAGGCCAGCTGGTACCCAGAAGACCTCTAAGACAATAAACGACACTGAAACAGCTAGAAAGGAAATGGAGAGCCAGCCACGACACCACCGACAGATCTACCTACTAGCCTAGTACTAGGCTGCACTAAGACACTATCATTAGCAAATTGGTGACACCAAGAAAAAAAGCACAAGTGGACCGCATCTGCAAGTAGATCTTCTCGATTTTCAAGGATTTCACCTCACCTTCAGCCATTGTCAACAACATTGGTGCCTACCAATAACTCTGCAACATCGTGTCCAACTTCTTCCACAGCAAAATCGAAAAAATCTGCAGCAACTTTACACACCAGCCTAACCCCATAGAATTCATTGCTACCAAACCCCACCACCAACCAAGACAGCCACCTGACCGAATGGACAACTTTCACCAGAAGCGACACAGCTGCAGTCATGTGGACCATCCACTTAAGGGCCCCAACATGTCCATGTCGCCACCACATTTACAAACTGGGAATATCACCAATCAGCACTACCCTGACCCACATCATCAATGCCTCCATCACATCCGCCACTTTCCCGGATGAATGGAAACTTGCAAAAATGAACGCCCTCCTCAAAAATCTCACAGCCAACCTGAATCAACTGAGCAACTTCCAACTCATCTCCCTGCTCCCCTATCCAGCCAAAGTGATTGAGAACGCCATTAACAAGCAACTCACAACCCACCTCGAACTTCACCATCTTCTAGACAACACACAATGAGCATTCAGAAAGAACCACAGCACTGAAACAGCACTCATCGTGGCCACTGACATTTGAAACATCCTGGACTGAGACGAAACAGCGGCCCTCATCCTGCTCGACCTCTCCGTGGCCTTCAACATTGTCTCCCACAACACCCTCATCAGAAGACTCCTTGAGACTGGCATACAAGTATCCGCTCTTAAATGGACCTGTTCCTTCCTCATGGAAAGAATCCAAAGGGGCAGACTGCCACCCTTCACATCAGACACCAAGAAACTGATATGCGGTGTCCCACAGGGGTCATCCCTCAGCCCTGCTCTTTTCAACATATACATGGCACCGCTTGCCAACATCATCCGACCCCAAGACATCACCGTCATCTCCTACGCTGATAACACACAACTTAACCTCTCCCTGCCGAACAAGACAAACACCACCAGGACCAACTTCCCGAACTGCATGACCATGGTAGCAGACTAGATGCCAAACAACTGCCTGAAGCTCAACACCAACAAGACGGAAGTACTGGTCTTTGGCAACAAGACCTCACCACGAGATTCCACCTGGCGAACATCAGAGATAGGAACAATATTTACACCCACACCCACAGACCACGCAAAAAATCTAGGAATCATCATAGATGATAAGCTCAACATGACGGCTCAAGTCAATGCAGTGTGCACCTCTTGTTTCCACATCCTAGGCATGCTGCGAAAGATCTTCAAACGGTTGTCTCAGAATACCAGATGGACCGTCACACAAGCACTCATCACCAGCAGACTGGACTACGGCAATGCTCTCTATTCTGAAATCTCCCCATAGACTCTAGACCATCCACAACTCAGCCGCAAGACTCATACTCAACCTCCAACACCGCATTCACATCACACGGCACCCCAGGAAGCTTCACTGGTGCCTCATTCACAAGCGCAGCCAATTCAAACTTCTGATGCACATATACAAAGCCCTACACAACACAGAACCAGAATACCTGAAAAGCCGCATACGCTTTCATCAACCCACCAGACACCTATGCTCTGCCTTTCTTGCACAGATGCCCGGCATCCACAAAAGCTAAACTGTAGGTGCCCAACACCCAGAACGACCTCCCTCAACACATTAGAGCATTCTCCTCACTTATAGAGTTCTGCAAGACCTAACTCTTCATATAAGCACCTTGGGAACCACACACCTACACACCTTGTCCAAGTGCTTGGATACACACTCGGATGAATAGTGCACTATGCAAATCAACATAACATAGCATAACATAACATATAACATAACATAACATAACTCCCAATGCTGACCCAAAAGTTTTATTTTTTGTGTTGGTGAGGGGAAGAGTGACTGGTTCGATGATGAATAGGTTGTGGATAGAGAAGAGAGATTTATCATTGGATGTGTGAGGTGGGTCAAGGTAGGAGGCAAGCTCAGGGGAGGTATGAGTGTGTTCAGGGTCGAGATTTACGTGTACAGGTCATGTTGCCGGGCGTGTTCTATTTCTTGTCTCCCAAGAGAGGGGTATGAGTCAAGGATTATGTGGTGAGGTTAGAAGATGGAAGGTGGTAGAGCATGGAGAGGTTGTCACTTGCTTCTTCTACCATTTCTGGCAGATGCATGTCACATAGTAGAGGCACAATGGACTATTTACCTCACATCTCTGAGCATTCTGTTACTTCCATAACAGTTGGTAACATCAGACAAGGAATACCTTATGGACAGCATTTTACAAGAGGGTCAACTCATACGTTAATTCTTCTTTGGAAACTCAGGGTCTTATTTATGAAAAGTGTTGCAACGCTGGGAAAAAACAGTGATACGACACTTTATTGCACCACGCTTGTGGCACCATGGATGCGCCGTATTTACATTACAGTGCTCCATGTCGCAAGGATTGCACAGATACGCCAGGAATCCTGACGTATCTGGTGGCGCATTGCTGGAGTGTGTCAGTAACCTGACGCAACTCCAGCAATGTGTCATTACACATGGGGCAAATCCCATTTAAAAGGCCCTGCATCACTCCTTACGCCTGCTTGAAGCAGGCGTAAGGATTGTGATGGAGTCGAGTCGTAGGAGTG
Organism: Calotriton arnoldi; assembly: GCA_963921515.1. Classification (NCBI taxonomy): domain Eukaryota; kingdom Metazoa; phylum Chordata; class Amphibia; order Caudata; family Salamandridae; genus Calotriton; species Calotriton arnoldi. The sequence goes on from CAWUFW010002105.1 coordinate 2,036,569, forward strand.
GCGAGTGAAATCTCATAGAATCCACTGCACCACTTCTAAGAGACTTTTTCCCGGGGTAATTCCCCCATGCTTACATTATACCTGATGCAGGTATAATGTAGCGTAGGGCTTTACAAAGTGATGCATCTGCCTAGATGCGTCACTTTGTAAATAAGGCGCAGTGTGGCGCATTGTATACGTTGCCGCAGTGTCACAAAAAAGTGATGCAACTGCGGCACAAGTCCTCATAAATAAGGGCCTCAGAGATTATGTACTGTAGCTGTTATCTGCATTGTTCCTTGGTGGTTTGAATATGTGTGTGTGTGTGTGTGTGCGTGCGTGCGTGTGTGTGTGTGCACGTGTGAGGATTTTGTGGTTCTTTGTTCATTGTTGGTAGTGAAGGGAGAAGATGAGTTAGGTGTTTATTCTGTAATCGTTCTGAAGTGTTATTATTTTGTTTAGAATTTAGAATATGGAATGTATTTGCTCTAGCTAATAGAGAGGCAGCTGCTACCTGTCTCAGTCCATGGTGGCTGCACTTATAATCTTACTTTTTAGCTTACTTTTAAGCAGGAGGTGTCCTTTTTCAGAGTCCAAATCTGCAGCACAGATTTTTCTGCAGGAAATGATCCATTTTTAGTTCTCAGCAAATGTATTTGTTCCTCAAACGCTTTGCAAATTTTCTGCAGATTTTTTAAAATTTAGAATTTAAATACAGATTTTCATCTCTTCCCAAATATCCAAGCGCAATAAAAGGGAGCCCAAATGTCAATATAAAAAGAGGGATAACAGGAAGAAAAGAGGAACACTTACCAGCTCAGTAGATCTGCAGGTAGGGCTGAGCATCGGGCACCTGTGTAGATACGTTTTTGCAGGGAAGCCACCAAGTTGAAATGACTGGGTTGCCCAGTGTCTCTATACCCAGTAACTGAAACAAAGATTGGCAAAGCCAATACGCCTAAGTGATGCCCGAGCTATTGGCCTTGTCAATGTGAATGTCTTATAGCCATGTTGTCTACCAGCGCATCTGCTGTTCAGCATGGCTGAAAGTCCAGAATCCCAGGATGTTGAGCCGATGCCGAGTCTCTTCACCCTCCATGTTACGTTTATTGTCCTGCCCCTCGTAACACAAAAAGCGCTATGACGTGGCCTGCGCTAGCCACATGTTAGCACTTTTTTCAGTATTTTATAGCCATGTTGAACAGCAGATGTGCTGCTAGACAACATGGCTAAAAGACGTTCACATCGACAAGGCCAATCTCTCGACCATTGCCAAGATCTATTGGCTTTGCCAGTGCTTGTTCGGTGTTGACGGGGTCTTGCTGAACAAATATGGAAGTGATAGTAGGAAACAGTTGAGGAGCTTTGAGTAAGGCCCCGGCGGTGAACTTCGCTCTGTTCGCTGAGTTTTCCGCACTCCGCGGAGCACACGGAGCATGCGAAGTTCCGAAAAACTCCACTCCGCATGGCGGACCAAAGTTTTTTTCCTCGCTCACACTGCTCAACGTCAAGTTGGCAAGCGTGAGTGAGAAAAATCCACCTCCCGGTGAGATTTCTCAACGCAGGCAGTCAGATTTCTCAATGTGGGCGGTCGCGGGTGGTCGCGAACGCTTGCGTTGAGAAACCTTCTGTTCGCATTGAGAAAGCTGCTGCTCGAGTAGAAAATCTACTCGATCGGCAAAAAAAAGAAGCAGCGCCCTCTTGCGCTGTGTATGGTGCAGTTCATGTTGATTTTCCAGCGCCGAACAAACACCCGGCGCTGAAAATTAACGCGAACAGGCATGACCATGCGCATTCCACAGCTTGCAGAACTCTGTGCATCACGGCAGAGTTTTTTGGTCACTTTGCGGAGTTCTACGTGGCAGAACTCCGCCCAGGCTTAGCTTTGATGTGAAGTGAGGATGTGGCATAATGGCTAAAGATGCAGATGGGGGAACAAGGGAACCAGGTTCGAATCTCAGGGTCGGCTCAACACTTGGGCAAATCACTTATGCTTCCCCCTGCGTACAACAATGAATGTGTCATTGCGTAATTGGTAAGCACTTAAAGGGCTCCAATACCATCGGCTGGTGTGAGCACAATGGCAAGAGGGAGGATGGAACAAGCGCTCCAATACCATCGGATCGTGCAAAAAAAGAAATAAATAAAAGCAGCAGCAACAAGGGAGGTAGTGGTGGGACGGGTCAAGCAGGGAAGCAGAAAGAGATGTGGAGATGGGCAAGCAAGGACGGGAGACGGCAGTAGGAAGCAACAATGAAGGGGGAAAAATACCTTAATTAAACCAGGATAAGCGACAAAAATGAATGAGTCGATGTGGGATGTAACTGGTGAGCACTTAAAGTGCTCCAATACCATTGGCTTGTGTTTGCAATATGGCAAGACGGAGGACAGAGCAATCAGTACCATCGGATCGTGCATAGAAAATAAACAAGTGCTGTTCATTTTTTTACAATTTTTAAGAAATGCATTAGTTTATGTACACACATATACATTTTAGAGGTATGTGTGTATGTGTACAGGGGGCACCATGGCAAGACGGAGGAGGGAATGAGCACTTCAATACCATTGGATCATTAAAAACAAATAATAGTAAAAGCAGCAGCGACAAGGGAAGTAGTGGGGGGGACAGATCAAGCAGGGAAGCAGGAGGCAATGGAGAGAAGGGCAAGCAACGACAGGAGAGGGCAGAAGGAAGCAACAATGAAGGGGTGAAAAAATACCTTAGTTGAAGCAGAATCAGTGACAACAATGAATGTGTCATTGTGGAATGTAACCGGTGAGCACTTAAATCGCTCCAATACCATCAGCTCGTGTCCGCGCTATGGCAAGACGGAGGATGGAGTTAGTTCTCCAATACCATTGGATCGTGCAAAAAAATAAAATAAGCAAGTGCTGTTTGAGTTTTAACAGATTTTTAAGAAATGCATTCATTTATGTGCACATGCATGCATTTTAGTGGTATGTGTGTATGTGTACAAAGGAGAGGGCCTGAAGACACAAGTACTCCTGCGGAGAGCTTGAAAAAAAAGAAAAAATAGCTGTGCAAACCGGGAGCAGTGCACTATGGGAGGGCCAAACACAAGAAGAGGGCATGACGCCCACATGCCATGACAAATGGCATGAAAGAACATGAGACCGATGCTGAGGTTTACCAATGGAAGGAGATGGGCAGGCTGTAAGCTCACAGATAGAACACAACTCATCTCTTCGAGATAGCGCATGTGCTGTCTAGCCGAGCAGCGCATGTGCTGTCTAGCTGAGACCTAACAACAATAGATTTAGCACAGGCGAAACCTACAGGCTTTGCCAATTCTTGTTGTGTTTAGAAACTGGGAAATTAAGTGATTTATCCATAATAACAAAATGTGGAACAGAGGCCGAGGCTAGGGACATGATATTGCGTCCTTTCGGAAGAGGACGTGGTGTAAGGGCCAGAGATATTGACTATGGAGCTGGAAACCAGGTTAAAGTTTCTGTGTCAGTTTAACATCCTTGATTTTGGGCAAATCACTTAATCTCGCAGTGCCTACAAAAATGAATGTGTCCTTGTGTAAAGTAACTGGTGCTAATGAAAGGACTCCAATACCTTTGGATTGGGTTGGCTCTATATAAAACTGCACAAAGAAGTACCTGGTGCTTATGTAAAGCACTCCAAAACCTTTGGGTGGTGTTGGCGCTACATAAAACTGCAAAATAAAATGTGAAAAACAAAGTTGTCGGAGGAGGGGATCTGTGCAATGGAGTTCCATGGGGGCAAGCAGCGATGGGCGGGAGGTGGGTGGGCAACCAACAGCAAATGCCGGCTGCCATGGGGAGAGGCCCTACAGGCACTTTTGCGCCGCCGGAACGTCACTTTTTTGACATTCTGGTGGCCCAATGTGCCACAGCATATTTATAAGGCCACATAAAGCCACTTTATGTGGCTTTTCATGGCCTTATAAATATGTATCCCTTTCACACAGAAAACTGCGTGAAAGGGGCGTTCCATGGGTGTTGCTGTTGGTGTTCTCACACAACACTCATGGAACCAGACACATTCCCAGATTTACGTGAAATTGTAAACCTGGTAATACGTCAGAACCTAACACCACCCCAGGGGTGGCATTAGGGAGGCGCAACGAGGAGAAATGTTTTTATTACTGCTCATGCTTTCCTTTTTCTATATTTGCTGCATTCTGCAGCACACATAGAACAAGCATTGGCATAGCCAATAGGTCTCGCCTTTGGGACCTTAGAAGTATTTAGTTATGCAGCACAATATCATTGGTACAACAGCATCAACTGTTGCATGGCTAAACACTTATAAGGTCCCAAAGGCGAGACCTATTGGCTATGCCAATGCTTGTTTATACGTGTTTTCTGGTAGAAATGGCGCTGCAAAATGATTGTGAATATCCAGGAATGTAAACATTTCTGATTCTCCCATGCTCTTCATGTGGACACCCCCATGGAAAGCCACATTTGCTTCCCTGCATCTAAACTTAGTACTGCGTAAAAAACGTATAAGGGTTGTCAACATGTTCTAAATTGTTATATTCATACTAACTTTACTGTAAATTAATTTCTTGGCAAACGCAGAATTTTCGACTTAACTTTTTCAACATTATTATTTCTAAAAGTAGGATTAACTAGCCATGTTCGCTTGAGGTTGAGTCGATCAGTGAAAAGCAGAAACTGAACATCTCACCAACCCGAATAATTAAAAGCGATTGTGTTTCTTGCCAGGTATATGTCACCCAGCGTTTATTTCTGGTGCTCAAAGCTAAGTGAAATGCAGATATTCTGTTGTCGGATCTCGTCAAAATTATTTACAGTTAATACTTGCATAAAGGTTAGAAAGGTTGATGAAGCGAAATTTCGCTTTGTTTTACTATTCACGGCATGTCAGAATGTAATTATGACTGATTCATAAAAGTGTCGTGCCGAGGAGCGGGCTTTGTTCGAACGCTGATCATGATAAGAACTGACAGTATCAGAGAATAGAGCATTTTAGTCTTGTTACTTCTGAATGATTGCTAATTACCCCGGGGGTCATGCAGTATGCTGGCAGGATTCATTGACATTAGTGTTTTTATCATAATCTGCTTTTCCAAAAATGTCTTAGCATAAAGCACCGAAACGGAGTATGTCAGGGACAGTAGTTTAGACGGGCACAGAGGAATGGGAGGCACACAGGGGGAGCACAGGGAGAGGGGCAGAGAGAGGGAGGGAGCCGGGGAGAAACAGAGGAAAGAGGTACACGGGGAGCAAAGGGCAGAAAGAGGTACACGGGAGCAAAGGGCAGGAAGAGGTACACGGGGAGCAAAGGGCAGAAAGAGAGGGAAAGGGGCAGAGAGGGGGAGCCAGGGAGAACAAAAAGGAAATAAAAAACAAGCCCGGGAGTTGTGTGCCCGCGCGCGCGCTAAAAGAAAAGAAAAAAAAAAGCATGCGAGTGGTGCGCGCGCGCGACAGCAAAAGTGAAAGCAGGCTGGCGAGTGGTGTGCGATGTGCGCGCACCATGACGAGAGAGGAAAGCCAGATGGCGCCTCTGCTCGTCATTGTGCGCGTAACCGCACGCCCTATGCCAGCCAAAAAGCTGTGGTCGGACTTTTTAACCCCTTCGCTGCGTTCGTCGGCCAACGGCCGTCGCGAGCACTACCTCGGTAGTGCTGCGCACGTCCGTTGGCCGACGCAGCCCCGCCCACTCCTTTAAACCGCCGCACCGCGGTGGAATGTTCGCCGCGGTAAAGGGGTTAAAGCCCGTTTACTAAATGTCTCGCAGAGCAACGCATGCGCTGGCTCAGGCGAGACCTAAAAAGGAAATCACCTTTTGTGATTGATTTTGTGCATGAAGGTATCCCTTCCTGCACAAAATCAATCAGCCCAGCAACGCCGACACCCTTGCACCATGGTGCAAGGGTGCCTGTGTTGGCGCATGGCAGCCCATTGTGCACCGGCACTGGGGAAAAGGACAGTAATGAGCCTTATCACACAGATACGGCGCATTCCTGCCCTTTTGTTTTGACGTAGGGCAGCGCAGCAAGATTCCTTGCGGCGCTGCCCTACGTCAAAACCTCATAAATGAGTCCCTCAGTGATTTGGCCATAATCCCCAAATGTGGAACTGAGGCCGAGGCTAGGGAGACGATGTGGCTTCCTCTTGGGAGAGGATGTGGCATAAGTGCCACAGCTGGCGACTATGGAGCTAGGAAACCGAGTACGAGCTTCGGCGCCGGCTTAGCATCCCTGATTCTGAGCAGATCACTCAATCTCCCGGGGCCTCATTTATGAGGTTTTGCCACAGGCCTTCCTGCTGTGCTGCCCTATGGCATAAGAAAAGGGCAGGAATGCACCGTATCTATCAGATACGGTGCATTTCTGTACTTTTTCCCTGCACTGGCGCACAATGGGCTACCGTGCGCCACCGCAGGCACCTTTGCACCATGGTGCAAGGGTGCCTGCATTGCCAGGATGAATATTTTTGTGCAGGAAGGGAAGCCTTCATGCACATAAACAATCACATGAGGCTTCTTCCTCTTTCTATTGTGTGCTGCAGAATGCAGCACACATAGAAAAAGGAAAAACGAGGAGAAATAAAGATGTTTCTCCTCATTGGGTCTCCCTTACCCCTCCCCTGGGAGCCGTAAGTATTTGGCGCTGCCTCAGAGTTGCGATTTCTCGTTAATCTGGGACAGTGTCAAAAAGCCATGGATGTTGCTGAGAACACCCCCAGCAACACCCATTTGCACTCAGTGCATGGCAAACAGGTTAGTGTTCTTAAAAAACACCATATAAATAAAACCACCCGTTAGATTTTTGTATATTTTATGCAGCAGTTGTTACTGTCTCCGGACTGAAGTGGAAATGATGCAGTAGTTGCTTAGAAATGTCCTGAAACTGAAGCAGAAGGCGTGAAGTGTCCGGGAGTCATATCCTGGATCAGGGATGTCGAATTTTGGATGCCACTGGCACGATGCCATTCACCATGGTGGTGATGTAGGAAGGAAAAACCTCACAACTTGCACTATGGGAGCGCGGAGCCCTAACATAGCCCTTGATCTTGCTGCTGCAGATGGCTTATGGAGAAATAGGCCTCAATGGTACAATCAAGTTGGCAGTATGTGGAAATACTGCAGCTGAGTCCGTGATTTGAAAGGGGCGAGGTGGACCTAGTGGACTGGGCAGTGAGCAAGAGATACAGGTATTACAGAATGAGAACCTGCAGAAATGCTCTCCTTAACTGAGTAAAAGATTCTGCAAGTCTGGTGAAGAGAATGGAAATCAAGAGATGGGGATAATGCAGGAACACGCAGATGTTCATCCTAAGGAAGTCGTTCTCTGTAAGACAAAATGGGGAACAGAAGAGGACAGGGTTTCTTTCCAACAGTGAGATCTTGCAATACAAGCACAGGAACTTCTATGAACATTGAGAATATTTTACAGACTAGAACTTTCCAGCCATGTACCTGCAGGGGCAAACATTTAAGCATTTCTCACTACAAATGCAATTGAAATTTTTATTTTATTTTTTATCATCTTGGTTATTATTTTATTCTTTATGTCTGGCTTTCTCAGAATTGCTGTTATTTTGTAATCGTGATGATAACCTTTTGTATTACCTTTTTAATTTATTGACCAGCACTTTGGATTAAAGGAATATATTAAATCAAATGCATACACAAACAAACACACTGTAAAGAGAATAGGATCCCTTCTAAAGAGTGCTACCATGCCACAGGGGAACCACATTGCTAGGTATGGCTTTCATAGGATGTCAGAGGCCTATTAACTTAGCCGAACTGTTGTTCATTTTGTTGTCTCTCAGCATCGTCAGGGCAGGTTTGGTAATGTGTGCAGAGGCTAGATAGGAAGGTAGAGGATGTGATTAAGAGAAGGGCAGCGACAGGAAACATACTAAAACAACAGTGGAATTCACACCCGCTCCTCCTGCTGCCACCCTGCTTAAGATAAAGGGTAGCATACAGCAGACCACTTGATGGTAGAGAATCCATCGGCTTCACTATTGGATCCATCGCGGAGTGGAGAACAAGCTGCCAGGAATGGTGGTGGGGCAGGGAGGTAGCCAATCCAACGCCACCATGATTGACCATCATGTAAACGAATAACAGATGATTTTTCCACAGATAGTTCCAACATGCTAGAACTCCTTCTCCATTCCGAACATGCCAGGGAGGCCTAGTATGGAGGACTGTCAACCTACCGAGGAATATTCGCGGAGTCCGCACACACTGTTAGCATGGCTATTGCACGGTGCAATCTCTGTCTATGATTTCTCCTCCGAAGAAGCTCCCCCTATGCGAGATGCAGCCACCTTGAGTTGGAAATCACAATAGACCTGGCGGTGATCTTTTAATCACAATAGACCTGGCGGTGATCTTTTAATTTGGCAGATTTTTCCCTGCCATATGGTAGTGGCGGTGCCTCCTCCATTCAGTCATGTCATGAAAAGCTTAAAGCTGCTTTACTGAGTCTTTTCTGAGCCTTTCAAACAGTTGAAATCTCCCCAAGATTATGTAATTTCCCTCATAGACACTGGACTGCTTTGATCTGGGACAACTATAACATTTATAGGGGCACATGCATCAAGCCCGCATTTTGCGATTTCTAAATAGCGAATTTTACCGATTCGCTATTTAGAAATCGCAAAATGCAATGCATGAAGGATTTGCCCAAAAAATGCGATTCCTTAAAATACCTTAATTGCGACTCGCAAATTGCGAGTCGCAATTAAGGAATTGATTCTCATTCATTCCTATGGGCCTGGAGGCCCATAGGAATGAATGAGACATTGACAGCAATTTGCGAGTACTCCATTGGTACTCGCAAATTGCATGCATACTTCAAAGGTGCAAGGGTGCCAAAAGGACACCCTGTTGCACCTCTGAAATTGTTATGTACACCCATGTTGCGCACACACATGCCCCAAGGGCATGTGTGTGTGTAACATGTAACTTTGAAAAATGCACTTTTGTGCATTTTTCAAAGTTTTCATAAATTACCATCAACTTAAAGTTGATGGTAATTTGCATTTCTTAATAGCAAATTCGCAAATTTTTATTTTTTGTTGCATTGCATTTAGGGAATCGCAAATTACGATTCCTTAAATGCAATCGCAATTTAAGAAATCGCAATAAATTGCTATTTCTTAAATTGCGAGTGCCTAACACTTTAATGCATCGCAAAAGGCCTTTTTGCGGGCGCAAACGGCCGATTTTTGCGAATCGCACCATTTGCGCTCGCAAAAACCTTTGATGCATGTGCCCCATAGTATCTTGTTAGGAAATATTTCTTTATTGTAAAGAGAAAGAGAACATTCGAAGTCTGGGAAAAATGTCTCGGGGCGTAGCTTGGGGAAGGGGGAGTGTTTGGGGTGTTAAATGCATTCTGCATGAAATAGTTGGGTACAAGTGCTTTCAGTCGGGTATTGTGAAGTGTCTGTCGGATTTCACCTGGGATTTTACATGCCCACACTGACAAACACACACACACATCTGTTTTGAACGCCTTTAAAACTGTTGTTTAGTTGCAAAATATTGGGTTTTAAGTACCTCACACTCCTTTCCCCTGCCTCTTAAGCCTCCCTCATGTCCTGCTTCTCATATAATGTATTTTAACAAGACATGGCATTGAGATTGTTGGGAAATTTAAAGCTCACCCCCCTCCCCCAATCTTACTGACTACGCCATGCCTCCTTAACGGTGTAAGTTAAAGTTCACATCTTCCCCTTTTCAGTGCCTCCAATCATGAAAGTGACAGCAAAGTAATTGTTCCTTTAAAGTTGAGCCTATGAGAATAATGTAAACTGCATTTGTATGACATTAAATACATTTTCAAAAACGTCTGAATTGTAGGAGATGATGGACTGTCAACATCTTAAGACGTTTTTGCATCTCCTTTATTTTTTTCTGTGCTCGGTAAAAGTTAGCACATGTGCAGAGAACACTGATTTATTTTGGTAATATATACACTTTTAATCTTGGTTTAATCATTTTCTCATTACATAAAGCACACCGGGTGATCTTAAACACTAGCATTTGTAATTGCAAAAATGCAAGGATAAACACGACCAGAGCTCAGCAAAAATATGTGAATGAATAAGCAAGAATGACGTAAAGTAAATATAAACAATATTAAAATAATATGCAAACAGATTACTAAAAATAAACAATATTAAAATAGCATTCGTAACAAACAGTAACATTACCAACTGGAATTAGAATAATATATAGAAAACAAGCAGAATGGTAATAGCTAGAAAGTACAGAGTTGCACATTTTGCAAACATAAAAATGAAAATAAACACGTTTCCAATTAAAACATATTGGGGCACATGCATCAAGCTCGCATTTTGCGATTTCTAAATAGCGAATTTTACCGATTCGCTATTTAGAAATCGCAAAATGCAATGCATGAAGGATTTGCCCAAAAAATGCGATTCCTTAAAATACCTTAATTGCGACTCGCAAATTGCGAGTCGCAATTAAGGAATTGATTCCCATTCATTCCTATGGGCCTGGAGGCCCATAGGAATGAATGAGATTACATGCGCAATTTGCGAGTACTCCATTGGTACTCGCAAATTGCGCATGCAATTTCAAAGGTGCAAGGGTGCCAAAAGGACACCCTGTTGCACCCTGAAATTGTTATGTACACCCATGTTGCGCACACACATGCCCCAAGGGCATGTGTGTGTGTAACATGTAACTTTAAAAATGCACTTTTGTGCATTTTTCAAAGTTTCATAAATTACCATCAACTTAAAGTTGATGGTAATTTGCATTTCTTAATAGCAAATTCGCAAATTTTTATTTTTTGTTGCATTGCATTTAGGGAATCGCAAATTGCGATTCCTTAAATGTAATCGTAATTTAAGAAATCGCAATAAATTGCTATTTCTTAAATTGCGAGTGCCTAACACTTTAATGCATCGCAAAAGGCCTTTTTGCGGGCGCAAACGGCCGATTTTTGCGAATCGCACCGTTTGCGCTCGCAAAAACCTTTGATGCATGTGCCCCATTACTCCCTTAATTTGTACAGGTGTACATTGAAAATGACAATGAAGTGAGATGGTATAATAACAGTTAATACACACAGTAAATGTTTTTAATTTAAATACAATTGGCAAGCATGCAGCAATCACCTGTAAAAAGTCCCTAGAAAATACTGAAGAGTATACACAGGGTAGGGAGTCTTCAATACAAGGGCGCATAAGATTGCTCAGTATTAGGCACAGTTGCTGATGCGGGGACTGCATACTCAGGCCCAGATTTACTACTGAGTCAACACTAAGCAGCTCTTTGTGACACAAAGAGGTATAAATGGAAGTGCCGGCCAAAGTTGATGTGAGTGCCATGTGTGAAATGCTATTCATTGCTATGTTACTGTTTGTAAACGGTGCTTAACATGCTGGCAACAGTGCAGAAATCCCTAGGATCTGATGCAAAGTCAGACCTACTAAGCTAGCGACCTGATTTTGCGTCAAATCCTAAATGAACCACAGGTCATTTCCATGATTTTACACTAATGCATGGGGTTTATCTATCCATAGGTGATTTTCATTGCATTGAAAATCCTACTGGAGGGTATACCTCAAGCACAAATCACTCTCTAGACGCCGCTGGCTTACGGCTGATAACATCATTTCTATGAAACTCTTAGTAAATTTGCCATTGTCAATTTTTTAAACATTCGTGCAGTGCTGCGGCTTTTCGTGCAGCTCTACATTGCAGGAATGCCAGTAAATTGGGACCTTCATGTTACATGAATAGCACATGTGAATAGTTCTTAAGATCACATAAAAACAGTGTGGGGCAAACACAGCTACGCCGAAACGTGCCTTAAGGATGTTTTATCTACAGCATTAGGAGTGTGATTGTTTAATTATTTTCATGACAGTAAACAATTTGATGCAGTTTGAGATCTTAAAGCCTCAGGACATTAATAAAACAATGAAAATGATAGGGCTGATTCACAAAAATATTCATGAGTATGGAAATTTGTATTAAAGGTGTGCTCTTTTACATACTTTTACATGACTTTAGAAATCTGCCCACAACATCCAACTGCCTAAATGTAAAAGTTCAAAAAGTTCCCAGTCTTTGGTATTTGTACTAACTATATAGTAAAAATCCATGAATATTCACAATGTATTTCTATTTTTGATGTTTACAAAGGCATGTGAGAATACAGAAAAGGATATTACAGGAGTACTACTTTAAATACCCCAAAATGCCTTTGTGAATAGCCCCCACCATGCAATAATATGAAGTAATTCATAAAGGGCCACATGTACAAGCCTTTTTGCCAATCTCAAATAGCCGATTCGGCCTGTTTGTGCATGCAAAAAGGCTTTTTGGCATGTACAAAGCCCAAATAGCGATTCGTCACTTGTAACCGAATCGCAATTTGGGTTTTGCGATTCGGTATTAGGAAGGGGAGTGTTAAGGGCGTCCCTTCCTAATAGCAACTCGCAGTGCTGTGTACAAATGTTTTGCGACCGAAATGCGGTCGCAAAACATTCGCATTTTACCGCCTATTTCAAGTAGGTGATGGCCCAGTCGCAAATGGGAAGGGGTCCCAAGGGGACCCCTTACCCTTGTAAATGGTTGCAAAAAAATTTAAGAGCAGGCAGTGGTCCCAGGGACCACTGCCTACTCTTAAAAACTGAAACGTTTAATTTTTCTTTTTGAAACACATCCCGTTTTCCTTTAAGAAAAATCGGCTACATTTTTTTTAAAAAACGTTGCTTTATTTAGAAGCAAACACAGCCATGGTGGCCTGCTGTCCCCAGCAGACCATCATCCCTGTGTTTTTAGTAATTTCCAATGGGTCGCAAATGGCGACCTACCTCATGAATATTAATGAGGTAAGTCAATTGTAAACCTATTAGGAATCGCTAAATGTGTCAAGCACAAATTCGGACATAGGTGTTTGCGATTTCCTAATAGAGAATCGCAAAAAATCGCTATTAGGAACTCGCAAAAAAAAACCTACGTACATGTGGCCCAAGATCACTTGTCCTGGAAATAAATCCTGATGGGCATGACCACAAGAAGAGTCAAAATCAGAACCCAGGAGCATATAAATTCCATCAGATGAGGAGTTCTGACTACTAAACCTGTGATACGTTGTATAGAATTTGGCCAGAGTTCTGACAACCCGAGATGGACAGTCATAAAGAAAGAGAATAACCTGTCTGAAGAGGATCTGTTCCGTCTTGATCTGAAATGGATTTGTAGACCCAAGACAGACACTCAAGCCCTGAAAGACTATCTCCAATGATTACAATTTGCATATGAATTGTATTGGATGACTGTAATATAGATAGACTATTCCATCTGACGTCTGTACCCTTTTTTCTTACCTGTAAATATTTTTATGGTACAAGTTTTGGCTTTCTGTTATCTATACATTTATAAATCTCTTGGTTTGGCTTTCTGTAACCTATAAGCAGGGCCACTGGAATTATGCAATTCTGAGGGCTGCAGCGTTTTTCGCATAGCTATGCATTAGCCATATAATCCATCTTCTGCTGCATAATTTGCAGGTTCTAACACAAAAAAGTCTTTCTAGCTCATACGGATCAAAAGTTACAAAAAACGCAGCTACATATGGTGCTGCACAGTGGGATGGCCTTTTTAAAGGTATACTGGTCACCTTTCAATAGCTTATTGCTGTATTTGAGTGTTAAAATTAAACCAATGAGGTGAAACCTTTCCTAAGATAAGGTAATATGGGTGAAAGTGACAAAATAATTAAGTAATACTGTAAAAATATTTGCTGCATTATGTTGCATAACTTGCCTTTTCTTGCCCCATGATTTTGTCACCTCTGCCACATAACTTGGTCCTCTCCTGCCACATAATTCAAGTAATGGTCGTAGCAGAATTACAAATTAGAGACATGAACAAATAATATAGCATTCACCTGTATAGTTCCATAATGCATGGATTTATTCCCATTAGTCTTTTATAGTTCAAAAATATAGAGCACCTGAATGCTACAATTACATATGGCAACACAGTTGCACAATATATAAACAAATTCACAATATATTTACAGTGCTCAGGTGAAAGGAGAGAAAAAGGGGATGGAGAAGTGAGTGAACTCGTGAAAGTGGAAGATGGGGAAAAGGGTACGTAGTGACATATACGCATCAATTAATCATTCTGTAAACCTTTTCGGCCTGAAACAGATCATCCATTCCTACAAAAAACATAACTAAAAGGAAATGTCTCAGTCTTCCAAATATGTCCTTAAAGTTTGTAATAAATATGAAAAGTCGACGTTTCGACCCCAGAGGTGTCGGGTAACTACGATCCTCGAGATGGGGTCTTCATCAGGACAAGGTATAGAAGAGCACTCGAATGTAACTGCAAGAGACAATCGATGTCGTTCCTGAGAAGGTAATAACGCTCCTAGGCTTCTAGGCTCGAGCAAGAAAAGGGGAGAGGTTGTTATATATCCACCAATAGCGACTTAATCACTGGAAGGGAGATCAATGACCAATCCAAATACCTACAATGTGGCGTCTCAGCTCAACTCAGTTTTTAAGTCGCTATTGGTGGATATATAACAACCTCTCCCCTTTTCTTGCTCGAGCCTAGAAGCCTAGGAGCGTTATTACCTTCTCAGGAACGACATCGATTGTCTCTTGCAGTTACATTCGAGTGCTCTTCTATACCTTGTCCTGATGAAGACCCCATCTCGAGGATCGTAGTTACCCGACACCTCTGGGGTCGAAACGTCGACTTTTCATATTTATTACAAACTTTAAGGACATATTTGGAAGACTGAGACATTTCCTTTTAGTTATGTTTTTTGTAGGAATGGATGATCTGTTTCAGGCCGAAAAGGTTTACAGAATGATTAATTGATGCGTATATGTCACTACGTACCCCTTTTCCCCATCTTCCACTTTCACGAGTTCACTCACTTCTCCGTCCCCTTTTTTCTCTCCTTTCACCTGAGCACTGTAAATATATTGTGAATTTGTTTATATATTGTGCAACTGTGTTGCCATATGTAATTGTAGCATTCAGGTGCTCTATATTTTTGAACTATAAAAGACTAATGGGAATAAATCCATGCATTATGGAACTATACAGGTGAATGCTATATTATTTGTTCATGTCTCTAATTTGTAATTCTGCTACGACCATTTCTTATATGTAATGACTTTTGACCCAGGTCGGGTAGCATTTGTTCGGGTTTACCCCTTTAATGCTTAACACATAATTCAAGTAGCCCTGCCTATAATTATATATGAGCGGATAATTATTTGTTTGTCCCTCCCCCTTTTATTGAACACCTAATTATTTCTTATGGCATCATAAAATATATGTTCTTTTGACACCTAAACCTTTGTATAGAGCCGGCGATGCTCTCTTCATTTGATATATATACTTATGATGTAGTCAACAGTATTTCTTTCTCTGTGGCCACAGTCCATTGAACCAATTAGGAGCACTGTTCCCCATAAGGTGCGCGCGTGCGTGCACCTCTGTTACCCGGATCGCGCAGTGCCAAGTGTGGAGCGCGCACAGACACACAGCACATCCCAGGAAACACCCGTTTTTCGCGCCGCTCGCTTTTTAAAAGCAGCGGCGCGAAAAACGGGTGTTTCCTGGTTGCGGAGAGCGGGGGAATAGACCAACTTCAACAGAAGACGAGGGAGCGGCAGGTAAGTCTTGCGGCAGCCTGTGGGCACTTGCTTTCTTCTTTTGAATGTAGAGCCCGGCTGCGGGGCATATTGTGTGCTTTTGTTTAAGTATTCATGTTAATTGCAGCGCCGTCACGAGCTGCGATTAACATGAATACTTTAAACAAAAGCACACAATCTGTCCACAGCAGCGCATTAGTAACAAAAGAAATTCAGCAAGTCTACAAACACGGCATGTAAAGCTCACGCCATGTTTGTATACTTGCTGAATTTCTCTTCTTAACAGAGCAGGGCTGCGGGTTGATTGTGTGCCTTTGTTAAGGATAGGATAAGATAGGATAGGATGAGTATTTATAAAGCGCACTAAAACCAACGGCATCAAGGCGCTGAAGTTTTCTTATTAATTGCTGCTCCTGACGGGCGCTGCGATTAACCAAAAAACTTTAGCTAAGACACACAATCACCCCGCTGCCCAGCTCTATTAAGAAAAGAAATGCAGCAACTCTACAAACACGGCATGTAAAGCACACGCTGTGTTTGTAGACTTGCTGAATTTCTCTTCTTAACAGAGCTGGGCTGCAGGGTGATTGACACTTTTGAAACTTTTCTGTGCTTGGAATAGTGTGCCGCCCGACTTGTATTTTCCTGTTTCTGTCGTGGCATCCAGATGTATGATACAACAAGTAACATCATACCTGCAACAAGTCGGACTATTGGCTTTGTAAGTGGTTGCTAGTTGCATAAGGTAAATAAGCAGCAACTATGGCTTGTATATAATATTGAAAAAGCTTCCACTTAAAGCCCTGATGACACCACGACAATGTTACTGCCCCTGAGTTTCAAAAAGAGAAGGGAAGCATGTGTTAGTGAAGAGAATCCTCCCGAAAGATGGATCAGTAACTTACACACTTGCAGCTGCCATCTGCTCAGACCTGCATCTTGGCAAGATTAAAAATCTTGGCAAGGGCTAACCAGCCTTCCACCCTTCTTAGTTCGTTTAGGTGAGCACGGTTACATAGAGCGAGCGTTTAGAAATGACAAGATGGCGAAAAAGGCTCCTTATAGAACCCCAATGTCGATATGCAGAGACGCTACTTCTGAAGCATTGCCATACCACACTCGCTGTCTACTCTGACATATCTTTTGTCCTTTTTTCTTCCACTCCCCAGCTGCTCTCGCCGTCTCCTTCTCTTCTTTTTCCTCTTCCCCATATCTGTCCCGCTCCACGTTTACCCACTTTCCCCTTCTCCCCAATCCCATTCTTGTCGCCATTTCCCTCTCGCTGCCTGTTCTTTGCTTTCTCTCTTACCGGTTTTCCATTCTCCGTTCTCCCTCCCAGTTCTCCAAACCCTCTGGCTTTTCTCTTTCCGTCCCTCTCTTACCAATTACTCCATTACCCCCTTCTCCATTTCTCGTCTTTGCGCCCTGACTTTTTTTCTCCTTTATTCCTCTCTCCCCCTTTCTCCGCCACTAAATCCTATTTCTCACTAGTCTCCTCTCCTTTTCCTTCTGGCTGCTATGTTACAATTTTGAAAACACATACCACTATCCCTGAATATTAGATGGAAGCGCATTTAGAATTTGGACCAGTGTGCCTCTGCAGTGTCGGTGACCTGGCCAAAAAGGACATGAAATGCTGAAATTGGATCATAAATCCAAAGCTGTTCTGATCAGGGGCCCCAGAAATAAGTTTTGCCCAGGGCCCTCAAAATCCTTAAGATGTTCCTGTGCATTTGTTGAAGTTTTCATGTTAATCGCAGCACCCATCATGAGCTGCAATTAACACAAAAACCTTAACAAATGCACACAATCACCCTGCAGCCCAGCCCTATTAAGAAAAGAAATGCAGCAACATAGCTGCCAAGGTTTCAAATTGCAATATGGGATGTTTTCATAATTTCACTGTAATTATTAGTGCCATTTGAACAGGGCCGGCTTTAGTGCTGGTGGCGCCTGGTGTGACAATGTTTGTTGGTGCCCCAATGACCACCTCCGCCACGGATACTCTCATTACCAACCTTTAACAGTGCCCCTCAAGTCCATAACCCTCTCTCTTTCATATTTATTTTGTTTAATAGCACCACTCATACCAGTGTAAGGTGTTAAGCACTTTACATCACACACATTACACAGAGACAATGAATCATAGTGTGTAAATCAATGTATAAGAAATGTTACATCAGACAGAGGAATACAATTTGTAGGAGGCACAAGTTATCCATACCTGTAGACAGTATAGTTTAAAAGTTCTTGGTCTGAAGAAGCATACACTGAGAATTTAAAACGTAACACCATAGCTTTACTGATAAGAATTGATTTCTACCCAAGTGAAACCTTTTTGCAACATTAGGATAATGAAAGACTGGGGGGAAAATTCATAATGTTCTAATCTATACCTTACAGTTTGCAGGCAGCTCTTTGTTAGTTAATAGCTCACTGTTCTATATTAGGATTATAACGTATAAACTGTAGGTGGAAATGCACCGTCTTTTCAGTTTTTTAAGCAAAAGTTTGGAGTGATATTTGGCGCTGCACACACGAGCGGTCTGGTTCCTTGCGCACATAGCCATGGCTGCAGCGCACAGAGACCCTACACTGCAGCACACAGAGGAAAAAAAATAGAGGGAACATTGATTAGGAGTCCATGTCCAACATGGGTACCAAAGTTCCAGTGCCATGCAGAGAAAAAATACTTGTTTTTCAGCAATCACCCCAATTGATTCATCTATGTTATGTTACTATGTTACTGGGCACTTATAAAGCGCACGGCTACTCCCTGGAGTGTCCCGGTGCTATCTAGCGGATGACTCTCTGCTTTGGATGGTGTGATTAGTATTTAATTATTCTCTCTATGGTTAAAGTCCTAGTACGAATCACCATGCTCCTGCAAACAGTGCAGCTGACAGCCATATGAGGAGCATCCTGCGGCAATCATATGTTATTACACCATCACACTAGAGTCAATTGCATAATTAGGTATGCTACGTCTACAGACGCAGTGGCCTTGTTTAAAGATAGCTTGCAGTATGCCGGGCCCTACTTGGCAGTTGATAGGTGTTCCTTGTCTCCTACAGTCTCCACGGGACTGGTGGTACGATCCCGAGTGGGTGTCTGAAATAGGCTCTAGGGGCCTGATTTATGGTTGGGTGGCTGGCCCACGGTCTGTCAGGGTCGCGGAGCACATTACACCAGCCACCCTGATGGACTACCACCTGCTATATCTAGATATCATCACCAGCCCAGTGGTAATCTCTGTGCCTTCAGAGGAACCACTGTCATGGCAATCGGGGTCCCCCAGATCAGTAGCATAACACTACTGGGCTTTAGCCAACACACATGAAAGTCACCAATAAGGGATCAGGAGTTAGATCAAATCACTAACACGTATTCTAAACAAGGGTTCTCTCGCCCAATGAGAAGATTTGTGGGCAAAACAAATGGGGTTTTAGATCAAAGGCCGTACAAGGAGAATTGACGGGCCCAATATATTGAGATTTATCTCCTCTAGATAATAATATATCCCTTGCTCGGATGGAGACTCTTGTTCATGGATATTCATAAGGGATATTATCTCTTTTTTTGTCAATTCTCAACTGTACAGCTACAATAATCCTAAACTAGCTAGGGTACTATTTATTCTGTCTAAAATAAAAAAATTATTTTTCCACGTTTTCAATATAAGTTATACATGAGTTGTCTGACGGGTGGATTTTGGTGCTAAATCTTTTCCGGTTTTTTTAACCAGTCTGAGCAACGTTACTAAGGCAAACTGCTGGCAAAATTTGTCATTTTTACATTGGCATATTCTTCATGTATGCAGATCACTTTCGCTATTATTCTTAATAATATGTTGACTAACATCAGCCATAAATGTCAACTGAAAGCCAGCAAATACGAAATCTTATTTAATAACATTTTTTCAGGGGATCCACTCCCGTCTGCAGCCTTGGGGCCTTGCCCGAAGCCATAACAGGACCAAGTTCAACCAAAGCTGTGATTATAGATCCTTGCTAAATATGACTGCATAACTTAGAGGTCTTCTTCAATATGGAATTCCTGTCATATTGGCATTCTCTAACAAAGAAGGAAAACAAGCAAGCAACCTGCGTCTTTTTTTATTTCTCTTGACCCAACAAATGTTTTTTCTTGGATGCCACGACCAGGTAAGTGTCTTCTTACTAGGAGCTATGTGCCTACATTTAGGCCTCCTCCACCATGGAGTACCAGGAGGAATGCGTTAAACAAGATTGAACCTTCCCTCACCCCGACTCCCGTTCACCAAATTTCTAGTCTAGAAGAAAGATACAACAAATTAAGTATCCTTACTTCATATTTGTGTTGAACTTATCTGGGAGGGTTGCTGATACTAAATTCAAACGCCTGTTCCTAGTATGTTCAACAGATCTTTCACTCAGACATCCTCCATTCTTCCTGAAGAACACTAAAGGAACCAACCCAACTGGTTTATCCCTCTGCATTGTATTCTGAATCCGTCTCTGATGAGCACCGGATTTTCACTTGATTGACAGATTATAGCCATCTCCAGGATCTGCTTTTGCCTTTTTCTTTCTTTCTCCTCAATAAAGCTTAGTAGCCACAGAGCAATAAATGAAAATGAGTAGTTCCTTTTATTTAAAATATATATATATATTATATGAAAATGGTGATGTCTGGAAGGTTCGTGTGTTTTTTCTTAAAACAAATGTTCAAGAAGTGTTCAATCAGAACTGGTTTGTCAAGATGTGGAAACCATTGGCAAAGCCAGTCGATCTCTCCTTTTGGAACTATTGACCAGGACCGGACTGGCCGTAGCAGGCACCAGTGTTTTCCCGGTGGGCCGGAAGGGTGGGGTCCGTTTTTGGACCGGTGGTGGCTGTTTTTGAAACTGGGGGCCGGTTTTGCAGCAGTGCTCTCAATATCGGCCCCCTGTAACAAAAGCACCCCCCCCTCCCGGGGCCAGTCTGACTTAATTCCCAGGGCTGTATTGCATTCCCAGTCCGGCCCTGCTGTTGACATTGCCAATGATGTTTAGTGACGCCTTGTAGCTTGGCTAAAAAGGTGAAACAAAGCCTATGGTGGGGCTGGACACGTTATTTTGTAGGCATATGCACAATGCTTGTGCAGGCCTACAAAACGACGCAGACCTTTTAAAAAACAAAAAAGTAACACGGAGTGTGTGAGTGGGGGAAAAGCACAGGCCACAGGAGAGAGCGAGAGAGAAACGTGGAGCTGAGGGTGAGGCTCACGAGGACGAGTGCATCATGGAGGAGGACAGGGATAAGCACACAGACAAGAGCGAGTAACACAGAGCATGGCAGAGGGGCGAAAGAGAAGTGCACGAGGGAGACAGCTGACAAAACACATGCACTCTCATGTAGTGCTTAACCAAAGAAGGAAAAGTAGTGCCTGAAAAGTGAGCAGTGGAAGAGCACAAGTAATTAAGCAGTGCTCCAGTGGAGGGAAAAACACAATAAGAGAAAGCAAAGCCAACTCAAGTTCACAAATAACAAGCAAGCAAACGAGTCTCACAATAAAGTTAAACGTACACAATGGTTTTAAGCCAACTGTAAGCTGACAATATGCCTTTTCACTTAGAGTTTTAGCCATCTAGTAGGTGAGATCTAAAAACTTTTTTTGAAAATAGGCCCACAGATTTCTTTCATTTAAATTCCCTTTGCTGGCATATATGATATATTTCGCTCTGTGGAAATTTGAATATTAGTGGTGGAAATAACAGTTTTGGTGGGAAATACACAGAAAACCAACCTAATCCCTTTTAGGGTGTCTGCGTTTCTTAAGGACACATAGCCTTTCTCTTCCCTGGATGCATACCTTCCACATTTCATGCTATTTAGGTCTTGCCTACACAGCTCATGCGCTGTACTGCCAGATGTATTGTTTATAATTCAGTGGGCTTACAACCCACCAGCAGCATACCATTAGTTATTTTCTTTGTCACTCTCATTTGCTTTCGATTGCTTAGCTCCCATAGGCTTCCCTTCCTTTCTTGTCTTATCTCCTCCATGGATCATGGACCAAGTATATGTGTTTTTCTTTGTCTTCGTTCTTCCTCGTCATTTTGCATTGCACTATTTATTTTGTAAGCATTTCAAGATCATTCATGTGGCTTCTTATTTATGTTGCTTTCTCCCTACCTGCGGCCGCTATTGAAACTTTAGTAACACCGAGACACCACTTGGACACATTAAATTATGCTGCTTTCACCCAATCTGCAGTCTCTATGGATGCTTTTGGTTACTTACATCCACAACTGTACTACTTTGCGCCACTCTACTCTACTAAACGCTACTCAACTCTACACTACTATACACCACTCTACACCACTCCATTCTATGCACTGCATGCCACTCCACTTCACTCTATGTCATTCTACTCTGCACCATTCCACCCTACTCAGTACCACTCTACTCTACACCATTCCACTCTACGTTGCTCCACTCTACTCTATGCCACTCCACTCTACTCTGTACCACTCCACATTACTCTACACCGTCCCACTCCACTCCACTCTACACCAAACCACTCCATGCCGCTCTACTCTATGCCACTCCATACAATGCCACTCTACTCTACACCACTCTATGCCACTCCACTCCGTCCATGCCACTAGACTCTATGCCACTCCACTCTGCACCACTCCACTATACGCCACTCCACTCCACACTACTTCACTCTACTCTGTGGCACTCTATACCACCACATTCTATGCCACTCCACTCTACGTCATTCCACTCCACTCTACACCACTCCATGACACTTAACTCTACTCTATTCTACACAGCTCTACTCTACACCACTCTACGCCACTCCACTCTCCTCTACTCTATGCCACTCCACATCACTCTAGTTTATGCCACTCTACTCTACACCCCTCAATGCCACTCTACTCTTCTCTATGCCATTCTACTCTACTCTATGCCACACTAATCTATGCCACTCTACTTTACGTCACTCCATTCCATACTATGTTAAATTACTTCACTCCACTCTACGCCACTCCACTCCACACTACTTCACTCTACTCTGTGGCACTCTATACCACCACATTCTTTGCCACTCCACTCTACGTCATTCCACTCCACTCTACACCACTCCATGACACTTAACTCTACTCTATTCTACACCACTCTACTCTATGCCACTCCACTCTCCTCTACTGTATGCCCTCCACATCACTCTAGTTTATGCCACTCTACTCTACACCCCTCAACGCCACTCTACTCTTCTCTATGCCATTCTACTCTACTCTATGCCACACTAATCTATGCCACTCTACTTTACGTCACTCCATTCCATACTATGTTAAATTACTTCACTCCAATCTACGCCACTCCACTCTACGCCATTCCACTCTATGCCATTCTACTCTGCGTCATACCACTGACTTTTAGCCGTGCTGAACAGCAGCCACGCTTCTGTACAACATGGCTAAAATACATTGGCAAAGCTAATAGCTCTCACATAGGCAAGACCTTTTGACTTTGTCAATGCTTGTTTTAGATTAGCTGCCATCTTGTAATGGAGAGTTTTAATTTCTATACAACAGAAGCGGTTGTTTGAAAAATATTTGTTGGTAATTAAGCTAGCACTTAATGCTTGCATTTTATCAGCCATCTAGTAATTTCCACCCCTGTATCTTTTTAGAAAACAATTTAATCTTTTGTGTATTTCAAATAGTAATTGCAAACAAACAAAATTCCCCGTGCTTTGTGCGTTATTAGTTTCTAGAGGGGTTCTACATTTTTTGCTCATAAATATCATGAACTTGTTTTCCAATTTCATTTAGCAGAACGTGCTCTTATTCAAAACATTTGATACATTCTGGTTCAAATGTCAGTCCAGATGTTTGAGAAGTGAGGTGGTGAGCTAGGAAGCATCAGAAGCAGTGAGTCCACAGCAGCCAGAACCGGGATACATTGCGGATTGGCTGGCATCAAACAAGATCATTGTGTCATGCTCATAAGATGGCATGATATATAGCAAGTGAAGCACTGTCTTTCAGAAGGGCAGGAAGTGAAGGAGAAGGGCTAGGAGGTGTGGTTTGTTATTCTTGTGTTTAGGGCCACATCTTATTGCAAATACCAGTAGAATTCTGTGCATTAGTGGCACTACATGAAAAAGCGTAAAAAGGGAGTAGGTAAGAGAGAGAGGGGCAGATTTACAAGGAACTGACGCATCTGCATAGATGCGTCAGTTTCCTCGCGCCAGCGCCAAATGTGCTTGCGCCACCATAGATGCGCTGTATTTACAATACAGTGCTCCATGGCGCAAGGATTAACAGATGCGTCAGAAATTCTGACGCACCTGTTGGCCCAAAAGTGACGCATTGCTGGAGTTGCTCATGAAAATGACGCAACTCCAGCAATGCGCCACAACAGATGGGTGAGTCCCATTCAAAAAGCCCTGCGTCATTCCTTACGCCTGGTCTGAGCAGGCGTAGGGATTTTGATGCAGTGAAGGCGTAGAGTGACACAGTGAAATGTTGTAAATTTCACTGCGTCAGTTCTACATGGCTTTTTGCGTGGGAACGCCCACCCTGCATACATTATACCTGACGCAGGTAAAATGTGATGCAGGGCTTTACAATGTGACGCATCTCCCTAGATGCGTCACGTTGTAAATTTGCCACATTGTTTGCGCCGCCGTTGCGTCAAAAAATTGACGCAATAGAGGCGCAAGGGGCTTGTAAATCTGCCCCCAGAGTTTGTACCAGGGTGCATGTGTCAGCACTCCGTCCCAAAATAGATCAGAGAAAACACACAAAAGACATTGCCCCCTAACACGGTTTATAAGGCCACACCATAGAACAAGCATTGGCAAAGCCAGTAGGTCTGGCGTTGGCTGCCAACCTTTCTACTTTAAATATGCTCGCTATAATTAGCCATGGTTTTTGCAAACTTCATCGTTGGGAGGCTGCTTCAAAATATCAAAAAAATTGTTAAAAATAAGAATATTTTTTTGCTCTCAAAAAGCACAGATCGCCGTAGTAGTGCCTCCAGGGAAGGAAAGTACTTTGTGTGTGGGGGTGTCCCTTGTGAAAGGCCAGAATGCCTTCACCCACTGCGAAGTTAGACAATATCTGAAGTGGGCAGAAGAGAACTGTGAACAATAATAACAGTACAATGGATGAAGAGGGACGACTGACAGCCCCTAGAAGTAAGTATATTTTAGATATAACTTTAGTACAATCAAAAGGTCTCGGCCAACCAGGATCTAAAAAACAATGTAAAAATGTTGATATCATGTACTTAACGATTTGCACTTCAATATGTAGGACACTGTTTTCTCAACCCCAAGTAGAGACCGCGGCATATAGAGATGTACCCCAAAACTCTTTGAACTTGCGTTTTCTCTCGCGCTGTGTATTTCCAGTGGGATTTGCTGAAGGCCGGGTGCGTAGCCCCAAGTGCAGCGCCTCGAACTGCCCAGGTGACGGGCTGAGGCGCCGTGAGCGGCAGGCCTGCAGAAAGCCGGCCGCTTGTTATGGGATCTGTGGTGACAATATATCAAACGGGCAGGCTCGGCTTTTATCCCTCAAAGCCTTTCTGAGAGGCACAAACCACAAGACCTAAAGCAAGCAAACAAGTGGATTTAAAGGCTTTGAGAGTTAATATTTGAAGCTTCTGTAGGCTTTTTTTCTTTTTGCAGCGTCTAAGCTTCCGATAAGGTTCGTGAATAATTCATTTAGGATGCAGCACCGCCGTGGGCGCCAGGCGAGATTGGGGAGCCGGGAGGGGCTGGCGATGTGTTGGCAACCCCGAACTTGGTAGCTCGATCACAAACCGGGGAAACAAATGTGTCAGTGGCAAACTTCCCTGATGATGAAGAGGAAGGGACCAAACTTTTCAGCTGATAATCAGTTAGAATGAGCTGTGCTGCACAGGCCTGATGACCTGTCTGTGGCCAGCTCCCTGCATTTGAAAGCAATGGGTTGTTGCAGTAACATGAATAAAGTCGATGCCCACACAACAAATTTAGTGGGAGGCGCCTAAAAAGATCACCTAGGCTTGGCACTTCATTTGGATACAAAGACCTTGAGTGGACCCCTGAGAGGTAGTGGCCCTGTGTACCACTGGAGCTCCAATGGCCTGATACAGGGTCCCATGAGAGGTAGTGGCACCCTATAGCACGGGAGTTCAATGGCCTGTTACACCCCTGGTGTATGACCTGAGAACCCTATAAGATCAGTCAACAAATCCTGGCTTTTGCCCACTGAGGTCCCCTTTGCTGCATTAACAGTGTGTGCATAATGGAGTGCCCCCTGGGGTGTGTGTGTGTGTCCTGAGATCCCAGAGTCTCCCATATTCTGTATATGCTACAAAGCTTTTTTTAACGTCTTTTTCACTCCCTCGAGGGTTCCCTGATGCATTCATAAGGAATTTTGCAGGGTGTTCTGGTCATCCTGCCGGTGTTTGGGGGCTCTGTAATTGTATATTGTGTTTCGGGGTCCCAGTGATGTCTTCATTCTGAATTCATGTTGTTGCATTGGGGTTCCCTTGGCCCTGCTATTCATACAAGGTCTGGATGAGGGTCCCGTGAGGAGAGGCTCCCCCTGTTGTATTACGTGTTAATCTGATTCCCTGGTACCTCACCTGCCTTCTTTATAACGTGTACATTGGGGCCCATGGGGGTCTGTTCTGCGTGGATAAGAGTCCTCATGGGCCTCTCTTGGTGTATTCATACTTTGTGTTTTGGGGTTCCCGGGGGCCTTGCTTACTGTGCTGTACTGTATGGACTGTGGCTCAGGGGTGACTGTCTCCTGCTGTATTGGTTCTGTATGTAGATTGGCTTTTCCTCAGGTAGTCCTTCCTTCCTTTTGTATTTAGGAGTGCATGCCGGGGTCCCTCGAGGCCTCTCCCGCTATATTCACTCTGCCTTCCATATTCTATGTGCTCTCTTCACCCTGCGTCTGCTGAAGGCTTAAGGTGGGAGACAGATGGGAGGGCGGCAGGCATGACGCAGGAAGAAGGAGGGCTAGCAGAAAACTGGGCATGGCGGTGCCAGTCACTTGGCCATTGGTCAAGCAGCTCGGGCATCAGGGGGCATAAGTCATATGAAAGAAGTGGAGTGTGTGGTAATTTATCCCTCGGACTTTCTCCGCCTCCTAATTGCTTCCTGTGACCTTCCACTCCCTCCCAAGCCCTCTCGTGCACCAGCTCTCACAAGTTCTCTCTCCGGGACTCAGTGCACACACTCTGCCCCCTGGAGTTGCTGAAAAGCTGCCTGCTCCTTGCCCCCACCTCAGAAACAGTGGCTTTGAGGCGAGCATTGCATAAGGCCGTCGCTTCCGAAGCTCAGCACTTTCACAGCTTTCAAAAGAGGTTCATAATTTCAAACTGTTTTCTTCTCGGCCTTAAATATTCAGATAGCTCGCTGCCAGGACGCGGCCTGTGAAGCCGCAGCGTGTGGCGGCCGCTTCTGAGCTCTGTCCTTGAAACAAAGCCGAGGCCTCCCAGGGGATCCCGCGAGAGTGCGTCGAGGGGAAGGACAGCCGGAGGCAAGAGAGACGCGAGGAAGGTGAGTACAGCCTTCCGGGCATGTTGCGGAGGAAGAAAGGAAAGTGCCAGCTAAACACTGCTGCGCAGGTGACAGCAGCGTGTGGGGAAATGAGACTCTTGCCAGAGCTGTAGCTCAAAGCAAGAGCCTGCTGCCAGTGCCCGACCTCGCCAAACCCGTGCCCCCCTGCCCAAGAGCCCTCAACCGTTCACTGCGAGCCTCCAGTACCCAACAATTCACCGGGGCGCGGCTAAATGTTCTAATGATCATGCACTTGGGTGTCTGCAGTTGCCCACTACAAACCTTGGATTCTCCTCCTGCTCTCAATAGACCTGGGGCACCTCAAGGTTTATCTGGGAGCCTGCAGCTGCCCACAATGACCGTGCAGCCCTAATGGCTCACAACTGGTCTTAGTGCTCTCAGCTTCTGACAATAGATGTGGGTGAACCGCCTGCCACAAAGTAGGTATGGAGTCCCCAAAGGACCGCAGCACAGCTGATGACCTCTGCCTTGTCCTGCTCATGTCTCTCTTCCAGCTTCTTCTTATTTTGGTGGGCAGATCAAAGATTTCCTGCATGCGACGCCTGAGTGGTGACTAGCCTTATTTGCTCCTACTGTAATGACAGTAGATGTGCTGCTTTGTTTCTCAAAGTGAAGGATGAATAATTTATGATCTCTTTTCCCCAAGGCCCCTGGCCATTGATTCCCCTTGGGGTTTGAGGCTAGCTCCGTGAAGGATTGTGGGAGGATCACATTACCATTTTCTCCCTTTCTGAGATACTATGGTCTCTTTCCTTGTCCACTTTTCTCTTATATCAGTCTGCTGTATTTCATTCTCCCTATCTCGCCTCTCATGCTCACTGACTGCAGAAAGGGCATTTTCCTCAGGCTCCTTTCCCCCTGCAACTATGAATGAATTATTCTCAAGTCGACTACTTCCTCTGGGGACGATACCATATACCACATCTCAGAGAAGAGGCTGTAGAGTTGGAACTGTTGCTTATTGTTTTGTGTTCTTTAACATTACACACACACTTCAGAGGTGACTGAGAGCCCCCCTTCATGTTATTTTGATATCTGTTTGTTGGGTTTTCAACAACAGGGTAACATAACAGAACAGTTCCAGAAAAGATACAGTGTTAGGGCAATCCTACATACAGCAAGCAGCTACTCAATGTCCAACACCAAGGACTCCACACCATTAGCATCCATCATACCATTCGCACTAGCATGTTCACTCTCATTTCTTTGGAAGAAGACGAATCCCAAAGATAATCATATTGTGGTCTGTGAGTGAGCGCAGCTGTAATTCTATGCAGTGTTCAAAACTGAATAAACCGTAACAGTTTGATACAACAGCGGCTTCGCCCACCCACCACTACATGTTCATAGGTACAGTAAACATCAATGTCAGCAAATCCTCCTTGCTTAAGCTGCAGACTCACCTATCACAGTGCCAGTACCTAGCAAATATTCATACGGTCCATCAATAGTGGGAAAACATAGCCGCCCCTACCCTGTGGGGTTAGTGTGGGCTTGTGTTACGCTCCTGGTAATAGTTGGTCATATGTTCAGCCTAAAAGACAAATGGTGGTAGAAGTGGAAATAAGAAAAGGAATCCCATTTTCTTTTGCACACCAATAGTTCACCCATATTGTCATCTGCTACACTCACATGCCCCTAGAGGGTATCTGTAACAAAAGGTACCTGTACTGTCTTGTGAGTTAGAGATGACAGGACCCTTTTGGTTCCTTATGGTCTCCGTAGAACAGTGACGTAAGTGCATACGTGTGGGTAATAGAATTCATGATGTAGAATGTTTAGTTAATGGTTACACGCAGAGGAATAAAGACGTGCAATACCAAGCTCTGTGTGTGGTGTGATCATTTGCATGTACCTGTGCTGGGGTAGGATGCTACAACTGGCGACGAGATAGGGGATTACGTAAACCCTGCCACCCGAAGAACCAAGAGTGCCCTCCTGGAGAGTTTGCCGTGGCCCAGGGAACTGCTTGTGCGTGCCACATATGCCTCAGTCAAAGTGAGAGTCAGCATTTGTGGAGTCAAAACGCCACTCAAGCCAGTGCTAGGCCTGTGAAGAAAGTGAAGGCCTTACAGAAAGTTTTTTTGTCGTCAGCTAGAAATTTTCTGTTAAAGTCAAGACAAGAGGTACTGCACCACAACGAGACTCAGCACCGTCAGTCATACAGTACGACAACGCTAAAGGCAGCAACAACCAGGTACAGAGAAAGTGATAAAGGGCGTGCTAGCCGAGTTCAAGGAAGTGCTAAAAGCAAAACATTTCTAACAATAAGAAAAGCTAAAGGCATTGACAACTCGGTACAGAAAGTGCAACGAGTGGTGACAGCCAGGTGCAAGGAAACGCTGTGAGTAGAAGCAGATAAATGCAGAGAAACATTAGGAGCAGCGACAACCAAACATAAAGAGAATACATTCACGCTTACCAGAACTTGAGTAAATAAAGTCATCATACCACAGCCTTTGGCCAGGGGTTGTGAATATGGAGCTGGTGATCCCTGAAGCGGACACCACAGACGGTGTCGGGTGCGTTTCGCACAACTCCTAAGCCCTTCAGAAATTGAGTGGCTCCAATGGCAACACGAAAAGAAACCACACAAGTTCCGATTGGCCATAACGATTCTGAAGTCAGCACGTCGCAAGGACTTATAAATGGTATGAATGGTGCAGGCCAGGTGAACAGCACATACTCTCGTCAGTAAGGGCCATAACTAGTTATAATACATCTGTTTTCTTAAAACCACAGCCTCTCTTCGATACCACCAAAAAGCAAAATATTTGCAATAGATGAACTGCCTTTGTTGAAAGTTTTGAGGATTTTGTTGATGGCCTGGGAGAAGCAAATGGCAAAAAGATCATTAAATATCTCAAGAATGTAGTCGGTGAAAGAGTCAAAGAAGTGATAAAGAAAATACCACAAGGTGATGAAGTGACATACCGTCAAGTAAAAAAAGCGTTAAACGCCTAGTTCACTCTAATGGCGAAAGGCGACTATGAAAGGTACATTTTCAATCAGGAAAGGCAGCGAGCTGGTGAAACGATGGATGAGTTTGTAGAAAGACTTGATTTGATCATAAAGCATTGCAAGTTCAATGAATTCAACAATGAATAGGCTATGGCTCTCCGATTCCTTCAGACAACGAATGCTGAAAGAGACACTCAGTTTGTAGTGAGTGCTCATGACTGCCAGAGTGGAGGAAAGAGCGGACAGACAGGCCGCTAACATGGAGGCCAGAACGTCCCAAAATGAATCAGCACTGAGTTTGAAAAGTAAGTCAAAACACAAAGCAGAAGGCCATAAAGTAATGTATCCAAAGAAAAAGAAGTTGTGTTTCCGATGTGGATTTTCCATTCTACATGAGGGTAGATGTCCCGCCATTGGATAGGTATGCAAAGCGAGGGAAAGATCAAGTGCGTCACATTGGAAAACAAAATGGAGGCAAGATCAAGTGTGTCAGGTTGAGAAAACAAAATGGATGCCAAAAAGTTCCAGACATGACGTTCTAGGCACGCTCACAAGGCCAACGCGGCAACATCAGTTGAGTCAGTTGAGGCAAGTAGTAGCTGATCAATGTCGATTGCCATCAAATTCTTTGTCTAAGCGTTTGTCACAGTCATTGTCAAGCAATAGTGAGGAAGAAGGGTGTATGAAGTCAATGTTGACTGCCGGACAACGTGCACATGTAGGATTAGCTTTGTGCAAGGAAGAATGACGGTCGAAGCTAGGCCAACAAGTGAAAGTGCGAAATTCATTTGGACACTGTCCCAAGATCACATTGAAAGTGAATGGGTGTTCCATACCTTTTCTCATAGACATTGGTGCGTCAATAAACATTATGCTGGTGGAAAAATACAATGATCTGTCTATAGTGCCCCGTTTAACTCCATCAAAAACCAAAGTGTATATGTGGGATCCGTTGACGCCACTGCCAAGTCACTGTTCATTCATAGCAACTGTGAGGCATAAAAATACAAAGGTACATGTGCCAATTTATGTCTTGCCAAGCATTTCATCGAGTGCATGTGTACTCAGTTTCAGTACTGCTGCTGCTTACATGGGACTGATTTCGGTAAATTACAATGTCAATGCGTATCATGAGATAGTAAATCAGTTTCCATTCTTGTCTCCTGGGCTTGGAAAACTACTTAAGACCATGAAAGTGCAGCTTCACATAAATGAGGACATGCGTCCTGTTGCTCAGAGACATTGTCATATTGCATTTCATTTGCAAGAGGGTGTTGAAAAAGAACTTAAGACACTATTAAAGCACAATATCATTGAGAAATCCACTGGTCCGATGCCCTGGGTATCACCCATAGTAGTAGTGCCGAAAAAGGATAGTGGAGGAGCTGTGTGCCTCTGTGTGGATATACGCCAAGCAAAAAAGGCAATTGAAAGAGAAAAACATCCAGGTCTGCACATCGCTGACATGATTACATAGCTGAATGGAGCCAAAGTCTTTTTCCACCTTGATTTGAACAAAGGATATCACAAGCTTGAACTGGAAGAGAATTGAAGGTACATTACTACCTTTTCGACTCATGTTGGTTTATTTAGATACAAAAGGCTGTTTCGGAGTGCCATCAGGTGCAGAACTTTTTCAAGATGTAATTTGTTGCTTAATACAGCCAGTCACAAATGCTTTCAATTACAGTGATGACATGCTAGTTTTTGGGCCCATACAAAAGGAACATGAGAAAGCTCTTGCTGTGTCATATACTTGTTGATGCAGGTCTCACTTTAAATGAGGCAAAATGTGAGCTAAATCAAGCCAAACTCAAGTTCTTTGGTCATATCTTTTCTGATGGGGGAATGACTCCGGATCCAAATAAAGTACAGACCTTGTCATCCACTCCTACCCGACAAGATGTAACTATGCTGAGATCCTTCCTTGGTATGGTCAGTTACTGTTCAAACTATATACATGACATTTTTTTTTAAATGTATTAATTTTTTTACTTATTGTCTTCATCTGTGCAATACACATCTTGGAAGAAAACAGGGGGTCTCACTTTCTTGCTGACCCAGGTGGATGGTTATAGAGCGAACCCCCAAACTTCCTGTCCCACAGGGTCCAAAAGAGAGAAGTTATGGAAACTCCAGCCCTAATCCCTAATACCCGGGATTATTGCAGTATTGCTTAATCATTGGACTTCCATACCATTTTAGCCAGTCCCTTGTGCCCCAAGACTACAATTCTGTTCCCATATATCCCAAAATTTATACCTCTTATTTTTCTCCCTGCTCCAGTCCAATTTCCATATCCTTTGGACCGAGGCCAACCACTCACTTCTCATAGGAGGGTTCTGGGATACCCACTTAATACATATTTCTCATCTAGCTAATAAAATTAACACAAATAGCAAATTTTTCTGCTTATTTCTTAGTTTAACCATTAATCCCTCCTCATTCGCAACCCCAAACAAGACTAGACTTGTGCTTACCTTCAGATTGGTACCCAACACTGTCAAAAGGACCCCGCTTACATCTTGCCAGAATACCTGGAGTTGAGTGCATTGTCGGAACATGTGCATGTCATCAGCTTCTTTCTCCCCACACTTGGGACAGCACTTCACCATTTGTTTGCTGATTTTTGTCAGTTTTTTCGGTGTCCAGTACACCCTGTGTATAGTAAATAAATGATTTTTCCTGAGTGGAGCTGCACTGATAACATACCACAAGGTAGACATTGATACTTGGCAGAGACTTTGTACATCCCGCAACAGCAGATCTTTTCACCAAATCTTTACAGGTAGGGTAAACTCTTCTTCCCCGGCAAATATAAGCATTCAGTACCAGCCTGAAATCTCCTTTTTCTGTGTTAAGCTTTTTAGAAACTTTGCTTCAAGATCGTAATTCCCTACATGATCCTTCTCCAATGATTTCGCCCAGCTAGCCAATTGGTAGTACTTAAATCTGGAGATACTACCATTCGTTATAAATGACATGTGTTCCCAATCTACTAAGGTCTTTCCTTCAAGCAGTTGGCCCCAACTCGTTATTCCCCCTTCTACTAACGGGCTTGAAAGTTTATCCTTCAGACACTCAGGGGTCCTCGGTGACGCCCATATTGAGGCATAACCACTGTAGTAAGGGATTTTTAGGGCTTTTCTGATTTGAAACCAAAGTTTACATGTCGATAGTAGTATCTTTAGCTTCACCTTTTTGAAAAATTTCTGATGACCAAACTTGTAAAGGAAAAAAATCACCCTCCAACCGTGTCATAGCCTGAAGATATGGAGCATATACTTGATGTTCTCGAAGCAAAGATATCATACTTTTGAATTGGAATGCCCTGCAATATTGGAGGAAATCTGGTCTCGCAATTCCTTCCTGCTCTTTCTTCCTTCTGAGCTTTTTCCAAGCGATTCTTATTGGTTTGGAGGCCCAAATAAAACTGTTCAGGTTGCCTTGTAATTGTTTAAGCCAAAGACTTTTAAATTCTACGGGTATTGAATTAAATAAAAAGGTAAATTTTGGTAATTTGGGGCCCGATGTAGGTGGGCGATTAGCGATCGGTAACGCCGAAAATCGCAGATTTTCAGCGTTAGCGATCGCTAAAAATGGATGTGAAATGTAGGAGCAGAAACACCGAATCGCAAAATAAGGATTCGCTAAAAATAACGGAAATCAACTAGCGATTCCTTATTTAGCGAAAATGCAACACCGACTCACTATTTAGCGACTCGCTAAATAAGGAATCGTTAAAAAAATTTGCTAACCTATGTACATAAAATCGCTATTACCGAATTCCTAAGAAATCGCTAATTATGAGTCGCACATTACCAGGGACTCAAATCAGGTGGTAACCAGGTGCACAGCATATAAACAGCCCCAGAATGCATCATCTTGAACACAATGGCAGCCCTCTACGTCATTGCAAGGCGGTTAAGGATACAAGCTGCAGCACAAAGGATATGGAGACGACAGGAACGCGTCTACAGACTGCGCATCACCTTATTCCAACTCACAGAGGCTGAAATCCATGAGAGGTACAGGCTACACCCAAACACTATCCTGGACCTGATACGGGACCTGCGCCCATTCCTCGAGCACCACACACCAAGGGCTCACGCAATACCTACTCATGTACAGGTACTCTGTTGCCTGCACCTCCTGGCATCTGGCAGTTACCAAGGGGTAATAGCTGCGGCAGGTGGAGTCTCACAGAGTTGCCTGTAGCGTTTCCTCAATACATTCCTGGACGCCATGTTGCAAAGGATGCCACACTATATCCAATTCCCCAGCACACGGGCAGAACTGCAGAAGACCAAGATGGACTTTTACCAGAAGGCCCAGTTCCCACACGTCATAGGTTGCATTGACGGGACACATATACCAATCTGCCCCCCTGCTGCGACTGAGTACATCTACTGCAATCGCAAATCCTCACATTCTATAAATGTACAGGTTATATGTGATGCCTCTTCCATCATCACCAACATAGTTGCAAAATTCCCAGGGAGCACGCATGATTCATACATATTCAGGAACAGTGGGAACTATACCCGTCTTGTGGCGGGTGAATTCGGAGAAGGCTACCTGCTAGGTAAATACATGTGACACCCCCTGAAGTATACCCCTGTTGCTACGATTGTTGACTGTGAATAACTTACTTTCTTCTCACACTTAGGTGACAGCGCCTATGCGGTGCGTTCTTTCATCCTGACTCCGTACCTGCACCCATCCACCCCAAGTGAAAGGCAATATAATGTTGCACATAGATCGACGCGCAATGTGGTTGAGCGAACATTTGGACTCCTCAAAAGCAGGTTCCGCTGCCTCCACAAAAATGGAGGTGCACGGCAGTACTGGCCCCTGGTCTGCTGCAAAATCATAGCTGCATGTGCCATGCTGCATAACCTTGCCACTAAGAGGGGGACACCCGTGGAAATCAGTGAATCTGAGGATGAGGATGAGGAGGAGGAAGGTACACAGCCACAGCACAGCGCTGCAGGCGGCGCAGCTGCAGCAGATGGGAGACAGAGACGGTCAGAGATCACACAAAATTATTTCTGAGTAAGTAATGAGACAAAGCCAGTTAATGCAATTGTGTCAGAGTGTTTAATTTACCTTACATCAGGCAATTGTACAGCACACCGTAACACCAATGATGTCATCACAGTGCCTGATCAAGCACAACATGGCATAGTCACTCCCCCATGTTAAATCACTAATCCCATCATTGTGTCCAATGGGTTACGTCACCCACCACACAATGGAATTTGATTGCTGTGCTCATCTCCTGCGCCCACGCGCACCTCTGCTGCGTTCAGCAGGCACACTGTCCTCACCAGTGCTGCGTCCTGCGGCAGAACCATGCCTAACACTGCACCTCCTGTTCTCTGGCAAGGGGGGGGGTTATGCTGCTGCGACTGGTTGCCTCCTCACTCTCCGCCCCATCCCCTGTTCCGGTGGCAGCAATTTGGGTTGTCTGCAGCACCTCTAAAGCACTGGTGACTGTTACCAGGCCCTGAGTGACCTCACGGCTGCACTTTGCCATTTCCAGTTGCATGGCCACTGAGCGACGACTGAGCACATGGGTTGCATTGCACAGCCTGTTGACAGACATGGTGTACCCTTCAAGTTTCTGCCTGTCCCTGCGCCTTGCAGCACGGTCACTATCAATTCTGCTGCATAACAGCCTCACTGCATCCGACATCTCCTTCATGCCCTCTGCTACAGTATTGTTGAGGCAGTATATGGCCTCCTTCATGTTGTTCATATTTCTGTTGTTTGCCAACATCTGACGCTGAATGCCCCTCATTGTCTTTCCCTGCAGGCGCTGCACTTTGAGCATCTGCCCCTCCAAGCCAGAGAAGACACTGGACTCCTCAGCGTCAGGACTCTGTGCCCTTTGTCGCCATCCTCCACGGGGGACTGTGTCACAGATGCCTGTGTGTCATCGACCGGCGTGGTCTGTTGAGCTCTCTGGCTGTCATCCTCTGTGCCATCTATCTCCTGGAGGCTAGCCACTGTATACCTCCTTGATCGTGCTGGTGGTGGTGGTGGTGGTGGTGGTGGGGATGGTGGTGTGGTGTCAGCAGGTGGTGAGACTTCCTCCTCAATTGTGTTTTCCTCCCTGGAAGCCTCGCCTGTCTCCCCCTCTGCAGCCTGGGGCGATGTTCCGCCTGTGGATACAGAATGTACTATTACTCACTTGTCTGCCAGCATTTGTCTGCAAATAAATTTCATGACTGACAATCTAGCTGTCTGGTCTCTGCTAGCTCATCTATTGATGTGTGTGACATGCCTATGCTTTTTGCTGACTGACTGATTAGCTAATACTTGATAGGGACTACATCTCCCATGATGCATTGCTGATTTTATACAAAACATGTTCTGGAGTGGGATTCTTGCAGGGGGATTGGGGTTAGGGAGGGGAGACAGCATGCTGTGCATGCATCTTACCTGTCTGTTGGATGCTGTTGCTGAGCTGTCCACGCCCCCGATGCCACTGACGCTCTCCGGCTGGAGGGTGGACTCAACCATTTGCTCTAGGGCAGTCGGAGCAGGCGCTGTTGATGTTCCTGCGCCTGTCTTCCTGGCTTGTTTCAGCCGTTCAGCCACCCTCTCCTTAGCACGTGTTCTCAGATCATACCATCGCTTCTTTAGATCATCTGTTGAGCGATGTGTGACGCCAATCGCATTGATCTGCTGCTGGATCCCCAGCCAAATCCTCCTTTTTTGTGCCTCTGGGACGTGCAGAGATTTCTTGCCAAAGAGCAGGTCGTGATCTTTGACGACCTCCTCTATGAGGACCTCCAACTCCCTCTCACTGAACTTGTGCTTGCGCTTTCTTTCGCCAGCATCCTTCCCCTTCTCCTGTGAGGCCATGGTGCAGTTTCTCTGTGTTAGCTAGGTGGTAGCTGTGCTGCTCCTGTGCTCTTGCTTCTGCTCCCTGCCTCTCCAACAGCTTCAGGATCAGTGCAGCTGCATGGGTGTGGCCACTTCCTGGTTGTGATGTCATCAGGAGGCACAGGATTGGCTGAATCAGGAATAGCAATTTTTCAATATCCCGGATTCGCTAAATACCGATTCGGTATTGCCGAATCGGTAATACCGATTCGGTAATGTGGATTCGGTATTTGTAATAGCGATTTTTACCGATTCGGTATTTTTTACCGACTTTTTACCTACATCGGAAATAGCGAGTTCTTAATTGCGAATCGGTAAAATTCGCAAATAAGGACTCGGTATTTCGATTTTACCTACATAGGGCCCATAGTCATTTTTAAAATGTTAGCTCTTCCCAGAAATGATAATTGAAGCCCTGCCCAGGCTATTAATAGTTTCCTGGATTCCGTTACTGCTTTCTCAAAGTTCAAACGTGCTACATCTTCAAGGTCCTTTGTTACCATGATACCCAAATATCTCATCTTCTCTTTTACTAGGGGGTTAATACTCTGGGAACTCCATTCCATGATTTCCATTTTCTGCCAGTTTACTTGATAGCCTAAGACTTCCCCGAATTTATCTAGGATGTCCGATATTATTGGGAGTGAGAGTGGCAAGCTCTTTGTAAATACCATCAAGTCATCTGCATATAAGGCAACTTTCTTCTTCCAACCCTGGAACTCGAAAGGGAGGATTTATTGACTAGCCCTGATTTTACTGGCTACTGGTTCGATATATAAATTGAAAAGGAGGGGGGAGAGTGGGCAACCCTGCCGTGCAGCCCTTGATATGGCCATTTTCCTTGTGAGGTTACTGTTAACCAATATCCTTGCGGGGGGGTTTTAGAGCCCCCTTAAACACCTCCCCTAAGTCATACTGCTCCATGACTTTATGCAGAAAAGGCCAACTCACCCTATCAAAAGTCTTTGCCGCGTCAAAAGTGATTATCGACAAAGGGGACCCCCTTGTGTTGCCATATCTATTGCCCCAAACAGCCCATGTGTTAGCTCATAGATATGCCTGCCTTTAATGAATCCCTTCTGGTCTGGCTGTACCAGCTTGTCCGCCATCCTCCCTAATCTCCCAGCTAGGATCTGAGTGAAAATCTTGTAATCACTATTTAGCAGCGATATGGGTCTATAAGACTCGAAACACCTTGGATCCTTCCCAGTTTTCTGCAAGAGGCAAATAGTTGCCTCGTCCCATGATTTCGGTATATCTGACCCGCTTAAAAAGATTGAATTAAAAGGTTTTGTCAAAAATCGGACAATCTCCTCTTTTAGGGACACATAAATCTCACTTGGTAAAGCGTCCGGGCAGGCTGCTTTCCGTCTTTTTAATTTCTCTATCACTCCCATTACCTCCTCAATTGTTATTTCCGAATTTAACGAATCCTTTTGTTCATCTGACAGTGTAGGGGTTACCATACCCTCAAAATACGAGTCAATTTTTTCTTTTGTTGCACCAATATCCTTTGTGTACAGGTCCTGGAAGAAATCCACGAAGGCACTCTCAATCTCTCTATCGTCTAAACGGAGTGTTCTTTGACCCGCCACCCAGATTGCTGGAATCTTATTCAGACTTTGTTCCGTCTTTAATTTCCAAGCCAAAAGTTTACCACATCCCTCTCCGTACTCAGTGTGAGAATTTACTCGCCTCCCATTTCTTCCTCACTATTCCCCCCAGGATGTCAGACAACTCTTCTTTCTTCTCTTTTATTTCTGCCTCAACCTTGCCCGCACCCTGTATCCCATGTCTTTGATCTCCCAGTTTATCCAACTGTTGTAGTGTATTTTCTAAAGACTTTATTTTACTCCTGGTAGACTTGTTCTTGAAAGCTGCAATGCTAATCAGCCTCCACCTAATAACTGCCTTCTATGCATCCCATGTCGTTTGGACAGATGTATCCGTATCATTTAAACAAAAATATTCCTTAGTTATCTCTTTCAGCTTTATCATTATTTGTTGGTCCAAGAGTGAAGTTCTATCCAGAGTCCACCTCGGAGAGGTACCTATCTCCTCTATCCTCAGTTTCAGGCAAACTGCTGAATGATCCGACAGATGAGCCAGTAGGTGTTCCACTATTCTAACTTTTTTACTTTTTCCCCTCTCAACCAGAAAATAGTCAATCCTGGAGGAATGCCGATATTTCTTATTCCTGAATGTAAGCTTATGCTCCCTTGCCCCTTTTTCTCTCCAAACACCCACCAACCCGAAATCTTCCATGCAGCGTTTCAGCCCTGCCCTCATTCTAGGTAGGTTAGGCTCTATAGAGGTTTTCCTGTTTGGCCACCAGTCTTCCTTAGGGTCTAATAACAAATTTAAAATCACCTGCCAAAATTATAGGTGCTGTAGAATCTAATAACTGATTATATAAAGACTGCAAGGTGGCAGGATAATCTACATTAGGGCCGTAGTAGCCTGCGATAACATACATTTTCCCCAAGATTTTTACTTTCACCACAATCCATCTCCCCTTGGGGTCTGTATAAGCTTCTACTATTGATGCTTTAACCGACTTCTTAAAAAAGGATAGCCACCCCTTTAACACAGCAATTCTGATTTGTACAAACATAGGCATCTATCCACTTCTGCTTCTTTGTTATCTCCCCCCATTCTGTCTTTAATAAATGTTTCTCCTGAAGGATGATGATTTCACTATCAACCATTCTTCTTTGTGTTGAAACAGATTGCCCCCTGACCCTTCCCACAGTTGTTCTTCACATTATTCCACAAACTTGGACAATCCTTTAAAAAAAAAAATCTCCCTATATGCTCCCATAACCCATGTGCGTGTGTCAAGAAGTTGTGCATCCCCCTCCTCCACCAAGACTCCCTCCCTGGAGAACGCTCCCTACCTTCTCTGGGTGAAACATGTTCACCCTGCTTTATCAATGACTCCACTTCCTTTGGTTCTCTTATATTATGCATCTGGTTTCTCCACATAATCCTCAGAGAAGCTGGAAAGCACATTTGTGCTGTTGCCCCCACTGATTTTAGCTCTTGAATGTGTTGACCAAATTCCCATTGCCGATCTTGGGTAACTTTGGAAATATCTGAGCGAATCCTGAATGACCAATCCCCTGTATTATGTGTACCAGCTTTAAGTGCTTTATCAGAATCTTCTCTTTTAAAGAGTAGCTCTGGTAGTTAATTAGAATTCTTTGTGGGTTCTTTCTTACCCCTGCTTTTCTGAACGGATCCTGATGAACCCTCTGAATGTCTTTTTCCAATAATGCTGTCTCCAAACCAGTGATAAACTCATTTAGTAGTCCCACTACAAAGCTCTTGACATTTTCCCCTCCCATTCACTCTGGGATATTTAACAATTTAAAATTGTTTTTTCATGCATTGTTCTCTAAGGATTCGATTTTATCCCTAAGGTCCTTCTC
This sequence comes from Calotriton arnoldi, assembly GCA_963921515.1. Lineage (NCBI taxonomy): Eukaryota > Metazoa > Chordata > Amphibia > Caudata > Salamandridae > Calotriton > Calotriton arnoldi. The sequence continues at coordinate 2,077,053 of CAWUFW010002105.1, forward strand.
ACTCTCCTTCGTAGCCTGTATTTCTCCATGATTCACCTCAACTTCCCTGCCTAAATCTTCTAGTCTGGCTTCTACTACCACTACACGACTCATCAAGGTATTTATTTTCTCCTCTTGGGCCTCACATGTCCCTTGAATCCTGCCCTGATTTTCTCAGAGGTTGCAAAGTTCGTTCTCATCTCCAAAATCATAGATTCTAATAATTTTTCCAACCCGGGGTGTGTTGCTGCACCCATGGAATTTTGTAGCTCCACCGGAGCTCCAGCACAAGGGTCGCATTGACTTTGGCTACAATTTTGTTCCCTCTGTGGCTCGGAGGATGGTACTTCCTCGAGATCTTCCATTGTTAGTTCTTGAAATTTATTACTGACTGTGATACCTTCCCCTACTATGCTCTCCCCCTCCATCGACATTTCTGTTGTGTCTCTGGGCTTAGTCACTTCGCTCACAACGAAGTCCAATGGTGGTTGTTTGGCCTGGACTTTAAAAAAGGATCGCAATGAGGGGGTGATTTTTAATTTGGTACCTGTATTTCTTCCTCTAGATGGCAAGACTAGTGGTGGATCAGGATGCTTAACTTGCCTCCCCTTCTGATTATGCGACGTGAGGACCAACACTGGGTTATTGTTAGGAACTGGGGGAATTTGGACGTCTAAATTTCGATTTCTCAAACAGTAGCTTATCCCGTGCTTCAGATTAGTTTCCTACAGCTGTAAATCCAGGGCCAAGGGTTTCTTCCCTTTCACCAAATTTCTTGAGTCACCCCCCTCCCTTCCCTTGTTCAAGACTCCAGGGCTTGTGCTCCTCCTACCTCCTCCCCGAGCACTTACCGGAGTCATGCGCGCTTCCGCCACTCTCCTCTGCTTCTATTGTGCCTCCCCGGCTCCTTTCCCCTGCTGCCAGAGGGAGTCCAAACCTGCTCCAACACCTCCTAATATGCCCCGGAAAGAGATCCTGACCACGGCCCTCAAGCTCTGCTTCGCGCTTGCGGCTGCTTCCGCCCACAACGATCCCACAGGGCTCTAGTGACTCACCGCGCATCACGACCGCCGCGTCTCCCACCATGCAGCTTCACACAGGAGGAGAGGTACGTTTCCCAAATTCTTTTTTTGAAGAGAATCCTTCCTAAATAACTGAATTTGTATTGAAAGTGGAGTCGGATAGTGTAACCGACACTGCTACATCCTCAAACGGCTAAAGTGGTTTAGGAGCTCCCGACCGGACCTCCGTTAGCCGGCCGCAATGTTCTCCATTAGCTATGGTGTATACATGACATTGCCACTGCAAGGGCCCCATTGAGAGACTTAACGAAACAAAATGTCCCATTTCACTTGTTAAATGAATGTGAACAAAGCTTCAAGAAAATCAAGCATGCAATTGAGAATGCAACTGAAATGGCATACTTTGACCCGAAATTGCAGATGGAGGTTGTTGTTGATGCAAGCCCAGTGGTGTTGGGTGCCATACTTGCCCAGAACACTGGACATCCCAATGCCCCAAGGCACAAAGTGCCAATGACAGAACATGCCTATACAAACCTGAAAAGGAAAGCCTCACTGTGGTGTGGGCTGTGAGCATTTTCATGTGTTCCTATATGGAAAGCATTTCACAGTTGTCACCAATCACCAAGCATTGATCACCATTTTCGGCAATCCTAAAGCAAAGATGCCCAATCGCATTGAGAGGTGGGGGTTGCGATTGCAGGAGTATGATTACATGATTGTGCATCGTCCAGAAAATATCAAAACCATGCTGACTGCTTCTCATGTGTGCCAATATGGTGTCATGGCACTACTTCTAAAGTGGCTGATGCTTATGTTAACTTCATTGTGAAGCCCAGTACCCCTGCTGCTATATCAGTAGAACAAATCAGTGCTGTCACAAGTACTAACAAGGATTTGCTGATACTCAAAGATATTATTGTCCACCAATCATGGCAAAAGCATATTAGACCTGTTCATGATGACCGTAAATACCAGAAATTCAAAAATGTACAAGAACTTTCAGTTACCCCAGAACGCATCATCATTCGAGGGTCGAAAATTGTCATACCCGAGTCTGAGACAGCAAGGGATTGAGCTGGCTCATGAGGGACACTGTTGAGTTGTTGGTACGAAATGAGCACTTCGGGGCTGAGTGTGGTTCCCTCGTCTTGATGAAAGAGTTGATAAAGAGTTAAAGGCATGTAATTTGTGCAGCTGTTTGTCATCCAAGACAACCCCACATCCGTTAAACATGTCTGATCCTTCAAAGCATTTATGGGAGAAGATTGCAATTGATTTCTTTGGACCACTGACAATGGACATCATCTACTATTAATTGTTGATGAATATTCCCGTTTCCCCTAGTGGAAGAGCTGTTGTCAACTACTCATGGCAGAGTCATTGAGAGATTAGACAGTATCTTTGCAACATGGGGTGTTCCTTTGATTTTGAAATCTGACAATGGCCCGCCTTTCAATAGTTGAGAATTTAAGGATTTTCTCACTCATCTAAATGTCAAGCATCCGAAAAGCATGCCTATCTGGCCACAGGTGAATGGTGTGGTCGAGAGTTTTATGAGTACCCTCAAGAAGACAGTTCAGCGCGCAGCTCTGGAAAAGCTTGAACTCACATCAGTTCTTCACTCTACGCTTCGTGCGTACAGGTCAACTACGCATTCTACCACAGGTGAAAGCCCTGCCACCTTAATGTTTGGGAGAGCCATAGGCACCAAAATGCCACAATGGACCCATGAGCGATCACTTGCCATTGATAAACTTTGCATTACTGACTCATCTCACAAACGTCAAATGAAGACGCCTCTTTCCGCGGAACACTGTGTTCAACAGAGGAGACCAAGTGATCATAAGCAGAAACGCAGTTTGATGCTCCTTTTGATGTTGACCCACTGAGGGTTATGACCAGTAAAGGACACACAGTAACTACTCAACATTCTGGGAAGTCCATTACGCAAGATTCTTCACATTTCAAGCACCTCCCTCGACCTTCGCCAACTCCAGATGTCACAAGTGAGACTTGTCCACCTGAGAATCCAGAGAGCCTAATGACAGTGCTGATGTCTCTGTCTCCAATGCCAGTCATGCACACTTCTCTGGTAACTCCGCAGCCTCACAGGACCAGATCTGGGAGATTGATTTGAACGTCAAAATGGCTTAGTGAAGAGTTGTAATGTATATATGTATTATTGGAACTTTTTATTTTACAAAGGGGAGATGTAATGTCTTGTGAATCAGAGATGACTGAAGCGTTTAGGTTCCTGATGGACAGCGTAGAACAGTGACATAAGTGCGAGGGTGTGGGTAATAGAATTCATGATGTACAATGCTCTGTTAACGGTTACACACTGAGGAATAAAGACGTGTAATATCAAACTCTGTGTGTGGTGTGACCATTTCCTTGTACCCAGGCTGGGATAGGACGTTACAGTACTCGCTGCATGTACCAAGGAAATTACTTCAGTAGTTTGTGTTCCCAACTCAGCACAAAACATTCTGTTCAAAGATCTTAGAGTCTTAGACGCCAGCCAATGCAGCTGTGAACAATGAAAATGCAATCATACATGGATCATACAAACCTTGCACACATCATCATTGTTGGGAAAAGTTCCAGTTGTGAATGTCAATAAGAAAGGGCAGTGACTTCCATTGTGCTCTAAGGCAATATTTATGCCAATTTTATGTTTATCTCACAAAGAGTGGATGATCCATTCACTTTTATTTAAATGATCTGATACAGATTAGTGATCAACAGGTATTACAAAAACAACTCTGCTGTGAAAGGTACATGCAAAGGAGTAGATGTGTCTACCCCTATCTGGCATGGACTTATACAAAATGTGTCTCTAGATAAATAAACAGGACCTATGTTTTCCTGAGGTGTTGCATGTTGCTTCATTCTCAACACCCAATTCCTCCCACATGGGTCGATGCTCAGTGGGACAGAAGGGGCAGCAGACAGGTAGACTCTGTGTAGTCGTCTGTGCTTCTCAGCCAGCATGCATTCACCAGTTACTGAATCCGTGCCCTGCACCTGACGAGGAGCATCTTCAGAGACAGCTGTCTAGGGAAGCAAGCCCCCCACACAAGCACAACACAGACTAAATACTTTTGACTGCCAACCTCACTGACAAAGCGTGAATGCCTCCCCCGAGAGATCGAAGACTTGACAAGAATACGCAGATCTTGTCTCAGCTCGAACAGTGTGATAATTAATGGCATCTGCTAAAACGAAGAGGCAGGCGACGTCAGTGCTAGAGGGCGAGCTGGCTGCTGCGTCATTCAGAACTTCCACAGCTGCTCTTGAGATCTCTCCAACCCCGTGGCGAGTACTCGACTTACGTCATTTGGAGCTACGTCACTCCATATCACCTGGACACCACTTTTCCATCCCTTTGAATGCCTTTTATAAATCATTGTATTCAGGTGTGTTCGTCCAGTTAGTTTCAAGGAAGCAAACTAAGACTATAAATCTCACAACAGATTAGTTGTCAAATGAATAGGGAGGGACCATATTGCAGACTAGGTCATGCATATTTATGCACCCAAATCAGATGCACCACGCACACTGCAGAGCCATGCGTCCTAGTCACAAAAAATCACATTCCCTTATGTAGGTATTGACAGTGCCAGTGAGTGCCTCCACAATGGAAGGTGCAGCAGACATTCACAGCGCTCCGGGTGAGCTTTCGCAGGGCGAGTGCAGTGTATGTAACCACAGACCATGATAACGCAACCCCAGCAGCACTGTCAGTTTCTGTGCATCATGGCCTCCATTTTGGAAGAAGTTAGTGGATGAACTGCCCCATAGTGGGTAAAGTGGTGAGGTCTGCAATAGACCCCCGTGGGATTTCATCAGATAGTCAATGGGCTCCCTTTACCCCAGTAAGGGTGCCTGGTTGGTGAGTGTGTGTGTGCTACCCACTGGGTGTTCTATATAGGTTATATTCAACATTATACCCCCTGCCTTTTTCGACCTTGCGGTTGAGCACGTGCACAGAAATAGGGATTCCTTAATTTGCATGGGGGACTGCTCAGGGTCGGTTCTAGGATTTTTGGGTCCCTGGGCCGACAGGAAATGTGCGAGGCCCCTCTAATTTACATAAGTGACACTTCCAGGGCTCTGGAAGCAGCTGTGTGCAGACTCCTCCTGGGCCGCAGCTCCTCCTCTCAGCCACCTACAAGCACCTCTTTTACAACTCATATCAGGCTGAAGGTGTGAGAGTTGCTTGTGGGCTGAGAGTTAAAACTGTGGGGGCGCTAAAGTGCTGGACAATGGCCCGCATGCCTCTGAATGGGCAGCCAGGCAGGCGCTTAATTGCAGGATAAACCTCCAAAATGTGTTTCCTTGCAACTGGGACAAGAGGAAGTGTCCCCCTCCCCTAGGCCTCCCCACACCATCACTGAGAGGCCCAGGTAGGTGGGCCCCTCCCATGGACCCTAATTGCAAGGAGACACATTTCTTTCAGTTGGATCGGCAGGGGAACAAGAGGGCTGGTGGTGTGTTGCACTGGTGCGGGGCCCCATGCTGTTGGGCTGAGTGCGAGGCCCTGGGCAGCTGCCCACACTGCCCATGCCTAGCGCCGGCCCTGGGACTGCTACAGTGTAAGTGAAGGAACCCACTGCGGGGCACATATCTATTGATTCAAGGCTGTGGTGGGCAGTGAACTCCGCTCTGCCGGCGGAGTTTGCAAAGTTCTGCTACTCCACGTTCCACTTAGAGCACGGAGCTCAGCAAAAAAACTCAGCCAACCTCCGGCAGAGCAGAGTTTACTGCCATACTCCTCACCCCTAACATTGGTGACCTGGGATTGGATCACTGGGTCGGGGCACTTTTGCCAATCCTCATGCAACATACAGAATTTCAATGTGTTGATTGGCTGTTGGGTCCGGACATGCCTTTGTCCGAGCTATCCTACTCCAGTTTGAAGAGAGCGGGGCTTGACTGTAGCGCTACAGCCTACTTGATCTGGGATGAGTTACCCACGGATATGGCGGATTAGCTGAAGTAAGGAGAGGTGGCAGCATGTTTTGAGTTGGCAGGGCAAGTCTGTTTGCTGTTGCTGCTGATCTGGAGGGCAGTGAGGGTACTGCGCGGAGCAGGGCATTTTATTTTTGCCTCCATCTCTAAGTGCCTCACAATGTAGCTGCGACTGCATTTCTGCTGCCAAGTGCAGCTCTGAATGATGCCTCCAAGGCACAAAATTAACGATCCAGATACAGTATGCAGCCTACAAGTATCAGCACACCTGCTGCCCGGCCTCCGGGAAGAGAGCGGGCCGGGCACTGAACCTCTCCTCCCCACAAATGTGCTCCCCATGCCTGCCCGGGGCTGCACGCTGTAGTGCTAGAGGCACTCCTATGTTTTGAATCCACGTGATGGCCTTTGACTACCATTGTTTTAATTGACATTTGGTGTTTTACTTTACCCTAGCCTGAAAGAACGACATTTTTTCCTGCATGTGCCTTTTTTCCTTGAAGATTTCTTTTCTGTAATCTTGTAGTATTCAAGTGGGAGCTGTCACAGAAAAGAGCAGCATTGCCCAGAACAGAATGTGTGGGATGTGCACTTGAAAGCATGAGAGAGAGAGATGTGGAATGTACTTCTTGGTCTCGAAGTGCAGTGTTATAAGCAGTGGTGCTCAAATATGCATTATGTTGTACATTGGGAGATGAAGTGAGTGATGTTATAGGCAGTGGTGCTCAAATGTGCATTATGTTGTACATTGAAAGATGAAGTGTGTGATGCTATTGGCAGTGGTGCACAAATGTGCATAATACTTCCCAATGTGTTGCACATTGGGAAGTATTATGAAGTTCTTACTATTGGCTTTGATATGCCCTCATGTCATTTTCAATTCTGACTCTGTCTTGCTTGAGCTTTTTGCGCGCACAGGCAGGCCCCCAGATTACTCAAGTTGTTTAGGTTATTCACGTTCAAGGTTGCTTTGTTTTTGGAGATTGTTGAATGTACTGCTGGAGACTTTCGTAAGCTTCATTAAGATAAAGGCTGGAACACATGAGAATGCAGAAGGAACATGAGAACTCCTTTGCCTTTGAAATACTTGCATGGAAAGTGGCCAATTCCAGTAAGTTTCCTTGGCTCGAGGGAGGGCCTCTCGGAACCTTCTAGTGTGTTTTGAAAGGTGCACAGTCAAAATATAGACTTTTAAATATCGACCTACATTAATATCGAGTTTTAAATATCGTAGGGACAGAATATCGACATCAAGAATATTGGTGACCAGAATATCGACCTTAAGGTAAGAAATATCGTTTTTGTTAATATCAAAGTTGTTAATATCGATAGTACAAATATTGATGTTAATAATATCGATGTTTATGTTAGTGTTATGTATTTTAGTATGTATTTTATATGTATGTGTTCCACATGTTTTGTTATGTTTTGTATTATTTTTTTAAATATATGTATTAATTGTTTAGAAGTTAGTAATTTTTTTTTAAAGTAAATTTTGCGTTTTAGTACCGTAGCGGGTTTATAGGGGAATAGGGTGGGAAGTAATTTAATTATAGTAAATTAATTCATAATTTTTAGAAATTATTAATAATTTGTAATTAAATTTTGAATTTTAGTTCTGCAGCGGGTTGTGGGTTTATAGGGGAATAGGGTGGGAAGTAATTTAATGATAATAAAGTAATTAATAATTTTTGTTTTTGGTATTGATAATTAATTTATTGTTTATTAATTATTAATTGGTAATTCATTTTTATTAATTAATTAATTGATAAATATATTAATTGTGTTAATTTAGTTTAGGAGTGTGTTGTGTGTTTATAGGGGAATAGGGTGGGAAGTAATTTATTATAATTAAGTAATTATTTATTAATATTTATTGGTATTGATAATTAATTTATTGTTACCTAATTATTAATTTTTAATTAATTTTTATTAAATATTATTTATTGTTATTGATAATTATTTTATTGTTAATTAATTAATTGTTAATTAATTTTTATTGCTTGATTAATTGATAATTATATTAATTGTGTTACATTTTATGTGGAGTGGGTTTTGTGTTTATTGGGGAATAGGGTGGGAAGAAATTTAATGTTATTAAAGTAATTATTAATTTTCATTTATTGGTATTTATAAATAATTCATTGTTAATTTATTAATAAATCATTATTTAATTAAAACAATTATTTAATTGATAAGTATGTTATTTTTAACCCCTACGCTATCCAACACTTTCCCTACTGTTGCACTCTCTGGAGTGGGAATAGTAATTTTTACCCCTACGCTATCCAACACTTTCCCTACTGTTGCACTCTCTGGAGTTGGAATAGTAATTTTTACCCCTACGCTATCCAACGCTTTCCCTACTGTTGCACTCTCTGGAGTGGGAATAGTAATTTTTACCCCTACGCTATCCAACACTTTCCCTACTGTTGCACTCTCAGGAGTTGGAATAGTAATTTTTACCCCTACGCTATCCAACACTTTCCCTACTGTTGCACTCTCTGGAGTGGGAATAGTAATTTTTACCCCTACGCTATACAACACTTTTGCCTTTTCCAAGCCAAGGATTTTAAAGCATATTTCGAGATCCTGAACAACAACCAAATGGGACTAAAATTCACATACAGCATGAGTAAAAAACAAGTCCAATTCCTGGATGTATCGGTGTATATTGAGGGAGATCAAATACATAGCAAGATATTTCGGAAACCTACTGCCACAAACAGTATACTCCACGGTGCGAGTTTTCATCCGGCACAACTTAAGAGGAGCATCCCCTACGGGGAGTTCATTAGGATGAAAAGGAACTGTTCGGACACAAAAGAAGCAGAAAAACATTTGAAAGAAACAGAACAAAGATTCATGAAGAGAGGATACAAGTATAGAGATGTGAAAGAAGGCTTGGAAAAGGCAAAAAAACTCCCCAGAGAAAAAATACTTGCAAGCAGAGACAAAGACATAACCAATGAGACTGAGGACGTAACAAGATTAATCCAGACATACAGCAAGGAAAGTTATCAAATCATAAACATTCTGAAGAAATATTGGAATGTCTTGGCAAAAGATCCGGATATTGGACAGAAAATTGGAACAAAACCAATGATAGCATTCCGCAAAGTGCCATCCCTAAGGGACAAATTAGTAAAAAGCCATTTTTCTACGAAAAAACCAACTACATGGCTGACGGAGAAACAAAAAGGCTTCACACATTGCAACAAATGCAAAGCGTGTAAAATTGGTAAAAGCACGAAATTGGTGAAGGATTTCCGATGCAAGACATTCCTAATAAATGAAAGGATAACATGTGAAACAACGTACGTTCTATACATGATTGAATGTACGTGCGGACTACGGTACATAGGGAGCACAATCTGTCCTCTGTACAAACGGATCCTTGAACATCTGAGAGCGATCCAACATGGGGATATGAATTATGCGATAGCAAAACATCTACACACCCAACACAAGATCAATTGGCAAGATATACGATATTTTGGAATCGCAACAGTTCCTGTTAGCGAAAGAGGAGGAAATCGGACATTGAAGCTGAGGAGACTGGAGTCACGACTGATTATTAGATTTAAGACCAAGGCTCCCTATGGTTTGAACGGAGATGAGGAATTACATATTCATCTTTAGAAAGTACCCATGGATCATGTAATGACAAACACAACATTCAGAGATATGAACAGAGGGATACTAATCCTCCAACAATGAAACACATAAATATACATTACAGTCTGGAGAACAGAGTAATTGACCAAGGGGTACTTATCCCAGAAATAGAGATTGGGCATATTACAAATAAAATTGACCCATAGAATTCCATCGGGACTATCCGTGATGATGGAAGAATGAAAATAAATGAGTCAGCACGATGCTAAGTCGCCTAGAAAAAGTGGACAAATGTGATGTAATAACCTGGATGTTTTATACAACTATACAATTGAGAACCGAATAACTAATCAATTCATGATGAAGCACAATGGGTTCATACAAAAGTGATATTCTAATGATCATTTAAATCAACTTAAGCATAAAGAATATGTAATGAGACAAAAGTGATCTGAATTGAAATACAAGTCCCATAATGCCTCATAATGGGCTAATATGGCCAACAGTATAAATTGAGAAAGAGAGGAAGGACTCATGGAAACCGTGAGAAAGACCATTTCTTGGTTGAAACGTCGGTGATGGTGGTGGTGGAGATTGTGCTTGAATAAAGTAAAGCAGTTACTGAAGACTACTGAAGTGCGGTGTTTTTCTTGGATTGCAATATATATATATATATATATATATATATATATATATATATATATATATATGTTCCACAATATGCCTTTGCATTTCGACGACGCACTCCACAGCAGAGAAATTAAAAAGCGACCAGCATTCTATATTTAGAAATCTTTTACTTGTCTTACGCGTTTCGGAGCTCAGCTCCTTGCTCACAGACTTTCATGGTGCACGCAGTGTGTTTAAAGGCATCCCCTCTGCATGTTAATTATTCCAATTGACTCCCAGTGGGTCTTAACAGGTGAGTTGAAGACAGTGCTCCATGCTGGGAATTGTAGTCTTTTTTAAATTGTTAAGTCTTAGTAGACCCTGCGCTGCAACATGCAGTGTTCATTTTTACATTACCCTTCAGTGGGCCTCCAAATGCTGAATGTCGATCATTGTGCTTGTCAGCTGTGCCATCAAGCTCCGGATTTCCAGGCTCTGGCCCCGCTCGGGGTGGTGCAGTCCTCACGACCAGGCAGCCGTTAATTTTATGTTCCACAATATGCCTTTGCATTTCGACGACGCACTCCACAGCAGAGAAATTAAAAAGCGACCAGCATTCTATATTTAGAAATCTTTTACTTGTCTTACGCGTTTCGGAGCTCAGCTCCTTGCTCACAGACTTTCATGGTGCACGCAGTGTGTTTAAAGGCATCCCCCTCTGCATGTTAATTATTCCAATTGACCCCCAGTGACAAGCACAATGATCGACATTCAGCATTTGGAGGCCCACTGAAGGGTAATGTAAAAATGAACACTGCATGTTGCAGCGCAGGGTCTACTAAGACTTAACAATTTAAAAAGACTACAATTCCCAGCATGGAGCACTGTCTTCAACTCACCTGTTAAGACCCACTGGGGTCAATTGGAATAATTAACATGCAGGGGGGGATGCCTTTAAACACACTGCGTGCACCATGAAAGTCTGTGAGCAAGGAGCTGAGCTCCGAAACGAGTAAGACAAGTAAAAGATTTCTAAATATAGAATGCTGGTCGCTTTTTAATTTCTCTGCTGTGGAGTGCGTCGTCGAAATGCAAAGGCATATTGTGGAACATATATATATATATATATATATATATCTCCCCATATACATTTGAATGTTGTTCATTTGACATCTGGGAAAGCCTTTCTGTTAGAGAGCATTGCATAAATAAAACCCCAAGCCTTATTCTGAAAACAGTATTTGATGTGCTTCATTTTTATAAAAGTGATATCCCTTTCCAGGTGGTGATTTGTTGTTTTTATTGCTTCGTCGTGTTTGAGCCTCCATGTGGAAGGGTGGTATTCTCTATAATCTGGGAGTGGGAAGCAATACACACGCCGACACGCAGTGCTGCAGGGCCTTGTCAGCCGAGGTCTGGTGTGCAGGCCAATGGCAGCGTTGGCCTTGGCGTCCGCCTGCCGGGTGGCAGCGTATAAGAGGCTTGCACTGGCACCAGAGGGCTCGCTTTTGGGTCGTTTCTCTTCTCCTCCCCGCTAGCACAACAAGAAGCACCAAGACCTTGGAAAAGCAATACAAAGTGCAGGGCGGTGACGTCCGCATGGGGATAGTCTATAGAAGCAGCAGTCTCTTCAGCAAGAGGGCTAGCTCCTTTGCCCACCCTTGCCACTAGGCTGCCCGTCGGACCCTTGAGCAGGGTGACGTACGCCACCCCGGCACCATGACCACCACCAGCTGCACCCAGGCCAATGCAGGAGTCCCAGAAGCCAAAGCCCTCTGCGCTGCCACCACCGTCGAACCCATAGGCTCTTCCAGACACCCGCATGAGCCTGGCCCTGCCGAACCTAATTCCTCCTCTGAAGCCAACACCAGCACCCCCTCCGACAGGGGTGGCCTTACCCTCGGCTTCCTGGGTTTGAAGGCGGAAGGGCCTGGGTGACCAGGGGGACTGTCGGCACCCTTGAGCATACCTTCCATTGACCCGTCTTTGCCATCCATGGACACGGTACAGGTAACCTGGCAGTGGGAGAAGGAGGAGCTGCAGGCACTTAACAACAAGTTTGCAGACTACATTGACAAGCTAAGAAAACATGTGGAGACATGGTGCCACTCAAGATGTGTGGGGAAAGGCAGGCACTGGGTGTCATCCAAGTTGTTCATGGAGTAGTCCTCTCTGCCACTCCACTCGTTTACCACCTTAAGTCACCTTCAGCAGAATGTGGGAGCCATTCGCAGAGTGCCACTCCAGCAGTGTTTGAGCTGTAATTTTTTGCAGTAAAGGCACGTGGGGCATCATAAGTTGTGCTTGAGGGAGGTGACGGGCATCACTCAGAACGAGTAAGACACTAGGTATCACCACACATGTACATTGGGAAGGAATGAGTGTTATGCCAACTGTGTTTGGGGATGGGTGGGACAGGGGTAGCCACTGGGCATCACTCCAGCTGTAGATGTGATAGTAGAGTGGCGTTCCAGCTGTGTGTGGGTCTAGGAGATTATTCAGCAGGCAACAAATTCAGAAGTGTATGGAAACAGTCACAGTGTGACACTCCCGTCTGCAATTGGTGCAACTTAAGCTATGCATTCGAGAGGTGATGGGTGTCACTTAAGAAGTGTATAAAGTCTTGCCTCAGACTGTTGCTCATATCGGTAACCACATATGATTATGATTTATGAACATCACATGCTGCTTCCTGCTTTGCTCCTTCCAGCAGTCTTTATTATGTTCTTAACCAGCTGATGACAGCACAACAACCCAAGTATTTACCCTGATGGTATTTACCTGAGTGCTGTACGGTTCTGTGGCATGTGTTATTCATAAAAGGCATGTGTGGGATGGAATGGATAGGTGCTGCTGCCCGGCAGGACAGCCTGGGTTTTACCCTGGGATGTGCCGAGAGTTAATTAATCATAAGGCGCTAGACGTCACTCACGTGGCATAGTCTGCCTGACACTTGCATGCTGTGCTGATGTAAGCAGCAAGAGCTGTTAGACTGACACTGCCGAGTCCCATCTGTAGTGTCAACCAAGCAGACACCTGGGCACCCACAGCGGAGATCCTGGCACCCCCTGGCCAACAAGCATGAAGTTCCGAAGGGGCAACAGGGGCTGAACTCTGCCCCTCCAGTGAAACACACGTGGCGTTGTCTGAATTCCGCCACTCGCAGAACTCTGTGGAATTCGGCAGAGTTTTCCGGTAACTCCACTGAATTCCGTGAAGTGAAACTCTGCGAGCTCCACCCAGGCCTACTTGTGACTCCTTTGGAAACATAGAACTGCCCCCTCTGCAAGGCACATTAGGGGGCTGTTAGAAATGGGGGTCTCTAGTTGGCAGAGGTAGGTACCTTTGTCCAAATAGGGGCCCTTGCTTCTAGTCAGGGTAAGGGGGATACACTCCTAAAATAACCCCTGCTCACCCACTTGGTAGCTTGGCACCAGCAGACAGGCTTATCTCAGAATCAGTGTGTAAAGCATTTGTGAACACATACAGTAATACAGTGAAAACACTACAAATGGACACCACACCAGTTTAGAAAAATAAATAATCTTTATCCAAAACAAGACCAAACGACAAAAATCCACAATACAGTTATCAAGATATCCTTAAAAATAGGTTATTCACTCAAATAAAGCTTGTAGCAACAAATAACTCCACTTGGAGTTATAACGACGTCGGGACCGGTGGATATCCCAAAGTACGGCGCCGACCGCGAAGTGCGCGGCGTCGGGCCCGGAGTCAAGCAGACCCACAAAGAACAGTACCTTGGAAATGATGAAAACAAAGGCAGTTCACGGCGTCTGGGAGGGGATGCTTCGACCCCAGGGGAGGTGAAGCATCTGTTCCTTACTGCAGCACAGGGGAGGTGAGACGACTGTTCCTTACTGCGTCGGGGAGGTGACGTCACGATGGCGCCGAAGCCTCAGTTCCTTACGATGGCGCGATGTCGATGGATTCGGGGGTCACTCACGTCGAGGATCGGCTCCGCGTTGATGAAGTTGGCTTCGGAGTCGATGCCGCACAGCAGCAGGCGCCGGGCCCACGTCGCAAGTCGGAGCAGCGCTCGCGGCTTCGGGCAGGTTACGGCGTCGCTCGCTGGCGTCGAGGTGGCACGGCAGCTGGCGGTGAGCCTACGTCGCAAGTCGGAGCAGCGCTCATGGCTTCGGGCAGGTTACGGCGTCGCTCGCCGGCGTCAGTGTTGCAATTTCCTTCTGTAGCAGCTAAAACAGCAGTTCTAGATGCAGGAAGACAGAAGGGGTGAAGTCTTTGTGTTCCTGAGACTTCAGAACAGGAGGCACGCTCAGTTTCAAGCCCTTGGAGATCTTTTCTTCAAGCAGGTGACAAAGCAAAACAGCAAAGTCCTTCTTCTCCTTTCCTTGGCAGCAAGCAGCCACTGCAGGCCAACCCCAGACAACAAACATCACAGGGGCAGTATTCCTCCTCAGCTTCTCTGGCTCTTCTCCTTGGCAAAGGTTTCCTCTTGATTTCCCATAAGTGATCTAAAAGTCTGGGGTCTAGGCCCCACTTTTGATACACACAAATCCTTTGTTCTCTGAAGGCAGAGAGTGTCTGTACCCAGCCAAAACCAGTTCTGGCCTCACTGGTGCAGCTTCCTGGCAGGAGGTGGAGACAGCATTGTTGAAGGCAGACCAGGCCCAGGCAGGTGAAAGGAAATCTCCTCCCCCTACTCTAAATTCAACCCAGGTCCATTCAGCCCAGCCCTGACTCATCAGACTTCTGGAGCCACAGCCCTCTCCAGCCCCCTGTCATCCAAAAGCCAGACATGCAATACACAAACCTAGCAGAGGCACACTGGATGGTTAGGCAAGAAAATACCCATTTTCTAAAAGTGGTATTTTCAAACACAGAATGTAAAAATCACCCTCACTAAAAGATGCACTTTAACATTCTTAGTTCAGGTATATTAAACTTTATTTTCCTATCTTGTTCCTAGGGCCAGATAGGTTTATAAGATGTTATAAACTAACTTCCCATTCTGGCCTATGGGAACAGATAGACTTGCAATAGTGAAAAACGAAATTGGCAGTATTTCACTATCAGGACATGCCACACACATCAGGGCATGTCCTACCTTTCACATACAATGCACCCTGTCCACAGGGGTACCTTGGGCCTACCATAGGGGTGACTAACATGTAGAAAAGGGAAAGTTTAGGGACTGGCAAGTGTGGGCACTTGCCAAGTCGACATGGCAGTCCCAGACTGCACACAGGCTCTGCAATGGCAGGCCTGAGTCACATTTTACAAGCTGCTTCTGTGGGTGGCACAACCAGTGCTGCAAGCCCACCAGCAGCATTTGATTTACAGGCCCTGGGCACACATAGTGCACTGTACTAGGGTCTGACAAGTAAATCAAACAGCCAATCATGGAATCACTAATCCACAACAATACTTTACAAAGGGAGCACTTGCACTTTGGCACTGAACAGCAGTGGCAAAGTGCCCAAAGCACCTAGACCAGCAAAAACACAGGAGGCAACAGCAAAAAAATGGAAGGGAGACCCACGCCAATGGTGCCAAGTCTAACAGGGGCATATTTATGTAGGGTTTGAGTCGCCCTTGCGCCACGCAACGGGGCGCATGAGCAAAGCAACTCCTACGTTTGATTTATCAAGACACGCAAGGCCCCCTTGTGTGGCTTGATAAATCCAGAGTAACGCAACGCAGCACAAATGGCGGCACTGCATTACTCTGCCCTAGGGAGGTATTCCATGGGTGGAGCGTGGGTGTTCCCTTGCATCCACCCATAGACTTTGGTGCATTCCAAGATTTACCATCATGGGAATGCATCAAAATGCTACGCCTTCCCAGGTGAGGCATAACAAGGAGAAATATCTTTATTCCTCCTTGTTACTTCCTCTTTCTATGTGTGCTGCAGAAAGAGTAAAATAC
The DNA here is from genome assembly GCA_963921515.1 of Calotriton arnoldi. NCBI lineage: Eukaryota > Metazoa > Chordata > Amphibia > Caudata > Salamandridae > Calotriton > Calotriton arnoldi. The sequence goes on from CAWUFW010002105.1 coordinate 2,093,165, forward strand.
CTCAGGGGATTGATTTTGTGCAGGAAGGTGTCCCTTCCTCCACAAAAAGAATCCTGCTTTCAACGCAGACAACCTTGCAACCTGGTGCAAGGGTGCCTGTGTTGGCACTAGGTAGCCAAAAGGGCGCCAACGCAAGGAAAGGACAGGAATGTGTCATATTATGTTAAATACTGCACATTACTGCCCTTTCCCTTTCACACAGCGCAGCAAGGTGGCTTTAAGCGCTATATGCCCCAAACAGTGGCGGCTCGCACAGGTAACGCTGTGGGGCGGTGAGGAAGGGCGGGGGCGAGGCTGGGTGGGGGGGTTAGTGGAGTTTGACATACGACGGTGAAGTGGAGAGTAAAGAAATAAATAAATAAAAGCACTTACCTTGCGCTCGCAGCATCGTCGAGTCGGCGATGCTGCGAGCGCAAGGTAAGTGCTTTTATTTATTTATTTCTTTACTCTCCACTTTCCCGTCGTATGTCGAACGCCACTACCCCTCCACCCAGCCCCGCCCCCGCCTCACTGCCCCACAGTGTTTTCTGTGCGAGCTGCCACTGGCCCCAAACTATTTCAAATGTAGCTAGCATATATTTGGTCTAAAATTTCAACATTGACATTTATGTGGGCAATAATAATACAGAGTATCATTCTTTCAGAGCCACCACCTGGCTCCCTGTTGGTAGAACCACCTTTAGCGAGTCCTGCATTTTTAGCTAAAAGAACATTCGCCTGCGAGACAATAAATGACATTAAAAAGGGCATTGCAAGTCACAGATAACTTATGTTTTATTGTCACAGAACTGCTCTGTTACTTGCAATATGCACAGTGGGTGGTATGTTCCCTGAAAAATACTAACATTAAAGAAAAGTTAAAGTGCAGAGAGGAGAGGCCTGGGGCAGATGACTATGGTCGCTGGAGGACCAGGGCAGCTCATGGCTCTATTTTCATTTGTGAACAGGGTACCTGGGCACCTGTCAGCTGTCCCGGGCTTCCGTCACCCTTTAGAAAATGAAGGGCGAAAGAGGTCCCAGGCAGCTGCCACTGTTCCTTCTTCATAATACCAAACAGGGCAGCTGTCACTGAGCTTGGATCTGGATGCTGATGGTACTATTAATAAATGCTCATCATTTACCCCCAGGAACAAAATATAAAAAACCTGTACCCAAGGCACCCATTGTTTGTCCAAAGGCCACAGATTAACCATTAGACATACAGGACTATCTACTCCTTTGGGCAAGGTGCAGAAATGCCATTGTATCCATGGACAACTTCTCACAGTGGCCGAGGTGAGCTGTGAGGATTGTGTGAACACCTGCAATGTGGTACCTAGCTTTGGCCATTTCCTTAAGGATAGGGTTAGTCCCACTTTTCACTCGCATGAACTCCCCTCCCAGGTGCCAGGCAGGATCTGGACACTGTTACTTAGCATTCACCATCACTGAGTTCAGCAGAGCATTGGCTGTGGAGCCTCGTGACTCCACCGGAAGTGATGTGCCGGTTGCCTTACAGAGGCCAATGTACGCTGGTGACATCAGTTCCGTCCATGTTACACGCTCCCGGTGAAATACAAACAGAGAAAGGAATGAAGCACAAAAATGAATCAAGAATAAGACCTCACGCCAGGAAGAGAGGAGGGCGTGAGTAACTGGTGTCAGTGATCATATCCATCAGAAAGAACATTCTGAAAATGTTTATCTGAATATTCCTAAAGCTAAACCCCGGAGAAAAAGGTGGAAGGATGAGGAGAGCGGCAATGCTAGAATAAAGAGGACTGCAAGGCCGCCTTTCCAAATTCACTGTGCACGATTTCCAATTTCTAAGCAAGAAAGTTTCGAGAAAATGATGAGCGAACTGGGCAACAGCATTGCATATAGACTGCACCGGAAAAGCCCTTTACAGAGCCAAAGTCGCAGCCACGTCCCTAATGGAATGAGCCTGAGAGACGACCCCAGGCGGAAGCTTTCCAGCTAATATATAATAATAATATAACGCGCATTATTATGCTTCACAACAAGATCAATCGAGAAATCATTTATTTCCTAATGGCTTAGGTCGTCTTCGACTTTTGAGAGGAGACAAACAAGTTACCATCCTTACAACAAACAGATGTCCTCTTAATATAGAAAATAGAGGCCTCCTATGGTGTACCTATGAAATTTCTCCTCATCCTTCAAAGTAGGAGGAGGGAGAAATGCGCAGAAATAAAGTTACTCTGTGACAGTGTGGCAAAGGAAGAACGGGTCACACACCAACAGGTAAGATTCAACTAGAAGGTTTATTCTAAGAAAGGCAGGAAACAGGGAACTTTCTCTAGTTGGCCAGAAGACAACTGACTTAATCCAGAACGTTCACTTTCTAACACACACATGGAAACTGACATATGTCAGATTCAATGACTACAGATTGCACGAGTCCAGCATGAAATATAGGATCATTACAACACATCGCCTTCCCTTCCATGTAGCATAAACAACAAAAGTAGAGATGCAGCATAACATTGCTAAAAGAAGTTTGTACATAAATAAGAGTGAAGCTGGAAGATTATCATGAAATTACCAAAATAGAAGTTTGCGACATCATTTTTTCCCTAAAACAGTACAAAGAAAATGTTACATAATAAACAGAAGGTAGAAGTATGACACCCCAATACTAACAAAGAGATTGCTACTGAACAAAATCCTTTAAATACTCTGGAGGTCTGCAAACCCTCATACTCCTTCTCACCCCTGGGCTCACACACTCACTCAGAGAACCATCTTCACTCTAGGCCTGAGAATCGCAGGCATTCCTGTCTCCTTCAACGTCAAGATTACGCATAAACATATAGCCACTGCATCCTTCACTCTTTTTCACAGGACACTCACCTCCCTTCTGGTATAAAGCTACCCTGTGACGATTCCACCTTTCACTATTCTCTAAAAGAACATAACACTGAAATACCCGCTTGACCCTGTATGGCCCTCTAAATTTGGACAACTTCCTCGATACTCTTTCTACCGTGACCTTGATCCAATTGCCAGTTTTAATGACATCAAAAATCGGAATATCTCTCCCTCCTTTGACACCACAGCTCCCTCCATTTGACACCCACGAAGGTACTAATATGGTTCCCAGAGCTCTCCCCCTCATAAGCTCAAAAGGTGATTTTTTGCTAATCCCTTGAACTGTGGTGCGATAGGCCCACATCATTTCCCCCACCATTTTACTCACATCTTGTCTGCTCGCACTTGCCATTTGTATGACTCCCTTTTCAAGGGCCCTTTCGACTAAGCCATTTCCTTGTGGGTTATAAACCGCGGTATGATGGTGGGTAATGCCCCGACAAGAACTTCTTCTCACAAGAGACCAACTGAGTGCCATCGTCCGTTATGAGCACAGATGGGACACCTTCTTCTAAAAATATTTTGTTCAAACTGTGGATAGTGGCCTCTGTGGTAATTTCTTTCAAGAACTTCACACACAACTACTTTGTAAAAAGATCTATGACCACAACCGCAAATCTGTTTCCTGTTTGTAACTCATCCATGGCCCCAATAAAATCTAAACAAATACTATGCCACGCTTCACCAGGATCTGCACCTGTGGGTTCGAATCCTACCCTCGTAACCAAGAATCGTGGTACAGGAAGAACAGGTCACACACCAACAGGTAAGATTCAACTAGAAGATTTAGTCTGAGAACAGCAGGAAACAGCGAACACTCCCTGGCTGGACAGAAGACAACTGACATAACTGAGAACGTTCGCTTTCAAACACACATATGGAATCTGACATATGTCAGAGTCCATGTCTAGAGATTGCACAAGCCCAGCACGAGACATAGGATCATTACAACAGACAGCAGTGGCGTAATATCTTTATAGATATGGTGCTGTCCTGCCCTCACTGTTTCATGCAACATAGCACAGCAACTTTGGTTAGTGCGCTGTGTGAAACAAATAGTAAATTTGTGGTAGAGTGTTGTGGGATCAGGATGGAAAGAAGCACTTCCTTCCTGAAAGAGATGGTCCTCTCTGAGAGGAAGGGCACTGATAGAACTAAACTTAGCAGAAAAAGACCCAGATTGCAAAGGGCAACAAGCACAATCTAAGACAATCATTACCTAAGCCATACGAATACAGATTTTCTTAGCTATCATCTGCATTAGAGAAAGAGGGTAAAGGCATAATGAAGATTGAACATTCCTATTTCATTCCAGAGAAAGCTAATTTCCAACTGTATCCCCCACAGAAACTCACTCAAACAGAACCAGATACATGGGGGTCAGACTAACCTTTTTTTATGCAATGCAGCACTGCAACTTTGGTTTTGTGAAAAGGAGAGGGGTGGATATCACCATGTCTACCAAGATATGACACTACTGCTATCTTTTCAAGTTGTGGCTTACTTTCTGACTGCATTGGGCCAGGCACACACCGTTGCACCACAGTGCAAAAGTGTCTGCATGAATCTAGCATAGATTTTACACTGGAACGATATATTTGCACTACAAAATATTATCCCTAGACTTACTTTTAAACTTCTCCCACTTTGTATGTGTGCTGTGCAGTACAACACACATGCAAAGTTCGAAAAGTTTGAAAACTTTTCTCCTTCTTTGCGCCTGCCTCAAGGAGACATAATCTTCTGGTGCAAAGTTCTGTCTGCAAATGTTCGTAGATAGGTCTTTGCATCAAAACCCACGGGTGGTTATATGGGAATGCCCATGTGCCACTTAGGGAGTAGCCAGAATAATACCCCGCCTCACTTTGAACCATACCACCAATGGCACTGAGTAAGCAATTGAGCCGGGTAGTCATTGGGGGGCTAGCACCCCTGAAGGAACTATGAATTTCCTTCCTTCCCTCTGTCTTTTTTCCAGCCTTGTTCCTTCTTTCCCTCCTTCATTCTCTCATTCCTTGTTTTTGTGTTTTTCCCATTCATCCATCACTCCAGCAATTCACCCTTCTATCTACCCATTCCCTCCAAACCATCCTTCTGTCAGCCCCCTCATTCCCTTTTATTCATGCTCTCATTCCATTTGCTGCCACAACCCTCAGCTTATTTATTTATTTGAAAAGTTTTATATAGCGCTGGCTAGACCCGGAGGTATCAGAGCGCTTTACATGAGGATCAGCGAGTTACAGGTAACAAAATTACATCAGTTACAGGAGCCAAGTATAGACATAGGAGGAAAACATAAGATTACACAGAAATGTGAGTTAATAGCGCGTAACATAGCCAAGACAAACGTCTTGTGGAGAGTGACAGGTAGAGGGGGAATGGTAGACAGGGGTAAGGGATGCAGGTAGGAAACATAACGAGGAGACGAGGAAAACAATGTCCGATGTCCGGCTGGGTAGGTGACGGCCGAGGGGTGAACCAGAGCCAAACTCCTCTATAGCTGCATAGGACAGCTCCACCGGGCATCAGCCAAGGTTGCTCGGTAAAACAGGGGTAAGGAGTGCAGGTAGGAAACACAACGGGGAGATGAGGAAAACAATGTCCGATGTCCGGCTGGGTAGTTGACCGCCGAGGGGGGAACCAGAGCCAAACTCCTCTATAGCTGCATAGGACAGCTCCACAGGGCATCGGCCAACGATGCTCGGGCACCGAGGTGAGTATATTTGAAAAGTTTTATATAGCGCTGGCTAGACCCGGGGGTATCAGAGCGCTTAACATGAGGAAGGCGTACAGTGGGTTACAGGGTTACACAAGTTACTGGAGCATAAACATAGCATAGAGAACAACCGTGATTTCAAAATTACATCAGTTACTAGTACATTAAATAACAATAGAGAACAAGTTCTAAGGAGCATGGAGGGAGGTGGGGGAAAAGTAAAGGGGTTAGAAAGCAGATCAGGTCTGGCAGACCTGCCATGGAGGAAAGTACTTCACGAGACACCAAAAAGTCAGAGTATGCAAGTCTATAAACCGGTAAGGGTCCAGTGATAGAGCAACATCTAGTACCAGATACCATCATTGCGTCGGGTCGAAAAAGAAAAGGCATGGGTCCGAAACGAGTCACAAGGGTGCCTTACTGTGACCAAAACAAGAAGTGAGGGGTGTAGGAGTCATAAGAGGGGGTCGACTAAGGCAAAGGTCAAACTGGCGGCAAAGGCGGTGACCAACGGCATGAATCGATCATGAGATTCTGTCGTAGCCGCAAGATGAAGGATCCAAGTCATGGACCCCAATAATTTCGAAACAAAATGGTGGGGTTGCGGGAGAACAGAAATTCAATAATAAAGTCAAAAAAGAAACAAACCCCAGGAGCAGGGCTGAATGAGGAAGACATTTCCCGCTCTTCCCTAGAGAAAGCGAACATTTTAGTCTTTAGACACACTTTCCCTGAAATTGACGTCATATTTTTTTCTCACGCTTAGCACATCCTCACAACCTGCATCTGCTACCCATTTAATCCAGGAGTCTAAGGACCTTAAAATTTATTATTTGAATACTCGATCTATGGTGAGACACCAGCTGGAAATTTTTCAGCTTTTAGACTCCGACAATCCTGACATTCTTCTTCTCACAGAAACGTGGTTGACTGAGGAATCTGCCCCCGACATTTTGGTTGCAGTACCGGATAAGTACTATATCCTGCAGACCAACCGCCCTCCAGGAAAAACTGGCGGAGGGGTGGCAGCTATAATCCACCATGATTATCAGTTTACCTCATTAGCGATAATGGGTCCATCCTTAGTTGACAGCTTAGTCTTACAATTTGAATCTCCCCAATTTCCTTTCATCTGTGCCCTCTTTTATAGACCGCCCCAACATATGCCTACATTTCCCCAGGCACTGGGCGAAATGATATCTCACCTTGCCATCAATAATGCCAGAATCCTGATAATAGGAGACTTTAATTACTGGCCTAATGATGCGAGAGAGGGCCTTAGCTCGAAAGAATTGACTGATCTTTTAACTGGGATGAATTGTACCCAGCACGTCAAGACTGCAACACATATAAAGGGTCATGTCCTTGACCAAATATGGACATCCAATCTGGAGATCTCTACTCTATCGATTTCCCCCTGTATTTGGTCTGATCATTTTTTAATAACCTTCTCTCTTACTAATGCCTTCCCCTTGAAATCTCAATATTCAAGGAACGTGTTGTCAAGAAATTGGCGACGTATGAATACTGATCAATTTAGATCTTTACTAATTAACACGGCTCCATCTGCACAGGAGGCATTTCAAACCCAAGCAGAGAGCATTAAGACTTGGCTCGAGCGGGTCAGTGATCGCATTGCTCCTCTCAAGAAAATCACTATTTTAAGACCTCATGACGCTCAACGCTGGTTTTCTGATGATTTAAAAAACAAGAAACTTATTTTAAGACAGGCCGAACGCAGTTGGAGACATCATTATCTCCCTGATAAGAGGGCTATATATCTAGCTCTCCAGAAAGAATACAAAAAGGAGATCCTCCGAACTAAGGAAGATTATTTTTCAAATAAAATTCTTAATTCATCCAATAAACCCAAAGAAATTTTCTCTATTGTGAAGGAGCTCTCAAAACCAGACAGGATCATGCCAAAACCAGTTCCTACACAAAGCCTCTGTGACTCCCTTAACTCCTTTTTTCTTGAGAAAATCGCAGTCATTAAAGCTAGCATTCCCTCATCTAGTCTCCCTTTATCTGACTCAAACATCTGTCAGAATGAACATCAGTTGGATCAAATTCCTTTGATCTCGAAGGAGACCTTTCTTGATTTACTTAAAAGGTTGACTCTGGTTCCCCCACTGACTGTTGCCCCCTTATATTCTTCGAGAAGCTTTCTATTTGCCCTGACCCCCTCTTTCGTTCCTTAACAATTCACTTAAACACGGTGTGGTCCCTGACATATTCAAAAGTGCGGAAATCGTCCCTATTTTGAAGAAACCTGGTGCGGATCCGTCAGTTCTAAGTAATTACTGCCCCATTTCCCTTTTGCCCTATTTAGGCAAAGTCCTCGAGGCATATGTCGCCAACTGTCTTAGTTCATTTATTGAACACCAACAGATTTTGGATTCTCATCAGGCAGGATTTAGACCTGTCCATTCCACTGAATCAGTTATACTCACTGTTATGGATGAACTAAGAAGAGGAGCCGATAACGGCATCCCCAGGCCCTGGTTCTCCTGGATTTGTCAGCAGCCTTTGACACGGCCGATCACAATATCTTGGCTGACCGTGTCAGAAGTGCCGGGATCCAGGGTCTGGCGTTGAGATGGCTCTCCTCTTTCCTTAGTAACCGCTGTCAGGCAGTACGGTTGGCTAATTTTTCGTCGAACAAGAGGGAACTAACCTGTGGGGTCCCTCAGGGCTCCTCTCTCTCCTCCTTTTTAATCTGTATCTTCTTCCTCTAATTCGATCTTTAAGAGAAAAAAGGGTTGGGACATTCAACTATGCTGACGATCTCCAATTGGTGTTCGAAATCGATTTGTCATTATCGTCAGTTACTCATTTTCAATCTACTATGATCTTTATTAGTGATTGGATGAATCTCAACCAACTCAAGTTGAATCCTGATAAAACTGAGCTCATTCTTACAGCTGGTCCCTCCAATCCATGGCATTCCAATTTTTGGCCATCTTCTCTAGGTAACCCCCCGAAGCCTGCGGACTCTGCCAAAAGCCTAGGCATCTTGATTTCCAGCGATCTATCAATGAATGCCCAAATAAGCTCAGTAGTTTCCCCAAGTTTCTTCCAATTACGGAGAATAAGGAAGATCAGCAGATTTCTGTCCAGGGAAGCCCTGACCTTGGTCATTTTAGCCCTGGTGATCTCCCGTTTGGACTATGCCAACTCTTTATACTGTGGCATCCCTTCTTACCAACTAAGACGTCTTCAGCTGGTTCAAAACCAAGCTGCCAGACTCATCTTTCATCAACCCAAATGGCAGCATGAGACTCCCATAATGAAAAATTTACACTGGCTTCCCGTGGCCAAAAGGTGTGCTTTCAAGCTGGGTTGCACCATTTTTAAAGCTCTTCACGGTTGCAGCCCTGCTTTTATCTCGTCTAGGATCTTAAGATATATCCCCTCCCGGGATTTGCATTCTTCTCACCAAAACTTGTTGACCATTCCCTCTTTTAAACGTAAAAAGCTTGGAGGCCTTAGATTTGCTGTCCTAGGCCCACAGTTTTGGAACACTCTCCCCGCGGAGATTAGACTGACTCCTTCCTACGCACAGTTCAGAAAAATGCTTAAGACCCGTTTGTTTGTTCAATCATTTAACATCTAACCTCAGTTTTCTGCAACCTTCTTTCTGCCTTCCTGCGCCATGAAACCGCATGGTGTACGTGCGCTATACAAGAACTTTTAACATAACATAACATAACAAGGCAGCCACCAGATCTGGCGGGAGGAAGGCTGGAGGTCGACGAAATTATTCTCGGGTCGTCATCGTCAGGGAGAGTCAGCGCGGGCGTCCATCATGCAGTAAACCCGGAAGAGGAAGGCAGCTGCGGGGTCAGGAGGGCACGATAACTCGGAGAAGAAGTAGGGGGAGCAAGCTCATTGGTACAGGGCAGCTGCGTCGCAGCATTTTCGTTGCTGCTTTTGTTGAGGGAAAGAGACTCTTGAGTCCATCCGCCGTCCCGGAGAAGCAAAGCGGGATGTCCGGCAACCGTGCTTTAGGTCGGGAAGGCAGGTGAGGGCAGCAGCGTTGCAGCATTTTCGTTGCTGCTTTTTTCGAGGGACAGAGATTTATGAGTCCATCCGCCGTCCCAGAGATGTGAAGCGGGATGCCTGGCAACCGTGGTTTAGGTCTCGGAGGCAGGTGGGTCCGGAGGGTTGACCACCAGCCAACTCGCTACCCCCAGGGGGCCAGCCGACAGGACTGCGCTACTGGGGGAGGGCGGGGGTACCACCACCGGGTGTTCAAGTGGAAGACTAGCGGCATCACAGTACCTAGCTCCCGGCCTCCGAGTGTGGTCGCGTAGATCTCCGGGCGCCATCTTAGCTCACTCCCGTACGGGGACTCCGCGGCTCATATCTCAGTTGATCAGGATCACAGAAAGGCGGTTTTGTGTTCAGTGTGATCCACCAGCATTCCAATTGCGGGATTGGGGAGTCCGGTGGGATTTGAACGCGGCGAAGCGCCGCTCCGGATACTCAGCTCCATCATTATATCTTCTCACAGTGATATTTATGTGCTTCTGACTGGAGAGCAGCAGTCAAAGAGGCTGTAAAAGTAAATGTAAAGGTTTTATATTATTCAGAGCTGCTCATTGGCAGCCACCTCCTGCTTACGCCGCTGAAGTGGGGGGTCGTCATAATGCCCCTGCACCATGTGATGTCTCCAGATGCAAAGTAGGTCAGAGTAGCGCAAAGTAGCACTATTTTTAGGCAACTTTCCAGTGCAAAACAAGTTTTGTGCTGAAAAGTACATCCCAAATCATCACTTTGCACCACTTTGTGCCACTTTTGGTGTCATTGCAGCAGCAAAAGCTGTTGATAAATCTGACTCAAAGGGTGTCTTACTCTTGGTGGTACACATATCTGTTTCCTGAAATCCCCAGATCTGAAATATCGCACATGCCACATTTGGATGAAGATGACACTTGTTATTTACTGAAGTCATCAATGCAGACAGTCCCAAGTCTCAATCTCCATCCTCACCAGATTATTTGCTGAAAGCCTAACTCTCCTTTCTAGGGCCCACCTCAACAGAGTTAGTGCTTCTGAGCACAGAGGAAGAGAACCCAAAACCCTGTTTGTTGATGTACTTCATTGCGATGGTGTTGTCTGTTAAAACTTGCACCTGTGTGCCCTGCAACAAGGCAAGGAAAACCTTCAAGGCTAGCCTAATCGCTCTAAACTTTAGAACATTTATATGCAACCTCCCCTCCTGCACCAACCACAATTTGTGAAACCCACGAAGGATTAAAGAATTTTCCCTTCCATTAATGTTCCTCACACTTCCATCACTGCAACTTTCTCATCATCTGATTATTGATGCAGACTTTGTTGTTCAGGCTCCTATGATTCTGGTTCCACTGTATTCACACTTTCCACTAAAAGCAACACATCTACTGAGGATGAGAAACCAGCAACAGACATTAAACTATCAATCCCAAGAGCCTTAAAGCTGACCGTGATGGCTGAACTTGATTGCGCTAAAAAAACAGAGCTATCTCCTGCAAAACTGCAATTTTCTCTGGAAGAGTAAAACTCAACATCAGTCTTGTATCTAAAAAGTGTCTCTATGTAGCAGATCAACTGATAAAGAACCAGGGATTACATCTCCCTATTGACAGACAGACCCAAATTCTGCAAAAGTGGGTTTGTAAAAGACTAACTTCTGGATAACAGGAAGAGAGAGCGGGCCCTAAACAGCCACTCATCCAGTGGCGGCTCCTCTACAATGACAGAGGAGCGTCGTCCCACTGCCTGGCTCAGAGCCAGCAAATGTAAAATAAAACTATGCTTTTGCATCGTTTTATTTTACATTTGCCGGCTCTTAGCCAGCGGTGTTGTGAGGGGCAGGGTGAAGGCATGGGAGGGGGAGGAGGAGTGCTACGAGCACTCCGCTCCCTAAGTGCGCATATGTGTTTTGGCCGGCTGTCTCAGGCCGACCAAAACACACATTAGCACTTAAGTTTTATCCAGCCCGGCTGCATTGAGCAGCAGGGCTGGAGAAACCCCACAGACTCCCTGCTCTGAGCAGGGCATCTTTCCTACCTGCTCAGACCAACCCCCGCACTGGTCTGCAGCACGGGGATTGGATGGGAGTTTGGATCCCAGGGGCTGCTGGGACCCAGGAAGAAGAGAGGCGGTGAACGCGACGTGACGCTGGAGGCGGCCGGCGGCAAAAGGTATGTTTTTTAAAATTGTATTGTCCCCCCCCCCCGCGACCCCACCACCCTTTGTTTATTGCGGCCACCGCTGCACTCATCCAGACATGAATAGATGCCACTGAATTTCTCCTCAGATGACCGGCCACAATCACTATTACCTTTGTAAATAGTATACCCTTGGTGTCAACGACAGCCAAAAAAGTAGATACTTGAACCTGAGTAACTAATAATGAGGGCATGGAAATAGGCACCCTGAAGGTCCTGGGAAAACAAGGCAGTCCTATTTATGCAAAAGTAAAAGCACTTGCTGCAAAGTTACCTTTTTGAATTTTGCTTTGTTTATGAACTTGTCCTAGAAACTGAGATTCAAAACAGGCCAAAAACTTCCCCCTTTTAAGGATCATTAATTAACAGACGGTTTCCCCCTATGAGTATGTAGAACCATTTTTATAGCACCATTCTTCAACAAGGCTGCCACCCGCATCCCGAGGATGTTTGTGCAAGGTAGTAGGGTGGGGGTGCAGAGGAACAGGTAAGGGTCTGGCCACAAATGACAGGCCATGCTTTAAGAGCTGTAATACCCATTGGTCGGATGCAATCTCCCACCATAACTGAGGAAATCAAACCACCAGGCCTCCTAATGTGTTGAATTCAACAAATACAAGAACTGTGCAGCCAGGGTTTGGGAGAAGTAGAGGAAGATCCTTTACCACGATGATTCTTTCCTGAAGCATGCCATCTTTGTTGATGTGCCTAGTGTTGCTTTATAGGCTGCTACCTCCCAAAGGAGTGTGCAAAGCCTCTAAAGCTGCAATGCTGTTAATGAAACTGTTTAGCTAGTGATACCAACCTTAAATCTCTTGACAACGCCGGGTAATGGTTATACCCCCCAGGGAAGTGTCAATCTTTTCTCCAACAACAATCGAATGACATTTCATAACGCTGAGCTTTAACATCCTCGCAAAACCCTTGCTTTTCGCCCCAGCTGTGTGGACAACCTCATAGAGCAAGTCACTGCATCAGCTCTGTCCATGCCTGCCTGCATTGTTTGACAAGATGCATCCATCCTTTCCTTTAACAGTTCCCTGAAAAGACCTCTCATTTGATGAAGAAAAAAAGACCTCTTGTGTGTCCAGGAAAGGAGGCCACACCATTAACCGAGGGGTGTATTGTGCAAGTAATCAGAATGCACCAGTGGAACACATAGCTAGGGTAGCAGTATAGAAACATTGTTTCCAGGTTTTAAACTTTGTATCTATGGGACTAGCAGGGGTAGTATTCTGCTTCACCGTACTGACAGAAGCATGAACAATAAGACTGTCAGGCTCTGGGTGACTCGACTAACAAGGCAAGTTGTAAGACACTGGTCCATACTTTTTAGAAACAGATGTAAGCACTGGAGGAGCAGACAAGGATTTCAGCAATGGCTCTTTTACCTGATCAATCAGTGCCTCGTTAAAAGGCCATATCCCTACAGTGATTGCTTACCCATCAGGAGCTCCGTTGTCGCATTTAAAGGTCAATATTAAGCGTTTCAGCTGTCTCCTTCACTACCTATGCATTGTAAGGCCACTCAGCCAGAGTTGGACCCCTGGATCTAGCGCCTCAGTCTCCACAGATGCAATCAGTCCACATACTTTGCAGAGGTCTGCAAGCAAAGAAGTATCTGAATCCAGAAGAGAAAGAAATGCATCGCCATAAGAAGAATCAGAGCCCCCCGGAGCAGGTTTAGGAAATTCTAGAGCATTGGAATTGGAACCAGAAGGTTCTTGAATTCTATTGAACGCAGATGCTGAGGTCACCTCTGGAATGCTCGGAAAGCCCTTCTCCTTTAATAACTCTTTTGATCTCTGCTTGGCAAAGACAATGTGTTCCTCAGTGGAAGAGTTCCCACAGCACTGCACAGCTTTGCATATTACATTGGCTGCTGAATCTGAATTTGCATGAGGACCATTTTGGGAACTATGGTTTTGTGACTGACTTCAGCTCTCAAAGCCTTAGCCTCAGAGGTAAAGTTCAGACCGAATACAACATGGAGCGAGACTATGCCAGCACTGATGCCTCAACCTCCTTGAAAGCCAATGAAGACATCAGTGGGAGGCCAGGCATACTTTTTCAACCTAACTTTAGTAAGTGCCTCAACCTGTTCTGCAGATCCACCAGCAGTTGAAAAGCGCAGCTGCTGGACAAGCTTCAGAACTGGTACTGGCTCTGAAGAGGAGGTTGAAGAGTCAGGCTCTTGTCTATTCTTGTGATCGCCTGTGTGCTCCTTCGTGAGCCTCTTGTGACAATGAGAAAGAGACCTAAATATCGACATTGACACAAGATCTAAGTTCTTCAACTTTGTGTACACAGCAGAAGGAGTCAATGAATCCAACACAAGCATCAACTGCCTCTCTCTTAAGGCCCTTTTGTACATCTTCTGGCAGAGGTCGTAAGATACTGGGCCAAACCCCATGGCCACACACCAGAGGCAGGATGGATGAGTCACTGACATATTTCTCCTGTAAGTCTCACATGGATTGAAGCCTGACTCTTTGTAAGGAAATATAATGTAAAAGCAAAGGTAATTTTGTACCAAAAAAGACTAAAAAGATTAAATAAGGTAGTGAAACCGCAATTACTCCGGCTATGCATCCATTGAAGGCACAGAAAAAAGAAGTGACGTCACCAGAGCATGTCCCTCTTCATAAAGGGATTAGCGTATTATTAATTCCGGTGGGGCCACAAAGTGCTACAGACAGTGCCTTGCTGAAGCCAATGACGGCAGTGAACGTAGTGCTCTGCAAAATTTGTGATACAGTCTGATGTATGTATGGGACGAGGGTCAATTGAGTATTCTGCAGGAGTTAATATGCATTCGAGGTATGTGTTTAAACAAGAGAAACATGTAAAATATCTAATTTCAGCAAATGTTTTTGATTCCTCTTGGAACTCACATGCCACATGTCCCAGCAGAAATCACTCTGCATCACGGGTGCCAGTGGCTTAGTTCAATGAGATAACCGATTGTTATAGTAACGCATACAACCAACATTGAAGGGCTACAGTAGCATCGGGCTACTATAGGAAAGTTATGGCAAAACCAAGCCACCATATAATGTGCCATGAACCATCCCTGATTTGTCCTTTAGCAGCCAGGTACCCCAATTTTTAAATTGTGTCCAGGGTTCATTAACAACAAGCATTTGCAATGCAATAGGTCTCGCATTTACGAGAGTTTGAGCTATTGACATTGTAAATGACAATGCCTTTTATTTATCTGGTTTAAAAACAACACATAAATAAAAGGCATTGTCATTTACAATGCCAATAGCTTAAACTCTCGCAATTGCGAGACCTATTGCATTGCAAGGGGATGCTCAACATCCTGTGTTTCTGGGCAAATCATTTAATCTCCCCTTGCCTAACAAAATTAATGTGTCCGTCTGTAACGCAACTGGAGCTCATGTAAAGCGCTCTGATACCTTCGGGTCGAGTTTGCGCTATATAAAATCCCCTCCTCCCACCAAAAACGGCTCCATTTATGTTGTCACTGATTTGGAGGTTCTTAAACATGCGAGCGGTTTGCCAACAAATTTGTAAACCAGAGGAAAAAATGTTAAATGCAATTATTTTTAATTTAACTTTTTGTCCTGATGTATTCTTTTTCGCTCAATCTTAATGTAAAGCTATCAACTAGGGCCCACCATCATCAGAAACCGGTTCCGGTTCGGCAGTGGCACATAGTTTATTTTTAGTTTTCTGGCGCGTGTTTCTAGAAATACCCATGTCTGCCGAGCTCTGCTATACTTTCGAGTTTGTTAAACATTAAAATTGGTACTCATCGGACACATGGGCTTTAAAGGTCATTAAGACGCTCTTGCCAGGAAGGCAGGTCTCCTAGGAAAAGTAATATGCGCCGGCCCGCCATAACCCCTCTTACTCCGACATAGGCTGACTCTGGTCACTGCCAGGGTAGTTTTCTAACAGGGCCTCCGCTGCGTGGCACGCGCTTCCAAATGACCTTTAATTGCCCCCATTTGCCTCTCTTATGGCATTTTAATCTCTGGCCAGCGGACATGGTTTACCGCAGAAAATTCTTCTCTCTTTAGGAAAAGTACCAAGGCGCTGAAAGCCACAAGTCTACATGGACTTCCATTTGCATTGGTATCAGCGCGCTCTCAGTGTGACTGACCCGGCCCCAGCGCAGCCGGCCTTTCGGATGGACTACTTTTCACGATTTACCCTTAAATCCCTCTGCCCGTGGCCAAATCCAGGTCTGCTCCCTTTGCCCCCCTTCCCTAAAGTCCACCGAAGACCTCTCAGGTCTGCAAGCCTGAGAGCAAGATGCAAACGGGAGTTATTAATAACCGAAACCCGCATCGCCAAGACAGACCCTGTATCCTCCCCAGGCGGCCTCACGCCCCCTCCCCTCTAAGGTTTCAAGGCAGGGAGCGCTGCCGTCCGACCGCGGCCCCTCCCCCTGGTGGGCCCCAGTACTCACTCAGACTCAGGCGCGGGCCGCTTCCTCGCCGCCGGCAGAATCCATGGAACGTACCGTCACCATCGGAGGGGGCGGGATAGAGAAAAACAAGCTGTCGCCATTGCGCAAAGGCAGCGGCTTGTTTACATTTGAATTGCACTTTCACTTTAACAATAGCTGCCGCTCCACACAGCACTTGCGGGTTTGGCCGGCAGCTATTGTTAAAGTGAAAGCGCGATGCAAAAATAAACACGCGCCGCCATTGCCAAAGCCCCTAATGAAAAAAAAAGTGCTTACTGACTAAACGAAGGAGACAGTATAACGCCGCAAGTAAAAGATCCAGTCCTGATGGGCGGTCACAAAAGGAGACAGGGCGGTAACAAGGAGGGACTAAGAAGCCTCATTATCAATGGGAAGCCAGCATTTACAATGGACGATGACGCCCGCCAATGAAAAATATGGGTGGGTCTTCCACACCACTTCTAAAAAATACCCTAATACAGCATGCCTCGCAAAGCGAGCTGCGCATGCGCTGCAATGCTAGGGGAGACCTAAAAAGGTACGTCAGATTGAGCTCTAGTGAGGACGAGAGAGAAAGCACAAAAAAGTAAAGAAAAAAGTGGAAGCATAAAACAAGCAATTTATGAAATACATGCATGTGATGGATGTATATGTGAGGGGTCGTGAAATTAAAAACTCATCTGTGTCATGAAACCGTCCCTTTGACCCCAGGACACAAACTTTAGGCTTTCTGAATGGATGGAGCATGGATGTTCCACCCAAACAAGAACAGACAAGAGTTTTGAGGTATAAAGCATGTATGGTGGTATGTTGGCCCTAATCCTGAATTAGACTACTGGGACATCATATACTAATGTGTTCCAAACGGTGTTCAACGACTACGAAGATGGCATTGATGAGGTTAGTAGAACCGCACACCGCAGCAAAAGAAGTAACATCGTCTGCCATGTTAAAAGATTGTTAAATGAAGGGGTAATTAGCGATAGCAAGCAAAATCATCAAAAGCACATATTTCGTTGATTTACGTGAAATTGTTGTTATAAAAAAACATAGGCTAATGGGAGGAATCCAAAATGTAGACTGTACAGATTCAGGATATTAAAAAACGTGAACCTATAAAATATGTGATATGATAAAAATTCCCAAATGCTACCAAGTTTCATACTTGCTTATTACCATGACTGTTAAATAACCATTCAAAGTCCAGCTATTGCATGTATAGGGACATGTCTTTCACGGTGAGTGTAGGTGTGTGCCGATATTTTAGTCTTCATTTTTGCCAGTCTATTTTTTATGCCTTTATTTTTTACATGTAGATTTTACATGCTACCGTTTTCTACAATGAAAACATAGATGATTTGTAAACATTGTAATAAGTGTTTTTTATCTGTAATGGAAACATCAAACAAGATCTTTCTTTAGTTACTTCATTTCATGCACTCTTTGTTCCTTCGTAGGTTCCGAGTTATTTTTGTTTGCTCAGGGTAGGGCAATGGGTGTGGTTGCTGAGTATAATCTGACTTTACAGCATTGTGTGTATGATGTGGCTGCCTCAACCAGTAGCAGGCATTGTACATGCCGCAGTACTGGTGCTTCTGGATCTATCGGCGGCTTTTGACACGGTTGATCACGCTACACTGATCAACCGTGTCTCAGCCATAGGCATCGGGCACAAGGCCGAAGCCCTTCTGTCCTCTTTTCTATCTAATCGGACTCAGTCAGTTAGTCTGGGTGACTTCAATTCACCAGTTTTTTCTCTCCCTTGTGGAGTTCCGCAAGGATCTTCGCTAAGTCCGACTCTGTTTAACATATATGTGACGGACTTAGCATGAGTAATTAAATCATTTGGGATGGGTCTCACGTCATATGCGGATGATTCGCAACTGGTGCTTGCTGTGCATAAAGATGGAGATGCAGTCGCGGCAAGTTTTCATGATGGCATGTTGGCCAATAGCTCATGGATGTCAAATCATTGCCTTAAATTAAACTCAGACAAGACTGAATTAATGGTCTTTGGTAATCTTGCCCCAGGATGGTCTCCGACCTGGTGGCCAGCTGAGCTGGGATCCCCCCCTATCCCCGTTAAGAAGACCAGAAACTTGGGTGTCATGTTTGATGATAGATCATCCTTTATACATCACGCCAATGCAGTGGTCTCCTCATCCTTTTATGTTTTAAGGATGATAAAGAAATTGTTACCTTTCGTCCCAGTCAGCACTGGGAGACACTTATCTGCGCTCTAGTTATGTCTAAGGTTGACTACTGCAATAGCCTTTTAATCAATGCCCAAGAAAGGGTTCTGGGTAGGCTGCAGTTGGTACAGAACGCAGCCGCCAGGATACTGTCAGGTACCCAGGTTCAAGCCCATTTCCAATGTGGTGCGACAGCTCCATTGGCTGCCCATAAGAAGCAGAACGAAATTCAAGGCTCTTTGTATTGCCTATAAGGCAATTCACAACACTGGACCAGAATGCCTGAAGAAAGCTTTTCTGGCGTACTCGCCCAGCAGATCCCTGCGCTCTGCAGACGCTAACCTTCTGATCGTCCCAAGAACCAAGAAAGCCAACTGGGGTGATAGAAGTTTCATAGTGACCACATCTAAACTGTGGAATTCTCTCCCCCTGCAGATTAAGGCCAGCCCCACACTGCTATCATTTAGGAAACAAGTAAAAACTTGGCTCTTCCAGCAATAGGCGTCCACCAGCTCTCTGCTTATCCTTCCAGTACATAGCGCCGAGACACCTACGGGTATTTGTGCGCTTTAGAAGTTGTTTAAATAAATGAGGACAGCTATACTAGAATTTTGCTGTTGAAGTTGAAGGCTGGTAGTCGCAGGAACAATGACCACACTTCTTTCTACCCCTCTCAGACGACTTGTCGCATAAGGTCAAGTTCTTCACTTGGATATTAAAAACCCAAGGAAGAGACCACCTGAAAGTGAAGGGTCTCGAGTCATATCTGCAAGTCTAGCAGCTGCTCGGGTTGCATTGCACAAATGATGGCCCAGAGGAGACATAAACTCCCCCCCCCCCATGCCATGCCGATTCTCAGGTGCCAGGATCTGTAACTGAACCTCTTCTCAAGGACTGGTTGCAGCTGCACATGAGGGGACTAGTGTTATCCCCAAGACAGGAAGCTGGGCACGTAGTGTCTATACTATTCTAAGATATACGCTTATGCTCAACACGCATGTGCTGTGTTGTGGGCAGCAGCTAAAGGTCATGCAGCTGACCCTCGCATGTAACTGACTCCTGCCCAGTCCTCCTGGCCTTCTAGAGCATCCTACTGATGGCTGAATAGACCCAACTATCAGCCCTTCAGAAGGTGGGGCCTGACTGACCTAACAGAACGGGCATCCTTTCTAGAACTTTCCAAGGCTTCTGACTGGCATTAAATCTCCCAGTTTGCCTAGAGATGAGTCCGTCTATGCTCTGCCCGACTGCGCTACTAGCATCCAACACACAAGCGGCGGAGGAAGCACAGGCCACACCAGTACACGTGGAGCTTACATAGGAGAGCAGTGGGTGTTTTATGCACGACGCTCACTGCTGCATCAAGAAGGAAAGTACGGTTATCATGTGCTTTAGCTGCTGCTAAATTCAGTAATTAAAGAGGTACACAGGTTTCAAAGCGATCAGCCTGCAAGAGTCGAGCCCGCAAGACAAGCACAGCTGATAAGGGAGCTGTAAATGGCGGGAAGGCGGCTCGCGGGCTGACAGCTCTAAACGGTCTTAGAGTTGAGCGCGCGGCGCTGTCACCGCCGCCGCCGTCGGGCCATGCATATGTAATGGCTGGCGCCAGCTACTGAGGCCGGGAGGAAAGCCTCGGCACCGAGGGGACGGAAGGCCCAACTAAGAGGCAAGCGAGTGAGAGAGTCTCCTCGAAGAAGACATGGAGAGAAAGTCGCCGAGCTCAGAGGAGAGAGGTAATATTATACCCCAACAATGAGAAACGGGGGAACACTGCCAAAGGGTGATGCGAAGGCTACCCTGCAAGGAGAAGAGAGGTAAGAGCCAGGATCCTGGCAAAGAGCGGAAGAGAAGGGGCATTCTGAGGTAAAACCTTTCTAGGCAATTGCCCACTGGAGGCCCCCAACATTTGGAACAGGTGCGGTACCGAGCCTGGGATGGCACAGCGCCCGGTGCCAATGCACTGAAAACCTTTTTGGTAAAGGGTGACACTTGTCTATCTGCCTAGAGCCGAGATAGTTATGCAGTGGCAAATCTGCTCCAAATAACAATGCCCTACTAGGTAATGACTACTTCTCAATACATGGAACACCAACGAATCAACAAACACCAAGACTTTCAAGATGCTGAGGTAGAATCGCACTTAAGCACGAATGGAGTCAGAACTCGCATATTCACTAACCCATTCACCTTAGTAACTTAAGACCCCACTACAGAGATCTGTCTGTAAACTACATGCCACTCATGCCTAACTGTACATATTCTGTGAGCAATGAAAGCAATGCTGGATCTGCTCTTCGAGGAGTGGAAGGCTGCAGATATTGACTTCTGAGTGGGAGGAAAGCTTCCTTTGCTACTGCTATATTGCCTCGGTTCTGTGAGAAAGTAAAGCTTTCACTGCTGCTGATCATCACATCTAAAAGAACCTTTAACTAATTCAGTTCAGGATGTGCACTGCACAACAATCTCTTTTGTGTATGGTGTGAAAGACCATCATTTTGCTTCATCTCTAAAAATCAAGACATCTGACTTGTCTCTTCAATCAGTAATAAAACTGTTAATACAGCAAGATTGCAGTTCACTAATTCAAATAAAGGCCACTCAGTGCAGTGATATAATCTAAAGTGCTAAAAGTGAATTACTGCAAAATAAACTTTTAAAAGTTTATACCTCAACTATAAAAAAAAAGGGCAGTCAGTGACACTTGCAGTAGAGTAGTAGGTCCATGATGAACTAAGAGCTGTTATCCTCAGACTGCCTTCATCCTGTTGTGGAAGTTGCTCTTGGCGGCTGTGGGTTCGTTTATATGCCTCCTTGAAGAGTACTCTACGCTAGCTATAATGGAGTACTCGGGTCAGCATATTCTCACCCCTGACCCATTTTTGAGGCTTTAGCAAGATCACAAGGATGTCAATGAGGGTTGGTATATCCGGTCACTCTTCGCCTCTCCGTTCTAGGGAAGAGTTCACCCATCCACCGCTCAAATTACTTTCATATTTCACTATACTAATTCACCACTAATCCTTTATGGGTTCTGGAGTAGCGTGCTACTCGCCAACAAAAACGCTTCAGCACCTCATTAAGGGTAGCAATCGCTATATAAATGCAAACTTTTTCCCTCTTCTATCCCTCCACTACCCTTCTCAATCCAAATAACTGCCCTAACATATCCACCGCTCAAACTACTTTCATATTTCACTATACTAATTCACCACTAATCCTTAATGGGTTCTGGAGTAGCGTGCTACTCGCTTAAAAAGTGCTTTGACGCCCCGTCAGGGGTAGTAAGCACTATATAAATGCAATTACAATACAATACAATAGATGCTGCTTTTCCAGACAGGATGCCACAAAGTCAGGGCTGCTCAGAATTATGGCACCCAGCCATCACCACCTTACTACCACTGCCCTATTGGCACTTGTAGCGAAGAAGGAGATGCTTTGGTGTTGGGCGCGTGATTTGCAGTCTCAAGGCCTATGTACTCCCACTTCCCACACCCGGTCAGCTGCAAGTGTGGCTGGTAGTGTTGGCATCGCTTGTTTCATAGCACAGGCTACAATTACAGTGACTCGCCATGTGAAAAATGCTGCACGTGTTGACAGCCTCACCAATAGGACATTGCAAGGCCAAAGGTGATTGGCCCAAATGCCCCCTGCCCCACCCATGCACTGTCTGAGGCTGGTGACATGCCCTATGAAGCAGAGAATGTTACACAATATTTGATGTGAGATACTTATATTCCATGGGGATAAGAGGGCGCTGCTTCTTTCTGCAGCTCAAGTAGAAGTTCTTCTCGAGCGGCAGTTTCCTCAACGCGAGCGGAAGGTTTCTCAACGCAAGCGGTAGCGACCATCTGCGACTTCCTGCGTTGAGAAATTTCTGTGGTCTGGAGTAAGATTTTCCTCGTGCTTGCCAACTTAACGATGACAAGCGCGAGCGAGGAAAAAGCTCCACTCCGCAGAGTTTTTCGCAACTACGCAGAGTGCGGAGTGGGAAAAACTCGCAAACTCCGCAAGCGGACTTTCACGTCCAGGCCTAGAAATATGGTCCATTCCTCGGTCCTCCTGTTTTTAATCTTGTGGCGGGGAGACACCAGTAAAAAACATTTTAGCTCACCCATACGCAATTTTAATATAGGTCGAACAGTTTATCAAAGGCAGAAGATAAATGTTGACATAAGTGGCATAGGTGCACCCAAACTAGGGAACCCATAACTAAGAGACTAGTGAAGAGCAGTGCTCTCAAATGTTTCCCAGTGAAGGTTATGGAACCCATGAATGAAGCATACCACACTAGGAAGGTGAGCGTTCATAATCCTATAAGAGTACATTAATGTATGGAAATTCCATTAGAGGTTTGGCTGTTTCTTCCAGGAGTTTTGTACTTCTCATACATTTATGAAGATCGCACAAGTCTTTAACTCCTCTCACTCGCTCTTTAGTGTTAGCTATCTGTGTTGTGCCTGTCCTGTAAGTGGGAGAGAATCATGTTCTGTTCCTTCTGCTACTGCCATCTGTCCTTGACTTGTCACTTGTGTTATGGAAGGTTGCACTGCTGCTATACATGTTGTACCTTTACTGTTTTGTGAAGCTCTGTATAAAACTTTCTACTTCACATAAGAAAAAATTATTCACATTGCCAATGCTTGTTTTAATGCACAATGTGAGTGAAAGAGTGGACCATCACAGAATATGTGCGCAGAGTTTACTTTTGCATTTATGCGTGAAGTATTTATGTGTGAAATATGCACTTTTTAAAATGGAGTAGTCAACTTTGTAATATTTTAAAACCTTGATGACAAGTGGCCAATACTGACATTTTAAACAAAAGCACATTGAATGCTGGGGTATTGAGTCCATGATGAAACTTGACACTGTTAAAAGCAAAACTACAAGCCCCACAATGCAACATGCCAGTGGTTGAAGAAAAAAAACAATCAGATGAGGGTACCACATCTAGCACCAAAGGGCAGAGCTGTGAAATGCTAAATAGAATTTAGTTCCTATCTTTTTCCTTTTTGTCTTGTAGACAATCAGCGGTTAAACAGCCAGCAGGTCAGTGGCGGCTGGCACGGGACGGGGTGGCAGTGCAGGGGAGGGTGGGGAGACAATTTTTTTTTAATCCACTTACCTTTTGCTGCCGGTCGGCGTCTCTCCCCTTCAGTTTCTTCAGCTGACTTTTCCTCTGCCTCCGTAGCAGAAGAAAGCTGGAATCACACAGGCTCCCTCCCCTAAGCCAATCACAACGCTGCAATGCAGTGTTGTGATTGGTCTGAGCGCCGTGGTTCGGCACTCAGACGGGGACTGTGAGGCTTTGCATGTTCCTCAACAGGCTGTGTAAAGCAAGCCTGGTGGGAAAGATGCAAAGTGCGCAGGACTGTTTGGCTGGCCAAAGAGGGCTGGCCAAGCAGTCATGCGCACTTGGAGTGTGCAAACGACTCCTCCCACGTAACCCCAGCTCTGCCCCACCCTAACCCAGCCCATAGTGAAAAATAAAATGATAATAACCAGGTTATTATCATTTTATATTTCTGCTGCACTGCTCCTAAAGCAGTGGGGCGATGCTCCTCTGCCTTAGTGGGGGAGCCGCCACTGCAGCAGGTGAGATAGCCCTTCCGATGCAAATGCCAACTCCTTTCTGCTAATGGGCTAACATTAACAGCCCTTGGAAAACCTGCAAAAGGCACCATTTACCTCAAGAATGTGAAAAGCAGCAGTTAGACGTGTGTACAGACATGCAGAAAGGAAAAATAATGTCCTATCTCTGCTATTTCCAAACACATCCTCGGACTAGAACTCGGTGCGATTTTTATGGGACGCATGCAACACTACTATGAAGTGTCCTGCGCTAAAGAAGTGCAGCCCTGGCTGCAGGTGCTGCCCTGCGAGAGCCGCCAGTGCAACCGCCTGACCACTAGTCTAGGAGCATCAAGTTGGTCGCTGCACAACTAGCAAACATGGCCACGTTGCTCTATAGCTGCAGCAAAAATTCATTTTCACCTAACTGGAACCCATATATGGTCAGGTGCACCCTGCATGAAGCAGAGGAGCACCATTAGTCGTGTCACGGGCAGGAGCTGAGCAGGAGGTGGCCGGTGGAGGGATCCTACTAGCGGAGAATGGCATCATCAGGAGGCGACACAGCTCAGGGATTTTAACATCAGTGAGGGGAGTGGTCGGCCTCTTCCTTCCTCCACAGCGCACCTTGGAGGAACCCTTCATGGACCAGGAAACCTGCAGTAGGAGCCGCATCTTGAAAAGGACAAGGACAGATCCCAAGGTGAGTCCAGAGTACTGAGGGGAGAGGTTCGAGGACAGGGGACTTTTTTCCTCGACTTAACAGTGACCGCTTTGTGCATGTACAAAGCATTTGTAAATCTGAGCATGAATTGTTTTCCATTCCTCGTATGTGGTAATATCAATATGTGTTTGAGCTTTGTAATTGCAATACGGAGCCTGGGGCTTCGGTGAAGGCAAAAATTAATGTCTCAGAGATCTGTTAGGGTTTGTTTCACAAGGCTATGCTCGAGCGATGTCAACCCAGGATTCCTTCTGTTGAGGGTCCAAGGTCTACGGGCAGTTTGCAGCCAGATTTTGTGCTTATGTGGGCTATTCACAAATAAACCCCCTCAAAAAAGGGAAATGTACTTTTGTAAAGCACTCCAACACCTTCAGGTCAAACTTGCACTATATAAAAGTGGCAGTAGAGACAAGAGAAAGAGAATGGGATAAAGGCATCTGGTCTCCCAGCTCATTCATCCAGCGATGCGTACAGCAATGTGAGTGCACAATTGTGACAGGCATGGAGCAGTCGCCTGCTTCCAACCAGGTTTATCAAGTGGGTTTTATTGGGAACGTACTGTGGGAGGGCAGTGGCTATCAGGCTGTTTGGGGACTTGGGGAAAATACATAGAGGCCATGATTTTTCAGCACCGGGCCTAGCAAGATGCCACTTTCTGCTATGTTCAGCTTGCCTTGTGGTCTGCTACGCCAATTAGGCTCCCCACCCCATATCAGAGAGTGAAAGCACCACGATGATTATGGAACCCCCTTCCCCTGCAGGAGCCTGTGGAATGAACATGGGGCACTTTTTTTGGGGCACTTTTCAATTAATTTGTACAAGCCCTACAGTAGGTCTTCAGGGTGCATGAGTGAGTGATGCACTGTGCCGAAAGGGGGGCAGGCAACCATAATTCTGGTAGTGGCATGCTGGGGGGGGTGGGAGCAATATACCCTTCTGGTGGGGGGGGGGAGTACTGGCACAGACGCTAAGTTGACAGCGTTCTGTGTCCGTGTTTGCCATTTCTAGTTTTGAAGCGACAGCCTTTTATTACTTTAGGCTTTTAGCCGTGTCCTGGACAGGAGGCTTTTGAAGGTAAGAGTTCAGGGAGGGCACTCAAGCGGGATTAGGAGGCTCAGGGGATCTCCCAGTGATTGCTTCACTGGTGTGTCTTTCCAATTAACTGTGGTGAGTAAGTGGTAAAACCTCCTGCTGGTTCAACCAATCAGGTCTCAGGAAATTAATGGTTTTGAGTGTGGAGACCCTGAGCATCGTCGGTTCTAGGTAATAAGTTTGTTTCCTTTTTCAGTAGCAGTATCACACCTAAGCACACACAGCCACGGCCAACCCTTCTACACAAGAGGAACTCCACTCGTTCGGAAAGCTGTAGAAAGCGGCAAAAACCCACAGCAACTGAAATTTGTGGTGGAAGGCCTGGGAAAGGACCAGCAGGCAATCGGGAGCCTCGCCAAATGGCAGAGAAGAGTGGCAGCACACTATAAAGATAAGGGGTGGACAGTAAACTCCTCTCCGCTGGTGGAATTCACAAAGTTTTGCCACTCCGTGCTCCGCTTGGAGGGCGGAGTTCGGCACAAACTCCGTGCTCCGCCGCGTGGCGGAGTATACCAGCGCACCACCCCTAAAATTAACTATAATTGCATTTGGTAGTAATAACACTTTCTATTTTCAGTACTAAATGATGGCTAAACTCTGGCATGGAGTGACCTATAAAAATAAATTAGCATTTAAAAAAGATATTATTCCTTAATTACCTCTATCTGCCACCTGTGAGGGCTGTGCAGCGTGTGTCTTCTCCCGTGCAAATCTGGAGTCAGTGCAAATTCACTGGACCGTAGCTGAGCAGAGGCTACCAAACAGGACTGTCTGTTGAAACCAGAAGAAGCAGACCCAATTACCTAACAATCTGCCGGCCAATGCCTGCATAGTATCTGTTAGAACTGGGAGGGTTCAAATCCCCACCCGTTGCTACCCAAGGTTAGAATTGGGGGTCCCCAGTTGGCTGAGGTAGGTACCTTAGTCCAAATAGGGACCCTTGCTTCTAAGTCAGGGAAAGGAAGGACACCTTCTCAGATAGCCCCTGCTCACCCCTTCGGTAGCTTGGCACGAGCAGCCAGGCTTATCTCCAAGGCAATGTGTAAAGTATTTGCAATCCCGCTCTCAGTAACCCAATGTTGACACCACAAATGGACTCCACACGAGTTTCATAAAAACAAGTATAAGTTTATATAAAAAGATATACGATGAGACCACACAATAAAAATCCAACATATGCGTACTTGTAATATTTCACCTGGCCGGTTATTAGGCCAGCAAGCTCTTGTAGGTTCTTGCAGTATTAATGAGCAATTCTCAATTATCCAAATGCAGTCCTAATGCAATGCCATGCAGTTCGTAATGCAAGAATCAGGCACTTCGTAATGTAAAAATAATGCAGTTCGTTATGCCAAAATAATGCGATGCGTAATGCAACAATCAGGCAGTTCGTAATGCAAAAATAATGCAAAGCGTAATGCAACAATCAGGCAGTTCGTAATGCAAAAATAATGCAATGCGTAATGCAACAATCAGGCAGTTCGTAATGCAAAAATAATGCAATGCGTAATGCAACAATCAGGCAGTTCGTAATGCCAACAATAATGCACTGCGTAATGCAACAATCAGGCAGTTCGTAATGCAAAAATAATGCAATGCGTAATGCAACAATCAGGCAGTTCGTAATGCCAACAATAATGTACTCCAGCACAGTTCACGGTGCTCTGGACGGACTCTATGCCACTCGTACTGACTCGCTGTCAGCTACTGCCAAACTATGCCCCCAACACGGGTCTGGTGTAAACAAAGTGCAGCTCCACACTCCGGCCCCGGTACTGCCACTCCTCGGCAAGTACGGGCCGCGATTCTAACTTGAGCGGGGGCTCGCGCTGCAAGGATGGGAAAGGCAGAGAGCGGTTCTCTCCGAGACCGCACCCCGCCCCAGGCGGCGACACATGCAAGCTCGCTGAGCGTTACCTGGGGGGTGCGAACTCGCTCTCCTCTCCTCTCTTCGCGGCTTGGGCCTCCGGGGCGACTTCGTTGATCTCGGGCAGTGGAACACGGACCCCCAACGTGATGGTTCGAGGTCTCTCCTTGGCAAAGGCAGGCTCGGGCCGGCGGCACAGCTCCTCTGGCGATGCCAGTCCGAGCCGATGGCAATGATGAAGGTCTCAGGCTGCAACAGGGCACACACACACAGCGTCGCTGAGACTCACTTAAGCTTCGGGTGTACACGATCACAGGGCAATCCTCACGAAGGTCTCAGGATGCACGAAGCCCACGCACACAGCGTCGCTGAGACTCACTTGAACTCCAGGTGCCCACGATCACAGGGCAATCCTCACGAAGGTCTCAGGCTGCACGAAGCACACGCACACAGCGTCGCTGAGACTCACTTGGATTCCGGGTGCACACGATCACAGGGCAATCCTCACGAAGGTCTCAGGCTGCACGAAGCACACGCACACAGCGTCGCTGAAACTCACTTGGACTCCAGGTGCACACGATCACGGGGCAGTTCTTACGAAGGTCTCAGGCTGCAAAAAGTACACGCACACAGCGTCGCTGAGACACTCCTCTGGAAACTTTTGTGTTCCTGAGTTTCCACAACAGGGAGTCAGCTCTCCTCGGGCCCTTGGGGACAAATTACTTCAGGACACAGCACACAGCAAAGTCCTTTCAAGCAGGGGGACACAGCACACAGCAAAGTCCCTTAGCCTCTCCTTGGTTAAATCAGCAAACTGCAGGCCAGCCCCAGAACACACAGCAAGGGTCAGTCCTTTCCTTCAGTCTCTTCAGCTGTTTCTTCCTTGGCAGAGGTTCCTCTTGACCACGAAGTAGTTTCAATCCTTTACAGTCTTGATCAGTCCTAAGTTCAGGGGTTTCAGCTCTCATAGCTATACCCCTAAATGTCTTTGAAGTCTTTGTGTTCAGGGGGGCACTGACCCCTGTCCAAACCAGTTCTGGGTGTCTCCCTTTGATAGTGGGGGTCTGGATCCTCAATCACTCAGCAGGAGATGGAGCCATTGTTTTATGGCGGCAGCCCAGGCCTCTTCACCTCCAGGGGCTACTCCTCCCCCTACACTCCAAATGCAGGTCAGCCTGTTGCTGTCTCACCTCCTCCCCTGGGTCAAGACATTCCCCAGATCCTATCACTTTCAAATCCAGACGGTCAATCCACAACCAGGCAGAGACACACAGAATTGTTAGAACACAAACAACCAGCCACTTCTAAAAGTGTGGTTTCTAAACACACAATGCAAAAACCACCTTTACAAAAAGATGTGTTATTAAATTGTGAGCTCAGGCACACTAAACTTCACCCCTCCATCTTAAGCCTTTGGGAAGATAGGCTGGAAACATATTACACAGCCTCCCCATTCTGTCCTATGGGCAAGATGGCCTTTCAACAGTGAAAAACGAAATGGAGAGTATTTCACTGTCAGGACATGGTACACACCTCAGTACCTGTCCTACCTTTCACATTCACTGCACCCTGCCCATGGGCTACCTTGGGCCTACCATAGGGGTTTCTGATGTGCATAGAAAGGGAAGGGTAAGGCCTGGCAAGTGGGTGCACTTGTCAGGACAACAAGGCAGTTTAACAAACTGCGCGCAGGCACTGCAGTGGCAGGCCTGAGTTCTCTCTTTAGGGCCACTTGTGTGGGTGGCACAATTAGTGCTGCAGGCCCACTAGTAGCATTTGCATTACCAGCCCTGGCACACATAGTGCACTTTACTAGGGACTTTACTAGTAAGGCAAACATACCAATTATGGACAACCAATTACCATTACTCTTTATACAGGGAGCACTGGCACTTTGACACTGATCGGCAGTGGCAAAGTGCCCAAAGCATCTAAGCCAGTAGAACTAAATCCAACACAGCATCAAAAATAGAGGAGGTAGAGGCAAAAAGTCAGGGGTAATCACGCCAAGAAATGCCAGGTCTAACTCGTGGCCCCTCCAGCCGAAAAGTGGGGGGGGAGAACTACCCATCCTCATGGGAGTTCTCATCACTAAGGCGGAAAAATCTGGACAGACCTTCAGCATTGGCGTGTTCTGTTTCAGGTCGGTGTTCCACCGTGAAGTCCATTCCCTGTAGGGAGATGGACCACCTCAACAGTTTTGGGTTCTCACCCCTCATCTGCATCAACCATCTGAGGGGCCTGTGGTCTGTCTGAACCAGGAAGTGAGTCCCAAACAAATAAGGCCTCAGCTTCTTCAGTGCCCAGACCACAGCAAAAGCTTCCCTTTCAATTGCACTCCACCTCTGTTCCCTGGGAAGTAGTCACCGGCTAATGAAAGCTACGGGTTGGTCCAAGCCCTCGTTGTTCAATTGTGAGAGTACTGCTCCCACACCATGCTCTGAAGCATCTGCCTGCATCACAAATTCTTTGGAGAAATCAGGCGCCTTGAGCACGAGCGCCGCGCACATGGCAGTTTCCAGGGCATCAAAAGCGGTCTGGCAGGCATCAGTCCAGATCACCTTCTTGGGCTGTTTCTTTGACATCAGTTCCGTCAAGGGGGCAACAATGGTGCCATACCCCTTCACAAACCGACTGTAATACCCAGTGAGTCCTAAAAAGGCTCTCACTCCCGTCTGGGTCATGGGGGGGTTCCCAAGCCAGAATGGTATCAATTTTTGCCTGTAGGGACGCCACCTAGCCGCTCCCTACCTGGTGTCCTAAGTACACCACAGAACCCTGCCCTATCTGGCACTTACTCGCCTTGATAGTTAGGCCTGCCCTCTGCAAGGCCTTCAACACTTCACAGAGGTGTCGCAAATGTTCCTCCCAACTGGAGCTGAACACAGCAATGTCGTCCAGGTAGGCGGCGCTGAATTCCTCCAGCCCACTCAGCACCTGGTTAACCAGTCTCTGGAAGGTGGCAGGGGCATTCTTCAACCCAAAGGGCATAACTCTGAACTGGTAGTGCCCCTCTGGCTTTGAGAACGCCGACCTCTCTTTGGCCCCCTCGGTCAAGGCAATCTGCCAGTACCCAGATGTCAAGTCAAATGTACTGAGGTACCGGGGAGCTCCCAGCTCATCAGCTCTAGGGATGGGGTGAGCGTAAGTCTTGGTGACCGCATTGAGCCCACGGTAATCCACACAGAACCGGAGTTCTGGGGTGGCACCAGGCGCAGCAGCTTTTGCAATCACCCCTAGCGCCAGCATCTTGGAAACGTCCGCCTGGATGCTGGCCCTGACCTTATCAGCTACTCTGTAAATTTTTTGTTTTACAGGCAGACTTTCTCCAGTGTCCACATCATGGACGCACCAATGGGTGATGCGTGGGGTCAGGGAGAACAGGGAGGCGAACTGACCCAATACCTGGTGACAGTCCCTCTGCTGTTCCGGGGTCAGGGTAGGCGAGAGGTTCACCCCATCCACTGACCCATCCTTCTTCTTGGCTGACAGGAGGTCCGGGAGGGATTCACTCTCCTCCTCCACCCCATCATCTGTAGCCAAGAGCATAGTCACATCGGACCTCTCAAAGTGGGGTTTGAGGCGGTTCACATGGAGGACCCTCAAAGGGTTCCTAGGAGACTGTAAGTCAACCAGGTAGGTCACTTCGCTCCTGCGCTCCACCACCTCATAAGGCCCAGTCCACTTGTCCTGGAGCGCGCAAGGTTCCACTGGCGCCATCACCCACACTTTCTGTCCAGGTTGAAATTCGACCAGAGTGGCATTCTGGTTGTACCACCGTTTCATTTCTTCCTGGCTGGCTTCCAGATTCGCCTGAGCGAGTTGCCTGAAACGCCTAGTTTGGTTCCTGAAGGCCAGCATGTAGCTATATACATCCTGGGGGGGTTTACTAGGAGCCTTCTCCCAACCCTCCTTCACCAAACTCAAGGGTCCTCTTACAGAGTGCCCATACAGGAGCTCAAAGGGACTGAACCCTAAGGACTTCTGTGGCACCTCTCTGTAAGCAAACAGCAGGCATGGTAAGAGGACGTCCCACTTACGCCTCATGGGTTCCTCAAGACCCATAATCATGCCCTTCAGGGTCCGGTTAAATCTCTCAACCAGACCGTTACCCTGGGGGTGGTAAGGTGTGGTGAACTTGTAGGTTACACCGCACTCCTTCTCCAGAGACTTCATATACCTCGATATGAAATTAGTACCCCGGTCGGACACCACCTCTCTGGGGAATCCCACGCGGGAGAAAATCCCCATCAGTGTCCGGCCCACCACGGGGGCGGTCACCGTCCGGAGAGGGATGGCTTCCGGGTACCGGGTGGCATGGTCCACCAAGACCAAGATAAACCTGTTTCCCATGGCTGTCTTGGGGTCCAGAGGCCCCACGATGTCAATGCCCACCCTTTCAAAGGGGGTGCTGACTATAGGGAAAGGTTCGAGGGGAGCCTTACGCTTCCTCCCACTCTTACCACTTGCCTGGCAAGTCTGACAGGTCCTGCAATGAGTATCAGAACTTTTGCGCATTTGAGGCCAGTAGAAGTGGGTGACAAGCCTCTCAAAGGTCTTGTCCTGCCCCAAATGTCCTGCTAAAGGTACATCATGAGCCAACCCAGGTAGGAAGGTTCTGAAGCGCTGGGGCACCACCAGCGCACGGCCGGGCCCAGGCTCAGCAACCATAGGCTCACTATATAGAAGATCATTCTCCCAGTAAATCAAGTGTGACCCGGCCGGATCACCTGCTGCCTGGTTTGCTGCCTGTTGCCGCAAACCTACAAGAGAAGGGCACTTTTTCTGCTCCTCACAGAATTCCTCCCTGGAGGGCCCTCCCTCCTGCTGCCATTCGGTCAGCTCAGGTAGGTCCCCCAGTTCAGCTACTTTCTCCCCCGTAGTCTCCAGGGCATTCCCCTCAAGGTTTGCCTCCTCCTGGACCATGGGAACTTTGGGGGCCGGTTTCCCGTGCCCCCTGCCTCTTCTCTTTAAAGCAGGCACCTGGTCCACTGTTTCAGGCTCCAGGTCCTCTTGAACACCTTTACTGGCTGCCATAGCCCGAGTGGTCACACAAGCCCACTCAGGTAGACCCAACATCTCCAAATGCGCCTGGCGCTCCACCTCCTTTTAGGGGGAACTCTCCAGGTCATTCCCCAGCAGACAGTCTACAGGCATGGACGGACTTACAACGACCTTCAAGGAACCTGAGACCCCCCCACTCAAAGGGAACTAGCGCCAACTTACAGAGGCGCACGGAGTTGTCTGCTGCAACTACAGGGTAAAGTACATTGGGAATTACCTGCTCCTCAGACACCCACTGACACCTAACAGATGTCAAACTGGCTCCTGTGTCTCCCAGAGCCTCCACCCTCCTTCCATTGATGGTCACCCACTGCCTGTACTTTTTAGTATTCTCAGGCAGAGAGACTTCCTGGACCATCTCTCGATCTCCTAATGAGACCAGGGTCATAACTGCTTGCTCCTCCCCATTCCAAGGACTCAATTCCTCCCCCAACGCTACACTCACTAAACCCGGTGTTGGAGCACCAGTGGGTGCAGGTGGCTTCTTGGGGCATTTAGGGGCAATGTGACCCACTTCTTTACAGAAATAACAAGTAGGGGGACCTCTGTTGTCCCGCTTGCCCTAATGGGGCCAGGACCTCTTAGCCTTGGGGGACTGGGACCCTTTTTCCTGGGAACTACTTTGGGGCCCTTTAGAGAACCCCTTGTGGTTACCCTAGTCCTCCCCCACCTTCTGCGGGGGACCCTGTACACCTTTGGTGGTGGTACCTCCAATCCCCTTGTGGACCCTGGTGCTGGTCCAGCGGTCCGCCTCTTCAGCAAGCTTACCGGGATCAGTCAGCTTACTGTCCAAAAGATGCTGGCGCAGCTCTGGAACACACAGACTACTCAAGTGCTCCCAGTTACCTTGCTGCCCTTCATCCAACCATCCAGTGCACCCATGTACACATTCACACACTCAACCCAAGTACTGCATTCCAGTTTCTTGAAGTTCCTGAATTTCTGCCTGTACTGTTCAGGAGTGAGCCCATACCTGAGGCATAAAGCCTCCTTCATATTGGCATAGGTCAGGGTTCCCGCCCTCTCTAAAGGCAGTAAAACATCCCTCCCAGAAGCCTCAAAGTGTTTCCATAGGCCTGCCCCCCAATGCTTCTCAGGCACCTCCTTCATCCTCAGTGCGATCTCATATGCCGTGAACCACGCATAAATATCATCACCCCTTTGGTGATCTCGCACTAAGTCTTTGGGAATGTACACCTTACCCGCTGGCACTGGTTGTGTGCTGCCACCATTTGAACTGGACTCTGCCTGTTTAGCCTTAATGTCCAGTTCCCTCATGCTTAACTCATGAGCTAAGACAATCTTCTTCTCTTCCAAGGCGAGAGCGTTCCTGCTCTCCTCTGCTCGCTTTTCACTTTCAATGAGCAGCTTTTTCTCTTCTGCTTGAGCTTTAAGTTTTAAAACCTCCAACTCATGCTCTCTGACCCTTTGGTTTTCCTCCAGCTCCTCTGGGGAAAAACTCCTCCCTGAATGGTTACTACCAGCCCCTGAGGCTGGTCCTTCCACTGGCAAATCCTGTGGACCAAATCCATTCCCTGGGTCATCCTCATCCACCTCAACATCACCTGTCTCCTGAGTCTCTTTGGCTTCCCACCAGGCCCTCAAGGCCGTTTGCAACTCCTCCTTCTTGGTGCTACTTTTCATGGGACATCCCAAAGCTCTGCAGAATTGCCTCAATTGATCAACTTTGTAGGTAAGCAATGCCTCAATGTCGAACTCCAATTCTGCAACCTCACTGGCTACTTGACTCCTCTGAGACATGATGTGTGGCTTAAAGGTCGCTCAAAAATAGAACCAAAAATCAAACCACAATATGTGCTTGCGTCGTGGTCTGCGCTAAATTAGTGATGTACACCAATCACTGTGAGTGAATTTGCAAATACACGTTCCAATCCCACACCGCTGACCAACAATGTTAGAACGGGGAGGGTTCAAATCCCCACCCGTTGCTACCCAAGGTTAGAATTGGGGGTCCCCAGTTGGCTGAGGTAGGTACCTTAGTCCAAATAGGGACCCTTGCTTCTAAGTCAGGGAAAGGAAGGACACCTTCTCAGATAGCCCCTGCTCACCCCCTCGGTAGCTTGGCACGAGCAGCCAGGCTTATCTCCAAGGCAATGTGTAAAGTATTTGCAATCCCGCTCTCAGTAACCCAATGATGACACCACAAATGGACTCCACACGAGTTTCATAAAAACAAGTATAAGTTTATATAAAAAGATATATGATGAGACCACACGATAAAAATCCAACATATGCGTACTTGTAATATTTCACCTGGCCGGTTATTAGGCCAGCAAGCCCTTGTAGGTTCTTGCAGTATTAATGAGCAATTCTCAATGATCCAAATGCAGTCCTAATGCAATGCCATGCAGTTCGTAATGCAAGAATCAGGCACTTCGTAATGTAAAAATAATGCAGTTCGTTATGCCAAAATAATGCAATGCGTAATGCAACAATGAGGCAGTTCGTAATGCAAAAATAATGCAATGCGTAATGCAACAATCAGGCAGTTCGTAATGCAAAAATAATTCAATGCGTAATGCAACAATCAGGCAGTTCGTAATGCAAAAATAATGCAATGCGTAATGCAACAATCAGGCAATTCGTAATGCAAAAATAATGCAACAATCAGGCAGTTCGTAATGCCAACAATAATGCAATGCGTAATGCAACAATCAGGCAGTTCGTAATGCAAAAATAATGCAATGCGTAATGCAACAATCAGGCAGTTCGTAATGCCAACAATAATGTACTCCAGCACCGTTCACGGTGCTCTGGACGGACTCTATGCCACTCGTACTGACTCGCGGTCAGCTACTGCCAAACTATGCCCCCAACACGGGTCTGGTGTAAACAAAGTGCAGCTCCACACTCCGGCCCCGGTACTGCCACTCCTCGACAAGTACGGCCTGCGATTCTAACTTGAGTGGGGGCTCGCGCTGCAAGGATGGGAAAGGCCGAGAGCGTTTCTCTCCAAGACCGCACCCCGCCCCAGGCGGCGACACACGCACGCTCGCTGAGCGTTACCTGGGGGGTGCAATCTCGCTCTCCTCGCGGCTTGGGCCTCCGGGGCGACTTCGTTGATCTCGGGCAGTGGAACACGGACCCCCAACGTGATGGTTTGAGATCTCTCCTTAGCAAAGGCAGGCTCGGGCCGGCGGCACAGCTCCTCTGGCGATGCCGGTCCGAGCCGATGGCAATGACGAAGGTCTCAGGCTGCAACAGGGCACACGCACACAGCGTCGCTGAGACTCACTTAAGCTTCGGGTGTACACGATCACAGGGCAATCCTCACGAAAGTCTCAGGCTGCACGAAGCCCACGCACACAGCGTCGCTGAGACTCACTTGAACTCCAGGTGCCCACGATCACAGGGCAATCCTCACAAAGGTCTCAGGCTGCACGAAGCACACGCACACAGCGTCGCTGAAACTCACTTGGATTACGGGTGCACACGATCACAGGACAATCCTCACGAAGGTCTCAGGCTGCACAAAGCACATGCACACAGCGTCGCTGAGACTCACTTGGACTCCAGGTGCACACGATCACGGGGCAGTTCTTACGAAGGTCTCAGGCTGCAAAAAGCACACACACACAGCCTCACTGAGACACTCCTCTGGAAACTTTTGTGTTCCTGAGTTTCCACAACAGGGAGCCAGCTCTCCTCGGGCCCTTGGGGACAAGTTACTTCAGGACACAGCACACAGCAAAGTCCTTTTAAGCAAGGGGACATAGCAAAGTCCCTTAGAGTCTCCTTGGTTAAATCAGCAAACTGCAGGCCAGCCCCAGAACACACAGCAAGGGTCAGTCCTTTCCTTCAGCTGTTTCTTTTTTGGCAGAGGTTCCTCTTGACCACGAAGTAGTTTCAATCCTTTACAGTCTTGATCAGTCCTAAGTTCAGGGGTTTCAGCTCTCATAGTTATACCCCTAAATGTCTTTGAAGTCTTTGTGTTCAGGGGGGCACTGACCCCTGTCCAAACCAGTTCTGGGTGTCTCCCTTTGATAGTGGGGGTCTGGATCCTCAATCACTCAGCAGGAGATGGAGCCATTGTTTTATGGCGGCAGCCCAGGCCTCTTCACCTCCAGGGGCTACTCCTCCCCTCTACACTCCAGATGCAGGTCAGCCTGTTGCTGTCTCACCTCCTCCCCTGGGTCAAGACATTCCCCAGATCCTATCACTTTCAAATCCAGACAGTCAATCCACAACCAGGCAGAGACACACAGAATTGTTAGAACACAAAAAACCAGCCACTTCTAAAAGTGTGGTTTCTAAACACACAATGCAAAAACCACCGTTACAAAAAGATGTGTTATTAAATTGAGAGCTCAGGCACACTAAACTTCACCCCTCCATCTTAAGCCTATGGGAAGATAGGCTGGAAACATTACACAGCCTCCCCATTGTGTCCTATGGGCAAGATGGCCTTTCAACAGTGACAAACCATAGGGGTGTCTGATGTGCATAGAAAGGGAAGGGTAAGGCCTGGCAAGTGGGTGCACTTGTCAGGACAACAAGGCAGTTTAACAAACTGCACGCAGGCACTGCAGTGGCAGGCCTGAGTTCTCTCTTTAGGGCTACGTGTGTGGGTGGCACAATTAGTGCTGCAGGCCCACTAGTAGCATTTGCATTACCATCCCTGGCAAACATAGTGCACTTTACTAGGGACTTTACTAGTAAGGCAAACATACCAATTATGGACAACCAATTACCATTACTCTTTATACAGGGAGCACTGGCACTTTGACACTGATCAGCAGTGGCAAAGTGCCCAAAGCATCTAAGCCAGTAGAACGAAATTAAACACAGCATTAAAAATAGAGGAGGTAGAGGCAAAAAGTCAGGGGTAATCACGCCAAGAAATGCCAGGTCTAACAGTATCATAAAACTGTTTGGTACAAGGCAAGCAAGAAGCAAACGGGGGCTAGTAGTTTGCGATATGTGAATTTCCTGCGCTTCGCACCCTGTTGCTCTACTCGCTCTCTGACTGACTGCTCCATCGCAGGAAACCTCAATCTCTACAGGCGGATCCAGCAGCACGGCGAGCTGACGATGACCGCAGATTATCGATTTGAGAAAGAGTCACCGTGAGCATGCGCATGCAAGCAGTGTCTTTAACAAGCACGCGAGGCTTCGACTGGCCTCATATTGCACTGTTAGCGCTTTGGTCTTCTACGTGTAGGTAGTGCAGCCCCCGTGCGCTGCTGTGCGCACATGACTAATTGGAGGAAGTGGTAAGTTGCACTATGATGGGCATGGTAACGTCACTGCCTTGTCCTATTGATGTAAGGCACTTTGTGTGCTTTGTTCAAAGCTGCTCTGCTTAGCATTCATCCACCCATTCATCTCTAATGTTAATATTAACAGTCCCCACCTAGGCTGATCTGAACAGAAGGAGGAACAATAGAGAACTACTGACTCCTGGAGAGCAGCAGAGCACTTGACTCTGCCGGTGTGCGAAACTCCACAGAATCGTGCAGAGTTTTTTTCACTCCACGATATTCAGCGGAGTATAACTGCCCACCCCTAAAACGGATGCTCTTCCAGCATCGAGGAGTGGAGCTGGGGATCAGCTGCAAGCTGCCCCTTGTGCCAGTTGTCTCCATCTCTGGTGTTCCGTCCCAGCGCCAAGATGCTCCTTGGAGTGATAGTTGCGCTATACAAGTTTCCATTTACATTACATTACATTGTGCGGAGGGTGAGCCAGCAGGGCAGAGTTCACTGTCCACCCTGCCCGGCAAGCGGTCGCAGAAGAGTTTATAATGCCAATGTGGGGGTAGTGGGGCAGAGTAACATGGGTTTATTTCCAACACCCCAGGGAGAGAGTAAACCAACACCATTGATGGCCACCTCTCCCGTGTGGTCAGCAGAGATAGCCCCCCAGTCGCAAGGCTCGGTCCCAGTGGGGGAGTCCACGCCTTTGGTCCCCTCTCATCCAGCAGGCTCAATGGCTGGACCGGTAGGTTTGGGCCTAACCTGTGACAAATACGATGCCCATTGGTGCGGGATCATTGCAGGCCTCTCTCAGCTCTAGCCCCATTCTGTTCGGCACAGCATCACCCACCCTGGCCCCACGCTCTGCAATCACATGGCACGTCCCAGCAGAAACCAGGGAGAAGTTACAGATACTGTGATGTATTTAACTTAATAAATATGGTGGTTGTACCCAGAAGGGGAAGACTTGTTAAGGAGGGAGAGCATAAACCTAAGAAGGTTTGAGTAGAATGGTCGCTGAAGAACTAGGTCACTCTATACTCGAAGTCTACACCTGTTTACCGCTATGAATACTGCCCAAAAAAGAGCCAGGCAAATTTTGCTTAATTCACAACTTGTCTCTTCCATCCGGGCAGTAGTTAATAGTGGCCTGCAGCAAGAGATGTGCACCATCCAGTACACATCCTTTGATGGAGCTATTTGCAAGCTGCAGAAACTGTGGCGGGGGGCATTAATGTTCAAAACGGATATTGAGGACGCATTCCAATTGTTGCCTTTACACCCAGAAGATACCCACCTCCAGGGGCTCACTTTTTGGGGGTCAGTACTACATGGCCCTGTGCGTGCCCACAGCCTGTGCAATAGCATGCTCACATTTCAAGACCTTTAGTAGATTTCTGGAGTGGGCGATGAAGGCCTACTGGCCTCAGATGACATAGTACACTTTTTGGATGATTTCTTGTTTACGGAGGCGCCAAACTCCCGGCTTGTGGACAGGCCCCCAAGGATTTTGCGAGATGCCTTAGGCTCTGGGGGTGTCTTGAGCAGAAGACAAAATGGTAAGTCAGACAACTACTCTTTCCTCGGTATAGAGATAGATTCAGTGGCAGGGGTGTGTAGGCTTCTCAGGACAAGGTAGGTCTCTGCTTTTTAGGAATCCCTTGATGCATGCTTGTCTGCTAAGAAAGTCACACTTCACCAGTTGCCGGCATTGGTGGGCCAATTGAATTTCGCGCTCAAGGTCATTCCAATGAGGAGGGCATTCTCCAAAAGTATTGCCAGGTCTATAGCCGGGCTTCGAGCCAAACATCATCATACACAGCTATCCCCAGAGGTCAGGGTGGATATGGCTATCTGGAAGGATTTCCTGGAGAACTTTACTGGTACACTTATGTGGTGTCAGCTGGCACAATTCAATACAGACTTGGCCCTCTACTGGGCGCAGTGGGGAGTGTGGGTTTCGGGGCTGTCTTTGGCACCAATTGGTGTGTACAACACTGGCTGGCAGAATGGGTCACATCGGTATCACTAGGAACATCACATTCCACAAGGTCTTCCCAATAGTAGTAGCACTGCAGATCTGAGGGACACTCTTGTTCAACAAGAGGCTAGTGTTCTGGTCGGACAGCATGTCGGCATAATCAAAGCACTAACTGTCCATTTGTTTTGAGATTGCTCAAGGCCCTAATCTGTAGTTGCCTCATCTCTAATGTGTACTTCACTGCTAAGCATGTCCCAGGGGTATAGAACACGGCAGCTGATGCCTTATCCTGTTTTAAGTTG
This sequence comes from Calotriton arnoldi, assembly GCA_963921515.1. Taxonomy (NCBI): domain Eukaryota; kingdom Metazoa; phylum Chordata; class Amphibia; order Caudata; family Salamandridae; genus Calotriton; species Calotriton arnoldi. Next base: position 2,133,421 of record CAWUFW010002105.1, read on the forward strand.
GCAGATTTCAGAGCCCGCTGGCTGAGGGCAGACAAGGTGATTATGGAATTCCCACAGGACTTGTGGAGGCTTGTTGCCCTGTTGCCCCAAACCTGATCGCTGCCTCACTCACCCCAGGACAGAACATGCGTGTGAAGCAGTGTGGCGGGTGTATGGTGCTTCTTTTGATGCAGGCAATAGATCCAAGCAGTTCAGCCTCGATGGTGTGTTACAGTTCTTAGCAAAACAGAGGGGCCAGCTGGAAGTCGGTGGCATTGGTAAGAAGGCTGCTGTAGGCAATCGCTTTCTTTGCAGACTTGAAGGGCGGAAGGGACCCAATGAAGGATTTTAGGGTTAAGAGGGCAAAAAAGGGATGGAAGCACCTGGCTCCAGTGGCACAGGATGACAGGAGGCCAATAGATGCAGCAAGACTATCACATATCATCGGCGCACTGCCTAGCATATGCTCATCGCCATACGAAACCCTGCTATCTTTAGCCTGGCCTACTCCCTTGCATTCTTTAGAGCTCTCAGGATCTCAGAGATAGTTGTGGCATCCAAGTCTGATCAATCCGCGGGCATGTGCACCATGGATGTGTTCTTGTCAGGAGACTCCCTTCCTCTCTCTTAGAATAAAGAGGTCCAAAACGGATCTGATGGGTAAGTGGGTGTGGGTACATCTCTTCACAGCTCCAGGCACCACCTGTTGCCCAGCGGCCCAGATGCAGGAATATGTCAGCTGCAAACCCCAGAGCAGACAGCATAATCTGTTGGTACATGCTGATGGCACCCCACTCATGGAATATCAATTTATGAAGGAATTCAAATGTACCTGGCCCACCTGGGAGAAGATACAGTATGCTTCACCTATCACTCCTTCCGGATTGGGGCTGTAACTATAGCGGCAGCATTGAGTTTGACTCCCAAGGCCATAAAAGAGGTGGCCAGATGGAAATCTGCATGTTTTGAGCCATATGTCAGACCTCACCTGGTCCTGAAGGGCCACCACCCTTACCCTGCCCCTTTGTTTGCCTGCACCTACCCTCGTCCTCTGGAAAGCAGGCTCCTGTAACAGTTCTTTCCAATTCTCCCCATAGCCCCCTGCCAAAGCCTGGTGAACATATGCTGGTGCCATTTCTCCTTTATCCATAGAGCGAGCGAGAAGTTTAGTGTATCCAGTTTGGAAAGCACGCAGCTGGCCACAGGAGTGAAGCATCACTGGGTGGGCATCGGGGGACTCAGATTAGAGGACCTAGTCGGGCCCCTCTATGGAGCTGGATTCTGGAGTCATTGATTCAACCAATATTCTTGTCATCCATGCTGGGAGTAATGGCATGGTCCCCCTACTACTCGGTCCAGGCTTTTCCATGAGCACCATCCAGCATAACTTGCTCCAGCTCACTAGGGCGGAGCTGTTCCACAGGAATGAGGTGGACCATGAGGTCTTCATTCAGACGATCTTAGGGGCCATAGATGAGGTAATTCAGGTGCATAAGGGGGAGGATAAATTCGCCAGTGACCTCATCGCCCAGTGGCAGTCTTTGAAGCAGGAGAGAGTGTGGCTACCCGAAAAAATTGGACTGTTGATCTGGTTTTCGTCACCAGGGGTGAGGGTTTTTTGGGGCATAGGGGTGGCAAGAAGGAGGACTGGCCTGCTGGCAGTCCTGGACCTTTCTGCCTTACCCTGAGTTGCCTGTAGTTGATGACGAAAGGGGAGCTTCACCTGGTGACAGGTACCCCAGCAGGGATAGTGTGTTATGCAGTGCCCTGGTGTTGTGTATTTGGGATCAAAACTGCATGTGTCTCACATCCCTCAGGGAGAGACAGGGGAAGCTTGCATTCAATGGATGTTGATGACATGATTTACTCAGGTATCCTTGTGAGGGGACGTCTATTTTCGGCGCTACGTGCCTGCCTTGAAGAACTGGTCTGACATGATTGCTTTTCTGGGGTGGTTGCCTGGCAGTGGGGAACCTTGGCAAAATTTGACTTATTCAATGTATAATTCAAGAGACAATTAACAATTGCTGTGCAGCCGGTGCACTGCTATGCCTCGTCTTGCTTCCTTTTATTCTCATATCTAACGTCTTTGTTCCTGCTTTTCGTTCCTACTTGGGTTTGGTAAATTAAAGAGTTACGTCTTGGTAGAACCAAAAATTGGTGTTTGCCCCTCTCTCCTGAGGGAACTAGGAGTGAGGGGGTTGAGGGTGGATGCAGTTGTGTTTGGTTGTACAGCAACTTGCACGTGTGGGCGTACTATGGTCGGGCGCACCCTGCTCGTAGCAGAGGGGCACCATAGTCACGCCACAAGCAGGAGCTGAGCAGGAGGCGGCTGGTGGCTGAAGGATCTCACGAGCGGAGAGTGACATCATCAGTGGGCGTTACGGCCGGGGGAATTCCTTCCTCGACCATGCACCTTGGAGGAACCCCTTGTGGACCAGGAAACCTGCGGTAGAAGCTGCATCTCGAAAAAGACACTTACCTACCCGTCCCAAGCAGTGGCGGCTGGCTTTTACTGAGAGTGGTGAGGCATAAAAATAAATACATTCACTTACCTTCACAGCGCAACATCCTACTCCCTCTGGTGTATTCCAGGAAGCTCCCGATGCAGGAACCTGCACTACCCAATCCTGGCTCTGCTCTCACAGCATGAAAGCAGCCCCAGGATTGGATAGAGCAGGCTCTCCCGGTGCTCCTAAGAGCACGGTTAGCCCACACTTTCTGTAACCCAGCTGTCTAATTCAGCTAGGTTAGAGAACTTTAAAATGTGCATGTCTGGCTGGCCATCACAAAACGTCCGGCCAAGGGACATGTGCATTTTAAAGCGCACAGCTCCCTGCTGCTGCCACTCAGCAGCGCTGGCCCACGACCCGTCCTGACACTAAGTTTGGGACGGGTTGCCAAAAAATAAAATGGTAATAAATAAACTAAACTACCATTTTATTTTTCAGCTCTGGGGCTTGTGGGGCGATGCTCCTCCGCTCAAATGGAGGGGCCGCCCCTGGTTCCTAGAAAAGGAGGTCTTTGAAGCAGAAAAGAGTGGGGCTACCTGGAAAAATTTGTTCTGGTTTTTGTCCACTTGTTGGGGTGATAATTATGGGGGCACATGGCTGGCAGTTGCCTGGAGTTGATGACGAAAGGGGGGCTTTGCCTGGTGACACGTACCCTGGCAGGGACAGAACGTTATATAGTGCCCTGGTGTTGTGTATTTGGGATCAAAACTTCATGTATTTCACATCCCTCTAGGAGACAGAGGGGAAGCTTGCATTCAATGGATGTTAATGACGTGATTTAATCAGGTACCCTTGGGGGGAACGTCTATTGTCAGCACTACGTTCCTGCCCCTGCGGGGGATGTTGGTCTGACATGATTTCTTTTCTGGGGTGGTTGCCTGGCAATGGGGAACCTTGGCGAGATGTGCCTTATTCAATGTATAATTCAAGAGACAATTGACAATTGCTGTGCAGTCGGTGCACTACTTTGCCTTATCTTGCTTCCTTTTATTCTCGTATCGAATGTCTGTTACTGACTTTCCTTCCTTCTTGGGTTTCGAGAATTAAAGAGCTACATCTTGGTAGAACCAAAAACTGGTGTTTACCTGTCTCTACAGGGGGAACTAAGAGGGTTTGGGGGGTGGATGCAGTTGTGTTTGGTTGTATTGCGACTTGTAGAGGATGCTGCTCTGCCATGCCTCTCCCCTGTCCGACTGTCTGACCTTTCGGGAGTCGTTCATTCAATGGCATGGGCATGTACAAGTCCCCAGCTTCTATGATTGATGAACATCACCGAGAAAGCTGCTTTCTACACCAGGAAGAATCAGGCTGGGATGTGTCTTAGCAATGATATCGTAGACCCTAACCCAAGCTCCTTACTCCCAGTTTGGCACTGAAAGGCTTATATATATATGGTACAGTGGGCCTTTTACATTCATGGGCCCTGGTGCCACTGCACCTGTTGCACTAATGTTATTTTGGGCCATCACACTAGGTTAAACTAAGTGAGCATGCAATTATAGGGTTCCCCTCTGCTTTACGAGGTGTCTTCCTCAAAGAAGAAAATACATCTCCGAAAGGCGTGTGCAAGATTCCCACTTGTCTCTAACGCTATTTTATTTATGATTCTGAGTTCGAAAGTCTCTCTCATTGATCAGTCTTTGGGAGAGGACAGGGAAGGACTCCGTCTCTGCTATGGGCTGCCAGGTTACCTTAAACGGACCATATTACTTGCCACACAGCCCATCTGCTGTTCCTCAGCCGAGGAAAGGAGAGAGACTATTATAAACGACACAAAGAGGAATCAGACGAGCTTAGTTTATTGCCACCCAGAGGTGAAGTATGGACTTCAGTACAGCTTAACACTGTAAAGTGCGTGGCTCAGTAGAAAAAGAAGCATTGGCAAAGCCAATATGTCTGTCCTTTGGGACCTATTGGTTTTGCAAATGGTTCAAGCCATGCTGAACAGCCCAACCGATGCTGTGCAGCATGGCTTGAAAAAAAGAAGACAAATGGTATATTTTATAGTGCATCAGCAAGCAGTAATGTCTGTGTTCTCGGAAACGGTTCATATTACAGGCATATTAAATAATTGGTCTGTAAGTAAGAGGTTTATGGGCAGGAACTGAAGGAAGGGAGTTAATCTGATGTAATGTAAATAAAGGAGAGCTAATGATTTGCTCACTTCAATAGTGATAATTTATACAGCGCACATCACGAAATAATTTGTACATTGGTGCTTAAAAATGTGTCATCATTAGCCAATGAAGCAGTATTCATTTTTATCTACTGGGAGAGTATGAAAGGCTGAGTCAGCAATGCTGTGAGTCGAGCCTGTAACATGCAGAAAACATACAGATATCTTACCGCACATGAATCACTGTTTAACATTGCCAGTTTTAGAAAGCAACTGAAGGAAATAAAGAGCTAAAGTCGCTCAGAGCATTTCGAAAAGTGCAAAGTTTAAGTTGTGGTGGCCCAGAACACTGTCTGCATCAGTGTTCGAAGTGGGCGGGATCTGAGGGGCACGACGTGCGGGCGGTTAATTCCGAGTGCTGAAATGCGTCAGCTAAAATGTAAGGCGGGGAGTTTCCTGTGCTGTGAAACCAAGGGAGGGACAGACAGCTAAACAGGCCTTATTGCCAGGGTGCCTGCTGCCTGAAAAAAATGTAAATGTGCACAACTGGTCAATTTGCAAAGAAGCCAGTATTGGCTTTAATTGATGGGGGTCACATTGAAGGAAGTGACCCGATTAGGGCCACCCGGGTCACTCGCGACCACCTCTCAGCCTTCCATACAAATGAAGAGTCGTCAGACAGTAGAGAATACAAACCAAGTATATTTTATTCAGGTACACTCGAGCGGTGTCCAGTCTGACCAGCCTCCTGGGATTGCTGCAGAGGGACTGACTTCAGCAAGCATGGCGATACATTATGTACAATTCAGAACCAATAAAGACACGCCCTGACTGGAAATTTCCAGTTGGTAGCTGGTGAACAAAGGAGATACAGAAGGATGAGTTTCGATCTTGAGACCGGGCACATGCTATCTCAATGCCAAGGTCACTCTGCCTGTGTAGGAGCAGGCCTATCTAGTGGGAAAGGTATGCACTAACAAGAACAGTGTATTCATTAGTACAGCAAGGCTCAACCTTGGAGAAATGCAGATCATCGCAGCTGCTTTCAGCTGGGGCAGAGAGACAGAAGTTAGTTTCAATCATGACTCAAAATGGCGGCTGAATATAAAATGGTGCCGCAAATGCTAACTTAAGACGTACAATGCATGAACAATTCAGCTAAAACATTTTTATTCCAACAGACCCTCCTTTTAGCATTTGCTAAACCATTGTAGAATTGGGAACGGAAAAGATGTAATATGCAGAGAAATAAAAGACATCAACACTCAGAATTATTCATATATTCAGTATCAGAAATTGACATTGCAAGGGATGATGTAGAACCAAAAATGCCCTCATCAATCTGCATCATGTTGGCAATATCTTTTTGCAACATGATGGCAGCACTAGTGTCAGGAGTTGTCTTCTTCGGTTTGGGAGTGAGGACTCTTATACAATAAGTGTAGCAGGTCGGGAGACAGTGTATGCAAAGACAACATGTGAAGAAAATACCAGCAATCACAGCTAGAAATATAAGGATCTTCCAGCCCCAGGACATAAACACACCCCAGAACCACCCAGAGAGAGACTAAGTACCTTTTTCTTGGTGTATATCAGATGATAGTCTATGCAACTTCTGTATGGCAGCATACACATTGGGGGTGTGGTCAGGTATGTACACACAACAGCTACTGCCAATAATGCAACAGGCCCCTCCCCGATCAGCAAGGATGACGTCTAACACCATCCGGTTTTGTAAAGTGACGAGCCTCGTAGCCTGGAGCTCAGCAGTAATATTGGTCAGTATCCCTGCTGTTGTATTTATAACCCCTTCCACAACCCTTGTAAGCAGACGAATGGGAAGGCTATTGGACATGGGGCCCCAAAAAGGTACGATACCCTTCATGGCATCCTCAAACTGTTGTAAGGTAGTATCCGTCTGATCTATATCCTCCGTGTCAATGACCCTTCTGACTCGGAACAGGTATACACTCCTACACTGCAGCTGGTGATCTTTATGGTAAGTGGACGGAGCTATATACACAGGGGGAAGGAGAAAAGAGAGATAACACCTGCCTGACCATCCCCTCAGGAGCCAGACATAAGCTTGAGATCCACAGTCGAAATAAACATTAGGGGGTGGTATTAAGGACGGACTATCCATCGTTCTCAATCTGTAGGTGGAATTGCATCTGCTCTCCCCCACCTTTATCCTTCCTGTTCCCTGGACACAGAAACTAGCTGTTGTGTTGACCCCTTACACGGGTATTGGCTGGTCCTCTGTAACATTACGAACCTGGAAAGATTGGAAATACTCAGATGTGTTGAACCCTTGGAAATCATCCGTTTCCATTCGAAACCAGGTCTCGTTCTTTACTCTTTTGTATGCGTTCATACAGGACCTTAAAACAATTTACCAAACGTCTCTTGTCCTGTCTGTCCTACGGGGGGAAACCTGTGATGGAACTGTACATTCTGTTTCATAGTGCAAGAATCAACAGGGTCCTATCCAGAGCAGAGATTTGGGGATTGGGATGTACCATACCGAGCAATTCAAACCAACCCTCGCAACAACTGATGTACGACAGTGACATGGACAACAAATTATCACTTTTATGAGTCACTGAAGGAAGCAATACACAAACCCAACAATTAGTGGTATTAGACACTTCATGAGCCTGATGCAACATTTGTACAAACACGTATCCGTATAAGACTTTCGGTGCTCTCTTTTGTGAGGGGCCAAAGTGACAAAAATGTGTTCAGGGGGAATGGGTGTTGTACCAACCAAGGAATGCACAGGATACTTCTCCTCCAGGAACCAGGATATCCCCAATACAATTATTAGTGCAATCGCAACTATTGATGCAAAAAAATGTTTACTTTTTGTGGACCAACCCCGTACTGGACATGGAGGTGCAAATGGCTGTTCTTCCTCAGTATTAGGCCGGCCAGATGGATACATTATGAAGCAAGGAAAAGGGAATGCAATAAAACTGATGGCAAGGGGCAAGTGTTCCCAGTGTCCGTCTGAGCCTCACTGGTAGACTCCTATTGTTCATCAACGTTGGCGCTCTTGAGCACCAGCGGTGGAGCTGCTCAGTCCTAGCTCGCGATGAATCCCACGTCATCCAGGATAATGTACCCCCCCCAGGGGAGCACGTTCAATTTATCCTGTCCAATGTCAGAACAATGCACCAATCTCGCCTCAACCTAAACTAACACTGTGGGTACTACTGACAAAGTACACCCTGACTTGCACAGTCCATCCCTAACTAATCTGACTTCTCCTTTGGTGCACTGTCCTTCACCCGAGGATGCAAATTGTGCCTGGTGACTCCAGGCACAGAGGGGTCAACGAAGAGGGGCTCAGGCACAGAGGGGTCAGTGGAAAGGGGCTCCTTAATGGCTCTGATCTCCGGGGGGACTGCCGCGTTTAACACTTCATTATTTTCAGCATCCGTTTGGGTCCACCTTAGAATCGCATCGCTGAATGGGATGAACTGAGGCACCTTCTCATGCTCAGAGTCCCCAGTGCCCTCTCTTACCCACTGATCATAGGGCAAGGGCAGGGGTACTCTGCGGCAGTGCGTGGAGTGTATCCAGTGCTTTCGGCCGGCGACTTTTATGGCAGTGAGGGCAGCCAGGAGGACCTGGACAGGTCCCTTCCAGCGAGGCTCCAAACTCTTTTTCCGCTGGAAGTTCTTCACCACGACGTAGTCACCGGGCCGAATATCTTGTCCGGGCCCCTCGGGTACAGGTGGAAGGGACTCGTGTATCTGTTGGTGAATAGAACGCAAATCTTTAGTTAACTGGTACAGGTAATCAGTCAGTAAAGGATACTCAATCTCAGAAAATTTACGAGGTGGTGGGACGCCCCAAACATTCGCCGGGCGTCGGAACACGACCTCGTAGGGTGACAATCCTGTCCTTGAATGTGCTTTTGTTCTTGTGGACAAAAAAGCTAATGGTAAAGCATCTGGCCACTGTAACCCTGTGGTCTCCTGAATCTTTGCCAATTTCAGTTTGAGAGTACCATTGTACTTCTCAACCAAACCGGCGGACTGGGGGGGATTTGCAGCATAAAACGTCTGTGTGATGTGTAGTCCCTCGCAAACTAGCTGGATAACCTTGGCATTGAAATGACTTCCGTTATCACTCCAGATCAAACGGGGCAAGCCGAAGCGAGGAAAAAACTCCTTCAGGAGTATCTTTGCAGTCGCAATGGCTGCATTTTCTTTAGTGGGGTAGGCCTCAATCCATTTACTGAATGCACAGACAACCACTAACACATACTTCAAATTTTTGACCCTGTCCATTTCAATAAAGTCTATCTGGAGGACCTCAAAAGGGAAAGTGGGAGGTGCAAAATTACCAGGTGGTGTAGGGATACCCTTGCCAGGATTGTGCATCATGGACACCATGCAGTATTTTACTAAGTGTGTAGCTGTTTTGGGGATGTTGTCATTTTGCCATACGGGGTCTAACAGTTTGCAAATACCCTTAGCACTGATATGGGCTGGGCCGTGGCCCATTGTCACTACGGGAAGAACATATGCATCTGGCAACATCCATCTCTGGTTCCCTGACTTATCAGTCCAACATCCCTCATCATTCAGATTTGCTGTGCTTTCCTGCCACACCGCTAATTCCTCCATGGTGGCCTCACTCTGAATTTCCTTTACACTCTCAAGTGTATCCTCCAATATGGAGAACTCGGGAACCCACCTAGCTGGACCTGCTACAAACATCCTTTTCATCTTTGTTCGGGCTGTTTCCTTAGCTGACTGATCTGCAAAAGCGTTCCCCTTACCCACCTTGTCAGTAACTTTCTTATGAGCGCTGCACTTCACAACCGCTAATTTCTTAGGGAGTGTCAGAGCGGACAGAAGCCTATGTATAAGAGGACCATGCTGAATGCGTGTCCCATGGGAAGTGAGGAACCCTCTCTCTGCCCAGAGCCGCCCAAAATTATGGGCGACCCCGAAGGCGTACTGGCTGTCAGTATAAATATTAACAACCAGTCCCTTGCTCAATTCACAAGCTCGAATAAGGGCGACTAATTCAGCTGCCTGGGTGGACTGATAGGGAACTTGTGATGTCTCAACTACAGTGTGCAGCGTAGTAACGGCATATGCTGCAGTGGTGGTGCCATCTGGTAATTTGAAACAAGAGCCATCGACATACAGTTCCCCTTGGGGGTCAGATAAGGGAACATCAGTCAGGTCTCCCCGTCCTTTCGTCTCTTCTTCCGTTCGGAAGATGCAATCATGTATGTCAATCTCCTCATTCTCAGAAGGGAGGGGTAGTAACGTGGCTGGATTCAGAGTGGCACAGCGTTTAATCGTAATGTGCTTTAGAAAGAGTGTTAGCTCATAACCGGTCAGACGCGCACTGGTGAGGTGCTGTGTCCTTATCTTATTCAAAAGTGTATCCACAGCATGAGGTACCATAACTGTGAGGTCAGTATCGAGTACGAGTCCCGCCGATTGTTCTATTGAGACGGCCGCGACCGCTCTTAGACAGCTCGGGAGGGCTCGGGCAACAGGGTCAAGTACAGCAGAGAAATAAGCACTCAGTCGTTGCTTATCCCCGAATTTTTGTGTTAAAACAGAAAGCGCACAACCGCTCAGCTCATGGACGTACAACACGAAGCATTTTGCATAATTAGGGGTACCAAGCACTGGAGCTGAGCAAAGCGCAGTTTTTAATTGCTCAAAAGACTGCTGACACTCTGGCGTCCAAGGCAGTGGCTCATGCACATCTTTTAGTGTTAGTGCAAGCAGAGGCTTAACAAGAAGTGAGTATCCAGGTATCCACTGCCTGCAATAGAAAGTGATACCTATGAAAGCACGCACGTCTTTCTGAGTTTGCGGAAGAGGCATTTTCACAATGATACTGATGCACTCAGGGGTCAATCTCCTACCCTCCTTCGACAGTAGGTGACCTAAATAGGTGACCTCCTGTCGACAATACTGAAATTTGGAAAGGGATACCTTATGACCATGGTCAGCAAGATGGAGCAACAACTTAACCGTGCTATCTCTGCAACCTTGTTCTGTGTCTGAGGCGATGAGCAGGTCGTCAACATATTGGAGTAATACATTACCTGTAGGGAGCGACAAGGAATCCAGCAGACTTTTCAATGCCTGACTATAAATACTCGGACTCTCTGAATAACCTTGAGGAGCGCGACAGAATCGAAAGCTTCTACCAGCTAGGGTGAACCCGAACAGATACCTGCTTTCAGGATGAATGGGAATACTGAAGAAGGCAGAAAAGAATTTAGCAGAAGAAGGAATCATCGTTAAGAGAGTCGTAATGTCAGGGACCACCGGGAACTGTAGAATCACTATTTTGTTAACTTCTCGCAAATCAATCACAAAGCGATAAATATCTTTGTGATACTCAGAGGGACCCGATGTTGTCCTTTTAAGAATGGGAAGAATAGGGCTATTACAAACATTAGCAGTCATCTCCTCAACCACTCCTTTCTCAATCAAATCCTGCACAATTTTTATCAAAGCTCGCTCACCTGCCTGCAGTATTTTATACTGAGGGATGCGAGGTAAAATAGCACCGTCCTTGACACAAATCGAAACAGGCGATATCTGCAACAAACCCACATCTGTGTCGCCCGTTGCCCACAGTGTGGGCGGTAAATCTTTAAATTCAGCAGGGAGAGGCGCATCTTTAGAGAAACACTGCGTAGCGCACACAACATTTGGACCCACTGTCATACAGACACCCTCCGGGGAGCAATAAATTGTGGTATGCAATTTCTTCACTAGATCCAGACCCGTTAAATTTTCTCTACAACTAGACGTCAACAAAAATGGCGAATTCACAGTAAAAGGACCAATAGTCAATGCAAGAGGTTTCGAAATGGGGCTCACAACAGAAAAACCTACCGAAACATTATTATGGCTAGACAGAGCCACCCCAGGGACCAGAGAACGAGAAATAGAGCTGTTTGTCGCACCTGTATCCACCAAAAACTCCTTAGTCGAACCATGCACGTCCGCTCTAACATACGGACCTCATTGGTCTACAGGTATCAAAACCGGTCCCTCACCCTGTCCTCGGCTGTCCTAGCTGTAAGACACCCCGGTCACCTCAGCTATATCATAGTCATCATGATAGTACTGTTTGCCCCGAGGGTCGTCAAAGTAGTTCTGAGCAGTACGACCCTGCGATGTCTCAGCGGTCTGAGCCCTGTCCTGGCACCATCTCCACGACCCCGTCCACGAGACCCTCATCCTCTTGGGACTGCCACTTTCTGCAAAAGCACAGGACACTCGCTGCACCAGTGTCCCTCCTCCTTTCAATACGCACACTGATTCGGTCCTACCGGCGTAGTATTCCTGTTAGTACGGGGAGGCTGTCGGGCTAAACCACCAAGTCCTCTACCATTCCCTCTGGAAGCCTGCTGCAACAACACCTTCGTCTTCAAATCCTTATGCATCTTCTCCATCTTTTCCTTATCCTCATTTTCCCTGTGCTCATAATACTGCGCCATATTCAAGATAACAGAAGGAGAAGAGGTGGACCAGGTGCTCTCGGAAGCCTGTAATCGAGTCGCGATCTCGGGGAGCAAATTTGAAACAAATCTACTAACAAACAAACGCATACCACCCTCAATCGACAAGTCCTGTCCGCTATAATCCAAAAACACACTTTCAAACCGGGTGAAAAAACGGACACACTCTCATCTTTCTTCTGACGACAGGCCGAGAGCTTGTCCCAATCAATCTTTTGGGGTGGGATAAGGGAATGCATATAAGTGATAATACGGCCAGGCAGAGCAAGTATCTCGCCCTTAGGCTTCTCACCAGGCTTCCTGTCCTGATCCCATATTTTAATTTGGTCCCAGGTACCACCCAATTCTACAACGTGATCCTGTGTATGTACCTGTCTCCAAATATCAACAGGAACCAACAAACCAAAGAACATGTTGATACCCGCGAGTGTCATTACTGTCGAAGAAGCGGCCTCAGTCAATTCCTTGTAATATGCAGTAGGGTTTTTCCTAGGGTCAGGTAACTGAGTTTTAAGGGACAAGACCTCACCTTTTCCATGGAGTATAAACCCACTGTTCCTGGAAACGGGCCTCTACCCTTGGCCTAGTCACATTATCGTGCTGATTTCTTAGCTCTGGTATCTCAGGATGATATATAGGATGCACCTCCCTCATCGGGTACTGAGATACCAGGGTGGGGCTCTTCTCCAGTAGCCTTCCCCGATAAGCAACCAATGTTGCAACATTACCAAAGACATGAGCAGGCTTCATATCAGTAACATACACATCATCCCTAATATTGTATATGATCTGCGGTGCTGCACCGTTGAAATGCTGTTCCCAAAGTCCAATCAAAGTAGCCGACATGTGCTTAAGGGCATGTTGCTGCACAAAAGGCTCAGAATCTTTCATCACACTCCACACATCTTCCACACTGTAAATGGGGTTACGAGCCCACTGTGCTGCCTGAGTAGCCACCACCTTTTTCTCTGCATCTCCCACATCAGACCGGACCAATGTCCGCCCCATGCGCTCTTTAAATTTCGTCCACTCTCTATCCTCAGGGCCGCGCATTGGTGTCTCACTACTCAGTGATGTCGGGGAATGGAGGAACACAGTGGGGGTGACAACAGAGGGAGCAGGCACTAACCTCATTGTCAGCTGCGTCATGGGTGTAAGAACTGGAGCGAGAGATGCCGAAGCAATTGGTGTTGCAGGAGTACTAACAGTCACAGTTGCCACAGACGGCGAAGACAAAGAAAGGACAGGAGGTGCCGTGGCCAAGGCAGTTTGATCAACAGTAACAGAAGCAGAAACAGCGAATACAGAAGAACCGGGTAGCTGGGCCTGTGGGGGGGAAGATCAGGATATACCCTCTGTGGGGCATACAGAGGTGGAGGTCGTGCATCTAGCAATTCTTCCACAAAAGCGTCATTTTCTTCTCGGGCTACATAAGATTTATCAATATTCAGTCGAAACCTCCTATCTTCACGTTCAATTCCTATCTCCTGCTTCTCTCTATCATGCGCTACAGCTTTCTGAGTCAATGTTTGCATCCTCCCCTTCCAGGCCTCTTTCTCTGCTTTCATTCGCCTCTGTTTAGCCTCTTTTTGCCATGTTCTGAGGGAATCAAACATCGACTGCCTACTTCTTTTCCCAAACAACTTCTCCTGTAAAAAACTCATTTTTTGTTCATCAAAAGTGCCCGTCAACGGCCACTGTAACTCGGCATTGTCCCTCGTATATTTGTGCCATAACGTACTAAACATAATAGGGCCAATGCCATGCTTCACATACATATCAAAATTAGGAGTGCCTTCCGAAGGCGCTGGCTGACTTTCTTCCAGTCGAGCATGAGCAGAACAACAACGACAACACGAAACCAAAAAATGACTTAACACCTGCATTTTCAAAAGTAGGCCAAATTTGTTATGTTGCCGGGCAAAATGTTCACAAACACTTTGTATCCAAATCGGTCCTCAGACCGTCCCAAATGCAAACCAAAGTCGGTCCTCAGACTGTACCAAAGACAAATCAAAATGGTACCATATCCACAAAGAACCAAAACAAACTCACCTGGTGCACACAGGTCAAACAAATTCATTCTCCACTGCCGACTCTTCGGACCGAAGGGTCAGATCCAAGGGTTTCGCCGTTCAGGACCCCAGTCGGGATGACCGCTGGGCGAGGCACCGACCAGTCAGACAGACAGGGCAGCTGTGAGTTCAGGACTTTCTCGTGCAGGGATCCCTGGTCTGCCCTTCCGACTCGACGATGGCCCCGACCTCCTCACCCATCCGCGGGAAAGGATGGGTCACCCGATGGAGACCCTGTTCGGGCGCCAACTGAAGGAAGTGACCCGATTAGGGCCACCCGGGTCATTCGCGACCACCTCTCAGCCTTCCATACAAATGAAGAGTCGGTCAGACACTAGAGAATGCAAGCCAAGTATATTTTATTCAGGTACACTCGAGCGAAGTCCAGTCTGACCAGCCTCCTGGGATTGCTGAAGAGGGACTGACTTCAGCAAGCATGGCGATACATTATGTACAATTCAGAACCAATAAAGACATGCCCTGACTGGAAATTTCCAGTTGGTAGCTGGTGAACAAAGGAGATACAGAAGGATGAGTTTCGATCTTGAGACCGGGCACATGCTATCTCAATGCCAAAGTCACTCTGCCTGTGCCCGTCGCTCTAAGGGTGGGAGCAGGCCTATCTAGTGGGAAAGGTATGCACTAACAAGAACAGTGTATTCATTAGTACAGCAAGGCTCAACCTTGGAGAAACGCAGATCATCACAGCTACTTTCAGCTGGGGCAGAGAGACAGAAGTTAGTTTCAAACATGACTCAAAAAGGCGGCTGAATATAAAATGGTGCCGCAAATGCTAACTTAAGATGTACAATGCATGAACAATTCAGCGAAAACATTTTTATTCCAACAACTTGAAGCTTCCTGACGATGCAAATTTATTCTTTTCAAATGGTATTGCAAGGGGGTTACCAGCTGAGCTGTGATGTGTAGTCTTTTAAAGGACAGTTAAAAAAAGTACTATGTACAGTCTGGGTATTACTAGAATCTATGGGGCACATGCATCAAGCCCGCATTTTGCGATTTCTAAATAGCGAATTTTACCGATTCGCTATTTAGAAATCGCAAATGCAATGCATGAAGGATTTGCCCAAAAAATGCGATTCCTTAAAATTCCTTAATTGCGACTCGCAAATTGCGAGTCGCAATTATGAATTGATTCCCATTCATTCCTATGGGCCTGGAGGCCCATAGGAATGAATGAGATTACATGCGCAATTTGCGAGTACTCCATTGGTACTCGCAAATTGCGCATGCTATTTCAAAGGTGCAAGGGTGCCAGAAGGACACCCTGTTGCACCCTGAAATTGTTATGTACACCCATGTTGCGCACACACATGCCCCAAGGGCATGTGTGTGTGTAACATGTAACTTTGAAAAATGCACTTTTGTGCATTTTTCAAAGTTTTCGCAAATTACCATCAACTTAAAGTTGATGGTAATTTGCATTTCTTAATAGCAAATTCGCAAATTTTTATTTTTGTTGCATTGCATTTAGGGAATCGCAAATTGCGATTCCTTAAATGCAATCACAATTTAAGAAATCGCAATAAATTGCGATTTCTTAAATTGCGAGTGCCTAACACTTTAATGCATCGCAAAAGGCCTTTTTGCGGGCGCAAACGGCCGATTTTTGCGAATCGCACCGTTTGCGCTCGCAAAAACCTTTGATGCATGTGCCCCTATATTTTCAAACACTTTATTTTAAATCAAACCTTTTTGTGCATTTTGTTGAAACCTATTTTATACTGTGTGCAATGCAAGTTTAAAATACTGATTTACATGTTTACAGTGTTTTTTGCCACAGACTGGGACCTCGTAGCCCTAAACATACACAAGTTCCTATTCTCCACTGCATCAACCAGGATTAAATTATGGGGTTCTCTGATTCCAGACACAAACCTCTGCAGCGCATTAACTAATAGAGGTTTCTTAATGTACGATAGTGCAATTCCCACTGATTAACCTAAGTTGCATTTATTTTTCATTTAAGCTGTGCCTTTTTTTAATATATAGCTACCTGAAGGTGAAAGACTGAAAAAAGTTACAAAATAGTTTGTTTTTTGAGCAAACACAGCAAGATGATAGACAGAGTGCTGAAACTTTTCAACCTCTCACCCCCAGTCAAGAGATCTGGGTTTAATCCATAGTTCTTTTGCTCACTATTCCACCCCAGTTTGAACCCAGCCATATGCAAATCAGTCATGACCCTGTTTCTCATGGGAACAGTCTAGCCCGAACTGTCAGGTCAGGTCCTCCCTGGACCGGAAACAAGCATCCTGGGACTGGTTTCGGGGTTTCGCCCCTCTTCAGCCAGTGTTGCTTGAATCCAGTGGCACAGCGAGCAAGGGACCCATGTCTGGGCATACCCTTGGCCACTTAGGGCAAACATAGCAAACACAACAGGATGATGGACAGAGTACTGAAACTTTTCAACCACTCACCCCCCAGTCAAGAGATCTTGGTTTAATCCATTGTTCTTTTGCTCACTATTCCACCCCAGTTTGGACCCAGCCATATGCAAATCAGGCATGACCCTGTTCCTCATGGGAACAGCACAGACGGAACAGCCAGGTCAGGTCATCCCTGGACTATAAACAAGCATCCTGGGACTGGTTTCGGAGTTTCACCCCTCATCAGTCAGGCTAGCCTGAATCCAGTGGCACAGCGAGCAAGGGACCCATGTCTGGGCATACCCTTGGCCACTTAGTTTGTTTTTTGAGCCACGCCTTTGACCCTGCCCCTACGCTCACTCACCCTGCCAACTTTGCACACAGCAACACAGTTCCCATACTTTTTTTAATGCACTTCGACCACTAGTCTGCATCACATAAAAACATGAAACTTGTGGACAGAGAAATACTCTACTGCTCTCTAGCGAGTCACGCCCTGTGTTGCAAAAGGGAGTCTGCCTCTCATTGATCAGGCAGCAGATGTATCCCTTTCTCTGCGCCTTCCTGTATGCACAGCACCAAGCACCAAGTATATTGGCCAGCTGATCTACCAGCTGCCGTATGACTGGAGTAAAATGGCTATTGGACGTGGTTAAGGTCTCCGCCCTCTAACTTGGTACTGTAACAAAAAGAAAAGGCGTGAGAGACAAGAGAGGGAGACGTGAAAAATAGCATTAAGAAAAAAAGGAAGGGGCGAGGCTGATAGGTAAAAATTGTGGATGATTGATCCCAAGTTGGCTTTTGTTACTTCTTTCTAAAAACGTCTGTGCAGTCATCTTGAGGTTAGGATCACACTGGAGCACTCTTCAGGACTAACAAAAGCTTTTAAACTGGCTCACACTGTGATTAACAAAAAAGAGCTACGATGTGACCAGCATTGACCGCATCATTGCGTGTTTTTGTTTTTTTAAATCTATTTGTTACAATAAAAAAGCGGGAGGGGGTGGGAAGCAACACGAGGGAGTCAAAGGGGGAGATGCACCAGACTGGGGCAGAGGGAGCGGGGGTGGGGGGAAGAAGAAAAAGGACCTGAATCAAAGTGCGAGCATTGGATGTACTGTGGAGGGACATCAATCAAACTAAATTAATCATGCGCCAAAGAAAGAAAAGGAAGTGTTGCATGGCAAGCGCTGCCCAAGTATGAGGCAGCAAAGAAGACTAACGATGATGGCAACAAATGGTAAGCGACAGGCGGGTTCCAAGCCCATTACTGAAAGCAGAAGTTTTGCGAGAAAGCCTTCGCTAGGGAGCATGATCATGCAGGCGTGTTCTAAAAAAGGGAGGCAAGCACAAGCCATATAGAGAAGGAATAAGCAGGGAAGAGAAAAGGGAACACAACATTCATAATAATAATATAATTTCCCCCCTTAGCACAGTAAGAAAATTTGTAACTTTCTAACACTTTACTAACGTTTCACATGAGCACATATTTTAAAAATATGGTCATTACGTCATCAGATTAATTGATGTCTCCTTGCTTGTGAACTATCTGAGGTAAAGCCCTAAATACTTCCTGTTCTAAGCAGTCCAGTAACATATGATCATCTATATCCACCACAGTGATTCATATGAACTCAGAAATTATGCACATAAACAGGTTCTGGTCATTTTCGTTACCGAGGTACATATATAAGGTAAGAAAATGTCAAGTCGAGCCACCAAATACAGTAAAATGCCAACAAATAGTTTTATTTTAGATTAAACATTAAATCTTACAATATTATGTGCTCTAAGGTGTTCACTGTGAAGAAAGAGACAGAATAGTGAGACGTGTATATAAAGAGTATTCAGTTGACTAAGGAGTCACAAGAAGAGGTTTTTCAGATTTGAAATAAACTTCCAGTATTTATTAATACAGTAGAACCCCTTAGTCTGGCTGTAATGATGTCAACAACATTTCAACCTTGCGAGTAGCTTGGAAAATCCTCATCAGGACTATTTTCACCGTAAGCATATCATGTATTGTTAATAAAATTCAAGAAAAAATTGGGGTGATTGAAAGAAGTTGTTAGGGACTGAAAATGCTGTTGAACTTAGAATCAAAGCCTCACCTCGGGAGAATGAGGTCCCAGGATTAATAACTGGAAAAACGGTTATGGTGTAGGGTATGAGAATCAATCAAAAGACCAATGGTGAATTCGAAATGTGCGAATTAATCACACGCGAGTAGTAATGATACTTACACTATAGTGAATCAATGAATGAAGTAACATTTATATAGTCTAGGTGCTCTGACAGATGTGGCCTAATGCACGAGGTAGTAATAGTTGAGTAGTAGTGATAGTGGCTAAAGCAACACAAGAAATAAGTCACAAATTAATCAAGGTTCATAGTTGTAGAACCTGTCAGCGCGTACCATCGATGTCCGGGTTGGCAATCGTCTGCTGTACACAGCGCCCAATAGGGGATTAAAGATGGCGCCGATGTCAGTGCATACGGTTAGCTACCTTGCACCCAGGGTTATCATGGATGCTAGGGTGAACAAAAGGCAAGGGGGTTGGCTCGATGCAATGTGAGCCAACATTGGACCCAACCGGCGTGCCAAAACCAACATGAACGACCAACATAATTTTTTTTAATTGATTTATGTTATTGTATTAAATGAATCAACAGATTTAAAAAAAATATCTTGATTGAATTATAGATGTAATTCACTGGAGAAATGTCCATACAATGTTTACTTTTCTCTTTCTACTTTTCTCTTTTAATTGTTATTTTTTTCGTTTTTATAACTTCAACTTTTTTGATTCAAAGCAAATAGTGACTCAAATATAATGTAAATATTGAGTCAAATATCTATCTATATATATATATTTTTTTTTTCACCAAGATTGCCCCAGCTTTGAAAGGGCACTCGACAGCACCCCCTGCCCTCCGGCATCTTTTCAACCTCGCTGCAGCCTGCATTTCTCCTATGCCATATAGTGCCTTCATGCCGACGCGTTTCGAGGCTTAAACGCCCCTTCTTCATGGGCTTCAGAAAATAGGCATTCAAGATTCACTTCCTTGCAATTACGTTTTTATTCGTTTTTATTCGAGAAACCGCCCTCAGTGGGCTTAGCTTACTTCCGCTTTCATTACAAGGCATTATGGGGTTTGTTGTCCCTGGAAGTGCATAATATTAAAACCTTAGTAGGTTGAATGTCCTGTTTTCAAAGTTAAAAGCATTATTTATATCCTATAGTAGGGAGGCAAGGTCAAAGCAGGCATCCTTTTGCATGTGGGCGCTGTGCTTCATAGAGAGAACGAGTTTCTCTCCACAGCCTTTCACTCCTTGAGAAATGGTGCTCCTTTCCACGGCGGACCACCGTGCAGATAATTTTTCACCAAGATTGCCCCAGCTTTGAAAGGGCACTCGACAGCACCCCCTGCCCTCCGGCATCTTTTCAACCTCGCTGCAGCCTGCATTTCTCCTATGCCATATAGTGCCTTCATGCCGACGCGTTTCGAGGCTTAAACGCCCCTTCTTCATGGGCTTCAGAAAATAGGCATTCAAGATTCACTTCCTTGCAATTACGTTTTTATTCGTTTTTATTCGAGAAACCGCCCTCAGTGGGCTTAGCTTACTTCCGCTTTCATTACAAGGCATTATGGGGTTTGTTGTCCCTGGAAGTGCATAATATTAAAACCTTAGTAGGTTGAATGTCCTGCTTTCAAAGTTAAAAGCATTATTTATATCCTATAGTAGGGAGGCAAGGTCAAAGCAGGCATCCTTTTGCATGTGGGGCGCTGTGCTTCATAGAGAGAACGAGTTTCTCTCCACAGCCTTTCACTCCTTGAGAAATGGTGCTCCTTTCCACGGCAAACCACCGTGCAGATAATTTTTCACCAAGATTGCCCCAGCTTTGAAAGGGCACTCAACAGCACCCCCTGCCCTCCGGCATCTTTTCAACCTCGCTGCAGCCTGCATTTCTCCTATGCCATATAGTGCCTTCATGCCGACGCGTTTCGAGGCTTAAACGCCCCTTCTTCATGGGCTTCAGAAAATAGGCATTCAAGATTCACTTCCTTGCAATTACGTTTTTATTCGTTTTTATTCGAGAAACCGCCCTCAGTGGGCATAGCTTACTTCCGCTTTCATTACAAGGTATTATGGGGTTTGTTGTCCCTGGAAGTGCATAATATTAAAACCTTAGTAGGTTGAATGTCCTGTTTTCAAAGTTAAAAGCATTATTTATATCCTATAGTAGGGAGGCAAGGTCAAAGCAGGCATCCTTTTGCAGTGGGGCGCTGTGCTTCATTGAGAGAACGAGTTTCTCTCCACAGCCTTTCACTCCTTGAGAAATGGTGCTCCTTTCCACGGCGGACCACCGTGCAGATAATTTTTCACCAAGATTGCCCCAGCTTTGAAAGGGCACTCAACAGCACCCCCTGCCCTCCGGCATCTTTTCAACCTCGCTGCAGCCTGCATTTCTCCTATGCCATATAGTGCCTTCATGCCGACGCGCTTTGACCTTGCCTCCCTACTATAGGATATAAATAATGCTTTTAACTTTGAAAACAGGACATTCAACCTACTAAGGTTTTAATATTATGCACTTCCAGGGACAACAAACCCCATAATGCCTTGTAATGAAAGCGGAAGTAAGCTAAGCCCACTGAGGGCGGTTTCTCGACTAAAAACGAATAAAAACGTAATTGCAAGGAAGTGAATCTTGAATGCCTATTTTCTGAAGCCCATGAAGAAGGGGCGTTTAAGCCTCGAAACGCGTCGGCATGAAGGCACTATATGGCATAGGAGAAATGCAGGCTGCAGCGAGGTTGAAAAGATGCCGGAGGGCAGGGGGTGCTGTCGAGTGCCCTTTCAAAGCTGGGGCAATCTTGGTGAAAAATTATCTGCACGGTGGTCCGCCATGGAAAGGAGCACCATTTCTCAAGGAGTGAAAGGCTGTGGAGAGAAACTCGTTCTCTCTATGAAGCACAGCGCCCCACATGCAAAAGGATGCCTGCTTTGACCTTGCCTCCCTACTATAGGATATAAATAATGCTTTTAACTTTGAAAACAGGACATTCAACCTACTAAGTTTTTAATATTATGCACTTCCAGGGACAACAAACCCCATAATGCCTTGTAATGAAAGCGGAAGTAAGCTAAGCCCACTGAGGGCGGTTTCTCGAATAAAAACGAATAAAAACGTAATTGCAAGGAAGTGAATCTTGAATGCCTATTTTCTGAAGCCCATGAAGAAGGGCGTTTAAGCCCGAAACGCGTCGGCATGAAGGCACTATATGGCATAGAGAAATGCAGGCTGCAGCGAGGTTGAAAAGATGCCGGAGGGCAGGGGGTGCTGTCAAGTGCCCTTTCAAAGCTGGGGCAATCTTGGTGAAAAATTATCTGCACGGTGGTCCGCCGTGGAAAGGAGCACCATTTCTCAAGGAGTGAAAGGCTGTGGAGAGAAACTCGTTCTCTCTATGAAGCACAGCGCCCCACATGCAAAAGGATGCCTGCTTTGACCGTGCCTCCCTACTATAGGATATAAATAATGCTTTTAACTTTGAAAACAGGACATTCAACCTACTAAGGTTTTAATATTATGCACTTCCAGGGACAACAAACCCCATAATGCCTTGTAATGAAAGCGGAAGTAAGCTAAGCCCACTGAGGGCGGTTTCTCGAATAAAAACGAATAAAAACGTAATTGCAAGGAAGTGAATCTTGAATGCCTATTTTCTGAAGCCCATGAAGAAGGGGCGTTTAAGCCTCAAACGCGTCGGCATGAAGGCACTATATGGCATAGGAGAAATGCAGGCTGCAGCGAGGTTGAAAAGATGCCGGAGGGCAGGGGGTGCTGTCGAGTGCCCTTTCAAAGCTGGGGCAATCTTGGTGAAAAAAAAAAAAAATAATAATATATATATATATATATATATATATATATATATATATATATATATATATATATATATATATATAAAACCAGTAGGTAGTTATAGTTAGGATCTAGTTTCCATAGAAAAAGCATTTTTTGACTAGCCTGTAACAATTTGGCGTAGTTTGACCACTCTTCTTGAAATTTTCCAAACAAAGTGTCAAAGTAGGTTCTGGTTGTCATAGAAAGTTTGGGGGTGATCCGTGCAGTGGGGACCGGAAAAAATGTAATGTTAATTCCCATAGGAACGCGTTGTTGAACCTACAGCCTGAGCCGCTGGATGGAATTACACCAAATTTGGCAGAAAGGTAGATGTCATTAATCAGATTGTGCTTTTTGTTATTTGGTGCAAATCCGTCCAGTAGTTTTTGAGAAATTTAGGCTGAAAATGAAAGATATATCTCTGGCCGCGGATATTTCACAACGGTTTTGCGATTAATCGCAATGTACGTGCCAACAGGAATGCTCTTATTGGCTGGACGCAACCTGAACAGAAAGTTGCAGCTGCCATTTTATCGTCCGGGAACGGTTTCCGGGGCTGAACATTTGTGCGAAAGCTCACATAAGGGGTCAGGGTGGAGATACTCTGACCCCATGTTTGAGAAATGGGTGTGTTAGTGACACAAGTTATGTGTCCAAAATTGATTTTTTTAATCATGCGTGATATTCGCGATGGCGCCGTGATCGCCAGTGCGGCCCCCCATGTACCGTCGTGGGGACATTGCGACATCATCGCGAATATTGGTGAAAATATATTAAAAAAATATATGTATTTGTACACACTCGCCAGTCACTGTCACACACTCATGTATGCACTCACAAACTCACTCAGACACTTATACACCTATTCACATACCCACTCACACACTTTTCATTCAGTCACATACCCACTCAGATAATCATGCACTCACTCACATACCCATTCAGGTACTCATGCACACACTTAGAGGCCCACGTAGAGTGGAATATTGTGGAGTGGTATAAAGTGGTCTAGAGTGCCGTAGAGAGGTGGGGCATACAGTGAAGGGGCCTAGAGTGGAGGGGCATAGAGTGGAAGGGTGTAGAGTGCAGTTGTGGAGTGGAGTATCATAGCATGTTGAAGAGTGGAGTGGAGTGTCAGAGTGAAGTGTCATAAAGTAGAGTGGCATAGAGTGGAGTGGTGTAGAGTAAAGTGGAATAGAGTAGAGTGGTATAGAGTGAAGTGTTGTGGAGTGTTGTAGAGTGGAGTGTCGTAGAGTGGAGTGTCATAGAGAGGTGTGAAGTGGCATGGAGTGGAGTGGCATAGATTGGAGTGGCGTAGAGTGGAGTGGCCTAGAGTGGAGTGGAGTGGGGAAGAGCAGAGTTCCTTGGCATAGGATAGAGTGGAGTAAAGTGTTGTAGAGTGGAGTAAAGTGTCATAGAGTTGCTTAAAGTGTTGTAGAGTGGGGTAGAGTAAAGTGCCATAGAGTGGAGTAGAGTAGAGTGTTGTAGAGAGGAGTGGCATAGAGTGTCACAGAGTGTTGTAAGGAGGCGTGGAGTGTCATAGAGTGTCAGAGGGAAGAGTAGAGGGTCATGGAGTGGAAGCTCGTAAAGTGGAGGGGCTTAGAGTGGAGTGGAGTAATCTGTGGTAAAGTGGAGGGGCATAGAGTGTTGTAGAGTGGAGTAGAGTGTCGGATAGTGGAATGGCTTAGAGTGGAATAGAGTGGAGAATTGTAGAGTGTTATACTGTGGAGTGGAGTGTCATAGAGTGGAGTGTCATAAAGTGGATTTGGATAGAGTGGAGTGTCGTTGAGTGTTGTAGAATAGTGTGGTGTTGAGTGGCATGGAGTAGAGTGGAAAAGAGCAGAGTGGAATGGCATGGTGTGGCGTAGAGTGGAGTAAAGTGTTGTAGTGTGAAGTAAAGTGGAGTAGAGTGGAGTAGAGTAGATTGGCATTGAGAAGAACCTAGAAGACTGGACCTGTTCTACCTCTTGTACCTAGGACAACTGCCCAGCTGACCAGTAACAACTGGACCTGGACTGGATCCTCCAGTTGGTATCTGCCTGCCACCCAGTGAGTCTCTAGGTGCCTCCCCATAAGTGCTGGGGGCTTTAGAAGTGTACTTCTGTGGTTGATTGGGACTTAAAGGACTGAAAACAGAAGTAACATCTTTAACCCGGATCAACCTGATTTGTGTATCTGACCCTGACTCCATCGTGGTCGGCATCAAATTAGGTCTAGGTCCTGTTCTACCACTACTGTTGACTATCATTGCCATTGTGTTCTTCTTGGCGCTATCTCTCCTTAAAATTCATATCTCCAGTTCCCCTTATTGGATTTTATTCATTTTGTTTATTAAATTATACTCTATCACTTCCATTTTTGGATTTCATTGTTTTGCATTTCGGCTTTATTACTATTTTAGTACTGCATATAACTTTACACTTTGCCTCTAAATTAAGCCTGTCAGCTCTGTGCCATACCTACCAGGGGGTTGAGCTCAGGTTTATGTAATGATTTTTGTGGTTCACACTCACAGAGATTGTGATTATTACTTGGGGTGAGTACTTACCCTTCTCAACTAATAACCCAATTTCTTACTATATATATAGGTAGTTATAGTTAGGTCTGTGTTTCCATAGGAAATGCCTTTTTTAGTTTGCTAATAACTTTGGTGCAGTTAGACGAATCTTCACAAAACTTTCCAAACAAGTGCTCTTTTTTAATTAGTTTATTCATGGAAAGTTTTGGGGTGATCCTTCAGGCTGGAGCTGAGAAAACATTGGGGTCCCATAACACAAAATCCCTATGCAATTTCCATATGGATTTTTGAACAGTGCTACAGCCAAAACGACTATACAGAATTACACCAGATTTGGCAAGAAGCTAGGTCTTGGTCCAGGAAGCATGCCTTTGTGATTTGGTGTAAATCTGTTCAGTTGTTTTTGAATAATGAAGGTACAAAAATATATGTATATGTGGATGGTTGGGTTTGAGGGAGCCTTGCAAGATTGGCCGGGGAGGCTTTTTTAACCTTGAACCATTTCGCTCCCGTGGGACTGAGGGTCCTGTGGGAGCAAGTGGTCTGATTGGCTGGCCACTACATGAATAAAAATGTTATAACAGCCGTTACAGTACTCGGGTACTTAGTCCCCTGTCCTGAAAATGTTAAAAAATAAGATATAAGGCGTCAGGGTAGGAATATCCTGCCTCCAAGCCCTTGTGGGGGCACCCAGCAGGACACCCCTGGAGCCAAAATTATGTTTTTCTTTTCGGGATCCCGGTATGCAAACTGCAAAAATAATCCCACCTGATGGGAGCAAACATTGGTTTCCCTGCCCGCACTGTTGCGGGCAGGGAAACTCAGATTGCTCCCATCTAGCAGGAGTAGTGAAAAATACAGGCTTTGGCCAGGTGGGAGTGATGCTAGCTTCCACTGCACCCAGGCGGATGGGATCCCTGGGGCCCCAAGAGACCCCCTCCACTTAAAAAAACAAAACAGCCCCAGGGGATGGTG
Source organism: Calotriton arnoldi (assembly GCA_963921515.1). Classification (NCBI taxonomy): domain Eukaryota; kingdom Metazoa; phylum Chordata; class Amphibia; order Caudata; family Salamandridae; genus Calotriton; species Calotriton arnoldi. The sequence goes on from CAWUFW010002105.1 coordinate 2,159,415, forward strand.
TCCTCTCATTTATTATTCACTGCTCCTTGAAGAGCACCATATAATGCCCTGCAAGGGCTCTGTAAACATTTATTTTTAGCTTGGTGATGTTTCTAGTTAGGACTGGGGCACCACCAAACATTTTTGTAATAGTGCAAGAGGGCTGCAGAGAGTGCAGCAGCCCGCAAGCAACATAAAAAAACCTGTAAGTACCCCTAGTCCATGACCCCAGGAGAACTTAAAATATTTTTCAGAAACACTCCTAGCTGGAGCTCTATGTTCTTCAACTGAAGTTGTGTTTTGTAGGCTGAAACATGTTAAAAGAAAGATACAAAGACTTGTTGTTTTTTTTGTTTTTTTTAAAACAACATGTCTCTGACTTTTTGTTTTAGCATTTTTCAGGCCCAAAATGCAATAATAAAAACTGTGTTTAAAGAAAAACTCACCGACATGTTGATTTTAATGTATTAATTAAAACCTTATTAAATATTTTTATAAAAATCGCTATTATTAAACATTGCATTGTGTGAATTACTGAAGTACATATTCAATAAAAAATATTGGTGATTTTTGGAGAAAGATGATAGATCTCCTTTATATATATAGATATGCTCACCTCTTAATAAAGCCAATGTGAACACTTTTTATATTTTGGTGTTGTGACTCTTTGACAAAGTCAGTAAGTGTGACTGAGTGTGGCCAGAACCTATTAGACAACGGAATGCTGCACATGCCAGAAGGCCATGCGCTGTGTGAGTTTGCTCGCCGTTGAGGGTTTGGACACAGCCTGCCCCGCGACGTGCACAGTGTGGGATTGGTGTTACCTATGGTGATGAAATATTATTTTACTTTTAAAAACTCCTAGAAATTCACTGAAAAAACCAAAGGTTAAAGTGACGTTATGGTTAGGAATCGTAATTATATCTTATTTTATATATTTTTTTAAACTTAGAAATTCACTGAAAAAAAACAAAGGTTAAAGTAATTTTATAGTTAGGTGAAAATTTAAATGACAAAGTAATGTTTTGAACTAAAAAAAAAACTGAAATTTACTGTTACTTGCTTCCCTGTGAGGGTTTATTGAAGGTGAGGTGTGCCTTGTAAATGATAAAAAAAAGGGGGGGCTTCTGTTCCTGAGAAAGGAGAAAAAGTGTTACTAGCAGGTGTGTCTGGACCTATGTCATGAGGACAGTCAACAAGACTGTCTCATGTTGCCCTCACACATCCCTAAGGGGATGTCATGTTTCATCATAGGGCGGTGCTCCTCATCGGGCCGGCACTGCAATGCCCTACTGGTCCCCCGAAGGGTCACTTTGGCAGAGATCTTTTTCAGAGATGCCGTATGATGCATGCAAGTGAGGTGACTGGTGTGGTGGAGTAGTGGAACGTGGTTGTGGGTTACAAATTGATAGGGGAGGTCTATTTATTTATACTTTAATAAATAGACCGCCCTGTCAGAAATAAAAACCTATAACGGGCAAATGCTACCCTAGAGGTTTGAAAGGAACTCTGGTAGTCAGTGTATAACGACTATGGGGGGAAAGTACCCTATAGTCGTGAGGTGGAGGCCTCACTCTGGTCTCCCACTCAGTGATTTGTCGACATGTTTCATGCCTAAAAATTGGTCTGAAGAATCCGTGGCACTTCACCAGGACATCAACATATATAATGAAAAACTCCCCTACACAATTGTGGTGCCCCTAAAGTGCGACCTACTGTCTGTGTGATTCAAGGTCCAACCGAAGGCTAAGTTGATTTTTACCACATCAGGTGACGTGGAGGTGCCGCGTTCGAGTGTGCCCCGAGTTTTAGAGTGCAGACCATGCGTCTGCACCTACCCTTCCATATCCACGTCCCTGGGATGATTGCTAGCCTCCTCTTTCATAATAAAATATTTCTCTGGCACTAGATGAGCTTAGATGAAGTTGTGGTACAGGGGTACAGGGTCAGATCTTGACTGCTGACCTGGTGTGTGCAAGGACACATAATAGAAATGTAGTTGGTATGAGTAGGTGTTCTTCCATAATATCTTTGTAGAGTATGGTTGAGTACCCAGTGGTTCTCATGCACGATGGTAAATGGTGTAACTTGAATGTGTTATACTTGAAGGTTGGACTGGAAGAGTCCTTGAAGGTGTGTCTGGGGAAGTGATGTAAAGAGTGAGTACATAGTCCTTTATAGAGTGACACTCTCTTCTTTAGCAAAGTGTAATTGGCTCTTGAGTGGCTGTGATCACTGAGCTGCTGTGAAAGGCTGTATGGTATGGCGAGTAGCTCTGGGTGGTTTGTGCTGTGAAGGAGTTATGTTTAGAGAAACTGTGAGGAAATGCAGTTTATTATATGGTGTGCTTGTGCTATCTCAACATGCTATAAACTCACAAACCCTTCTTGGGTCCCGTCAGGCTCGTTTGTAAAACCATAGATGAACCTTGGGTAGCCATGGCTTCGAGCAGTTAGGCTTTAGCAAAGGAGCAAGTGCAAAGCATTTAGAAGTACCAAATCAATTGAATAAGAAAGAAATGCGACACCAGGGAAATCCAACATCATTTTATAAAAATAGATCTTATTTTTCTGAAGTTTTAAACACCAAAATGAACAAAATTATCTGGAGGGTTCCATAGATATAAATTATTAAGCAATTAGTAAATCACTGCTTTTCACTCCAAATGCAAACATGCAGTTGCAACTACTGCGGTTAGCAGTTAGTTTGAAAACTTTAAAAAAACATTTGAAGAATTTATGTTTAGGTACTCTGGCCCATTTTGGGAAACCAACTCCAGCAGGGAGCGAGTTACAGGGGCTAGTAAGGCTTAGGAGGACAGTTACCTTGCAGTCAAAGGAGTCTCCAGTCCAGTTCCAGGCTCTATGGGCAAACCACCTTAGACCTCAATGGAGTGGTCCTGATGCAAAAGATACAGGATGCTTAGGATGCTGAGGATGCTGATCCGGTCAACGAGGCTCTTCCTGGGGCCATCTCTCTTTCCACAATTATGGTGGGGTGACTTTGGCCACAGAGGCTGATGTCCCTCGAAGTCAAGGTGGAGCCCAGTCAAAAACCAGTTGCCGCTGGTCTCCAGTCACAGCAAAACCAGCAGTTAGTTTTAGCTGCGACTAGTGTCCACCTTAGGCAACCAAACTGCACCTTGGTGACTCTTCCAGGTCCAGCAGACTTGGGTGCAACTTTTGAGTGTTGGGGCTTCGTCTTCCGGGCTGTGATTTGGCAGTCAACAGCGACTAAGCAATTGTGGCTACCAACTTGCCACAGAAGCTTTTTCAGCATTTGTTACCCTGGATTTGTAACATGATGTCATCCAACTGACTCTTGAAGTTCATCTCTTTCCTCTGGGGCTTAGGGGACAAGTTTTCCAGAAGCAGGGCACCATAGGGAAAGTCTTCTCTTTGCTAGCCCAGGAGCAGCAGCTGCAGTCCAGTCTTTGGTGCGGCCTCACTTTGACAGGTCCAAGGAACAGCCGGGCAGACCTTCTCTCCTCTCTCTAGCTTGTGATCTGAGGTCTGGGTGCCACAGGGGCCACTTTTATGTCCACAACCTTCCCTCAGGGGATGTAGTGACTGCTAGCCAATGGGCTACCAGGTGCCCTCCCGCCTCATGATGACGCTCCATTGTGTGGTATCTAGTTATCCCAGAGTGCAATATTCAGCCCGCTCCTAAGATTGCAGAACCCTTCTCTTGGTGTGTGGAGTTTGGTAACCCAGCCTAGAGGTGTGACTAACTGGAGGCTACACACCCACAGGAAAACTGGTTTTACCACTGTTTCCCTCTCTTTGTCCCTGACACCAACCTGTCTAACGAAACAAAAAAGCAGTCCCTCTTGTGTGTTCACCATTTGCCCTTCAAAGCTGGCTTTCCCTTTAAGACTCACCTTTGAGACCCTTTTGGCTTCTTGCCAGGGAGAGATAACACCTCTTCTAATGGCAGGCCTTTAGTGTGTTCTTTCCGAGTCATTCACACCTCTCGCAGTAGGGCAGAAGGCTGTCTTGTGGCCAGCATCTTTCTAAAGTTGCCTTTTGCTTTAAAGTTACATTAGAATAGATTTGGGCATTAAGTCGGGTTTAATGTAACAATTCTTTTGATACCATGAAGTACCAAATTTAGTAGTCCCATCCAGAAGTTAGCACAGCTAGGCTGTCACTGTGTTTTCCCGGACTTGCCAATGGGGCTACTAGCCTTCGATAGTAAAACAACAATTTGAGGTTTTTACTGTTAAGACATAAAAAAATACATGTCCTACATATTAATAGACTTTATATATGAAAAAGGAAAGTCTGGACTTTGTCATTTGATTAAATGGCAAAGTAAAGTTAGCAGTCTAAAACTGCCCTACCAGTCTGCAGTGGCAGGCTGGGAGCATGTTTTTACTTTGTCACACTTATAGTGGCACAATAAGCGCTGCCACCCATGAGGGATTCTTTAACTTACAGGCCCTGGCTACCCCTGATACCATATACTAGGGACTTATAAGTAAGTTAACTTATGCCAGTATAAGCCAAATAAACATATACTTTTAAGGGTCAGATCACTGGCCCTGAGGTCTGGTTAGCAGGCCTCAGTGCACTCTCAGAGTTGAAAAACCAGCAGCATCAGTTTAGACATTTGGGGGTGATCATGCACAAAGAGGCATTTCTTTATAAAACTGATCGAGAGATGTTGTGAATAGCCCTAGAGAGTGCTTTTGTGAAATCTCATGGTGTGTAACTGGTGTGGTGAGTATCCCCTGCGAAGCCTGTTGTGAGTGTCCTGTACAAAGTAAGTTTTCTGTGCAAAGCTTTTAGTGACTGGTGTTGTCAAAGAGGTGCTTTGGGGTAATTGTGAAATGAATGAATGATGAGTCTTTGTTGGTGAGAAGTGTACGGAGTGGATCAGCTGTGTCCATTGGAGGAGGAGACGGAGGTGCTCATTGAGGAGAGAGTGTGTGTCCCCTTTGTAAAAGTGTCTATCAATGTGTAAGTAGATTTGCCTTACCAAGGAAGAGCTAATGTACCCGCAAAGAGGAAATTATATGCCTGCTTGCCTTACAACACCTTAGTGTTTCCTTTGTCACCCTTTACTCAGGAGCATAGCTGAAAGGGGGGCATTTGGTGTTTGTCATCCCTCAAATAATTGCAATCTTTACTTGGTAGTTGGGTCTGGGGGCTATATATGTATATATATATATATATATATATAGTGATTGGTTTACTGATAAAAAGTAGCAAATCTGCACCCATAGATGTATTCCTTGAATGGATGCAAATGTACTACTTTGTGGAATTCACAAACATTGGCAGTAGAAGGCGTGCAACACTGCATCAGACTCAGATTTCCAGGCATACTATTGGCAATTAAACACCCAAAAGGTGATGGGACAAATGCTTGCAAATAGTCTAACCACTGGCAATTGCTTGGGGTAGCATTCTAAACCATTTTTGGGCTCACTGTGCCACTCTAGGCAGAGGGCCTGATTTAGGGTTTGGCAGACTTTAAGTCTGCCATACTGTCTTTAATCCACCCCCCAAACTTACCGGCCCCACTTACATCTCTATACATTGGCAGGAACTGCTGCCATGGTGGTTCCTGTCAATGTAGGAAATGTTTGACGGACGACTCCATCAAACATGACAGCTGTCCATCAAACTTTTGCAAATTTTGTATATTTCAAAAACAAACTCCCGAAGTGGAAATTTGCTTTTGCAAAAAAATTGATAAAACTAATGACCCCCACACCATGGGAAATTTCTCCCATGGTTTGGTGGTATTTTTTCTTTTTTTTAATGTCCCTCACTGCCAGGAAATACCCGACAGTGAGGGGCAGTAAAAAAAAGCCATTTGGCCATCCACTCTAAATATGGGTTATCTACAACTGCGCCTACTCAGTCGGGCTGTTGGAGGAAGTTTTTCCCCAACGGAGTAAATTTTACTTCATCAGTGTAAAACTTGAGGTCTGCCTGACTTAAAATTGGGTGGGCGGACCTTAAGTTTAGCAGTGTACTTCGTCACTGTTCCAACCGAGTAACTGTCCACCGAATTCTAAATTAGCCCCAAAGGCCCACTTAATGCAAATCAGCATTGACCCTTCCCATCATGGGAACAGTCATCCTAAACCTTGGTCATCTCACCCGTTCACACTGTGGCCCACTGCTTTTTTATTTAGGAAATTTGAGATTCCCCTCCCCCAAATCTTACTGACTAACCTTTGCCCCTGTCTTTGATGTGAGATATTCCATTATTGCCTCGAGAAGTAGTGAGAGACTATGATGCGTCCCTCCCGGTCATGGCTTTTCCAGGTCTTTGAAGCTGTAGCAGCATTATCTAGTGTGACTCTGAATGTCTGCCTCGCTGGGCACTCTGCATGAGATGAAAAGTTGGACCTCCGAACTTTCCTTGATTGTCCAGGGCTCATTGGTCGAGCGAAGAAGAGGAGTTGATGATGTAAAGATTGAGACAGATGCAATATAACACAATTATTACACACATAATCAATAGGATTGTCCAGCTAGGATTTTTACCTGAAAAGAAATAAAATCTCAATAGACAGCTTAAATGCATAGTTTATTGCAAATTAAAAATAAGTCTGCTAGTGTCAAATCTATAACAACTATTCAAATGCAAGTACGGAAAATGCCCTTGGGCTAAGTGCTCTTTTCTGCATCCCTGAGCCGGTTGTTATTCTGGATACGGGCCTGGACTATCTCCTTATTAAGATTCAGTGCTCCCTAAACTTAACGAGTCACCATAGCTCGGATGACGTAGGTGAACTCACATGGGATCAATTATCACTGGTCCTTTCATCCCCCCCTCCACCCACACACCCTCCGGCATGAAGGTCAAAAAGGCCCAGGAGTTATCCCTGTTACAAGAGAGACACTATGTGTAAAATATTTGCTTGCGCACCCCTTATTAATTCTTATTTGCTCTATCTTCGCTTTCATCCACGCAAAGCATCAGCTAGTAGCAGTGGGGACTACTGTTAATTGCCAAGTTGACTGCACTGACTCACTCTTTATCAGCTAGAAACACAACAACGCCTACCTCTATGAGGCATAGAAAGACGTAGACAAATTCATCGCTGGTAATCCCCAAGACTTCCTCTCTCTCATCTATAAATCCCAATATTGCCTTCCTTGTTAGCACCAACTACCTTTACAACCCTCTTCACCACCGACTTATACATCCACATCAAGGCCCTGAATAGCTTGGTAACAAAAGCTCCCTGTAAACCTTTTGATTGATCAACGTATTAATGTATTTATTAATTTACCTCCCCCATTAGAACTCCACTGTTTCCTACAATTCCACCTCCCCCATTAGAACTCCACTGTTTCCTACAATTCCACGTTCACAAAAACAAGATATTCCTCACTATCTCCTGACCTGTCCCCCGGCGTAATTCTATGACTTACCACCTTTTTCTAGTCCCCTCCTCACACTCTCACACTCTACTCCCTTGCTCCTCCCCTTCTAACCATCTATGCCTTCCGTGCCCTTTGCCTCCTCTCACTCATTCCGTATCCTCATCGCCTTACCTCCGTCGATCCTCGGTCCCGTCTCTCCATTCTTCCTCCTTCCTCCTTTTTCCTTCTACATTCCCTTTATTTTATCTGCTTCCAACTACTCTACACTGTCCCTCTCAAGCATTCCCCCATTCTCTCCTCCCTTTCCTCCCCTCCCTCCTCCTCTGTTCTCTTCCCCACCTTTCATCTTCTTCCACCAATATCCCTTTTCACCAATTTGTCTCTCTTAATCTTTCATTCCTTTTTTCATCCACCATCCTCTCTCTTTATCCCTCTCTTGTCTACTTCTCCTCTCTACCTGCCCTTTCAATCAATCAATCAACCCAGAGGGTATCCAGGCACTAGGATCCTGCTTGGCTCATTCGAACAGCCAGGTCTTGAGTCCCTTTCTGAATTCCGGGAGAGAGGACGATGTTCGGAGGTGGAGGGGAAGGTCGTGCCAGTGCTTGGCGGCGAGGTAGGCGAATAAGCGTCTGTTGTAATCTCCTATGCCTTTAAGCCCGCCAGTTAATGTCAAGAATGTTGGGGTCTCCATGGGAATGCTGGAGAACGGTTCTTGTGGCAGTGCTGGCGAGCAATGTAGTCGGTGGTGTTGGAGCAGAAATAAATACTTTAAAAAGTGACTTGAACCTGTGTCTTAATACTGGCGACGAGCTCAGATTGGGGACAGGCGTCGTACACCACTGATTTCCCTACCGGACCCACTGTATGAGGAAGTAGTAAAGAAGAATCCACTTTGCGACCTCCCGCCTGAAAGGGAAGTATCTACATAAAGATTCACCCGATCGCCGTCAGAACAAGAGGAGGTGAGAGCGTATACTAAGCATCGTTCCTTCGATGCCTTACCTTAACCAATTTTAAGGTTGGGGGCCAGCTGTTCTGGCCATTACCCGAGCCTCCACACGCGCCATGCCTCACGCTTGCTTGAGAGTCTTCATTGTCTCTGCGCGATATCCACGCGACGTCAGGACCAGCTCTGCTCACCGCGTATCCTTGCTTCACTACGGCGGTCTCATGTACAATGCATGACGCACGACGCGATGATTTCATAGCTGTGTGCTGCCATCTTGGATTTCGTAGAATTGCTCGCACTGGTCCCGAAGTCGACATCGATGTGGATACTTTATGAAATTACAGCGTTGTGGTGGGATTTATGTTTTCAGACTCAAGGAACTTCTCTTTTTGTGCACAATCTCGTGCACAGTTGTGCTTATTGCCTTACAAGGATTGTGGTGGAATTAATTTTTTAGATAATCTTGTGCACGACTGTACCCAGTACCTTTTTAAAACTGTTGTGAGATCTCCATAGTAATAATGACAACCACCAGAATGTCACAGCCCCCTGCTTTTCTCTCAGAGAAGGGTGAACCAATTTTGCCCTGGAAAAGATGGAAGAAACTGTTTGAATCATACATTGTAGCCATCGGTGGAGAAAAATTGTCTGCCTTCAGAAAACAAGCTATTCTGCTGCACAATCTTGGTGTTTAAGGGAGAAACATCTATGACAGTATTGATGAACTCCCTGTTGGTAATGGTGATGGGGAGCCTTCGGATGTATACAAGATGTCTATGACTATGCTGGAACAATATTTCGGACCTCGCATTAATGTCGTGCTAGAGCGTCACAGATTCTTTACAAGAGTACAGGAGCCTACTGAAAAGGTGGGCAACTACATTGCGTCTTTGAAGACATTAGCACGTACGTGTGAATTTGGAGAGTTATCTGACTCTCTAGTCAGGGATCAATTTGTCGGATGTACGAACAGTAACAGAGTACAGGCGAAACTGCTTTTGAAGAATCTATCGTTGGCGAAAGCTATAGCCATTGTTGAAGGGGTGGAAAATACATCAAGTTGGGTGAAGGAAATGAGGAAAAGCTCTGAGGACAAGAAAGATGCACAGAGCGGTATTCATGGAGTAGCAGATACTGATGTACGCCAAACTTGTGGTGATAACATTGCCAAAATTTCCTCCAATGTAAAGGGGAGGGGTACTGAATGTGATGCACAACCTTGTGGTCCTGAACATGACCTTCAGGGGCATGGTAGTGCAGATTCACAGAGAATCAAATGTTACAGATGTGGAAGTTTTTCACACTTGTCCAATAGTCCAAACTGTTATGCCAAGGGGTTGGTGTGTAAGAAGTGTGGCATTAAGGGACACTATGCTCGAGTGTGTAGATCTGCTGAGAAAAAACGAGTGATGGAGAATACATCTGATGGGGTATGCACCATCATTTTGAACGTGAATGACAAGAGCGGGGAAGTGGACTCAGGGAAGGTGATAATGCACAGGTGTGACATTGAGGTGGATGGCAGAGTTTTTGTGGTATTGGCTGACTCGGGTTCGCCTTTCACTATGATTGGGAATAAACAGTGGGACGAAAATTTTGACAAAGGAAATGTCAAACTGCTCCCACCAGACATCAACCCGGTCAGCTATGGAGGGTCACGTATCAAAGTGCTGGGGTATGTGGTTGCTAAAATTGAGTTCAAGGACAGACAAACAATTGTGAAGGTATATGTGACAGAAAGGGGTGACAGCCTTTTAGGGTGGAGACACCAGCGTGACTTGGGAATTATCTTAAATCCCAGCGCTAGCAACCCAAAAGACCAAGTTAGGCTGGTTGACAATATGGGAAGTGGTGAACGATTTTCAAGGATTTGCCTGAAGTGTTTGGTGATGGGTTGGGACTTCTCAAGGGTTTCGAACACCGGATCGTTCTAAAGAAGGGGGCTAAGCCTTGTGTACATAAGGTGCGCAGAGTACCCAACATGATGGTTGAGCCATTAAAAGTGGAACTTAAGAGGCTGTTGAATTTAGGCATCATAGAAGAGATTGAGGCATCAAAGTGGTTGGCCCCAGTGGTTCTGGCACCCAAGGATGGAGGCAATAGTGTCAGGATGTGTGTGGACTTGCGGGGGTTGAATCAGTGGATTTGGGTGGACCGCCAACCACTTCCTGACATCTCAGAATCCATCAGTATGTTGAAGGGTGCAAAGGTTTTTAGTGTTTTGGACCTTTCATCAGCATACCACCAAGTGATGCTACACCGAGATTCTAATCACAGAAAGGTGTCAAGGGAGGTTTATTTTAAATATTCGCGATAAACCTGAGACCACTAATTCTGAGGTTTATGAGCATTTATTCTGATTAGTTTTGATAATTCAAAAAGACATTCATAAATCAATTGGACATGTCTTTTAAAAGGAAACACCACATTAGTAAATCACACAATTGCAACACATTTGTATGCGTGATTTAGAACCATTTCTTTTGTGAGACAATATATACAACACATACATAATACCAAACGTTATTTGTGACAAAAATATATACAGCAAACCAATGATCACAAGACAAACATCGATAAATTATGTGTGCCAGCCTGAAATTAAACCAGTCCTGCATTTGCAGTGAAAACACAAGGCGGACAATTGCTCATTCAAAGACACATGTCTACTGTCCTGCCTGTGGGAGGGTGGGGATGCATATCCTACTTAAGGGTGTTGACAACCTAGAAAAAGGGGGAAATCATTTCCATTCAGTCCCCTCGTGGCACACCCTGTTCTACCTTCCCCCACACTCAACAGCCAACGCGTTTCGAATCCCCAACAATTCCGGGATTCTCTTCAGGACTCGGACTTGGTTTTGTTTTGGCTCTCAATTATGCTGCAGACAGATGTCCATTATCTGTTCTTCAATTCATAGTATTAATCGAGGCTTAAATTTTATGGGTGTGTGGAAGCTCTTGATAATGATTTAAAAACTGTCCAGGATCTTGAGACTCGTGAAATGTAGTTAGAGCTCGCGGGCGCGTCGCCGTGAATTTCTTCTGCAATAATCCTGACTGTTTCCTTTCATTTCAGCCATGTGAAAGCAGTTAGAAAATCATCTTGCTCCTCTCATTCAAACCGGCAGCACTCACCGAGATTCTAGGCACCTAACTTCCTTTGTTTTGCAAGAATGCCTTTTGGTCTGGCCTCGGCGGCAGACTGTTTTCAGAGGATTATTAAGATGGTGCTTGGCGATTTGAGTAACGTCCTCTTTTTCCAGGACGACATCCTGGTCTATGGGAAGGATGATGAGGAGCATGGAAATATGTTGAGGCGTGAGCTGGAGAGGTTGAGCGAGAGGGGGCTCACGGTGAAGAAACAGAAATACCGGATTGGGTTGACATCTGTTACATACCTAGGCCATGTCATCTCAGGGGAGGGCATACAGCCGAAGTTTGAACTGGCAGAAAGTATACTGAAAGCCCCAACTCCCAGTGAAAAGGAACAAGTTAGTGAAAAACTCTGCAAGTCCCAGAAACGATCTAAGTTCAAGTGGTCCCAAGGGTGTGAGCAAGCTTTTGCAACTATCAAGTCTGAAATTAGCAAGATGCCCACGTTGGGACATTTTGACTCTAATCTCAAGACTATTCTGACCACTGATGCTAGTCTCAAGGGTTTGGGTGCGGTGCTCTCACAGGTAGTCGAAGGGGAGGAGAGAGTGGTGGCTTTCGCGTCTAGAGCGCTTAGGGATGCGGAGGTACACTATTCCTGCATTGAAAGGGAGGCGTTGAGTGTATTTTGGGCGGTGAGACACTTCAAATTTTATCTGTGGGGCAGTCCTTTCTTGATGAGGTCTGATCACCGGCCATTAGTTCAAGTTTTCTCTTACCATCATAGTGACCATATGACTCCCAGACTTAAACGTTAGAGTGAAGGACTCCAGGAATTCAATTTCCGTGTTCAGTATCTTCCTGGATCGGCCAATAAATCTGCAGACTGTTTGTCACGGTTGCCATTGGAGTGCAAACAGCGTGATGAGGATGTTGAGGGTGTGAATTGGATAATTGAACAGACCTTGTTGAAGGAAGAGTGGTCGAATAGTATCGTTGAGGACAAGGTGTTTTCTGCCCTCAAGTCCTTTATCACCAAGGGATGGCCTGAATACAAGACTCTGGATCAGGACTTGAAGCCCTTTTGGGCGGTAAGGAACGATTTGACCTTTTGTCAATGGAATCTCATGAGAACAGACAGAGTGGTTCCACCTTGTGGTTTGAGGGACAAAGTGATAAATCTTGGTCATGAGGGGCATCTTGGAAGGAGCCTAACCAAAGCTTGTGTGAGTGAAAGATATTGGTGGCCTGACATGGACCATATGATTGAGAGGGTGGTTAAAGAGTGTCATCTCTGTGCAACCAATGACAAACCTGGTGTCTCCAATCATGCTCCATTGTCTCCAGTTGAGGTTCCGGCAATAGTGTGGTCTAAATTGGGTTTGAACATAATGGGTCTTTTTGAACTAATGCTCACGACTGAGAGATTTGTGCTTCTTTTGGTGGATTACACCTCTAAATGAGTTGTGGCTAAATGTGTGAATGTTGTCAACACTGGAACGGTGATCGAGTTTCTTAAGGATTTTTTTGTGAGCGAGGGTGTACCAAAATACTTAGTGACTGACAACGGTGTGCAATTTGCGTCACAGGAGATGCAAGTTTTCCTCAAGGACCTTGGGATTGTCCATCAGAAGGCGGCTCTCTATACACCGCAGGCCAATGGTCTGACAGAAAGGATGGACAGAGTGGTTAAGAGTTGTGCACAGAGAGCTTTGGAATAATGAGTGTCTTTTAAGAGTGTGTTTAGGGAAACGTAGTGGGCCCATCGGACTGCGCCCAATGTTGTCACGCAGAAGTCTCTTTTGAAGCTCTCAGGGGGAGGATGGCTAACTCTAAGTTGAATCTGGTATGGTTGCCTGTCAAAAGCAAGTGTGGTGATGGTGACCAGTTGAGGAAAGCCAGATGTTTGGCTTATCAACAAAAGTACAAACGTAGGTATGATGCTAAGATGTCTGTCAGGACAAGGAAATGGAACGTGGGGGATCAGGTCCTTGTAAAAAAGCTGAGGCAAGGGAGGAAGGGAACATCTGGCTTCATGGGCCCTTACACCATTACAGCCATAAAGAAAAATGTTGTGACTGTGAATACTCGTGGTACTTGGAGTATGTCTAGGCTGGTCAGATATGCAGAAGGATTTCCGAGCATCACTGTTCACAACGGCAATGGAGGTGGTTCTGATGTAATGTGTAGACCCTCCTCAACGAGATATAAGAAATTACCTGCAAGGTTTGAAGACTATGTTTTGCACTGAGTTACATTTGCTATTGTATGCATATTTTTTCTTTTGTTGTTAAGTTTTCTTTTGTTTCTTTTTATTTTATTTCCGTTATGTAAAGGGGATGTGTTGTAATCTCCTATGCCTTTAAGCCCACCAGCTTGTGCCAAGAATGTTGGGTCTCTATGGGAATGCTGGAGAATGGTTATTGTGGCAATGCTGGCGAGAAATTCAGTCGGTGGTGTTGAAGCAGAAATAAATACTTTAAAAAGTGACCTGAACGTGCGTCTTAATACTGTCTTCCACTGTGGCTTCAGCTGATGCGGTGGGTGTGTTCGAGGGCACGGGAGGCTAACGCAGGTGTCTGTCTGGCTGCTGGAAGTTCAGGCGGTGGTTGTTATACGCTGGTCCTTGGTTGTGGAGGGCCTTGTAGGCATGTATCAGCATCTTGAATTGGCATCTTTCCTGGATTGGGAGCCAGTGGAGGTTCCTGAGGTGTGGGGTGATGTGGGTCTGTTTGGGGAGGTCGAGTACGAGTCTGGCAGCAGTGTTCTATATCATCTGGAGTCTCATCAGGAGTTAGGTGATGATTCCTGCATAGAGCGCGTTGCTGTAGTCCAGCCGGCTGGTTACTAGGGCTTGAGTGATGCTTTTCCTGGTGTTGATGCAGAGCCATCTGAAGATCTTTCGGAGCATGCGGAGGGTTTGGAAGCAGGTGGAGGAGACTGCATTTATCTGGCATTTCAAGGTGAGCTTGCTGTCCAGGATGATGCTGAGGTTGTGGGTGTGGTCTGTCGGTGTGAGTGTAGGTCCGAGTTCGGAGGGCCACCAGGTGTTGTTCCATGGGGAGTTGTTGTTCCCAAAAATCAGCACTTCCTCTTGTCCATGTTGAGTTTAAGGCACTTGGTCTTCATCCAGTCAGCGACACTCATCATGCAGCTGTGGAAGTTAGTCCTAGTGTTGGATGGGTCTTCTGAGAGAGAGGATAAACTGAGCGTTGTCTGCATAGGATACAATGTTGATGCTGTGGGTTATGATGATGTTGGCCAGGTAGGTGATGAACAAGGTGGGGCTGAGGGGTGAACCTTGAGGGATGCCACAGGAGAGGTTTGTGGGTTCTGAGGTGAAGGCAGGTAGGCGGATTCTCTGTGTTCGTCATGTGAGGAAGGATGCGATCCATCTGAGGGCGTCTTCCTGAATCCTGATGTGGTGTAGGCTCTTGATGAAGGTGTGGTGGGATATGGTGTTGAACGCTGCTGAGAGGTTGAGGAGGATCAGGGCTGCTATTTCTCCCCAGTCGAGGAGGGTCCTGATGTCATCGGTGGCAGTGATCAGGGCAGTCTCCGTGCTGTGGTTAGTGCCGAACCCAGATTGGGAGGTGTCCAGCAGGTTGTTTCTCTTCAGGTGTTCGATGAGTTGGCAGTTGATGGCCTTCTCGAGGACTTTGGCGGGGCACTGGAGCAGAGAGATGGGGTGATAGTTCTTGATATCCCTGGGAGCGACGGAGGGTTTCTTGAGGAGGGGTCCGACCTCTGCATGTCTCCTTCCATTGGGGAAGGTGGCTGTGGAGATGAAAGTGTTGATAATGGAGATCAGTTTGCCACTGAATTTGTTGCTCCAGAGTTTGAAGAAGTGGTGGAGGTAGAGAGTCCGTGGGTGCTCCAGAATGGATGTAGTTCATGATAGTAGCTGTGCTCTGTGTGTAGAGTTTGTTCCCATGTGGTGAGGGGGTGGTTGTGGGTGATCTCTGTAGATCTGAGGGGATTGTAGGGGTTGGTCAGTTGGGTTTCGAAGTTTCTGTAGATGGTGGATATCTTGTTGTGGAAGTAGTTCGCCAGGGAGTCGCAGAGTTCCTTGGAAAGGGAGACAGTGTTCTCTGTGACTGACAAGCAGGAGAACTCTCTGACGATGCATAAAAGTTCTTTGCTGTGGTTGGAGCTGGCTTTGATGCGATCTGCCAGGGGGCCTCTCTTTGTGTCTTTTAGATGTTGGTGATATTTGTTGAGGGCTGACTTGAAGGTGGCTCAGTCTGTGGGGTGTTTGCTGGTCTGCCATCAACTTTCTAGCCATTTACATGTGCGCTTCATAGTCCTGAGTAGTGGATCTGCTGGTCTTGGCAGGCTTATTAGGGGCAACTCTGTTGGAGCAGTTTGTGATCCACGCGGAAAAGTACCTGATGGCCTGTTCGAGGTTGTTAGCTGAGTAGGGGTGAGTGGTGTTGATGGCGTCCGTCCTTTGGGGTCCGTCACTTAGTTCCAGCTGCGTGTGGGCAGCTGGGGGATTGGTGGTGCTGCATGAGGACCCTGTCATGGTTAAGTGGACAATTGCGTGGTCAGTCCAGGTGAGTTAGGTGACATGACTGTACTTGATTCTGTCGCTCGATGTGAAGATCGGGTCAAGTGAATATCCTGCACTGTATGCGGAGTTGGTGACCAGTTGGATGAGACCGATGTTGCTCATGCTTTCTAGGAGTTTGGCAATGTTAGCATCTTTCGGGTCGTCAAGGTGAAAGTTGACGTCACAAAGGAAGATGTAGTGCTTGGAGTCAATGGGGATTGGGGCGATGAAATAGGGGATGGCGTTGCAGAAGCCGGGGCATGGTCCTGGGGGTCTGTAGGCGAGGGTGGCTCTAATGGTCATTCTGCCGTGGGTTTAAAGCTGGAAGTTTGGGTGTTTCATGATTGGTGTGGTGTCGTCTTCAGTGGTGGTGCAATGGATGGTTTCTCTGTGGATGATGGTAACACCTCCTCTGTGTTTGTTGGTGCAGTCCTGGTGTATCATCTTGTAGCTGCTGGACGTTGTGGTGACGATATCCGGGTGGATGAGGGGTTGAACCAGGTCTCTGTGATGAAGATAATGTTGGGGATGAGGGCGGTGATGGTGTCCCATAGTGTCATGGTTGTATGTGCAAGAGCCAGCCTTCCTCCTTTTCATCCGCCTCATTTCTATAACGGTGTGACTGGGGGAAGAATGTGGATGAATGTAAAAAACTACAACTCTCAGAAGCCCTGGGAGCAAGAGTTCACGAGTGGGATAGGATACACCTGTGAACCAACTATATAAGCCCTGCCCAGGAAGAGTAAGGTTCTTGACAATTTACCTTGAAAATTCACTGGAGGATAGCCTTCCAGAGCGAGCTGCCGGCTCGTATTTTTATGCGCATTTCAGACCCCCTGTGAGGCTCAGTGTTCGTGCTTTCACTGTGCCGCCTGACCCTTCATTAGCCACTTATCAGCTGAAGGCGGTAATTATCTTGCCTGAAATCCGCCCTGTGACTTCATTTGGATTCAACAGCGGTGGCTGGGCTCCCTGCCGGGAACTCCGTTGAAGACTGTCCGCAGTTCTCAGAGGAGCCGCAACCCCCTCTCCAACGCATGAATCGGCACATGGCAAGTGGCTGGAGCTCGTGTGGCCTCATACATGCATTCCAGGATATCCTCGCTATGAATCATCAGAGACGGGTGTTTGCCGTCTTCTTTCGTGTTCTCCTGTGAGGTAACAGATTAGAACACACGGACTGCAAGGCTTCACTGGGACGCTTTCTCCGCTTCCTGAGTGAAAGGATTTGGAGTATTCACGTCGAGGACAGCAGTCATGTAACATTTTATTTTGCTGTTCTTTCTTATCGAGATTGCATATTCTGAGCATATCATTTGTTTGAAGTTATCAACATTGTGCTGGATTTAAAACGGACCAATTGCTACAGTGTTTTTCTCATGATGACTGAAATTATTAACACTGTTTACTTCATGCTTGGAATCTAGTCAGGATCTGGTACAAGACCTAGTATTGAGTGACTGACTTGCTATTTGGCTGTCTCCTTATGTGAGAAGTGAGTAGCTTACTCAGAGTCCTAGCATAATTACAGAGTGGTGCAACTGTTTGTTCCTTATGTATGGTTGTCTCTTTTCTATCCTTCTGCAGATATTACACATAAAGGGGGACACTTTCCAGAGCGTGTTTGCCACGCTATGAAGGACGCTGCAGAAGAAGCTTCTTGACTCGCTTCAGCAGCCTTTTTCTTTTTTTATCCCATTCCCCTTTTCCCCTGAGTGGTACCTTTTCAGGATAGCTGATGGACTGCTCTTGAGAGGTATCATAAAGGGGAATTGGAGTGATAGCCTCACATCCTCCCTGCTGGGTAAAGATACAGGTTAGTGCTTATTCCATTGACAGCTCGTCAGCCTTGACTGATTGTCAAGCCCAAGTTTAAATATTAGCCTGGGCGATGGATACCAATACCATTCTCACCTCCTTATTGGAAACAGTGACTACTCTACAAATAGAGATCACTGCCTTTCGTACTGAGAACCAGGAGATGAGAAAGGAGATGGGATCAGTCAGACGGGAAGTAGCAGGTGTAGGAAAGTAGGATCTGCTTCTTATGGTAAGACCCCCTTTTTGCTTTTTGCACCCACTGTTTTGACAAGTCTGGCTGGGATCCTGCTATTCAGGACCCCAGCCTATCTGCTTTCTCCCTTAAATTACAATGTATGTACTTTGGTACAACTCCAGATTGGATGCTGGGGTACCCTTATCAGTCCCTAGTATATGGTACTCATGTACCCAGGCCATAGGTACCCCAGAGGCCTCCCATGGGCCGAAGCATGTATTATGCCACCCATGAGAGGGCATGCAAAATGGAACCTCAGGTCTGCTACTACAGCCTGTGTAAGCTGGTGATTGCACCACTTACTTTAGATATAGGTTCACTATATCTATATATATATCACTGCACTTAAAACTTTGTAAGTCACCCCAATAGCAGGCCTTAACAATCCTGAAGGCAGGGTGCTAGGTTTTGCGTGAGAGGGTGCTCCTGCATGAGCAGGGCCCCTCTTCAGTCTTCGGAGACCATTCTCCTGGGCTGTACGTGATACTACCAGACATATAGGTAGAGGTGCACTATAACCTCGCGGTAAATGCTATCTCGAAAACGACTGCTACGAAGTATGTCGTGTTTGGTGTCATACACCTTGGAATCATACCTCCACACCAGTAACTGGTGTGGAGGTATGATTCCTCCCCTCAGAACCGAAGTTCTGGGGGTACCTTAGTCTACTGGTACCAACTTTCTCGGCCTTACAGCACAAAATGGATGCTGCCAGCCACAGACACGAGTCTGCCCTCCTGCTGCTGAGCCAAGCTCGAGCAGGGGAAGGCAGCACAATAGGCATCCTGTCACAGGGAGGTGTTGCCACCTTCCAGACAGGATTTAGTGCATTGGGGCTGGGTGGGGGCAATGTCTCAGTGCCAGAAAGTCTGCACGAGGGGCACACTTGGTGTCCCTGTGCATAGTCCAGCTCAAACCAGTTCTAGGAGCCATTTGCTCCTGCTCTGGCGCGAAACTGGACAAAGGACATGGGAGTAGCCTCCCCCTGTCCTGTCCCTCCCCTAGGAGGGTCCCTAGAATCTGTCCAACCCTCTCCCGTGGGTATAAAATGGGTTACCTGGCTACAGGACATTAGATTTTACGTGGACAAGATTCTGCAAGAAGATACCACTACACTTCGACCGTCTGGACATGCTGGACTTGGCTGGACCTCCCTTGGGCTCGACTAAGTCTTCCCTTGCCGTCCCCAGTCTCGCCAGTGTCCTTGACCCTGTGGACCTCTAAGACAACAGAAGAATCTCCCTTGGGGTGAAGGAGTCACTCCCCTGCAAACGCAGGCAGCATAATGCATCTGACTGGTCTGCTGATCCTGAGCTCCTGCAGACTCCAAAGGCTCCAGCAACACAGGAGGTAGGTTTCTGAAGGTCTTCAAGGTTGAGCTGCCCTCTTACTGAGTTTGAGGCAGATATCCCTCATGGGAACCGCATAACCCATACCCCTGTGCACCCCGTACATTTGCAGCTGCACATGCTTGTTGTCATGCAACAATTCTGTGCATTGGGACATTTGTAGCCCTGACCCCAGCGCATCTTTTCTGAGAAGGACTCTGGCATCCTCATACTCTGTGCCCTGCTAGCTGGTATCCTGTGAAACTGCCTGAGGTCCCCTCGCGACTCCTGTGCCTTCGGCCTGTGGGTCCACTTGAGGGTCAACTTTGCTTTATTTGGGCTCCCCTGGTTGCTCTAGGCCTGCCCTGACTCCCCTTGCTGTGGTGAGTCTCCTGGTTCTTGCTGGGCCAGATCGACACCGAATTTGACCATCTACATTGTTTGCCGCTGCCAAGGCTTGTTGGTGCTCCCGCCGGACACCGACCCCTCAGCACTCGACATCCTTTGTGGGACAGCTCGTATCTGGCTCCTGGTTGTCCAAGACATCTCCTGGTCCGCACAGCTGAAGAGTCAAGATCACCGTCAACACACCTGAAGCACCCGACATCGGTGGGCATTCGTCTACCAAGCCCCTGGTCACTCCAAAGTGATCCAAACTCTGTCCCCTCTGCTTTAAAATTCTTCTCATCTAGAATCCACATTTGGATTCCACCGGACACTTTTCTTTCTTCCAGCAGCAGCATTTCTTTGACAACATCCATAGAGAATGACGAGGATTTCCGACGCCACTTTGCACCTATGCAGCCGGCTCCTCTGGGATAAGTAACTCTGGTACAAAGGTATCCACGGGTGGGGTGGCTCTCCAAACTCTTAAGTTCCAAGGGTTGTCTTCGTAATCTGCTGGGAAGGGTCCTTAATCTCTGATTTTCCAACCACGACTTTCCCATTGAAATGTACGGAGCACGCGGTCGTGTTCTCACTCTGCACCCGTCCTCCGTGGGGACCCTACTCACTCACCTTGGGTGGTTCCTTGGGGTCCCAGCGATTCTACACCTTCTAGACTAGGTCTAGTCCCGAGTCGTGGTTCTTATCCCACTTATTTAGTATATGGTTTGGTCTCCCCCTGGAGCCCACGGTGTATTGTGCTACTTACGTTTTAATTCTCTGAAACTGTATTATTTGATTTGTGTTCAATCCTCGTGGAGAGGATACTAGAGAGTATTATATATAATAAATACATATTTTTATAACTACTGTGTGGTTTCCCTTTCATTTAACCAATACTATAAGGTTGCATTCTAGTAAAACAAGCTGCTTAACATTCCTTCAAGACTTAGCCTGAAGGCTGCTCTCCATAGCTACCACTAGGATAGCTTTCTATAAAGGTTATCTTTAACCTAATCACCATAAGGGCTGTTTGGACTGGTGCAAGGTGCCCACTTTAATTAGTGGACAGCATATACCAGGCCAACTTCTCACAGCGGGAATAAGCAGGAAGGGTAAGACCAAGACAGAAGGAAGTCAGTGCATCAAAGATTGGACTCTGCCGCCTCCTGTGCAGTCCAAAGGCGCTAGTTCAGAGCCCTCACTACATTCTCCAGACGGAGGGAGGACTCATGGTACTTCTCCTACACTAAGAACCCTTTCTCAACCTCTATGGGAACCGCCCCAATACAGGTGATACAGCCACAGCAAATTCCCTTGGCACCTCCGGAGAGGTATTTCGGGGACCCTAGAAAATTTGGGATATTTCTGAACCAGGGTAGGCTGCACTTCTTATGCAACCCCACTGTGTTCCATAATGAACAAACGAAGACAGCCTTTATGATGTTATACTTAGGAGGAAATGCCGCCAGCTGGTCTATTCCCTTAATCGAAAGGGATGACCCCTTGCTGTACAATTTCTCAGATTTCTGTGCTGAGATGAGCAAACTATTCGACAGGAAATCACACCTTCTCTAATTAGACAAGGAACTTCTCATCCTCAGACAAGGATCACGGGATCTATTGACGTACATCAATTCTTCCAATCGTCTCATAGTAGAAACAAATTGGCCAATGGAGAAACGAACTTCTCTCTTCTACCAGGGATTGTGTAGCGAATTAAAAGACACACTGTCACAAATAGTGCAATTTCCCCAGTCATGTGAAGAGTTGATTGAATTAACAGTCCAACTGGACCATAGAATGCTAGAAAGGAAAGGCGATAAAGCCAAAGGGGAATCAAGATATTACCTACCATGTCCCAAGATCACCACTGAGGACTACTCGCGTGGGAATGATGGAGTGGAGCCTATACAAATAAATGGCATACGAGGACCTCTTAGTTCGGAAGTACGTGAAAAACGCCGCAAACTAAAGCTCTGTCTTTACTGTGGGAAAGGCGGACATTTTATCAAGGATTACAAGACTCGGGCCAGGTTTCCCGATAGATCACCGGTAAGAAAGACCCAAGCTGTGGTTCATGGTTACGAGCAGTCAGAAAACTAGTCTCCCTGGACAAGAAGGAGATCCCTTGTTCAGGAATAGAGAAAGACGAGATCTCTCCTATTATAGCGAATACCATACAAAGGACAGTAGTGCGTCTTACGTATGTCCTACATTGTGGTTACCCCAGACTGGGTGTTCGAGGGTTTTGGCCTTGGTGGATTCAGGAGCCACAGGCAATTTCATAGACCCCCAGTATGCTGAGGAATTAAGGATACCTTGCATCCAGAAGGGTCCTCCGGAACCTGTAAAGTCGGTGAATGGCACTGCTTTGACTTCAGGACCTGTAAGATACCATACCCAAGCTTTGGTGATGCAACTTGGCTCAAACCACTATGTGAAGATTCAATTTGATCTTATAGACGCACCCCAGTTCAGTCTCATTTTAGGGATGCCTTGGCTAACACTACACGATCCCTCAGTAAAATGGGTGGCTCACACCGTTACCTTGGATTCTCCGTTCTACAAGTAACACTGTACCCATGAAAGACTGATGCAAACTGGAAACAGCAAGTCCCAAGCCCACTGTTTAGCCACCGAGGGTACCGAACCTCTAACGTGTTATCCCTAAGGAGTATCATCAGTACCAGGTGGTATTTGATAAACAAGAAGCCAGTCATCTACCCCCTCACAGAGAATATGACTGCTGGATTGATCTCGTACCTGGGGCTGCCATTCCATGCAGCAGAATTTATGCTTTAATCGAGCCAGAGAAACAACATCTTCGAGAATACCTTGACAAGAATCTGGCGATCGTATTCATTCGACCCTCTTCATCTCCAGCTTCTTCCCCTTTTTTTTTATACCCAAGAAGGAAGGAGGACTTAGAACGTGTATTGACTTTAGAGCCATCAACAGAGTGACCATCAAGAACAGGTACCCAATACCTTTGATTCAGTGTTGTTGGGCCAACTAAAGGGGGCAAAGATATTTACCAAACTTGATCTGAGAGGAGCATACCATCTTGTATGGGTTAAGAAGGGAGATGAGTGAAAGGCGGCATTTTGAACAAAATTCGGATTGTTCGAAAATCAAGTGATGCCATTCGGACTGTGCAATGCCCCGACTGCCTTCCAATACTTCATGGATGAGGAATTACGAGGACTATTGGATGTGTTTTGTATTGTCTATATAGACGACATCCTCATCTACTCTACTACCATGCAAGAACACATATCCCACGTCAAGGCAGAATTGGATCGTTTGGTACAACATTCCTTATTAGCGAAACCTGAGAAATGTTTTTTCCACGTACCTGATATTGAGTTCCTGGGATATATCATAAATACGAAGGGTTTGACGATGGATGACAAGAAGGTGTTGGCCATAACTCAGTGGAACTCTCTCACGTGTGTGAAATCGTTGCAAAGCTTCCTAGGTTTCGCCAACTTCTATAAGAGATTCATAAAGGACTTCTCTAAAATCATTCAGCCTATTACCAGTCTCCTCAAAAAGAATTTACCGTTTAAATGGAAAGAGGAGGCAGAAGAAGCTTTTCAAAACCTAAAGTTTAGATTTACACAAGCCCCAATTCTTCGACACCCTGATGTTACTCTACCTTTCATCGTAGAAACTTATGCATCTCACTATGCATTGGGAGGAGTCTTATCTCAGCGGCACCCGGAAACAGGACAACTACACCCTGTGGCCTTTTTCTCTTGCAAACTAACTTATGAAATCAACTATAGCATAACAGAGAAGGAACTGTTAGCTATTAAGAGGGTTTGTGAGGAATGGAGGCATTACCTTTTGGGGGCACAACATAAGGTAAAAATTTACGCAGATCACCGGAATCTACTATTTCTGAAGACAGCGCGTGCACTCACTCCACGACAGCTTCGCTGGTCGTTGTTCTTCTCAGATTATGACTTTGTGATAAAGTATCGACCTGGTCCCCAGAATGGCAAGGCGGATGCTTTTTCCCGGCCTGATCTTCCTCCGGAACCTAGTTCTGTTGGAACCTTTGAACCCCCGAGAGTCATACAGGAGACAGCCTTTGCTGACCACGAGATTGCTGTAACAGCTCCTGATAGCTTTCTAGAAGGATTGAAAAGGGCTCAAGCCTCCATCGACCAAGTTGCATGGATCAGAAAAGACCCTGAACATCATAAGGAGAAGGACCACTTTCTATATCGTGATCATTCTCTGTATGTCCCAGACGTAACCTTACAACAATGAGTCCGTTCCTGGACTCATGACTCCCCACTGGGAGCACACATGGGAATAAAGAAAATGACATCAGTAACGGAAAGACAATTTTGGTGGCCTTCTTTACGTCAAGAGATAGAACGATATGTAAAGGAATGTGCCGTGTGTGCCCAAGGGAAGGCTAGTCATGCCAGACCAGTCGGTCTACTTAGACCTATACCTGTCCCTCCCAGCCCTTGGCACACAGTATCCATGGATTTTATAGTTGAGATGCCTCCTAGCGACGGATTCAATTCCATCCTGGTAGTGATTGACCATTTAACCAAAATGGGTCATTTTATTTCCTTATCCGGATTACCAACCTCGGCAGCACTGGCTAAGAAATTCTTGCAAAACATTGTGAGGGCTCATGGTTTACCAGCCGTACTGATAACCGACAGAGAAACTCAGTTCACTTCTCGATTCTGGTGTGCCTTATGCAAAACCATGAATGTGGATGCCCGCCTCCCCACCAGCTTCCATCCTCAAACAGATGGAAAAACCGAAAGGTTGAATCAGACTTTGGAGCAATATTTACGGTGTTTCACGTTGGTGCATACACAGGAATGGAATACCTTACTGTGGACAGCGGAGGTCACCTACAACAACACCGAACACTCGTCCCTGGGGTGTTCTCCCTTCTACTGTTTGCTAGGTTTTCACCCGAATATGCTTCCCTTTGAGAAATTGGCTACGTCAACACATCCTTCCATAAAGGAACACTATGCTCATCTTCGTCATGTGTTAGCAGATGCAAAGATCCATTTAAACAAGGCCAGAGAGTCTGGAAAAAGATACACAGACAAAAAGTGCTCTCTAGAACCATCATATCTGGTAGGAGATAGAGTATGGTTAGCCACCAAACATATACGCTTCAGGGGAACCAATAGGTTAAAACCTAAGTTTATTGGGCCTTATACCATCAAGAAGGTAGTAAACCCTTTAGCGATGAAACTGTCCATTCCTGACTCTTGGCGCATACATCCAGTTTTCCACGTTTCCCTAATGCGTCCATGCCTTGATAACACTAGATTACTGCCTACCACCCCTCCTATACGTATTGAAGGTGAGGAGGAGTATAAGGTAAAAAAAGATCCTAGATTCTAAACAGATGAGGGGACGTATTTATTACCTAGTAGATTGGAAGGGGTATTTGCCAGAGGAGGGGTCATGGGAACTGATACACAACCTACATTGTCCTGTTCGTTTGAGGCGCTTTCATGAGCAGAATCCCTCCAAACCTGGTAGACCGCTGAGGCGTTGGTCGTTACGATGGGGTTCTGTCATGGTCGTATGCGCAAGAGCCAGCCTTCCTCCTTTTCATCCCCCTCATTTCTATAACGGTGTGACTGGGGGAAGAATGTGGATGAATGTAAAAACTACAACTCCCAGAAGCCCTGGGAGCATGAGTTCACGAGTGGGATAGGATACACCTGTGGACCGACTATATAAGCCCTGCCCAGGAAGAGTAAGGTGCTTGACAATTTACCTGGAAAATTCACCTGAGGATAGCCTTCCAGAGCGAGCTGCCGGCTCGTATGTTCTCCTGTGAGGTAACAGCTTACAACACATGGACTGCAAGGCTTCACTGGGACGCTTTCTCCGCTTCCTGAGTGAAAGGATTTGGAGTATTCACGTCGAGGACAGCAGTCACATAACATTTTATTTTGTTGTTCTTTCTTATCGAGATTGCATATTCTGAGCATATCATTTGTTTGAAGTTATCAACATTGTGCTGGATTTCAAACGGACGAATTGCTACAGTGTTTTTCTCATGATGACTGAAATTATTAACACTGTTTACTTCATGCTTGGAATCTAGTCAGGATCTGGTACAAGACCTAGTATTGAGTGACTGACTTGCTATTTGGCTGTCTCCTGATTATGTGAGACGTGAGTAGCTTACTCAGAGTCCTAGCATAATTACAGAGTGGTGCAACTGTTTGTTCCTTATGTATGGTGGTCTCTTTTCTATCCTTCTGCAGATATTACACATAAAGGGGGACACTTTCCAGAGCGCGTTTGCCACACTATGAAGGACGCTGCGGATGAAGCCTCTTGACTCGCTTCAGCAGCCTTTTTTCTTATTTTATCCCATTCCCCATTCCCCCCCCCGAGTGGTGCCTTTTCAGGATAGCTTATGTACTGCTCTTGAGCGGTATCATAAAGGGGAATTGGAGAGATAGCCTCACATCGTCCCTGCTGGGTAAAGATACAGGTTAGTGGTTATTCCATTGACAGCTCGTCAGCCTTGACACAGAGTTAGGTGGTGTGTTTGCAGAGTGATCGGGCATTGAGCAGGAGGCAGTGGAGTGGGATGTGTGCGTTCGTAGTAGGAGAGGTGGGTGTAGTGAGGGCTTTCATGAGGGCAGGAGGTCCTGAGTTGCAGACAAATGCCTCTCTGTTCTTTCTCCTATTCCCTCCCCTTGTTCCTGTCCTCATATTCTTCTACCTTTCTTCTATTTCCCCCAACCCCACTGTTCACTCTCCCCTATCTATCCCGGCATTTTCATTTCCTGCTACTCCATTCTAAAAGCTGTCATCCTCCACCTGCATCCTACTCCTACTTTGTCCATTTTCCTGCTTCCTTCTTTCTCCCATCAGTCCTTCGCCTCCATCCATATCTTCCTTTCTATCCATTTCCACTCTCCACTCTCTCATCCTGTGTTTAGATTTCCTGCTTCCTTCCTCAACTGTCTCCTCTTTCTACCTCTACTCTTGCATCGTCAGTTATTTTCCACTGCCCCATATCACTCTCCTTTGCCCTCTCCCTTCCTCTCTTTGCTTCCCCATCCCAACAGGATGAGGTTTGAGACTTTCAAGAATCTAATAAAGACTATGCAAGATTATGCCCGCCGAGAGCCACAACCAAAGTCCTGCAAGTAGCAAGATCACACTGGCCTACCAGATACCTTCAGCCTTACCTCACTTCACCTTCAAGGCCTCACAACCCTACTCCTCACACCACTCCACATCTACTGCATCTCTTCTACACAACAGAATAACAACCATACAACAACATCCCACCACTTTTATTTATGATACCACGCAAAGAACACCTTTTTTTCTGAGCATTGCATACCACATCACCACTCAAAATATTATTATACACTGGTGCTACTTCCTACACTATCCTATGCCCCAAATCATACCACCCAGCAACCCTGGGATGTGATGGGTTATATTTAAATAGATCACATGCCATCACACCATGCATCCCGCCATATAATTCATGCCAATACAACATACCTCTGCCAACCAGTTTCCAGATAACACATCACCACTGAACCAAACACAACTACACAACCAGCATGCCCCCACTGCCTATGACCTTACAACACCTACATTAATAAACTGCGTCACCTCACATCATTTCTCGCTGGCAGCACAACTCTACACCACACTACACTTGTGACTACATACCATATTATTCACTCATGCCACAGCACAGGAACAAAACACATCGAACCCAAGCCTGAGAACACCATCATTGCAATTAAAGATTAATCTTACTATGCCACACAAAACCATGCAGTAACACACTACTGAGCACAAGTGGTATACCATATAACCTGCCATACCACAAAACTCCTCACATGTGCTTTTTCATAACTGCCACTGCACGCGATAACATGAGCTCAGTTACTAAAACACACTCTCCACCAGAGTGATCACCATTAAAACACTGATAAGAACTCTCCCCAGTTTCATCCCACCTCATCGATCCGCAATATGGTTGTATGACAGAACCACGCATGGCTAAACCATACGTGCCTTAACAATGCGGTCGGACAACGAATGCGTCTTAACCACACATTCCTTTACTATGCAAGTCTTTACAATGACTTGCCTTAGGGAAAGCTCTGGACTTTGGAAAAGTATAATTTACTATTCCAACTCCAGTCTGCGCAACAGTAGGGAAAGCATTGGACTTTAAAGTCCAATGCCACTTTACCTAAGGCATGTCACTGTAACGACATGCATGGTAAAGGAATGCGTGGTTAAGGCGCATTCGTTGTTCCGACTGCGTTACAAGCAACGTGTGGTGCGGTCATCATTGTTATTGCGGTTTCCCCCAATATACACTGCACTATTCAACCTAATGGCATACCTCACTAGTCACTCACTAGTTACTCCAGCGAGCCACAAGGCAACCCAATGTAATGCGCCATAATCACATACAAATAAATAACAGCGCTTCCCCTGGATTCACTGAGGATAACAATGTTTGATTTTGGGACCCAAATTGTGCAAAGACCAAGATACAACAAATGACAAAGATGCACAAAAAACTTTATGGACATAAAACATGTATCAATAACTAACCATTGGACATAAGCCAGCTTAATCAAACATATATACAGGTCCCAGTGCTTAGATTAATCTAATGCAAGCTATTGTGGACTTAAAATATTTTCATTGCGGGCCTCAGCTTCACACTATTTGCAGCTTCCAAGACACAGATGGGCAGCAAGTACTGGCACCTCTTGAATTATCGAGTTGAATAGAGATACTTCCAGTCATTGGTATATTTGTATTCAACGTCATTCAATTAATTACTACATTTACTTTATTTATTTTGTGGCTGATTCTACTGGCAAGTTCATTGTTATCCTAGATGAAGGATGCTAACATTTCCCTAGCCTGATGATGATTTTGTAGATAACTAACGTTAGGGGTTGAAACATCAACGTATTCACTGCTTTGGTTGAACATTTAGTGTATACATTCGGAGTCTGAACTTGTACTATAGCCTGTTCCTTAACAAGGATGTATTTGTATGCAATCAACAGTAGCTTTCATTTCTTTCTATTTTCTTTCTTGTGTCGTGCACAAATATTTTTCTGATCACTATTCACTTGCACTGCGCTATCACACGGAACACAGAGAGAGAGAGAGAGAGAGAGAGAGTGTAGGTATTTGTCTGGTTCGGCTGATTTATGTGCAATGGTCAATAATTATTACATGCTTTTTATCGTGAAAAATTCTTTGTCATTTGCTGTATTTCAGATATTCTTATTCTAAGTGAAACTGATAAAAACCACTGTTACTTATTTATTAGTACTAGTGTAACGAGGTTGCTCCCTATTTTTCTTGTCTAGAACAACATACAAGGCCACATCATGTGCCGTTATTACAAGCGTGCACATCATACAACACATCATCAAACCACCTCTGACCACTTACCTTCACATCACGTTAATGGAACCACCTCTAACTGCCCATCCCAACACCACAATAGCAATACAGGACCACACCTTTAGACTTCATCTCTCTTCTACACATTTCATATTGCACTTATACTACATCAGTCACAACACACTCTTCAACATCACACCTCACAGCAATACTTGATATCTATGACTGCACTCCACCCACAACAACGCTGAGCTCAACTCATCAAACTACATCACACAACATACATTGCATCAAACTATACAAAATCATTTCCTCGCGCCTCACACCATATCTCATCACTCTAGACTGCAAGACATCCCACACCAGACAGCAAAAGCCTATAATATTCCACGCTCCTGACTAGACAACACCTGTTGCAACATCCACATCATACCAGACCAAATGAAGCACATGCATAACATACTTCATACAGATCACTGAAAACACACTCGTATACCAACAGCTGTTTCATAAAACAACACACAAACAACACTGACCCACTCAAGACATCTCTCAGAACAAGGCAACATGACACCACTCCACAAGACACCACACTTATTTCTGTATTCTACCCATTGCAACACCGAAACAACACATCATACCAGACCATGTCAAGATACTGTTAACATTGCAGACTACGGTACAATATCAGAGCAGAGCCTCTATATCAAATTCTCCATCACATTGAACCACATCAAATAGCACCACACCATACATAATCCCACCAGAAGAAATCTGTACCCAGGAAAAAACACCACTTTCCCATTAAGCCCAACAACCCCACATCATCCAACCCAAAACTCTTTTCTCTGCTTTTGAACCTAACAATATCCAGACTTCACATAACCACCCACAGCACTCCACGCCATTTCCCAAGATACCGCTCCTAAACCTATTCCATAACACCACATGACTCTGCACACCACCCACTGTAGCACCCAGTCACCAACTCTGCCGACAAAAGCACAAGGCAGACCAAATCCCACCAGAGCACAACATACCATGTACATCAATTAGCATCTCACAACAGGACGCCCCACACCAAGCTCTGCATTACACTACACCACATCATACATCACATACCCTTCCCACAAGAGATCACACCATCTCCTCACAGAATCTACAACCTGAATAGCCCATGGGTTGAAAGAGAATGTTCTACAGGCACATTTTGCCTTGGACATGAAACTGAGGAAGAACACTGGGTGAATTCTAAGTAGGGAGCTTGCAGGTACAAACAGTGCATCAAGCAACTCAGGGACTCATTTCAAGTTTGGTGGATGTGGGACATGCACCCAAAAGGGGTGAATGTCTGGCCTGACAAGCTCATGGGTTCTCTGGACTCTGCCAGTGGAAACCTTTGACCAATGTCCTTCCACCTCCGGGGTGTTGATTAATGTACAAAAAACTTTTGCCCTATTTAGGGAAGTCTTTTCAGCGTACATTTTTCCTGCTCAGGGCCACCAGAGAAAGCCTGGTAGTCTCCTACAGGAAACACAATAAATAACACACATGCAGGGAAAAACCTCCCAGCATGTCAGGGCCATTTCATGTCTTTTTCAATAATGAACTCCCACTTTGGCAGTATGTGTTTGAAAAATAACTTTGCTGAGCAGGCACTTTAAACATGGCACCAGCTCTGAAAATGTGCCAGTGCACAGATCCAACCTACCTTGCAGAAATCTTAATGTGTGGTGGGTGGTCTTGCACCAGGTGATCAGAGGACATCCTTCTGCTAACCTGGCAGACCACCACCATACTCTAAAGAAGCTCGTCAGTTATTTGGTATGGAAGGAGTTGTACTAACTGACTGAGAAGGCTTTACTGGCCACTCTACCCCTTTTGCATTTTCCCAGTCAGCTACAGTCTAGGGTCTGCTGTCAGAGCAAGAGAGGCTGCCTTGACCCAACGATGCCCCCGTGTTCCCATTCTAGTCATGGCCTCCTGCAGTGTGGCGCTGGTTTGAACTATTTTTTAAGGGCTGGTTTTGGTTTCCAGTGCAGCCCTGCTGATTGCCACGGGATATGGCTAGTACTGTGCAGCTAAGAATTTTAACTAAGATGGAATTAAGGAAGCAAAAGGCAGATTATCCCTACGGAAGTAAGAAACAGAATACAAAAAAACATAGGACAGGTGTTCACAATGACAGGGGCAGGGGAGCCATGAGTTTGGGCGGCAGCCAAAACCGAAAAGGGAAACACTAGGACAAGAGGGAGATACACAAAGAGCGAACATGGCGAAAGGTAGCCACACTCGCAGAGAAACAGGATGAACCAACCGTGAAGAACATTTGCAATAATCTAAAGGCACAAAGAGTGAGATAAGACAGTTCAAGTCCATATTTAAAGAATCAAAACAGTTTGCCATAATCAGCACTGACCCCATTCCTACTGAAGCCAGGCAAGTTACATAACTCCGGTACTACATCATCTCAGCGGCAACACTCTGTCCCACACCTACATAGTCAGGTTTACTAAGGTCATAAAAGAGTGTACTAGTTATTCCATTCATTATGATGTCCAATGTGGCAACTGATTCAGAGATCCCCGGGCAGTCACTTCCCAAAACGACGCACCAAGTGCACCCCTTTATTATTTGACAGTGAAGCAGAGTAGTTCAAGCCTTATTCAGGGAGGTGGTGTGAGTTAGAAACTAGGGACTCAAGAAAGGAAGAAATTTTTTTTAATGAATCATTGTCTAGCCAGTGCTTGTACTTTACAAAGAAAATGTACTTTAATCTACATGCACAGCTAAGCACTACACATATAATGGCTACAGAAAGCACAATGGAATAATACCCAGATCCTTCTAACCTCTCCAGAAGTAGCCATCTGCTCAACAATGAACCCTAACCAGTGTACACAATGTACTAGCCCCAACCAACCGACTTGGACACTGGGTTTACCAAATATGCCAACCCCTGCCTACAGTATGTGGCTGGGGGTTTACAATGCACCAGACACTGCCAATGGTACCAACCACAGGGTTTCCAATGCATCAAGACCTCTCTGCAGGAATCCTTTCTAGGGAGTTTGTAACAATGGTGCTGGTAGAGGTAACTTTCCTTGGTGTGCTTTTAATGCTGCTCAGGACCTCAAAACCTGGATGTTCGACCAATAGGACTAGCAGGCAGCACGAGTTGGGCCCCCAGCGCCTCAAGACCCTCACAGGTGATGCAGCCGCAATTTACAAATCTTGATTGATTGATTGATGAACAGCATAAGCTTCAGGTCACCGAACCTTCAAAGGTAAATACCTCCGCAACTGCTTCACAGGTTTTTCAACAGATTGCAGGGTGTGTTTTGCAAAACCTCACATACCAACCACACTGATGCACCTTCAGGGCAGAAGGGAGGACCCGTTAGTTTTTTTTTTTTTGATAATCAACTTTATTGGTTTTTAACGCACAATAAAAACAAAGCCTTGGTTCTACATCTTGATTAGTAGTAAGATACAGTTTGGAGCGACAAGAGAAACAGAGAGCCACCAGGTGATGAGAGTTCAGCTTCGGCCTAAATAAGCAAAAAACATTTATGATATCAATCCCCTTCAGCCTCGCAATCGGATTATAAGTTGAACCATTTTCCCCATATTTTATCAAAGAGACCAGGACACCCCCGGGCCTCAAAGAGGGGTTCCTCCTGAGCACCGCACCAATCCACTCCTCGTCTCCACCTCTGCATGGAAGGAGGTTTTTTTTGCAACCAGAGCACTGCTATATCCCGCTTCGCGACCGCTAGGGCCGTGCCTATGAAGCGCTTGTCCGCCCGTGATCCGTCCAGGCCATCGAACACCCCTAAAAGCAGACGTGTCGGGTCGTGGGGAACCGTCCAACCCAAGGTCTGTGTCAGTTCGCGCTCCACTCCTGTCCAAAACCGCGCTAAAGCGGGACATTGCCAGACCATGTGGAAGAAGTCTGCTGGGGAATGGCCGCAGCGTGTACAGGCTGGGGTGGGTCTCATATGGGCGCTGTACATGCGCAACGGGGTCAGGTATGCCGTGTGTAAGTAGTAGAATTGCATAAGACGCAACTTGGAGGAGGTTGTCAGGGTCTTGGGGGCCATAAGGGCGTCCCTCCAGTCCGCGTCATCCAGGGGGCCCAACCAGCCCTCCCAACGAGTCCGTAATGGTTCCAGGGACGTGGGGCCATTGTTTACTAAGGCGCGGTAGATCCGGGATACCCCTCCGCTACCCAAATTCCCCATCAGTACCTGGGCCTCTAGGGGGTTGAATTCAGGGAAGGTGGTGGGGGAGGGTATGTGGGTGTGGATGGCGTGGCGTAATTGTAAGTATTGGTAAAATTGAGAGGAGTGAAGAGAGTACTGGCGTTGCAGGTCTGCGAAAGATCTGATGTGATCCCCTACCCAGATATCCCCCAGCAATGAAATCCCAATAAGGTCCCATCGGCGAAAGCCTTGGAGATCAGATACTTCCCTCAGCCAGGTCCCATGCCACAGAGGCGTCTGCCTGGTGATTTTCTGGTTCCAATTGACATATCGAAGGGCCGTTCGCCAGGCCATAAGGACCGCCCGGGTGATGGGGGGGAGAGCGCAAGGGACGGGTCCACCGTAGAGGTGTGTCATGATCCGGGGAAGATCCATGGTTATGGTTTCCAGCCGGTATGCAGGGTCGGACCAGCCGCCCGCAAACCAGTCATGGATCACAATGAGCTTCGTGGCCAGGTAATAGAGGTGGAGATTAGTCACCCCCATGCCACCGTCATAGGGAGGGATGCGGCAGCGTGCCAGGGATACCCTCGGTCTCCGCCCTCCCCACAGGAAACGATTGAGGAGCCCGTCTATTTCCTTGAACCAGCTACCGGGGAGGGGGGTGGTAATATTTTGCAAAATGTAGAGGAAGCGGGGAAGGATCATCATTTTAAAAAGGGCGGTCCGGCCGAGGGGATTGAGGGGAAGGGCTTGCCATTTCTTCAGATCCGTTTTGGTTTTAGTCATTAATGGCGTAATGTTTAGGGCCCATTCAAGCTCGGGATGGAGAGCGACCCAAATCCCCAAGTATTTGAAGGATTGTCTCCGGAGAGGGATAGACTCCTGCCAGTCAAAGCAGGCCCGGGATGAATGTAAGGGGACCAGTGTAGACTTCGCCGGATTGAGCCTGAGGCCAGAGATCCGTCCGAAGGCTGCAAGGGTGTCTAGACAACGCGGCCCAGAGCCCTCGGGGTCCGCCAGGTAGAGGAGGACGTCGTCGGCATAGAGGGCGATTTTGTCACATAGATGTGAACCCCAAGTCCAACCTCGGATGAGGGGATCCTGCCGGATCAGGGAGGCCAGGGGTTCCATCGCCAGGGCGAATAAGAGAGGTGAAAGTGGGCAGCCCTGGCGGGTGCCTCTCCGAATGGGAAAGGCGTCTGAGAGCACACCATTAATAAGGACCCTTGCCCTGGGAGCCGCATAGAGGACCCGGATAAGGCGCCGGAAGGGAAGACCGAAACCCATCTCCTCCAGTACCTCCCCAAGGTAGTCCCAGTCCACCGTGTCGAACGCCTTCTCAAAATCTATAAAGAGCAAGGCCAGATATGGGGTGAGTTGTTGGCGGTGCGCAAGGGCCAGATGGAGTCGGCGAATGCAGTGACGGGTACTGCGGCCTGGCATAAATCCGCATTGGTCCGGTTGGACCAGTGTCTGTAGATGGGGGCGGAGACGTTGGGCTATCACAGTGGCAAAAATCTTCACCTCCGTATTAATGAGGGAGATAGGTCGGTACTCTGCACACTCAAGGGAAGGTGGTTGTGTTTTCAGAATGACCACAATGGTTGCCAGGTCGGTCTCAGGCGGGAAAGATCCCTGGTCAATCACGTACTCGAACAGGTTCAGCAGATGGGGGGCCAAGGTGTCACGACAGGCCGCATAATATTCCTGGGGGTACCCATCAGGACCGGGCGCTTTGCCTGGGTGTAGTGCCGAGATTGCCCCATGG
Organism: Calotriton arnoldi; assembly: GCA_963921515.1. NCBI lineage: Eukaryota > Metazoa > Chordata > Amphibia > Caudata > Salamandridae > Calotriton > Calotriton arnoldi. The sequence continues at coordinate 2,194,513 of CAWUFW010002105.1, forward strand.
ATTTCCTCCGGGGTGAAGGGAAGATTCAGGGAGTCTGAGTCGGCTTGGGAGAGACGGGGTAGATGAGTCCCGTGGTAGTCAACAGTGACGTCAAATTGGATTCAGGGGGTCGAGCCAACCCGTTAGTTTTGATGTCCAGTTGGAGACCAGTAGGAGCACACTGGTGGTAAGGACAAAAGGAGGCTCACCACGAGCGGTCCTTGCTGTGCTGCTCCTTCCTGTGGCACAATTAGCATTGACGATATATGATTCTTTGCCTTCCTGTCAGCCCCTTAGTAACCAGGTATCTGGACTATGGTCTCCTCTTCTATGCACTTTCCTTCTTTAGGAGTAAACTCCAGTACCTTTCCACAACATGTGAGTCTCTTTCCTTCAAGGCAATTCCAGAAGCAGTCAAGAAGCATTCATGCCTTACAGACATGCTGTAGGGGAACTAGCAACCAAAGGTCTGATTCCTGCAGCTTCTCGACAACACTGGTCTGCGGCTCATCTCTCTGGCACTTTAGGAAGGACCACTGCTCGGTGTTAATTCCCAGGTTGACCAATCAGTGCTGTGCACTGTTCAAATTGAGGGGGACTCGTCCGATCACATCATGCATGATCAGGGCATGCCTTGCAGCCTTAAGGCTGGTTTCATACGATCACTGGACCTTTTTATATTGCATTCAGAGAGGTAGGCCATTCCCATTGTTAAGGTGATGCAGTGGTAAGAGGGATCAGAGCTACCAATGCCATGGCGAATTTCAGGAGGCAAAGCTGCAAAGGAGAGGATATGTCACCCAACCTACCAGATACTGAAGCCCAGCTACAATGAAACTTCTTGGTAAAGAGTAGAATGTGTCAGGGCCTGCTCCCTGGTCAACAAAGACAATAATAGATTCACCCTGGGTTCTCCTCTTGCCATTCACACTAAGGAATCCTCAAACTGGATTCCTGTGACACTGTAAGCCATTCCTACAAGAAGCTGGTCATTTACTCTTCAGGCATGTCCCCCACAGATAAAGTGAAAGGCCTGATTAAGTGAGACTACCAGAACCTATTAACAGGAGAAACTAGTAGGCATCTCTTGCCTAAAGGCGAGAGGTAAAAAGCCTATCCCTCTGACTATAAACCAATGCAGCAACCACGAATTTACTCTTAGGCCTGAGAGAGACCAGTCATTCTCCACATGAGGGGTGTGCTTTGGCGGCTGCTTCTGACCTCCGATGTTCTGTACTTTCACTCCATGATAGGGTGACCAGATCTCGAGAACCAAAAAACATTTAGCAAAACTAGAAGGACTGAAATTTTACATCAACGGAGCAGCGCAGAGTGGCAGCTCTTATCAGCATAGGAACACAGAAGAGGCACTAAGAAAATAAATAATATGTAATTTCTAAAACCAGCATCATACCTGTTAATTAAATTGCTTACTTATAGCAGCTGCTAACTTGCACAGCTTTAGGACACCCAAAAAGTGCCTATCACTGGTTTCAGTTGACCCCCTTTAAAAACCGGGATATTAGCCAAAATTGCCGAAATCTGCTGGGACAGCTAATGAAAACCCGGGACTGTCCTGGTAAACCCGGGACTGTCCTGGTAAATCCGGGACGCCTGGTCACCCTACTCCATGATATAGTGCTGCCTCAGTGAACATGCATGACTATTGTGTTCTTTGAGGCAAAACTTTAAAAGAGCGACTTGTCAGGAGTTGAACACAGGGTGGTGGTGCGCACTCTCCAGAGTCATGCAGAGAACATTTCAGCCGTAATATAGACACAACCTCAAAAACAACACCTCCACAACTGATGCAGGTTGGGTGGCAGGTTGACAGACTCAAGTGACTACTATGGTGTACTCTCCATAGACTGCTGTGGCTCTTGGATCCCCTGTGCTGACATCTTCCTCAACCTCTCCTCCCACGTATGATGGTGGCACTGACCTAAAGACGACCGAGTACATGTTCTAGTTCATAGTTCTAGGTTTATGTAGTTACACAATGACGGAGAAGTCCAGGAGGTCTGGATTCCTACTGACTCTTCTGCACTTCCAGATGTGATGGAGCAGAAGAAATAGTTGAACCCAGGAGACTCACAGCACACCCACCAACCTATTACTCAAACCCACCTTCTTCTGGTCTGTCCAGACTTGGGTCCCTGAATATCCTGTTTCTTTCCCCCGGGAATCTAATCCCACATCCTAAATTGTAGTGCTTGGGCATCGAATCATACGTTGTTTCCTGTGTTGGCTTGACATGGGTCCCCCAAATTATTTATTACGATATACACATGTGCCTCCACTTGGTACATTCACTCTAGGACCCCCCCAAAATACAGATCATTATAGTGGCTCACATATCTCGGGCCATGTTCCTGCCACTTACTGTATTACCTGGTGCAGCAGGGCTCTGAACAGGTAATGTTGCTGTCTACAGCGAGATTTGTACCTCAATATAATAGATTCCCTGGTCCCTGGTCGTTGAAATAACTGGGTCAGACCTAGCAGACCGCATTCACTCAAAGGAAAATGTGCATTTAGTCTCATACTTCACAGCTCTCTCGCAACCTTCTAGCATGTTAGAATAGAGGTGCAACATAAACCTTCTTGCTCCTGTTCCTTATTTGGCTAGAGCAGCGGTTCCCAAACTGTGCGCCGCGGCACCCCAGTGCGCCGACAAAACTAGCCAGGGGCGCCGCGAACAGATCCATATGTAGTGGCAAAAATGAGGCGATTTTCAAATTAGGAAGTAGCAGGTGTTTAATTTAGCTTCAATCTTTAAAAAACATGTACGATTATTAAGAGCACAGAATGGAGTCAGGGTGCGGACTGCTGATGGCTCCCTACTGGGGGGTGCATGACTGGCATTTGATTAGCTGGGGATACATGTGCTGACCACCCAGCTGGCCTAGCAGTACCACTCACCCTGCTGCCAGCGCATGCACATGGATACAGGCGACAGTGTACATGGCAAGTGTATGCTGTTAGCTACCCCATATAAAAGTGAGCTTCCAGTTTCAAGAAGTTGTGTGTAAAAGGTAGTGAAATCCGGCTTTGGTGTAGTAATAATGCAGACATAGATGTGTTTTGCCTTTCACAGTTTTGGCTCCTCTTAAAGCAGCATAGAGGGTTAATGTGCCTGCTGCATATAGCACACAAGGTGTAATATGCGGAACACAAATTTGTATTTTGTGTTGCAAGATCAGTGCCTTTGTCAAAGAAATCCTCCTGTTACTTCAAGTTCATAAGCAGTAGTCCTCTTAATGTAGCACAATGAGCTGTAAACTTGCACCAGTGAGCTGCTTTCACACTTCAAGGTGCATTTAGAACGTTATTGCTTTTTCCCCTCTTTGTTTTGTTATTCTGTGGTTGCTAAAAAGCATTGGCATCATTTAGGTGTCGCTATTGCGACCCCTGGCTTGCCCATTGCTACCCCTGGCATTGCTCTTGCGGCTCCTAGTCATAAACGCTTTGAAACTGTGGGAAATTATTGTTATTTTAACATTTTCCCCAAAGTTAGTTTTAAAAACATCAGCGCCCTATATTTCTCCCAAGAATGCCCCATGCTTTGTTAAAATAAATGAAATATGTTTATTTATTCCGCTCTTTACGGAGTTTTAATTGTTATGCCCAAACTCTACTCAAATATTTTTTAAACGTGCTTTTAAGATTTGGGACATTAGTTATTTTCCTTTCTTATGTTTTAAAACTGTTTTTTTTTTTTTTACCTCCCCATCACGATTGAAAATAAATATTGGCCTCTTTCTGCTACCAGGGTACCAAAGACACTTTGTTTCCAGTTTCTGATGGACTTAGCCTGGTTTCGAAGACTTTCGGAGTGGTGTTCATCCAAGCCTGTGCCTACTCCCACTAAAGATGTGTAACATTGCTCAAAACCATACACCAACCTAAAACATAAATGCAAATAGGCACAGAATATCAATGCATTTACATCCACATACATAGTGATCTTCAATGCTCATCCATGCACACATTAAAAAACACACCCACTTCGAACATCCATACTCAGAACAACGAACAGTGAGAGACATATCTAGAACATTCATACACAAGCCCAATTATTTTCAGGGAGAAAAATGGAAGTACTCCTGAGGCCGGGCTTACATCCCTCCCACCCACCAAAACTAAGTATTATAATGGGGAGCCGCGGCCAACTGTGAATAGGTTAAGGGAGCCACTGGTTGAAAAAGTTTGGGAACCACTGGGCTAGAGTGATGCACATACTCTTTGTTGCCTAAAGTCAGCAAAGAGGTGATGCAGGGGAAGGGCCATGAGATGTGTGTGCCGCTAGCCCTCCCATGCCAGTCCACTGGATGGATGAGCACTCCTGAGTTCCTGACTAGAAACTCTGTCTCAGTATCTGGCTGTGTATTGGAACCAAGGGACGGGCATCCCCTAAATAACGGGGTCCCACTTATACCCTCTCTCACACTGGGGTTATTAGCCACAACACTGGTGGATCAATACATGTCTTGTGCTCACTGCCTACTGTCCAGTCGGACTGATTTCCTGCCAGCTCTTTTTCACTTGCAAGCTGCAGAAATGGTTGGAGACCAGTGGCTAAAAACACCCCAGTGCTGATCTGTACAGCCGTGGGGTCACCGAAGATCTGCCTCTTCCCCCAAGGAATCCCCATTTCAGGCTAAGATCCCCTAGGAGTTATCAACCGTCCCCACTCCATTCCTGCTGGAGAAGGGAAGCAACGAAACCACTCTCAGCACACCAACCCTCATGGGAGCAGCTCACAGCGCAATGTGAATGCTCTGTAGTAACAACATCTTGACACAGCAACTCTGCTGCAGGTGCACAACAAATGAAACACTCATATGCAATCATCACACCAGCTTCAAACCATGCCCCGGCCTGCACCATCGCCTTCTAGTCTGCAGGTTCACCACACTGCCCCAGCCACACAGAAACAGAATACCTGCTCTCCACATACACCCATAGTAATGTTGGGAAGGAACAGGTCCCCTACAGACCCCGTGTTTTTTTTTAAGACCTCTCGCTCCCCAAGCCCTTGTTTAAACCCCTCACAGTACATAATAGTCACTCAACTTGAGGCAGAGCTGACCTGCTATTCCTCCACATCGTCCACAGTGGCACCAGAGCCCCAAGTGGCCATTGAACCCTGACAATTGCTGTATTTTACTACCCCAGCAGCAGTCAAAGGGCCATTTTCCTTGCTTGCCCCAGTGCCCGTGTCCTCCTTGGTACGCCTCTCAACATATCAGAACAAGCTTCAAGCCTTTCTTTTCTTTACCCTCAAGAGTCATCAGAGAAAAGTGGAACTGTGGCATGGAGGTTTCCAGCAGTGCTTCCACAGCATCAATCTCTGGTGCAAAAGGAGTGAGTGGCAGCATAAAGGGCTGTCATGCGCCAGGCGGCAGCTACCAACATCAGGTGGCAGGTGCGCGAGTAAGGCACGTGCCAGGCGCCAGCATTCGCACATGACAGCTGACAGGCACTTCTCTGACTCCCGACAAACAAGAGCTTCCGAACCCGTCAACACATCATCAGAGATGTGAGACCTCAGCTGAGAGTGCGCCCTGTCATCTCTTCGGCAGCTAGGCCCTGCCCCCCCCTTTGCGCACAGTCACCGGCGGACCCCCACAGCTCTGCTGCTCAGCGACGGGATCCCTTTGTCCCATATGACAGACTCCATGCTGCAGTCATGTCTGTGCTGTTTTCCTCACAGACTTCTAGAAGTGCTTTTAATTGTGCCCAGGGCACCGTACAGATAACGAGACCCGCAAAGTGTCGGCTTTACAGCTGAGGTGCAAAGGAATATTTCATCTCGGAAGAAGCTTGTTTCTCAGAGACGGGCCGATCAACTAAATGGGCCATGGATGATCGGCCCATGGAGAATGCACTCCTCTATATCCCTAGGTCATTCATTCCTGACATTACTAAAGAAGGTGAACTCACCGGTAGATAGTAAAAAAAAGAACGTGGAAATATGGTGGTTTACCACCCACGCCCACGTTCTGCTTGCTGAAAAGCAAGCATTTCTCCTGTTTTTCCTTCTGCCTTGTAACTGATAAGAGGGCCTGGGAGCAGTGGGGCTTGGCGGGACTGGGAAGGTAACTGCATAGTGCAACGTGGCTGCAGCCTCAGACGTTTTCCTGGCCTGTCCTCTGTGGAATAAATGGAAAACAAGTCGCTCCTCGTTCCAGTCCTAATGCCTGAGGCACTGTGTTGGAAATTGCACTTTCTGGCTGGCTAAGGCGAAGCCACAGCCAGGCAGGACCTACCACTCCCATCAGGGGTGGGTGTTACACATACTGTATAACCTACGCTCACCCTTGGGTAGCTTGGCACTGAGCAGTCAGGCTTATCACAGAGGCAATGTGTAAAGCATTGGCACAGCAATCACTCGCGATAAATACACTGAGCGTCACGAAAGACTTCAAACGTGATGTATGTAAATAATGTTTGTAATCAACACACACAATAATCAACACAACATGAGCATCATGGATTTCTGAACTTAAATCACACTTGGAATTATTACTAACAGTACTAGTCCCAACCGTGTTAAAATGACATCAGTAATATGCACACTTGGGAAAGATCCTATTCTACACAGCCCCCCAGCACCCTTATGGGGTGCAACACATTGTCCACCCTAGGCCCACCCTAGCAATGCTCATAATTCAATACCACACAGTTAGAGGGTGCACCTTGTGTCACAACGATTTCGGAAATATGTACATATGCAGAATTATACCACTTTTTAGCAGCAGTTCGGGCCGAGGCCAAACGGGTAAAACCAATGTCAAACTTAGTGTTCTTCTGACAAGAAATCAATATGCAAGCAACACCACCACCGAGTGTTGTGAATCACAGGTGGTCCGCAGGCTGTCCCTCCCAAAACACTCACTATGCAGCGATATGCAGTGTAAAAAACATCAGGCAGGTCTGTGCAGAACATACTCGCACACATACGTACTCAGCACCCTAATGCGGTGCACTGATACCCAGCAGGTCAATTGATAACACACTGCAGACCCCGTGGCCAACAAGCCTACCTCCACCCTCCAACTCACCCCAACTATCCTGCACCCACAGATTGGAGATAACCTGTCCTCCCCACAAACACTAGGCCGGATGTGGCCGAAGTCACACTTAGTCAGGTTCCGAGGGAAGCAGGTGGGGGAATGTAGCAAGACTAATTAGGAGGCAGTTGTCAAAGAGGGTTTGGCAGCTACTCGAGAAGTTCACCTACAAGATGCAGAGCAGAGTCTGGCTGAGGGCAATAGTTGGTCACACCAAAGGGTTCCACAAGGCCTTCTGGCACCAGCCCAGTTCTGCAAAGCACAGGGGGGTCATGCAGTCTCTTGACCCTCTTCCAATCGTTCTCGGAAGCGTTCCTCCGGCCCAGTCAATCACTGTCACTACCCAAGCCGGGCAATACCTGGCAAAACAATGTCGTCGGGGGGTGGTTGAGGAGAGGGTAGTTGGTCCGCTGCGCTGAGGGCCAAAAGGGGAACAGTCGATATATGGGGAATGAAGCAGGGGGCCTCTCGGAAGGAGGAGGCACCCTGTCAGACACCTGGTCGATCAGAGTTGCACCCAGGTCATCTGGGTACAATGTCTGGTGCACGTTGATACTGGTCGCACCAGACCGGTGCTGTCACACAACGAAGAGTTGCAAATTCCACACCTCCCTGGAAAGGAGGCACAACGTCCAGTGCGCATTGAGATGAGTCACACCGGACAACTCTGGTCACACACAACGAAGAGTTGCAAGTTCCGCGCCTCCCTGGAAATAAAGCACAACGTCCGGTATGAGTTGATATTGGTCGCATCAGACAATTCCGGTCACACACACAGGCGTAAGTTCAGCATTGCCTCACGAGGTAGAGTAAGGCACTACTAAGTTACGCCCTAACTCCGAGGGTCACAACCTGTGATCGATCACTGCATGCAATGAGCATGCAGTCGGCATGTCGCACGCGAGAGATGCAGCACTGTCGATGAAGCGGGACACGCTGGATCTCGCAACTGGTGAATCCGCTCACCACGAAGCCAAGACGCTTATGCGCGCTGATGTCACGAAGATGCGGGGCCATGCGCCTTAGATGCGGGCAAGACTTATGCTCTTCACAAGGCAATCCGGTCGCCAGGCACATTTCTTAGTTCCATGCTCCCGCCCGCTACGAGTTGGGATCCAGCAGACGATGTGGGCACTTAAGAGGGCACCACTCTCCAGGTGTCACAGGTAGACGGTGTGGGTCCCTTGTAGGAGATCTTTGATGTCCCTGAGACTAACGAAAGAACAGGGGGCAAGCCAATAAGCCCCTTGGAGAGCACACTTCAGGGTGCCACACAGTAGCAGGTAGTCAGCCCAGGCCAGCCACTATTCAGGAAGGGCATGCGGTCCCTTTCAATGGCAGTACTCCTGTGCACAACAGATTCCTCTGACAGTGTGAACCACGCAGTTCCAGGTCCTCTGGTCCCACATCCCACAAGTGTATCTTTGCTCTGCTGAAGTATGGCACCAGTAGTTATACTGTATTGTGCCTTTGAAGAATGGGGTGGTTCAAAGGGTCTCCCTTTGAACCACAGATATCTCCTCTAAATTTCAGTCCTGCCTGTCATGAGGATGTGGAATGCAGATCTTAATCTTTAGGGGGGCCATGATCTGTCAAAACCTCTTCCTCCAATCTATCCAGCCAGGCCCAGAAATGGCAGAGGTCTGTCGTTCCAGTTGCATGCCAATGTTTTATAGCTGTCACTGTAGAATGCCCAGATGTGCTCCTCCAACCTCCAGTGTGACTGGAGCCAAGCACAAAGGCACATAAAGAGGTTTAGAACATAGAAAAGCCCATTTTCCAGAAGTGGCATACGCTAATCATGACTAAACCATCTTTACCACAGGAAAGATTTTGTCACTGAGAATCTAATGATAGGAAACATTATTAGGCTGCTCCACTGCAATCCACTATTGCAGATTGAAGTAATTTCATCCCTTTCCCCATGTTAGCCTACGGGAAGAGTGAACCTCATAGGTAGTGAAAACACACATGGGTATTCTTCACTACCTGGACAGGGAACACGCGTGTGTATCTGCCCTGCCTTTCACCTACCACTCGCTTCATCCCTTAAGGCGTACCCGCGGGGTGCTCTGGTGGTAATGAAAGGTCCTCTCAGGATGGTTAGTGATTTAGACAGGTCAGCCTTAGTAGACGCGCAATTGCCAAATTGAATAGCAGCTACGCTAAAACATATTGACAAAGCCAATAGCTCTTGCATAGGCGAGACCTATTGGCTTTGCCAATGCTTGTTTTATTTAAATGCTCACTACACCATTCCAAGGCAGCACCTAGAACCAGAGGTAAGGGAAGTAAGCCTATCAACAAAGTATTTTGATATCTTAAACAAAGCAAACTTAACATTTTGCCAATGTATTCAAATAAAAAGCTCACAATCTGCTTTAAACAAACGAAAGCTGTTTTAACTCACAGCTCACTACTGCTGTGCAACAATACTGTCCGCGTCCAGCCACGCATACTACAAACAATATGCACATCCCTAAGCGCTGTTCTTTGAGTAAGGACCAAAGCCTGCGGTCCTCAGACTGCATCAGAGCCCATCTCTAACCACTCCACAGCCAAGCTCAGCACATGATAGGGCAGTGCAACTGGGTTCCACTATGCCGGGAGAGTGCCGCCAGCCCTGCTAGTTGCGCAAACAAAACAAACAATAATGGAGAGTAACATAAACAAAAAACAAAATATACCTTACTTAACTTAGTAATATGCCACAGTGGTATCCTGCGAGCACGCCGACATGGCCAACAATCAGGGCAGGTAGGGGCTTTAAGGTTGTTAGAAAAAATAAAGAAAGGACTACGGGCCTGAGGACGAGTTGGGTGGTTAATTCCGACCCATGCATACAGGTTCGAATTATGAGTTGTTAGGTATTTAACGTCAACCTTCGTTATATTGCCGCAGGTGAAACCTGCTGAAATTTAACATGGGAAATCCACACAGTATTTACTGTATAGTGTGGATTTTGGTGAATTAAACACCAAAATTTGCATGTTTTTCACCAACAACTTGTAATAGGTGGCATTTATTGCACTCGATAAATACCATTCCCTGTGGTATCGTTATTTATCATGTGCAATAATATCACCTATAGTTGTAATCAGGGCCTATGTGTTCACTCTTGTGAGGGCACTGCCAGGGAGGCAGTGTGTTGGTCATGGCCCTTCTTAGGGGAATTTCCCTAAAACGTTTTGATTTTTGTCCACCTGGTTTTTGCCAACTCTCTTTTCATGATCTTAGGACTCTAGGACTGTACTGCAGCGGGAATGTGCACACGCCCTTCCTGCACATGCCAGGATAGGGTGCCTACTTGAGTGGTTTAGTTGTCGTACCTGGGAGTGCCCTGTATAAAGGTACACCACATACCCAGGACGGGTACTATACTGGCTAGTAGGGGGACGCCGCATTGATTGTGCCACCCACCGGAATAGCCTGTCGAAAATGTCTCATGCTCAGGTTGGCCTTTCTCGCTCAGTAGCCAACCCTGAAGGGGGCCTTTCCCTACCACCAAGCTCGGAGTAGGTGAGTGGCCAGGTAGGTACCGCTGCGTTTTTCCTGCCCAGGTAGGGACGAACCCCCCATGTGGGTCTTCCCTACCTAGGGGGTCGGCTCTTCCAATGGGACAGTTCCCGGGGTGGCTGGTTCTCTGGTTGTGGCCTTAGGGCCTGGGGTACTTTCCCACTGTAAAGGCAATGTGAAAGGGCGCGTGCCCTTTCTACCCACGTTAGGAAGTGGTGCTTACCTGAGGTTTTTAAACTTAGGTCAGGTCTGCCATTACAGGCCTGTGTGTGTGTACTCGCACCTATGGTGGTTGTAACCCGGTGTCCAGCCTGCCATTGCAGGCCAATGAGCGCACTGGCTCCTGTGATGTTTAAAGCCTGTGACCCGCCTGCCATTGCAGGCTGGTCTGCGCATTTGCACCTATGGGGTTTGTAAACCAGTGTCCAGCCTGCCAGGAGAGGTATAGAGTAGAGTGGCGTAGAGTGCAGTGGTGTAGAGTAGAGTGGTGTAGAGTGCAGTGGCGTGGAGTGGAGTGGTGCAAAACAGATTAGAGTGGCATGGAGCAACGCAGAGTGTAGTGGCAAAGAGTGCAGTTGAGTGGCATAGATTTGAGTGGTGCAGAGTAGAGTTCCAGGGCATAGAGTGAAGTGGCATAGAGTAGAGTTGTGCAGTGTAGAGTGGTGCAGAGTACAGTGGTGCATAGAGCAGTGGCCTAGAGTATAGTGGTGCAGAGTAGAATAGAGTGGTGTAGAGTGCAGTGACGTAGCATGCAATGGTTTAGAGTGGCATAGAGTGCAGTGGTGCAGAGTAGAGTGGTGTTGAGTTCAATGGCGCAGACTAGAGTGGCGCAGAGTATAGTGGTGCAGAGTGCAGTGGCATAGAGTACAGTGTAGAGCTGAGTGGCGTAGCATGCAGTGGCGTAGAGCAAAATGGTGTAGAGTGGCGTAGCTTACAGTAGTGTAGCGTGCAGTGGCATAGCATGTAGTGGTGCAGTGTAGAGTGGCGTTGAGCTCAGTGACCGAGAGTGCAGTCTTGCAGAGTAGAGTGGCGCAGAGTGCAGTGGCACAGAGTGCAGTGGCGCAGAGTACAGTGGCGCAGAGGAGAACAGAGTGGTGTAGCGTGCAGTAATATAGGATGCAGTGGCATAGAGTGTTGCAGAATAGAGTATAGAGTGCAGTGGTGCAGAGTAGTTGGCGTAGAGTGCACTGGCATACAGTGCATTGGTTTTGAGTAAATTGGTGTTGAGTGCATTGGCGTAGAGTGCAGTGGTTTAGAGTAGACTGGTGCAGAGTAGACTGGTGCAGAGTAGAGAGGTGCAGAGTAGAGTGGCTCAGTGTGGAGTGCAGTAGCATTAAGTGCAGTTACGTAGAGTGACGCAGAGTGGAGTAGTGTGGTGTAGAGTGGATTGAATTGGTTTTGAGAAAAGTAGTGTAGAGTGCAGTGCTGTAGGGTAGAGTGGCGTAGAGTGCAGTGGTGTAGATTGTTTCAGAGTACAGCGAAGTGGCGTAGAGTGGAGTAATTCAGGGTAGAGTGAAGTGGTGCAGGGTAGAGTGCAAAGATGTAGAGTAGAATGGTGTAGCGTGCAGTGGTGTAGAGTAGAGTGGTGTATAGTGCAGTGGTGTAGCATGCAATGGTTTAGAGTGGCATAGAGTGCAGTGGTGCAGAGTAGAGTAGTGTTGAGTTCAATGACACAGACTAGAGTGGCGCAGAGTATAGTGGTGCAGAGTGCAGTGGCATAGAGTACAGTGTAGAGCAGAGTGGCGTAGCATGCAGTGGCGTAGAGCAAAATGGTGTAGAGTGGCATAGCTTACAGTAGTGTAGCGTGCAGTGGCATAGCATGTAGTGGTGCAGTGTAGAGTGGCATTGAGCTCAGTGACCGAGAGTGCAGTCTTGCAGAGTAGAGTGGCGTACAGTACAGTGGCCCAGAGTGCAGTGGTGCAGAGTACAGTGGTGCAGAGTAGAACAGAGTGGTGTAGCGTGCAGTAATATAGGATGCAGTGGCATAGAGTGTTGCAGAATAGAGTATGGTTGTGTAGAGTGCAGTGGTGCAGAGTAGCTGGCGTAGAGTGCAGTGGCATACAGTGCATTGGTTTAGAGTAAAGTGGTGTTGAGTGCATTGGCGTAGAGTGCAGTGGTTTAGAGTAGACTGGTGCAGAGTAGAGAGGTGCAGAGTAGAGTGGCTCAGTGTGGAGTGCAGTAGCATTAAGTGCAGTTACGTACAGTGACGCAGAGTGGAGTAGTGTGGTGTAGAGTGGATTGAATTGGTTTTGAGAAAAGTAGTGTAGAGTGCAGTGCTGTTGGGTAGAGTGGCGTAGAGTGCAGTGGCGTATATTGTTTCAGAGTACACCGAAGTGGCGTAGAGTGGAGTAATTCAGGGCAGAGTGAAGTGGTGCAGGGGAGAGTGCAAAGATGTAGAGTAGAATGGTGTAGCGTGCAGGGGTGTAGAGTGCAGTGGTGTGGAGTGAAGCAGTTCACAATAGATTGGAGCGGCGAGGAGTGATGCAGAGTGTAGTGGCATAGAGTGCAGTAGAGTGGTTTAGATTTGAGTTTCACAGAGTAGAGTGCAGTGGCATAGAGTGGAGTTGCACAGGGTAGAACGGGAAGAAAAGCAGGGACTGGAAAAAGATATACAGAAGGGGAGGCTACAAGGGTATACAAGAATAGTGCTGGTTCAGCAATCAAGAAAACAAAGCAGCACTGAAGGCAGTGCTGGAGCAGGAACTAGAATTGAGCAAAAGCTCAAGAGGCAAGGTAGCAATGCAGGCAGTGCTAATTCAGGAACAAGGAAAACAGCAGCAGCTCAGGAACAAGGAATAACTAAAGCTCAGGAAACACTGGAAACAATATCAAAAAGCTCAGGAAACACTGGAAACAAGGATATCAAAAAGCTCAGGAAACACTGGAAACAAGGACATCATGAAACACTGGGAACAAGGGCCGGTCTCGCCGGTACACAGCTACAATGACCAACCTTGGCCTGAAGGGAGCTGGGGCTTGAAAGAGCTCACAGTAATCCCATGCATCAGGTGTGAGCAGGCTAGCAGCAGCCAGCCACAGGTGAGCTGAATTCCCCCACCCATCCCTGGCCTGCAGGGGTGGAGACGAAGCAGTGAGCAGGGAATTCTAGGTAACAGAGTGTCAAACATGAGCAGGCTGGCTGCAAGCATGAGCAGGCTGGCTTTCACAAAACCCGGCATGGATTGGGAATGGATGGCAATTTGCAAGTAGAATCCAAATGACTGGAAGTCAGCATATGCATGAAGGGGAGGGTCTGGAAGCTTATTAGAACACTGGAGAGCCCCACAATTCAGCCCGCTGGTGGTGCGCACGAGTATGCAGGGAGCGAGTCGTGACAAGTGGTGCACAGTAGAATGGTGCAGAATCGAGTGGCGCAGCATACAGTGCAGTGGCGTAGAGTGCAGTGGCGTAGAGTGCAGTGGCGTAGCGTGCAGCAGCATAGAGTAGATTATTTCAGAGTGCAGGGAAGAGAGCTGTAGCATAGGTTAGTGGAGTAGAGTGTAGTGGCGTAGAGTGGTGCAGAGTAGAGTAGAGTGGTGTAGAGTTCTGTGGCATAAAGTGGAGTGGCTCAAAGTGGAGTAGAGTGGCGTAGAGTGCAGTGGCATAGAGTAGTGGCGTAGAGTGCATTAGCATAGAGTGCAGTGGTGTAGAGTGCAGTGTTGCAGAGTAGTGTGGCATACAGTGGAGTGGCCTAGACTCTAGACTGGACTGGTGTATAGTGCAGTGGTGTAGAGTGCAGTGATGCACAGTATAGTGGTGCAGAGTGCACTGGCATAGAGTAGAGTGGTGCAGAGTAGAGTAGAGAGCTATAGAGTGGAAGAGTGTTTCACCAGACGCCAGCAGTGCTAAAGCTGGCCCTGGTGGTAGACCGTTGTTGTTTCAGTGAAACATGTTCACCTATTTCATTATTGACAACACACGCATCCACCAAATAGTATAAACACTATAGGCCTTATTATGAGTTTGGCAGTTTTCCTGTCAGCCTGCCACCACTGCGCTGACAGGAGGACTGCCAAGCCCCTAGTGTGTCCGCCCGTCGGATTACGATTGTAATTGTTGGCAGGCAGGCGGTGCTGTGGTGGTGTCACAGTGGTGGCTGCCTAAGGCTCATAAGAGCGCCTTAAGACAGACCGCTGCTGTGAGACCACCACAACATGTTCCTCCATGGCATGGCATGCACCATGTCATGCAGTCCATACTGTGCAGGAACTGGGGTGTAATACCTGGGGGGCGCAACATGTGCCCCCCTGCATGCACCCCCAGGTTCAGAGGCAGCAGGGGACCCTGTTAGGGCACCATTAGTTGCCTCACCGCCACACTTTTCATGGCAGGCTCACCGCCAGGGAAAGGGTGGTGGTTTGGCAACTCGTAATATGCTCAGCGGTGTCACAGGGGAATTGGAATAAATTGCAACTATTTTTTTATATAAAAGACTTTGAATTGCATTTTCTTTTCCTTGAATCACAAGGCTCTAGTGCGACCTATTAGCGCTTTAGACATTTGATGAGATATTCCACAGCTATTTATTCTTGTGATGCAGGCTGTTTTTGCTTAGGATTTTGACAACCAATGTTTGCTAATAGTCAGAAGTGCTGAATAATGTTGTTAAAGTTAGTGCATGTGTGTGCACATGTAACCAATGGCCTGGTTTTTGGGGGTTCTTAGATGACGTGTTTGAAGCCCATAGGCAGCTTGTCTTATGTTTTAAGGACATACCTCACTGCCTATGGTATACTTAGACCTTACCTAAGGGGTGACTTATATGTACTGGAACTGGGCTTTTTAGAATTGGGAACATGTTTAAAATGTCAAAAACTGCACACACAAGCTGTCCAGTAGCAGGTCCGACACATCTTGAAAGGGGAGGTGGTCTACATGGATGACTTGCTAATCTAACATCCTCCGCAGATATCGGAATGGGTGTGTTTGTCCCTATTTGGGTGGGTGTTTGCATATTTAAGGCAGAATCTTGGTATATGACTGCCTCTCTTAGTGACTCTATGCTCCGCTAAAGGTGTATATAATGAGCTGTATGGATTAGATATTGGGTATTTTACAGGGCATTGGGGTATATAACTCTGTGTGCAACTGGCTATATTAGACCTAGTTACATATGAGCTGTGTGTGTGTGTGTGTGTGTGTGCGTGTGTGTGTGTGTGTGTGTGTGTGGGGGAGTGAATGTTGAAGTGTCTCCGTGCATATGTGATTGGGTGTGTGAGAGGCTGTTTCCTTTTAGAGATAACTATATGAGTTGCAGTAAAGGTGTGAGACTTGATGTATAACTAGACATGCAGGTCTGTGAGTGCAGTTGTGAGTTATGGAAACTTGAAAGTCTATGTCTTATGGACATACCTTACTGCCTATGGCCTACTTATAGCCTACCTAAGGTGTGATCTATATGTAGTAGAAGAGGGCTTTATACACCTGCGAAAATGTTTTAAGTGGCAAATCTACCTACCAGTTACACTGCAGGCACACATTTTCCAGTAGCAGGCCTGACACGTGATAAAAGGGCAACCGATCTACATGACTATAGTTAGTGTCACTTCCTCAGCACATATGTGAATGAATGTAATAATCTCTATTTGTGTGTTATTGTATCTTTAAAGAAGTATATTGGTATAAGAGTACCTCTGTTAGTGATTTTATGAGGTGTACAGATTACCTACCTGCTATGTTAGACAGTATTCAGGTATGTAACTCTGTGTATATCTATTAAAACACAACTTGAAGGCTTTCAATATGTTTTAATTCTGAACTTAGCCTAACAGGAGAACTGCGACTACTCAGTGTACTGTACCAGTCTCAAACGTATTTAAAGACCTAACTGTCTGTATGGTTACCTTGTTAGTGCCAGTTCCTCACTACATAGATATGTGAGTATATCATTAGATATCTGACTGTGTTATTCCATATATTTGTAACTATACAGGTATATCGTTCTTTACACCTATACATCACACTGTTTAGATGAACAAACTAGTTATTGTTTAAATGGTTGACTAGTTCTATAAATACTTCATTTCATATGTAAAAAATTGATTTAACTCTCTAAATATATGTTACACAATATATAATTAATATTCACACGTTATTAGCTTTAACTGTCTGTTATGTCTATAGTTATATATATATATATATATATATTATGTGAACAAGACCTCTTGTAGGTTGAAACGCGTCGTGGCGGAGGTGCAGGGCATCGAATAAAAACCTGAGCACTGAGTTTTGGATCCGTTTTCGTCTTCTTCCAGGAGTTGGATGCTGCATGGCGAAAGTCTTTGAATATATATATATATATATATATATATACACATATATACATTGTCCTAACTTAACTATAAGTACCTACTAGCAACCGCCAGTCGGTAATGTACATGTACATTATGAATGTCCACATTAGTAACATACCTGTGAATTAGCTTTGTTGATTCTCAAATTTTCAGACACTTTCAGTTTCATTTTTTTCTCACGGAAAATGATAAGTACCACTCTCTGTAAGAAAGAACCAGCTAGGGCAATTTTTCCCTCTCTTTTCCAGTGATACTAATGTAGGTAGCAAATCAAAACCTTCCCTTCATTTTTTCATAATGTTATATTACTTTTTATTGGTCAGTTCTTTTAACCCTTTATCAGTCTCCTCATAAGAAGCTCAATCTGGTAGTGCTTCTAGCTGGGTTTGCAACCCCATCACAGTGCCAAGCGCACCCGCCCCTGTGTAACTCCACAACAGGGTCGCGAATCCTTATGGGAGTTCGTAAAACCATGTTCAATAATACTACTCCTGTTTTTCAACTGCATTTCACATCCCATCATAGTACTCAATTAGGAAACTTCGATTTCATAACATATACCATCTGTAAAGTGCTCTATTTTGTACATTGAAGCTATATTATATTTGCAACCCTTCCTACACACTGCTTCACCTCAGTTTCCATAGCAACCTTCTTTTAAACACTCTACTGTACCAGTAAGTCAAAAGTTCACACACACTCTAACCGGAGCATACAAGCTTCAAATTCAACTGTAGCAAGTGTGGTTGACTGCTTGAAAATATAATCATATCCTCAATAGCATTACTTGTGTATGATTTATCCACAGCAAATCACAATTCTACTTACTTTACAAATTAAAATGCTACCTATTTTTAAGTATGAATGTTTTTACAGTACACAATCACATACATCCTTTCCTGAAACCAGGTTCATTCCTCCATTTTAACTGCCTTTCTTTCTACCAAATCTCATATTCAGCTGCAGCCTTCTCCTTATTACTACTTCTCCTTCCTTCAAAATGGTTAGAGTGTGGATCGTGGGTCACAGCTATGTCTTCTGGGGCAGAGAGTTTGCTAGAAAGAGTGGCATTGGCAGGGAGTTGTATTTGGCTAATGTGGACATTAAATGCATTGGCCAGAGAGGGTTAAAGTGGCACCAATTACTGCCTTTGGTTAAAAGCATTGTATATTCTCAACCCCCTGACCTCATGATTGTGCACTGTGGTGGCAATGATCTAGGCACACTGACTGGGGTATGTTGGGAAATGGCAATGATGGAGATCTTTGGCCAATTAATGGCAGTTTCTCCTCGTACTGCATTGGTCTACTCTAATATTTGCCAAAGGCAGAAATGAAAATGGTTTGACAAATTCTGTCCACAAATAGACAAAGCCCGGAAACATGTTAATGAAACTGTTTCTCGAAACCTTAGAGACCAAAACATGGGCTCCATCTACAACAACCTGCGTTTTGACATGCATGGAATCTATAGAAGTGATGGAGTTCACTTCACAGACGAAGGCAAAAGGGTGTTTGTGAGCAACCTGAAACTGTGCATCCGGTCTTATATGTAGCTTACATATACTCACAATGAACACAAAGGCTCTTCTCAGAGTCACACTGTAGCCCAACACTAAATAATATTTATTTTCAATCCTTTTTCAAAAAATATTTTAGGGGGTCGCAAACACGTCGCAAATCTGCAAAGCAAAAGCACAAATTCAATGTACAACAGCACATTTTATATTTTTCACTCTGATTTGACTCTATACATATTGTAATACTTTTCTAAGTAGTTTTGTGAGAGTCTAAGTGTGAGTGTAACTGGGTGCATGACTCTCTGAGTGGGTCAGTGAGTGGATGCATCAGTGTCTGAGTGAGCCTGTGAGTAGGTGCATCAGTGTCTGAGTGGGTCTGTGAGTGGGTGTGTGAGTGTCTGAGTGGGCCTGTGAGTGGGTGTATCAGTGTCTGAGTGGGTCTGTGAGTTGGTACGTCACTGTCTGAGTGGGCCTCTGAGTGGGTGCATCAGTGCCTGAGTGGGTCTGTGACTGAGTGTCTCAGTTACAGAGTGAATCTGTGAGTGGGTGTCTGAATCTCTTAATGGGCCTCTGAGTGGGTGTCTGTGTCTCTGAGTGGGTCTGTGAGTGGGTGTCTCGGTCTGTGAGTGGGTGCATCAGTGTCTGAGTGGGCTTGTGACTGGGTGCATCAGTGTCTGAGTGGGACTTTGAGTGGGTGCGTCAGTGTCTTAGTGGGCCTGTGAGTGGGTGCATCAATGTCTGAGTGGGTCTGTGAGTGAGTGTCTCAGTCTATAAGTGGGTCTGTGAGTGGGTGTAAGTGTCTGAGTGTGTATGTGAGTGGGTATGTGAATCTCTGAGTGGGCCTATGAGTGGGTGTCTGAGTCTCTGAGAAGATCTGCGAGTTTGTTTACATTTTCCGCAAGGTCCGTGACTCCGCTGCGACGTTACACGGCGGGCCGCGCTGAGCGCCACGATAAAGTCGCGAATCCTCCCACGTGGAAAAAAATGGTTAGCCGTATTTTTATACTTATAACCGGACCCTTACCCAACCCTACAATGCACCATGGGGTCAGGGTACTCCTACCCTGAAGCCTTCTATAATATAGACCATAATAATACCATAATTCCCCGACACACGCTCCCGCTCAACAAAATGGCAAACGCAAGTTTCTTTTCATAATCCGAACAGCCAATAACAGCATTGCATTTGGTACGTGGATCCGCAACGCTCCACGTAGCGGGCCTCAAAGGTCCCACGTAGCGGGCCGCTAAGGGTCCGCATCCCTAGATTTATAAAAGTCTTTTTTGTTTAATAACTCCAAAACTACTGAACAGATTTACACCAAATAACAAAAAGGGTTCTTTCTAGTCCAAGAGCTACTTTTCTGCCATATTTGGTGTAATTCCGTCCAGCCATTCGGGCTGTACCTGGTCTAAAAATCTCTATGGAAATTAACAATGAAAACGCACCCTTTTTTTCACCTCTTTTTCTCAGCCCCCGTTTGGCGAGTTGCCCCGAAACTTTCCATACGCAACAAGAATCACCAGGGTACTTTTTTGGAAAATTTTGTGAAGATCCCTCAAATTGGCCAAAGATATAACCAAGTCCTATGGAAACATGATCCTAACTATAGCTACCTACTGGTGACCATCAGTAGGTAATAAATATATATATATATATATGCGCTCAAACTACATAAAGTCTGCACTATGATAGCGTTATTTAAAATGTCCAGCATAGTAATTGGCTGAATCCGGGGTCAATTGGGAGGCAGCAATCATCCCAGAGTGTTGGTGACGCTTCAGTATTCACGCTGCTTATATTTCAAAATAAGGGCCTCAATACCCCATTAGAAATGTCCTGTCCTGATGTCTCAGAACACCGAGCAACACCAGCCACGCCAGCCATGCCACCACCAAGTGTTCCTCTGTATGGGCGGCCTCCTTGGATGGTAAGTTAGTGCATTCAACATCCCTTGTCTGCCGCTGGATTTTCCATAATAGAATCACCGTGGGAGTCCGTCAAATGGCTGGGCATCACTGAATTTGATAATTCATGACCTGCGGTAGTCGACGGCGTCTAACAGTGGTGGTTCAGACAGACTCAATTAGATCCGTTTACAACTTTCCACAAAGACTGCCGAACTCGTGACGGGTGCAACCTGAAAACAGATGTGGGATCCGTTTGTTCCACAACAACTCAAACAAAGGTAGGTGCACTCGCGGGATGTTTTTCAAATGGTTTATTCTCGCAGACGCGTTTCAGCATTGTGCTTTCCTCAGTGCGCTCAAACCACATAAAGTCTGCACTATGATAGCGTTATTTAAAATGTCCAGCATAGTAATTGGCTGAATCCGGGGCCATCATTGATGTCACTGACCATGTCACGAGTGATGTAATATGTGACGTCATCAGCAGTGCATTGCGGGGGCGCGAGTTATAGTTAGCTCAGCTAACTATAACGGCTGAATTTCTCTGGTTTTGTATTAGTGAAATGTCAGCCTAACTATAATGTCCCTGAAACAAGCAAAAGAGGTGCAGAAAGAGGGAACAGGGGTGCAGACAGAGGCAAGAGAAGTGCAGAAAGAGGGATGAGGGGTGCAGAAAGAACCAACAGAGGTGCAGAAAGAGGCAAGAGGGGTGCAGAAAGAGGCAAGAGGGGTGCAGAAAGAAGCAAAAGAGGTGCAGACATTGGCAAGAGGGGTGCAGAAAGAGGTAAGAGAGTTGCAGAAACAGGCAAAAGAGGTGCAGAAAGAGGGAACAGGGGTGCAGACAGAGGCAAAAGAGGTGGAAAGAGGGATGCAGAAAGAGGCAAAAGGGGTGCAGAAAGAGGCAAGAGAGGTGCAAAAAGAAGCAAGAGCAGTGCAGAAAGAACCAAGAGAGGTGTAGAAAGAGGCAAGGGGTGCAAAAAGAAGCAAGAGCAGTGCAGAAAGAACCAAGAGAGGTGCAGAAAGAGGCAAGAGAGGTGCAGAAAGAGGGAAGACAGGCACAGAAAGAAGCAAAAGAGGTGCAGAAAGAGGCAAGAGGGTGCAGACAGAGGCAAGAGAGGTACAGAAAGAGGGAAGAAGGGTACAGAAAGAAGCAAGAGGGGTGCACAGAGAGGCAACAGGGTGCAGAAAGAAGCAACAGAAGTACAGAAACAGGCAAGAGAGGTACAGAAACAGGCAAGAGAAGTGCAGAAAGAGGCAAGAGGGGTACAGAAAAAGACAAGAGGGGTGCAGAAAGAAGCAAGAGAGGTGCAGAACAGGCAAGAGAGGTGCAGAAAGAGGCAAGAGAAGTGCAGAAAGAGGCAAGAGAGGTGCAGAAAGAAGCAAGAGATGTGCAGAAAGAAGCAAGAGAAGTGCAGAAAGAAGCAAGAGAGGTGCAGAAAGAAGCAAGTGATGTGCAGAAACATGCAAGAGGGGTGCAGAAAGAGGCAAGAGAAGTGCAGAAAGAAGCAACAGAGGTGCAGAAGGAGGCACAAGAACTGCAGAAAGAGGCAAGAGAGTTGCAAAAACAGGCAAGAGAGTTGCAGGAACAGGGAAGAGGGATGCAGGAAGAGGGGTGCAGAAAGAGGCAAGAGGGGTGCAGAAAGAAGCAAGAGAGGTGCAGAAAGAAGCAAGAGAAGTGCAGAAAGAAGCAACAGAGTTGCAGAAAGAAGCACCAGAGGCGCAGAAGGAGGCAAAAGAAGTGCAGAAAGAAGGAAGAGAAATGCAGAAAGAGGCAAGAGAAGTGTAGAAAGAAGCAACAGGGGTGCAGAAAGAGGCAACAGAAGTGCAGAAAGAGGCAAGAGAGGTGCACAAAGAAACAAGAGAGGTGCACAAAGAAACAACTGAGGTGCAGAAAGAGGGAGGCGAGTGCAGAAAGAGGCAACAGGGGTGCAGAAAGAAGCAAGAGAGGTGCAGAAAGAAGCAAGAGAAGTGCAGAAAGAAGCAAGAGAGGTGCAGAAAGAGGCAAGAGAAGTGCAGAAAGAGGCAAGAGAAGTGCAGAAAGAGGCAAGAGAGGTGCAGAAAGAGGGAAGAAGGGTGCAGGAATGGGAAAGATGGGTGCAGAAAGAAGCAAGAGAAATGCAGAAATAAGCAACGGGGTGCAGAAAGAAGCAACAGGGGTGCAGAAAGAGGCAAGAGGGATGCAGAAAGAGGCAAGAGAAGTGCAGAAAGAAGCAACAGAAATGCAGAAAGAGGCAAGAGAAGTGCAGAAAGAGGGAAGACGAGTGCAGAAAGAGGGAAGATGAATGCAGAAAGAGGCAACAGGGTTGCAGAAAGAAGCCAGAGAGGTGCAGAAAGATGCAAGAGAAGTGCATAAATAAGCAACAGAGGTGCAGAAAGAGGCAAGAGAAGTGCAGAAAGAGGCAACAGAGGTGCAGAAAGAGGCAAGAGAAGTGCAGAAAGAGGGACGAGGGCGGCAGAAAGAAGCAAGAGATGTACAGAAAGAATCAAGAGAGGTGCAGAAAGAGGCAAGAGAGGTGCAGAAAGAGGCAAGAGAAGTGCAGAAAGAGGCAAGAGAGTAACAGAAACAGGCAAAAGAGGTGCAGAAAGAGGGAACAGGGGTGCAGACAGAGGCAAAAGAGGTGCAGAAAGAGGGAAGAGGGGTGCAGAAAGAAGCAAGAGGGTACAGAAAGAGGCAAGAGGGGTGCAGAAAGAAGCAAGAGAAGTGCAGAAAGAAGCAACAGAGGTGCAGAAAGAGTCAAGAGGAGTGCATAAAGAGGCAAGAGAAGTGCAGAAAGAAGCAACAGAGGTGCAGAAAGAGGCAAGAGAAGTGCAGAAAGGCAAGAGAGGTGCAGAAACAGGCAGGAGAGGTGCAGAAAGAGGGAACAGAGGAGCAGAAAGAGGCAAGAGAGGTACAGAAAGAGGGAAGAAGGGTGCAGAAAGAGACAAGAGGGGTGCAGAAAGAAGCAAGTAAGGTGCAGAAAGAGGCAAGAGAGGTGCAGAAAGAGGCAAGAGAGGTGCAGAAAAAGGCAAGAGAAGTGCTGAAAGAAGCAACAGAGGTGTAAAAAGAAGCAAGAGAAGTCATGAAAGAGACAAGAGGGTTGCAGAAAGAAACAAGAGAGGCGCAGAAAAAAGCAAGAGAAGTGCAGAAAGAGGTACATGAGTTGCAGAAAGAGGCAAGAGAGGTGCAGAAAGAGGCAGGTGAGGTGCAGAAACAGGCAAGAGGGGTGTAGAAAGAGGCAAGAGGGGTGCAGAAAGAGGCAAGAGAAGTGCAGAAAGGAGCAACAGAGGTGCAGAAGGAGGCAAGAGAACTGCAGAAAGAGGCAAGAGAGTTGCAGAAACAGGCAAGAGAGGTGCAGAAAGAGGGAAGAGGGGTGCAGAAAGAGGGAAGAGGGAGCAGAAAGAAGCAAGAAAGGTGCAGAAAGAAGCAAGAGAAGTGCAGAAAGAAGCAACAGATGTGCAGAAAGAAGCAACAGATGTGCAGAAAGATTCAAAATGGGTGCAAAAAGAGGCAAGAGAGTTGCAGAAAGAAGCAAGGGAAGTGCAGAAAGAAGCAAGCGAGGTGCAGAAAGAGGCAAGAGAAGTGCAGAAAGAGGCAAGAGAGGTGCAGAAAGAGGCAAGAGAGGTGCAGAAAGAGAGAAGAGGGTGCAGAAAGCAAGAGAAGTGCTGAAAGAAGCAACAGAGGTGCAGAAAGAAGCAAGAGAGGTACAGAAGAAAGAAGCAAGAGAGGTGCGGAAAAAAGCAAGAGAAGTGCAGAAAGAACCAACATAGGTGCAGAAAGAGGCAAGAGGGGTGCAGAAAGAGGCAAGATAAGTGCAGAAAGAAGCAACAGAGGTGCAGAAAGAGGCAAGAGAGATGCAGTAAGAGGCAAGAGAGGTGCAGAAAGAGGCAAGAGGGGTGCAGAAAGAAGCAATAGAGTTGCAGAAAGAAGCAACAGAGGTGCAGAAAGAAGCAAGAGAAGTGCAGAAAGATGCAACAGAGGTGCAGAAAGAAGCAACAGAGGTGCAGAAAGAAGCAAGAGGGATACTGAAAAAGGCAAGAGAGGTACAGAAAGAGGGAAGATGGCTGCAGAAAGAAGCAAGAGAGGTGCAGAAAGAAGCAAGAGATGTGCAGAAAGAAGCAACAGACGTGCAGAAAGAAGCAACAGATGTGCAGAAAGATGCAAAAGGGGTGCAAAAAGAGGCAAGAGAGGTGCAGAAAGAAGCAAGGGAAGTGCAGAAAGAAGCAAGGGAAGTGCAGAAAGAAGCAAGGGAAGTGCAGAAAGAAGCAAGCGATGTGCAGAAAGAGGCAAGAGAAGTGCAGAAAGAGGCATGAGAGGTGCAGAAAGAGGCAAGAGAGGTGCAGAAAGAGGGAAGAGGGTGCAGAAAGCAAGAGAAGTGCTGAAAGAAGCAACAGAGGTGCAGAAAGAGGCAAGAGAGGTACAGAAGAAAGAAGCAAGAGAGCTGCAGAAAGAAGCAACAGAGGTGCAGACAGAAGGGAGGTGCAGAAAGCGGAAGAGATGTGCAGAAAGAGGCAAGAGAGGCGCAGAAAGAAGCAAGAGTGGTTTGCGCACCATTAGTAGCAATTTATCACCCACATTTAGCAATAAGTATTAGGTGACCATTCCAGGTTTGCAAAGGGCCTTCCACCACGCTGTAACACTTGTTGCTGCATTTTTGGTAACGTTTGAGCCGTTTGAGGTAGAAACAAGTTTTTTTTGTTGTTAAAATCTGCAGATTATGCAGGAGATGATGGATTATGTGGCAAATAAAAAAATGTATAATTGTGTGAAAATCAGTGCAGCCAAACAGTCGCATAATTCCAGTGGCCCTGCTCATACCTCTTACTAGGTGCAGAAGTGCTCCTCAGTGGTTCCTTCTTTTTTTGTCTCATTGGGTCTATAGTTTAGCTGCTATGGAAATGAGAAAGACTGAACCTGAGGTTACCACTCCACAACACAGACTACCATACCACATAATTACTCTCCATAACACATAATCCTGCTCTACATAATTCCTATACACTAAATACCACATACTTTCTATCCACATAATTTCACTGCACAACATACCACATAATTGCACTACACACAACGTACATCCACTCCACTCCATAAAACATTTGTAAAAAACTTTTACATTTACAACGCCAATAGCTTTAACTCTCGCAAATGCGAGACCTATTACATTGCAAATGCTTCTTTAGCTAGTAGTCGTGTTTGCACAGTGGTGTAGAAAGGGGGCTGCGCCTCCAACCAGCGCTCAGGAATTCAGCTGCGTAGGACTTACAGGAGGTACCAGGAGGGCTTCTTGGCCCCCAAAGTCCCTCAGGAGTAAAGTGGACTTCATCCCCCAACCAGTAGTGTGCCAGGAGGCGTGTTTGCAGAGTGGTGGAGAAAGGGGGGCGTGACCTTCGAAGACCCCTTAGCAATCCCACTGTGTGGGACTTACTGGAGACAACAGGGGGGGTAGTTGGCCCCCAAGGATATCCTTGGGGACCAACTACCCCATCTATTACTTCCAGTAAGTCCCTCACAGCAGGGTTGCTAAGTTCTCATACTAGGCCACTCCCCCTTTGCCCACCAACCTGCAAACGTGCTCCCTGGTGCGCTCTTGGATGGGGATTGAAGTCCCCTTCGCTGCAGGGGGCCCTTAGGTGCCAACTAGCCTACCTGTTACCTCCAGTAAGCCCCACACAGTGGGATTGCTGAGAGGCAGACACACGCCACGCCCCCTTTCTCCACCACTCTGCAAACGCACCTCCTGGCATGCTCTTGCTTGGGGGATGAAGTCCCCATGCCTGCTGAGGGTCCCTGGGGGCCACCTAGCCCTCCTGTTACCTCTAGTAAGCCCCACACAGCTGGATTGCTGAGAGTGGTCAGAGGCCACGCCCCCTTTTTACACCACTCTGCAATCACACCTACTGGCGCACTTCTGCTTGGGCGATGAAGTCCACTTTAGTCCTGAAGCCCTCAGGACGCAAGGGGACCTCATTGCCCCACCAGCAGAGCGCCAGGAGGCACGTTTTCAGAGCGGTGGAAAAAGGGGTGTGGCTCCCGACCACCTGTCAGCAATCCCACTGTGTGGGGCTTACTGGAAGTAAGAGGTGGGCCAGTTGGCCCCTAAGGACCCTCAGTAGCGAAGGGGACTTCTTCCACCAACCTAGATCGTGCCAGGAGGCGCTTTTGCAGAGTCGTGATAAAAGGGGGCGGTGCTTCCAGCAAGTTGCATGTCTTCCTTTATTTTTTTTATTTGAGGAAGGGGGGGCTGTGTGGCCCCCCTTCCCCTGACCCTTTTGGGGCACGGGGACCCCATCCCCTGGGGCCAGACCCATCTTTCTTTTATTATTCAAATATATTGGGGGTGCACAGCCACCCTCCCGAGGCCTATTCTGGCCCTGGGGACCTCATCCCCATGGCTAGGCGTTTGCTTATTTTATTTTTTTAAAGGGGAGGGGGGCCGTGCGGCCCCACTCCCTAGGCCACTTTCGGTCACGGAGACCCCATTCCCTGGGACCCAGCCATTTAAAAAAAAATTATTATTATTGTTTTAAGGGAGGGGGGCCGAGCGGCCCCCCTCCCAGGCCATTTTTGGCCCCGGGGACCCCATTACCCGGAGCATTGCCATTTTTAAAAAAAAATGTATATCATTTTTCAGGGAGGGGGGCCATGTGGCCCCCCTCCCCAGGCCGATTTTGGCCCCAGGGACCCCATCCCCCGGGGCTTGTTTTTTTTGTTAAATAAAAATTTACTAGCATTTTCAAGGAGGAGGGCCGCGTGGCCCCATCAACCGGGGCATGGCCATGTTTAAAGGGACCGCGGGGGAGCCTGAAGGCCCACACGGTCCCTGCCGGCTCCCGCCTCCTGCGGGGGCCATCATTGCTTTTTTCCCCCAGGGAGCTGCTAACATGCAGCTACCTGTGGGTAAAAAGCAAAGTGTACTCCCTTTGAACAAGTGAGAGCAAAGTGCTCTCGCTTGTTCAAAGCAAGTACAGTGTTTGCTATGGGATGGCGGAGCAGTGCTCCCACCATGTTATGTTATGTTATGTTAGAGACATTTGTAAAGCGCAACTGTTACCCTAGGGTGTCCTGGCACTAGCTACAATCCTCTGAGTGAAGCATAATTTAAGACCGGGTTATCAATCAAAAAGCCAAGTTTTTAAGGCCTTCCTGAATACAAGTAAATCAGTAATACTCTTCAGATGGAAAGGGAGGTCATTCCAAACCTTTGTCGCACAAGCAATACAACTTCTGCCTCCCCACCTGGCTTTTTTTCTGGGTGGTACTGTCACCAATTTAGCTCCAAGAGAGCGGAGTGGTCTTTTGGGCACATACCACTGAAATTGCCGCTTCAAATGGTCAGGTCCTGAGCCTTGTAGGGCTTTGTATACCATACAGAGGGATTTAAACAGCACTCGCTTCTTGACGGGTAGCCAGTGAAGACAGATGCAAATTTCGATGTGCCGGTAAACAGTCTAGCGGCCGCGTTCTGCAAAAGTTGAAGTTTGTGCAGAAACCGATCCTGAATGTTCAGGTATAGGCTATTACAATAGTCTAGCCTTGACATAGTTAGTGATGTAATCACCGTTCGCTGACTGTCCTTTGGCAAAAAAGGCAATATTTTCTTACATGTTCTAAGGACATATGACGTGGCCGAGGCTACTGCATTGACTTGGTCACCAAAATTGAGTCTGTCGTCTATTGAAACTCCCAAGTTTTTTACATTCCTGGTGGGTGTCGGGAGAGAACCCATAGAATCCGGCCACCAGCTTGGGGTCCAAAAGTTGGGATCATTCCCGAACAAGATAATCTCCGTTTTACTTGAGTTGAGTTTTAGACAGTTTTGAGACATCCACCTCCCCACTGCTTCCATACAATCATGGAACTGTTTTCCTATTCCATTTTCCTGCCCAGGTAGCAGCGACACCACGATTTGTGTGTCGTCAGCGTAAGAGGTGAGGCAAAAGCCAAAGGAGTCAATAAGGGGGCCAAGGAGGACACATATACGTTAAAGAGTGTGGGGCTCATGGACGGCCCCTGTGGGACTCCACAAGGCAGAGAAAACGGTTTGGAGGAAAATTCACCTAATGAGACAATTTGCAGTCTATCCGAGAGGAAGGACTTCAGAGTTTCCATGCTTTACCCTGGACTCCGCAATCCCGCAACCAGTCCATCTGCAAATCGTGATGGACCGTATCGAAGGCCGCGGAAAGGTCTAGCATAATCATAGCGGCCTTACCTCCCTGATCTAGGGCTACCCTGATCTCTTCCGTAGATTTTAGGAGTGCGGACTCCGTGCTGTGCCCCTCTCTGAAACCATATTGAGTAGGATCCAGAGCTTGAGCTTCTCGCAGATAGGCACTCAATTGTGCATTCAGTCTTTTCTCGGCCAATTTTGCTGGAAATGGGAGACGTGAGATGGGTCGGAAACTGTTCGGATCCTTGGGGTCCAGACTAGGCTTCTTAAGAAGTGGTAATATTGAAGCAATTTTCCAGGATTTGGGAAAATACCCATCTAAAAACATTGTGTTAAATAGAGAGGTAAGTGTCAGGGCAATAGGTTCAGGGGCCAGTTTTAGCACCGCGACGGGACACGGATCATAAGGGGAGCCTGATTTAGCCAACATAAGAAGATTATGGGTGTCCATAATGGATAGTGGTGCGAACTTGTCAAAAATAGGCTGGGGGCCGGAAACTGGCTTATGTCCCTCTGTTGAGTCCACTGACCCATCAGATGTTGGTCCTTTGAACGTTGAAAAAATGGCCTCAACTTTTTCCAAGAAAAACCTGGCGATCTCGTCACATAATCCCTGGCTCAATAAAATATTTGCTGAGCAAGTGTGTGCCAGGCTAGTTACTGTTTTAAAAAGCACTTTGGCCGAGTTTTTAGCTAAATTAATTCGATTAGCAAAGGACTCTTGCTTTGTCTTGAAAAGTAGCTGTTTATCAGTCATGAGGCTTTGTTTATAAATATTTTTCTCCGATTCTTTATACTCTTTTCTCCAGTTCCGCTCCAGACGTTTACTACTCAATTTTTGGTCTTTGAGTTCCTGGGTATACCATGGAGCGGAGGGTTTTACCCTGTTTGGAAATAGGATTTTCTTTGGGGCTAGCTTATTACAAGCTGCCTCCAGCCAATTAGTATATAGAGTGGTGGCCTCCTCCACGTCTAGGGGCATTTGGTACGCTGTAGAGGTGAGTACTTCTGCTAAATCAATACCCTCCACTTTATTCCACGCTCTGGATTCCCTCTGTCTCTTAGGGAGCCTTCCAGCAGCGCGATGGTCTGAAATGGCCCACTCAAATAGTACTGCCACATGGTCTGACCAAACTAGGGGCAACAGGCCCGTTAATGATTGGTATGGATGGTTGGAGAAAATACCATCCAACGTGTGCCCTGCCTCGTGAGTGGGCCCGATTACTTGCTGCCTAAGAACGGCACTGTTCATCAGGTCTATAAGGGTCGCCGTATCTGGATCCGTATGTGCCTCCAAAAGGAAGTTGAAATCTCCCAGTATGGTATAGGATTTAGCGCACAACCCCTCTTCCAGCAGATTTCCCAATGATGTTGCAAAGGGGCTCCTAGGACCCGGAGGTCTATACAACAGGATGCCCTTAAAGGTGTGATGATGGGCATAGGTGAGGCTAAAATTCAATGCCTCACAAGCTGCATTTGAGGCTGTGTGAAAGGCCGCATTTACTGAGTTATGAAAAATTACAGCTAGTCCCCCCCCTTTCCTGTCCGGCCTATTTACGGTATGACAGAGATATCGGGGGGGGTGTGGCTTTCACGAAATCTGGACCTGAAGCATCGTCTGTCCATGTTTCCGTAATAAATGCCACCTTGTTTCCCCATCCTCAATTAGTGCTGCACACTCAACACTGTGCTTCACCAGGGATCTTGCATTCAGCAGTATGCATTTTAACACAGGTTTTACCTGATCGACTTTTACTGTCTTTTCCTGTTTTCGAGGCTCAATGGACCCGTATACTAGTTCCGGTAAAGTAATTTTACAATTGGGGCAAGTCACTGGGCTAGAAGGGGGCCTTATATTAAGGATAAGACATATGCACCCAGTGGATTTACCAATGATATTTAAACACAGCAGCAGCTTACTGGAGTATTGTAAAATACTCGGCTTACCTGCACTCAAACGGGCAGGGGTGCTGGCGCTGAGTGCAGGCGGAGCGCGGACGGGTGCAGGCGGGCTTGCCTTAGGCGCCGAAGCGCGCTAGCGGCGCGCTTGCGCCAGCCTCCCCAGTTATAGTGTCAGGGGCGGAAAACACTAGCCCGCTGCCCGTACTTCCCCCAAAATGGCGGCCCCGCTGTGCCTAGTGCGGCCCCCCCGGTATTGGCAGGATTAAAATGCAATTAGTGCAAAGGGCGATAAAGAGCAATTCAACAAATATTTAAAACTAAGCTCTGTTAAAAGTAACTTAACACATAAAACAGTTGATCAGTATCACGTGCAAAATCGACAAATTCAGCGATGTCACTCCCGGCTCAAGCCTCAGGAGGGCGTAGCAATCCCATAGCAAATTGCAATGTCCCGGGGGTGGGCTGGAGCCGGCCTTGGAGGGTGGCGGTCCCCAGGGCCATGGAGGCCTCCTGGAGGGGGGCCATGAGGCCCCCCTCCCATCATATTTAAAGCCCTGGGGAGCTGGTAGTCCCCGGGCTGGGGGTCCGCAACAGACCCCCACACTTAATTTATTATGGCCCCAGGGAGGTGGTGGTCCCCAGGGCTGTGTAGGTGCTCAAGCCCCCCATACTACATTTTTTTTTTAAACAGAGCCACGGGGAGGTGGCATCCCCACGCATTTTTTATAAAAATAGAGCCCCGGGGAGGTGGCGGTCCCTGGTGCTGCGGGGGGTGGCGCTTGCCCCCCGCATCTAATCAATATGGCCCCTGGAAGTGGCGGTTCCCGGGGCTGCGGGGGCCCCCGCAGGCCCTTGCACCATATTTTGTCATTGTCCCCGGGACCTGGCCCAGCCGGGGGCCTAATTAAACAAAGCGCGGGAGACCGCACTTCGTTTTTTTAAAAAATTGGTGGGATTTGCGCACCCACCGCGAATCCTGCCAATTTTTTTTTTAACACCTTAACCGCGGCGGCAATTCCGCCGCGGTGCGGGCGTTTTGATGAGTGGGCGGGCCGCGTCAGCCAACGGACGTGCGCAGCACTACGGAGGTAGTGCTCGCGACGGCCGTTGGCCGACGGCCGCAACGAAAGGGTTAAACCCTATTAGTGTTGTGTAGTTCCTACAGTACCCATGCAGGACCTGTGCGTTTGGATAACATAAACCGTGGGCTTGGTGATAGACTGGCTCTGTGCACCCCACCGCGTATGTTAGCCTGATTTGCATTAGCTAGCTCACAGTGCCACTAGAATCTCCTCCGGGGAGAGATTACTTTCTGGCAACCTTAGACCATGACAACCCAAATTCCTCAGAATCGTGGAAATAATATACTACCTTTCGCTCAGTCACTCGTGCTTACTTATTCGGTTTGTCTCAGAGAGTTACACAGAATAAACAGTCTGGGCGTTTCAATAAGTATTTATTGAACAGTTGTTATTCTAGTGTAAAATATATGTGCTGCGGCAACCAGCAGACAATAGCAGAGATATATTATCAGCAGTACGATAAAAGCGAAGGGATAGAACAGTTCTACCATATTGCAATAATCATGAATACATACATGAATATAAAAGGCATTATGAAAGTGCGCCTACTCCTACGATGCCTTACTAGATGTACCTGAGTGTACCTAGCATATGTGTAGGTCTAAAAGCCTAAGAGCCAAGAATCCTTCTAGGATTTAGTCGAACCCCCATACCTGAATAAAGAGAGTGTGGGACCCCGTCCTGGTCTCGAGTTGGACACCCCGCAAGGGCTGTGTTAGACTGCTGTCAGCTGGAGCGACTGCATGCAGGAGCCTCAGCATCTCTGGTCAGTGTGTCAGCATGGAAGTCTCGGTTCCCTCTATCTTACCGGGGTAAGATGTGGTGTATTTATACCCTGAAGACTCTAGTTGCTTCGTATGGTTTGTATTGGCCCTTGTTAGGCGTGAGGAAGACGTCAGGGGTGAACTTTGTACATATATATTATGCAGGTGGTGTATTCCTAGAGAGCCATGCATAATTGATAAGTACAGTGTGGGCCTGTGTTTGAGACAAACCCTGCTGTATTCAAAACCACAGACTAGATAACGTTCAGCCCTCAGAGCTCGTTGTGTACTAGCGAGGACCAATGTAGGTGAAAGATCATGCCTATATAAGGAATCATGACTATAATAGGACATGTACAGTTATGACCGTAATATGGCATATGCGGCTTTGACCATAATAGGGCAAGTACGAATATGACAGTATTAGTGAAAATACGAATACGTCC
This sequence comes from Calotriton arnoldi, assembly GCA_963921515.1. Lineage (NCBI taxonomy): Eukaryota > Metazoa > Chordata > Amphibia > Caudata > Salamandridae > Calotriton > Calotriton arnoldi. The sequence continues at coordinate 2,227,151 of CAWUFW010002105.1, forward strand.
ATTTTAGGGCATGTATGAACGGGTCTACATTAGGGCCTCTATACGGGACATAACACCCACTCCTCTTCCGAATAGGATGACAATGACCATACTTAAAATCTGGACAATTTAAAAACATTTTAAAAGCAAGTAAAAACATGGTTTTAAAATTGTAAAAAAAAAAAAATCATAAATGTTATAATTCAGCTATTTCCAATTGCCACTAAAAAAGAAATGTCTATTTTGTTTCTCTATATAAGTTGTGTCACTCAAAGCTAAAGAAGGCCATGCTTTTCTTAAGCGAAAGTGTCAATTTAGGAAATGTTCCAAATTTGCTTGTTTATTATGAGAACGAGTGGAGAAGCCGAATTCTTTCCCAGGACGCGATGAGCCAATTCAAGATTAAGTGTCCTGGCTGGGAAGCACAACATTATTGTTAGCTACTGCAGATGACAAATCCAACGCATCACAGAGAACGTCAATCGCACATAGATGGTATGTAGCACTGCCAACAGTCGGTGCTGCGGCAGCTTGTGCGGCAGTTGTTACCTGGGTGCCTGAGGAGGAGTCACCTAACCCAGCAGGAGCAAACGGCACCTGTGGATTCTCAAGGAATGCGTTCATCAGAATCGGAAGACGCTGGGGACAATGCAGAGCATGGGCCTTTAGGGGGTCCAGCATTGCATCCGTGTCCGGAGGCGCATCTGATGGAAATGTTAGACAAAGATCCAACGTGCATTCTTCTCCGCAAAGCAGGCATCGAAGAACAGGTAAGATGCAGTCTACCCAGACTGGTCGAAAGGATAGAAACCAGGAGGCACTGAGTTCTCGCAGGCAAGAAATGCCCAGAAGTTGTACCATGCGTTCACGGTATTTCCGCTCCAGGAGCATGTTCGCCATTCCCTCGAGAATTGGGCCGTCCATTGCGTAGCAGTAGTGTTATGAATAGGACCCCTGCAACCAGTAATAGGATAAGCGGGAGTCCTCCAAATACGCTTCCCAATACGGAGTGTATAAAATTTGGGATTACTCCGAGGACTGTCTGAAAGGTGCTTAACAGTCCTGACCCTATGGTCTTAAATAGGTGTACAATACCGCTCGTATCAGACATATTGAAGATACGTCCCACCATTTCTATGAAATGAAAGGGGCAGTTTGTACGTATAAGCGCCTGTATCTCAGTCGAGGTCCTTGCAACTTGAAGTTCATAGGTTTCTCGAGCGGAGGTTAAGGGCATGGGTTGCTGTAAAAGCATGGCTTGCAGTCTGCTCAGAGTATCAAATTGTATGAAAGAAACGTTCAGTGAAGGCCATAGTGGCGCCTCCCTGACTGTGTTCAGTGGCGGAAACAATACTTGCATACAGCAAGTAACCCTGGAGTTAACAGTGACCATCTATGCGACGCCCGGAAGCATCCCACAGCAACCTTGACCATTTAGCATCAAGTAACTCCCATTCGAGAGCAGCTCGAAAACTGGCGTGATCACTGCAGCTGGGGTCCCAGTCATGTAACACGATAGGTTTGCTACTGAACCGTTACAGGCTCCGTGCAGTGAAATATCCTGACACATGAGAGAACCGCTTAAAGCGTTCTTGCAGTTTGTATCACTCAGATACACTTCTCGATCCCCATTCCGGCATCGGTATCTATATGGTAACTCCCAAGTTTCCTTAATGTAACCCTTACCCATCTTTTCATATTTGCCTGCCTGCCATTGCTCAAGGCAATATTGAAACTGAAACGTAGTGACCGGCAGAGTAATTTGGCCATGAATTAGCCATTCAGTTGATGGTGATTCGGCTACAGTGAATGGTAACCTTTCCAGTTTCTCAATGCGCAGCATTGTATATTTGGCTCCCCTTTGTGCCATTTCTGTCTGTTTATCAGTCAGATTGTATTCTGAAAACAGAGACGTGGTGTTTATAAAACGCCAGGGCACATAGCCTGCACGCAGAGATTGCAGCGTCCAGCTTAGCATCATAATAGAACGTAGCTGAGATTGCCCGTGTTGTAACAAGGCCAGATCTTGTTCTAATATGTCGATTGCCGAAGACACAATGTTGCCTAAGGAGTAAATCCTGGAGGTCAAAGTTGTTAACCCATTATCCACTACAGCTAATGCTTTCTCTAGGTTAATACGGTCTATTTCCCGTATTCTGTCTCCGGCCTCCTGTTGGGATATTTTCCAGTTTTCATTATAGTAGGCATAAATGCCAGCATATATGAAACGTTTCTGACGTGTTTTCCTTGGGCCTAGTAAAAATCCTAAGGTCTACATCAGATGTGAGTAAGGTCAAGTGATGTTTTACTTCTGTGAGTGTTGAGGTCTCTAGCCAATCAAGGCACAACTTCCCAACACTATAGGATGTCACTACCCCTGGGTGTTGTCTTTGTACATAGCGTGTATCTGGCCTATGGATACTAAACCCTTCGGTTGTATTCATAAATCTCTGTTGACAGGTGTTTGTGTCAATGGGCCAAATAAGCCATTTCGTCCAATCAGGATCTGATCTGTTGTACTGGAGAATGTCATCTACTCCTACCCCTTGTGTAGTTGAATTCTGCCCCCCACCCATCTGTGATGGTGAGTTCAGTTCTTATTCTTGGCTAGTCCAAGACAGGATGTCTGTTGCACAGTTTCATTTAGAAATATCATCTGCTGTGGAATGAGGCATGCTCTAAAAAGCGCTCCTGTTCCCTGGACTTGCCAGTCCCTCGAACCCCAGATTAATTTTAGATCTATAGTGTCCTTCCATAGGTCGAAACCCTGTGTAGACAACTGGGCCATAAAGGAATCAGAGTAAATCTGTTTGGTGTTAGTTAACATAATTTTCTGTGCTGATGTTTTTGCCACTTTGTAATAAAATGACCTCGGGTCAGATGTGTTGAACCCTGAAAAGTATGTGAATTTCTGTGCAAAAGTTTGCGAACTACCTTTTGGAGGAGTTGGGCAGTGTTCCCACTGGTGGTATTCAAATATATTTCTAGGTGTTATAGATTTGTGCAAGAAATGATGACCATAATGTTGGTAACAGTACAATGTATCATAGTCTGACGTACCTTCTAACATTTCATTGTTCGGAAATGCGGCAGTTTTTTCTAAATCAGACATCATAGCATTTACAGTTTGAGTGTCCCAATCATCAGAAAATGTACTGGAGGTAATGATATCACTTAAAGAAATTTTAAATACATGTTTAAGCTTTAAAAGTTCAGTCGGACCGAATATATCATAATTAGGCTTTCCTGTTTTCAGTTTCTATTTTTGGTAAATTCTGGTGGGGTTTTTTCCGTGTTTTCAAGTGATTTCAATACCTTAAAAAACAGTGGTTATCAGTGGTTACACATTTTCGAGCCATTAAAAACAACAGAAACAGTGTTTTTCCGGTGTTTATGGAAGGTTTTGCATTTATTATTGCTTGCTTTCTGCACTGATTGCGCATGGTATCTAGACAGTGTAGGTATAGTGTATATGAGGTCCAAATAGATTTTTGCAAATTAAACTTATTGTAGTACACCATACAATACTTCTTCAGTGAGCCCTTGGTCATGTGCGCTCGCTCTTTCCTTCCCATGTAAACTTCTGTGAAAAGGCCCTCTCAACATTGGCACTTGAGACGGGCCACGACAAAACAGCCAGTAAACAATTTGTTAACTCTGGCCACTGACATAGCTTTCCATGCCAATACTGGTGCACTTGAAGATTGCGATTCTCAGGGCAGGTTCTGGAACATTTGCGTTGAACTGGGCGCTTATGCCCTCAGTGTAATTGAAGCGGTCAAAAATGAAGCAGCACTTTTGAAACTACAGAGGAAATTCCCCTTTACGGAAGGGATCTAGAACTTGTATAGAGTACCACAGTGAGGTTTCATTGACTTCAAATGCCATGGTTGGTGAAGGGACATTTTTATGCATCATTGCAAGCCATTTCTCATACATTGTAAAATAAAAGTTCCTGAATTGTTCTTCAACATTGCTTTGCTTTCCAAGTGGCAAGCACTCTAACATGGAACATGTTGGAGTGCCAAAGTCACTAATGGGGTCGCCCAGCCTACTCTCAAGAAGATGTTTCACATGTACACCAATTATGCTGAACACTTGGCAGACAAGGGTGTTTTCAGACTCTAGTTTTTTATTATGTCCACTGCAGCAGTTATGTTTTCCTGTAAAAATCTAAGAATGCAGTAGAGTGTACTTTTTTCACATCACTATCAATATGCGACCAAAGATCCTCAAATTTCTTGCCTTTGGCATCATCACTCAGCAAAATTCTGTAAACTGTTGCCACATGGATAATATAGCATTCATAGCCCCTTGGACTGAGAACCATCAGCTAAGGGACACAGTTGGGATGACTCTTTCTTTGATGCCACACAAAGCACGAAATGAGAAATATTTGCGTTTTAGTTCCTGTGCATAAGAAAACAATGCACCAGAATGGACTAAAAAGTCAATAGAATTTCTCATTAACTCTGAAGATTGTAAAGATGCTTTCAGCATACCATTTAACAAGTGGCAAGGATCTCTTACAGGGAAGCACTCCAGCTCAGGTATCAATTTTGACAGGTCATCACACAACTTTTTCATATACGTAGCTGAATCACTGCAAATACAAACAATATCACTCCAATCTTTGTTGAACTTAGAAAGAACCTTTTTTGCAGAGTATTCCAAGTGACACTGCGTTCCATGTTTTCCAAACGTCTGGTGTCATGTTTTCACCACTATCTCAGTTGCTTGGTGAAAGAGCTCTTTTCACATATACTTGTCACTATACCTTGCATTGAAGGTTTAAAGCCTGAGGTGTTGGCAATTCACCTACTATCAATACTGACTCTCTAGAAACTGGGGGCTGATGTATTAAGGGTTTTTACCCATTCTCTGTGGGTAAATGTGATGACACATATTAGGAAAGATTCTTATAAAACCAGCCATTTTACTTGTCAGTCAAAGAATCAAACGCAACCAAAATATCAAATATGATTTTGATAGTTCCGGATTCTCTACGACCTAAAAAATGCTTCTAAACCGTGCATCTATAGACCAAAGACCACAAAACTGAAAAAAGCAAAAGGAAGAACAAACAATATTTTAGTGGCATCCCTAAACAACAAAACTCAAGCAGAATAATGTTAGCCCAGTCTTTCTTACTGCTAGCTTGTACAGCAAAGTTACATTGTATTGGCCCCTTCAGAAAGAAACAAAATGACGCTTTCACTCTCTTTTTCCTTTCTTTGAATGGCATTTAGTTTGTGGTTGCGCAGGTGTTTTTTCAGTGTTTATATGTTTTCACTGGTGAGGGCTATTTCTCTTTTAGTGGGGTTTTATCAGTTATTATAGGTTTAAACCTAAAACCGGACAGCCTAATCATAATCAATCTTGTCCCATACTATACCGTCCGGTATAGGAACTGCTGTGATGTTCACTGAAGACAAGTCTCTTGGTTCACGATGTGAAGACTGGTGAGTTTTTAAAATCAAATTGACTCTTTGGGCTGTAGAGCTCTGATGGAGGTATCGTCCATTGATAAGCATACTAAAAGTTATAATTAAACCTAGCCAGAAAAGAAAAAGAAAATCCCAGTGATATACCATAGTTCAATCCAAGGTGACACCAGGTAAGTCTTTCTAAAAAAGTTCAAAAAGTCAGTGAGTTTCTGTTTGTGTGATTTTTTGCCTGGCGTCGTTTCCGGCTCGCTTGGATCCAGTGAAAACGTATCAAAGTTCATGAAATAGCCAGAAGCAGTTCATCAGGATTTGTTGAAATCGGATTTTGCTCTTGACGAGGCATGTTGACGTAGATGTCCGTAGTTGGTCTGATTGCAACTTGGTTGTTAAGTTGATTTTCATTTTGAAGATGACTCTCTTGTTGAAGTGGAATGAGTTTCATAGCATTGTTGCTTAGTCCTTCATTCCGTACAGGTGGCTCTTCAAACGTGATGAGTCTTTCTGTTTGGACTTCTTGGATTGTAGCGAGAGGAGGGCGTCTGCTACTGTGGAGTCCACGAGGCCTACTGTTTAGTATCGGACACATAGTGTGGTTTGATTAAGTCGATTGAGACAAATCTTTTCTCCTTTTTTCCGGCAAGAGGCGGCAGAAGTACAGTTCTTGTGCCTTGGATTGCTAGGACCGGTACAGGCTTTCGGTAGGATGGCCCAAATTCTTTCTTGTCAGCAATCTTCTCTCTGACCAGATCCCCGATTTTTGGGATCCAGACAGGTCTTGCCGTTACTGCCGTGACTTCCTCAGTGGCAGTCTGTTTTTGGAGCACGTTACTTTGTTGTGTTCTGGATTCATTTAGATCATGTAAAACAGCCAAACGATCATGTAGTGACACCCACTAGAGAGCTTCTTGGCTGGTTGTTGATAGCTTGTTGGACCCCATAAAGGTGATCGACCCATCTACCGGCCTTGCCTAATACCCTAGCTGTTAAAGATTGCTTTAAGTCCCGGTTTTTCCTCTCCACAACGGAATTTCCCTCGGGATGATACGGAGAGGAGTACCGCAATGCTACGCCCATTCCTTCCATTGCCTCTTTGTAAGCCCGAGAGCTAAACGCCGGACCACGGTCAGAATGTAACGTGCCAACTGCGTATGTGCCGATAAAGACTCGCAAATCTTTTATAACAGTTCGAGCATCAGCCGAGCGCTGAGGCCAGACCTTGAGAAAACTTGAGCTGGACATACACGAACGGACAACCTAATGCTGTCTAACAATGGTATCTGTACTGGACGTGTTGCGGTGGACCCTTCCATCTGCTTGCAGATGTCGCAGTTCCAGACAAAGTCTCTAACCTGCCTTCTCATCACGGGCCACCAGTAGCATTGTTTCAACAAAGAAACAGTCTCCCTAAGTCCCTTATGTACAGAACCTTTCCCTTCGTGTGCCGCCACAATTAAACCTTGCCTACGATCCATATTTGGTATTACTCTATCCCCCACTCCAGGAATCTGAGCATATGGAATGTTTTGTGCATCTAACTTGTAGGAGTACTTGAGTGGAAATTTCTTTGGTACTGCTGTGCTGCCTTTGCGTGAAGCATTGACAGCTACCATAATCTCGCTGTCTACTCTCGTCTTTGAACGAGTAACTGCAGCTACGGCGGCTGTGCGTACAGCCCCCTTTGCGGCTTCATCAGCCAATGAATTCCCTTCAACGTGAACGTCATCACGCTGATGACTCAGTGTATGTATCACGTGAGCCCTTGGTAGTTCGTTTCCCAACTCCACTACCTGTTCCCATAGCATTTTTTGCTTAATTGTTCCACCTTTTGCATCTTTGAACCCGTTTTCTTCCCAATGATATAAATATTCATTGTACGACTGTACACAGTTAAAGGAATCACACACAATCAGTGTGGGGAATTCGTGTTCCGTGTTTACAAGTGCCAGTATCAGTGCATTTAGTTCTGCCAACTGAGCAGTGCAATCTCCTAGCGATTGCGTTTTAGTGGAACTCGGATGGAACTTTCCATCGTGCATGCGACCTTTAACAATCGCACACGCTGCGCTATAAGCTTGCTTACTCCCTATGGCTGGTTGAGCAGATCCGTCAGTGTAAATAATATATTCATACTGATCTAGAGGCAAAATCTCATTTGGTAGAGGATATTCTTGTTCGTATTGCAGAAATGCTTGTGTTTTTAAACTTGGATCAAATCTGTATTCAACATCCGTTGCAGTAAGAGAATTAGCCCATTGTATCCATCTCGGATGTTAGGCTTTCGCATTTGGAATGCTAGCTTTTGTAACAGCTTCTAATGCTGGTACTGGGGTCACGACTATTATGCGCTTACCCTGGCTTTTTCTCTTGCTACAGCGGTCTGCACTGCTGTCAGGATTTTTTCTGTTGAAGTGAAACGCATCTCTGCGTTTGTGTACAGGTGTGATTTGTATGCGATTGGTTTCGCCTTCATTGAAAGTCAAATAAGTGTACACGCATTGACCCGCTATTACTCGGATCACTAAATTGCGTACGTTTACGCATGTCTGTAAATGTTTAGAAGCTATCATGTCTTCCTGTAGGGAACGTAGGATGTTTGTATGTTCCTGTGTCCATTGTCTGACTGAAAAATCAGGTTTTATTAAGTCGTAGAAAGGTTTTACTCTTTCTGCGTAATCCAAAATGTATGTTCGACCAAAATTTAGGAATCCCAGAATTGATTGTAAATTTTTTAATGATTTTGGAGGTTGAAGCAGCGCACATTTTTCTAAAAAGTTTGCTACTAGGCTTTTCCCTTCACTTGACAGCTCATATCCTAAAAATAGAACACTGAGGTGGGCAATTTTTGATTTTTTGAAATTAAATTTATAGCCCTCAGAGGCGAATCCCATAATAATGGTGCTCACCCTGGTCAAGTGCCTCGGTAAGTCATCGTCCGTCAGATAAATATCATCCACATAGGACAATGCATCTTCATCCAAATTTTGGAGTAACTCCGTTACTCTTGCTGAAAATACCCCGGGGCTATTTTTATACCCTTGGGCTAGTCGACAAAATTGTCGCTCGGACCCTAACGCACTGAATGCGGTCAGATACCTGCTTTCAGGCGCTATATTTTGGCAGAAAAATCCATTTGAGATATCAAGTGTTGTTTTGTATTTTTTGCGCACAATGTTATTCATTAATGCGGCACTGTGTGCATTTTGAACTGCAAATGTCTTAGTGCAAGTGTTTAAATGTCGGTAATCCAAAACTAAACGATATGTGTTGTCAGGTTTCATTATGGGAAAAAAAGGATTGTTCATAGGTGAAGTGGAATTTTCAATCACCCCCTGGTATTCTAGTTGATCTAGGATCTCCCTGACTTGTTTTTTAGCTTCCTGCTTTATAGAGTATTGCCTTTGAGCATTTGGGGAAACTTTTAACGGGATCACGTGGTGGGTTGAATCCTCATCCCAACCAACATGATTTTTGTACAATGCTGGAGCTAGGGCAGCCGCCCACTCCTGCGCATATGCATGTTTTAAATGTATGGGAACGAGGTCGGAAAAGGCTGGAAAAATTACAGTTTCTCCCCTAGGGCACTCCATGACGAATGCTGGCGGCCAGTCTTGTTCTGCTAATAGAATGTCATAACCAGATGACAGATTTTTCCAAAAGAGACCTTTAATTTTTCTGGGCTTGTCCCCCTCCAGCCGGAGTGTTAGCTCATGTAACTTATGTGGAACACTTACCCGAGTATCAGGTGTTTCCACCGTGATATACTCACTCAACTCCGCTGTCACCAGAAATTCCTTCAGGTTCTGGCGAGCTATCGTTACTTCTGCCGCGCTGTCTAGCATCGTCAGAGCCCATTCCCCGTTCAGAAGCTGTGTCCTCAGAATTCTGGGCATGTCTGATCTTGAGACCTGCTACCTTCTTCTTTTTAAACTGAGGTTTCTGTTTTTGTTTATCTTCTTTTTAGGTGCGTAGTCCGCAGCGCGTTGCGTGTCTCTGGACTTTGTACGCTCCTCTGACCGTCCTTCCCTCTCGGAGTTTTTTGATGAACCCTGAAAGGAACGAGAGGAACGAGTATCAGTATCCTGAGACCTGTCACGTTTTTTAATATTATCCCTATTCCTGCGGTTATACCTCCTTTCAGAGGGCTCCTGTTGAGGAGACCTACCTCTGGATTGAGATCTGCTGTCTTTAGACTTTTGTTGTTTTTTATTTTCCCACTTCTTTTTAGAAGAAGTAGGTGTCTGCTTTGTAGTGTCCTTTTCAGGACTGCCCACTAGTTGTGGTTTTAATGCTTTCACACCTAGACTGTCTCTGCCTAATTCTGCATATGCAGTTTCAATTATTTTGGGTAGTTCGTGTTGTTGATCTATTGGACCGAAGTCCCTTAGGCTTTGGCGGATCGCCACTGAAGCTGCTTCCCCTTTAATGTTAGCTAGTATTATGGCTGATACCTGCTCAAAGTTATTTAGTAACTTCATCCCTAAGTTAAGGGCAGGTTCTGCTCCGTACTCATTTTGTATCTGTCTCAATACATCAGGTATTACTGCTAATGACGGGATACCATGTGTTCTGGTATATATGGCAGCAAAGACTGAACCCCAAGAGGTGCAGTCCTCTACTTGCGGTGTGATCCCCATGGGCAAGCAGATTGTTAGAATTCTGTGTTTTTCATAGGTGGTAGTATTCGGGAATACTACCTCAAGCTGAGTTATTTTCTGAGCTATCCAGAATGGTATTTGTTCGCGTTTTGCGGGCATTTTGCCCATTACCGCGTGTAATGTTTGAGGAGTAATTTTATTTCCTGTATCCTGAGCTGGAGTACTAGTTGCTGCACCTGGTGCAGGTTGGATTGTTAAAGTCCTCATGACGAATTGTGTCAGGTTTCTGTAGATTTTAATTAAATCTCTGTGTTGTACGAGTAATTCTGGCTGTGGCATTGTTCTAATGTCAGGGTGCGGTGTGTAAGCCGCTAGTATTGGCCATGTGGCCCCGTCTCCTCCGAGCGGGCCTAATCTTACTCTTTGTCGTACGTGGGGTAGGGCGCCATTAAACCAGTAATGATGTTCCTGGTAAGTGAGTGGAATCTCTATGTCCTCAAACGGGGCATATTCCCTTGGTGCATTTCCTCTCATATAGTAGTGAAATGTCTTTGTTATGGCATTTGCTGCTGGCAGTGTAACCCATGAATAGAATACCTCTGTTTTGTTTGATTCGTGTGCCTCAATCACGAAAACTACTTTGCCACCCGTGGCTGGTAAGCCATTTTTAAATAGTCTTAGGGTGACTGTCCGTCTGAATTTTGGTGCAATCTATATTGCATCCTCAGGATCTTCTTCTCCCTCTAAAACGTTCAGGTCAGTTCTCTCATCCCCTGAACCAGTCATGTTTGGAGGAAGAGGTGTCCTCAGGGAACTTAAGATGAGGTGTTATGCACAATTTAGGAACTAAATGTCCTTCAAGCTTGATTAACCAACAGCCAATAAATAGTATTCTCGTACTACTCAGCTGTGGCGGATTTAGTGCCCACCCACTCCAGACGTCTCTGGGGTTTTGTGAGTAGGTTCTCTGAGAATAGCACGACTGAACTACTCAGATTCTACTGTTAAATAAGTACCAAACCAACGTTGGTGGCGCCATGTCGTGTAGTTCCTATAGTACCCATGCAGGACCTGCGCGTTTGGATAACATAAACTGTGGGCTTGGTGATAGACTGGCTCTGTGCACCCCACCGCGTATGTTAGCCTGATTTGCATTAGCTAGCTCACAGTGCCACTAGAATCTCCTCTTATCGGGGAGAGATTAGTTTCTGGCAACCTTAGACCATGACAACCCAAATTCCTCAGAATCGTGGAAACAATATACTACCTTTCGCTCAGTCACTCGTGCTTACTTATTCGGTTTGTCTCAGAGAGTTACACAGAATAAACAGTCTGGGCGTTTTAATAAGTATTTATTGAACAGTTGTTATTCTAGTGTAAAATATATGTGCTGTGGCAACCAGCAGACAATAGCAGAGATATATTATCAGCAGTACGATAAAAGCGAAGGGATAGAACAGTTCTACCATATTGCAATAATCATGAATACATACATGAATATAAAAGGCATTATGAAAATGCGCCTACTCCTACGATGCCTAACTAGATGTACCTGAGTGTACCTAGCATATATGTAGATCCAAAAGCCTAAGAGCCAAGAATCCTTCTAAGATTTAGTCAAACCCCCATACCTGAATAAAGAGAGTGTGGGACCCCATCCTGGTCTCGAGTTGGACACCCCGCAAGGGCTGTGTTAGACCGCTGTCAGCTGGAGCAACTGCATGCAGGAGCCTCAGCATCTCTGGTTAGTGTGTCAGCATGGAAGTCTCGGTTCCCTCTATCTTACCGGGGTAAGATGTGGTGTATTTATACCTTGAAGACTCTAGTTGCTTCGTATGGTTTGTATTGGCCCTTGTTAGGCGTGAGGAAGACGTCAGGGGTGAACTTTGTACATATATATTATGCAGGTGGTGTATTCCTAGAGAGCCATGCATAATTGATGAGTAGAGTGTGGGCCTGTGTTTGGGAAAAACCCTGCTGTATTCAAAACCACAGACTAGATAACGTTCAGCCCTCAGAGCTCATTGTGTACTAGCGAGGACCAATGTAGGTGAAAGATCATGCCTATATAAGGAATCATGACTATAATACGACATGTACAATTATGACCGTAATAGGGCATATGCAGCTTTGAACACACTACCCTGGTATGTAGCCAGGGATGGGAACTAGAGGCATAGGGCCTAGGGGCTAGCCAGCCTCCGACACGGAATGTAAACACAAAATGGGGCTGCCCCTAGTCAGGATTTCTACAGGTCTCTAGAGATGCGTGTAAGGTGGGGGCATCTCACAAAAAGTGTAGGACTGGCCTCACACACCACCTGGTGTCATGCTTCATCATAGGCCGTCCTTGCCCTCTAAAAACTCGGTTTGATAGAGGGCGGGCATACACCTGACGACAGGGATGCACTTCTAAACTAAGTGGGGGCCCGTGAGTAGTGAAAGTGATTTAAAAACCATTACAGTTGTCATAAAGACTAGTTTTTAATTAATTGGGCAACTGTATGGTATTAAAAGAAGTGAGCGGTGACTGGGGAACTGATTATCCCTTCACCGTGATGGTTGTGGTCAACATGTTTCTGCTAGATGTCCCAAAATGGTACGTAGCATTTGTCAGGACCATGTATCTATGGGGCTCCGTCTTTATATTTAAAAAGAAAGAAAATAAAGACCAACCACTATATGGGGTGTGTATTGTCACTATCCCCGCCGGTATAGTACTCCAAAATATGCCTGTAGAGAAACAGAAAACAAACATAAGGCAAGATATGTGGGTTTCTGTTGGTTGTAACGCAAGTTACCATACATCACCACACTATTAATCGCGCGTGGTGGTTTCTAAGTGCAGAACACGTGTCATTCATACGTGTTTACACTTCTTCGTGAATGGCGAGAGAATGTCTCTCTTGACTTACCCTAGGTAATTACCCTACTTTCTCCATGGGAGGTCGATTGGGGAAAGCCCCTATACTGACATTCTGAGAAAAAGTGGGAGAAAAACACAACATGAGAGCCTGATGGTGTTGGGTCAGGTTCATGACATAAAATCTAAAGATGCAGGTAAACATTAAAAACTGTGGCAGAAAAACGGTACTCTACAAAAATAGTAGAGGGATTTTACCTACATCGGGGCGTCGTGCACGCCCTAGCATCCATCCATACATCATTCACACTCTCACTGTCTTAGGTGCGCCTTCCGCCGTGTAGCCTAATGGTGTCCGCTTCGCCTCCCCGCCGTTGAATGATAGCGGGAAAGGAGGGGTCTTATATAGTACTCTCGTGCATGTTATTGGTGCCAAATAGGAGTATACTAGTAGCACCAGGGTGGGATCTGGTGTCCCCGTGTAATGGTGCCTGGTTGCCTAGTTGTGGGCGTATTGGTCGAGGTAGCGAAGATGCTGCTTCCTTCCTCAAGTGTATGCGCCCTTGGTAAAATTCCCCTGGTTAGTGGGCGTGGTCGGGAACAGAGTCGCGTTGCTCACATCCCGATTGAGGAGAGCATGTGTTCCCTTCCAGCCCTTCTCCTTGCAATGGGCGTGGATGGGGGCGGGATAACTTTGCATGCGTCCGACGTCGGATGCGCGTCAGAGTCACTACGCATGGTCAGGCAGTAGCCTGGAATCATGCTGTTTAGGAGCGGGTGAACGGACTCGTTCAGAGTATCATAGAGGAAACAAAAGAGGCAATTTGAGATAGCGGATGGCCTACTTTCACACGATAAAGGCCATGGACGGAAATGTAAAATAGTATACTGTTAATTCCCTGTGTCAGTAGAATTTAGTTAATGGCAATAATAATCTCAACACTACTCTCGTGTTTGGAAAGATGTATCTAATCACAGACCGGGGTACATTCTTAATCTCCTTGATGGGGGGGGTTATTATCACAGTCAGAGCTTATGGTTAATAGCCTGTTTTGGAGTTAGCGGAGGCAGATCGGGTAGTGCCGCCTCTTGTGTTTATTATTTCTCTTATAATAGATAGTGTCCTCTTCTTCCTGCGGCCCTTTTTAAAGAAGTATGATTGCCTGGTCATGTACCAGGTAAAGTGATTAGCGTGCGTTCCTAGTCTGAACATGTTGTAGTATTCTGTGACAGTTTTTATCAAAAAATGTGGTTTAGTTGGTACACAGTGTATGTGTCGGTATACAGTTTATGAATATTCATGATGTTTTAGATGTTTTATGCCTGTTCATCATCCTATCAGCGATGTGTGTCATAGCCATCAATGTTCTGGGCGGCATTTTATTTAGTTATGATTGTGTCAGACTGGTCTGGCTATCGTGCCATCTGTAGCCATGGGATTTCATCATTTAGTCCTGTATCCCATGTGCGCAAGCGATACACCCAGCGTTGTTCCCTGACGTGCAGGTTTCTGGTGATGTCCGTTTTTTGTTTTTTCATCACTTCCAGCACTACCCATTGTAGATCTGATTCATTATGGTTGAGGTCTAAGAAGTGTTTCGTTAGTCTAGTATTAGATTTTTTGCACCGGATGGTACTTTGGTGTTCGTTGATTCGTGTCTTCACTTTCCTTGTGGTCATTCCCACGTATCTGAGGTTGCACGGGCATTTCAGGAGGTAAATTACATTTTCGGTATTGCAGTTGCTGAAATCCTTCAGTTTCCACGGGTTGTTAGTACCGATGTCCACTTCTTTTGTGGTGATGGTAAGAGGGCATGATACCCAATTACCGCAGGGAAAATGGCCTGTGGGTTTTGGTTGACTCCAGAGTGTGGTCTGACATCCGTCCTCATGGTGCTCAATCTTTGAGTGTACCAGATCATCCCTGAGGTTTCTACTCCTCTTAAAAGCGAAAAGGGGAGGTGCCCACTGTCGCTGTCCGCTATTCAGAATTGCCCATTTTTTCTTTATGATATTTTGGACCTTGTTTGATGCAGGAGTATACGTGGTTACGCATACCATCCGATCAGATTTTTCTTTGGGTATAGTGTCCAGCAGTGCTTCCCTATTGTTATTTCTAGCCCTCTTCTTGGCTCTTCTGATCATTTTTTTAGGGTAGTGTCTTGCCAGGAGTTTGGTTTCCAGAAGTTCTGCCTGTTCTTTAAACACTTCTAGGTCAGAGCAATTTCTCCGAACTCTGAGAAATTGTCCCACTGGTAGATTTTGACGCAGTGCCCTGGGGTGGAAGCTTTCGTACAGTAATAAGCTGTTCCTATCCGTAGGTTTGACGTGTACTTTAGTGGCAATCCCCTCGTTCGTCAGGGTAATATCCAGGTCAAGGAAGATAGCGTGGTTCTTTTCAATGGTGTGGGTGAAGTTGAGATGTTCATCTTTGCTGTTAACCCACTCAACAAAGGTTGTGGCTTCTTCTGGTGTCCCGTGCCACACGATGAAGATATCATCTATGTATCGCTTCCAGGTTTTCATCTGTTGAGCGAAGGGGTTGTTGGGATTGAAGATATAGTCTTCTTCGAATTGGTGGACATACAGGTCACCAACGAGCCAAGACTCTTCCTCGAGGAAGGAAGCAGCGTCTTCGCTACCTCGACCAATATGCCCACAACCAGGCAACCAGGCACCATTACACGGGGACACCGGATCCCACCCTGGTGCTACTAGTATACTCCTAATTGGCACCAATTACATGCACGAGAGTACTATATAAGACCCCTCCTTTCCCGCTATCATTCAATGGCGGGGAGGCAAAGCGGACACCATTAGGCTACACGGCGGAAGGCGCACCTAAGACAGTAAGAGTGTGAATGATGTATGGATGGATGCTAGGGCGTGCACGACGCCCCGATGTAGGTAAAATCCCTCTACTATTTTTGTAGAGTACCGTTTTTCTGCCACAGTTTTTAATGTTTACCTGCATCTTTAGATTTTATGTCATGAACCTGACCCAACACCATCAGGCTCTCATGTTGTGTTTTTCTCCCACTTTTTCCCAGAATGTCAGTATAGGGGCTTTCCCCACTCGACCTCCCATGGAGAAAGTAGGGTAATTACCTAGGGTAAGTCAAGAGAGACATTCTCTAGCCATTCACGAAGAAGTGTAAACACGTATGAATGACACGTGTTCTGCACTTAGAAACCACCACGCGCGATTTATAGTGTGGTGATGTATGGTAACTTGCGTTACAACCAACAGAAACCCACATATCTTGCCTTTATTTGTTTTCTGTTTCTCTACAGGCATATTTTGGAGTACTATACCGGCGGGGATAGTGACAATACACACCCCATATAGTGGTTGGTCTTTATTTTCTTTCTTTTTAAATATAAAGACGGAGCCCCATAGATACATGGTCCTGACGAATGCTACGTACCCTTTTGGGACATCTAGCAGAAACATGTTGACCACAACCATCACGGTGAAGGGATAATCAGTTCCCCAGTCACCGCTCACTTCTTTTAATACCATACAGTTGCCCAATTAATTAAAAACTAGTCTTTATGACAACTGTAATGGTTTTTAAATCACTTTCACTACTCACGGGCCCCCATTTAGTTTAGAAGTGCATCCCTGTCGTCAGGTGTATGCCCGCCCTCTATCAAACCGAGTTTTTAGAGGGCCAGGACGGCCTATGATTAAGCATGACACCAGGTGGTGTGTGAGGCCAGTCCTACACTTTTTGTGAGATGCCCCCACCTTACACGCATCTCTAGAGACCTGTAGAAATCCTGACTAGTGGCAGCCCCATTTTGTGTTCACATATGCGGCTTTGACCATAATAGGGCAAGTACGAATATGACCGTATTAGGGCAAATACGAATACGTCCATTTTAGGGCATGTATGAACGGGTCTACATTAGGGCCTCTATACGGGACATAACATTAGTGCCCATTAAAAACCTTCAGTGCCAAGCCATTTAATAACTTGTTGGAGTGCTTTGCTTTAACATGCTGTAGTTTATGTAATTATGATTATAATGCTGGGAAACTATATATTTTTGGTTTGAGTACTTCTTGTACTATCAATTTATATATAAAACATACATTTATATA
This sequence comes from Calotriton arnoldi, assembly GCA_963921515.1. Taxonomy (NCBI): domain Eukaryota; kingdom Metazoa; phylum Chordata; class Amphibia; order Caudata; family Salamandridae; genus Calotriton; species Calotriton arnoldi. The sequence continues at coordinate 2,244,143 of CAWUFW010002105.1, forward strand.
ACACGTGAAGTCACATGACACAATTCAAGATGGCGGACAGGTGACTGTGAAAATGATAAGGGTAAATGACCGCGTTGGTAGGGTAATAAAAAAAATACTGTTTTTCAAAAGCAGATACGCAGAAATATTAATTATTCTCTTTGCTCACCAGGTAAAAAGGCAGATTTTGATTTTCTTCTAGATTTTTGTATTTTTTATGGCTATTTGTCATACTATGACATAGATATAAGGCACATATATTTTTATGTGTTTCTATTGTTGTGCAGAATCTAAAGTTATAAGCCTAGCTGAATTGGTTCACAGTGGTAAAATGGATGTTTCAGAGAGTACTGTTAGTAAAGATATGAAAATACATATTTTTGCTGCTTTTGACAGCACTTTAAGTACTACAAAATGGCCGACATGCTGGTTCGTCTGTTGATGTTTTTCATATAATGATCTCAATCTTGTTATTGGAGATATGTTCAACATCACAAAATGTATTTTCTGACTTTTATGCACAGTAGTGATGCATATTTTATGAAAAGGTGGCATATGATGTCATGCATAGCTCTTGAAGGTCACAGTCCTTGACCTTTGACCCAAAATGGTAACTCCTGGAAGTGCGCAAAGGATGTATCTTTGTAAAAGTGAAATTGTTTTTGCAAAGTGAGGTATCATTGGAAAGGTCATTGTCTGATCTCACAGGTCAACTAGTCAAATTTTGTAGGAGCTAAAAAAAAAAAACAGTGACCTTTGACCCCTAAATACACATTTTTAAACCTTTTTTCGTTTTTATTATGTTACCCCTGGATCAATTTCAGCAAGTGTGGTATTATTGGACTTGACATGAAAAGTACTATATTTTTCTTGTTCAAATTATTGTAGAGGTCATAATATTTGACCTTTGACCTCTATTTGCACTTACTGTAGGTGTTTAGTCCATTATGGTTAAATCATTTTTTACAAGTGTTACAGCGTTTGAATCGTCATGATAAGCACTTACATTTTTCTTGATTAAATTGGTAGGGGGGTGTCATGCGGTTTGACCTTTGACCTCTATTTTCGCTGTTCTAAGTGTTTCATTGTCATTAATCTATTACTGTTAGATCATTTGTTACAAGTGAGGTATTATTGGAATTGTCATGACGAGTACTTACATCCTATTTAGTTACTGTGCTGAAGTAGGTTATGCTTTTTGACCTTTGACCTCCTTTAGGTGTTTCAAGGTCGTTATTGCAATACCCTTGGACCATTTGTTACTAGTTTTGCATTATTCTAATTGTCTTGATAAATATCCGCATTTTCATTGCTTTAATTGGTGTCTGGGGGATCATGTCTGATGACCTTTGACCTCTAATTGCACTTTTCTAAGTCTTTTAATGTCATTAATCCATTACGGTTGGATCCTTCCTGCCCCTACAGCCCCTATACCTCTACTTACCTTTGCTGTCATTGGTCTCCCTCCTGCAACCTCCAGTGCAATGCATGCAGCCTGTTTGTCACAAGAAGAAACTCCATTGAGAAGCATTGGACACCAGACACTGAATTGGCACCCTGCACTCAGCCCCCCTTGTGCAGCTGGTGGTGTATGTTTGGTGTTGGTTTGTGGGCCCCCCTGTGCTTGTGCTAATCCCCAAAGCTTGACCCCTGCACCCGATTTACTTACCTGCCAACAGTGTGGCTCTAGGCACCCCCAGTCTCAACTGAAAAGCATTTGGCCGAACTATGACTTTGACCTCTGCACCCGGCCGCCCCTGTGTGGCTGGTGGTGTAGTTTTGGTACTCACCTGACCCTATGCCCTTGCTGACCTTTGGTCCAGAAGACTGGAACTGTAAGTGTGGTACATACCTGTTTAACCATGATATTGTTTTCCCCATAGGATAACATTGAACTGTTCTGAAAATATTTTGTGTCGATTTTTGAAAGTGAAACATATTTTTATTTAATAACGTACTTATCTGATTGTGATAATCTTGGTCTTAAAATAAATTACAAACATAGTATATTTTTCTAAAATTGGTGTGGGTCCCCTTTTTGAGTCGTGTGTCCATTATTGATCAAGGTTGTGCAATAATTGTCTTACATTCCTCTGTGTTAGGCCTAAGGCTGCTCGCCCACACTACCACTAATAGAGTATTTTGGGTTTTACATTGAGCCCTGTACACTTTTGGGGAACCCCTGGACTCTGTGCATGGTATTACCACCTAGTGGCAATATCATATACGGAGCCAGCTTCCTACCCTTTTTCACATAATTCACCTTAAAAACTCCTACTCACTTTGCAGTAAGAGAAATAAAAAAAGTAAATACCAATCCTGCAGCAATTTGTTAGAAGACAAAACACAGAACTTAAAGGCATCTTTATTTTTTTAGGACTTTCCCAATCCACCAAAATGACCCAAAGTGTGATTGAGGATGACACCTTTTATTGCGCCATTCACCTATGCCTACAATCAAACACCAATGTGCACAGACACCCATAGATCCCACTGCTTTAGACACACCTACAAGTTCATTACTGTTGACCAATGAATTTCTTGATGTATCTCTACAGAGAACCGTTTCTTTGCAATACTGTTAAATGTCCAGGTGTTAGACTGGTTATTCAGCCCCCTCTTATTTGGTTAATATCAACCAATATAGCAGTCAGGTATACAACTCCCTCCAGGTGTCAAAAGGCACCGCCACCAGGCAACATGCAACAATTCCCACAAAAACCTGACACAGACAGATTCAACATCAACCTGGGCATGTTTGTAATAGCAGTTTGCTTCAGGTACATAAGAGTTCATGGGTGGCCTTATCAGAGGCTGAGACAAGAATAGTTTTGCTCTGTGAAGGAAGGGCATTGCAGTTTGCACAACACAATCCCTATGTCTTTTCAATGCCACCCGTCCCCATGGCAAGTGAAGCTGAGTTTCACACATTGTCAGCCATGTTCGGATACGAATCAAGCAAAGGTAGCTATAGTGTCCCCAAAAATACCTTTCAAGCATTCCTAACACAAATCTTTTCACAATTGCTTCAGGGTCTTCACATCTTCTGAAGGCTGCAGAACAGAGTTCCAAACGTACTTGTGTCAAGATCATGTTTATTTAGGTCAGGTTAAGCCGAGTGCACTAACTCAGAGCGCAGAACCACAATTGACTCGCTACTCCACCAGATCTCACTCTGCCATGTGATCTTGTTCAAACAAGTCTCCCTTCACTGACCTACTCTCCACTTGTAACTCCACTTTCAAACCACTTCTAGCACATACCATATTTGCTTTCACCTCCAATTCACCTCTACTGCAGTTCTACCTTGTCTTTTCCTACTCTCACTCTACAATTTCACCTCTCATGTAGCTCTTTGTACAATCTCCTTTATCTCCTCAACACTCCTTTCCTGCACCTATTTATACCTTCTAGCCTCTCCTTCAACTTAGTCATATATACTCTTCCAACACTTTAAAGTGTCTTACCCTTTGTAAAGCTTTTTGTCCTTTGTCCTGTGTTAGTGTAGCAAGGATGCCAAGGGCCCTTGTGCAAGCAAGGAAATGGCCCATTTGACTACTGTTAAGGAGTAGCAAAACCAGCATTGTCAGGGTTCACTGTCATTTTACCTCACTTGCAGCTCTGTCCCTGTTCATGCTGCAGCAATCCCTCTGCCCCCTCACATCTTTGTCACATGCTTTCTCTCTCTGTCTCCTGCTCCATTACTGTCACCTGTCACCAGCCAGCCCATGAGTCAAGTGATCTGTTCACCTCAAAGGGTGACCAAGAATCTGATTCTGAGAGGTGGATATAAATTTTTGGAAAACAAGATCCTCCCGCCATCTAAATAACTCAAAACTGTCTTTGTTTTAGGTATATAAAAGGGAGAGTTGTACTATAAAATTCAGATACAGGCCTTTTCAATTATGCCCATTAACTTGTCAATAAAAGTGAAGGGTTGAGAAAATGTAAGTTCTAGCAAAGTGACCCTGCAGTGAAGTGATATTTAGCATGGCTTGAGGTACATTTGGTGTGTGCAGTAGTATATTTAGACACAATCTTGTTCAATCATGCTCTGCTGCTTGAATGCAAGTTAACTGCACACCCTTCCAAGTTAACTGCACACCCTTCCCCCTTAACGAGGATTACAAAACATTTACATTTAAACTAAACTTAAATGCAAAAAATACTTTTAATGGTATCCTTGTTTATCGCCGTCCAACGAGCAGAACCCAACTTTTAAAATGTATTAGTTCGGGTCTTGAATCTAGATTCTGTTATGCAAATTTTACCGTCCTTGGTGATTTCAATTACCATCTGGAAGACGCTTCTGACAAAGAGGCCAGTTATCTTATAGACATTATGTCCAGTTTCAGCCTGAAACAAATTTTAAACTGTCCCTCCCACACAGCCAGACATAGCTTGGATGGAATCTTTACAGACCACCCATCTCTTTCCTTCTGCAAAGCTCTCCCTCTCACATGGTCTGACTATTCAGCCATATTATTTGATATTACGATTGGAAGATCAAGACTCATTGTTTCTTTTCCTTCACAGAAAACAGTCAGACCCTGGCACAAAATAATCCCTGAAAAACTTATCAATATCTTATTATCTTCCCCTCCAGAAGTAGGGACTGACCCAGACAACATGGCTGTAAACTATCACTCGTGGCTTACAAATTCTACAACTCTTTTAGCCCCATCTGCTAAACATTTAAACAATAGAAGAGAACCCTAAGAACCCTGGCACTCAGTGAATCTTCAGTTATCGAACTTCATTAATGCAAATATTCTACTCGATGCAGACCAATTTGATTTTGCAAAGAGCACGGTACCGAAACAGCCCTTATAATGGCAGCAGAGAATATAAGAACAATCATTGACCAATGTGATAATGCGGCTCTGATTTTACTGGATCTGTCTGAGGCTTTCAGTAACTAAAGAACTGAAAATCATGAACCAACAAACTGACCCTATGCTAAACATGTGTAGTTGATGGCTGTTGAAGTTCCTGGTCCACCTAGAAGGGGAAAAAGAGAGAGTGTGTTCCTACAACCTGTCCCTGTACTAAACATTCTTGGCACAGCCAGGAGACACATAACGAGAGCGAGGTTGCCTTGAACCAACTGTACAAAGTGGTGCTGTGGGTCTCATGCCTGCAAGGGCACCTCAGTGAGGGCATTAGCTTGAGGCAAGCTCTAAATCGTGAACCTACAAACTGACCCTACGCTAAACATGCATAGTTGATGGCTGTTGAATTTCCTGGTCCACCTAGAAGAGGAAAAAGAGAGAGAGTGTGCCTACAACCTGTCCCTGTTCTAGACATTCTTGGCACACCCAGGAGACACAAAATGAGAACGAGGTCGCCTTGACCCAACTGTACAAAGTGGTGCTGTGGTTCTCATGCCTGCAAAAGCACCACAGTGAGGGCATTGGAGGAAGGCAAAGTGCAAAGATTGATTCAATAAACTGGTGCTAAGCCAATTCTATGTCTATTATGCCATGTTTAGTGGTTTACCTGCAAAAACAAAGAGTATGCCTATAACCTGATCCTATGCTTATCATGTTGAAAGAGTAGGTAATAGATCCGGATTCCTAGAAAATATGCCAAGAGGCTTTTTTGGGCACCCCAGGAAATCCACAGATTTGGTATACCTTCTAGTCACCGGCTTACCCTAATGACACCTGTTCTGCAAAGGCCATCATTATCATAGTACAGTTTCCACCATGTGAAGAAAAAAATTTATTTTAACAATAAAGTGCTGGTAGTCCACAACTATTGTTGTCTTCACAACAATAGTAGATGTTGAGTCTTACAATTATCACTGTACTTGCAGATAGCTGTGTTAATAAAGCAATAACTGAATGTATTATTGAGGGGGCAAATGCTTGGAATCATAGATGCTAAGATCTCACTGTAGATAATTAAACTGAAGAGACAGGATTGTGGCAGATATCAAGTTGCCATTCTCCCTCCAGGATGGTCCTAAATATGAAAGCATTTGTGACCCCTCTAAAATCACTACCGTATGATCCATTCCTGTCGCGGGCACTAGGTCCAGGCACACACGTGGGGTAGCGTTTTTATTGGGACAAGTGTGGGAATGCTGGGTGGTAGGAAGTTTGTGGATCCATTCACATTCCTGTAGTTTACATCACAAAAATGAAAGGAAGATTTGTATTTTTATTCAACATTTCACCTTTGCAGGGTATTCTGACTAAGAAAACGTTGCAACCATGCAACCCACACCTCCCTGGACTCCCCAGGTGTCTAGTTTTAAAAACTGTGCTGGCTTGGTAGGGCTTGCTAGGTGCCGGCTGAGCTGGGCCCAAAATCCACAGCTAGCCACCTTGTATTCTGTTGGGTGAAATATGAGGTCTCCTAGGTCACGTTTTGTGTTGCAAGGCCCAGCCACACAAGTGGGGTACCATTTTTAACTGGTGACATGTGGGCATACAGAGGGGCCGATTCCGATCTCGGCCGGTAGGGCTCGAATCGGATTCGCCATAACCGGATCCGATTCGGAGCCCTATTTCCCGACCGATTCGTACGCGCGTCCGGACGAGCGAGTACGATGCGAATTCGTCGACCGACTCGTTCGGGCATCCCAACCGCTCCGACCGACTCGTTCCCGGGTCTAACCGCACCGACCGACTCGCTCGGACACGACTCGCACCGCGCAATGGAGACGTTCCCCGGCCGGGTAAGTACGATGCGCGGCGCGAGCAGTCCGACCGACACGCGCCATCCGGCTCGAAAGAGCAGTCGGAGCCGTTCTTCGGGGTCCGTGTCAGACCCCCTGTATGCGTAGCCGCGCGAGTCGCACACAGGGGGACCCATGGGTCCCCCTACCTGTGCGTGTACGGCGCGAGTCGCTCGCCGCGTACCCGCTGTAGGGGGCGCCCTTGTTCGCCTCGCACCCATTGAGGCAAAGGGAGCCCGCGTACGCGTTGTGCGACCGGCTCCCATTGACTTCAATGGGAGTCCGACCGACTCGAGTACGATAGCATACGGACGCATCGTACTCGTTCGGTCGGGCTGCACGGGTCCGATTCGGTCGGAAATCTCTCCGGGTCCGGCTCGGTCGGAGAGATTTCCGGCCCGAATCAGAATTGGCCCCAGAATAGTAGAATATTTGTTATTACCACACACACACATACATAGGTTAATTTAGGGTCTGCTTATGACTTCACCCTGAAAAAAATTGTGATTGCCCTCCTCAACCAGTATCCCAATTTCGTACACTGATCATCGGAGAAGCAATGAAACGGGACACTTCATCTATGAAGAACACATAATATTCATCTTCAAATAATAGCGGTTGTAGGAATGGATTATAGTGGTAGTACAGGCCTTTTCAGCTATGGCAGGCAACGGAGCTGCCTACAGACCTTTCCTTTGTATAATTTTCCTAAGAGTACTCTGCAAGCATATCCTATCGTCCATCTGCATGGGACATATATGCTATTTTGCAAGTGCCCCATACACTCCTACAACTTACCACATACATGCTAAGAACTCACTCAGACTCATTCTTAGCTTCCCTGGGCACTGAAAATAAATAGTTCCTATTACAGAAAAGGATGGAGACCCCTGGTTTAGTCAAATAATTCAGGCATGTTGCTTTGTAAAATAAGGAGAAGATATAATTGAGTCAGTCGGGACGTTCAACACAGACGGCAAATTTCATAGGCTGGACAAGAGAGGAGTAGAGGAGAGTCAAGTGTGGAAAGTGAGCACTTGCCCCATTTTGCAAGGCCATAATAGGATGAACTCCAAGACACCAGAGGAAAATGACAGTTGTTGCCCAGTAGGCCCTGCCTTTCCTGGCCCTCTCCACCCACCCGAACAGGGTCTGACAGAAGTTAACAATAAACATACATTTTTAAGATCTACACATCACATGGTTTCTATCATTTGGGGCCTCAACCAGATTAACTGGCCAGGACAACGAGCTGATCAAAACATTTGTTAGATTTTCAGCTGTTGGTCTTCAAAACATGCACGTTCTTTCACTCTTCTTCACACTAAAGCGTATCTATGCCAAGGCTTTACCAAAATATGTGTTGCCCTACGTCTTCTAAGTGAGGCATAATAAGACACCCATGCACACCATGGAACTCCCGAGTGCACCACAAACAAACATAAATGCCACTGAAATATACATTGAGACACCCAGCAACATACACACATACATACACAAATTCAGGCACAAGTTTATTTCTTTGTTATTTATTTTTAGGTCGAGCCTAAACAGCGCTTGCGCTGTTAGGCAATCTGTTGTCTGTACTTTGTGGGGTCTGACTCCTCCCACACTTAGGACTGACTTTCGTGTGTGTCCTTTAAAAATCGCAGCTGGCAAATGGCTAATGGTGGGTGCATGTCCTACCTTCTCTCGCAAGTTCACTCCTATCCATATCACATCACAATATCACTAAATGTTTAATTGTTCTGTGATAAAACATGCCTCAGATGTTTATTGTTCTAAAGTTCAAAATAAATGTACGAGTACTTTCCATGTACAACAGGCTTGGGCATTCAGAGACACTGGATGGACTAGAGTCACCAAGTGTTAAGCGGCTGGGCCAACCACCATTTTGTCCGCTCATTTGCATTTGCTGATTCCAAAGGAGACTGGCGCGAAAGATGCAAGGTCTCGAGACTAGGTTAGAGGTAATGAATGGCACTGTGCCTGGGTCGTGCCATCAGCTGCAGGAGGTTAGAGCACCAAACACTCTGTCCTTCACCTGTGCTGTCCCTTTCTGGATCTTTCTCAGAGTCTAATGTTTGTAAAGACTTTCCCGCCAGTCAAACGTGAAGTGCTCTGAAACGGCTGTTTTTTGATACATTTGGCGCTATCGAATTAATTTTTAACTTGCTGCATTATTTCACCGAGGTGTTTTCTCTGTAGAATATCTGTCTTTGTCTGTGTTCCATCCTTAATCCGTTTATCCCCTGTGTGAACATTAGGGGTCTGGGAGTTGAGCTGACAGGATTGTCTTGTTTTCAACTTCCCAGCTCTATGGCGAGATCCGGTGAGACAATGCGCGTGGCAGGAGTTGCGGAGGTGCCAGTGGATTTACCTGGAAGGGCAAAGCGATGGAAGAAAGAAACATGATTGTGGGCTTGTGTAACCACAAGAGAGGCGAGTACAGCGGAGTGTGTGGCTCTTATTGTTCACTAGTGACAGGGGAGCCTGATTTAGAGTGGATTGTGCATGATATGGGTATGTAGTTGAGAGGGACTCACACAATCAGGCACAATCAATCATATTAGATATTCAGTCACACCATTACCCTACCAAGTCAAGACTCCTTCTGGCAGTCACAGACATCCATGGATACAAACTCCCTGATATGAAACACACTGGCTGATGCTCAACTTACCTGAACATAGATGGATGAAGGCAGGATCTTTTCTATGCGTTTTCTCTGGTAGAACATAAAAAGACGATAGAAGGTAAAACACCTTTGCACAGCCTCATACAAAATTGCTTACAAACACTAATATTTTCAGAGACCCACAAATGTCCTCAGATACCCATACTTACCACTGTCTTGTGGTTTGTGGCCTCCTGGCCTGCCTGGATACATTGGCATAGGCCTGGCTGCCATGATGACTTTTGCGCACGTTACTCTTAGCCGTTGTTCTGTCGCCCTCTGCTCCTGCCAAGTTATTTTACAACTGTCTGCATTTTCTGTTTCTCACCTTTTCTCCTGTACCCTTTGGGCTCAGTCTGAACAACAGTTACAAGGTCGAAAAACACGTCCCTGGTTCTTGCTGATATGGCCAGTCCCTCGCACCTAGACATAACACTATGTACAGCTGCCATGGGGAAATTGGTGGGCTATTATTATTGCGTTTTTCCCTCTTGAGAGGGACTTGAAGAAAACCTTTCCAGAGAGAAGAGCTGTGATTGTCTGCTGAGGTAGTCTTTGCATCTAGACACTGAGGTATGGGGGTTCACTTGTCAAAGCCCAGAGGTCTTCTATTTTTATAATACAAAAGCTACTAGCACGGGGAGAGTGGTAAGGTCATTCAGCCCTCTATCCACTGCTTTATGAAATGCTTTCCCGTTAGTATTCTATGGAGTTGTAACTATGCTGATTATATTATTCTTATGCATTATGCTGATAGTACTGTCACGTGTACTGTATCTTAGAGCACGTATGTTGAAATAAACATTTTAACCTATACTGTGTCTCTTCTTACGCCGGTTGTGGACAGGTATGAGTGAGTGACGAAAGGGTGTTCTTGCTACTGCGAGTCCTGAGAGAGAGAGAGTACCGTGTTCTGGGTTGTCTAATCATTGGTACATTGTTGCTAATGGGACGCTAAGGCTAGTTGGGTTGGGGTTTTAGGTGCTAAGGTTTATGTTTGGCTCACCACTATATTCCGAGGTCTTATTATCCTGTGCATAGCTCTGTGTGTGTGCAGAATCCCTATAACATGGCGCGACCAACGAGTGGGCTGCTTATCTGCGAGACGCTTGAGTAGTGCTTGTGCTTGTCCACAACACCCCTCACAGACGCTTCCGGAAGCGTGTGTGACGGTTATACCTCCTATATTGACGTTTTTATAGGTTCTTTCAAGCTTGAGGTTGTTAAAAGGTTTCTTAGCTAAAACCCTATTTGTGCTGCCTCATTTTAGATTGTCGACTATTTCTAGCCTACAATGGCTGTTCAAATTGCGGCACATAGCCGTGCAGCGCTCCGGACACACTTAACAGTGTATGGAGTGCCTGACGCGAGTGTCGAGCTGATCTTTGTGGTGCAGGCCGATCCGGCTTTCCACTTTGAAGTGTTCTACTCTTGGATCACGTTTCCGGCGGTGGATGGGACGGACAATCTGTTCCATGAATATACAGCCACCATAGTTCCTAATCACTATAGACCGTATAGGAATCTTGAAGTACCGCTCACGGCTTGGCAGCACCGTGTTTGGTTTGATGGCGCCCTCCCAAAACCGGTAACCACTGTTCGTTTAGGCCCCTTGTCTATTGATGGGGCCTCTTGGCCTGTTTTGGCCGGGTACACCCCACATCCACAATATATGCAAATACCAGTCGCTGACCTGCGCAATATGTATTCGGCTTTGGTGCGAGTGCATCGCGCTTTAGTGCAATATGTTACAGGCAACATCCAGGGGGCCCCACCTGGAGTTGCGGGCCATCCAGCTGCTGCAGGCGGAGTGACCATAATTCCCGTCATGGTGAACTCAGTGATGGGCAAACGTCCACAAAATAAGGATGATTTACCTTATTGGCTTGCAGAAAAATTTGACCAGTTGGAGGCAGTTTTTCCAAACACGACACCAATGGATAAACATAGAATTCTTACAATTAGTTTGCCAAAAGACTTAATCCCCGAGTTGACAGCATGCAACAACTGGGGTAGGGTATTCGCAGCAGTTTATTCGAAGTGTTTCGGCACTCCTTCCATGACGGTTCTCCCTCTGTAATTAAAAAGTACAGGATGAACATGGCCCTGAAGCGGCTGTGGAATTAGGGATGAGACTGGTGGGAGTGTTCGAAGTAGTAGCTGAGCTGATCCTTGCGAATGTCAAGGGCGATGCAGTGAACTTTCAAGTAGCTAATGCTTTGGCTTTAGTCCCAGAATTGGACAAGCGCGCGAATTACTGAAAATTATAACCCAGGCTTATAAAACTATTGGCCGAAATAGCCTGGGCAATAAGCCTTTTGCAAAACAACAAACACAATCACAACAACAACAACCTAAAACTCAATCTGAAAAAGATGAGAAACCAGTTTTTACTAAAAAGAGCTGGAGGTTGAAAAAACAGGGAAAGCGCATTCTAGTGGTAACACCCTATCCTGCTCTAGAAGCAGTGACAAAGGCAAGTGTACCGAACTCTAAAGCTTTGCATCCCCGTTGGATACAATGGGCAACTTCTTTGACGTCTCCGGATGTCACATTCATTTTCGATTCTTCTCTACAGACTCAGGAGTTTTTACAGTATGAATTCGTTCATCCTCCTCCTCTGTCTTTACTGCCGCTTGAGGATTACGACTGTGTGATCTACACCGATGGTTCGGCACAACCGGCCACGGGGTCCAAGCATGCTTATTCAGCCGCATGCGCTATTGTTGCAGGTACCTTTGTGAACGGAGAGTTCAAGTCCACTGTAGTGCATACTCAAACACTCGGGGACAGTACTGCGCAATTGGCCGAGCTGCGCGCATTGGTGCTTGCGCTTGAATTTGTAAATCCGGATGTGACCACACTTATTGTATGCGATTCTTATTACTGTGTTCAATCATACAATGACAATCTATTCTTTTGGTCACAAAATGACTATAGAGACGCTAAAGGTAGCACGATCAAGCATAAGATGCTTTGGGTTCGGGTGGCAGAATTGAGACAACGTTTGCCACTCACACAAGTGGTTCACACCCTAGGCCATCAGCGGGTGGGCGCACACGCTGTTGGTAACGGTCTGGCAGGACGAAGCAGCCAGATCAGCAGTAGTCACGTGTTCAGTAGCAGCAGTTACCAGATCCATGTCAAAAATTGACACCAATATTTTGGCCGCTATTGTTGCGACAAAGGAAGGTGCTAATTACCCTAGGGGTTTTCCTTCCAAATATTCTTATCAGTTAGGTCCCGAACAGGCTCCTTATGTAACAATACCAAACGTTGGTGATCGGCTGATACCCAACGCGGATCGCAGACTTTCCTTGATAACGGCAGCACACGAAGGCATGGCTTCGGCTCATGCTGGAGTGTCTGCGACCATTTCCATCTTGCAGCAGCGGTACTGGTGGCGTGGTTTATATAAAGACACCCGTACTTATGTGCTTTCTTGTGACGTGTGTCAACAGATTAAGCCTTCTACGGTTACCACGACCACCACAGAGCTCGCTCTACATTTCTAACAGACCCTTTGGGTGTGTTTACTTGGATCACTGCGGTCCATTTTCTTCAGACACTGCCTATAAATATATCTTAGTGGCAGTGGACTCGTGCACACGTTTCATCTGGGTCTGGCCACAACGGAGTGCTGACGCTCGAAATGTCATCAGGGATTTGCGTGTCTTTGTGGGAATCTTCGCATGCGGTACCTTCCATTCCGACCAAGGTCCAGCATTTGCCTCTAAGGCGTACAAGGACGCAATGGGTTCACTGGGGAGTACGGGTGAAGTTTTCGTCTCCATACAGACCTGAGGGTAATTCAATTGTGGAGCGAATGAACCGTGATTTAAAGCAATCCTTGACAGCTAGGGTCTTAGGTACTGGCAGGAACTGGCTGGCCCACTTGTATACCGTACAACGTGCACTTAATAATCTCCCTAGAAGATCTCTGGGTGGGCGGACCCCATACGAAATGCTCTTTGGCATAAGAATGTTGGTGCCTGACCTTGATGGTCTAGACATGGCGGCGCAACCCGCCAAGTTTGATGTAGATAACCATTCTACTATGTTACAGGACTTACAAGAAGCCCGAGACAAACTTGCAAACGCACATTTACCTTCAGCCACAGATACTGCCCTGCAGATTCCGGTTGCCGGCTGGCTTCCGAAGATTGGAGACCTGGTTCGAGAGAAGGTGGAGAACAAGAAAGAATTCGGCCCCTCTTATTGTGCACCGGTTCCAGTCCTGGGTTTGAAGGGAACACGTACAGTCATCTTACCACCGCTTCCTGGTCGCAAGGAGAACAGATACATCTCAGTGGAAAATGTCAAGCTACAACAACTGGCCGATCCTAAATAGTGTTACACCAGCGGTCTCTTGTCCTGCAATTTACCGGACTTGTGTTCGAGGCCCTACTGCCCGAACCGTCACTGATGTTACAATTGAGGTGATTGATTTGCCTGAAAGTATACTCGAACCTCCAGTTACCCCCTGCATTGACGCGAAAGAGTATACCTATCCCGAAACAGAATCTGTGGCTCATTTACCAACAACGCCACTGAGTCCGACACGTTATTCCTTTGACTCGGATTCCACCACGTCGATTGTCCCGTCCAAGTTCAGTATTTTTGTATCCTGGTTTAAAGACAATTTTTGATTCCCCCTTGGACATACATTTGGTTGGTACTTTTCTTGATTTTTTTGTTCATGTCCATTGGCTTTGTCACAGTGTTTTTTCTACTGATCAATGGTCACTATTTGCCTGAACGCTCTGCTGTGAACAGTGTTGCTGGAACTTTGGCTCCACATTCCTCATCTCACATCATGAAGCGTGACCACACATTGGTGAACATTTCAGCTTTTCCAGTTGCTGATGGCATCGTATGGGATGCGGTAAATTTTCAAATTCATGGACCAACAGAAGTTATTAATGTACCGAATGTCCTTCGAGTTTCCATGGGTGATGTAGTAAAAAGTAATATTCATTCTGATGATTGAGATGTGCATGCAGTTGAAGCATTGTTTGCTGATTTGAAATATTATGCTTCATTTAATGCTGAGGATTTGTATATGAATTCTGCGAATTATGCCGATTTATACTGTTACCAGCATTGGGGCAACCATTTTGTCCATAAACCGAGTGCACTACGTAGCCCTGTGACCTACACTCAATGGGAACATTGCCCAAACCCTTTATCGGGTAGCTCCCGGACTCTTCGAAATAAATTTACTTATTTCACTGATTTTAATAGATCGAACCCTGGGTCCTATTATTTCAAATTACCTGCCCCATTCACACAGAAATTCATGTTGACCCACACCAAATTGCTTTATTCGAGTTCCTTTTTAAAGGCCTTAGCTGTGGGTGGTTATGAATACTGGACGGAAACAGTGGATTTGAAGTCGATCTGGGGCTCCAAGCCTTGGCAGGTGCAAGGCACTGAGGCCGTGCACCGTGCCTGCCTAATCCCAGCCCAAATGGTGTTTTTGAATGTTTCGATCTATCAGACTACGTGTTGGGGTCTGGCTACCACAAAACAAATGAATGCACCATCAATTCCATCCCTGTCTTCCACTCTAAACCACTGCTCGCACTTTAATATGTCCCTTTCGACTTTACAGATGTTGTTTCAGAACAATTCGTTTAATATTTCTACGCTTGTTCAGTCACCTTGGTTGTCTTGGCCCATATCATCTAACGAGTGCCAGCTGCGTTTTCATGACACAGTTTCTGGCTATACTCAGGACAAGCCCGATCCTAGGTTTTCTAACTCCCGTACTGTCACCACCTATTCTGTTGGTAAATTATGTAAACAATGGTTGCAACATTCTTCCCTAGACTCTGTTAAACAACATTTGTCCCTCCTTTCAGGCAATATTGATCTGTCCGACTTTATATTGGGACCTCGTGGTCCAAGACCGAAGAGATTCATTTATGAAGCTTATAATGAACTCTGGAAGCTATCGCAAATGGAGGCTGCTTCCCGTTTACGGGCAATAGACCAAGCAAATTTGGAAAAGGTGCTTGCTGTTGTAGACAATAGTATTAATACCCTGTCTTCCCGCATTTACACGTTGGAGAATATTGTGTCCTCTGTTGTTGATATTGTACAAGATGATGTTTCTGTGTTGTATCATGGTCAGAATCAATTACGTTCAGTTATGCAATTTGCGTGGACTTTGCAAACACTTAAGTTGGGTAAGGTTCCTTGGCACTTTTGAACACCACTGCCTTATTTCTGCCTTTTAATTTAACTGACAAACAGCAGTTCATGTCCATGAAAGATGCAGTTTACACTCTGTTACATATCGAGAAAGTGGAGCCCTTACCATTCTCTGTAGTGGAAATAGATTCTGCTGTGTGGCTAGTTCATGGGGTTATCGCATTGCCTTTTTCCTTGTTTGAATTTAGTTCATGCATGAAACATTATCCTGTGGGCCGTTTCCAGCCTTTGGGTAGTGCCTTCCTGCATGAACTTTGGTCCCTCCCTTTCATGTATAAATGCCTTAGAGATGACAAGGAAGTTTTTCTCACGGGGGAGTCATGCGATATAACAGTGGGTCATTCCCTTGTTTGTAAACATATTAAATTGCACGGAGCTTGTAATGTTTCCGCTCCGAATCTTGCTTGTGTGTTAAAGGGCATTCCTGCTCCTACTATTTCTCCTACCTTTACTTTGCTTACAAATGGTAGCTATTTGCTTTTAAATAACGACGACTGCTGTGGCATGCAGGCCGGCATCCCTTATATTGTTACTGTATCGCACAGGGTTGTCTGCTGCAAGAATGTGCTTTTTCCTCCCCCTCACGACGTCGTAGATAATTCTATTTGGCCTTCCATTCCTACTATGGAGGCGGATTTCAATAAACTGAGCAGAATAAAGGCGCTATTATTGAACGAGGAGGTTACGCTCACTTCCGCCCGGGAGACATTTGTTCTCCAGGTGGCAAGTACCCATAGTGAAATACAGGCCCTTTTGAACACTAACCTCCCACAACATTTCGGTGAATTAATTCACCGTATTTTTAACGCATCTTACACTGAAGGTCTAGTGCATTTTTTTAAAGTGGTGGGGTCCGGCCTAGTGTCCTCTTTCCAAACTATTTTTGGTGTGATACCGGCGTTTATTCATTCTATTTTTTCCAGCGTCTTTGGTGGCTTTCCATTAATCCTGGCTTTGGCGGCTGGTGTACTACTGTTGATCTGCTTCCTTCGCAATGGCTGCTCCCCGATGGGCCCTTCTCGACCCCGGACGCCTACTGCTGCTCCGTGAGTGCATTTTATCTGGTTTCGGAGTTCTGCCGTTGGCGACACTAAGTGTGTCCTATACCCTTTCTTTTCGCTTTGCGTGTTTCACTTGCGTGCAACCTGTGATGTCTTGCATTCGCTGCCCTTTCACCTGGGCCATGGATTATTGCCTCTCCAATACGTCGTTGTCTGTTCCGGATTTTGTTCGGTTGATGGGTCCCTTAGAGGCCCATGAACGGAACTGTTCCGTTGCAGGCTGCATGACGCGTGCGGCTGCACTGGGGATTTTGGCACAATGGGATATCTGGGCGGCTGCTCAGAATCTCCTACAACAAAGCTATATTGAATATCACGCAAGCTGTCCCGCATTGCTTTTGGATGCTCCGTCCTCTGAGGAGCATTCCTGCAGCTTTGACCTGTTGGACTGGATGGCGTCTACGTTTTCTGATGATACCAATGATGTCCTGTTGGACGGTATAGCATTTTTCTGCACTTCCACGTTTTGGATTGATTTGCCGTTCACTGTCCGTGGACTGCCTCGCTGACTGTCTTTTTGCTACCTTGCCGCATTCATTGTCCTTCATTAGGACTCCTTCCACGGTGGATGCCTCCGTTCTGCTCAGGTGTTTTGAACTCTGTCTTCGTCCTTAGTCTTGGCCGATGGACTGTCCAGGGAAGGGTGTCTTGTGGTTTGTGGCCTCCTGGCCTGCCTGGATACATTGGCATAGGCCTGGCTGCCATGATGACTTTTGCGCACGTTACTCTTAGCCGTTGTTCTGTCGCCCTCTGCTCCTGCCAAGTTATTTTACAACTGTCTGCATTTTCTGTTTCTCACCTTTTCTCCTGTACCCTTTGGGCTCAGTCTGAACAACAGTTACAAGGTCGAAAAACACGTCCCTGGTTCTTGCTGACATGGCCAGTCCCTCGCACCTAGACATAACACTATGTACAGCTGCCATGGGGAAATTGGTGGGCTATTATTATTGCGTTTTTCCCTCTTGAGAGGGACTTGAAGAAAACCTTTCCAGAGAGAAGAGCTGTGATTGTCTGCTGATGTAGTCTTTGCATCTAGAGACTGAGGTATGGGGTTCGCTTGTCAAAGCCCAGAGGTCTTCTATTTTTATAATACAAAAGCTACTAGCACGGGGAGAGTGGTAAGGTCATTCAGCCCTCTATCCACTGCTTTATGAAATGCTTTCCCCGTTAGTATTCTATGGAGTTGTAACTATGCTGATTATATTATTCTTATGCATTATGCTGATAGTACTGTCACGTGTACTGTATCTTAGAGCACGTATGTTGAAATAAACATTTTAACCTATACTGTGTCTCTTCTTACACCGGTTGTGGACAGGTATGAGTGAGTGACGAAAGGGTGTTCTTGTTACTGCGAGTCCTGAGAGAGAGAGATACCGTGTTCTGGGTTGTCTAATCATTGGTACATTGTTGCTAATGGGACGCTAAGGCTAGTTGGGTTGGAGTTTTAGGTGCTAAGGTTTATGTTTGGCTCACCACTATATTCCGAGGTCTTATTATCCTGTGCATAGCTCTGTGTGTGTGCAGAATCCCTATAACACCACTGTACCACTGTAAATGCAATCAGACAACAATATATGACAGCAGACCAACAGGTCAATGACCAAACTCCCAACCTCTTTCGGACAAGAAACACATACCCTCAGAACTCATGTACACCCAGAAATGCACAGTAAAATTTGCCACAAATCCAGATATTCCCAGGCTCAGATTACCCAAAATCCTGGCTCCCAAAACAGATATGATCATTCATTCATAAGATTTCCACTCGTTCTGGGACTCCTATGAACTCTGGTGTTACGAGACACACATTTCTCCTCTGATTTTGTACACACCGTCAGACACGCAAAAACACACACATATGCAGACACCACAACATAGACTCAAATTTTCACCAATATTCACAGATACATGCTCAAATATGAACACCCATAGCAAGAGACAGACACTCTCATGCACTAGTCACCATAGATTAAGAATGTAAAAACATACGTACCCTGATATGAGGGCAGAACTGCAGCTACCATGGTATGCTATTTAGCAAGATCTGGAACAAAGTAAGGGGCACATTACGATGGCGGGCGGACAAAGTCCGCCCGCCACCGTAACGGTGAATGCGACCGTCCGCCAGAGGAGCGGCTGTCCCGCTGTAGGCATTAGGATGCCACTGCCACGGTGGCGGTGGGATCCCACATACATTGAATTGCGGCGGGCGGTGCTGTAAGCAGCACCCGCCACAATGCCATATATGCATATTGTGCATTTGCATGCACAAGGTGACAGGCACCGCGTGGTGCCCGCTACCTTGTGCACGCAAATGCAGGGGGGTACCACCCATGTGCACCCCCCACCTCCCAACATCTGGGGGGCCCGCAACGGGCCCCCAACAGCAAAGACCGTATGCTTTTCTATGGCGGCGTTGCCGCCATGGAAAAGCTGCTCTCCGCCACCATCCTAATATGGATGGCGGTGTCTTACAGACACCACCACCATATTAGTGCCCTTTTCCGCCCGGTCCCCTGTCAGACCGGCGGAAAACCAGTGGACGGTCTTTCCGTCCGCAGGGGTCCCCCCGCCATCGTAATTTGGCGGGGGGGAATTGGCATGCGGGCGGTGGAATATGGTGGGCGGATCGCTGCCGCCATACGGGCGGTGGCGATCCGCCCGCTATTGTAATTACCCCCTAAGTTCCTTTCTGCTCTGTCTCTTACTGTGATTGGAAGTATGACAGAGTGAGAACTCTGAATAGTTAAATGGTTAGATCTCCCTGCTCCTATTATAATGTCAGGAGACTTTTTCTATTTTACTGGATAATGTTTTAGATAAGTCTTCTAGAACAGAAACAATACATGTTCAAAGGCTGCAGTTAGGATTGAGTGACATCTGGGGAAGGGGGGGAGAGATTATACCTTTCAAAATAAAAAGTATGAACATGCCTCAAGAATGTACTATTTTCTAGTTGACCAAATGTTAGTAGAGGAAGTCTGCAATATTACTCACTTGCCCGCGCACCTATCTGATCACTCAGCTATATTGTTAGCGATAAACCTGTCTCATAAATCTGAGCTGAAAAGGTGGACATTAGACCGTATTCTACTTCTAGAGAATGAGGTAGTAGAGGCTTTAAGAGCGGACACTGAAGATTTTTTTTAATTTAACAGACAATCAGCACTCTTGAATATGGTTTGGGATGCTTTTATGGCCTATATTAGGAAGAATATAAGTGTGTGGTACAGAAATAGCGCATATAGGAAACAGTGCGGACAGCTGAAGGAGGGCATGAAAAACTTGAACAGTTGTTGGCCCAAAATACCATAAATGGACAGAAGAAATTGTTAGCTGCTGATCTTCAGAAGGCAAAAATAAAATTGCAAGAGTAATGGCTGAGAGAATAAAGAAGAAGCTAGAAAATCAGCACACTTTAAATATGGAGAGAACAGTAGCAAGTTATTGGCATGGAAAATAAAAACAGACTTACCAAAGAATCTTGTCAGGGAAATAAAAAAGCCGGGCACAGTTGAGATAATATGCAATGGGAAGGATATACAAGAGGCTTTCCTTGGCTTTTTTTTTTAGAAGTATATACAGAAGATCTAGACGTTATGTAAAGCAGGGTTATAGAATGGTTAGACACAGATTTTCATAGGGGCATTAAGCAGTGTGAAGTCTTGCAGGCTGTAAAAGGTTGAAAAAAGGAAAGCAGAGGCCCAGATGGGCTATCTAATGAGTGGAATAAGGTACCGGAGGAAACAATCATACCTGTCTTAACCAGATTATTCAGAGAGAATTGTAATAATTGCCCATAATTGGTATTCATTGGCACATATTTTTTTTTTGTTGAATTTTTTATATAGCGTGAACTAGACCCAAGACATCGGGTATCAGAGCACTTTACATAAGCACCAGTTTTGTTACAGATGGACACAAAACTCACTTTACTGGTACATTCTTCAGGGAGTTTTCCCCTTTGAGGTCCTTCTTTGATAAATCTCGTTAACATGGAAGGCCTCAAGACCTTTGGTTTTTTTGATGAGGACTTCTCAGCACTTATTGGCCAAATAGCAGGAACTAACACATATAGGTACTTCGATCAATGATAACAATGAATGGAGGAAATTACTTAATCTAAAGAAAAAGGCAAAAAGGATGGAATCCCACGCCCACTTTATGCTTGAATAGCTCAAAGTGGGTGTGATACCATCAGGTTTGAGGGTCAGAAATGTCCCAGCCCTTTTTGTAGAAGTACGTAAATTTCTGGAGCGATGGTCACAAATTGCGAACCGTTGCTCCAGAGATTGGATGATCCTCATTGTAGAAACGGTTCGGGAAATGATAGGGATCCTTAACCAGGAGATCTTAGACCTAGAAGAAAAAATCAAGGCCAGTACAGCCTTAGAAGAGGCCAAAAACAAGCTATTGAGCATAAACCAAGAAATGCAGGACTTTGAGGCATACCTCATAAAGAAAAAAACAGACAAATTAAAAAAAGATGCTAGGTGGTTCACACAAGATAAAGCATATCCCTACCTATGCAGCAATTACTATCAGGAAGGACAGCAGGAAGAAGGCCAGTATAAGCAACGTTTCAATAAAAGAAATAAAACTTTGACGTTTTCAGATACAAATTCATCGGATTCTGATTATGAGGGCCCAGGAATGAGTGAAGGACCCATGTATAATCCTAGAAATCAGAGCGGTCAACTAACAGATCAATACCATCAACAAGCACAGTCTCCTTTTTTACAGAGAGGCAGGGGGAGAGGCCGAATGAAATATCAGGGACAAGAGAGAAATTATTATCAACAGATGGAGCCACCACATCCCCAGCCTTAGATGCGGACACAAACCAACAATATTGGAAAAAATAGATAGATGCCCAGGCACGACAGATATTACCCCGATTTACAACCTTTCGGGTTATGAACTCTCATTAGAAGAAATCAGTCTACTTAGTAAAGGACTGTCTTTTGTCCCAAGTACGCAGCATAATCCTTTTAGACTTAATAAAGACATTTTCTCTTTCTTTCTGAAAATTAGATTAAAAAAGTTCATGTAGCAAAATACACCATCAGAACAAGATATAAACTACTCAGGATGCAAACTACCCTCCATATTCACACCAACCTTAGAAATGGTAGGCCCTGAGGTTGCTATCTTTGAAGAGTCAGTAATTAAAGAACTACAGAAAGTCACCAAGTTTGTCCCCAAAGTGACCCCTAATCTAACTATTCAGGAGAAATTAGCCTTGAAGAAACTGCAAGATAACACCAACATCACCATCAAAACATGCGATAAGGCGGTGGTATAGTGGTGATGGACACAGACCAGTATACAAGTAAAATAGACTCCATGCTACAAGTACCAAAGAACTAATAGAACAGCCTTAGTGCATCTGAAGACACAGATAGAAACCGTCACATCGAAAGCACTGATGGACGGCTATATTTGTCAGAAAGAATTTGACTTCTTTAACAACATCAGTGCGGTCACGCCTGCTATATTTGGAGTCCCAAAAACCCATAAAGTCATTGTAGACCCAACCCTTAGATCTATTGTTTCATCCATCAATTTGTGCACGGAACCACTCTCCAAATATGGAAATGCCTTCTTATGCCCTTTAACTATGCAATAATAATAATAATAATAATAATACAGTCATTTGTAGAGCGCGAACAGCTACCTCCCGAAGGGGGTGTCCCGGCGCTATAGCAACAAGTGACACACGTGGAGCAGGGCTAGAGCAAAATTAGTCACAACTGAAAAGCCACGTTTTAACTGCTTTTCTAAATTGTTGTTCAGAGGCTATCAAGCGTAGCGTATTGGGGAGAGAATTCCATAACCTGGACGCCCCGAACATAAAAGATCTGCCACCCATCTGGACTTTCCTGACACGTGGGGTGCAAAGTCGGTTCTGAAAATTTGACCTCAGTAGGCGAGTCTGCTTGTACGCACCTAACCGTTGTCTCAAGTAGCTGGGGCAGGCGCCATGAATTGACCGATGTGCTAGAGTTAAGGCCTTGAATTTAATTCTTTTGGCAACTGGTAACCAGTGTAGTTCTTTAATATGCGGAGAGATATGATGCCGGAGAGGGACATTTCTGATCAATCTCGCAGCCGCATTTTGAACCCTTTGCAACTTTCTGACAAGGTAAGCCGGAAGACCAAGATACAGGCCGTTTGCGTAGTCCAGCGGGATGTCACTGTGGCATGTACTACGACCTGACGACAATTCACAGGCAGCAGATGTATAAACTTCCGGAAGTTTTTCAACCTGCCAAAACATGCCCCTGTTACCTGCTGAATTTGGGCCGAGAAGGAAAGGTCAATGTCCCATTTAACTCCCAAATGTTTGGCAGATCTAACAGGAATAGGTGGAGGGCCCATCTCCAATGGCCACCAGAGATTAGCATCTGGAAGTTGGTTAGTGCCAAAAAACAGCACCTCTGTTTTATCGGCATTGAGCCTAAGTTTATTGTTGTTCATCCAGTTGGTGATGTCTTTTAGACATCCCTTGAGGCTCCTAGAAGAATCTTCCGACAATATGCATCGTATATAAAAAATACTGGGCATATGATAGCCACCATTGAGCACAAACCTTTCAACCATGAACTACAGCTGCTGGTCACCCTAGACATAGAATCTTTGTATACCAACATCCCCCAGGACCTGGCCATAGAGTCTGTGGCAGCTCTTTTGGCCAGAGTTCCTGGGGACAGACCGGACAGTTTTATCTTGGAGGGTCTTGACATTGTCCATCATAACTACTTTGAATTTAAGGACACTTTGTATCAACAAATCAAGGGGACCAGCATGGGGGCATCTTGTGCTCCGAGTGTAGCCAACATCTTCATGGGAGAATATGAGCATAAACATATTTTTAATGAGATAGCCCCGTACTATGAAAATGTAGACAATTGGCACAGATTTATAGATGACATTTTCTTCATATGGTCGGGTGAAGTATCAGACCTTTTGAATTTTATCACGTGGCTTAACCTTAGTGACAAGAATCTAAAGTTCACTGCAAAATACTCTGCAGATAAAGTTGAGTTCTTAGACATATGGATTATGGGCAGAGAAGGTAAGATAGAGGTAAGTCTGTATAGGAAACCTACAGCAAAGAACACCATCTTAGAGCACAGTAGTTTCCATGCCTCATGTCAAAAGGACTCCATCCCCTTTGGGTAATTCCTTAGAATTAGGCGCAACTGCACCAATATTAAGGAATATATGGAGCATGCAGAATAACTCCAGAAACGACTTCTTCTCAGAGAGTATCCAAAACGGTTAGTGCGTCAATCTCTGAAACGTGCAAAGTATTACAACAGGGATGCCCTCATCTCTGGTAAAGTAAAGCAAGCTCTGGATGAATTGGTGTGTGTAATCAACCATTCCAATTTGAATCACAAGATCAAACATATCTTGGACAAAAACTGGAGGATACTTAATGTGAATGAAGAAGAGAGTCAACTTCAGAAACCAATTGTGGCATACAGGAGGAACCCTAATCTTAGGGACAAACTGGTGCATAGCAGATTTAAACCAAAGGAGGACAATGGGCAAACGACAATAGACAGACTGCCCCCGGTCCAAGGAAACCACTGGTGTGGCCATTGCCATGCCTGTGACTCTGCTATTACTACTCAACTATGGACCTATGGAGACAAATCAGGTTAGGAATATGACGAATTGCAGAAGTACCAACATAGTCTACCTTATCCTTTGCCCTTGTGGTTTAGGATATATAGGGGAAAAAGGCAGAGAATTTCGCATGGGGTTCTCGGAACACAAGTCAGCCATAAGGACACAAAAGCTACAGGCACCAATGGTTAGACATTGTTTGGATTGTAATCATAGAGAAAATTAGCTGAAATGGCTAATTTTGGAACGCGTCATACATAAACCTGGCAAAGAGATAGAGAAGACCAGAAAAGAAAGAGAAACTTATTGGATTTTTACTCTTGATACAGTCCGTAAAGGACTGAAAGAGGAAATCGTTTGGATAGTGACTTGAAGATCTATCTTTCTAGTATTCATTTTTCTAGCATTGGGTTTTATTTTCACGAGTCTAGGCTTAGTGACATCGATAGCAAGAAGATGGTCCAGAGTTCGAATTTATAGTATACATAATCCTATATAATAGAACTCAGAAGGGGCATGATATTTTACACCTATCAACTCTTACAATCTAATTAAGAGAATGTGTATATTAAAGTAATGTCACCTCACATTGATATACAACATATCACATGCAAATATGTTTTTGTATATCGGTAAATAACTTAGGGGCCCATTACGATGGCGGGCGGACTTTGTCCGCCCGCCACTGCAACGGAGCCAGGGACCGCCCGCTGACGTCGCGGCGGTCCCGCCCGGCACATTACGATGCGCCCGCCACACTGGCGGGCGCATCCCGCTTAGTCTACATTGCGGCGGGCGGTGCTGCTAGCAGCACCCGCCGCAAAGTACAAAATGCATGTTGTGCTTTTGCATGCACAACGTGACAGGCACCGCGCGTTGCCTGCCACCTTGTGCATACAAATGCTAGGTACCCCCATGTGCACCCCCACCCCCCCAACATCCTGGGGCCCGCAACGGGCCCCCAAATGCGAGCACCGCCAGCCTTTTCATGGCGGTAATGCCGCCATGAAAAGGCACCTCTCCGCCTACATCCTAATATGGATGGCGGTGTCTCACAGACACCGCCACCATATTAAGGCCGCTACCGCACGGTCGACAAATCGACAAGCGGTAACGCGGCGGGAGGTATTTACATCCGCCGCTGACCCCCCGGCCATGCTAATATGGCGGGGGGTAAATGGGTGGCGGGCGGAGGGAAATGGAGGGAGGATCGCCACCGCCATGCGGGCGGTGGCGATCCGCCCTCCATCGTAATGACCCCCAAAGTAATTACCTTTCAGTGTTAATCACGATCACTTTGTGATTTCATGCTGTCACGTCGATCCTATTCGATTTTTTGTAGTCTACACTAATGTGTGCATTTACACACGCATGAACACGACTCATGCGTCACTTCAACCACTTCAAATTGGCGTGTATATATTCTGGTAGCTTATACCAACGTGTGTATCAACACACGTATCAACATGGCTCAGGCTTCATCTTAACCATCTCAATATGGCACTCATATCTGATGCCTATTCTGGTAGTCTACAATAATGTGTGCATTCACATACGTATTTATACGGCTCATGTTTTATTTTAACCACTTCAACATGGCGCGTATATATAATGCCTATTCACCTTAGTAGTGGTTGCACGTTTTATTACGTGAACCGACGTGACTCTGCTATCGCGAGGAAGGGGATCAGCGCTCTGTGCAGGCGCCATAAATAAGGAAGTAAGTCTCACACGCATGGGACTTATGGGAAAAAGCCGGCAAAACGTGCTGCACGTGATAGAACACATCGGGCCACTATCTGCCAATTGATACGGTAAGAACGGGGAACTCGTCCCTAAGACATGGCACATGTAGGAGCGAGCGGTAGTTACCTTTTTTCATCTCTGAGGGACTTCGTTTTTCACAATTAGTTGCTATAAAGGCCATATCACTAATTCCCACCGGGTCCGGAAATCCTGTTGATTTAACTAAGGAGAGCTAGCGCAAGCAGTCTCATTGCGGACCTCATTTTTCTCCACTGAAGGGTCGAATATGTAATACTATCACGTAGGCACCGGTAACTCGCTGTCATTTTAGAGCAGAAAGAGCACAACAGCATTAGCTTCATAGTTTTATCACCATGTAGTAGAGTTTTATGACCAGATACCAGGTCAATTAAACTCGCACTATTTTTATGCATAGACATTCTGTGATATTTGAGGTTCTGAGTAACCTAGTTACAAATACGATATACCAGAGAGCCATGTGTTACTAGCTTTGCCCACACCATTTAAAGGTCCTCATGAAACTAGCCTTTATTTCTCTTCTCTTTTGCCACAGATGCTCAACTTATGCCAGCTACCAGAAAGAATTTTTTTTACCATACTTAGAACGTCAGACTACGGCTGTAGTCTGTTTTACAACCTGTATTTCGAACAGGGTAAGAGTCCACATACAGTTGTCAGTGGAACGGATGTTCTATGACAGGTCTCGGATACGACATTCATTTTTTGATCATTTCTTTTCAGAAAGAAACAGCACGGCATTTGGCGGAAGTATTAATACAGGGTCCTTACATGTTTTGTGGCCTTGTCCTGCCTTCCTTAAAGGAATTGGATTTAAATCATATGCAATTTCTAGCAAGACCAAGGTGCAGAAAGCCTCTCAAATATAAATCATGCCTCTAATTTCGCTATATCTCTCTCAAATCTATAGAATATATCAAAGATCTGATTCTTGGTGAAGGTTATTTTCTCTTTTCACTCCTACCTTTGGTCACTTTTTGGATCTATCTCCACATGGTTGCATGGCATGAGATTGCATGCCCATAGGTGGTATGCATGTTGTGATTAATACTGGGACCGCACCAGGCGACATGATTTCAGTCGCCTTTGTCTGATAAAATAGAACAGGTTGTAGGTATAATATGTATAAAAATCATAATATGAATTTTTTCCGAATTGTGAATAGCTTTGACAGTCCCCGCATACAGTGTTTAAAACCATTGTTTTGTGTTATTACTTTACAGATAACCCCCGTCCACTTTTTCTTGAGATTTATATGACTAAAATTTGGTCCTGATGAAGGTGGTTTAATCGACGTTCCACCGAAACGTACGTTGACCATTATTAGACATATGGGGAATCCTTCCAGAGACATATATACTAGAGGAAATTGATGGGATACAATCGCACTACAAACTAAAAGATAGTCTGTCTCTGACAATATTTCCAGGATTCCTGACAGGATTGGACTTTTTTTGGTGTATGAATGTTAGTGTGAGTGAGATGGTCTGACAGGTGAGAATGGAGTGTAGATGGATGTGTGTGGGGTTATATGTATTTTGATTTTAAGGTTGTATTGCCAGTTCTTTGCTTTGATAACAGCCACAGATGAATACATTGTAAGACTCTGTAGCTATGCAAATCCAATCTACTGTCTATGTGCTGATATAAAATGTTCAAATGCTGTAGAATTATCATACACAAAGAGGTTAGAAGCATTGTATGTGTATTGGCAATTGTCTGTTTTTCTGTATAAGTGTTATATGTATTTGTAAATAATGAATATTTATAAGCAATGAATAGCAGCAAACTAAAAAAATATATATAATAAAAAGAAAAAAACAATTTATATAAAGAATACAAACAATAAAATATAGTTTTTTGAACTAACCTTGGTGTATGACACTGATATTGGGGATCTGTTTTGCAAACGAGCCCTAGGAGGCCAGATCAAAAAGTAATATAGGTCAGATAAGAGGTTTTTTCACAGTTTTTGCCGTTTCCCCCTCCTCTTGGACTTGAAAATATATAGGGGGTACCTTTTCCTTTTTGTGGTTACAGATGGACACATAAATTTTTTTTTTAGGCACAGGGAGATTAAGGGGTCGATTCCGATTCGGGCCGGAAAAAGCACCGACCGACTCGGATCCGGAAAAAATACCGACCGACACGTACCCGTGGCGCCCGACACGCCAAGTACGATGCAAGGCGCGAAAAATCCGACCGACACGTAACAAAACCAAGTCGACCGACCGAGCCGCACGGAAAACAGCAATCCGGCCGGAAAAACACGCGAATCCAACCGACCGACACGCACCCGGAACAAATCCGCCGAAACGTACACGCTAACTCCAAACCGCTAAGTACGATGCAAGGCGCGAAAACCACGAGCGAGTCGGACGGAGGACAAGCCGTACGACCGACACGCATACAAAACCGAGCCGAAGCAACACAATACACCGCGACCGACGCGTATGCAGCATAGAAAACTGCACAAACACAGCGTGAACGAAACGGAGAACACCGTACGAGACCAATGCAGGGTCCGACTCGGTCACAAGAACGTTTCCAACATACACAAACAGCACAAAGGAAAAATCACCCAAAAAAAGGCCAAACAAGCAATTACCAAGCCAATAAATACTGGGGGGTGGGGACAGAGAACAAAGACACACCCACAACTCCACCTATATAAAGGACACAAATCACTACCATGAGCCTTTGCAAATGCCATTCCACTGCCAGCACCCAAGAGAAAGCAACCACACACCCACAGCTCATCCCTCACACAAGCCACACACCATCAGCACACCAACAAATACCTACCTCACATACACCCAGCAAAACACACACTCACACACCCTCACCTGCACACCAACACACACATCACTCACCATCACCACCCATCACCATGCCCCCCAAGAAGAATCACAAGTTCCTAGATTGTGAATTGGAAGTCCTGGTAGACGAGATCCTCAGGGTAGAGCCACAGCTGTTTGGCACATTGGTCCAACAGACCCCATGTCGCAGAAAACCAAGATGTGGGAGAGGATCATCAACAGGGTGAACGCCCAATCACCATGTCGGCGCACAAAGACCGACATCCAGAACAGGTGGTATGACGTGCGCAGGAGGGTACGGAAACTGCTGAAGCAAGACTACATCAACAGCCAACACACCGGCAGTGGCCCTCCTGCCAAGCCAATATACCTCAGGCCCTGGGAGGAGAAGGTGCGGGCCATCCTACCGCCAGTGAGCATATATGGACTAGAGGACATCCCAGAGCCTGGTGAGTACACAACAAATGTACACAATATACTGCCACAAAACACACACACATCACTGTCAAGGGAGAGTCAAACCATGCACTCATAGAAATCACACAGCAACCAGAACAGAATCATCCCAAAATGTGTATGTCAGTCAGAGAAACACAACACATGCCATCAAAAAAGTCACATCCAACTGTGCCAACACATGTACAAACACAACCACAACTACAGCTAGGCAGTGGCACAAATAGAACTAACAAACACATCCACACATGTAGCCACCACAACAACACCAACACACAGTGAAGACCACTCAAAGGAAAGAATTCTGTGTATGCTGGCCAAGTCAGTGTAGCCAATAGCATCATGGGAGTCGCAGTCACACATATTGCCCGCCCCAAAACTGTCCCATCAACACCACCATGAACCATGCGCACATCACAGGGAGTGGAGAAGGACTCACAAGATGGCTGACACTGGCTACTGCTGTGGGGAGCACAAGGCCCTGCTGCCAACTGTGCACCAACAAACAGCAGGACACCACTGACTGACATCCTGAGAGACAACTTCCACTCCCTGCAATGCAAGCACGTTCCATGGTGGGATATCTGGCTGGCTGGGTGGGAAGGGGGACTTGCAGCACTGACTATAGTCACCAGCACCTCCCCTCACACCCCCCAACACAAACTCCACAGTACCCACCTGGTAGAATGCAATGCCCTCCATCCTAACACAAGATCCCACAAAGCACCACCACCCTGGGTTATGTTGTGTGAAGCACAGGGACACTCTTGGGACTCTTAGCCAAACAACTGCCAGGACAACACTCCCAGCCATCCTGTCAGCACAGCCAGCCCACCCCACAGGGAAGCAGAGTCAAAAGGAAGGAAGCATGGGCATGCTGGGAAGGGGGTGGAGGCAATAGCATGATGGGAGTCGTAGTCACAGACATTGCTCAGCCTCACAACTGGCCCATCAACACCACCCTGAACCATGCTCACATCACAGGGAGTGGAGAAGGACTCACAAGATGGCTGACACTGGCTACTGCTGTGGGGAGCACAAGGCCCTGCTGCCAACTGTGCACCAACAAACAGCAGGACACCACTGACTGACATCCTGAGAGACAACTTCCACTCCCTGCAATGCAAGCACGTTCCATGGTGGGATATCTGCCTGGCTGGGTGGGAAGGGGGACTTGCAGCACTGACTATAGTCACCAGCACCTCCCCTCACACCCCCCAACACAAACTCCACAGTACCCACCTGGTAGAATGCAATGCCCTCCATCCTAACACAAGATCCCACAAAGCACCACCACCCTGGGTTATGTTGTGTGAAGCACAGGGACACTCTTGGGACTCTTAGCCGAACAACTGCCAGGACAACACTCCCAGCCATCCTGTCAGCACAGCCAGCCCACCCCACAGGGAAGCAGAGTCAAAAGGAAGGAAGCATGGGCATGCTGGGAAGGGGAGTGGAGGCAATAGCATGATGGGAGTCGTAGTCACAGACATTGCTCAGCCTCACAACTGGCCCATCAACACCACTCCTGAACCATGCTCACATCACAGGGAGTGGAGAAGGACTCACAAGATGGCTGACACTGGCTACTGCTGTGGGGAGCACAAGGCCCTGCTGCCAACTGTGCACCAACAAACAGCAGGACACCACTGACTGACATCCTGAGAGACAACTTCCACTCCCTGCAATGCAAGCACGTTCCATGGTGGGATATCTGGCTGGCTGGGTGGGAAGGGGGACTTGCAGCACTGACTATAGTCACCAGCACCTCCCCTCACACCCCCCAACACAAACTCCACAGTACCCACCTGGTAGAATGCAATGCCCTCCATCCTAACACAAGATCCCACAAAGCACCACCACCCTGGGTTATGTTGTGTGAAGCACAGGGACACTCTTGGGACTCTTAGCCAAACAACTGCCAGGACAACACTCCCAGCCATCCTGTCAGCACAGCCAGCCCAACCCACAGGGAAGCAGAGTCAAAAGGAAGGAAGCATGGGCATGCTGGGAAGGGGGAGGAGGCAATAGCATGATGGGAGTCGTAGTCACAGCCCTACATCCCCCACCACATGGCCCAGCAAGCTCACACTCACGCATGCACATCCCACAGAGAGTGGAAAGGCCCATCAAAGATGTCTGACACTGTTGCTGTGTCGTGGGGAGCACAAGGGCATGCTGGGTACTGCACACCAACCAACAGCAGGACACCACTGTCAGCCATCTTGCCATTGCCCTCACACCCACACCCACTGAACTCCACACAAAAGCAAGTAAGTATGGGAATGCTGGCAAGTGGGGTGGAGGCAATGGCATGATGGGAGTCGTAGTCACAGACATAGCTCACCCCCACAACTGTCCCATCAACACCACCCTGAACCATGCTCACATCACAGGGAGTGGAGAAGGACTCACAAGATGGCTGACACTGGCTACTGCTGTGGGGAGCACAAGGCCCTGCTGCCAACTGTGCACCAACAAACAGCAGGACACCACTGACTGACATCCTGAGAGACAACTTCCACTCCCTGCAATGCAAGCACGTTCCATGGTGGGATATCTGGCTGGCTGGGTGGGAAGGGGGACTTGCAGCACTGACTATAGTCACCAGCACCTCCCCTCACACCCCCCCAACACAAACTCCACAGTACCCACCTGGTAGAATGCAATGCCCTCCATCCTAACACAAGATCCCACAAAGCACCACCACCCTGGGTTATGTTGTGTGAAGGACAGGGACACTCTTGGGACTCTTAGCCAAACAACTGCCAGGACAACACTCCCAGCCATCCTGTCAGCACAGCCAGCCCACCCCACAGGGAAGCAGAGTCAAAAGGAAGGAAGCATGGGCATGCTGGGAAGGGGGTGGAGGCAATAGCATGATGGGAGTCGTAGTCACAGACATTGCTCAGCCTCACAACTGGCCCATCAACACCACCCTGAACCATGCTCACATCACAGGGAGTGGAGAAGGACTCACAAGATGGCTGACACTGGCTACTGCTGTGGGGAGCACAAGGCCCTGCTGCCAACTGTGCACCAACAAACAGCAGGACACCACTGACTGACATCCTGAGAGACAACTTCCACTCCCTGCAATGCAAGCACGTTCCATGGTGGGATATCTGGCTGGCTGGGTGGGAAGGGGGACTTGCAGCACTGACTATAGTCACCAGCACCTCCCCTCACACCCCCCAACACAAACTCCACAGTACCCACCTGGTAGAATGCAATGCCCTCCATCCTAACACAAGATCCCACAAAGCACCACCACCCTGGGTTATGTTGTGTGAAGCACAGGGACACTCTTGGGACTCTTAGCCAAACAACTGCCAGGACAACACTCCCAGCCATCCTGTCAGCACAGCCAGCCCAACCCACAGGGAAGCAGAGTCAAAAGGAAGGAAGCATGGGCATGCTGGGAAGGGGGAGGAGGCAATAGCATGATGGGAGTCGTAGTCACAGCCCTACATCCCCCACCACATGGCCCAGCAAGCTCACACTCACGCATGCACATCCCACAGAGAGTGGAAAGGCCCATCAAAGATGTCTGACACTGTTGCTGTGTCGTGGGGAGCACAAGGGCATGCTGGGTACTGCACACCAACCAACAGCAGGACACCACTGTCAGCCATCTTGCCATTGCCCTCACACCCACACCCACTGAACTCCACACAAAAGCAAGTAAGTATGGGAATGCTGGCAAGTGGGGTGGAGGCAATGGCATGATGGGAGTCGTAGTCACAGACATAGCTCACCCCCACAACTGTCCCATCAACACCACCCTGAACCATGCTCACATCACAGGGAGTGGAGAAGGACTCACAAGATGGCTGACACTGGCTACTGCTGTGGGGAGCACAAGGCCCTGCTGCCAACTGTGCACCAACAAACAGCAGGACACCACTGACTGACATCCTGAGAGACAACTTCCACTCCCTGCAATGCAAGCACGTTCCATGGTGGGATATCTGGCTGGCTGGGTGGGAAGGGGGACTTGCAGCACTGACTATAGTCACCAGCACCTCCCCTCACACCCCCAACACAAACTCCACAGTACCCACCTGGTAGAATGCAATGCCCTCCATCCTAACACAAGATCCCACAAAGCACCACCACCCTGGGTTATGTTGTGTGAAGCACAGGGACACTCTTGGGACTCTTAGCCAAACAACTGCCAGGACAACACTCCCAGCCATCCTGTCAGCACAGCCAGCCCACCCCACAGGGAAGCAGAGTCAAAAGGAAGGAAGCATGGGCATGCTGGGAAGGGGGGTGGAGGCAATAGCATGATGGGAGTCGTAGTCACAGACATTGCTCAGCCTCACAACTGGCCCATCAACACCACCCTGAACCATGCTCACATCACAGGGAGTGGAGAAGGACTCACAAGATGGCTGACACTGGCTACTGCTGTGGGGAGCACAAGGCCCTGCTGCCAACTGTGCACCAACAAACAGCAGGACACCACTGACTGACATCCTGAGAGACAACTTACACTCCCTGCAACGCAAGCACGTTCCATGGTGGGATAACTGACTGGCTGGGTGGGTGGGAAGGAGGTCCGGCTGTCAACCAAACACAAGCAATGCAGACCATGTTCACACCCCAGAAAATACATAGAAATGCCCAAATAATGCAGGACAATGTGCCACACCAATATCAACCCCTGACTGTGACGACTTAGGACAATGCAATGTACAGGCCCGCACCCAGAGGCACAGTCACAACTGTCATGTGTGTCAACCATTGATGCCTGCAGAAACATGACATACATTGTTTGTGTCTCCCAAAAACAGGTGATGATGGGGACACAGCAGCAGACGCTGAGGAGTCCCAGTCCCAGGCTCAAGAGGATGCCGAGCTCACTGGCGTCGTACAGCCTCTGTCCTCCTCGGACGATGAAGAACAACCTGGCACATCCGGTGCAAGTCAACATGCAGCACCAGCAGGACAACCAGCTGCAGCACCAGCAGGACCACCAGCTGCACCCCCTGCACCCACCCCTACAACGACTGTCACCACGAATACCATCCCTGCCGACATGGACAGAATAAGGAGCAACACCAGCACAGTGACCCTGGACCAACCTGGGGCCATGGACACCACCACCACCACCAACCCCCAAGGTGGACCAGGGTTATCTGTGCGTGCCACTGCACACACTGCACATGTCAGCAGGGGTGGTGGGAGGGGTGGGAGACAGAGGTCGCTGCTTGCAGACGTTGCTGGTGTGCATGACGACCCACAACTGGTACGCATAGCTGATGCGTACCAGTCCAGCACCGGAGAGCTCAGCCAGGTAGTAGGGCTCCTCAGAGACATTAAACAGCAGCAGGCTGCCCATCATGCCCGCTTGGACTCCCACATGTCCCACGTGGAGTCACACATGTCCCGTGTGGACTCACACATGTCCCGCGTGGAGTCCAAGTGGGATGCACTGCATGAGATGAAGCCTGAACCTGTTCTGGATGTTCGCCTTTGTGCACAGACTGTTCACCCTGTTGATGGCAACACTACTCCTACACATTGCATGGGGAGTACAAGTTGGACCAATGTGTCAGACAACTGTGGCCCCGATACTGGGGATCCTGTCTACCCGGACTTTCAACTCACCTAGGAACTTGGGATTGCAAGATTCATGTACAGCACAACCCATCCTATGCACTATTAACACAAATGTATCACAATAAACACACTAATACACCATACTTGCCTCTGTCGTGATTCCAACGTGGGTGCTGTTATGGGGATGATGAACTGCAAAATTACACTGTGTATGCGAACTGCAACAGCAAGGACAACACAGGCATGTGAGTACAGGCAACGTGACACACATGAGGGAGACACACCACCAGGGCTACACGACACATACACACCTAGGCCATCTGACTCATTGCCTACACTGATGTTGCCAGGGAAGACGGTGCAATGCACAGACACCACACCCATTCCCAGTTGTAGTCAAGTAGCCCACAGGTGCAGTAAGCAAATGGCAGTCAAATGTGTGACCACAGACAACGCACATCACAAAGTGAAGCACAGGTTTATTACACAGTTGCAACATGCCGTAACCACTACAGATGCAAGGTAACCCCACCTGGTAGCGGGCACACAGTCAACAACTGTAGACGGAAGGAAGTCCATGGGTGTGGCGCACATCACCTGTAGGGACACAACAGCTACCAGTCTGGATGTGCAATCACGTCGTCGGTGGACACAGTTGACCAAACGAATCTGAAAGTACCCTGTGAAGGACAGAAATGACACACAGTCAAAAGCAATGGAGTACAGGACAGAACAGCAAAACTCATGCACAATACATGTTACAAGATACCCACCCAGAACCAAGTTAGCATGTCAACACTGTTGGGGAGTACAGCCCACCTGTCACCACACATCGCAACACACATCCAGTCAAGTAGCCCATGGACACACTCCAACAGCACCAGAGCACCACCCACACATCATGCCAACTCACATCATTGACATGACACCTCAGGATACTCACATTCAGCTAAAGAAGTTGGTGATGAGCTGTGTGCGGACATCACCATCACCATCATCATCATCATCATCGTCACTGGCATCGTGGTCCAGGCCAGGATCCTCCACAGGTGGCGGATGTTGGTCATTGTCATCCTGGATGAGAGGCAACTCCTTCCGCACTGCCAGGTTGTGGAGCATGCAGCAGACGATGATAATCTTGCACACTTTCGCAGGGGTATATGGGAGGGACCCTCCGGTCTTGTCCAGGCAGCGGAAGCGGCTCTTCAGGAGACCAAAGGTCCGCTCAATCACTCTCCTGGTCCGACCATGTGCCTCATTGTAGCGCATCTGGGCAGGTGTCACAGGGTTCCTGAGGGGTGTCAGCAACCACGGCATGTTGGGGTATCCCGAGTCACCTACGGACAGACAAGTGCACATTAGCTGACTTGGAAAAGTGGGCGGAATACTACAGATCAGATCACACACAATGGCACAAAGTCAGTACACACCGACAAGCCAGGCACGCTGGTTCTGCATCTGTGCCATCATCCTGGGGATGCGACTACTCCTTATCACAAAGGCATCGTGTGCTGAACCAGGGAAACAGGCACACACGTGTGTGATGGTCATGTCTGCAAGACACACCACCAGTGCATTGACCGAGTGGTAGTGCTTGCGGTTCCTGTAGGCCTGCTCCTGGGCCTGTGGTGGTACCAAAGCCACATGTGTCCCATCAATGGAGCCAATTACATGCGGCATCCTCCCCAGGGCATAAAAGTCACTCTTCACGTCAGTGAGTCATCGCAGTCTAGGGAAATAGATGTACCGGTTCAGGAAGAGCAACATTGCCGCCAAAACATCGCGGAGCACACGGCTGAACATGGTCTGTGACATCCCACCAGCAGTCGCCACAGTATGTTGGAAGGTACCGGTGGCAAAGAAGTGTAGGGCTGCCATCACCTTCACCTTGGGGGTCAGCGCTGTAGGATACGGCCGGCCAGGCTGCAAATGTGGGGACAACTGCACTGCCAAATCCTCAATCAGCTGCCTGGTGAAGCGGTACCGTCGGATGCTGTCCCGTTCCACCATCGTTGCCAGGTCTGGGAATGGCCGATGGACAGCAGGAGCCCTGCAGTGCAGAGGAGAAGTAAGCAAGATTGTCAGTCACCCCACATATGCGGCATTGAACACACTCAAGATCCCAACATACATCATTATGAGGCACAACTACATGAAGTGTGCAGTACCGGAAGGACATGTATGGTACATACATGGCCAACATCTGTCAACACGGTCCTACAGGTGGCATCAATTAGTCCCAGGTTGGCCCATTGGATATCATGATGCCGTGTCACAGTTCCCATCTCCTGCTGCCGAGTCACAATCACCCCCCACAGTGACATGTGAGGACAGATGTGCCCCAGGCACCACAGCTCAACGACAGGTACATTCCCAGGGACCCTGTAATGCCACATGGACACTGGCATCACATGGAGTATCATGTGTACACCACAGCAAAACAAACATGACCCCCACAGGTAGTGGCCCCACTTGCCACGGCAGGACAGACATGGACGTCTGTGACACACACGCACAACATCAGAGTCCATGCACACACAATGTGGATGTGGAGACTGTCTCCCATTGTGCACATGAAATCAGAGACATTGTAAACACTACATGCACAAAGACTGTGGAGGTCCATCACTATTGTGCCACTGGGACACCCTGGCTCAAACATACCGTCCCACATGGGACTCACGGGGTATGTGACATGACATACACAAACACCACTGTGAAATGTGACCATGGCACATGCACAGATATGAACAGTTGCACATCACAGTGGTCACGTACACGTAACACCCAGGATCCTGTCCCCATGAACACGTGCACAGCCTGGGGGTGGCTGCCCACAGGTGACACCCACAGGACAACATGTACACCAACATACACACAATAGGAAATGCAGCCTTACATGCCTTATGATAAGGTTTGGACAGGCTGTCGTGATGTAGGTGTGCCCCTCACTCCCTGGGAGCTATCTGTGGCTGGCATATGTCCATCTGAGACAGGCATGCTGACATATGCCAGTCACAGGTACAGTGATGCGTTGTACTGCAATGGACCGATCGGTGCCTCCGGCCGGCCCATTGCTTTCAATGTGTGGGGGTACGCGTTGTACCCCTGTGCGCGTTGAACTGCAATGGACCGATCGGTGCCTCCGGCCGGCCCATTGCTTTCAATGTGTGGGGGTACGCGTTGTACCCCTGTGCGCGTTGAACTGCAATGGACCGATCGCCATTGCTTTCAATGTGTGCGGGTACGCGTTGTACCCCTGTGCGCGTTGAACTGCAATGGACCGATCGGTGCCTCCAGCCGGCCCATTGCTTTCAATGTGTGGGGGTACGCGTTGTACCCCTGTGCGCGTTGAACTGCAATGGACCGATCGGTGCCTCCGGCCGGCCCATTGCTTTCAATGTGTGGGGGTACGAGTTGTACCCCTGTGCGCGTTGAACTGCAATGGACCGATCGGTGCCTCCGGCCGGCCCATTGCTTTCAATGTGTGCGGGTACGCGTTGTACCCCTGTGCGCGTTGAACTGCAATGGACCGATCGGTGCGCACCCATTGACAATGGGCTTGCCTGGCAACGGACGCGTTTTCGAATTTCGAACGAGGTCGGTTGCTGGAAAATCAGTTGGTCACCCACAACAATGTTGCAAAATCATGTATGTCATGAAGTTGAAGATTTGAAGGATGCTGTGGGCGTGTTTTGGTGCTGCTATTCCATGGATTGGCCATCCTATGAGTGGGGGTGGTAGTAGTGGTAGGCATCCAGCCCCCCCTGGGTGAGGGTGGTAGTCGTGGTAGGCATCCAGCCCCCCTGGCTGAGGGTGGTAGTAGTGGTAGGCATCCTGCCCCCCTGGGTGAGGGTGGTAGTGGTGGTAGGCATCCAGCCCCCCTGGGTGAGGGTGGTAGTAGTGGTAGGCATCCAGCCCCCCTGGCTAAGGGTGGTAGTAGTGGTAGGCATCCAGCCCCCCTGGCTAAGGGTGGTAGTAGTGGTAGGCATCCAGCCCCCCTGGCTAAGGGTGGTAGTAGTGGTAGGCATCCAGCCCCCCTGGCTAAGGGTGGTAGTAGTGGTAGGCATCCAGCCCCCTGGCTAAGGGTGGTAGTAGTGGTAGGCATCCTGCCCCCTGGGTGAGGGTGGTAGTGGTGGTAGGCATCCAGCCCCCTGGGTGAGGGTGCTAGTAGTGGTAGGCATCCAGCCCCCCTGGCTAAGGGTGGTAGTAGTGGTAGGCATCCAGCCCCCCTGGCTAAGGGTGGTAGTAGTGGTAGGCATCCAGCCCCTGGCTAAGGGTGGTAGTAGTGGTAGGCATCCAGCCCCCCTGGCTAAGGGTGGTAGTAGTGGTAGGCATCCAGCCCCCCTGGGTGAGGGTGGTAGTGGTGGTAGGCATCCAGCCCCCCTGGGTGAGGGTGGTAGTAGTGGTAGGCATCCTGCCCCCTGGGTGAGGGTGGTAGTGGTGGTAGGCATCCAGCCCCCCTGGGTGAGGGTGCTAGTAGTGGTAGGCATCCAGCCCCCTGGCTAAGGGTGGTAGTAGTGGTAGGCATCCAGCCCCCTGGCTAAGGGTGGTAGTAGTGGTAGGCATCCAGCCCTCCTGGCTAAGGGTGGTAGTAGTGGTAGGCATCCAGCCCCCCTGGCTAAGGGTGGTAGTAGTGGTAGGCATCCTGCCCCCTGGGTGAGGGTGGTAGTGGTGGTAGGCATCCAGCCCCCCTGGGTGAGGGTGGTAGTAGTGGTAGGCATCCTGCCCCCCTGGGTGAGGGTGGTAGTCGTGGTAGGCATCCAGCCCCCCTGGGTGAGGGTGGTAGTAGTGGTAGGCATCCAGCCCCCTGGGTGAGGGTGGTAGTAGTGGTAGGCATCCAGCCCCCTGGCTAAGGGTGGTAGTAGTGGTAGGCATCCAGCCCCCTGGCTAAGGGTGGTAGTAGTGGTAGGCATCCTGCCCCCCTGGGTGAGGGTGGTAGTGGTGGTAGGCATCCAGCCCCCCTGGGTGAGGGTGCTAGTAGTGGTAGGCATCCAGCCCCCCTGGCTAAGGGTGGTAGTAGTGGTAGGCATCCAGCCCCCCTGGCTAAGGGTGGTAGTAGTGGTAGGCATCCAGCCCCCCTGGCTAAGGGTGGTAGTAGTGGTAGGCATCCAGCCCCCCTGGCTAAGGGTGGTAGTAGTGGTAGGCATCCTTCCCCCTGGGTGAGGGTGGTAGTGGTGGTAGGCATCCAGCCCCCCTGGGTGAGGGTGGTAGTAGTGGTAGGCATCCTGCCCCCTGGGTGAGGGTGGTAGTCGTGGTAGGCATCCAGCCCCCTGGGTGAGGGTGGTAGTAGTGGTAGGCATCCAGCCCCCTGGGTGAGGGTGGTAGTAGTGGTAGGCATCCAGCCCCCTGGCTAAGGGTGGTAGTAGTGGTAGGCATCCAGCCCCCTGGCTAAGGGTGGTAGTAGTGGTAGGCATCCAGCCCCCTGGGTGAGGGTGGTAGTAGTGGTAGGCATCCAGCCCCCTGGCTAAGGGTGGTAGTAGTGGTAGGCATCCAGCCCCCCCTGGCTAAGGGTGGTAGTAGTGGTAGGCATCCAGCCCCCCCTGGGTAGGGGTGGTGGTGTGCATTCAGGCCCCTGTGTGCATATGTGGCATTGGTGATGGGCATCCCGCCCCTATGGTGCTGCTGTTGCTGGTATAAGTATATTCAGCATCCCCGTGTGTGTGTGTGATGTGTCGTGTACGTGTTGTATGTGTTTTGTGGTTGGTGTCTGGCTTACCTTCTGCGCCGTACGCGTCCGTGCCTGTTCCGGTAGTAAATGTGGAATATTGGTATGATCGGGACGAAGGGATTCATGGTTGGTTCGTGTCGTTCGTCCTTCTCGTTGCTTGGCGTCGTCCTCGTCGCTTCGCCTCGTCCTCGTCGCCGCGTCGTCCTCGTCGGTGCCGTGTTCGTCTCGGAGCCGTGGATCGTGTTGTGGCGCGAATCGGAGCTTATGTGCGCCTCTGCCGGATGCTTTGACGTGCCGTGCGTAGCGACGGGTTCGGAGCGTACGGAAAGCGCATCGTACTTGTCCGGCCGGACGGGGCTGCATTTTTCCTTCCGTGCGACTCGATTCGGCGTTTCCGGATTCGCCTCGGTCGGAGAACAGGACCTGGTTTGGGTGAGTACGGCTCGGCCGGATTTTTTGCTGTTGTGCGCATCGTACTTGCTCGTTCGGTGTACTGTACGGATCGGTCGGGAAACAGGCTTTCGCATGGCTTTTTCCCGACCGAATGGTATTGGGTGCGCCTCCGACCGAGATCGGAATCGGCCCCTAAGTGATTTGCCCAGAATAACAGGATGTTGAGCGTCGTTGCCGAGACTCGAACCAGGTTCCGCAGCTTCGAGGTTGACCGCTCTAGCTGTAAGGCTACATCCTCTCCCCATCTACATCTACCTGGCCCCAGTGCTGCTGCACCACTGACAGCTATGACCATGCTGTTAATTGTCTCAACAATGCACATGGCTCCAGTAAGGTCTAAATAACAAATTCTACAGTGAATATACAAGTGTCATAGCTTGAATCAATGAAACACCTTTTTATACTGAACCTGAAGCGCCTATGCTGAAGACCCCAAGCACCTGAGTATTACAGAAGAGGGTGCATTTGTTGATGCAGCCTGTCTTTCTGTAATTTGCCTATCGTTGGAACAAAGTATGCACCGGTGCAATGTCTGTTCTGCATGGAGTGTAGGCAGAGAAGAATTATTGTTCTCTGCATCTATGCTCAATATTAGTGGACAATGCAGATGTACAAAAATGCTAAAATTGCACCAGTGTAGGGGTTGTGCAAAATGACTGTTTCTTTGGGAGCCCCTTGAGAAGGAGCAAGGATTGCCCAGGGACCACTGAATATGGGTGAAGTCACAGACTTGACCCACATGGGGGTCCTGTTCCCATTCCCAAAGCAGGCCAGAATGCACATATACTGACAGTATAGTATCCATGTTGGCAATCGTGGTCAGTTGTGTATAGTTTTGTATGACTCATCAAGCTAACAAAAAAGCAATTCTGAGCATAATAAAGAATTATCTCTACATTCTTGTCATGTAAAATGTTTAGCTAATATATAATTCCTTATTAGAAAGTACCGAATTTCTAGATTTAGAGAATGCTTTTGAAGCTAAACCCTTACTGGATAAACCAACTAACATTTTAAATACCCAGGGGAATTTGAAAAGTTAAATGCCTGAGCTGCAGTTATCAACGAAAGAAATCTTACATTGCAGCTGTTTTTGTGAATAAAGGAAAGTTTACTTTGCTGCGGTTATGCTGTAACACTTCTATGAGGAATACAATCTTTTACTGGTGCTGCCCAATTTCGACCTGTCATGTAAAGGAGGATGGCATTCACAGTTATTTTCCAAATAAGTCTGCACTAATGTTCTTCTTTTGTGAGCTGCTCCTTCGAGCTCCTGGGTCATTCCAGGCCACACAAGGCGCCACTTCTCAGCTCGTCTGCTGCTAGGAGAGGTGCAATGTGAAACTCTAAGCTACAGCTCACCATGCCAGTCTCAGCTCGATCTCCATGCTGCCTGCAGCAAGCAAACAGAAAAGAGACATCCTGTCTTCCGAAATGGCATACGGAAGAGAGGTTGAAACTGAGCGACCAAGGCAGTGACAAGGACCTTCACCCTGACCAGTGGAAACCACCTCTCCTTGAGCGTGGGCGCCTGCCGCAGCAGCTACTGTGAATACTAACAGTCAAGTGCCCTCAGATTAGCATTGACAAATAAAAACTTTACACACATGTTATAAGGGCAAATAATTGTTCCTCAGTTCTGATGAGCTGTGGATATTATTACATTACATTACATTAGTATTCACCACGGGAATGTGGACACAAGCACTTAGTTACGATAGTTTGACCCCTGTAAAGTGACACTTGGCAGGTACTTATCTCTCTAATATGTACTTCCTGAGGCCGCTTTTGTTCCCTTCTTGCTCCACGTATTGGATTCCCCTTTGCTACCGCCATTCACTTCACTGCATGCACCTGGAGTACAGTCGGCATTTGCTGGAAGACGGAAGGTGGGGAAAAAAGTAACAATCTTTGCGAATCACCACAGCTCAAGTGTCTGAGCTCGGCTTATGTAAAATGTCACGTGGCAAGAACTAGTCAGCTAACAGACATTGCAGTAGATTTGAAAAATGCTTTTTTATTTTCCGTTGGTAAAATGTGTGCAAATAACTTTACACTTGCTGCATTGGTGTGCTTTTTTGCAAGCTCAAAAGAAGAGATGTTTATGTGTGCACACGCCAGGGTACAGTAGTACAAAACAATTCACGGACTGCCTTCACAGCTGAAGTGGCCGTTGGAGGAGCAGATTGGAATGGTGTTACTCTGGCAAGGAAGGGCACAGCAGACCTCAAACCTCATATATTTTCAGTTCAATGCTCTGCACAGCCATGATGGTTCGGCCTCCCATTTATCGCCGAGAATGCAGTTCTCTCCCGATGCAGTTCCCTCGTTCCAGATACAGACATAGAGAACGGACCTTTCGTAGACTACCTAAACATAGTAGGTGTTTTTAGAAAAGATATCCAGCCTTACTTACTCGTTTTTCTGTAGAATTCTTTTACAAATACAATTCTAAGCATGTTGTTTATAAATTAATAGTTCAGGGAGAAAGCAAGGAATGTGTTGAAAGCCAAACAAATGTCTCCCACTAGGGAGTGGAGTTCACGGCCGATCAGATCACC
The DNA here is from genome assembly GCA_963921515.1 of Calotriton arnoldi. Lineage (NCBI taxonomy): Eukaryota > Metazoa > Chordata > Amphibia > Caudata > Salamandridae > Calotriton > Calotriton arnoldi. The sequence goes on from CAWUFW010002105.1 coordinate 2,287,715, forward strand.
CGAGCACTTTCAGTTTCAGCATGGGGCCGATTAGATCGGCCCTTGGCACTGAGTAGGTTAAATGCTTTTTAGGGCCCTGGAGGTCCCTGTGGGGACCCACTGATCAGGCCTAGGGGGTCAGGGTGTTTCTACCCTGCCCCCTCTTCTTCATTTTAATACTTTTTTCACCTTTTTTCTTGTGACTCGGTTCAACCGAGTCACAAGATGGCTGCCAACACTTCCTGGTTTGAAGTGTTGGCAGCCAATCAGATATCAGGCTCGAGATCGGATGGTTCAGCCAATCAGATCTCTCAATCCTGAAATATCGATATCTGTAAATATTTGAATTTCTCAGGAACTACTGAACGGATTTACACCATTTAAAAAAAAGGTCGCTTTCTGAACCAAGAGCTACCTTTTTGCCAAATTTGGTGTAATTCCGTTCAGCAGTTCGGGCTGTAGCTTTGTCTAAAGAGTCCTATGGAAATTAACATGAAGAAAACGCGTTTTGGGACCTCCCTTTTTTCTCGGCCCCTGCTTGACAAATCACCCCGAAACTTTCAAGACAGGAGCTGACCTGAGCAGGGCATTAGTTTTGAAAATTACGGCAAGATTCGTGAAACGGCGCCAAAGATATTGGCAAAAGAAAAAACGCTTTTTGAATAGAAACAAGGTCTTAACTATAACTACCTACTGGCGACTGCCAGTAGGTAATATATATATATATATATATATATATATATATATATATATAATTTTTTTTTTCACTGAACAAACCAAAGGTTACAGGGACATTACAGTTAGGAAATAGAATTTAAAAAAACCTAAGAAATTCACTGAAAAAACCAAAGGTTACAGGGACATTATAGTTAGGCTGACATTTCACTCGTACAAAACCGAATAAATTCAGCAGTTGTAGTTAGCTGAGCTAACTATAACTCGCACCCCACAATGCACTGCTTATTACCTCACATATTACATCACTCATGACATGGTCAGTGACATCACTCATGGCATCACTGATGACATCATCCTGTGACTGAGAGTGTTTCTAAAAAGTTTATGATAAATATATATACCAAGGTGTATTGGTGAATCAGTGGGTGTATGAGTGCCTGTATGGATGATTCAGTGGGTGCATGACTGACTGTATAAGTGATTGATTAGGTGTCTCAGTGAATGTATGGGTGAGTGACTAGGTTATGTGAATGTCTGTATCAGTCTGTCAGTTGGTGTCTAAGTGGCTGTATGGGTTGGTGAGTGGGTACGTGAGAGGCTGTATGGGTGATTGGTTGGTTGTCTGAGTACCTGTATGGATGTATGAGTGTCTGTGTGGGTGGGTGCGGAGGTGTGTGACTGCCTGCATGGATGAGTGATTGGGTAAGTCAATGACTGTATGGGTTAGTGAGTACGTCTGTGAGATGTTGTATGGGTGACTGAGTATGTGTATGGCTGTGTCAGTGAGTGAATGGATGTGTCAGTGGTATATGGGTGAGTAACTGCATATATAAAAGGCAGTATAGGTGAGTGTTGGAGTATATGAGTGACTGTATGTGTGAGTGAGTGATAGTGAGAGTGGCTGTATGGGTGAGTGTGTGCTTGTGTTAGTGACTATATAGATGAGTGAGTATGTGTTAGTATTTGTATGTGTAAATCGATGTGTGTGTGTTTATCTGTATGGGTGAGGAAGTGGTTGTGTCATTGACTCTATGGGTGAGTGAGTAGGCATGTGAGTAGCTCTATGGGTGACTGACAGTGTGTAAGTGGCTGTATGGATGTATGAGTTGATATATCAGTTGCTGTATTAGTGAGTGAGTTGGCTTATGAGTGGTTGTATGGGTGACTGAGTGGATGTGTGTGTAGACCTATGAATCAGTAAGTGGGTGTGTAAGTACTGGTATGGGTATGTCAATGGTTTTGAGAATGGTAGTGTGGAAGTTGGAGTGATTGCGTGGAAGGTTAGGGTGTGAATGGGTGCGTCAGAAATTCTGTGGATGATGTCATCAGTGATGTCATTTGAGATGTCATCAGTGATGTCATCAGTGGTCACTGACCATGTCAATGATGATGCAATATGTGAGGTCATAAGCAGTGCATTGCGGGGGTGCAAGTTATAACTGCTGAATTTCTCAGGTTTTGTACGAGTGAAATGTCAGCCTAACTATAACGTCCCTGTAACCTGTAGTTTTTTCAGTGAATTTTGTAGGTTTTTTTAATTATTATTTCCTAACTATAACATCCCCGTATTTTTTTCTATAATTAGATATTGAACATTACATCTGCATGGTGCAACACTTATTGTAGTATTTGTCATCTATTTATTTAAAAAGTTCATTAATCATCTTATTTTCAAGATATTTTTGATTTTTACATAATGATGTCGCGTTTGCCAAGGACACACCGCAAATACCGCGTGTTTTTGAGAAAGTGTAAAACACATATATAAACATATTTTAGATAAAGTTTCAGTGTAGCTATATAGTAAGATACTAATTTAACTTTCCCCTTTGTATTCATTTGTCAAAAAAACTACATCAAAAATGCATTTTTCTTCTTCTTAACAACACAGGATGCCGCAATGACATCAGTAGTCACGAATACACATGATAAAGTGTAAAACAGATATATAGACATATTTTACACAAAGTTTGAGTCTAGTTGTTTAGTAACATATTGGTTTAACTTTATTTTAACAACAACAACACATTTGTAAAAAACAACAGTTTCAAAAAATAACTTTCAACATCTGAATTCACAAATAGAACATAACTACCAAACACCCATCAGACTACCCATTGTCACTCAAACTCATTGTAAAATTGTGCTGGTTTTTAACTTTTTTTCACATTTTCTACAAAAATAAAATGGAATCAGAACAAGCCAAGGAAGACCTGTAACTGGTTGAAGTTGTTGAACAGCAGCAGGACTCCGCTGCACCTGAACAGTCTTCTGATGAAGAACCAGCAATGTAAAAACAAAGCATATCTTGGGATTTTTTCTCTATTGTATCTGGTAAATTGTAGACCACAACTAAATTGGTGAGGTGCAGCATATGTAAGAAGACATTATCTGAGGTCAGAGCAAAAAAATATTTATGTGGTACAACAAGCATGAAAACGTACCAGAAGGAGCAACTTAAAATTCCACAGAGAAAAAAAAGGAGGGGGATCATCAGTCTCCAGACCTTCAGTACCTGCTCCTAAAACCAAAGTTCCAGCTGAAGTGCAGAGAAGATGCAGTGAAATGTCACCAGAACTAAAGTGTTATGCTACCTTCTGCATGAGCTATAACATAATCGTAACAGCCGGGGAGCAGTCTGTGGATGTAATTTTGCAGAATGTGAAAAACCATACTTATTTATTTTTATTCTTTTTTTATTGCAGCAGTTCAAGCACTGTGAAAAATGTAAACAAAGAAAAATGTATTAGGATTTCATTTTGAACATTAGGCAACCAAAACAAGATACAGTGGTGAAGAGGAGAAGAGACTTCTTAGATGCAACTTAAGGCTGCTGGTATTATAGTACCTCCGTTTAGTTTGTATCTGTAGCAACAGAATGTAGTCCTTTAACGTTTTATAAATTCGTTTCCTCCAGTTAAAAAGAGTCTTTCATTTCTAACAACTTGCTGTAGACAATACCCCTATTAGGCCAAATATTGTATAAGGAACTCATAATTCATATACATTTCAACACAATACCACATTTTGTTATCCTAAATTGTGGTTAGAACTTCTGTTCTAGAAATAGGAGATATAAGTTTGTTAACTTTTACGTAGTCTTGATTTGAATGACATTTCTATGTCATTGCACTCTGCACATCCTCTTTGACATCTTTAATAAATTGTGTAGTGTGTAGAAGTTATATTAACTCCGTCATGAAATATATTTGCTATAGTTGTGAAACTTCTTTTTGAAATGGAAATTTGTCCAACTACAAAGTCTGTAATTTCAGTTTCTAATCTTAGTACCATCCACTCTGCATCATTGTAGCATGACTATGACATATTTCCCATACGTTTATACTAACAACATACACCTAAATTTTAATTTGATGTTTGGACAGGTAATATCTTGATGGGCATTTTTGGTTAAATTCTCAAAGGCCACAGCTTTACAATCTGGTAACGTCAAGTAAAGGAATCGTTCTGAATTAATTTCAGTCCTAGAGGTGAATTCACAATGTTCACAATTATAGTTCCATTTATAACTTAAACCAAATAATTCATTGATATTCACATCCTCTGCCTCTAATAGTCCTAGCATTACCACTAAAATTTCTTGAGCATCCTGCTGAACATTTTCAGAAAACACTAGTAATCCAGTACCCTACTAGACCTTTTAGACCTTTCTGCAGCTCTGTTGGTGGTAACTTGCCTGTCTTTGGCTCCATACGTACTATAGCCTGAAATGGAAGTATACTTTGGATAAGAATTCACCCATAAACATTTAAACCTTGAAGTGGTTCTGGAATGGCAACCAGTACTAATTTGTTATGCACAGCTTTAGCACGCATTTTATTATCAGCTAATTTATTGTACCAGTATTACATATAACTTACTGTGTGGACAAGACAAAGCATTCCTCTACTAATAAGTACACAGCAAACTTTTCACAGTTATCATTATTTTCTTTTTACTTTTTAAATACAAGTCAACGGTCCATGCTTGAATCTTGTGGTGAGTGTGTTGACAACATATACAAACATACTCTGGTTTTTCAGAGCACACTGTGTTAAATTTTGTAATCTCTTCTGAAAGCTATCAACTATAATACCTGTGTACAGTTCTGCAGCTCCTCCTGTTATCAACTCTTCAGTTTCTGTAGAGTCCTGTTCTGGACTTCACATCATCTCAAACCTTTTCTACCTCTGTCACAGTATCTTACAAAAGTGCTCTATTCATTTCTCCTAAACATAAAGCAGGAATTGTCACATAGTACAACCTCCTAACTAAAGTTTGCATTGTTGAGAGGTGTACAGCTTACACTCTGAAATGATAAAGGGGCTTTGCCACACTATCTTTGATAAACAAGGTACTGAGTGTCCCTCCAAATTTGTATGCTTTCTACCCTCGCAAGGATGCAATCCTTGTAAAGTACTTATTTTGTGTTTTAAACTGCGCCTTGGAAAGATATGTAGACATTTTCTTAGTATATCAATGCATTGCTGATGAATATTACAAACACTACTACAATTCCATTTGTATACAGGGCCTGACTACGCCTTCCCTGTACCTCTTCTGCAATAACTTGTTCTACATTTCTAGATAACATTAACCTCTTACTCTCTAGGAGTGCCATTTTTCATTACATAACATCATCCTCTTTCATCAATAGCGACAACTAATGTGCTATCCTGGAGATAGCTTTCTTCATTAAAGAAAGGGTCTATAGTAGAAGTATGTATCCATTCTCTACTAAAAACTGTACTAAAGTTAGTTCTATTGACTAATCTTTTCTTCTGGCTTTGTCTCCTCATGTACAACACTATTTTGTGAAGAGTCTTCATTCTATTTATTATCAAAATGAAAAGCTTCCTCTTCAAAGCAAAGGCCTTATCAACTACTCCCTTAACTTGTTCTTTCTGTTTCAGTGCCTTTCTCCTTCTTCTATAACTCTCCATATTTCTCAGTAGATATACTACCTCTCTACTACAAAACATCCTGGCTCTGATTTCCTTAAACTGTTTCTGTCTCCTAGTTAAGGTGTGTCCATCTTTGTTACATTGTTTCCTCTTCTTGTAATATAGATATTGTCCACTCTTATTCTTTCTAATAGTTTGGTTTTATTTTCATTATTTTGTCATCTTTGCAGGTGTCCACATATATTTTTAAGAAATGACTTTGTCCTCTTACCAGTAGCTCTTTTTTCTTTCACCACTTTGTCTGCATTTTTCCCCTTTTGTGTCTCAGTTCTGCAGAGATAAAGTAGTTGCTTCTGTTGCTTTTTCCTCCGAACTTTTGTAGGCATTTTAACTGTCTGTAGTTATGTAGATATTGTTCTGTAAAAAAAATAAGAATATTTTGATTTTTACTCTAGCCAACGAACCAACTACTTTACTACTGACTTACACATAATACAAAAACAGTTTTTATGTTATGTTGCAGTTTTAAATCTACAGATGAACCTAGCTATACAACTAGATGCACTTACTTCAATATACCAAACCCAAAGCAAAACACAAAACTTTATTTATTAGTTACCTTTTAATATTATAGCACCCTCTCCTACGACACAGCTGCACCATATCTCAGTTCTCACTCATACATGGTGAAAGACCAGTTTATCCCTTCTGTTGTAAATTTTAAAATGAACATCAACCAAAGTGTAGAAGTACATACAGTGTCTCAACACTGTAAATCCAAACAGACAACATAAGAGCTGTTTGTGTACCTCTCTACCACTGTGTCAGTGCTGTATTTAGTATTGTAGTACTTTTCTACTTAAATGTATCACATAAAATTTTTGGGAAACAGTGCATATAAATATCTGCACTAAAACTTGTAAATAAATGTGTTTGTGGTTGAATACATGAATACTCCCTGGATGATTGAATGAGTGCATAGGTAGTGCCTAGGCAATTCCCTGAGCATACAGGTAGTGCCTGGATGATTCCCTGAGTCTGTGAGAACTCCATGGGTCGTTCCATATCTGCATAGTTACTGCCTGCGTGTTTGCATGAGTATGTCACTACTGTCTGGATGTTTGGCTGAGTGCATGAGTAGTGCCTGAATGCTTAGATAAGTGCAGGACTAATGCCTCAATAATTCAATATATGCATAGATAGTGGTTGGATGATTAAATTAGTGCAACTCTAGTGCCTGGATGATTGCAGGAGTGCATGCATAGTATAAAGATGATTTATACAGTGCATGGATAGTGCATACAAGATGATTGTTTAAGTGCATACATAGTACCTGGCAGATTGGATGAGTGCATGAGTAGTGTTTCAGTGATTGGATGAGTACATGGCTGCTGCCCATGTGTTTTTGGTTGAGTGAACAGGTAGTGCCTGGGTCTTTAGATAAGTACATGGATAGTGCCTAAATAATTGAATGAGAGCATCAGTACTGCCTGGCTGATTAGATGAGTGCATGACTAGTGTCTGAATGATTGCATGAGTCCTTAGTTAAAGCTTGAGTGATTGGATGAAAGCAAGTGTACTACTGGGGTGATTGTATTAGTGCAACAGTATTGCCTCAGTAATTGAATGAGTGCATAGGCACTGCATGAATAATAGGTTTACTGCAATGGTACTGCCTTCATAATTGGATGAGTGCATGGGTTGTGCCTCAGTATTTTGATGAGTGCATGGGTTGTAAGTGGGTGTTTGGATGAGTGCATGGGTAGTGCCTGGGTGTTTGAATGACTGCATAGGTATAGCATTAGTGATTGTATACGTAAATGGTTAGTGTCTGGGTGATTGGATGAATGCATGGGTAGTGCCGGCATAGTTAAGAGACTACATAATTAGTGCCTGCGTGATTGCAAGAGTGCATATGTAGTGCCTGGGTAATTGAATAAGTGCGTAGACAGTGCATGAGTGATTCGATGAATGCCTGAGTAGTGGCTGAGGGATTGGATGAGTGTCTGAGTACTGCTTGGCTTACTGTGAAAGTGCTTCCATTAGTGTTAGATACATAACAGTTGTGAGTATATCTATGATTTATTGTTTAAGTCCTTCTATCGGTTCACTGACACAACATCGATGTAAAAAATATTGATGTAAAAAATATCGATGAAAAAATATAGACTACAAAAATATCGACTCCCTATACCTAAACAGGTAAGTACAAAAATATTGACTAAAAAATATCGATGTAAAAAATTTAGGGCCCGATTCCGATGTCGTTTGGAAGGCCTCCGAATCGGATTTGGCTTTCCCGGATCCGATTCGTAGCCCTTGTTTCCGACCGAATCGTACACAGGTCCGAATGACCAAGTACGATGCGAAGATCGCGTACGCGTCAATAGAATCGTTTCCGGGACCGAACCTGTCCGTACGACTCGTTCGTAGCCGAATCGTGCCGCGCAATGGAGCCAAATTCAGACCGAGCGAGTACGATGCACAATTCGGACAGCTGCTTCGCCTCGATCTCAGCAAGACAAAACGGCTGTCGGAATCGTAATTCGGGGGGCCGTAGCAGGCCGCCCTTCACCCGGGGCCCTCCGAATCTCTCACGGGGGTGTGCCCATGGGCCCCCCCGATCCAGGCATGCACAATGTGGAGGGCACCATGGGGTGCCCGCCACAGGGTGTACGCTTTTCCCCACCCATCCCTTTTTGCTATGGGAGCCTGGGTACGCATCTGTACACAGGCTCCCATAGAGTTCAATGGGAGTCAAAGCGAACCAAGTCCGTAAGCATACGGCTGCATCGTACTCGCTCATTCGGACTCCCGGAGCACATTTGGCTCGGAAAGCCCTCCGGATCCGAGTTGTACGGAGGGACTTCCTAGCGAGATCGGAATCGGGCCCATAGATGTACAAAATATCGATTTATATATATATATAAATAAAATAATATATATTAAATATTAAAATAAATTTTAACAAAACAAAATAAATTTAATATACATTTTAACAAAATATAACAAGTAAACTTAATTAGAAAAAATAAACACACAAACATAATTATTTATTTATATATATATATATATATTTACTTTAAAACAAAAAATAAACTATTATTTTAATTTATTTTAAAAGTTTAAAATTATATAAAAATAAAGATATATATATATATCAATAATTTAAAATATAAGAAAAAAACATTCTATGAAAAATTAAAACATTAAACAATAAAAAAAAATCAATTTACATTTCCCAATACACTTAGGGGCCGATTCCGATCTCGGTCGGAGGCGCACCCAATACCATTCGGTCGGGAAAAAAGCCATGCGAAAGCCTGTTTCCCGACCGAACCGTCGTCTGAGTCCGGCCGAGCGAGTACGATGCGAGTCGCCGACCGACTCGTCCGGGCGTCCCGACTGCTCCGACCGACTCGCTCGGACTCGGACCGCTCCGACCGACTCGCTCGGACCCGATTCGCACCGCGCAATGGAGACGTTTTCCGGCCGGGTAAGTACGATGCGCACCTCGACCGCTCCGACCGACTCGCGCCGTCCGACTCGAACTCGCTGTCGGAGCCGTACTTTGGGGGTCCGTGTCGGACCCCCTGTACGCGTACCCGTGCGAGGCGCACACAGGGGGACCCAAGGGTCCCCCTACCTGTGCGTGTACGCCGCGAGCGCTTCGCGGCGTACTCGCTGTAGAGGCGCCCTTGTCCGCCTCGCACCCATTGAGGCAATGGGAGCCCGCGTACGCGTTGTACGACCGGCTCCCATTGAGTTCAATGGGAGTCCGACCGACTCGTGTCCGATAACATACGGACGCATCGTACTCGTTCGGTCGGACTGCACGGGTCCGATTCGGTCGGAAATCTCTCCGGGTCCGGCTCGGTCGGAGAGATTTCCGGCCCGAATCGGAATCGACCCCTTAGTGCAACATTAGGGAAAGTGTTGGATAGCGGAGAGGTAAAAATTATTATTCCCACTCCAATACGTACAACAGTAGGGAAAGTGTTGGATAGCGAAAGAGTAAAAATTACTATTCCAACTCCAATGAGTGCAACAGTAGGGTGAGTGTTGGATAGTGGAGAGATTACATTTACTATTCCCACTCCAGTGAGTGCAACAGTAGAGAAAGTGTTGGATAGCGGAGGGGTAAAAATTACTATTCCCACTCCAGTGAGTGCAACAGTAGGGTAAGTGTTGGATAGCAGAGTGGCAAAAATGACTATTCCCACTCCAGTGAGAGCAACAGTAGGGAAAGTGTTGGATAGCTGAGGGATAAAATGTACTATTCCCACTCCAGTAAATGCAACAGTAGAGAAAGTGTTGGATAGCGGAGGGGTAAAACTTACTATTCCCACTCCAGTGAGTGTAACAGTAGAGAAAGTATTAGATAGCGGAGGGGTAAAAATTACTATTCCCACGCCAATAAGTGCAATAGTAGGGAAAGTGTTGGATAGCGAAGGGGTAAAAATTACTATTCCCACTCCTGGGTGGGTGGCAAGATACACCTTGCCTGACTGTGGTATTATAAGGGCGTTGTCATCATGTGGGAAGCGTGTTAGTGTTATGTGGGCGAGCATAGAGAAGTTCTTATCTTGGGGTGCTGCCCTTAGTGGTGTGATTTTTGAAGCAGCACGGGATTTGGTTTGCACCATGCAAATCATTGGTTCAAATTCAGGTACAAGCTGCACTCGAATGGATGGACCTTTGTCTCGAATTAAGGCTTCACATCAACAAACCCGCAATGTATTAATAACAGTGAAACACATTTGAGCCCACAAGGATGACAGAGAGTAGTAGATTTGCAAACCTTTAAGGCTTTTTTTTTTTTTTTGTCCTCATTCACCTTCTTGCCACCCTTCTGCTTACGATACCGCCCTGGGTTTTCAACTTCATTTGCTGGATACAGGAGGATAGATGTAAAGCTTTAGAAATGGAGGCCCTCCCATAACCATCGCACCTCTTGCCCTTGGAGGACCTCCTCTCCCAGCTGCACAATCATTCCGTTTCCCTAGTCTTCCTGTATAAACAGAGAAGATTTTCGCCAGCCGAAGCAGATGAAGACTTAATCATTGGACTCTTAAAGCTTACACACCCAACCCTTGACCATAATGTGTTAAAAAAAACTTCCAAAAATTATATCTCTTTTTAGTCTGATCCGAAATATCCATCTTAGCAGCAAATTTCATTGATTGTAACCAGCCACTCTCTGTAGGGCTAACAGGGGAGACCCAAAGTTTGCATATCTCTCTTCGGGCCAGCAATATTGCGTAGAATACAAGCTTCGCTTTATCGCTCATATCCTTACCGTGCAGCTCTAATCTTCCACATATAACCATCTCAGGGCTTACCTTTATCTGTAAGCCTAGAACCTTTGATAGACAACTACTCACGGCCTCCCAGAAGGTCTGAATCTTCGGACATTGCAGAAACATGTGCAGATCATCTTCATTCGGGCTTCCGCACTTGGGACACAACACCACTCCACCTGAACCGAATTTTGAAAGTCTTCGTGGAGTCCAGTAGGCCCTATGCATAGTAAAAAAGTGGTTCTTCCTTAAATATGCAGGTTTCACTATTTTATAAAGCATAGACATTGTTACTTGCCATTGATCTTCTGTCGCAATCTCCGGCAAGCACCTTCCCCACAGGCTCTCTGGTAGCATGAAAGGACCATCCTCCATCTCAAGTATTAACCAGTACCACAATGCAATTTCTTTCTTGAAGGTACAGTTGGAAAGAAGCTTCTCCTCCAGTTCATTAGAAGTACCTATCAGATCGCCGGATACCACATACCAACTGTGAATCTGGAGGTATTTAAATCTGGAGCAATTGGGTCCCCACTCCTCTTTACACTGCCCCCATGACATTAACTGCCCTTCCGGAAATAACTGCTTCCAATTCAATAAACCCCTTTCTTTTAAGGGACGCGCCAATAGATCTTTTGTCCAAAGTGGGGACCCTGGTGCATCCCAAATTGGAGCCAGCTGACTAAAATATGGAATTTTTAATATGATTATAATGATATGTTGGGAGGGTCGGAGCAGGGGGGACAGGTAGGGTCTGGTGATTCCTCTATAATTTCGATGCTTACAAACCTCAGTCTTGAGATGCAGAAAAGATTTGAGATCTCAGAATCAAATCAGCAGGGTATAAGGGCCGTATGTGAGGGGTAAGAGAGGAAAATAGACGATTTAAATAGTCGGACTGTGGTCTTAGAAGTTGAAGTTAGAGACCTTAGGGAGGAGATGATGGTGAATAGAACCGAGATTGAAGGGCTTAAGGTCAGGGAAAGGGTGCAGGAGGAAAGAGTTGAAAGATTGGAAAACTTTCAAAGAAGGAATAATTTAAAAATTTTGAAACTCCCAGAAGGTAAAGAAGGAGGAGATGTTAAAAGTTTCGTGGTGCATTTGTTGAAGAGTGAGTTACAACTGGAGGAGTCAGAAGAGGAAATCTCGAGGGATATTCAGAGAATACATAGGGACCCCTTCAGGCTGGTTTCAAATCGGACTAGACCTAGGAGAATTTTGGTAAATTTCCTCACATATACTCTGAAGGAAAAGATTCTAGCTAAGGCCCTGAAAAAGAAAGTTTTCGAGGTGGATGGAGTTCAGATTGAAGTCAGATCAGATTTGTCAATAGCAACTTCTAATAGGCAATAGGAGTTAGGTAAAAGGATTGAGCCATTGAGAAAGTTGGGTGCTTCAGTGCAATTGAAATTTCCAGCGTTACTGAAAGTAATGTTGAATAACAAGATGTACTCCTTTCGTTTTGTAGACGAGGTGGATAAGTTTCTCGAACAACAACAGTCTGGGAGCTTATGAAGGACAAAGAAAGGAAGAATGGTGTTATCACTTGGAGTAGGAATATTAGGAATATGAGTTGTTATTTATGTCATGAGATTTATTATTTGTTTCGCACCAGTGTGTTTTAGGATATAGTACTGCACGCTAAGGGGTCGCTCATAGGGCTTAGCCATGGGCAGTGGTTAGGGTTTTCCAGGGAAGGGGGGGGGGGTTTTGGGTTTGTTGGGGAGGGGCTGGGTTTGGTGGGTGGAAAATGTAGAAAAATGCCTCATTGGTTTTGTTGCTGCTGTTGTTGTTGTGGTTTGAACAGGAGCGTGGGTTTTTCTTTTTTTGGAGATGAGTGGGGTTAGATCAAATGAGCTGAAAGTTCTTTCATGGAATGTAAATGGCCTCGGTGTGAAGAGGAGGAGAGATCTGATTATGGAATATTTGAAAGATTCTCCGGCGCAAATTATTATTTTGCAGGAGACACATTTGATGGAGGAAGAGAGGAAGAAGATTTTTGCAGCACAGAGATGGGTTGCTCATGCAGTTTATACACAACAAACAGCAGTTACTAAAGGAGTTGCATTATTGGTTAAGCAAGGTCTGAATATTGCAATAGAAGGTAAGGCTTCAAGTGTTGCAGGGAGGTGGCTTATAGTTAAGCTAAGAATACTAGGACAGGTTTTTGTTTTGGTGGGTTATTACGGTCCAAACCAGGACGATGCGGGCCCGTTAGATGAATTAGCTAAGGAGCTTTTGAGTTATTCTGGTCAGATAATAATGGCAGGGGATTTTAATACTGTTTTGGATTATAAGTTAGACAGGTCTGAGAACAGTAGAGCTGCAGTGAATCCTAATATGTCGAACAGAGTTAGATTGTTTATGAAACAGTGGGGTTTATATGATGTATGGAGGTATAAGTTTGGCTCGCAGTTAGGTTATACAATTTATAACAAAAAGTACAAACATAAGTCACGTATAGATTATATATTGCTGGATCAGAGGGTTAAGGATTCAGTCTTGGAGGTAGAACATATTGGGGTGCATTTATCTGATCATTCAGCTATTTTTCTTCGGCTGGCGGTAGGAGAAGAGACAACGAGTACTGTTTGGAGGTTAGATCGTACGATACTATTAGAAGAGGAAGTAGTGGAGGTTTTAGGAGAGGAAACGAGGGAATTTTTTGAAAGAAATCAGGGTTCAGCTAAGATTGGCACTGTTTGGGATGCTTATAAGGCTTATCTGAGAGGCAGGTTAGGAGCCCTGGCAGCAAGGAAAAGGCGAATATATTATAGTAGAGTGTCGGCCCTGGAAGAAAATATTCGGAATTTGGAGGTAGGTTTAGTAATAGATGGAAGTAGGGAGGCTAGTGAAAAAGAGATGGAGAAATTATTAAATTTAAAAGCAAATTTATCGGGAGTTTTGAGAGACAGAGTTAAGGAAAGGTGGGAAACCAGCCAGCTGGCACACTTTGAATATGGCGAGGGCTGTAGCAAACTACTAGCCTGGAAAGTTAAAAGCCAACAGGTTCGAAGTTTGATTAAGGAAATAATAAGTGAGGATTCGGGCACAGTGCTTAGGGACAGTAAGGGAATTGCTGCAGCATTCCATAGTCATTTTGAGGGGGTCTATAAGGAAGATTTGGTTGTTAAAGAACAGGATGTGTGGAGCTGGTTGGAAAATATGGACCTTCTTTCGGACGATTTAAAGGATATCCTGAATAAAGAGATATCTAATGAGGAGGTTGAGGAGGTTATTAGAGGAGGCAAAAAGGGTAAGGCGCCAGGGCCGGATGGCCTTCCGGTAGAGGTTTATAGAACTTGGGCTGGGGTTTTGACTCCTATAATGAGGCAGTTATTCAATGAGATCTTTATGTCAGATGCTTCTCTGCCGCCTTCGTGGAATGAGGCCAATATTTCTTTGATCCCTAAGCCAGGGAAGTCATTAAAAAAAGTAGATTCGTATAGGCCAATTTCTTTACTGAATGCGGATTATAAGCTTTTTGCCAAAATTATAGCAGGAAGGCTGAATAGTGTTATAATATATCTGGTTCATGAGGATCAGAAAGGTTTTATTAGGGGTCGAACACTGAAAGAATTGACATACTCTCTTATTGGTTCTGTAGACATGGCCACGTCTTTTGATCTTCCCTTGGCTGTTATTGCTCTAGATGCAGCCAAGGCGTTTGAACGTGTTAATTGGGTATATCTGCAGACGGTGGTGAGATATTTGAATTTAGGTCCGAATGTTTGTAAAATGTTAACAGCTATATATTCGGCTCCTAAGGCCAGAGTATTAGTAAATGGGGTGCTGACTCAGCCAGTTCAGATTACGAGAGGTACTAGACAAAGGTGCCCTCTGTCTCCATTTCTGTTTGATTTATATATCGAGCCATTGGCACGCAGAATAAGGAGTACAGAGGGCATCGTGTCTTTTGTGTTTGAAGGCTGGAGTAAAAAGACATTATAATTAGGGCTCCCGGTTTTCTGTTTAAACTGATTTTTACATATAAATACAGACGGAAAACAATTTTTCCTTTGTCTGTATTTATATGTAAAAACGGCAAAATACTGCCATGCTCGAATCCAGAGTTATCTCGCCACGCCCCCTTCCTGCTGCTGGAAATTCCTTCCCGGGCACACCCACAGCCGCACCCGAGTACTTCACAGGTCTTTTGAAGACCATTTACTTGTTAGCGAGGCTTTATTGTTCTTTCACCCCATGCCGTAGCCTCCCCCAACGCCCCTGACTCCTCTTGTCCCAGGCCCCATACAGTGCACGTTTTAAGCACTTCAATTCACAGTGCTGCAGCAGGAGAAAAACAAGCATTGGCATTGCGGGAAGGGGTGCAGGAGCAAAGTAAAACAACAGGAAATTAGGAAACAAACAGTGCGCTTAGGTACACCTGTCAAACTGCACAGCGCTTAGAAGCAAACCAGGACGGATATCTAACAGCAGTTCGCACAGCTCATTTTTGAAGCCTACCAGCAGCCACTCCAGTATTCTAATATGACACTTCGCGCCCTCAAGGTTTCGGTTACTTAAAGGGGTATTAAGGCTCCGTCTAGTCTGCTGCCCTCACCGGTGATAACCTCCCTTGACTCATCAAAGAAGGAAGTCGGGCATTACACAGCCCGCCCGCGCCAGCTCCTGTGTGTGCAGAAGATGTTTGCATTTGCATTGATTTTCCTGTCATCTTTTCAGGAACACACGCTTTGAGCTCCACAATTGGAAACGTCTCATTTAATCCCTGCAAACAATATTTTAAGCTGTTGCGGAAAAAAACAATATTTTTCTGCGTTCTTGTGAATGATTCTGAAATAAAACCTGATACTGTGCTCTGGGGTGAGTAGCAAATTCCTGGACCAAAATATACCAGTTTTGTGTAAATGTTAACCTGTTTACCGCCTGATAAGAATCTGCTAAAACAGAAAGCTGAAACTATAAACAATATGCAGGCCAAACTGAGTCAGACTGCAAAAAATAAAATAAAAAAATAGTATAAGACACTTTTGCAGAGAAATTTGCACTAAATGACCGCTGCAAAACCGACGTTTGCAACAACTGAAGGAACAATTAATGTTGTTTGTGCACTGGTCATTTTGGTGTAAATGTTAATGCAAAATTGTCAGACACCAATAGCAATCTGTCACCAAGTGGGCTATATCCACCCACATCATACCTGCTAAAGAGTCTCAGAGAAAAATGCAAAAATCATGGGTGAAATAATTGAAAATGCCAAATAGCTCCCATGACAAGTTCCATATTTTTCTATGGTTCTGAAGAAGCTCTGCAGACCGAGGAGGCAGTATCTCTTAGGTGACTCATGAGATACGCAGAGGATTCTGGGAAATGTGGCTGACAGTCACTCAATCATACGGGAGGCAGATTTCTAGCTGGCTTTAGATGGAAATACAGAAGCGCTGGCACATGTTTGCTCCTGACAAGTGCTTGTACTCTATCCTAAAGTGTTTTTATAGCAGAACTGAGAAGTACAGGTACTCTCCTTTTCAAATTACTCAGTACCGGACCATTTAAAGCACTGCTAAAGCCACAACAAATCGCTAGTTTAAGTGAGTGCATGTGTGCATTGTCAATTTAAATAAATGTGGAAAAATACTAGCTGTAGCTTCGTCTTTTGCTTGTGGCAAAAATAAATGTAGATAAATACAGAAAAAATGCCCAAAAAATAAATATGGATAAATACAGACGGAAATGGCAAAAAAATAAATACCATAAAACCGGGAGCCCTAATTATAATCTATACACCCGATCTGCAACAAACTATGAAGTGCTTGATAGATGTAACTAGCAAGTTTGGTATTATTTCAGGCTATAAGATCAATAAAGAGAAAACAGAGGTCATGGCTTGGAATACGAGTACGGATGGTATAGTTTGCAAAAAAGAGATGAGGTACTTAGGAGTTAAGATCACACACAATATAGTTGACCTCACCAAGGAGAATTTTAATAAGCTTAGAAAGGAGATCAGTGCTAGTCTACGGGGATGGATGTATTTACCTCTCACTTTATTTGGCCGAGCTAACTTCGTGAAAATGACGATCCTGCCGAAGTTAACTTTTTTATTTGAAACAATTCCTTTAAGTTTTAGGAAGGAGTGGTTAGTAAGGTTGCAGGGCGAAATCAGTTCTTTCCTTTGGATGTCAAAAGGGCCACGTTTGTCCTGGAAGAAGCTCAGGAGGAAGTTAGTGAAGGGGGGCTTAGCGTTGCCTGACCTGTTGCTTTACTCATGGGCATTTATGTTAAAAAATAGTAGGATGTTATTTGGTATACCCGCAGACACTGAGGGGCCGATTCCGATTCGGGACGGAAATCTCTCCGACCGAGCCGGGCCCGGAGAGATTTCCGACCGAATCGGACCCGTGCAGCCCGACCGAACGAGTACGATGCGCACGTATGCCATCGGACTCGAGTCGGTCGGACTCCCATTGAAGTCAATGGGAGCCTGTCGTACAACGTGTACGCAGGCTCCCATTGACTCAATGGGTGCGAGGCGGACAAGGGCGCCCCCTACAGCGTGTACGCGGCGAAGCGACTCGTGCCATACACGCACAGGTAGGGGGGACCCATGGGTCCCCCCTGTGTGCGACTCGCGTGGGTACGCGTACAGGGGGGTCCGACACGGACCCCCAAAGTACGGCTCCGACTGCTCTTTCGAGCCGGAGTGCGTGGCTCGGTCGGACTGCTTGCGGCGCGCATCGTACTTACCCGGCCGGGGAACGTCTCCATTGCGCGGTGCGAGTCGAGTCCGAGCGAGTCGGTTGGTGCGGTTGGACCCGGGAACGAGTCGGTCGGAGCGGTCGGGACGCCTGGACGAGTCGGTCGGCGATTTCGCATCGTACTCGCTCGCCCGGACGCGCGTACGAATCGGTCGGGCAATAGGGCTCCGAATCGGATCCGGTTAAGCCGAATCCGATTCGGAGCCCTACCGGCTGAGATCGGAATCGGCCCCTGAGATAGGAAGAATGTATAGGGAGATGCTGAAGAAACAGAGAAATGCAGAGAGTGGGTTTTTGTTTAAATTTGCTGATCCAAAATATTTCAAGAAGGTTAGGTTGAAGGTTTTAAAGGACTTGGCAGAAACATGGTATAAAATTAGAAGGGCTTTAAAAAAAACCATGAAGGCTTGTTAGCATATTAGAAAAGTTGCAAACCTAAATCGTTGAATTTATTCATAAATCAATAATGACGTTATGATCCAAAGGGAGTCAAAATAGCAAATACTACAACAACTATTTAAAGATTGTCATATGCAAATCAATTAAGATTCAATTTCCCCTGAAGAGAAATTCCCTAATAATAAGCTGAGGATTCAAATAAGTTTGGGGACGTTAAGCAGCAGGTGCCAGCAAATGAAGCCGCTAAAGGCAGAATCAAATAAAGATTCAATGAGGTCAGAGAGAGTGGATTTGCTCACAAGTCTAACTCTTTGAGCAAGAACAAGGGCAAGTAACAAGTCTCAAGAGTGTTTAAATGGTCATCTGCTTTCAAGCTAGTGGGAAAGTATATCTGAACCTAACTAGCTCAGCAATGCACAATTAAAACATACAATTTTCTGCAGTGAAGGAAAGCTCCCTACGGTTCACAAGAAGTGGGGACCAATCATAATCCAGTATTTCCTTATAACGTGGCTTCGCACTTCTTCCCAGGCATCACACAAAGAAATCTTACAGCGGTTCACTGACAAAACATTGACACCCAAAACATCTCCATACCACAATATCGAGTCATAAATATGGATGTCAAAAATATCGACATCCTATATTTATAAAGGTAAGTACCCAAATATCGATAAAAAAATATTGATGACATAAATATAGATGTAAAAAATATCGTTTTTAAATATATATAATATAAAATAATAAATATTAAATATTTTAACTAAAAAACATAATTAAAAAATAGATTTAATATACATTTTAACACAAATAACAAATAAACTTAACTTAAAAAAGAAAAACACATTTATAATTATTATATATATTTACTGTAAAACAATTAATAAACTATTAATTTAAATTTATTTTATAATTTTGAAAATATATAAAAATGTAACAAATAAATATATATATACATATACCAATAACATGTTAAAAAACATTCTATTATTAATTAAAACATTAAACTATTTAAAAATATTTAAACTTAAATATCCCACTCCAGTCAATGCAACAGTAGGGAAAGTGTTGGATAGCGAAGGGGTAAAAATTACTATTCCCACTCCAGTGAGTGCAACAGTAGAGAAAGTGTTGGATAGCGGAGGGATAAAATTTACTTTTCACACTCCAGTCACTTCAAAAAGTAAAATCAAAATAAATATTTTAAAATATATATATATATATGTAAAAATAAATAATTTAAAAATATATATAAATATTTTAAAAACTGCAAAAACAAATATATTAAATAATTTAAAAAACATATAATATTAATTACATATAACAAATACCTGCAAATATTATATAAAATTAAATTAAAATAAATTCAAAAAAATAAGTATTTTAAACTACAAAAGATTTATAAACAAAAACATTAATTATAACATTCATGTATTTATTTTCTTTCCTACCCTATAACACCACACAAATCACAACACACTTCTAATTTTTTTTTATGTACTTCCATAATTAACATAATTAGTTATCCATTAAAAAATATTATTAATAAAAAGAACTAATACAAATTAATTAACTACCCAGACTTTAACCCTATAATCCCCACAACACACACCTAAATTAAAATGTAAAATAATAAATTACACAATTAAAACTTATTTTAAAATTAAAAACTATTACTACTAAACAAATAATTATGAAGTAAGTAAAATGTATTTACTACCCACCCTTTACCCCTTTTAAAGTAAAAACAACACATCAAAAATAAACAACTATACAAAATAAATATAAAATAATTAACATTAATAAACAACTATATATTAAATAATTAAACTCAAATTACTTCCCACTCTTTACCCCTATAAACACCACAACACACACCTAATATTAATTACACAATTACCATAATTATTTTTTAATTACATTAATTAATAATTAATATTAAAAAATACTTGCCACCCTTTACCCTTATAAACCCTTAAAACACACACCTAAAATTAATTACACAATTACAATAATTAATTACCAATGAATTAATTAATATTAATTAACAACAAATTATTAATTCATCAATAAAAAACATTTCTTCCCACCCTTTACACCTATAAACACCAAAACGCACACCTAAAATTAATTACACAATTACCATAATTAATTACAATTAATTAATTAATTAACAACTAATTAATAATTAATAATTAATTACTTTACACATTTAACACTATAACATCTCAATTAAATAAATATTATTAAATAAAAATAATAATAAATTTAATATAATTAAATTACTTCCCACCCTATTCCCTATAAACCCACAACCCGCTACAGGACTAAAAACACGAAATTCCCCCAAAATTGTTTGATAACTACTAAAAATGTAACACATACATTAAAAAATATAAACAATTCTTATACAAAAAAATACATCACATACATTTAAAACATATACTAAATACATAACATTAATTAAAAAAATCGATATTTTTAACAACTGTATTTTTGCAAATGATATTAAACACTTTAAGGCCCATTACGATACCCGGCGTAAAAAAATCCGCCAGGCATGAAAGCGGCAAAAATCCGCCCGCACACACCGTCTGAACACCGACCACGCCATTACGATTACACAAACCAAAACCGCCATCGGCGGAAAAACCACACAAGATACCGCCCGCCCTCGTCCGAGTCGGAGTCAAACCGCCCGCCACGGACGGAAACACGCACGACAACACAAAACCGCCCGCCCTCACGGCCGACACACCGCACGTGAAATTACGATCGCACCGCCATGAGCGCGGGTAAACCACAAATATACCGCCCGCCAGCGCAAACAACGCCGATGAGAATTGACACGGCAGAAGCCATGGCGCCCACGTCCCTGCACAGAAACCATCCGCTGACAAAAACAATCGCACACAACATGGCCAACAAGTCCACACAGCAAGGCACGCACAAATACACAAGCACAGTACACATCCCGAAAACACCCCCTGGACAAACAAAAATACAAAGGCCAGAACACCAGACACAACACACCTGAAAACAACAGACCATGAGGACACACCCACATAGGTAAGTACAAAAGCAGCACTCCCACAGACCACAACCCCTTGCAACATTGCAAACTAGAGAGGAGAGGAGAGGACACAGTGACACAGCAAGGACAGCAGCACACCACAGAAACGCACACATCACAACCACCACCACCACCACCACCACCACCAAACACCGGCACCACAAACCCCTGCACATTACACAACACACACCGCACCAGCACCACAAACACCATGGCACCACAAAGAATGCCCAAGTTCACGCCCATTGAGCTGACAGTCATGGTCGACGAGATTATCAAGGTGCACCCACAAATCTATGGGAACCTGGTCCAGCACACACCACTAGCCACCAGAAAGAGAATGTGGAACCGGATCGTAGACCAGGTCAATGCAGTCGGGACCCTGCCCAGGAACAGAGTTGAAATCAACAAACGGTGGAATGACGTCAAGAGCCTGGTCAAGAAGAAGGAGAGCAAGAACAGAGAGCTGGCTGCCGTCACTGGCGGAGGGAATCCCGCGCTCTTCAAGACCTTCAAAGCGTGGGAGGAGAAGGTGCGAGTCATTATACATCCGGAGATCCTCGCCGGATTACCAGGGGGAGTGGAGGCTGGTAAGTACAAACTAATGTATACCAGCACACCGCTATGTACTCACATGCACTACCACCATGCCACAGCTCCCAGGGACAAACACCCCCATGTCCAGCACACAATACACAACACATCACACACACATGCAACAGACACCACCACACACAGCCCAAACCTAACAACTGTAAGATACGTGGGAGCATGTGTACACTCAGCCAGCCACGTAACCACCAACAGGTCCCCAAGTATGCCAGAAGCGCCACAACGAGCACCCACCACACCCATGTGTCCGCCATAGCTGCACTAACCGACAAGTAACAGGTAAGGGGCAGGAACACAAAGTGCAGTGGGTGGGAGGGTGGACAGCTCAAGTACAACACACACCAGGCCCCTAGTCCCACAGCACAGCAAGGAGGAGCATCCCCCACACCCCAAACCCACGTGTCAGCCACCGCAGTGCACACCGACAGCCAAAAGGTAGACATCACGGTCCACAACAATCGGTGTCAGTGGGTGTCCAGCCATCACCACGACCCACAACACCGCCCCCACCCCCACAGACCTGCAACATGGAGCACCCCCCGCTTAGAACCATGTGGCATCCAGTACAGTGCATGCACGAACAACCTACAGGTGGGAAACTGGACAGGGCTGGATTACTGGAGGCATGAGGACCGTAACACGACCAACACATGGGACATGTTACGTAGCAGACGAACACGCAGCACCGCCCACTGTCACGAACAAGTGAACAATGTGCACACGGACATGAACCACAGACTCACACCCCACATGACCCATCACAGACACAGCAACACCCAAGGAGCCACGTCTGCATGCACAAGCCACACTGAATATAGTACCACACGGCAGCCACTGTGCAACCCATCACACACAACCGAAACACCATTGAAGTCCTGTCCATGTAGCCCCTACTGCCTGTCAACCACACACCCCACAACTACGCCTATGTAAGACAAACAACACTAGACGCAACAGAGCGGAACAACATAAATGCACACGAACACCACTGAACCCATCAAACACACAGACACACCATGCACATATAACATACCAGCCATCCCATCCGTCAGCCCCAGTCTCATGAAAGGCATGTCATCCGCACAGCTGCCACACATACAGCAGTCACGCTAAGATACATGCCCATGACCAACCATGTGCCAGAAGTCAATGAAGCGCACGCCACACTGTGAGCAACAACACACAACATGGGCCACACCCCCCGAGCACTGCAGTGATGCACATGGCACAGGGCAGCACGCACACCAAGGAGATGGGACAACTGCGATACGTCGGGTGGCACACAACCATCACACACTCATAACGATGCGTCCAATGCCATGTCCAGTAATCACAACAGACAGCAAATATGCAGGGTATGTCAGGCATGCACACACCTCAGACCATGCACTGTCATGCTGCCACAACACATGTCACGTTCGGCACCCATGGCTCACAGCATGTAGCCCAAAAGCATATTCCATCCCAAATGCGTTTCTGGGGCATGACCCCCATGTTGCCATATGCGTTCCTAAGCGTTCCATTTGCACCCCAAAAGCATATTCCATCCCAAATGCGTTCCTGGGGCATGACCCCCATGTTGCCAAATGCGTTCCTAAGCGTTCCATATGCACCCCAAAAGCAAAGTACAAACCAGACCCAGGATGGGCCTGGAGCCCGCATACACCAGAGTCACAATAAGTAGGAGCACAGCAACACACCCATCGGCATAGCCAATCCGTCCCATGCCACATGTGCACAGCACACAGTCCCATTGCCAAGCACACACAACAACAGATTGTACAGCCACACACCCGCCTCCGGGACACACGTGCACGAGAGTGCACGAACGGAGAATGTCAGACAACCAATACAGACTTCGCCAGGTGCAACACAATAACAAATCTCATTCTCTCCACAGGTGACGAACTGCTGGATGCTGGGGATGGAGACAGCAGCCAGCACAGCCAGCCTACAAGCCCCCAACGAGGACACACAGATGTGGAGGATCTGTCCTCCTCTTCGGACACGGACCACCAAGCAGGCCCATCTAGTGTGGCAGGGCCCAGCCGCTCCCCAGGACCCTCCTACCCACCAACCCATCATCCAGGGCTGCTGAACATTCCCAGCCCCCTGCTGCCACTGTCGTTGCGGCCACACCCACGGTCATTGCGGCCACACCCACGGGCATTGCGGCCACACCCACGGTCATTGCGGCCACACCCACGGTCATTGCGGCCACTACCACTGCCGCAACCGCCACCACGTCTTCGCTGGCCCCAGCCCCAGCGCAGGTGGTGGCCCGGACGACTGGATCCACCCTGGGAGCCAGGGCGAGGACCGTGGTGAGCAATGTGGCTAGTGGGCAGGCCGGTGGCAGCAGGACTGGTAGGAGGAGCAGGGTCAGGGAAACGCCAGCCTCCCCTGGGAGCCATGCCCTGCCTCAAATGGCCAGAGTCCTTGGGGCCTATGAAGAGGCCCAAGGACAATGGGCCAGGTCAGCTACAGACACGCGTGAGGTGCTGGGGGTGCTGAGGTCCATGGACGCCCGTATGGGCCAACTCGTGGACCTCATGGGCCAGCTGGTGGTGGCGGTGAGGTCACAGCCAGGGACAGCAGCTCCCCTCCGCCACCACCTGCCGGGGCGCAGGGTCGAGCAGCAGTGTCCAGTTCCCCTGCGTCCACAGCCAGTGAGCACACCTCAACCACCAGCATGTCGCAAGCAGGCACCCCCTCGCAAACGTGGAAGGGGCCGTCCGAAGTGGAAACAGATCTCCCGGGAGGACTTCGCACGCTCCAGACGCAAGTGAGGCAGCCAGCCATCCTTCCTTGACCACCCACTGCATTGACTTGGACTACGATCCCACTCCACACAGCCATCTGGATGGCATGTGTGTGTTGGACTATGGACATAGAACCAGTGGGTACACCCTGAGCATCACGCAGCCATGACCGACAGCTCATTGTCACTGCACGCACCACTTTTGTCATCACCTTACACACAATCACATGTCACAGTTTGAAATAAATGCACCTCTTCCACAAACTGCTGTCTGTGCCCTGTGTTTTAATTGTACGGAATACAACGGCCACCTTGAGCGGAACGGCACCTGATGCGTGGCATGGCAATGGAACCGGAGGGCCTGTAGGGACCTAGGGGTGGGAGACAGAACAGGAGCACATTCAATGAGTGTGTCACACACCCATCACACAGTACATGTCAACAACTACAAGCAATGTACACACATCGCACAGAGCAATAGGGCACAATGCCACAGCCACCATCAGTGGCATACTAACCTGGGCATGGAGCGTTGACACACAGCACGCAGTGAACAAAAGGCCACCCTGACACAGCACACACACACCTGCACAAATACAGACACATCAGCCGTCGTACATGGACACTCACCGTCAAGTGAAGTAGCGGGCGATGAGCTGCTGGCGCACATTCCCAGCTTCCTCCTCTCCGCTGTCCTCCTCACTCGAGCTGTCCTGGTCTGCGGGCTGGGGCCCTGGTTGATCTCCGTCATCCACAATGAGGGGGATCTGCTTCCGAATGGCCAGATTGTGCAGCATGCAGCACGCCACCACTATCTGGCACACCTTCTGTGGGGAGTACGCCAGCGCACCCTCGGTGCGGTCCAGGCACCTGAACCTGGACTTGAGGAGGCCAAAGGTACGCTCGACCACACGTCTGGTCCTCCCATGTGCCTCATTGTAGCGATCGTCTGCTGGGGTGCGAGGATTCCTCAATGGACTGAGCAGCCATGCCCCATTCGGGTACGCAGAGTCACCTGGGTGTGAGGGACACAGAGAACCGTTGCTATTCCAACTGGACAGGGGACAGCATCGCACAACCAGCACGCTACACCACTCCACATACTCACCGACAATACAGCCACGATCCTGTTGCAGATTGGACATCAGTCGTGGCAAGATGCTGTTGCGCATTACGTGTGCGTCATGGGCCGAGCCTGGGAACTTTGCACACACGTGGGTTATCACCATGTCCGCAAGGCACACCACTTGCACATTCAGGGAGTGCGTGTGCTTCCTGTTGCGGTACAGGTGCTCAGTGGCCTGTGGTGGAACAAGGCCAACATGTGTGCAATCAATGGCACCAACGACGTGTGGGATCCTGCCAAGGGCATAGAATGCACCCTTCACTGCCGCCAATTCACGAGCCCTGGGGAATCTGATGTACCTGTTTCGGTACAGCATCATGGCTGCCAGTACATCCCTCAGCACCTTGGTGAACATGGGCTGGGACATCCCTCCTCCACTGCCCACTGTGTGCTGGAATGACCCAGTGGCGAAGAAATGCATGGCGGCCATCACCTTAGCCGTGGGGGTGAATGCTGTCGGATACACCCTGCGGGGACAGAGATGGGGTTCCAACATGGCACACAGTCGATGCAGGGTTGGCCTGTCCAGCCGAAACTTCCTTATGACCTCAGTATCCTCCATGTCCGCCAGCAATTGGTATGGGCGGTCAATGTTCGGTCTCCGCCTAGGGAAGATGGCAGTGGACACATGTCAAAGCAACACAACACATAGCAATTTCGCATTCACATCACTGACATGACTGAGCAAGCACATGAGTCACAGCCCAGCTGTCAAGCAGGGACGGCACGGCCACAATACACTTACACAGGTCTCCCACCAATGGCAATGGCTAGTGATGCAAACCACTGCCATGGTCATGCACATGGGGATCTAGGCCCCAATGACTTGCGGGGCGTGCTGATGGGGACTGACTGCATATTCGTCAAGCGGCAACGCCACGGCAACATGAATGTCTGCTGAGCATGGCACTGCTTCCGAGGCTGGATGAGTATGGCACACGACGACGACGATGTGGGCACAGGCTGAGCGGCCAAAACAAGTGGGACCTGTGGCACGAGGGGATATGAGACAGTAGTAGGTGTCAGCACTGCACCCTATGTACAGCACTGTACGGATCACACCTCCCGAAACATAGACAGGTGTCCACATTGACAGCCCCATGCCAAGACGGCTGTGTGCTTGCAGTCACACGTCACAGGTGAGAGGTTACATTGCACGTGCCAGGTGGCAGACGTACATAGTGGGAGCTATCATGTGTGTGCATGTGTCTCCTGTTCAGGATCCACCAGATGGGCGCTGACTCTGTACTGACCATTGGACACAGCATGTTCCGTGGAAGGCTTGTGTGTGTGGGATGGTGGCACTGGATGTGCCTCCGTTGGGTGGGGGCCATGCACAGGGCGGGTACGTCGATGATTGCGCATTGTTGGTCACGGTGGGTGCACCCACTAAGATGTGTTGCCCTGTGTACAATTCCTATGTCCGCATGATGATGGACTGTAGATGTGGGCAGACTACACATTGGTCGATGTGCTGTCTATGTGCATGTGCCTTCACACCAGGCACAGCTGCCCCTGCACATGTGACCCCTGCTGGACTCGCTGCTGGGTCTGTGGAGCTGATGCACCTTCTGTGCGTGGGGCGGACAGCTCACCTCACTTCCCTCATTGCGCATGTCATGACTTTGCCGCAGGTGACATGGATCATGGAGGGCCCACATGTACGCGTGGGTAGGCTACACATGTTTGTTCACTGGTCGCCACCCCCAGTCAGTGTTTCGAATGGGAAGGTTGTTGTGCTGGTGGTATATTCGATGTGGCGAATGTGCGGGCCTAGGTACGGGCTTACATTCCGGACATGGGGGTAGTTGGATTGGCGACTAGTTGCAGTACACACGGGACACGTCTCTTCCTTTCCACATCTGGGTCATCCCTTGTACTCACTGACAGTGATACAGTCATCTTCGCCCCAGCCCTCATGTCCTCCCCTCGCTCCCCCAATATGCATGTGCACCTGCGAGGCTAGCGCTTGCACAGGCAGCCCCAAGCTCGCACCAGAGAGGGCAAGGAGTGTATGTGTGGGTCCAGTTGCACGAGTGGGCTGTCTCAGGGTATGATGTGTGGCGGGACGCCGTCCACCTGCGTGGTGCCCCAAATGGAGACCCGGCCTGCATGGACTATGCATCACAGTCTTCGCCTTCCGGATCCGCCACCTGCGACACCCAGTGGCTGTGGCTGCCCTTGCGGCCAGGCCACGTCCGTCTGTGACTGATGGCCCACACATTCACTCTTTGGCCTCTCTGGGGAGGGCTCGGGGTGGTGGCGCACGCGCTTGCACTTAGTCGCAATGGCATGTGGCGTGGTTGGTATAATGGGCAATGGATGGGATGGTGCGAGCCACCTCCCGTGACGTCAGTGCTGCTCGTGCTGAGGTGCGTCCCCCTACACTTCCATTTGACTTGTGCCATGCTACACGTTGAGGTTCTATTGCCTGCGTGATATGACCAGGAGGAGCGCGAGGAGACCTCTCACACACCATGCTCCACTGCCATCCCGTGCCCTGTATCGCCTGTGCGGATTGACTATGTTGGGGTTACACCTGGTCGACTGGGGCTGTGTGTGCCTTGTCAAGGGGCATGGCGGGCGCACAACAGGATCCAGCTAGTCCACGGAGGGTGGGCTGACGTGTGCGCCTGGTTCCGCATTGTTCGTGTGCCCGGCTGCTGTGCACACACGTGTTCACTTCCCCCGACAGGTGTCCTCTCACAATGCCCAGGGAAGCGGTGGTGTACTGTTCATGACCCCTCCCAACACGGCGTGCTCCAACTTGGCATGTGCGCATCTACCCGTCGCACCCACCCACCTGAGCACTGCATCCATACGACTTCACACGACACATGTGTGTCTTCCACAGTTGTGCTACTCATTTGCGTTGACATCCAATACCAGTGGACTACATGGTCATGTCACGACTGCCGTGTACTTCACATACTCTCATCCTCTCTCATTCGTACTTGTGAAATGAGTCAGCGGAGACAGTTTTGGTTTCAAACATTATATTGAGTCTTCTGTCCTCTGTGATGCAGTATAGTGGACACTACTGGCAGCGGAATACATGTTGAGGATATACTGAGCATGATTACAAATGGGATAGGGTGTGGGGTTACATGTGATTGGCTGTTGCATGTGGGATGTGGGCTTCAGAGTTACATCTGCTTGGCCAAGGCTGTGCTAATGTACATTTACGTATAGCTGCGGAGCTGCGGACTTTGACACAGACGGTATACAAGTAGCCTACCAGACCGCTTGGCATCATGGGCACAGTCCATCTCAGTTCCATGTGACAGGTTTGCTGCGGTTGTTCCTCATGCACGCGTGCATGTGAGATGACATCAGGGCATGTGCTTGCGTGCATGCAGCGGCGTGCCACTTGTTGTTGCAATGTGGTGATTACTGGACATGTCACAGTCACTGGGGTCGTGTTGTTGTTGTTTGCACTTGTCGTCCGTGCAAAGGTCCTGGTATGGGATTCCCGGGGCGGGGGTGGGAGGGGTGCAGCACCCACAGACTCCAGGCGACCTATTCATGTCCACTGAGCGGTGTGTGTGTCCATGGGCGCTGGATCCATGTCGTGTCCTGGTTGTTCGTGCAGTTCCGTCCATGTGGGTGCGATACACAGACCCCATGCCACTGCCTCCCACGATGCATGCGGTGTTCCTGGATGTGATGGGGAACAGTGTGCATGTCCCGGTCATATCCGATGTCATGGCGATGTCGTTGATGGTGTGGTAATTGTTGCCGGTCGTTTGGTATGGCTGTTGTGGTGGTGACTGGCCAGTCCGTGCGGAAGCTAAGCATGGGTGCGGGGTTGGACATCATAGGTCAATCAGGGAACCTGCGTTGGGGTCCGACGAATTTACAGGTTGTCAGGTATGCGATGCCGCCCAGCAGGGCTTCCATGTCATTGGTGGTGTTTATGTTTGCCAGCCAATGTAGCGGATGGTGGCTGTCAAGGTGTTGTTCGTAAGTTGTCCCTTGGAGGACCATGATGGGGCATGCTGGGTGACATTCGATGTAGCTGTGCTCGATGATCCGTCGTGTGGAGGCACAGTGGTCCCATTTCAGTGCGGGTGCGATGTTGGCCACATACGCCATGCCCCCATAGGCAGAGCAGGCCCTGTCGTGTGCGTCCAGAGGGAGGAGTAGTGCTAGCAGGTCCGCCTTTAGACATGCCGGGTTGGAGAGACACATCTCCACGGGATGCTGGTAGGGACACCTCCGACAGTAGAAGACGGGTATGACGCAGCTGAACAATGTGATGCGGTAAGTCAGTCGGTAACTTACGTTCAGCAGGGACAGGAGTTCGCATCCCAATATATGTATCAGGTTGGTTTTGTACAGCTTGACCTGTCCGGCGTAGTTGGGTAGGTGTGTTGCGGTTGCCATTTTGCAGCGGTGCGTTGTGGTGGCGTGCTCCGGCTGTGTGTGCAGTCTGCAATGTGCACGCTCCGAGGTTGCTGTGAGCTCTGTGTAGTCGTAGGGAGACAGGACTTGTGTTCTGTTGGCTTGTGCGGAGGACACGGGCCCTCATCCCACATGCTTCTCAGACAGTTCAAGGTCAGTGATGTGTGACTCCTTCCAATTAACTTGCATGGGGCCGACATGGGGGAGTGTTTTCTTTATTCTTTCCCGTCCGTTGTGTTCTTCTGTGATATGCGCTATCTGCCCTGTGGTCGGTCTCCTCTGCATGCCTGTGTTGGTCTTTTATTGGACAATGGCTGTATTCACCGGCTTCTTTCGTAGGGCTGTGGTTTCGGAGTTGGAATGGAAGGTCATTCAGTGCTGTCTGCTCTCCCTTGTGTGGGCGGCAGGCTGCCTTTCCGCTCTGCGTTGGGCCTTGTGTGTGAGTGTTATTCTTGGGCCACCTGTTGTCGGTCCCCGGGCTCTTTGGTGTTCCGTTTTGTATGTCTTGTTCATATGTGCAGGGTGGTATGGGTGTTTCAGTGTGGTACTGGCGTTCCTCTTCCCGAAGGGGCCCTGCTTCTCCTAGTTGGTGTTGCCGCCGCTGTGTGCTTCGCCATGTTTGTTGCACTGGGGTGTGTCCTGCTGTTGCGTGACTTCACTGACATGTGTGCGTCGGTTGTGTGACGTTGGGTGTTGTCCGTGAATTGGGCGTTGGGGACATGTCTGTGGCAGGCCTGTCACGTGTCATGTGCATTCGGGGTGGGGCTGGTGTGTGTGCTGCTTGGTTGTGTCCCTGTGTCTGTGTGCGACGCATGCATGGCGCTGCGGTTGGCCTCTGCGTTGTGCGCATGTGTGGCAGCGTCATCGCCGCTTTGGGGCCGTGACGGGGTGGTTGGTTCCTAGTCCCAGGTGGTGTGTACACATGTGTTACGAGATGTTACAATTTGGCCTGTGTGTCATATGTGGATGCTATGGTAGATGTGTCGTGTACACGCGGGGGTGGGGGTTGTCCACTTTTTCCGCCCTTGCACTGTGTGCGCTGTTTGCGTGCACTTGTTGTATGTGTGCCTACCTGCGTCTTCGCGGTACGTTGCGTCCTTGGTGGTGCATCAGATAGAGCATAGGGAGGGCCTGCAGTGCTGGATTCATGCTCGGGGGTGCCGCTTCTTCGGTGTCCGTGCTCGGCGTTCGTGTTACCGCTTCGGTTTGACGTACGGTGTCTCTTAGCCGTGGGTTCAGTTTGTGTGCGGCATCGTAATTTGTACGCCGGGCGGTACGTGTTTCGTCGGACGGTGTGTGTCAATTGTGCTGCGCCGCTACGTGTACGGGCGCACTTTGATGGCGGACGGTGTCGCTGGCTTGCCGGCGGTGTTTGGCTGACTTTTCGCATCGTAATCGGGCGGGCGTGTGGACTGCTGCGTGCAGGCGGTAACTGGTGGTTTTTGCATCCGCCAGCACGGCGGTAGTGCTTCCGCCCGACATCCTAATGGGCCCCTTTGATATTTTTAAAATCGATATTACTTACCTTAAGTCGATATTCTTGACCACGATATTCTTGCTGTCGATATTTCTCACTCACGATATTTATGACTCGATATTTCTGCCAGTCGATATAAAAAAACAATATTCTGTCTGCACGCCCCTTCTATCAGTATGAAACTACCTGTTTTAGTGTATCTATACCTTTCTACTGAGCTATGTGTGAGTGAAGTCTAGATATCACACTTGATATATAATTGGATGCATGGCTCTCTAGGAGCTTACATTGCTCTGTTACTCAGAGTGCACATGCATCAGTAACTTTCTAAAACTGAAAACAGTTCTCACTTTTTCAAAGCACAAAACCTTTTCTTAATGGCATACCTACATCATTTCTAAAGTATTTCTTGTGTCTTTAAAACAAATATCCAGAATTTCTCAAAGAGAAAGTGGAGCTAGCACAATAACTTTGAAGAGACATTCTGCACTATTAACCTCCTCAATTTTAAACAGAGCATGTTTAAAAAAATGCACCATCCTCACCAAATACATGATATTTTCCACAGCCTTAAAGAACATAGATCACCTTGTAAACATATATCTGATTTCATAATAGATATAATAGGTATACAACTTCAGGCCATCTTTCCAAAAATATATAGTTCTCTACATCTTTAGTAAACTCAAGAGGTTCGTCGTACATATAACTTTCTGCAACCAGAAAAAACATATCTCACCATCTAAACACTTGCAAACCAGTCATATAATTAAAAACCACATTGACAAATACTTCCTAATACATACCTAACAAGTATAACTCCTTTATAATTCATATACAGGCACAGCACGTTTTCTTATCTTTTATTCATGAGTACACTACTCCCGTTTAATAATGTGACTAAAAGTACTACAATTTCCAGAATGCAAATAACATAGGGGCCTAATACGATGTCGGTCGGAAAACATCCCCGACCGCCATGGTAGCGGGAAAAGACCGCCCGCATGGACCGCGACATCACTGCCGGTCGAATTATGATGACCCGCGGTCGAAATCCAACCGCGGCGGTCAGATCACGGGCCTTCACATTGCGGCGGTTGCTGCTGCCCGCAGCACTGCCGCGATGTCCAAAGGAGCATGTCCTGCATTTCCCTGCACTGCGTGGCAGGCACTGCACAGTGCCTGCCACCTGGTACAGGGAAATGTATGGGGGGACCATGGGTACCCCCCCAGTGCACCCACACCCCCCCAAAACATTGGGGGCACGCAACAGGCCCCCGGAAGACAATCTCCGCATGCCTTTCCATGGCGGTCTGACCGCTGAGGAAAGGCTGGCTACCACCGGCATCATAATCCTGCCGGCGGAGCCTGCTCTGCACCGCCACCATTATCCCGGTCCTGCTCCATCCGCCAGGCAGGAGTGCGGTTGGCAACCGGCGGAAAAGTGGCGGTCGGAATTTCCCACCGCCGCGGTCACCACCGCCATCCTAATTTGTCCGGCGGTTTTCTTGGTTGCGATCACGGACAGATGTCCACCGCCGGTCTGGCGGGCGCCACCGCCGGCCCGGCAGTGGACATCCGACCGCCATCGTAATAGACCCCATAGATCGTTCTGCACATGATGCTTAGACATTTAAAGGCATTGCTCATGGTAACTTTCAACAGTACTAACATCTTAAACACATACCCTCTGCCATATACAGTTCATCTGATAATTTTTTTTTCATAGCACTGTGATACTCTTTTTTTATCAAACTCCCATATACATCTTCATTTATAATGTAAATTTGTTAAACAATTAAAAAGTTATATACATACCAGTGAATAGAGTTTGTAGATTATGGGGCCGATTCCGATTCGGGACGGAAATCTCTCCGACCGAGCCGGACTCGGAGAGATTTCCGACCGAATCGGACTCTGGCAGCCCGACCGAACGAGTACGATGCGCACGTATGCCATCGGACTCGAGTCGGTCGGACTCCCATTGAAGTCAATGGGAGCCGGTCGTACAACGTGTACGCGGGCTCCCATTGACTCAATGGGTGCGAGGCGGTCAAGGGCGCCCCCTACAGCATGTACGCGGCAAAGCGACTCGCGCCGTACACGCACAGGTAGGGGGGACCCATGGGTCCCCCCTGTGTGCGACTCACGCGGCTACGCGTACAGGGGGGTCCGACCCGGACCCCCAAAGTACGTCTCCGACTCCTCTTTGGAGCCGGAGTGCGCGGCTCGGTCGGACTGCTCGCGGCGCGCATCGTACTCACCCGGCCGGGGAACATCTCCATTGCGCGGTGCGAGTCGAGTCCGAGCGAGTCGGTTGGTGCGGTTCGACCCGGGAACGAGTCAGTCGGAGCGGTCGGGACGCCCGGATGAGTCGGTCGGCGAATTCGCATCGTACTCGCTCGCCCGGACGCGCGTACGACTCGGTCGGGAAATAGGGCTCCGAATCGGATCCGGTTAAGCCGAATCCGATTTGGAGCCCTACCGGCCGAGATCGGAATCGGCCCCTATATTGTTGTTTTAGCTCTTTCTGAATAGTTTTGACACTATTAATATTTGTAAAAACTAAGCACAATAATGGTACACCACCCTCATACAAAGCAACTATAAAATAGCAACCTCTTCAACTTTCCACTCTGTGATCATGAGAAAGGCAGCAAATCAAATCATGTCTTTTAATTTAGACTACTCTATCTCCACTTGTGAATGGTTAGCATCTATTAACCCTTTCCCTCTCTTTCAAAATGAAGTTCCTGTCTCCACGTGTTCGTGATGTTTTCGCGATCATCGCGGAGTAATCGCAAAGAAACGGGAGCCCAAATTGATATTTAGCTTCAGTTTTTTTCATTTAAATACTGCACAACAGTTTATTACATTGTCCTCATTTGGAAATTAAAGTTTAACTCCTCAACTTTTAAAAAAAAATTCTGTCTCTTTAACACTCTCCCCCCAATACACTATTAGCTCAGTGTATCTAGCAACCCAGTGGAACAAGTAGGTCACAAGTTCACAGCACATTCTAGGGACCATGCTACTTCCAAATGATGTGCAGCAAGTGTGGTTTACTCCACAGATTCAAAAGCATATCCATGTCTGTATTACATTTCTTTTTTTAAACAACAGTCAATAATAGGACTTCTTGCTAATGCATCCAACACACTACCTAATTTTATTCACTTACATGCTGACACAACAATCCAATGAAATATATATATTTGTTTTATTAAGAAAACACCTCCATTTTAAATGCTTTTCATTTGGAAAACTGCCTCATTCAGCTCCAGCCTTCTTCTGACTGCTGTTGCTCCTTCACTTCAAAATGCTTGGAGTTTGGATTGTTGGCCACAGCTATGTCTACTGGGCTAAAGAGCCTGCAAAAAGAGAGGTATTGACAGGGACTTGGGTTCGGCAAATGTGGAGATTACTTGGTTTGGCTAGAGAGGGTTAAAGGTTCATCAGTTGCTGACTTTGGTTAAAGCAATTGTGGATTGCCAAGCTCCTCACCTCATAATTGTGCACTGTGGTGGCAATGACCTAGGCACACTAACTGGGGTAGGGCTGGAAATCCTAATGAAGGATACTTTTGCAGAACTGATGTTGCTTTTCCCTCACTCTGTCTTGGTGTACTCTAATATATGCCAAAGACAGAAATGGAAGTGATCAAATCAATTCTATCCACAGATTGGCAAAGCCAGGAAACATGTTAATAAACCTGTTTTTGCATTTCTCAAAGACCATAACATGGGCTCAATCTATAACAACAACCTTGGTTTTGACATGCATAGAATTTATAGAAATGATGGAGTGCACTTTACAGATGAAGGCAACAGGGTGTTTCTAAGTAACCAGAAACTCTGCATCCGGTGTCATGTGTAGCTGTCATAAACACACAATCAACACAAAGGCTCTTGTCAGAGCCACCCTAGTACCTGAAATATTTTTAATTTTCTTTATAAAGATCCCTTTTTTTGTAGTTTTGTGGGAATCTTCGTGACAACGTCGTGAAGGTCGTGAATCCGTTGCGAAATTGTAAAAACAAAAGCAGACATTCAACGGCCACCAGCACATGCAAAAATAATAACAAAAAAAATCATCTTAAACATTGCACTACACATATTACTATACACATGCTTCTTTAAAAGCCATGTTTAAACTCATGTTTTTGTACCAAGGGGCCTATTAGGATGGCGGGCGGATCGCCATCAAACTCAATTCATCCCACCGCCAGGTTAGGATGGCGGTGGGAACAGGAATGCGTCCGCAGCGGACGCAAAGACCGTCCGCTGCCAGCAATCGTCCCGATTGCCTGGCGGATGGCCCAGGGAGCCCAAAATGGTGGCGGTGCCTAGCAGGCACCGTCCACCAGATTAGGATGCAGGCAAACACCGGCCTTTTCATGGCGCCATGGAAAGGCATACGGTGTTTAGCATCGGGGCCCGTTGCGGGCCCCCGGTGGGGGTGGGGGGCTGCACCAGGGTGGCGGTCGCATCCTAATTAGTGGTGCGGGACCGCCGCACCGTTGGAGGACGGTCCCAGCACCGCTAGGGTGGCAGGCGGATGAATCTTTAAAACCTATTTTCTATTTTCACGATTACTCCGAGAGTCGCGACAACTTCGTTAACCACGACGATTGTGCCTTTTCCATAAAGTGTAAAACACATATATGCACACATATTACAGTATTTTACACATTAGCGGTTTATTACTGCATTGTCTAAAGTCATATTTTTTTCTAGTGAGTTTCTATAAAATCATCTCTAAAACCTATTTTCCGTGTTTGCGGTGATGCCATGAGTCGCAATGACGTCGGTACCCACAACGATTGCGCCTTTTTTACTGACTTAAATACACATATATGCACACATATTATAGTATTTTTGGCAATATGGGTTTATTACTGTACACTTCAAAGTCATGTTTTTCTAGTGAGTTTCTAAAAAAAACATATCTTAAACTTATTTTCCGTGTTTGTGGGGACGCCGGGAGTTGCGACAACGTTGGTACCTGCGATGATCGCACCTTTTTTTACAGACTGTAAAACACATATATGCACACATATTATAGTACTTTTGGCACTAGAGGTTTATTACTGTATTGTCTAAAGTCATGATTTTCTAGTGAGTTTCTATAAAAACCATCTCTAAGATCTATTTTCCATTTTCACAGTGACACTGGGACTCGCGGTGTCATCGGCACCTGCGATCACAGCAGATACATCGCCAAAGCGCAAAGCAAAAGCAGGAATTCAATAGCCACCACCACATTAAAAAGTTATAACTATATAATTCATTCTAACCATCACACTAGATAAACCACTATCTAAATAACTCTATAAAAACATTTGTCATTCTCTCAATATCTCTATTACAGTGTGTATTAATGATTCACTAGTTTATGTGAATAGTTGCATAAGACTCCAAGTCGGTCTGTGATTTGCTGCATGCGTATCTCGGTGGGTCTATAAGTGGGTGCAGAAGTCTCTGAGTGGCTATATGAGTGGGCACGAGTCTTTGAGTGAGTTTGTGAGTGGGTGTATAAGTCTCTCACTGGGTAGGTGAGTTGGTGTATGAGTGTCTGAGTGGGTATGTGAATGGGTACATGAGTCTGTGACTGGATCTATGAGTGGGTGCATAAGAGTCTGAGTGGGTCAGTGAGTGGGTGTATCAGTTTTTGACTGGGACTGTACCTGGGCACATGAGTCTCTGAGTGGATCTGTGAGTGGATGCATCAATTTATCAGTGGGTGTGTGAGTGAAAGCATAAGTGTCTCACTGGGTCTGTGAGTGGGTGTGTGAGTGTCTGAGTGGGTTTGTGACTGGGTGTATGAGTCTCTGACTGTGTCTGTGACTGGGTGTATAAGTCTCCGACTATGTATGTGAGTGGGTGCATGAGTCTCTGAGTGCATCTGTGAGTGGGTGCACGAGTGTCTGAGTGGGTCTATGAGTGGGTGTATGAGTCTATGAGTGGGTGTGTGATTGGGTGTATAAGTCTCTGACTATGTATGTGAGTGGGCACATGAGTCTCTGGCTGCATCTGTGAGTGGGTGCATGAGCCTCTGAATGCTTATATGAGTACACACATGGATCTCTGAGTGAGTCTCTGAGTGGGTGCATTAGTGTATGAGTGGGTATGTGAATGGGTGTTTAAGTGTCTGAGTGAGTTTGAGAGTGTGTCATGAGCCTGTCACACAGTGACAGTCTGTGACAGTGACCAGTGAGGGTGTGTATATAGATATAGATACTTTTTAGGTCTCGCCTAGAGCGCAGCGTGCATGCGCTGCTCTAGGAGAGGGCTCTTGGAATCACTTCAGACTTCCAAGAGCCTTCTCCGTGTGGGTGTGCCTCCTCCCACACATCCCATTGGCCTTTGCGTGTGGCTTTCAATAATTGAAAGCCCGCAATTGGCCAAAGGTGGGATCTTGTCCCGCCTTCTCTCTAAATGTTGACTCCCATGGCCTAGAGAGCTCGGGAGCGAGCAGCAGCGCGGCCGGTTGCCAGCTGCATACTTAACATTCCTTTCAGTGCGCTCGCACCACACACAGTCTTGTTCAAGCATGTTATTCATTGCGCGATATATACCCCCTGAAATGTTTTAATCTGTATCTTATTGTGTCCAACAGTGCGCTGCCAAATTATATTATTTATTGTTTTCGCGTCGTGTATTATTTATTATTTTCGCGTCTTACAGCGCTCGCGCACGCGCACCACTCGTGGGCTTGTTCTTCTGCCTATGGTTTTAATCCGCGGCATAAACCAAT
Source organism: Calotriton arnoldi (assembly GCA_963921515.1). Lineage (NCBI taxonomy): Eukaryota > Metazoa > Chordata > Amphibia > Caudata > Salamandridae > Calotriton > Calotriton arnoldi. The sequence goes on from CAWUFW010002105.1 coordinate 2,325,906, forward strand.
TGTGCCCAGACAACACTTGTGAACGCTTCTGCCTCCCCTGCAGTCCACATTGCTTCCAAATCCTCAAGCTTCCGGGGTTAGCTGAAATGTGGGGCTGCCTCAAAAGCTAACTCCGTGCCGTGGAAGCACTCAGACGGAGGCGTCAGGCGCGCGGCGGGAACGCCCACTTGATCGAGAGTGAAATGTGTGGATCGGTGTAAGTGCGGAGTACAGATAGAAAGCAAGCGATCCGCCAGCTGCATCTGGTCTAACTTGTTTTCATGGCCTGGGGTAGTTTTGTCTGGCACCGTAGCTGCAGCTCCGAGTCCTCCAGTACTGAAGCTGCAGTGCTTACCGTCTTTCTGGACAGGCACACTATCCTATTTTGTTTCATTTAATTGCTAGAGTGAATCGCTTGGCAGGTTGCGTATTTGTAAACATTCCTTCCCTGTGACTGAAAAACGAGACATGCCCATGTCAAACTTCAGTTTTGCAGCCTTACTTAATTTTGCGCCATATAAACTTGTCTGTGTGTGTAATATCTAAGATATGCGGCATTGCACGTCACCCCCTTCTTGCAGCTGCTTATCATGTCACTTCATGTGCAGAGGGATTGAGCAGCAGCACCGACGTCCCCCGCTACCCCCCTTAAATAATTTACCACTCTTCTGAACAAGCATTGGCATAGCCAATAGGTCTCGCCTTTGGGACCTTATAAGTGTTTAGCCATGCAACAGTTGATGTTGTTGCACCAAGGATATTGTGCTGGATAACTAAACACTTATAAGGTCCCAAAGGCGAGACCTATTGGCTATGCCAATGCTTGTTGTTTTTATATTCCACCAATATTCGTGACAACATCGTGATGTCCCGGCGGGACGGCAATGTTGTCGCAAAATATCAGCGACCACCGCGAAATAGCCACAAAATATCAGTGGCCAGAGATCTCACTGTATCCTGATACACCCACTCACTGACCCACTCAGACTCTTAGAAATTGAAATGAAATGAAATTTGTACTTGTAAAGTGCACTTATACCCCCAAAGGGGTGTCCCGGCGCTGTACGCATACCGCTGTGGAACCCTTCCTGGCTTTTCCCTGTGAAATGTCCACTCCTGGGCACCTCCAAGGTGAAGCCAGGCATCCCAGCACTGTTGGGGCCGTTGTGGAGATTAAGCAAGCTATTGCCCAGAGTTGCAGAGTGGGACCCATGATTAGAATAAGCACCGAGGCGAGAATTATCAGGTCCGAGGAAATTGAGCCCAAGACCCGCCGAGGCGGGAATTGAACCCTGGTCCCGGGCCAGATCTCTGCATCAGGGTCTGCCGCTCTAACCATTGAGCCACACTTCTCCTTATAGTGTTCAGTTTGTATTTCTCAAAAACTACTGAACGGATTTGCACCAAATAACAAAAAGTACAATCTGCGTAACAACATCTACATTTCTGCAAAATTTGGTGTAATTTCGCACAGCGGTGCGGGCTGTAGGTTCAACAAGGCGTTCCTTTGGGAATTAACATTACAAATGCACCCTTAATTTGCGCCTCCATTTATCGGTCCCCACTGCACGGATCAACCCCATGACACACAGAACCTACTCTGACACTTCTTTGGGAAAATTTCATGACGATTGGTCAAACGACGGCAAAGTTATATATATATAATATATATATATATATATATTCACTGAAAAAACCATAGGTTTCAGGCACGTTATAGTTAGAAATTAGCATTTAAAAAACCTTAGAAATTCACTGAAAAAACCATAGGTTTCAGGGGCGTTATAGTTAGTTGGACATTTCACTCGTACAAAACCATAGAAATTCCCCCGTTATAGTTAGTTCAGCTAACTATAACTCGTGCGCTCCGCAATGCACTGCTGATGACGTCACATATTACATCACTCATGACATGGTCAGTGACATCACTCATGACATCACTGATGACATCTCAAATGACATCACTGATGACATCATCCTTGTGATAGAGTGGCAGACCTCCTCTCACCCTAATATAACCTTTGATACACACACTCAAAAATACAAACTAACATTTTCAAAACAATGGACATACCAATACCAGTTACAACACACCTATTCAGTAATTCCAAGATCTACACACACATCCACTCATTCACCAACAGTCCCTATACAGTCACTTATACATGTACTCACTCATCATATGTACTCATACACCTATACATCCTGTTACACACCGCCACTCATCCATAGAGTTACTCACACACATAGTCACACATGCAAACAAAGTATCAAACATCCATTTACTTGCATATACAGTTATACACACACTACCACACTTACTTCTACAGAAACTTACACATACTTACTCTCTTAAACAATCACTTATAGAAACACCTACTTATTTGTACAGGAACTCTTCCAATCTCTCACTCTCACATATACTCACTTATATACACCAATACTCACATATACTAGTTTAAAACATATGTAGTTACTCATAAAGACACTATTGAGACAGTCATTCACTCACTAACACACCCATACACATACTCATCCACCTATACAGTCCTGCACACATGCTGTCTTCAACACATACAAACAGTGAGTCACTCATTCATGCATCTATTCACTAAGTAATACCCCCACCGAACCATACAGACACTCAGACACTCATACTGATACTCAAAAAACCAACTAATAACCCATATAGACACTCATGTAGCTACTCACCAACCCATGCAGCCACTTATACACAAAGTGAGAGACTGATACAGATATTTTCATATTTAAACATTACTCACTAACCCATGTATTCACTAAGATACACTTAGTCAGTTATACAATCAATTTTACAAAACAAAATCATCCATTTAGACACTTATATACCCATTTATTCTTCCATCGACCTTGAGATATACATATATAAAACATATTTAATTTTCAGAAAAACACACATTCACCGGATGATGTCATCAGTGATGTCATCAGTGATGTCATTTGAGATGTCATCAGTGATGTCATGAGTGATGTCACTGACCATGTCATGAGTGATGTAATATGTGACGTCATCAGCAGTGCATTGCGGGCGCGCGACTTATAGTTAGCTGAACTAACTATAACGGGGGAATTTCTATGGTTTTGTACGAGTGAAATGTCCAACTAACTATAACGCCCCTGAAACCTATGGTTTTTTCAGTGAATTTCTAAGGTTTTTTAAATGCTAATTTCTAACTATAACGTGCCTGAAACCTATGGTTTTTTCAGTGAATTTCTAAGGTTTTTTAAATGCTAATTTCTAACTATAACGTGCCTGAAACCTATGGTTTTTTCAGTGAATATATATATATTTATTATACTATGTATACATGTGAAAATGTCTCGGTCCCCTGTTTGCCTCGGTGGCACGGAAAAATGGGTGGAACTGACGTCAGCACGCCGACGAGGTTCTCTTATGGCTCCGATGACGTCATACGGTGTCGCGAGCGGAGCCATGCTATTATGACGTCCTCGTTGACGTGGGAGAGCTAGGAAAGAATTTCCGTGGAATGCTGGTGCAGGGGATATTCACCTAAGTGTTCAGGCTAGTCATTTGGGAGCAACTGTTTATGTTGCCACTCCAGAAACCGAAACCAGTTATCCGAGGGCAGAGGCCCTGCAGATGGCACACGAGGTGGGGTGCCCAGTCGTGTGCACCGGCGGGGCAGCGAAGTGACAAGCACCACAACCCACAAAAAAGGTAACGAGGGCACTGAATAACACAGGATCTTCTCTTTGTATCTGGCAGGAACAACGAAGTTAAAATGCCCTAGTACCAAAATGTAGAATTAGTGCTACAACGGTCTTCAAGAGGACCTGCGATGCCGCTTCTGCCTCCCGTACCCTGGAGGTGGCACATGGGTCATGCGGTACGGTCATACTGCGGTGGGATGCACACTCGTTGACCTCTCATGGCACTGCTCCACACTTCAGGGAGGACGCTTTCCATTAGCTATGTTTTCTGATGACATGTCGCGCCGGCCCCGTCCAACAACAGAACTCCTTTAGATCCAAACAGACTCTTCCACTCTCTCACCGGAAGTGAAACCAGGCCACGCGGACACTTTCACAATACAACAGCCGGGAATGCACTTTTCGGTAAAAAACACATTCCTTCCTCCTAATTAATCAAATAAACGTCTCACTGAAGAACAGGGGCCAGCTTCGATCGGTAAATAGCCGTTACAACGACTTTTTTACTTTGCGATACCATTACAACGCATGCATTACCACGCATGCGTTGTACATCACAAAGTCATTACTACGCATTTTTTTAGAACGCATGGTCATTTACCACGCATGCCTTTACAACGAATTTTGTTGTAAAGGTATGTATGGTAAATGACCATGCGTTCTAAAAACATGTAGACTGATCCATGTCGTTGTAAGGAAACAGAGGCTGTTCCGTTTCCTCACAACGACGTGCACCGCCCCTCAGAGACGACATGAAGCAGGAACCACGAGGAGAGAGGAACCACGAGGAGTGAGAGGTAAGGGGGATTGGGCATGGGGTGGGGGTTTCTTTTCTAAGGTTTAGGGTAGTGCAGTGGTGTTTGGGTGGTGTAGGGGGTTGTGCTGGGGGTAGTGTTTTAGGGTTTAGGGTAGTGCAGTGGTGTTTGGGTAGTGTAGGGGTCGTGCTGGGGGTAGTGTTTTAGGGTTTAGGGTAGTGCAGTAGTGTAGGGGTCGTGCTGGGGGTAGTGTTTTAGGCTTTAGGGTAGTGCAGTGGTGTATGGGTAGTGTAGGGGTCGTGCTGGGTTAGTGTTTTAGGGTTTAGGGTAGTGCAGTGGTGTTTGTGTAGTGTAGGGGTCATGCTGGTGGTAGTGTTTTAGGGTTTAGGGTAGTGCAGTGGTGTTTGTGTAGTGTAGGGGGTCATGCTGGGGGTAGTGTTTTATGGTTTAGGGTAGTGCAGTGGTGTTTGGGTAGTGTAGGGGGTCGTGCTGGGGGTAGATTTAGGGTTTAGGGTAGTGCAGTGGTGTTTGGGTAGTGTAGGGAGTCGTGCTGGGGGTAGTGTTTTAGGGTTTAGGGTAGTGCAGTGGTGTTTGTGTAGTGTAGGGGGTTGTGCTGGAGGTAGTGTTTTAGGGTTTATGTTAGTGCAGTGGTGTTTGGGTAGTGTAGGTGGTAGTGCTGGGGTAGTGTTTTAGGGTTTAGGGTTGTGCAGTGGTGTTTGTGTAGTGTAGGGGGTAGTGCTGGGGGTAGTGTTTTAAGGTTTAGGGTAGTGCAGTGGTGTTTGGGTAGTGTAGGGGTTCATGCTTGGGGTAGTGTTTTAGGGTTTAGGGTATGGCAGTGGTGTTTGGGTAGTGTAGGGGGTCGTGCTGGGGGTCGATTTAGGGTTTAGGGTAGTGCAGTGGTGTTTGTGTTGTGAGGGGGTCGTGCTGGGGGTAGTGTTTTAGGGTTTAGAGTAATGCAGTGGTGTTTGTATAGTGTAGGGGGTTTAGGGTAGTGCAGTGGTGTTTGTGTAGTGTAGGGGGTCATGCTGGGGGTTGTGTTTTAGGGTTTAGGGGAGGGCAGTGGTGTTTGTGTAGTGTAGGGGGTAGTGTTTTAGGGTTTAGGGTAGTGCAGTGGTGTTTGTGTAGTGTAGGGGGTCATGCTGTGGGTAGTGTTTTAGGGTTTAGGGGAGTGCAGTTGTGTTTGTGTAGTGTACGGGGTCGTGTTTTAGGGTATAGGGTAGTGCAGTGGTGTTTGGGTAGTGTAGGGGGTCATGCTGGGGTTAGTGTTTTAGGGTTTAGGGTAGTGCAGTGGTGTTTGGGTAGTGTAGGGGGTCGTGCTGGGGGTAGTGTTTTAGGGTTTAGGGTAGTGCAGTGGTGTTTGTGTAGTGTGGGAGGTCATGCTGGGGGTAGATTTAGGGTTTAGTGTAGTGCAGTGGTGTTTAGGTAGTGTAGGGAGTCGTGCTGGGGGTAGTGTTTTAGGGTTTAGGGTAGTCCAGTGGTGTTTGTGTAGTGTAGGGAGTCGTGCTGGGGGTAGTGCAGTGGTGTTTGGGTAGTGTACGGGGTCGTGCTGGGGTAGTGTTTTAGAGTTTAGGGTAGTGCAGTGGTGTTTGTGTAGTGTAGGGGGTCATGCTGGGGGTAGTGTTTTAGGGTTTAGGGTAGTGCAATGGTGTTTGTGTAGTGTAGGGGGTAGTGTTTTAGGGTTTAGGGTAGTGCAGTGGTGTTTGTGTACTATAGGGGGTCGTGCTGGGTTCTAGTGTTTTAGGGTTTAGGGTAGTGCAGTGGTATTTGTGTAGTGTAGGGGGTAGATTTAGGGTGTAGGGTAGTGCAGTGGTGTTTGGGTAGTGTAGGGGGTCGTGCTGGGGGTAGTGTTTTTGAGTTTAGGGTAGTGCAGTTGTGTTTGGGTAGTGAAGGGGTCGTGCTGGGGGTAGTGTTTTAGGGTTTAGGGTAGTGCAGTGGTGTTTGGGTAGTGTAGGGGTCAACCAACATGAATTTGTCCTTGTGTGATGTAACCAATGCTCATGTAAAGCACTCCAATACCTGACCAGTCTGCACTATATAAAACAGCATAAAAACAAAAAATAAAAAGTGTTTTGCACACTTCTGTCATTGGGCTATACGTGGGCTACCTCTGGGTGATATTTGTGCTACATTTGGGCTCTTTTTTCTCTGGTGGCCATCTTGGGAGACTTATTTGTTATGAAGTTTCCTAATTTCCTCATTTACTACAGTCTCCTCAGTAGGAAATGCTTTCAGTTTTTTACTTTGATTCCATCAAGAAGGCATTCAGATGTGTCACACATTTGCCATAAATTCAGAATGTTAGCAGTCTAGTTGTTCATTAGATCACTGTAGTAAAGCTACTGCTCACCAAGGAGTTAACTGGAAGTCTACTGCTGGTATTGAAAGTGATTGTTTCGGTCTGCATGTCAGAATTTTCTAATGAAATAGAAGAGGATTTGAGATCTCATTTAAAACATGCACTAAATTTTCTTTTTGCAGCACTAACCATAATTTCTATGGCAAAATGAACCCCCTCATTTTGTTCCTTTTTAAATTAAATGTTTTAAGTGTTACCAGTTTATTCCAATCAAGATGGCTTCAGGTGTGCCATACTTTTGTCATAAGTAAGGCTGTTAGCACTCTAGTTGTTCTTTAGAACACTCTGGAAGCTGCAGTAGAACACAAAGGCATCAACTGACAGGCTGCTCCTGTTGAAATATAACAGGAAGATATTTGAGATCTCACTTAAAACATGTCCTAATTTTTCTTTCTACAGCACTAACCATAATTTCTATGGCAAAATGAACCCCCTCATTTTGTTCCTTTTTAAATTAAATGTTTTAAGTGTTACCAGTTTATTCCAATCAAGATGGCTTCAGGTGTGCCATACTTTTGTCATAAGTAAGACTGTTAGCGCTCTAGTTGTTCTTTAGAACACTCTGGGAAACTGCAGTAGAACACAAAGGCATCAACTGACAGGCTGCTCCTGTTGAAATATAACAGGAAGATATTTGATATCACACTTGAAACATGTCCTAATTTTTCTTTCTACAGCACTAACCATAATTTCTATGACAAAATGAACCCCATCATTTTGTTCCTTTTTAAATTAAATGTTTTAAGTGTTACCAGTTTATTCCAATCAAGATGGCTTCAGGTGTGCCATACTTTTGTCATAAGTAAGACTGTTAGCGCTCTAGTTGTTCTTTAGAACACTCTGGGAAGCTGCAGTAGAACACAAAGGCATCAACTGACAGGCTGCTCCTGTTGAAATATAACAGGAAGATATTTGAGATCACACTTGAAACATGTCCTAATTTTTCTTTCCAGAGCACTAACCATAATTTCTATGACAAGATGAACCCCATCATTTTGTTCCTTTTTAAATTAAATGTTTTAAGTGTTACCAGTTTATTCCAATCAAGATGGCTTCAGGTGTGCCATACTTTTGTCATAACTGTTAGCGCTCTAGTTGTTCTTTAGAACACTCTGGGAAGCTGCAGTAGAACACAAAGGAATCAACTGCCAGTCTCTGCCCTTGTTGGATGTGCATGTTTTACTGAGAATGTCAGACTTCATTCTCACATGACTGAGAAAGATAATGTGAATTTACAGAAAATATGCTCTCATTTTAGCTTCTGGAGCACCTTCCAAAACTGTATGGGACAAGCATGTGAAAATAGTTTTCTCTCAAACATGATTCATGATATCCCAGCAGAAGGTTTTTCACAGGGTAAAATCACCTTAGAACACACCACAATTCCTGAAATTAGTATGGTACCATCAACAAATGAATTCTAATGTAACTAAAGTCTGTTATCACCCTTTATAGTTCTTCTTTCGGTAACCCTCAAAATCTTCGATTCACTACAATGCATTTCAATGGGGTACTATCATTTATATTGGTCCCAAGATGGCTGCCAGCAATTCCAGGATGAAGTGCTGACAGCCAATCAGATCTCACGATGACATGTGTGGTTAGGCTCCACCCAGATATATATGTGTTTTTACTTTTAATTTCTCCGTAACTACTGAACGGATTTACACCATTTAACAAAAAGGGTTCTTTCTGAACCAAGAACTACCTCTTTGCCAAATTTTGTGTAATTCCGTTCAGCAGTTCGGGCTGTAGGCGTGGCTAAAGTTTCCTATGGGGAAATGAATGGGGAAAACACGTTTTGGGACCCCCCTTTTTTCTCGGCCCCCGCTTGACGAATCACCCCGAAACTTTCAGGGTAGGAGCAGACCGGAGCGGGCCATAAAGTTTGAAAATTTCGCGAAGATTCGTCAACCGACGCAAGAGTTATTTCAAATAGAATGTTGCGGATTTCGTATGGAAAATAGGTCCTAACTATAACTATCTACTGGCGACCGCCAGTAGATAATATATATATATATATATATATATATATATCAAAACTCCAAACCCTGGCCTGAAAATCGCTACCAGAAAACCCAGGCACGGACCTCGTTGCGCTCAAGAAACAGTCACAACAGCGATGTGGTGTGCAAAGTAGCAGTGAAGTTTATTGCTGAATAATCGCCACCAAATGACCAGGCATAGTGCCTGCCATGACGCGTTTCGCTCGCATCACGCAAGCTTGATCACATGGCGCGTCTCGTGATCGGAAAACCCAATAAATACAAAAATTACAAGAAAGTGCACAACTGACTTTCAAAACAAACACAAAAACAGTGAAAATGAAAAACAGACTATTCAAAGCATCTGGTGTTTCAAAAATCTTCAAGTAAATCTGTAGCAATTTGACTTTTCTTGGCTTTCACAACGAAAAAAGACCATTGACATGTGCAAATATACAAGATTGCATAATATCCATAATTTCCAAAATACAGTACTGCAAATCTCCTAATTCATGACGTGTATTGTAGCATGAACACTCGTTATGTTAACACTTAAAGTGCAAGTGCAAAATATGTAAACATCGATAATATGTACATAGGTATAAAGTGCAAGTGCAAAATCCCTGAGAATATACAAATTACTGTTTGGATAATAAACTGCAAGTGCATATATATATATATATATAGTTTTTTTTAGGGTTTTACGGTGGGTAAGAGTATATGGGTTTTTGGGTTGTAGGAAATTTTAGGGTTTATTGTGGGTTTGGGGTTTTGCAGGCGAACTGAATTTTTAAGGTTTAGACTGGGCATGGGTTTTTGTGTGGCAAGGGAATTTTTAGGGTTTAGGGCAGGTTTGGGGTTTTGGATGGCAAGCAAATTCTTAGAGTTTAGGGTGGGTTTGGGTTTTTGGGTGGTAAGGACATTTTTAGGGTTTAGGATATGTTTAGGGTTTTGGGTGGCAAGGGAATTTTTAGGGTTTAGGGCGGGTATGGGTTTTTGGGTGCTAAGGCATTTTTAGGGTTTAGGGTGGGTATGGCTTTTTGGGTGGCAAGGGAATTTTTAGGGTTTAGGGTGGGTATTGGTTTTTGGGTGGTAAGGGGTGTTTTGGTTTAGGGTGGGTATGGGTTTTGGGGTGGCAAGTGTATTTTTAGGGTGTAGGGCAGGTGTGGGCTTTTGAGTGCTAAGGGGTGTTTAGGGTTTAGGGTGGAAATGGGTTTTGGGGTGGCAAGGGTGTATGCATGTGTGTGTGTATATATATATTTTTTTTTAATTTTATTTTTTTATTTATAAACACATATATTTATAAACACATATATTTATAAACACATATATTTATTAAAAAAAAGTATATGTATGTATACATATATATATATATATATATACCGGCTATGTTTGTACAAAGAGTACAGCACTCACGGGAGACTTCTGGACCAAATTTATTGGCACAGGACACAAACAAGACTGGGAAACCGGCGGGGAGATACTAATCTCCAGCACGTGTACTTTACACTGGGAGACAACAGTCAAAGTTACTTCCAAAGTGCCTTGCGCGATTTCACCTCCGTGGGACCAGCTCCTCAAAGCAATATGGGGAGTTGCGATCCCTTGCAACTGAAGACACTGATGCGACCCGTTATTGTGGAGATCAAGACCACGGACGTGGTCAAAACGCGTCTTTATGTCACAAAGAAATAAATCTTCTAACCTGATCGAGTGGGCTCCTGGATCTGCTTTTTGTCTGCATCCTGTTGCGTGTGGAAATATATATATAAATATATATATATATATGCCTTTACCATACATGCCTTAAAACGCAAATTTCATTGTAAAGGCATGCGTGGTAAGGGCATGTGCGTGGTAAAGTCTTGCATGGTAGTGTTGCGGTCGTTGTAAAGACCGGGTTGTAAAGTCATGCCTGGTATTGGCTTGCATGGTTCCGTCAATGATCCCACCATGGTTCATTCTATATGTAGGGTCGATATCCTCATTAGGAAGAGTGCTACCAGTGTAATCCCTTATTGCAACTTCTAGATAATAAATCATGATAAATAAATATAGGATAAAAGAAAGTTGTGATTACCAAAGTTCCAAGAACCTCATATTGCAAACCTAAAGAAGATTTGAGGAACAAAGAGCTGGTTTGGCTAACCCAAAAGTTAGGTCCAGGTATGATTTTGACAAATGACCTGAAACTCCTCAAGAGAATATGATTGATAGAGTGATCTTCTGAGTCCGATTGCATAACTGTAGGAGAAGGAAGGAAAAAGTGTCGTCATTCCATCATTTAAAGTACTCCGCAAAAATCTCACATCGCAACATTTTTATTAAGGTCTTGAACTGCAATCCTGTGGATTCATTGTGTGACAAACTTTCATCAAAGTCTCTGTCAAAAGACAGCCTGATAAATTGAGTGAATGGCCCAGAAGTGGCCAAAAATGTCCCTGTGAAGCCAAGTGTGAAAGAACAAAGTAAAACTGAAGAAAAAATGGTCTGAGAATGCCACAAACTATCCAGAAAGGGTTCCGGGTAAAATATGTCAGCGAACTACATAAAAAGATTTGATACTAAAATCTCGCCGGGAGAGGAGGGTGAATCGGGGATGTCATCTGTTGTACCGTGTACAAGAGAGCCAATAAGAAGAAGCACTGGCAAAGTGAATCCATCTCACCTTCGGGACATAGTGGCTTTGCCAAGGGTTCTAGCCATGCTGTATAGCATCCACGATGCTGTGTGGCATGGCTTTTAAAGAAGAAAAAAAAGCTATACATGGCTGTGTCATTTTGCAGATGCACGATGCTTTGTGACATGGCTTTTAAAGAAGAAAAAAAGCTATACATGGCTGTGTCATTTTGCAGATGCGCACACAGAGCACGCATGTGCAAACAAAATAACGCAAGAGCTTTTTTTTTTGCTGATCCAAGTTGGACTAGTTAAAAAAAAAATACCACGGTGGGGTAAGCAACATAGGGTTGGGGGAAGCACCAGGAAGGGAGTATGATGCAGAGAAGGAACATGGAGAGCGAAAACAGAGAGAGGAACATTGGGAAAATAAACGGACAAGAGAGAGCAGAACTTTGAGTGGGGGAGAAATACACCGGTGAAAAAAGCAACATAGCGTGTGGGATAAGCACACAAGTGCCGGGGGGAAGCACACGGGCAGCCAAAGTGAAATGAAGCAGAGGGGGAGATGTAAATGAGGGAGATAGCTGGAAAACACACGCACCTTGAAGAGTGCTTAAGCATAAAGAGAAAAGTTACGCCTGAAAACTGAGCAGTGGCAGGACACACGCAATGGGTCCATGCTACAGACAAGGGGCAAACCCAAGAAGAGGAAAAGAAGCTCACATGCTCTAACAAATTACAAGCCAGCAAATGAGAGTGACAATGAAGCCAACCAATGGTAAGTAATTGGCAGGCTCTAAGCCCACTGTAAGTTAACTAAATGTCTTGCAACAGACTGTCCATTGAACCTGAATGCCAAACCCTTCCTAAATTCCTAGCGAAAAAGCTAACTCAAAACGTTTGAAAGTAGGTGTGTAGCTGTCAATAGTGCAACAGGTGCTGTGACACCGGCACCCACGTGGGAAAATGGGGGCCTATGATAGGAAGGATGTCCAGGATGTCCAGGATGTCCAGTGTTCCGCCTTAAAAGCTGGTTATTCTTTACACGACACAAAAACTAGATATAAGAACAAAAACACACATAAAAATGAATGTGCGCAAACTTTTGACACTAACACACGAGAAGCTACAATAATGAATGTTTTTTGTGGACTAACCTGTGTGCCCAGGATGGACAATCAATTTCCATGGACGGTATGGGAAAGAATGCTAATGTATCTTCTTTTACACCTTGTAAGCGGATGATGATCTCATTTAGATCGAGCGACGATGGTGTGACAATTGATGTCATCTCTGGACTTGACGAACTTTAATAGTGATTTCCCCTGCAAAGGGGCAGAGAGAGAGAGAGTGAGAGAGAAGCAGCAGCCCAGCAGCACACACAGAACACACAGCTCATGCAGCAGGAGGGCAGATTGCACATGAGTCCCTCTCTTTCCCATGTTTGTGGCTGTTCCCGTTGCCTTTGCTTACTGACTTATTGGTTGCGGACTTTGGCCAGATCCTATGCCTATGCTGGGAGAATTCTTGCAGACTGTCCCCTGCCCTTGTTGGTGGCAGGAACCCCTTGCCTAGCGCACTTTCCTTGGACCCCTTGGCTTGAACTACAGATTCCCCATGCCCCGTTCAGCACACCCTTTTGAACTTGCTTTGCAGAAATCGTCTCCTAGCTATGATTTATGTAATCTGCTAATTGTGTAGTTTTATACTACATCTGTAACTGTATACTCAGACTCCTGACTGAATTTCCTGAAATGCTGATTATTTCCTTGAATGCTAAATTTGCCTAATACAATAACTATTCAAACCTCAAATGTCTGAGTCGTTTTAAATTGTACTAATGTTCTTTCCACAGGGACTGTGCATATGCTAATTGGGATTCTAATGCATAGCAGAGATAGTCATAGATTATTTTCAGAACATCAGGTATTGCTATTATTATTTTACATTGCAACGGCAAAATTATTGGTTTGTGTGATTCTGGCCCGACTAAACTTCTTCAGGAGGTTTGGACTAACCGTTGCCCTCCTATACCTCTACAGCATGGTACTGAGGGTGGGGTATTTAAATGTGATCACTAATTTGTAAGTTGGTTACCAATTTCTGGTCCTCATTGGGTAGCCAACAGTCGACACACTAGTTTCCTTTAACCCTCAATGCATTGAGCAGGGTTCATCGGAGGACCAAGACCTCTATGGGTATGTCTAATAATTGAGATCCATGGTTGTAGAAAAGAGATTTATGGGTCCAGGTAAAATGCTGGAACACCAGCAACAATACCTAAATTTGGGAATGTGTGCAAGTGCATGTATGTACAAATTTCGCATTTTATTTTATTCTGAATTTGTGAAAACAGCTATTTAAATTTTGTATTACTTGTGACTGTATTGTTCGGTTTTTGCTGACATCAAAGGACATTGGCAAAAAGTGTTCAGATAAACTTGTATTGTGTCAACAGTGGTTATCAGCAGAACACACCTCACTAATGTGATGTTGGATTCCTCAACTTTGAAGGAACTTCTGATCTGTCCAGTTCCTGCATTGTTGTGGGGGGTGGCATACTGCACTGCTAAGGAGCTATTCTTGTACCAGTGAGGAGCGATTCCAGACCTCTTTGTCAGTCTAAGAGCTTCTGGTTGCTGAACGCACGAGGCACCCTATAAACACAGTGAAACCGGTTTAGGGGGCACTGGGATCCATATAGCTCTCTTGCAGATACTATACAGGTGTGTTAAAGAGAGTAAAATACCAGAATGGACCCCCAGAGGTATGCCACAGCGCCTACTACAACACCGTCTCTGCCTCCCACTACTGCAAAAAAATGCCTTTTGCGCTCATAGGTCTCTGTTGCACCTCAGTGTGTTCCTATGGAGAGGGGTATCCCAGGACTTGATGCCTGTGCATGTAGCCACCACAGCTCTTAGCTGTTTCTGCTAGGTTTGAGGTATACATGGCCAGTCTGGGCCTTGGTGTGTGCTGAGGTATACAGCAAGACCACTCTGTGTGTGTTGATGAGTGCAGCAGGGTTACTCTTCGTTCCTTTTGTGTGTTAAAGTGTCCTGGACCACTCCGAAATCTGGTGTGTGTTGAGGTACACAAGGCAACTTTGAGCTTTTATTACGTATGGAGGCACAGGGAGCACTGTGGACTTTGGTGTGCGTAGAGGTACTTAGGGTCCCTCTGGGGCTTGGTGTATGTCGAAGTCATGCAGGGTAAATCTGAGCTTTGATTTGAGTTGATGTACAGGTGATCCTCAGGACATTGGTGCGTGTTGGAGTTACACAGCCACTCTGAGCTTTGGTTTGAGTTGAAGTACAAGGGCCCCTTTGGACATTGGTGCGTGTTGCAGTATACACCGCAAATCTGAGCCTTGGTTTGAGTTGAGGTACAGGGGCCCCTCAGACATTGATGCGTGTTGACGTATACACTGCCACTCTGAGCTTTGGCTTGAGTTGAGGCACAGGGGCCCCTCTGTACATTGATGCGTATTGACGTATAGACTGCCACTCTGAGCTTTGGTTTGAGTTGAGGTACAGGGGCCCCTCTGGACATTGGAGCGTGTTGAAGTATACACGGCCTCTCTGAGCTTTGGTTTGAGTTCAGGTACAGGGGCCCCTCTGGAAATTGGTGCGTGTTGAAGTATACACTGCCTCTCTGAGCTTTGGTTTGAGTTGAGGTACAGGGGCCCCTCTGGAAATTGGTGCGTGTTGGAGTATACACGGCCACTCTGAGCTTTGGTTTGAGTTGGGGTACAGGGGCCCCTCTGGACATTGGTGCGTGTTGAAGTATACACCGCAAATCTGAGCTTTGGTTTGAGTTGAGGTACTGGGGCCCCTCTGGACACTGGTGCGTGTTGAAGTATACACGGCCACTCTGAGCTTTGGTTTGAGTTGAGGTACAGGGGTCCTCTGGACATTGGTGCGTGTTGAAGTATACACTGCCACTCTGAGCTTTGGTTTGAGTTGAGGGATGCGACTCTGGGTTTGGTGTGTGGAGGTACAAAGAGCCTTGGGTTTTACTGCGGCAGCTTGCACCTCTTGGTCTTGGTGCGTTTTGACGTAATCTGCAAACATGTCCACCTGACCTTGGGCCTTACTTGTTGTGTTCTGTTTGCGCATAAACGCGCTAGACTGGACCTGTGCTGAGATGCTGCCCTCTACAGCCGCCTCGTTCCCTGTAACACTTGTGCAGTGTGTCACTCAAGGCCGCCCACCCGCAGTAGGTCTTGGATGCGCCTGGGAGGGGGTCTCGAGGAGCGGGGGGGGGGGGGGGCTGAGAGGCACATGCTCCCTGGTGATGGATGCTGACCCCGAGTGCAGCTCTCAGGTGAAAGGAAACACCGCCAACAAGGACGCACCTGCTCCCTGCAGCCTAATTAAGGCCCCAACTGATACTGGATACACAAGATTCAGATTAATTAATTACTGTCTGCACCCTTTGCCCCTCCCCAACAACACCCCCTGGAAACAGGGAACGCGAACAAAACAACGGGGTTGGCGAGGAGGGGCTGCGAGCAGCAATATATCTCCTCGGATAGATGACAGGAGGCAGGAAGAGACCACCTCCCCCGCACCCGGCCTCGACCACGTTACAGAGACCCCCCCACCAGCAGGCGGAGGAGACCACGAGACCCTCCCGCAACGGGGCCGAGAGAGACACCAGTCGCGACTGCATCTGAAGAGCAGCATTGCATCCTACCCCCATCCTCCCCCGCCCCCTCACACACAACAACTCCCACTCGAGAGAGACACCAGGCAGCAAGGCTTCCACCCTACCACTAGGAAATACCACCAGAAATATACAAAAGCGTCCTAGAGAGAGACTTCAGGCAACAGAACACGAGGCGCTGTGCACTCATCTGAAAGAAAATGTGTCAGATCCATAGGTATCACAGGAACGCTGTACGGCTAGTCACTGAATTACCTTGAGTAGTGAGATCTTTTGCGCTAAATCCATAGAATAACCACTGCAGTATTATTTAGTTGTGAGTTTTATATAGCACACTGACGCATCACCGACCTGACTCACTTCAAAGCGCTGATGTTAACGTGTAGAGTGGGAGATTGCCCAACTAATGTAAATTCCATAGGAACACTACACTACCATTCACCCAAACACATCACTACATTGTGCAGTGCCTGCAGTGTTACCATAGGAATACTACATTCATGTTTCAACCTTACAGAATCCCCATAGGAACTCCACAGTGTAATGCGCCAAATCCATAGAATTGCCTTACACTGCACGAAAGAGCGTCCAGCCCACAGCATTACAATTTGAATACGCTCTATATTGTGTCAAACCTACACATGAGAGTAGGAACATTGCATTACCCACACAAAAAACCAAGGGCACCGGCCAATATGTGCAAAATCATAGGCACTGTCTTAAAAATACTGTAATGCAATGTGCCAAGAGAGAGTGCAGCCATATGTGATCTTCACTACACTGTGCCAAAGCCACAGCCTTATCAAAGGATTACTGCACCTCGGCCAGGACCACTGGAATTATGCAATTCTGCTTTCTGCATAATTATATATTTAACATACTTCCACATAATCCATCTGTGGCATATGTGCAGATTTCAACAAATACATTTTGAGTTGCTCAAACAGGTCAAAAGCTATTTTAAAAAGTCAAAAACATAGTGCCTCACAGAGGCAGAACATTGTAAATGTTAACTGGTCACCTTTGAGTTGCTTTTTGCTGTTTTTAGGTATCAAACAGGTACAAATGAGGTGAAATCTTTCTCCAGACAGTATTAATGTGCGTTAAAATGACAGATCAGTGAAATAATGTTACGGAATGTGCCTCAGTATGCCACATAATTAGCCAGCCACGGTCCCTGCAGGTAACTGCGGTGGGGCGGTGGGGCCTGGTAAGGGGGGATTTCGAGGGACGATGCAGAGGGAAAATTAATTATTTATTTAATTTTCCCTCTGCATCGTCCCTCGTAATCCCCCCTTATTCGGCCCCACCACCCCACCGCTGTTACCTGCATGGACCGCGGCTGTAATTAGCCTTTTCTTTCTGCATAATTTAGTAGACACTGCCAGATAATTTGGGTTTGCATTACCGCATAATTTGAATACCTTGACTATAGTGTGTCAAGTACACCGCATTACCACAGAAATACTGAACTATGTATAGCGTGCAAAACCAAGATCCAATCACAGGACTCTTAGGGCAGGTGTACAAAAATTAGGAATAGCGATTTCCAAATAGCGATTTTATCCAAATCGCTATTTGGAAATAACTATCCCGTATGTATGAAACCTTTTGTTTCATACTTGCGATTCCTGGTGGGTCCCAAAGAGACCTACCACATGAATATTAATGAGGTAGGTTGCAGTTTGTGACTCATTAGGAATGCCTGCCATTACAGGGATGGTGGCCTCCTGAGGTCAGCAGACCACGATGTCTGTGATTTCTTTTGAATAAAGGTTTTTTTTTGTTGAAATGCAACCTGTTAAAAAATTAAGCATTTTGTTTTCATTTTTTAAGAACAGGGAGTGGTCCATGAGACCACAGCTGGCCTGCGCTTAAAAAATATTTTTCCGACATTCACAAAGGGGAAGGGATTCCATGGGGACCCCTTTCACTTTGCAAATGCATTACCACCAACTTTGAGTTGGTGGTAAAATATCAAGGTTTTGAGACCGCATTTTGGTCGCTGAACATTGATACATAAGTTACATAACACTAGAAATTGGACGCCCTAAACACGCACCTTCCATATAATGATTTCTACACTCAAACTGCGATTCTGCAGAATCACAGTTGGGATGTTTGTACATCAGGAAAAGCATTTTTGCTATCACAAACGGCCCTATTTTGTGAATCGGACCGTTTGCGACAGCAAAAATGGTTCGTACATATGGTCCTTAGTGTGCAAATGAAGACTTTTATTCAAAAATGTAAATGCTGGAGTGTACTATTTTCACAGTCCAACTGCGGAAATAGCGCCAATAATTCAGAAAGCACACAGGGGCACATGCATCAAGCCTTTTTCCGTACGTAAACCGACCGATTCACAGAATCGGCCCATTTGCGAATGGAAAAGGCCTTATCCAATGATTGTAGGTTTGTCATCGCAATTTAGGTAATTGCAATTTTTGCGATTACCGAAATTGCGAATGCATTTATCCCTACTGCTGATGCATGTAGCCTTTCCTGAATGCGAACTGTGGATTTAGGAAACGCTAATTACCATCAACTTCAAGTTGATGGTAATATGTGCATGCTTTAAAAAATGCACATAAATGCATTTTTCAAAGTGCCATGTAGCGCACACATGTGTGTGCTTTACATGTGCACACTTACCTTTTTTTGTGGGGTGCTTCAGGGGGGCCTTAGTCCCCCGGGCATCCTTGGATTTGCATTCGCTATTTGCAATTACCAATTTGGTAATCGCAATTAGCGAATGCAATGCCATTCATTCCTATAGGAATGAATGAAGTCACATTAGCTAATAGTGATTTGCAATTTCCGAATCGCTATTAGCTAATGTAAAGGAGTTTCACATTTTTGGGCAATTCCTACATGCATAGGCGTTTGCGATTACCAAATAGCGATTCCTTAATAATCGCTATTTGGTAACCGCAAATTGTAACTTTGATGCATGTGCCCCACAGTCCCTGAATATACACAGATGTGCTAGATGTGTACATCTAAAGGACGAGTGGTGCCTTGTGATGACACAGTATTATTCCCCAGGCACTGCTTGTGTCTGCAGGGGAGGGTGCGCTTCTCAGCGAAGAACTTTCTGTGCAGGCTGTCTCTGTACTCAAGAACTGTCTCCTATCCGACGGGAGCAGTCTACCCCTCTAGCAGAGAGCAGCATGCGGCACGGCTTGGTCTCCAGGGCTCTGTCCTACATCTGCGGTGAGCGTCCCCGGGTGAGGTGTGTGGGATAGAAATAAGCACACGCTGCAGAGAGTGAAAATGGTGCCATGTGAAACCAGCTGTGGCAGGAGCTACCGTGACACCTCAAAGGCACTGTGACAAACTACACGGCAGGGAAGAGGCAATGTATTCACAGAGAAAAAAAGACCTATAAAATGCCCACTGCATGCAAGGCAAATACGAGATGAGGCCACAAGGGTCTAGCCCACCAGAGTAGCATTATCTATAGAACTCACCTGAGTTAAGGAGGAAAATGTGCTGCAGAGCAGGGGCATGGTCTGGGGCATTGGTCGGAGTAGGAACAAGGTAGAACACTATGCTTGTCACTGAGGATCTATTTATCAAAACTATACTGTCAATGTGTCAACACCCAGTGAGCCAGTAACAAATAAATTAACATTTATATATCCACATAAAGTGTGCCTGACAAATCTGCCACACTGCTAAAAAGAGGGTACTTACTTGGGTCCCAAAATCGAGAAAGGAGTGAGGAAACTGTAAATACGGCCTCTCTTATTCTGAGAATTAACCCTCCAAGAACCCAGAAAGAAGTGAGGATGGTTTTGGGAAGGGTTGGCTAATGTCATCCGTGGATTCCAAACTTTCCCTGCTTACAAAGCCTTTACAGAGGCTCACTCACAGTGATGTGAGTGATCCCGTGCCTTGGGACAATAAAAGCATGAATGCCTTCCTAGAGCTCAGACATAGTCTCTGTACTGCACACACTCTTGGAATGCCTAATTAGAATTTGTTTTATTTATTTATTTTGTCATGAGAAAGAAGAGTGCTCACTTTCAGTGCTGAGCAACATGGAGGGGCAAAGCAACCAGTAGCCTATTTTTCTGTTAGATTAGATCTAGTAGCTGCCACACTTCCGGCCTGCATGAAGAGCATTGCTTCATCTTATCTTACCATTTAGCAGAGGGAAGAAATTGTGTTAGGTTATACACTTATTGTGTTATTCCCTCATTTTGGGGCAGATTACAATGTCGGGCGGAAATCCTCCACCCGACACCGACTCAGAATCGGGACCGACCAACTCGCGGTTCCGGCCACCCGATTATAATGCGACCGAACAATGTTCGGTCGGAAAAAAATAAAATAATTTCCATTGTTTCCTATGGGAGCTTGTGTTCCGCCCGACAACCGGCCGTAACACATGCTCCTATGGGGAAATGGGGTGTGTGTGTAAAACCCTGCACCCTGTCGCGGGCACCCCATTGTGCCATCCACACAGTGCAGGGTTTTATAGGGGGGTTCCTTGGGTACCCCCTCGGCCCCAACCGGAGGCCGCAGGATGAAGGGGGCCCTGCTAGGGGCCCCCAAAGTCACTTTCCGACAGCTTTTCGTGTCGGAAAGGCCGGCACGGAAAGGCTGTTGGAAACCGACATCGTAATACCGAGGACGGAAACGCTGTCCATAGGGGTGTACGATGCGGTTCCGACCGTCTCGAATACTCTGAGAGCCGGTCGGAACCGATTCGGAATGACTGAGCGGTTTACGTTCCGACCACAAACATCGTAATCGATCGGTCGGAAAGTAAACTGAACGAGTAGGTTGGAAGGGCTCCGACGCAGTCGAGGAAATTCCGACTGTCGGGAGGAGGCTTTCCACCCGACATCGTAATCGGCCCCTTAGTTGAGATCCTGCTGACTTGTACTCAAACTCAGCATTGATTTTACAAGCAATTTTCTCAGAAAGTATAAGCAAGTTATTCTTGCAGCTGAAAATATTTCAATTAAACTTTGCAATTCTCTGAATCCCACAACACTTTTGTCAATGCCTGGTGGAGAAGATACCGATGATGGAGACAATGATTGTGACCATGACTGTATTGATGTAACAGAATTGTGTACCAAACCAAGACCAGACATTCAAAATGTACTACTCAAATTGGTTTATTTTATTTTATTTGAAGATGGTTTTTGTTTGAGAGAACATCAGGAAATATTGAGAGCACCTGCGGTTTGCACAATAGCATACATTGTTGTAGCATCATAATTATGTACTTTAATTTAGGCACAAGTAGCAGATTTAATGGCCATCGCACGAGCATGCTGTGAAATGGGTTAGGAGTGTTTGATCTTGAAACACAGTGAACCGCATTGCAGGCTGCGCCCCACCCAATAGCTTCTCTCGCATCCCACTCTATCTCCTTATCTGTGGAGTTGTGGCTATGCTGGCGGGCCTCCGCAGGCATCCAGAGGTACTCCTTCACATCGGTTGGCCAGCCAGTGCAGTCTTCGGCGTTCCTCTCCCTAGGGGCCATCTTGGAAGCCACCATAGTCTTTCTTCCCAGAATTCCTTGGGAGAAGTTTTCTAATTCTCAATCTATCATGGTGGCTTTCTTGATTTGCCTTCCCAATCCAATATTATGCCATCATTTTCTGATGTAATTTCCTGTCCTAGGGGTATATAAGGAGTGGGATTCTCATCTGCCTTGCGTTGCTCCACTTCTTCACTCCCGTAGGTGTGTATCCACACTCATGTTGATCTTCTATGTTCTAGTTGATTTTTCTAGTTCTGCTGCTCTTGTTTCTCCTCCTGAGTTCTTCCTCACTCCTGTTGGTGCTTTTTACTCCTGTTGGAGGTCCCTCTTCTGGCTAGTGTCTTCAGGGGTGCTCTTGTGTCCAGTTCCATTCTGCTGAGTCCTTCCATCGTCATCTGAGGTTTTTTCCCTTTGGGGTTTTTCCTCCTTGGGGCTCTTTCTGGTAGGCACTATCTGCTTAGGCACTAAAAATGGCAGCAGCATCATGGCTACCAGAAGGGGTCACCCATACCTCTGGCAGACCAAGACGGTCAAGACTTGGAGTCAAAGATCTTCACGTCGTCCTTAGCCATTGTAAAGAAGGTTACTACCCAAGAGTCCTGATAGATCTATTGAATGCACTGCAATAGCCAAAAGAAGTTATGGTTGTAAAATGTGCAGCTCATAAGAGTGGAGATGGCATGGTTACACTTCGCAACCGATGTGTGGATGAAGTTGCAAAGTACTGTGCTCTTATGTCTGGTACATTAGGATAAAATGAATATTGTAACCCTGAGAAGGAAAGCATACATTGTTTCTTGTCGACATCATTACACGCATTAGAAGAGTTGAAAAAATTACAAAACAGTGTACCTGAGGATGAAATGAAAAAGTGGATTTCAGCAGGATGTATCAGAGACAAAAATGATCAGTAGAAATCAGTTAATGGAAGATATGTTCTGCAAAACTGTATTTTGTACCAAACGTCAAGATGCATTCATGGATCCACACATGCTGGGCGTTTATGGGATGTTAGCAATTTTCAAACAGTTTTGGTTCATCTGCATTTTAGAACTGTTGCTGAAAGTTTTGTCTGCATTGTGTTACTTGTGAGCAGTTAAATGTTAGCAAAAAGACACAAGTGACTTTAAGACACATTAGTCAGTCTGAAGGTCCCTTCATGAGGTTGCCAATTGAATTTGTGGAGATGCCCCCTTGTAATGGGCTAAGATATTTGTCTTTTGTCCAGGCGGGCTGAAGCTTACCCAACTAAAAGGTGTGACAGTTTAACTGTAGCCAAACTCTTGTTTTGGTAGTTGGTCCCTAAATTCGGATTGCCAACTTCTTTAGTGTCAGATAGAAGCAATCACTTTAAACTTGAACTAATGAAAATTTTGTGTATGGAACTTGATGTAGAGCAAAAGTTCTACTGCAGCTATCGACCAGAAGCATCAGGTATAGTTGAGCAACTCAATGGAACTTTCAAGTCGAAGTTGTCCAAGGTGTGAAACTCAACTTGAAGAGCCAGTGACAAACCCTGCCACTACCTGGAACCTAGTGATTGGATCGTGGCTAATAAATACATTAAAAAAAGCTGCCTGAACCAGCTGTGGCATTGACTCTAGCAAGTAATACTTGTGACAAATACTGCTGTGAAGTGTGGATGTTTGCCAAAGTGGATCCACACAATCTCACATCAAAAGAATGCAGTCTGCAGATTAAGAGGTGGTGACACCAACCACTGATTCACTGTGTCAAGCTCAAGTTTGCTATGTTGATCTAGAGGGGGGTGGAGAACAAATTGATTAAACTCAAGAAGATCAATTTGTGCAGCAAGAAGAACAAGCACAACAACAAATTCAGACACAAGAAAACCACAAAGCAAAAACTTGAATTTCAAAATCAGGGCAGATCAAGCTGTTCCAGTTGAAAACTGCGCGGATCAAGAGTAGATGAAGATGCAGCCGTTGTCATAAATTGGTCTGAAGATGAAAGTTGAATCCAAAATGGATGGCTTGAGAGTGTGAAAGGGAGGAAAAGAGTGTCAAAAAATATCATAGTCTAGAAACAGTTGAAGAAGAGACAGGACAAGAAACAGAACAAACAGAATCAGATTTGAGTGACAGAGATTCAGAGCAACCTGTGGTCGTAAAGGCCAAATTTAGCATTGCATTGCTCTGCCCTTGCATTGCGTAGCGACTCTAGTCATATTTACCAGGCCACCTTGCGTGGTCCTGCATGGCTTGATAAATCTAGGGTAAGGCAATGCAGTGCAGATCTCTGCATTGTGTTCCTCTGCCCCAGGAAGGCTTTCCATGGGTGGAGCTTGGGTGTTCCCACTCATCCACCCATGGGTTTCGGCGCATTCTCAAATTTACCATCACTGGTAGATCTGGGAATGCATCAAAATCCTATGCCTTCCCAGGTGAGGAGTAACATGGAGAAATATCTTTATTTCTCTATGTTTTTTCCTCTTTCGATGTGTGCTTCATTCTGCAGCACACAAAAAAAGAGGAAAATGCCTTAGATGATTGTTTTGTGCAGGAAGGTGCCCTTCCTGCACAAAAACAATCATGCCTGCAACGCAGGCCTCCTTGCATCATGGTTGAAGGCTGCCTGCGTTGGCACTAGGCAGCACATTGCGCGCCAGAGCAAGGAAAGGATAAGAATGCTCGATATAATGTTAAATACAGGGCATTCCTCTCCTTTCCCTTCCAAGCAGAGCAGCAAGGTGGCTTGCTGCCCTGCGTGAAATAATGATAAATTTGACCCAAATCTATAAGAGTAAAAGTACCAAACACGAAATATGCAGTACCTGAATGGTCATACCTAGGTAAAATCAAGCCAGAGCAAAGAGACCTTAACTTGAAAGACTATCAGTTCATTTGTAAAGAACCTCTGTGAATCTGCTGTGAAAAAACTGGAGAAAAGCAACTAAATAATTTTTGATGGAGTGCTGAAGAGGAATATAGAGTTTCTTTGACATTTTTAAAAGTGCCTCTATTATTTGTAGTCAGAGTCTGATTTCATACATATAAAAAGATAAAATGTATGCCTTAGGTATTCCGTCAAAGATAGTTGGTTTCTCCTGAACATTTCTTTTGAACAGAACTGAATACCAGTGACATATTAACTTTTGAAGTTTTGATTTTGTACCATATCTAGTAGTTTAGATTTTTGTTTTTCATAGATTTTTCTAGAAGAAATATGATCAAAATTAAAAAAGAGCTGTTGTGTAGCATTAAGAATAATTTTTTTAATTTTCATATGAATGATTTTGATAGGTATTTTAGTGAGCCTTTACCCCTTAGTTGGATATGTTTTACTTAAATCCGAAATTAACCTGTTCTTTGAAGAGTGAAACGTGGATTTGGACAAGTGCTTATGGATATCTTCTTTGATATGTTTATTTCTCTTCATGGTGCTGCTTTGCATGATGTGAAGATTAGGAAGTTGTCCACTTTGAATGAACGTTTAGCAATTAATAATGCTGGTGCACCAACAAAAGTTAATGAAGAAATGCCATACGTGCAATGGTTTTGCAGAACAGGCTTGCTTTGGATATTCTTCTTGCTAAAGAAGTTGGAGTGTGCCATATTTTGAGAGTAAAGCAATGTTGCACTTTTGTTTCTGGTAATACCAAGCTTATTAATCAATATAGTAGTACTAATAATTTACATGAGGCAAACGCTTTGGAGGAGTTTAGTGTATGGGAGACTGCTGGTTCACAGTTAAGTGCGAATGGAAATGGAATTACAAACGTTGATGACTGATTTAGTAATGTGGCTAGAGGAATTATACATGAGGTCTTAACTCCACTGATCATAAACATATTGTGAATAATTGGTCTAGTGCTTAGCATTAAATTCTTTGAAGTAAGATGTTGTGTGAATTGATCCAATTGTGAGAGTAAGTAAGGGACGACAAAAAGAAAGAGACAAGGCCTTAAATTAATTTACATGTGTTGTACTATGCACATTTCAAATCTGTTTTCTGGTTTTTTTTCTGCACAACTCGTGTTAAAAGATGTCCTTCGGTATTTAATAAAAAGTCTTTAATTCTAGGTTTATGGTCCTGTTCAGCTGTATTTTAAAATGTAATTATTTTTGTGTTTGTGATGTTCCAGAGGAAGTTTGATTGCTGCTGGAGAAATATACATATCATGTTTCAATTTTTCAAGGTTGATGTCACTTGCTAGTTGAACTGTGCCTTATTCATATTTTCAAGCAGTTATTGTTTAGTGCTGCGATGTCACTTCCACTTGTACTTAGATTAAAAGTCCTACTTGACTATTAATTTTGGGAAGGTTAATATGGTGAGCTTGTTTTACATAATGTAACTGCAAAATGAAGATTGGTTTATATAAATGTATCTTTATAAGTGTTCCCACCATACCACTACACACCACAAAAAGGGCTTGAATCAGTACTGATGAAAAGCTATTTAACATGCTGTTTTTAATGTTTCCAATGTCTTTCTTGGTTTCCATTAGAGATCAGACTCCACGTTAGTCTGTTTATTGATCCAATGCTTAGAAAATGTTCTTGATTCTCTCTTGATGTTAATACTGAGCAGTCCCTATGACAGCTCTTCACTTGATTTATTAGTTGCCTTGTGCTGGACAGTATTTGGTACTGGCTATTAACCAGAACAGGCTCAGTTTCAACTGCCTATGCTAAATCACAATTGTTTGCATTTAGGGTATTTTGAATTGAACTGACTAAATAACCGTCAACTTTTTGCCTTCTGTAATGATTTATACATTTTAAATAAGCCTTCATGGTTTGGAACTTGACCTTTGTCCAGTGTTGGTTTTCCAGTGCAGAGTTCACTATGTGGGTCTGTGGATTTTCTTGTAATTTTATGCACAAGGTCCTCGCCCACAAGGACTCATGCGGCCCGATCCATCTTATCAGCCAATTTCATGGTAAAAAGTGCCAACAATGTCATTACAGATAATGTGCAACCCCATAGACGATGGTTGTGTCGAAGAGAGGGTATTGGCTTGTCTGATTCATGGGCAGTGTTGCTGCTTATAGAGACATGTCCATGCGTCTCACATTCCTATCAAGATTTCTTTGACTTTTCAATTGACTCCGTGGTGCTTTGGGGGTAATGTCTGGACTTCCTGCACATGAGTGAGGTCCTCTCAGCTTGGATTTGGTCTCGTTCTTCTCTCTCTCTTTGTGGCTTGTATCTGGGGTTCCTTTTTCTTTCTTGTGTGGTTTCTGCAGGCATTCTGGTCCTCCATCCATCTTTGTTGGTCATGATCAGGCGCAGAGTCTTACTTTCCATTCAGGGTGTCTAATACAACTTAATGTCTTCCCTCCTTCCTGGGATGCTCATGGAGCTCCATTTCTTTTTTCCTCTTTGGTAGTCTGTGTGGGCAAGCAAGGTTTCATTTCTTCCAGCAAGATAATTGCAGCACTCTGGTCATGCTTCCGTCTCGTGTGGCTTTTGCTGAGCTTCTGGTCTCTGCTGCCTCTTGCAGAAACTTTGTGTTGATTTTCAGAACGTCATCTACCCTCTGGACAGACAAACAAGCTTTTAAATTCCAGAGAAATTCAGACTGCTTTTGTTGCATGTTCTACTTTTGCTGCAGGTACTGAGCAGATGCTTTTAGGATCCCCCCACTCCCTCCACCTTTATAACAGGGAGATCTTTTGCAAACTCTGTCCTCTCTCAGTTGATTGTGACTAAACTCTTACGAAAACATGAAATGTTGCCAGAGTGGCAGCAAGTTGGCCCACATGAACTGATCATGATGGAGGGGCCACGTTCACACATAACTCACACCTAAGGAACTGCTGAGGTGGGAGGAGGGAGGTCATCATGGGAGAATACTGAAATAGGAAGCCTGCATTGCCCTGTCAGTGACCAGCCGAAAGTAGCATTGGGAAGGAGAACCACTGAACATGAGGAGAATTGGAGTCTTGCTTCCATGAAAGCATGGTCAGGACAGTCCATGAATAACATGAACTGACATTTTATAAGATTATAGCAGAAGTTCTCCACCATTCATTTGGTGGCCAGGCATTACTTTACTATAATATATCAATTAAGTTTGTGAGGAGAGCTTTACACTGCAGAAGAGAATTGGATGTTCTTCGCCTTTCTAAGTTTGAGAAAAGGATGCTCCTGGACCTACATCCAATCTTCCGGTTTGTAGAATGAAGGGTCCTGAAATGTCAGGCAGCTCAGAACCAGGTCATGGTACAGGACAATCTTAAAACTGAGAAAAGCCTAACCAACCAGGTCAGATCATTGCACTTAAACAGGAACAGAGACCTAGATTTACTATCCTTCACACAATGGAGTGCTGTCTGAAAAGTTGCTGAGCTACAGTTGGTGAAGGATAAACCGTTTTTGCAGCACCAAATTTACAAAGTGTACCCAAAAGAGAAGCTCACATCTATCGTCATGGTGGAAAGAGGCATATGGGGAATAGTATCCGTTTAAGCTGCCTGAGATCTGATAAATCCCCCTTGTTATAGGTATACCAGAATCACATTGCGGTGCCTCCTAATGCACATTTCACTGGATTGACTGCTAACCAAACTGTCTGAGGTTTCTCATAATTTCTTTTCCTGATTTTGGTTCATTATGATTCTTCGTCTAATATTAGCCTCGCAAGGGTGGTTTCTCATAATTATCCATATTGGTTATCCCTGTGGGATTGGTGGACTGTTAGCCTGTAAATGCTCAGAATGGAGGAGTGTGATTTATTGACCCAATCATTCAGTGGGCTAAAAAGCAATGCAGGCTTCTCCACTTTAAAAAAACACAACAAATATCTATTACCTCCACAGAGGTGTAGTTTGTAACACAGACTAGAGGGCGTAAGAATGTTCCTTCGCAGTGATTAATTTGATTCTCCAACAGCTGGCCTTCCTAGGTTTGTAGTGTCCTGCTGAAGTGACCCTGGTGAAATTGTGCATTTTGAGACTGCTGCAGTAAAGCCTGGTGCAGTGCACTTGTCCATGTGCTGAATGGGTAATAAACGCAGGAATGGTTTTGAGGTATTGGATAATCCCACCTTTAACATATATCTGATCTGCAGAAGTAACAACAACTAAGAATACTTCATTTGTTTCTGAAAAAGAACAGCACAAGACTTCATCCCAGAATATCTAAGAAGAATTGTGATACAATTCCTGGTGGTCTCCCGCCTGGAATATGGCAACTCTCTTTATTCGGGATCCCCAAAATATGTCACAAAATAACTGCAGGTTGTCCAAAATGCGGCAGCTAGGCTACTCCTCAATATTCCGAGCCACAAGCCGGTGAAAGAGTCCTTGAAATTGCTTCATTGGCTGCCTATTGATACAAGGATTAAGTTCAAATCTCTTTGCCTTGCACATAAAGCAATACATGGGCAGGTGCCTTCTTAGAATTAATTAGAGGTCTTATCTCCCCTTATGTACCTACCAGATGCCTAAGATCGGCACATGAATGCCTCCTCAGAACCTCAAGAATTAAGAGGATGAGATGGGGCGGTAGATCTTTTTAATTTCTAAACCCAAAGCTTTGGAACTCCATGCCCCTTGGGTAGAGACGTCTGGAAGAGGACCCTAGCTTCAGGAAAAAGCTCAAGGCATGGTTGTTCCCCCAGTAGCTCTTTAAATGGTCATTCGCCCCTTTTCTGTCAGTATCTCTAAATCAGCGCTGGGAAGCCCTAGGGCACCCATGTGCTTAGCTAAAACCTAAACATAAACCTAAACTTCATTAATTTTGGAATGACACTTATGTCTCTGAGGTCTTTCTCTCTGCTTCATTTTGGCAGTCCCCAGTAGATTAGAATACATTGACCTTGCAATCTGGATTCAATGGAGTGATGCTTGCTTTCCCACTTCGCCAAGCCATTGTCAATCATACACTGACCAAGGGAAAGGGATAAAAGAGAGAGAGAAACAGAGACACTGCATATCTTCACTCTGCCCAGTTGCACTCCTGGGCATGTTCTTCATTGAATGAGCATTGATATCTAAAGACAAGAGAACACGTTTAGTAATTTTATCATTCTGGCTCCAGCACCTAATTCCTGATATTGTATACGCAATACAGTTTAACAATCACTGTATTTCCAACTCTCTACAATCTTGTGAAACTCTGTGTCTTCCGGAAACTGAAGTACAATTTTATAATAAATGTAACATATGCAAAGAGTCTTTAGAACTATTATGCATTTTTTTCTACAGATAACTACCTTCAGTGTTATACAAATATACTCGGTGGTTCAAATTATATTTAGTGTGACAGTTCGTAAACTGCAACTTAATAAATGCACATTTATAGAGTTCACTTAATAAGCAATCACTTTCCCCTCTAAGTTGCTACCTAAATATCATACATATATCAAAATAATGGTTATCAAAGTGTATGCAAAGATGAGGATCATTTTTGCTCTTCTCGTGGAAACAAAAAGGTGCAAATGTAAGTGTTCATTATCTTTAAGGGATGGCTCCTAAAAACAGCATTCAAACACAAAGTCTAAATCCTTCTATTTTATCCTAGAATACGTCTTAGTATCTAGTTCAGTGGCATGTTGACTTCAAAAGATAACAGGAATCTGCAGGAATCTGCAAAATTTCAAAACTCTGATAACAAGGTCCTCGCTGCAGCAATTACATATTTTGATTGCTTAACAAAGATGATCTGGACCAAAATGAACTTACAATTAAGAATTCTAGATGCCCACCACCATTTGCAAGTCTCATGATAGTCTTGTGGTTTCGTGGGACATGTGACCTACCTTGACTTCACTCATGTGCCTCCTGTAACACATCCATTGGAGATGCAAAGCCTCTTTACAGGTGGCACCCATACTTCGAGGATACCACCATCCTATCCTGTTTCTGAAGGAATGCACATTCAGGCAGTTTGGAGAATCACACTTCTGCACAAGATCATGACATTCATAGCCATTGCCCCAATCTTTTTCTGAGCACATAGCTTCTTGCTTTGGTGAGATGCAGGAGTTGTGAAGATGCCTTCATACTTTCCCAAGTGAAATCTAGTCTTCTGCAGGTGGATGTGTGTTAGGAAAAATAAAATGGACCAAGATCACTCTGTTGGGGAAATCCAAAGATATTTATTGAAACAATCATAGACCTACACGGTTGGCTCACTGAATCAATATCTCAACAAAGCTGTTCAGAGAAGGGCATCTTGGATTTGATTTGAGCTCATGGTACTCATAATGCATCAGACACAGAAATCTGCAATGTGTGCCCTTGTACCTAATACTATATATTCCTCAAAGGTTTTTGAAGCACTTCTGGTGATAGGTTCACAGATGATATCTGCAGAGGCTGAGTGCCTTCCAGGGAAGGGTTTCACACACAGGACTCCTTTTCTCAGACTTTGTGAGTGATGTTATTGTCCTGTTGAGACATTCTTGCATTTCTGCTTTGACACTGAGGGGTGATGGGTTGATGGCTGGGTCACCTCCTCTCGTCTTCTTTATTACTTAAGTTGGCCTCTCACTTCTTTCTGCTTCCCTAGTAGGTGGT
The DNA here is from genome assembly GCA_963921515.1 of Calotriton arnoldi. NCBI lineage: Eukaryota > Metazoa > Chordata > Amphibia > Caudata > Salamandridae > Calotriton > Calotriton arnoldi. Next base: position 2,356,979 of record CAWUFW010002105.1, read on the forward strand.
TGGATCCTGGTTTCTTCATTCCTTTATGGATAATTTTCTGTTGTTTTGTCTCCACTGTCTCCTTGGGGGTCTTCATGGGTTGTGGGTCATCATTCCTTCTGTGGTGATTAGCACAAAAAAATCACAACTTCTTTTACACGAGGATATGTTCTGAGGGTTCTTGTTTCCCTCTTTACTAGAGTTAGCCAAGCTTATTTGTCTTAAGACTTTCCAGGTCCCCCTCCCTGGTCCAACACTGGAGTCCTTTGGTGGCTAAGGCATTTCTTCCCTCTTCTGGTGGCAGGTCCGGTGCATGTGCAGTGGTTAGGTCCCACTTGATTCTTTTCTTTTTGGAAGAACTCGCAACATCTTACCCTCTCATGCAGCCGCGGCCGCTGCAGGTAAGAGCGGTGGGGTGTTGGGGCAGGCTTGGGGGGGGCGGGGATTTCGAGAGACGCCCACTAGGGAAAATTAAATAAATAATTCATTTTCCCTCTTGGTGGTCTCTCGAAATCCCCCACAGCCGGCCCCACCGCTATTACCTGCAGCAGCTGCAGCTGCGGCAGCTCTCATGGGCCCTTGTGCATGGCGTGAGGGCTGGGTGAGCCAGTCATGATAGAAGGGCTTCCCCATTACATTAACACACCTATAGATAGATTAACGGCATGAGGTACTGAGTGAAGGAGGTTCAACAGTGGTTCTGCATTTTCTATATCAAACTGAGTCTACTCATCTTTAACAATGAAATTGCTTTGGAACTGCAGGTAGGAGGAATCTGTATTTATGTTTTTCACAGTGCCACAGCCGTAAACCCTCTGTTGTAGACTAGCTTTATCAGAAGAAGATGAGGTTTACTACTAGCTAAGAGGAGGCGTGCTACTACCTCAGAAAGTCAAACCACATCATAGTGTTTCCGGGATGTCTTGTGCCATCTATAGTCTCTGCTTTTTTAAAATTCCGGACATTATCTCTGAAGTTCAAATACAAATGTTAATTTTTAGAAGAGCTGAACTCAAGTGGAATTATTTTCGCTAATTCAAATAGATGTCCAAGTAGTCAAATGATACCAATGATATACAACCAAACAAAAAGGTAACAAACCATTTTACCTTTGGAAATTGTAGCGATTCTTACCAAATTAGTATCAACTTCTAAGTTATTAACATGCATCCCAAAAAATCAAACAAAAAAATAAAAGCGAAGATAGATGGATACATAGATAGGTAGATAGATAGATAGATAGATAGATAATACAAAAATGCTTATTGTACGCTTTCATAAGAAAAAACATTCAAAGAATTAATTGATCCTCAAGATAAAAGACCTTAATAATACACAATACTCCACCTTGAAGTATAACACACAACATATAGTGAAGGAACAGCATGATAATCTCATTAACGTGGAGTAATAAACAAACCAGAAACAAACAACCAAAGAATTGAGCAAATTAAACATGAGTAATGACATACATATTTTAAGGTTCATTAATGTTTGGTGCACCAAGATTTAGCAATCACCTTCATCAGGACATAAATGGTTAGAAGAACCAGAAGGTAATAACATAAATAACTACAAAATTATAGAAAATAAAAAATAGAAGGATTATAAACCAGTCTGATCATGTGCTTATCATATCAATAACGAAGTCAGCCTCTAAAAACGATCAAATAATACCAAAGAGGAATGAAAGAAAACTTGAGGAAAACACTTTTAGATGAGAACCATGAGTGTCAGAAAAACCTGAAAGGACCAAACAGGGACCCAAATAATTTGTAATAAATGTGACTTTTGAAAGAAAGGGTAAATCATCCATCCAAGGCTGGTCATCGAGCCCCAAATGAAAATACCCAAATATGCCCCATCTCATCTCTACCTTCCCATCACTTGCACACAGACATATACACTCAAACGCAAGATGCACAATCAAATAATAACACATTCAATACACTTTGCACTACTTATGAATAACATGTACTTCTTTCACACTTGCTAGATTACTTGTGCTTAGAACTCACTTCTGTGAAACATTTTAAAACAAAAGGCAAGTTACATTTGTTAGTACATTTTAAACAAGCATGTGTGACTAAGTAAATGCAATATGCTACTTGTCATTTTTTCACGTTATAGTTTTGTGTGTTATGAGTGTGTGGTGCCCAATAACGAACAGTGACACGGTGAGTACAAGGATTGAGGTTTATTCGTTAAGTGAAGTCCCGCACCGGTCGTCGCATCCTCTGCTCAGTCTGCTCCTCAACCGTCTCAGTCTTGAATCCTTCTCACATTCCATTCCACACATTCCACACCAGCGACGGTCGCGAGCCAGACTGATGCAGAGGTGCAACTATAACAACATTACATAGAATATCACAAAGTGAGGGGTGGAACAAAAATCATTACCTTTTTAAAAATAATTGCAAGTAGCACATTTCAGGTACTCAGTTACATTAAAGGCTGATATTTAAAGGCACCTTTGCGTCTCAACTCACCCTGGCAATAGAGTATTTAAGAAGAAATAGTTTCCTTGAAAATAAGGATGTTACCGCCTCTTAACTCGGCAGCCACAGGCAAATGTCTGGATGTGCCGTATTATTGTACTAGCCCAGCACCCAGCACCCAAAATCTTGACACATTGTCACTTTCTGTTAATCAAGTGATTAATGCTAAATATTTCATAGCAAGGGCGTCTAGTGTGTAAATGTTAGGAAGACAAAACTATTTTTACAGGTTAAAAGTAGTGAAAATGGATGGGAAGAATAGGTTAAATTTTCCATTATATATAGGTAATGAGCAATATATCAGCCAGTGTATGCTGCGATGCAGTTAGGTCAGGCAGCTCACAATCCCCAACTATCCCCACCGCTTGGATCATCACATATCACTGTACTCTGTAAGACCTATCCGCAAGCCTCGCTTGTATGAGACAATATACACTTCGTCTGTAAGAATAGTCTTCAATTTTTTTCTGATAGTCCTCTGCAAAGAACTGTGTCATAAGTCATCTGGTAGCCAAGGGCGGGCTGTAGAGGAAATAATAACGCTTTGATAAGAAATGTGATAGGCGTTTCCTCCAGGTCCTGCAGAAGGCGATGGCTACTTGACAGTATTATTGTTTGGATCCTTTGTTTCTTCTCACTGTCCCATAGCGCTGGGATGTGTACCTTGAAGAGGCTATCCAAGGAAGCTTTAGTTTCCTTAACTTTACAGTGTCAGATGTGATTGAGCAGTCAAGGCTTACACATAGGCGGTGCATAGGGGTTGGACTAGATACAGTGTAACACAAACGCTATCATACTTTGTAAACATCAATGCCAAGTATCTTTTATACATCAACAGTTAAGCAGATTACCATTGTGAAACCAGAATGTGCCTAGCACTTATCGAGGCTGAGATATGACCCCAAACTCAAACTAATGGTAGTCTGTGAGGCCGAAAGACAACTCAGTATAGGTTTAGGAGGACAACTTTAGAAGCATAGAAGTCCTCGGGCCTTCACAGCTTCAAAATTGTACTATCCTAGATTTCCAGTCAGTGGGTGGATACAAAGTCTCACTAGATGACAACCAGTACGGGCACACTTTTCTGGTAGAGTTTATGTTACCTCAACATATTTGGCTGCTCTTGCTCAGTTTTGACCAAAATGTCCAGTAGAGTCCACCAAGATTTGGGGGAACTTTTTCGAGAGAGATGGTGCATTTAACACTTGTTCAATATAACCTTTTGTCCATGAGCCTTGCACGAGTTATTGGGTAGACAAAAAGGGAAGGGGTCAGTCACTCACAACCAGCTGGTAGTGACTGACTTATCACAACACTCAGTCATTCACAACTAGCTTGTCACGACTGACTTTTTATGGTGCTCCCATAATGTTGTTGTCTTCACAGACACTTGTGTCGAAATGGGCCCAGAGGGTCTAGGGTTCCGCAGAGTAGAGTTAGAAAGGGTTCGAACTACTGGGGAAATTTGAAAGCTCAATGTTTTAGCAACCACTAGTCACAATCAGATAATTCTACCTCTGGTCAATCTCTACAGTCCTCTGGCGACTTTTTGAAGGGCCATGAGTAAAGGAACATAGTACCAAAAAAGGACAAAAAAGGTCTATAGTGCAGAGTCTGGTGAGTCCACTGGCACTGGATATTTTGGCAATACCAAAGGGGATGATGGACGGAGCGTTAGAGCAAATCAAACACTCACCCCCAGTCAACTGATCTGGGTTTAATCCATCATCATTCTTTAGCTCACTCCACCACCCCAGTTCAGACATGGCCATATGCAAATCAGTCTGACCCTGTGCCTCATGGGAACAGTCCAGCCCGAACTGCCAAGCCATGTCTTCCCTGGACCGGAAACAAGCATCCTGGGACCGGTTTCGGGTTCAAACCCTCATCAGCAGGCTATCTTGAATCCAGTGGAAAAGTGAGCAAGGGACCCACGTCTGGGCATACCCTGCCAACTTAGGGCAAACAGCGATACCAAAGGGGATGATGGACGGAGCGTTAGATCAAATCAAACACTCACCCCAGTCAACTGATCTGGGTTTAATCCATCATCATTCTTTAGCTCACTCCACCACCCCAGTTCAGACATGGCCATATGCAAATCAGTCTGACCCTGTGCCTCATGGGAACAGTCCAGCTCGAACTGCCAAGCCATGTCTTCCTGGACCGGAAACAAGCATCCTGGGACCGGCTTCGGTTCAAAACCCTCATCAGCCAGGCTATCTTGAATCCAGTGGAAAAGTGAGCAGGGACCCACGTCTGGGCATACCCTGCCAACTTAGGGCAAACAAGCGATACCAAAGGGGATGATGGACGGAGCGTTAGAGCAAATCAAACACTCACCCCCAGTCAACTGATCTGGGTTTAATCCATCATCATTCTTTAGCTCACTCCACCACCCCAGTATTGCTTTGTTCGCCCTAAGTTGGCAGGGTATACCCAGACGTGGGTCCCTTGCTCACTTTGCCACTGGATTCAAGCTAGCCTGGCTGATGACGGCTGAATAGCCGGTCCCAGGATGCTTGTTTCCGGTCCAGGGAAGACATGGCTTGGCAGTTCGGGCTGGACTGTTCCCATGAAGCACAGGGTCAGACTCATTTGCATATGGCCATGTCTGAACTGGGGTGGTGGAGTGAGCTAAAGAATGATGATGGATTAAACCCAGATCAGTTGACTGGGGGTGAGTGTTTGATTTGCTCAAGCGCTCCGTCCATCAGCCCCTTTGGTATTGCTTTGTTCGCCCTAAGTTGGCAGGGTATGCCCAGACGTGGGTCCCTTGCTCACTTTGCCACTGGATTCAAGCTAGCCTGGCTGATGACGGCTGAATAGCCAGAAACCGGTCCCAGGAGGCTTGTTTCCGGTCCAGGGAAGACATGGCTTGGCAGTACGGGCTGGACTGTTCCCATGAGGCACATGGTCAGACTGATTTGCATATGGCCATGTCTGAACTGGGGTGGTGGAATGAGCTAAAGAATGATGATGGATTAAACCCAGATCAGTTGACTGGGGGGTAAGTGTTTGATTTGCTCAAGCGCTCCGTCCATCATCCCCTTTGGTATTGCTTTGTTCGCCCTAAGTTGGCAGGGTATGCCCAGACGTGGGTCCCTTGCTCACTTTGCCACTGGATTCAAGCTAGCCTGGCTGATGACGGCTGAATAGCCAGAAACCGGTCCCAGGATGCTTGTTTCCGGTCCTGGGAAGACATGGCTTGGCAGTTCGGGCTGGACTGTTCCCATGAGGCACAGGGTCAGACTGATTTGCATATGGCCATGTCTGAACTGGGGTGGTGGAGTGAGCTAAAGAATGATGATGGATTAAACCCAGATCAGTTGACTGGGGGTGAGTGTTTGATTTGCTCAAGCGCTCCGTCCTTCATCCCCTTTGGTATTGCTTTGTTCGCCCTAAGTTGGCAGGGTATGCCCAGACTTGGGTCCCTTGCTCACTTTGCCACTGGATTCAAGCTAGCCTGGCTGATGACGGCTGAATAGCCAGAAACCGGTCCCAGGATGCTTGTTTCCGGTCCAGGGAAGACATGGCTTGGCAGTTCGGGCTGGACTGTTCCCATGAGGCACAGGGTCAGACTGATTTGCATATGGCCATGTCTGAACTGGGGTGGTGGAGTGAGCTAAAGAATGATGATGGATTAAACCCAGATCAGTTGACTGGGGGTGAGTGTTTGATTTGCTCAAGCGCTCCGTCCATCATCCCCTTTGGTATTGCTTTGTTTGCCCTAAGTTGGCAGGGTATGCCCAGACGTGGGTCCCTTGCTCACTTTGCCACTGGATTGAAGCTACCCTGGCTGATGACGGCTGAATAGCCAGAAACCGGTCCCAGGATGCTTGTTTCCGGTCCAGGGAAGACATGGCTTGGCAGTTCGGGCTGGACTGTTCCCATGAGGCACAGGGTCAGACTGATTTGCATATGGCCATGTCTGAACTGGGGTGGTGGAGTGAGCTAAAGAATGATGATGGATTAAACCCAGATCAGTTGACTGGGGGTGAGTGTTTGATTTGCTCAAGCGCTCCGTCCATCATCCCCTTTGGTATTGCTTTGTTCGCCCTAAGTTGGCAGGGTATGCCCAGACGTGGGTCCCTTGCTCACTTTGCCACTGGATTCAAGCTAGCCTGGCTGATGATGGCTGAATAGCCAGAAACCGGTCCCAGGATGCTTGTTTCCGGTCCAGGGAAGACATGGCTTGGCAGTTCGGCTGGACTGTTCCCATGAGGCACAGGGTCAGACTGATTTGCATATGGCCATGTCTGAACTGTGGTGGTGGAGTGAGCTAAAGAATGATGATGGATTAAACCCAGATCAGTTGACTGGGGGTGAGTGTTTGATTTGCTCAAGCGCTCCGTCCATCATCCCCTTTGGTATTGCTTTGTTCGCCCTAAGTTGGCAGGGTATGCCCAGACGTGGGTCCCTTGCTCACTTTGCCACTGGATTCAAGCTAGCCTGGCTGATGACGGCTGAATAGCCAGAAACCGGTCCCAGGATGCTTGTTTCCGGTTCAGGGAAGAGATGGCTTGGCAATTCGGGCTGGACTGTTCCCATGAGGCACAGGGTCAGACTGATTTGCATATGGCCATGTCTGAACTGGGGTGGTGGAGTGAGCTAAAGAATGATGATGGATTAAGCCCAGATCAGTTGACTGGGGGTGAGTGTTTGATTTGCTCAAGCGCTCCGTCCATCATCCCCTTTGGTATTGCTTTGTTCGCCCTAAGTTGGCAGGGTATGCCCAGACATAGGTCCCTTGCTCACTTTGCCACTGGATTCAAGCTAGCCTGGCTGATGATGGCTGAATAGCCAGAAACCGGTCCCAGGATGCTTGTTTCTGGTCCAGGGAAGACATGGCTTGGCAGTTCGGGCTGGACTGTTCCCATGAGGCACAGGGTCAGACTGATTTGCATATGGCCATGTCTGAACTGGGGTGGTGGAGTGAGCTAAAGAATGATGATGGATTAAACCCAGATCAGTTGACTGGGGGTGAGTGTTTGATTTGCTCAAGCGCTCCGTCCATCATCCCCTTTGGTATTGCTTTGTTCGCCCTAAGTTGGCGGGGTATGCCCAGACGTGGGTCCCTTGCTCACGTTGCCACTGGATTCAAGCTAGCCTGGCTGATGCCGGCTGAATAGCCAGAAACCGGTCCCAGGATGCTTGTTTCCGGTCCAGGGAAGACATGGCTTGGCAGTTCGGGCTGGACTGTTCCCATGAGGCACAGGGTCAGACTGATTTGCATATGGCCATGTCTGAACTGGGGTGGTGGAGTGAGCTAAAGAATGATGATGGATTAAACCCAGATCAGTTGACTGGGGGTGAGTGTTTGATTTGCTCAAGCACTCCGTCCATCATCCCCTTTTGTATTGCTTTGTTCACCCTAAGTTGGCAGGGTATGCCCAGACGTGGGTCCCTTGCTCACTTTGCCACTGGATTCAAGCTAGCCTGGCTGATGACGGCTGAATAGCCAGAAACCGGTCCCAGGATGCTTGTTTCCGGTCCAGGGAAGACATGGCTTGGCAGTTCGGGATGGACTGTTTCCATGAGGCACAGGGATTTGCATATGGCCATGTCTGAACTGGGGTGGTGGAGTGAGCTAAAGAATGATGATGGATTAAACCCAGATCAGTTGACTGGAGGTGAGTGTTTGATTTGCTCAAGCGCTCCGTCCATCATCCCCTTTGGTATTGCTTTGTTCGCCCTAAGTTGGCAGGGTATGCCCAGACGTGGGTCCCTTGCTCACTTTGCCACTGGATTCAAGCTAGCCTGGCTGATGACGGCTGAATAGCCAGAAACCGGTCCCAGGATGCTTGTTTCCGGTCCAGGGAAGACATGGCTTGGCAGTTCGGGCTGGACTGTTCCCATGAGGCACAGGGTCAGACTGATTTGCATATGGCCATGTCTGAACTGGGGTGGTGGAGTGAGCTAAAGAATGATGATGGATTAAACCCAGATCAGTTGACTGGGGGTGAGCGTTTGATTTGCTCAAGCGAATCCGTCCATCATCCCCTTTGGTATTGCTTTGTTCGCCCTAAGTTGGCAGTGTATGCCCAGACGTGGGTCCCTTGCTCACTTTGCCACTGGATTCAAGCTAGCCTGGCTGATGACGGCTGAATAGCCAGAAACCGGTCCCAGGATGCTTGTTTCCGGTCCAGGGAAGACATGGCTTGGCAGTTCGGGCTGGACTGTTTCCATGAGGCACAGGGTCAGACTGATTTGCATATGGCCATGTCTGAACTGGGGTGGTGGAGTGAGCTAAAGAATGATGATGGATTAAACCCAGATCAGTTGACTGGGGGTGAGTGTTTGATTTGCTCAAGCGCTCCGTCCATCATCCCCTTTGGTATTGCTTTGTTCGCCCTAAGTTGGCAGGGTATGCCCAGACGTGGGTCCCTTGCTCACTTTGCCACTGGATTCAAGCTAGCCTGGCTGATGACGGCTGAATAGCCAGAAACCGGTCCCAGGATGCTTGTTTCCGGTCCAGGGAAGACATGGCTTGGCAGTTCGGGCTGGACTGTTCCCATGAGGCACAGGGTCAGACTGATTTGCATATGGCCATGTCTGAACTGGGGTGGTGGAGTGAGCTAAAGAATGATGATGGATTAAACCCAGATCAGTTGACTGGGGGTGAGTGTTTGATTTGCTCAAGCGCTCCGTCCATCATCCCCTTTGGCATTGCTTTGTTCGCCCTAAGTTGGCAGGGTATGCCCAGACGTGGGTCCCTTGCTCACTTTGCCACTGGATTCAAGCTAGCCTGGCTGATGACGGCTGAATAGCCAGAAACCGGTCCCAGGATGCTTGTTTCCGGTCCAGGGAAGACATGGCTTGGCAGTTCGGGCTGGACTGTTCCCATGAGGCACAGGGTCAGACTGATTTGCATATGGCCATGTCTGAACTGGGGTGGTGGAGTGAGCTAAAGAATGATGATGGATTAAACCCAGATCAGTTGACTGGGGGTGAGTGTTTGATTTGCTCAAGCGCTCCGTCCATCATCCCCTTTGGTATTACTGGATATTTTGGGCCAGATGTGCTAAACGTTTTAGTAGTCACCTACCGTCCAATTCTGAAAATGGTTTAGAACCACGAAATAATTATTTACTATGTACTAAATCCTTTGTAGGAGTTGGTAAAGATTTACTGACTCCTAACATGGGTTGAGAAATTGATACCAAATTGCAGTTTGGAAGGGGCATGTTGTGGGCATCTCTTCCAAATAGTGATTCGGTACCATTTACATCAATGGCATTCTGATCACAAATCATTGATAAATTACAGATTTAGGTAATTGATTTGCAAAGGGATAGGCACCCCTCTTAGACCCTTTCCCCTTTGAGAATTTGAGAAACTGTCACCTTTAAAAATTTGGGTGGCAGCTTCAGGGAGAGTAGGCAGTGGTCCTCTAAGGAAATATAGCAACTTTAAAAAATGTTTTCAATTATGAAATGCAATCACAGGGATTTTGACCTGCTGATCCTTGAAAGCCACAATCCTTGTGATTGTCGTCAATTGAAGGGAGTCACAATTTGCAAATTGTCTAATAAATATTAATTAGGCAGGTCATTCTGTGGCCCCTTCTGATGTGGTATTTTGTGAAGGTCAGTTCATCAAATAAGATTTGGTCGCAAACAGTAGAGTCACAATGTACGAGCACTTTTTGCAACCAATATCTTAGTACATCTGGTCCTTTGTGCCTTGCTGAGATCTCTCCTCGAAACATCAATGTCTGAAGTCAGTAGTTGATTGAAATGGATGATCTCCTGTTGCTGGGGAAGTGACAGGTACATTCATTCATCATTGGCCTGTATTTGGATTTTTCCAGCACTTTTATTATTACAATGCTGGTTATCCTCTTGCGGATGTTGCACGGACACTGTCTTCTGGAATATAGCACACCATCTCGTGTAAATACCAGGGTTGTATCCACATTTATCCTCACATTGTGTAACACTTATCAGGAAGTCTTCAGGACTGGACGCTTACCCGTAATCCAGTCCGGGTCTTCTGCTTTCTGATGTATGGCTGACTGTTACTGGTAGGCACGCTGTCACCACCCACTAGCATATGTGGTAGGCAAGTGCCCTCGAGGAGCTGCCATGTTCTCAGGAGGAAAAAAACAATGGTGTAAAAAGCCTCCTTGCTGGACTTGAGAAGGTTGATAAAAAACAAGAATCAGGAATCCGATAGTGGAAGGTAGCCAAATCATGCTTCCTCACAAAAAAACACTGCAACGCATGTTCCTGCGCCTAGGATTCTCACACCAGGTTCAAGCTACCATCTATCTTGTCCTATCAAAATTGGACTACGCTAATGGTCTGTAACACAGCTTAACTTCGTCAACTATGAGAATACTACAAAGAATTCAGAACACTGTGGCTAGAGTCTCCCTACAAGTAAAGTCACAAGCACACATCTCTCCTGCCTTGAGGGTGCTTTACTGGTTACCATTTGCCAGACTAATCTTTATCAGGAATAAACTCAACAAATACTTACAACAAAAGAACCTATGCTCAAGAATGGTGCCCCGACTCATAATTCCTACATACAAGAAAAAGACCATGGGTGGAACATCTTTCTTTGTTGAAGCAGCCAAACTATGGAATTTCTTATCCGCAAACATAAGATCCACAAACAACCATCTCCACTTTAGAAGATTAGTCAAAAGCTAGCTCTTCCCCACATGCCAATTATACTCACCACTCAAGAATGTACCACAACAGTATACTCAGACATGACAAACTATACTCCTCATGATATGGAAAAGAGATGTTGTCAAACAAATACACATCATTGTAATCTGAACTATGCCTCTTGTTATAAGCAGATACATTTATATTAGGGGAAAATATATATCATACCACATGATACATGTGTATATCAGCCCATGTCAAAATTGCTGCTTCTAAGCAAATCTAGGTGCATACATAGAGGGTTATGCCTGCTAATAATTATACAATAAATGCCATGTGTATATTTTTGTATGCCTGAATTAATTACACTTATTTGAAACCATAAAAATGTACTGCATGATAAATGTGGACAGCTGACCATATAAATATTGCTGCTTTAATGTACATATGGGTATTTATATACAGGGCTTTATCAAGCAAACAAAAATTTACCAATTGTAATGTGTGTGTATATATATATATATATATATATCCAACCAAATTGCATATATATATATATATATATATATATGTGTCATGTGATCAAGGCAGGGATCTGCCGAAACGCGTCATGGCGGCTGGTAGTGTGTGTTAAAATAAAATACAAATGCACCAAATATGGGTCTACGCTCGTTTTCTTCTGGAGAAGATATCTAAGGCGAGGTTCTTGGCATATATATATATATATATATTATCTACTGGCGGTCGCCAGTAGATAGTTATAGTTAGGACCTATTTTCCATAGGAAATCCGCGACATTCTATTTGAAATAACTCTTGCGTCGGTTGACGAATCTTCGCAAAATTTTCAAACTTTATGGCCCGCTCCGGTCCGCTCCTACCCTGAAAGTCTCAGGGTGATTCGTCAAGCGAGGGCCGAGAAAAAGGGGGGTCCCAAAACGTGTTTTCCCCATTCATTTTCCCATAGGAAACTTTAGACACGGCTACAGCCCGAACTGCTGAACGTAATTACACTAAATTTGGCAAAGAGGTAGTTCTTGGTTCAGAAAGAACCCTTTTTGTTAAATGGTGTAAATCCGTTCAGTAGTTCCTGTGAAAATCAAAATGAAAATCACATATATATCTATGGCCGCGTCGGATTCGCGCACCCTGAGCGCACCCTGCGCGCACCGTCCCGATCACGAGCTGCATGTTAATTGGCTTAAGTGGCTGTCAACACTCCAAATCAGGAAGTGTTGGCAGCCATTTTGTCCTCGGTAGAACCGAGGGACAGAAACAAGTGCGCAAAGCGCAAAAGGGGCAGGGTAGAAACACCCTGACCTCCTAGGTCTGCTCAGGGGGTCCCACAAGGACCCCCTGGGCAGAAAAAGCATTTTTTTATTTTAGAAATCGGCAGGATGCGCTTAGGGTGCGCGGATCCTGCCGATTAGAAAAAAACCCAGAAGAAACAAGTGCGCAAAACGCACAAAGGGGGCAGGGTAGAAACACCCTGACCCCCTAGGTCTGCTCAGGGGTCCCACAAGGACCCCTGGGCAGAAAAAGCATTTTTTAAAAAAAATCGGCAGGGTGCGCGGATCCTGCCGAAAAACGAAGCGCGGTCTCCCGCGCTTCGATGTTAATTTGCCCCCGGGTGGGCCAAGTCCCGGGGGCATGGTGGGGGGTTTAAATTTAATGTGGGGGCCTCTAAGGCCCCTAAGCCCCGGGACCGCCACCCCCGGGCTTTCAAAAGATAATGGTGCGGGAGGGCTCTTGGCCTCCCGCAGCCCCGGGGACCGCCACCCCCGGGGCTTCTTTTTAAAAATTATTTTGACCTGTGTGGGGGCTCCAGCCCCCACACACCCTGGGACCGCCACCTCCCCGGGCACTAAAGATTTGAATATGGGGGTCCGTTACGGACCCCAAAGCCCCGGGACCACCACCTCCCCAGGGCTTTACTAATGGTTGGGAGGGGGCCACGCGGCCCCCTCCTGGAGCCCTTGATGGCCCTGGGGACCGCCACCCCCAGGGCCGGCTCCTGCAGTGTCCCGGGTGCCTACCCCCGGGACACTGTAGTTTGCTATGACAGGACGGAGCCTCGCGGCTCCCGTCCTGTCATAGCAATCTTAGTTTGCATTTGAAAGAGAGAGCAGGAAACCTGCTCTCTCTTTCAAAATGCAAACCCAATTGCTTTCCACATGGGGAGCAGCATGTTAGCTGCTCCCCATGTGGAAAGCAATGCCGGCTCACGTAGGACACGGGGAGCCGGCGGGACTGTGGGGGATTGGGGACCCCCCACAGTCCCCAACCAGAGGCCAGGCCCCGGGGATGGGGTCCCCGGGGCCATAGTGGCTAGGGAGGGGGCCACGCAGCCCCCTCCCCAAATTAAAAACATTTAAAAAAAAAAAAAAAGGGAGAAGGCCGGCCCCGGGGATGGGGTCCCCGGGGCCTTAAATGGCCTGGAGAAGGGGGCCACGCAGCCCCCTCCAAATTTAAAAATAAAAATAGAGGGCATGCCCCGGGGATGGGGTCCCCGGGCCAATACAGGCCCAGGGAAGGGGGCCCCCTTCCCGTTTTTTTTTTTAATTTAAAAATAATAAAATGCTCAGGCCCCGGGGGATGGGGTCCCCGGGGCCAAAAGTGGCCAAGGGAAGGGTGGCCACGCAGCCCCCCTCCCATTAAAATTTTTTTAAAAACGACCGGCATCGTGCCGGAGGCCCCGCCCTCCCAGCAGTACTCTGCAAACGCGCCCTGGCGCTTTAAGAAGGGAAGTAATTCCCTTGAATACTAGGGGTCCCTGGGGGCCAACTAGCCCACCAGGAACCTCCAGTATGCGCCAGGGGCCGCGTTGCAGAGTGGTGTACAGAGGCCACGCCCTTTTACACCTCTCTGCAACGCAGCTCTGTGGCGCTTTTAGAAGTACATGGTGGGCTAGTTGGACTCCAGGGACCCTCAGGATTCAAGGGGACTTAATCCCCAACTTAAAACGCGCCACGGGGCGCGTTTGCACAGTGGTGAAGGGGGGGGCGGGGCTTCAGGTGACATGTGTGCAAACAGGCCCCGTGGCGCGTTTTAAGATGGGGAATTAAATCCCTTCAATCCTGAGGGTCCCTGGGGGCCAACTAGCCCAACAGGTACGTCCAGAAAGCGCCACAGAGCTGCATTGCAGAGAGGTGCAAAAGGGGCGTGGCCTCTGAACACCTCTCTGCAACGCAGCTCCCTGGCGCATAGTGGAGGTACAGGGTGGGCTAGTTGGACCCCAGGGATCCTCATGATTCAAGGGGACTTAATCCCCCAACTTAAAACGCGCCACGGGGCGCGTTTGCACAGATGTCACCTCAGGCCCCGCCCCTCCCTTCACCATTGTGCAAATATTCCTCTAAAATCAGCCGAACTACGAATTCCTATTTACTCACCTGTTATCAGGAGAGACCTCAGTGCTGCATCTTTCAGCCCAGTACTGATCCTGAAAAGTAATTTTAACCGTACTTACCAATAACTTGAATTTCCTTCCATAGGCTAACATTGACTTGTTTCACTTGGAAATTCTTCTAAGTGTGGAGTTTTGGAACTTTATAATATTCCTCTAAAATCAGACGAAATACGAATTCCGATTTACTCACCTGTTATCAGGAGAGACCTCAGTGCTGCATCTTTCAGCCCAGTACTGATCCTGAAAAGTAATTTTAACCGTACTTACCAGTAACTTGAATTTCCTTCCATAGGATATCATTGTCTGCTTTTTGCTGAAAAAGTTTGTGTCGATTTTTGAAACATACAAATATTCCTCTAAAATCAGCCGAACTACGAATTCCGATTTACTCACCTGTTATCAGGAGAGACCTCAGTGCTGCATCTTTCAGCCCAGTACTGATCCTGAAAAGTAATTTTAACCGTACTTACCAGTAACTTGAATTTCCTTCAATAGGCTAACATTGACTGGTTTCACTTGGAAATTCTTCTGTGTGTGGAGTTTTGGAACTTTATAATATTCCTCTAAAATCAGCCGAACTACGAATTCCGATTTACTCACCTGTTATCAGGAGAGACCTCAGTGCTGCATCTTTCAGCCCAGTACTGATCCTGAAAAGTAATTTTAACCGTACTTACCAGTAACTTGAATTTCCTTCCATAGGATATCATTGCCTGCTTTTTGCTGAAAAAGTTTCTGTGTCGATTTTTGAAACATACAAATATTCCTCTAAAATCAGCCAAAATACGAATTCCGATTTACTCACCTGTTATCAGGAGAGACCTCAGTGCTGCATCTTTCAGCCCAGTACTGATCCTGAAAAGTAATTTTAACCGTACTTACCAGTAACTTATATTTCCTTCCATAGGAATCCATTGTCTGGTTTTCAGCAGAAAAGTTTCAAAGTGTTGATTTTCACAAACTACAAATATTCCTTAAAAATCGCCTGTATGACTTAAACGCATTCTTTCAACTGTTTACAGGAGATGCACCAGTGCTGGATCCAGGATCCACCACTGAGTAAGAAAAAGTAACGATAACACTACTTACCTGCTAAGTGAATTTCCTCCCATAGGATAACATTGGTGATTCTATGTGAAAAAGTTTCCAAGTGTCAACTTTTAAAATACAATAATATTCCTTAAAAATCACTACTGTAACCAAAACGCTTTTACTCAACTGTTTACAGGAGATGTCCCAGGACTGAATCTAGGATCCAGTCCTGTGGTTAGAAAAGTAATCCATAAAGTAACTAATTGCATTTAACTAGAAATTCACATTGCGGTCAATGTTGCATTGTGTTTGAAATTGTGTTGCCCATTGCAACAACTGTAACTACTGTACTTAAAACTCTATTGCCTATTTGCAAACTATTTAAACTAAAGTAATTCATTCTGAGAAAG
This sequence comes from Calotriton arnoldi, assembly GCA_963921515.1. Taxonomy (NCBI): domain Eukaryota; kingdom Metazoa; phylum Chordata; class Amphibia; order Caudata; family Salamandridae; genus Calotriton; species Calotriton arnoldi. Next base: position 2,372,927 of record CAWUFW010002105.1, read on the forward strand.
TATATTTTGTAATGTAATTACAATGTAATTTAATCAATAAAATATCTAAAAATAAATAGTTTAAAAAATGTAGTAAATCAGTATCAAAAAAATAAATATAACAATTAATACATTTAAAAATTGTCATTTACAAAACCTTTGAAATTCACTGAAAAAACCATAGGTTTTAGGGGCGTTATAGTTAGAAATTAGCATTTAAAAACCTTTGAAATTCAGTGAAAAACCATAGGTTTCAGGCACGTTATAGTTAGAAATTAGCATTTAAAAACCTTTGAAATTCACAGAAAAACCATAGGTTTCAGACACGTTATAGTTAGAAATTAGCATTTAAAAACCTTTGAAATTCACTGAAAAACCATAGGTTTTAGGGACAGTTATAGTTAGTTGGACATTTCACTCGTACAAAACCCGTGAAATTCCCCGTTATAGTTAGTTCAGCTAACTATAACTCGCGCCCCGCAATGCACTGCTGATGACGTCACATATTACATCACTCATGACATGGTCAGTGACATCACTGATGACATCACTGATGACATCTCAAATGACATCACTGATGACATCACTGATGACATCATCCATGTGATAATCTGATGCACCTCCTCACACCCTAATATAACCTTTGATACACCCACTCTAAATTACAGACTGCCATTCGCAAAACCATAGACACTCCAACACCAATAACTACATACCCACTCACTGATTCTTAGGTCTACACACACACATCCACTCACTCACCCGTACAGTCACTCATACTTATGGTCACTCAGTACAGGACTATCATATGCACTCTTACTCCTATATAGACACTCAAACACCGCCACTCATCCATAGAGGAACCCACACAGCTAGTCAGTCATGAAATTATTAAACACACTGCCACTTACTCACCTATACAGTTATACACACACCAGCTCACTTAATCAAACAAATACTAGCACATTGTTACGCTCTTATACAATCACTGATACAAGCACACACTCATCCATACAGCCACTATCACAATCACTCACTCTCGCTTATAGCTATTTATATACTCCAACACACATATATACTGCCTTTCACATATGTAGTTACTCACACATGTACCACTGGGACATACATTCACTCACTAACACACTCTTACACACACTTACCCACCCATACAGTCTATCACAGATGCACTCTTGAAACCATCCACCCAGTGAATCACCCACTCACACATCTATACACAGAGTCGCACACACCCCTCCCACACAAACACTCAGGCACCCATACAGATACTCAGACAACCATTCAATAACTCATATACACACTCATGTAGCTATTCACAAACACATGCAGTCACTTACACAGCAACAGACAGACGGATACAGACATTCACCCAGTTTAGTCACTAACCCATGCATTCAGTAAGATACGTTAAATCACTCACTTATAGAGTCAGTCACGCACCTACTAAATCATCCATACAGACACTTATACACCCACTCATTCTTCAATACGTCTTATCCGATATATATTAAAAATATTTAAACTTTAGAGAAACACACAGTCACTGCATGATGTCATCAGTGATGTCATTTGAGATGTCATCAGTGATGTCATCAGTGATGTCACTGACCATGTCATGAGTGATGTAATATGTGACGTCATCAGCAGTGCATTGCGGGGCGCGAGTTATAGTTAGCTGAACTAACTATAACGGGGAATTTCACGTGTTTTGTACGAGTGAAATGTCCAACTAACTATAACTGTCCCTAAAACCTATGGTTTTTTCAGTGAATATATATATATATATAATTTACATTTTGCTATTATAAAAAAAAACTTCTGTTGAGGTGAGCAGATTCAGAGTGCTGCTGGTATTGTAGGGTGCTCTATACAGGAGCTGCTCTCCTCCTAAACTTGGGAATTGCCCAAAGTTCTCTGCTTCTTTTTGCATAATTTATGCAGTACTCTAGGCATGAAAGGGTATTGTTTTGACTCATACTGGGTGCTCCCTTATGTCTGGACAAAGCTAAACCTCTAAGGAGGTATAATGATAGGGAACACGTGTCAGGGATTGCTTTTGTTCATTACAGGTTGGCTTGATGGTATTTTACCAATCAAAGCTGTAATACTGTGCCTGGAGTGACAAAAGGCTTTTGTCATTTTACAGTTTGGCATTGATGCCACTCTGCTAACCCTATGCTTAAAGACTTTGCTCTAGAAATGGCAAAAGACTTTGCCCCTTTCTAGCTCAGGGTGGATGGCACTGCGCTAATCCTATGCTTAAAACCTTTGCTAGAGAAAGACATTTGAGGTGCCGCTGGTGTTGTAGGGTGCTCTATACATGAGCTGCTCTCCACCTAAACTTGTGAACTACCAAGACTTCTCTGCTTCTTTTTTGCAAGATTTATGCCAGAAAGTGTATTGTTTTTTTATATATATATATATATATATATATATTCACTGAAAAAACCATAGGTTTTAGGGACAGTTATAGTTAGTTGGACATTGCACTCGTACAAAACCCGTGAAATTCCCCCGTTATAGTTAGTTCAGCTAACTTTAACTCGCTCCCCCGCAATGCACTGCTGATGACGTCACATATTACATCACTCATGACATGGTCAGTGACATCACTGATGACATCACTGATGACATCTCAAATGACATCACTGATGACATCATCCAGTGACTGTGTGTTTCTGTAAAGTTTAAATATGTTTAATATATATAGGGAAAGGCGTATTGAAGAATGAGTGGGTGTATAAGTGTCTGAATGGATGATTTAGTAGGTGCGTGACTGAATCTATAAGTGAGTGATTAAACGTATCTTACTGAATGCATGGGTTAGTGACTAAACTGTGTGAATCTCTGTATCCGTCTGTCTGTTGGTGTGTAAGTGACTGTATGGGTTTGTGAATAGCTACATGAGTGTCTATATGAGTTATTGATTGGTTGTCTGAGTATCTGTATGGGTGCCTGAGTGTTTGTGTGGGTGGGGTGTGTGTGACTCTGTGCATAGATGTGTGAGTGGGTGATTCACTGGGTGCATGGTTTCAAGAGTGCATCTGTGATGGACTGTATGGGTGGGTGAGTGTGTGTATGGGTGTGTTAGTGAGTGAATGTATATCTCAGTGGTACATGTGTGAGTAACTACATATGTGAAAGGCAGTATATATGTGTGTTGGAGTATATAAATGGCTATAAGTGAGAGTGTGTGATTGTGAGAGTGGCTGTATGGATGAGTGTGTACTTGTATCAGTGATCGTATAAGAGCGTAAGAATGTGCTAGTATTTGTATGAGTAAGTGAGCTGGTGTGTGTATAACTGTATAGGTGAGTAAATGGCAGTGTGATTAATTATTTGCATGACTGACTAGGTGTGTGAGTACCTCTATGGATGAGTGGTGGTGTGTGAGTGTCTATGTAGGTGTATGAGTGCATATGATAGTCCTGTACTGAGTGACCGTAAGTATGAGTGACTGTATGGGTGAGTGAGTGGATGTGTGTGTAGACCTAAGAATCAGTGAGTGGGTATGTAGTTATTGGTGTTGGAGTGTCTATGGTTTTGCGAATGGCAGTCTGTAATTTAGAGTGGGTGTATCAAAGGTTATATTAGGGTGTGAGGAGGTGCATCAGATTATCACGTGGATGATGTCATCAGTGATGTCATTTGAGATGTCATCAGTGATGTCATCAGTGATGTCACTGACCATGTCATGAGTGATGTAATATGTGACGTCATCAGCAGTGCATTATGGGCGCGAGTTATAGTTAGCTGAACTAACTATAACGGGGAATTTCACGGGTTTTGTACGAGTGCAATGTCCAACTAACTATAACTGTCCCTAAAACCTATGGTTTTTTCAGTGAATTTCAAAGGTTTTTTAAATGCAAATTTCTAACTATAACGTGTCTGAAACCTATGGTTTTTTCAGTGAATTTCAAGGTTTTTAAATGCTAATTTCTAACTATAACGTGCCTGAAACCTATGGTTTTTTCAGTGAATTTCAAAGGTTTTTTAAATGCAAATTTCTAACTATAACGTGTCTGAAACCTATGGTTTTTTCAGTGAATTTCAAGGTTTTTTAAATGCTAATTTCTAACTATAACGTGCCTGAAACCTATGGTTTTTTCAGTGAATTTCAAAGGTTTTTTAAATGCTAATTTCTAATTATAACGTGTCTGAAACCTATGGTTTTTTCAGTGAATTTCAAAGGTTTTTTAAATGCTAATTTCTAACTATAACGTGCCTGAAACCTATGGTTTTTTCAGTGAATTTCAAAGGTTTTTTAAATGCTAATTTCTAACTATAACGGGCCTGAAACCTATGGTTTTTTCAGTGAATTTCAAAGGTTTTTTAAATGCTAATTCCTAACTATAACATGTCTGAAACCTATGGTTTTTTTCAGTGAATTTCCAAGGTTTTGTAAATGACAATTTTTAAATGTATTAATTGTTATCTTTATTTTTTTGATACTGATTTACTACATTTTTTTAAACTATTTATTTTTTAAATTACATTGTAATTACATTATACATTACATTACAAAATATACTTTCTCAGAATGAATTACTTTAGTTTAAATTCTTTGCAAATAGGCAATAGACTTTTAAGTACAGTAGTTACAGTTGTTGCAATGGGCAACACAATTTCAAACACAATGCAACATTGAGCTCAATGTGAATTTCTAGTTAAATGCAGTTAGTTACTTAATGGATTACTTTTCTAACCACAGGACTGGATCCTAGATTCAGTCCTGGGACATCTCCTGTAAACAGTTGAGTAAAAGTGTTTTGGTTACAGTACTGATTTTTAAGGAATATTATTGTATTTTAAAAGTTGACACTTAGAAACTTTTTCACATAGAATCACCAATGTTATCCTATGGCAGGAAATTCACTTAGCAGGTAAGTAGTGTTATCGTTACTTTTTCTTACTCAGTGGTGGATCCTGGATCCAGCACTGGTGCATCTCCTGTAAACAGTTGAAAGAATGCGTTTAAGTCATACAGGCGATTTTTAAGGAATATTTGTAGTTTGTGAAAATCAACACTTTGAAACTTTTCTGCTGAAAACCAGACAATGGATTCCTATGGAAGGAAATATAAGTTACTGGTAAGTACGGTTAAAATTACTTTTCAGGATCAGTACTGGGCTGAAAGATGCAGCACTGAGGTCTCTCCTGATAACAGGTGAGTAAATCGGAATTCGTATTTTGGCTGATTTTAGAGGAATATTTGTATGTTTCAAAAATCGACACTTAGAAACTTTTTCAGCAAAAGCAGGCAATGATATCCTATGGAAGGAAATTCAAGTTACTGGTAAGTACGGTTAAAATTACTTTTCAGGATCAGTACTGGGCTGAAAGATGCAGCACTGAGGTCTCTCCTGATAACAGGTGAGTAAATCGGAATTCGTAGTTCGGCTGATTTTAGAGGAATATTATAAAGTTCCAAAACTCCACACAGGAGAATTTCCAAGTGAAACCAGTCAATGTTAGCCTATTGAAGGAAATTCAAGTTACTGGTAAGTACGGTTAAAATTACTTTTCAGGATCAGTACTGGGCTGAAAGATGCAGCACTGAGGTCTCTCCTGATAACAGGTGAGTAAATAGGAATTCGTAGTTCGGCTGATTTTAGAGGAATATTTGCACAATGGTGAAGGGAGGGGGCGGGGCCTGAGGTGACATCTGTGCAAACGCGCCCCGTGGTGCGTTTAAGTTGGGGGATTAAGTCCCCTTGAATCATGAGGGTCCCTGGGGTCCAACTAGCCCACCCTGTACCTCCAGTATGCGCCAGGGAGCTGTGTTGCAGAGAGGTGTTCAGAGGCCACGCCCCTTTTTGTACCTCTCTACAATGCAGCTCTGTGGCGCTTCTGGACATACCTGTTGGGCTAGTTGGCCCTCAGGGACCCTCAGGATTGAAGGGGATTTAATTCCCCATCTTAAAACGCGCCACGGGGCCTGTTTGCACACATGTCACCTGAAGCCCCGCCCCTCCCTTCACCACTGTGCAAACGCGCCCGTGGCGCGTTTTAAGTTGGGGGTTTAAGTCCCCTTGAATCCTGAGGGTCCCTGGAGTCCAACTAGCCCACCATGTACTTCTAAAAGCGCCACAGAGCTGCGTTGCAGAGAGGTGTAAAAGGGCGTGGCCTCTGTACACCTCTCTGCAACGCAGCCCCTGGCGCATACTGGAGGTTCCTGGTGGGCTAGTTGGCCCCAGGGACCCCCAGTATTCAAGGGGAATTACTTCCCCTTCTTAAACGCGCCAGGGGGCGCGTTTGCAGAGTACTGCAGGGAGGGGGCGGGGCCTCCGGCACGATGCCGGTTGTTTTTTTGTTTTTTGTTTTTTAATGGGAGGGGGGCTGCGTGGCCCCCCTTCCCTTGGCCACTTTTGGCCCCGGGGACCCCATCCCTCGGGGCCTGAGCAATTTATTTATTTTTTAAATTAAAAATAAAACGGGAAGGGGGCCGCGTGGCCCCCCTTCCCTGTGCCTGTATTGGCCCCATCCCCCGGGGCATGCCCTCGATTTTTTTTTTTTAAATTTGGAGGGGGACTGCGTGGCCCCCCTCCTCAGGCCATTTAAGGCCCCGGGGACCCCATCCCCCGGGGCCGGCCTTGCCCTTTTTATTTTTTTTATTTTATTTTTTTATTTGGGGAGGGGGATGCGTGGCCCCCTCCCTGGCCACTTATGGCCCCGGGGACCCCATCCCCCGGGCCTGGCCTCTGGTTGGGGACTGTGGGGGTCCCCAATCCCCCACAGTCCGAGCCGGCTCCCCGCGTCCTACGGGAGCCGGCATTGCTTTCCACATGGGGAGCAGCTAACATGCTGCTCCCCATGTGGAAAGTAATTGTTTGCATTTTGAAAGAGAGAGCAGGTTTCCTGCTCTCTCTTTCAAAATGCAAACCAAGTTTAGCATGACAGGACGGGAGCCGCGAGGCTCCGTCCTGTCATAGCAAACTACAGTGTCCCGGGGTAGGCACCCCGGGACACTGCAGGAGCCGGCCCTGGGGGTGGCGGTCCCCAGGGCCATCAAGGGCTCCAGGAGGGGGCCGCGGCCCCCCTCCCAACCATTAGTAAAGCCCTGGGGAGGTGGTGGTCCCCGAGGCTTTGGGGGTCTGTAACGGACCCCATATTCAAATCTTTAGTGCCCCGGGAGGTGGCGGTCCCGGGCGTGTGGGAGGCTGGAGCCCCCACACAGGTTAAAACATTTTTTTAAAAAGAAGCCCCGGGGGTGGCGGTCCCCGAGGCTGCGGAGGGCAAAGAGCCCTCCCGCACCATTATTTCTAAAGCCCCGGGGGTGGCGGTCCCCGGGCTTGGGGGCCTTAGAGGCCCCCACATTAAATCTAAACCCCCCCCCACCATGCCCCCGGGACTTGGCCCACCCGGGGGCAAATAAACATCGAAGCGCGGCAGGATCCGCGCACCCTGAGCGCATCCTGCCGATTTAAAAAAAAATAAAAAATGCTTTTTTCTGTCCTTGTGGGACCCCCTGAGCAGGCCTAGGGGGTCAGGGTGTTTCTACCCTGCCCCCTTTGTGCGTTTTGCGCACTTGTTTCTGTGCCTCGGTTCTACCGAGGGACAAAATGGCTGCCAACACTTCCTGAATCGGAATGTTGACAGCCAGCTGACAGCCAATTAGCATGCAGCTCGTGATCGGGACGGTGCGCGCAGGGTGCGCTCAGGGTGCGCGGACCCTACTCGTCCATAGATATATATGTGATTTTATTTGTGATTTTCTCAGAAACTACTGAACGGATTTACACCATTTAAGCAAAAGGCACGACACTGAACCAAGGGCTACCTCTTTGCCAAATTTGGTGTAATTCCGTTCAGCAGTTCGGGCTGTAGCTGCGACTAAAGGTTCTTATGGAAAAATGAATGGGGAAAACACGTTTTGGGACCCCTTTTTCTCGGCCCCGCTTGACGAATCAACCCGAGACTTTCAGGGTAGGAGCGGAGCGCCCCAACAAGTTGGAAACTTTCGCGAAGATTCGTCAACCGGCGCCAACGTTATTTCAAATAGAATGTCGCGGATTTCCTATGGATAATAGGTAATAACTATAACTATCTACTGGCGACCGCCAGTAGATAATATATATATATATATATATATATATATATATATATATATACATATATATATATATATATATATATATATGTATATTGAAGCTCAAGTCCACCGGTGTAAGCGCTTCAGCACTCAGGAGCGGGTGCAGCGTTAGCGTGGCGGTGGGTCCACGTAATTATAACAGCTCACGCTTCTCCATTGAAGAAAGAAGATGCTGCACTCTCGGGTGATATCACTCGATGTTTATTCAACAAAAAGCGGGACGCGTTTCGGCTCGCGCCTTTTTCGACCACAATGTTTACCAAAATACACTACGCCATTTTTATTTTACATCAGCGCATGTGCACATGCGTTTTCGTCATGAAAATAGAGAGCGGACTTAACTTAAAGGCGCGAGCCGAAACGCGTCCCGCTTTTTGTTGAATAAACATCGAGTGATATCACCCGAGAGTGCGGCATCTTCTTTCTTCAATGGAGAAGCGTGAGCTGTTATATATATATATATATAAAAATATTTAAATTTTGCTATTATGAAAAAAAAGTTCTGTCCTTCCCATGCTTTCACCCATTGACTCATTCCAAACCTTCTAACTACTATGAACTCCAACCATCCTTTGCAATCTTTCCCCCTTCCTTTTTAAACCATGTCAATCAATCAATCAGTATTTGTTAAGTGCAATGAATCACCCATGAGGGTCTCAAGGTGCTGGGGGGGCGCAGGTCCGACTGAGCGCTACGGTTCAGTCGGAGAGCCAGGTCTTGAGATCCTTCCAGATTTGGGTCGGGACGGGGATAGCCTGAGGTAGAGAGGCAGGGTGTTCCTGGTTTTGGCGGCGAGGTGGGAAAAGGATCTTCCTCCAGTCCTGATCTTGCCGGTCCGAGGGACGCTGGCAAGGGCCAGTTGGGTGGAGCAGAGGTGTCTGGTGGATACGTGGAATGAGAGGCGGTGGTTCAGGAATGGTGGTCCAGCGTCATGGAGGGCTTTGTAGGCATGTGCGACCAGCTTGAAGGTGACTCTTTTGTTGATTGGGAGTCAGTGGTGTTCTCGTAGGTGTTCGGAGATGTGACTGGAGCTGGGGATGTTGAGGACCAGTTTGGCTACGGCGTTTTGAACGTTCTGTAATTTCCTGAGGAGTTTCTGGGTGACGCCTGCATAGAGTGAGTTGCAGTAGTCGAGTCTTCTGCTGATGAGTGTGTGAGCCACCGTCTTTCTGGCTACAGTGGGGATCCATCTGAAGGTCTTTCGAAGCAGATGAAGAGTGTGGAAGCATGATGAGGAAACTGCGTTGATCTGGCGGCTCAAATTGAGTGAGGAGTCCAGTATGATGCCAAGGTTTTGTGCGTGGTCTGTGGGTGCGGGTGTGTTCCTAACGCAGCTGGCCACCAGGAGTCGTCCCAAGCGGAGGTGTTGGGCACCAGGATGAGGACTTTGGTCTTGTATGAGTTGAGCATGAGGCAGCTGTCTCTCATCCAGGTGGCGACAGCCTTCTTCCCATTGTGGAAGTTGTTTGTGTTGCTCGTTGGTGAAAGAGAGGATCAGCTGGGTGTCATCGGCGTAGGAGATGATGTTCAGTCCGTGGTTCCTGACTATGGCTGTGAGCAGGGCCATGTAAATGTTGAAGTGGGTGAAGCTCAGGAAAGAGCCTGGGGGACTCCGAAGCCAATCTCCGTGGGTTGTGAGAGGAACAGTGGTAGTCTGACTCACTGTGTATTACCGGTGAGGAAGTAACAGATCCAGTCCAGGACTTTGTCGCGGATGCCGGCATCGTGGAGTCTTGTGCTTAGGGTGCAGTGGGAGACGGTGTCGAAGGCGGCCGGGAGGTCTAGGAGGATGAGGGCTGCTGTTTCTCCCCGGTTGAGGAGGGAGAGGATGTCAGCAGTGGCCGCGAGGAGGGTGGGCTCGGTGCTGTGGTTGCTTCAGTAGCTGGATTGAGAGGAGTCCAGTCACCCAACTAACAAGCACATATGACCATTACTTAAAAAACAACTCACTACTTACCCTTTTCAAATCCACCCCTATCATTTTATCCCTACCCCCAAACTCTACTAAACACACAAGAAATCAAGAGCACAATCCTAACACAAGTAATACACAAGAAAAAACAAGCCAAAACTTGTACTAACTTACTAATCTTGGGTTCCATAGTAGCATGCTACTTGCAGCAAAAAGCGCTTCAATGCCTCGTCGGGGTGGTAAGCGCTATATAAACTCATTTAAAAGTTACAATTACAATATCCATAAACATTCTATATAAGTATAACGTCTATTTAGAAAGCAATACTTTAAAAACTCACTACCCTTAACACTAGGACCCAGTACACTTACTAAACTAACTATAATGATTTCCTTAACCCAACTAACAAAACCTCTTTAACTAAACAAACTAAGAGACATTAACCTAACTTCTGACCTAGGCGACTTACTACTGTCACTTAGGCAATGCCCTTACCTGTAATGTAGAGCCGCGTCCATGGAACCGCCATCCATACAGACTGGTGCCTCATACAGAGGATGAAAGAAAGACTAGAAAATGCAATTAGCAGTTGGCAGGTTTTGTTATGTGCCTATCACTTATTCTCTACAGCTCAAATGAGAGAGATGCCTGGGCAATAACTTCTGCATTCTACCCACTAAAGCTGGTAAGTTTGTATATCTGTGCCTGCCGCAGGCCTAAGGAGCATCGACTGGGTTGTATTAAGGAACAAGCATTTGCAAAGCCATTAGATCTGTCCTAAGCATGAGCTATTGGTTTTGCCATGTGTTTTAGCCATGTTGTACAACAGCATGGCTGCTGTTCAGCATGGCTAAACACTAGTGGCATAGAAGAGAGTCGCATGGAGTGTCGTAGAGAGGAATGGCGAAGAGTGGGCTAGAGTGTTGTAAAGTGGAGTGGTAGAGAGTGTTGTTCACTGGAGTGGCATAGTCTGGAGTAGTGTAGAGTGGCATACATTGGAGTGGCATAGAGTAAAGTGGACTCCTGTAGAGTGTATTAGTGTAGAGTGTTGCAGAGAGCAGTGGCAGAGAGCGCAGTGACATTGAGTGCAGTGGCATTGAATTCAGCAACATAAAATGCAGCGTCGTAGAAGCAGTGACATAGATCTGAGTGGTGCTCAGTAAAGTGCAGTGGGGCAGAGTGGAGTGGCATAGAGTGCAGTGGCGTAGAGTAGAGCTGAGTGGCATAGAGGGCAGTGGCATAGAGTGGTACAGAGTAGAGTAGCATAGAGTGGTGCAGAGTAGAGTATAGTGCTGTAGAGTCCAGTGGCATAGAGTGCAGTGCTTAGAGTGGAGTAGTGTAGAGTGGAGTAGTGCAGAGTAGAGTGGCATAGAGTTCAGTGGCAGAGAGTGCAGTGTTGCAGAGTAGAGTGTCAGAGTGCAGTGGTGTAGGGTGTAGTAGAATGGCATAGAGAGCAGTGGCATACGGTATTGTGATGGAGAGTAGAGTGCTGTTGCATAGAGTGCAGTGAGATAGAGTGCAGTTGTGTAGAGTGCATTGGCATAGAGTTCAGTGGATAAGAGTAGAGTGGCATAGAGTGCAGTGGCATAGAGTGGAGTGGTGCAGAGTGGAGTAGAGTGGCGTAGAGTGCAGTGGCATAGAATAGATTGTTTAAGAGTAGAGTGAAGTGGCGTAGAGTCGAGTGGTTCATGGTAGAGTGCAGTTGCCTTTAGTGGCATAGAGTGTAACAGTGTAAAGTGGTGTAGAGTACAATGGTGCAGCAGAGTATTCAATTCAATAAATCTTTATTCAATCTTAAAAAAAGATCATAAAAGCACAAGGTAAAATAATATAATAAAAAAGATACATTAATTCACTATCATAATATATTGGTCTCAGTGCAATGCAATAAATAGAATATTAAAATCATAATAATTCATCAATCATGAATAATATAAAACATGATAAAGCAGATAAAATGCCCTGTTACGTCCCCTCCATTGTTTTCCTACTGTGAATGGCCATCATAAGAAAGCAACAAGTAAGACAAATTTCTGGACTATCCAACATTTGAAGATAGATTAGTGCAACTCTACATTTCCGAAAGGCTAATTTAATTAGTATTGGTTTAAGGTATGATTGAGAGAAACGCCGATAAAAGCCACAGAAAAACATAAAAGACTGTTCCGCCTTGCCGTTACAAGGACATGGGAGCAGTTTCTTACTCCATGCACCTTCCAAATCATAAAAGCATACTAGACGCCAAACCGACCCTGACCTAAATCTAAATAGGAGTGATCTCTCCCATCGGGTTAGGTTTAACGTAATATACAAAGCTATGTCGCCCATAGCAAACATAGAATAATAATGGCAGACAGTATGCTTACTAGCGATCTCCTGTAACCGCAGAGAGTAAATGTGTTCTGCAAAGCTCTGCTTAAGCACCTTTCTGGTGGCTTTATTAATCAAGCCAGGGGCACTGAACAATTCTGGAAGGCCAATATCAACTAGTGATTTCCGCACATACCTCAACCAAGATATAGAAAGTCCCCCATCCATATTCAAGCAATCGGCAATAACTAACCTGTTAAAACAGAATCACTGACACAATATCGACAGACACAATATCGACGTACATTTTTATCGACACAAAATTATCGCTAACAATAATATCGACACTACATACTTATTTAAAAAACAACAATAATATCGAAACCATAATATCGACCTTCAAATATATCGACATTAAAAATATCGTACACATTATTATCGTTTTGAAAAATATCGAAAATCATTTAAATACATACACTAAGGGGCCGATTCCGATCTCGGCCGGTAGGGCACCGAATCGGATTCGGCTGAACCGGATCCGATTCGGAGCCCTTTTTCCCGACCGATTCGTACGTGCGTCCGGCCGAGCAAGTACGATGCGCGCCGCGAGCAGTCCGACCGACTCACGCCGTCCGGCTCCAAGAAGCAGTCGGAGCCGTACTTTGGGGGTCCGTGTCGGACCCCCCTGTACGCGTAGCCGCGCGAGTCGCACACAGGGGGACTCATGGGTCCCCCTACCTGTGGTATGTATGCCGCGAGTCGCTCCGAGGCGTACCCGCTGTAGGGGCGCCCTTGTTCGCCTCGCACCCATTGAGTCAATGCAAGCCCGCGTACGCGTTAGTGACGACCGGCTCCCATTGACTTCAATGGGAGTCCGACCGACTCGAGTCCGATAGCATACGTGCGCATCGTACTCGTTCGGTCGGGCTGCTAGGGTCCGATTCGGTCGGAAATCTCTCCGGGTCCGGCTCGGTCGGAGAGATTTCCGGCCCGAATCGGAATCGGCCCTTATGTCTACAATATCGACCACAAGCATATCGACAGCAGAAATATCGTTATTTTCTAATTATCGACTTTCCTAAACTTGAGATAACATACAAAATTAAACATCATAAATACAAATAAATACCTAAACATACATTTCATATCAAATTAAATTAAACACATATCTTTTTACAAGAATAAATACATTACAAAAATAAAAATATAAAATACACTATTAAAAAAATTTACACATATACACTTTCAGCATATAAAATAATGTTCTTACACTTCATATATAGTATAATACACAAACAAATATTTGTAAACAGAAAAAAACACACACAAAAAAACAGACTCTAAGGGGCCCATTACGATACCCGGCGTAAAAAAATCCGCCAGGCATGGAAGCGGCAAAAATCCGCCCGCACACACCGTCTGAACACCGACCACGCCATTACGATTACACAAACCGAAAACCGCCATCGGCGGAAAAAACACACAAAATACCGCCCGCCAACGTCCGAGTCGGAGTCAAAGCGCCCGCCACGGACGGAAACACGCACGACAACACAAAACCGCCCGCCCTCACGGCCGACACACCGCACGTGAAATTACGATCGCACCGCCATGAGCGCGGAAAAACCACAAATATACCGCCCGCCAGCGCAAAGAACGCCGATGAGAATCGACACGGCAGAAGCCATGGCGCCCACGTACCTGCACAGAAACCATCCGCTCACAAAACCAATAGCACACAACATGGCCAACAAGTCCACACAGCAAGGCACGCACAAATACACAAGCACAGTACACATCCCGAAAACACCCCCCGGACAAACAAAAAATACAAAGGCCAGAACCCCAGACACAACACACCTGAAAACAACAGACCATGAGGACACACCCACATAGGTGAGTACAAAAGCAGCACTCCCACAGACCACAACCCCTTGCTACATTGCAAACCAGAGAGGAGAGGAGAGGACACAGTGACACAGCAAGGACAGCAGCACACCACAGAAACGCACACATCACTACCACCACCACCACCACCACCACCACCAAACACCGGCACCACAAACCCCCTGCACATTACACAACACACACCGCACCAGCACCACAAACACCATGGCACCACAAAGAATGCCCAAGTACACGCCCATTGAGCTGACGGTCATGGTCGACGAGATCATCAAGGTGTACCCACAAATCTATGGGAACATGGTCCAGCACACACCACTAGCCACCAGAAACAGAATGTGGAACCGGATCGTAGACCAGGTCAATGCAGTCGGGACCCTGCCCAGGAACAGAGGTGAAATAAACAAACGTTGGAATGACGTAAAGAGCCTGGTCAAGAAGAAGGAGGGCAAAAACAGAGAGCTGGCTGCCGTCACTGGCGGAGGGAATCCCGCGCTCTTTAAGACCTTCAAAGCGTGGGAGGAGAAGGTGCGAGTCATAATACATCCGGAGATCCTCGCCGGATTAGCAGGGGGAGTGGAGGCTGGTAAGTACAAACTAATGTATACCAGCACACCGCTATGTACTCACATGCACTACCACCATGCCACAGCTCCCAGGGACAAACACCCCCATGTCCAGCACACAATACACAACACATCACACACACATGCAACAGACACCACCACACACAGCCCAAACCGAACAACTGTAACATACGTGGGGACATGTGTACACTCAGCCAGCCACGTAACCACCAACAGGTCCCCAAATATGCCAGAAGCGCCACAACGAGCACCCACCACACCCATGTGTCCGCCACAGCTGCACTAACCGACAAGTAACAGGTAAGTGGCAGGAACACAAAGTGCAGTGGGTGGGAGGGTGGACAGCCCAAGTACAACACACACCAGGCCCCAGTCCCACAGCACAGCAAGGAGGAGCATCCCCCACACCCCACAGCCATGTGTCAGCCACCGCAGTGCACAACGACAGCCGAAAGGCAGACATCACGGTCCACAGCAATCGGTGTCAGTGGGTGTCCAGCCACCCCCACGACCCACAACACCCCCCACCCCCACAGACCTACAACATGGAGCACCCCCGCTTAGAGCCATGTGGCATCCAGTACAGTGCACGCACGAACAACTTGCAGGTGGGAAACTGGACAGGGCTGGATTACTGGAGGCATGAGGACCATAACACGACCAACACATGGGACATGTCACGTAGCAGACGAACACGCAGCACCGCCCACCGTCACGAACAAGTGAACAATGTGCACACGGACATGAACAACAGACTCACACCCCACATGACCCATCACATACATAGCAACACCCAAGGAGCCACGTCTGCATGCACAAGCCACACTGAATAAAGTACCACACGGCAGCCACTGTGCAACTCATCACACACAACCGAAACACCATTGAAGTCCTGTCCATGTAGCCCCTACTGCCTGTCAACCACACACCCCACAACTACGCCTATGTAAGACAAACAACACTAGACGCAACAGAGCGGAACAACATAAATGCACACGAACACCACTGAACCCATCAAACACACAGACACACCATGCACATACAACATACCATCCATCCCATCCGTCAGCCCCAGTCTCATGAAAGGCATGTCATCCGCACAGCTGCCACACATACAGCAGTCACGCTAAGATACATGCCCATGACCAACCATGTGCCAGAAGTCAATGAAGCGCACGACACACTGTGAGCAACAACACACAACATGGGCCACACCCCCCGAGCACTGCAGTGATGCACATGGCACAGGGCAGCACGCACACCAAGGAGATGGGACAACTGCAATACGTTTGCTGGCACACAACCATCACTCACTCATAACGATGCGTCCAATGCCATGTCCAGTAATCACAACAGACAGCAAATATGCAGGCCATGTCAAGCATGCACACACCTCAAACCATGCACTGTCATGCTGCCACAACACATGTCACGTTCGGCACCCATGGCTCACAGCATGTACCCCAAAAGCATATTCCCTCCCAAATGCGAATCTGGGGCATGGCCCCCATGTTGCCATATGCGTTCCTAAGCGTTCCATTTGAACCCCAAAAGCATATTCCCTCCCAAATGCGAATCTGGGGCATGGCCCCCATGTTGCCATATGCGTTCCTAAGCGTTCCATTTGAACCCCAAAAGCATATTCCCTCCCAAATGCGAATCTGGGGCATGGCCCCCATGTTGCCATATGCGTTCCTAAGCGTTCCATTTGAACCCCAAAAGCATATTCCCTCCCAAATGCGATTCTGGGGCATGGCCCCCATGTTGCCATATGCGTTCCTAAGCGTTCCATTTGAACCCCAAAAGCATATCCCCTCCCAAATGCGAATCTGGGGCATGGCCCCCATGTTGCCATATGCGTTCCTAAGCGTTCCATTTGAACCCCAAAAGCATATTCCCTCCCAAATGCGAATCTGGGGCATGGCCCCCATGTTGCCATATGCGTTCCTAAGCGTTCCATTTGAACCCCAAAAGCATATTCCCTCCCAAATGCGAATCTGGGGCATGGCCCCCATGTTGCCATATGCGTTCCTAAGCGTTCCATTTGAACCCCAAAAGCATATTCCCTCCCAAATGCGAATCTGGGGCATGGCCCCCATGTTGCCATATGCGTTCCTAAGCGTTCCATTTGAACCCCAAAAGCAAAGTACAAACCAGACCCAGGATGGGCCAGGAGCCCGCATACACCAGAGTCACAATGAGTAGGGGCACAGCAACACACCCATCGGCATGGCCAATCCGTCCCATGCCACATGTGCACAGCACACAGTCCCATTGCCAAGCACACACAACTACAAATGCTACAGCCACACACACGCCTCCGGGAAACCCATGTACGAGATTGCACGAACTGTGAATGTCAGACGACAAATACATACTTCGCCAGGTGCAACACAATAACAAATCTCATTCTCTCCACAGGTGACGAACTGCTGGATGCTGGGGATGGAGCCAGCAGCCAGCACAGCCAGCCTACAAGCCCCCAACGAGGACACACGGATCTGGAGGATCTGTCCTCCTCTTCGGACACGGACCACCAAGCAGGCCCATCTGGTGTGGCAGGGCCCAGCCGCTCCCAGGACCCCTCCTACCCACCAACCCATCATCCAGGGCTGCTGAACATTCCCAGCCCCCTGCTGCCACTGTCGTTGCGGCCACACCCACGGTCATTGTGGCCACTACCACTGCCGCAACCGCCACCATCGCCGCACCGACCACCACCGCCGCCACCACCACCACGTCTTCGCTGGCACCAGCCCCAGCGCAGGTGGTGGCCCGGCCGACTGGATCCACCCTGGGAGCCACAGCGAGGACCGTGGTGAGCAATGTGGCTAGTGGGCAGGGCCGGTGGCAGCAGGACTGGTAGGAGGAGCAGGGTCAGGGAAACGCCAGCCTCCCCTGGGAGCCATGCCCTGCCTCAAATTGCCAGAGTCCTTGGGGCCTATGAAGAGGCCCAAGGACAATGGGTCCGGTCTGCTTCAGACACGCGTGAGGTGCTGGGGGTGCTGAGGTCCATGGACGCCCGTATGGGCCAACTCGTGGACCTCATGGGCCAGCTGGTGGTGGCGGTGAGGTCACTGCCAGGGACAGCAGCTCCCCTCCGCCACCACCTGCCGGGGCGCAGGGTGGAGCAGCAGTGTCCAGTTCCCCTGCGTCCACAGCCAGTGAGCACACCTCAACCACCAGCATGTCGCAAGCAGGCACCCCCTCGCAAACGTGGAAGGGGCCGTCCGAGTGGAAACAGATCTCCCGGGAGGACTTCGCACGCTCCAAACGCAAGTGAGGCAGCCAGCCAGCCTCCGCCAGCCTTCCTTGACCAGCCACTGCATTGACTTGGACTACGATCCCACTCCACACAGCCATCTGGATGGCATGTGTGTGTTGGACTATGGACATAGAACCAGTGGGTACACCCTGAGCATCACGCAGCCATGACCGACAGCTCATTGTCACTGCACGCACCACTTTTGTCATCACCTTACACACAATCACATGTCACAGTTTGTAATAAATGCACCTTTTTCACTAACTGCTGTTTGTGCCCTGTGTTTTATTTGTACGGAATACAACGGCCACCTTGGGCGGAAAGGCACCTGATGCGTGGCATGGCAATTGAATCCGGAGGGCCTGTAGGGCCCTAGGGGTGGGAGACAGAACAGGAGCACATTCAATGAGTGTGTCACACACCCATCACACAGTACATGTCAACAACTACAAGCAATGTACACACATCGCACAGAGCAATAGGGCACAATGCCACAGCCACCAACAGTGGCATACTACCCTGGCCATGGAGCGTTGACACACAGCACGCAGTGAACAAACGGCCACCCTGACACAGCACACACACACCTGCACAGATACAGCCACATCAGCCGTCGTACATGGACACTCACCGTCAAGTGAAGTAGCGGGCGATGAGCTGCTGCCGCACATTACCAGCTTCCTCCTCTCCGCTGTCCTCCTCACTCGAGCTGTCCTGGTCTGCGGGCTGGGGCCCTGGTTGATCTCCGTCATCCACGATGAGGGGGATCTGCTTCCGAATGGCCAGATTGTGCAGCATGCAGCACGCCACCACTATCCGGCACACCTTCTGTGGGGAGTACGCCAGCGCACCCTCGGTGCGGTCCAGGCACCTGAACCTGGACTTGAGGAGGCCAAAGGTACGCTCGACCACACGTCTGGTCCTCCCATGTGCCTCATTGTAGCGATCGTCTGCTGGGGTGCGAGGATTCCTCAATGGACTGAACAGCCATGCCCCATTCGGGTACGCAGAGTCACCTGGGTGTGAGGGACACAGAGAACCGTTGCAATTCCAACTGGACAGGGGACAGCATCGCACAACCAGCACGCTACACCACTCCACATACTCACCGACAATACAGGCACGATCCTGTTGCATATTGGACATCAGTCGTGGCAAGATGCTGTTGCGCATTATGTGTGCGTCATGGGCCGAGCCTGGGAACTTTGCACACACGTGGGTGATCACCATGTCCGCAAGGCACACCACTTGCACATTCAGGGAGTGCGTGTGCTTCCTTTTGCGGTACAGGTGCTCAGTGGCCTGTGGTGGAACAAGGCCGACATGTGTGCAGTCAATGGCTCCAACGACGTGTGGGATTCTGCCAAGGGCATAGAATGCACCCTTCACTGCCGCCAATACACGAGCCCTGGGGAAGCGGATGTACCTGTTTCGGTACAGCATCATGGCTGCCAGTACATCCCTCAGCACCTTGCTGAACATGGGCTGGGACATCCTCCTCCAATGCCCACTGTGTGCTGGAATGACCCAGTGGCGAAGAAATGCATGGCGGCCATCACCTTAGCCGTGGGGGTGACAGCAGTCGGATACACCCTGCGGGGACGGAGATGGGGTTCTAACATGGCACACAGTCGATGCAGGGTTGGCCTGTCCAGCCGAAACTTCCTAATAACCTCTGTATCGTCCATGTCCGCCAGCAATTGGTATGGGCGGTCAATGTTCGGTCTCCGCCTAGGGACAATGGCAGAGGACACATGTCAAAGCAACACGACACAGGGCAATTTCGCATACACATCACTGACATGACTGAGCAAGCACATGAGCCACAGCCCAGCTGTCAAGCTGGGACGGCACGGCCACAATACACTTACACAGGTCTCCCAACAATGGCAATGGCTAGTGATACAAACCACTGCCATGTGCATGCACATGGGGATCTAGGCCCCAATGACTTGCGGGCGTGCTGATGGGGACTGACTGCATATCCGTCAAGCGGCAACGCCACGGCAACATGAATGTCTGCTGAGCATGGAACTGCTTCCGCGGCTGGATGAGTATGGCACACGACGACGACGATGTGGGCACAGGCTGAGCGGCCAAAACAAGTGGGACCTGTGGCACGAGGGGATATGAGACAGTAGTAGGTGTCAGCACTGCACCCTATGTACAGCACTGTACGGATCACACCTCCCGAAACATTGACAGGTGTCCACATTGACAGCCCCATGCCAAGACGGCTGTGTGCTTGCAGTCACACGTCACAGGTGAGAGGTTACATTGCACGTGCCAGGTGGCAGACGTACATAGTGGGAGCTGGCATGTGTGTGCATGTGTCTCCTGTTCAGGATCCACCAGATGGGCGCTGACTCTGTACTGACCATTGGACACAGCATGTTCCGTGGAAGGCTTGTGTGTGTGGGATGGTGGCACTGGATGTGCCTCCGTTGGGTGGGGGCCATGCACAGGGCGGGTACGTCGATGATTGCGCATTGTTGGTCACGGTGGGTGCACCAACTAGGATGTGTTGCCCTGTGTTCAATTCCTATGTCCGCATGATGATGGACTGTAGATGTGGGCAGACTACACATTGGTCGATGTGCTGTCTATATGCATGTGCCTTCACACCAGGCACAGCTGCCCCTGCACATGTGACCCCTGCTGGACTCGCTGCTGGGTCTGTGGAGCTGATGCACCTTCTGCGCGTGGGGCGGACAGCTCTCCTCACTTCCCTCATTGCGCATGTCATGACTTTGCCGCAGGTGACATGGATCATGGAGGGCCCACATGTACGCGTGGGTAGGCTACACATGATTGTACACTGGTCGCCACCCCCAGTCAGTGTTTCGAATGGGAAGGTTGTCGTGCTGGTGGTATGTTCGATGTGGCGGATGGGCGGGCCTAGGTGCGGGCTTACATTCCGGACATGGGGGTAGTTGGATTGGCGACTAGTTGCAGTACACACGGGACACGTCTCTTCCTTTCCACATCTGGGTCATCCCTTGTACTAACTGACAGTGATACAGTCATCTTCGCCCCAGCCCTCATGTCCTCCCCTCGCTCCCCCAATATGCATGCTCACCTGCGAGGCTAGCGCTTGCACAGGCAGCCCCAAGCTCGCACCAGAGAGGGCAAGGAGTGTATGTGTGGGTCCAGTTGCACGAGTGGGCTGTCTCAGGGTATGATGTGTTGCGGGACGCCGTCCACCTGCGTGGTGCCCCAAATGGAGACCCGGCCTGCATGGACTATGCATCACAGTCTTCGCCTTCCCGGATCCGCCACCTGCGACACCCAGTGGCTGTGGCTGCCCTTGCGGCCATGCCGCGTCCGTCTGTGACTGATGGCCCACACATTCACTCTTTGGCCTCTCTGGGGAGGGCTCGGGGGTGGTGGCGCACGCGCTTGCACTTAGTCGCAATGGCATGTGGCGTGGTTGGTATGATGGGCAATGGATGGGATGGTGCGAGCCACCTCCCGTGACGTCAGTGCTGCTCGTGCTGTGGTGCGTCCCCCTACACTTCCATTTGACTTGTGCCATGCTAGACGTTGAGGTTCTATTGCCTGCGTGATATGACCAGGAGGAGCGCGAGGAGACCTCTCACACACCATGCTCCACTGCCATCCCGTGCCCTGTATCGCCTGTGCGGATTGACTATGTTGGGGTTACACCTGGTCGACTGGGGCTGTGTGTGCCTTGTCAAGGGGCATGGCGGGCGCACCACAGGATCCAGCTTGTCCACAGAGGGTGGGCTGAGGTGCGCCTGGTACCGCTTTGTACGTGTGCCCGGCTGCTGTGCACACACGTGTTCACTCCCCCCGACAGGTGTCCTCTCACAATGCCCAGGGAAGTGGTGGTGTACTGTTCATGACCCCTCCCAACACGGCGTGCTCCAACTTGGCATGTGCGCATCTACCCGTCGCACCCACCCACCTGAGCACTGCGTCCATACGACTTCACACGACACATGTGTGTCTTCCACAGTAGTGCTACTCATTTGCGTTGACATCCAATACCAGTGGACTACATGGTCATGTCACGACTGCCGTGTACTTCACATACTCTCATCCTCTCTCATTCGTACTTGTGAAATGAGTCAGCGGAGACAGTTTTGGTTTCAAACATTATATTGAGTCTTCTGTCCTCTGTGATGCAGTATAGTGGACACTACTGGCAGCGGAATACATGTTGAGGATATACTGAGCATGATTGCAAATGGGATAGGGTGTGGGGTTACATGTGATTGGCTGTTGCATGTGGGATGTGGGCTTCAGAGTGACATCTGCTTGGCCAAGGCTGTGCTAATGTACATTTACGTATTGCTGCGGACCTGCGGACTTTGACACAGACGGTATACATGTAGCCTACCAGACCGCTTGGCATCATGGGCACAGTCCATCTCAGTTCCATGTGACAGGTTTGCTGCGGTTGTTCCTCATGCACGCGTGCATGTGAGATGACATCAGGGCATGTGCTTGCGTGCATGCAGCGGCGTGCCACTTGTTGTTGCACTGTGGTGGTTACTGGACATGTCACAGTCACTGGGGTCGTGTTGTTGTTGTATGCACTTGTCGTCCATGCAAAGGTCCTGGTATGGGATTCCCGGGGCGGGGGTGGGAGGGGTGCAGCACCCACAGACTCCAGGCGACCTATTCATGTCCACTGAGCGGTGTGTGTGTCCATGTGCGCTGGATCCATGTCATGTCCTGGTTGTTCGTGCAGTTCCGTCCATGTGGGTGCGATACACAGAGCCCATGCCACTGCCTCCCACAATGCATGCGGTGTTCCTGGATGTGATGGGGAACAGTGTGCATGTCCCGGTCATATCCGATGTCATGGCGATGTCGTTGATGGTGTGGTTACAGTTGCCGGTCGTTTGGTATGGCTCTTGTGGTGGTGACTGGCCAGTCCGTGCGGAAGCTAAGCATGGGTGCGGGGTTGGACATCATAGGTCACTCGGGGAACCTGCGTTGTGGTCCGACGAATTTACAGGTTGTCAGGTATGCGATGCCGTCCAGCAGGGCTTCCATGTCATTGGTGGTGTACATGTTTGCCAGCCAATGTAGCGGATGGTGGCTGTCAAGGTGTTGTTCGTAAGTTGTCCCTTGGAGGACCATGATGGGGCATGCTGGGTGACATTCGATGTAGCTGTTCTCGATGATCCGTCGTGTGGAGGCACAGTGGTCCCATTTCAGTGCGGGTGCGATGTTGGCCACATACGCCATGCCCCCATAGGCAGAGCAGGCCCTGTCGTGTGCGTCCAGAGGGAGGAGTAGTGGTAGCAGGTCCGCCTTCAGACATGCCGGGTTGGAGAGGCATATCTCCACGGGATGCTGGTAGGGACACCTCCGACAGTAGAAGACGGGCATGACGCAGCTGAACAATGTGATGCGGTAAGTCAGTCGGTAACTTACGTTCAGCAGGGACAGGAGATCGCATCCCAATGTATGGAACAGGTTGGTTTTGTACAGCTTGAGCTGTTCGGCGTAGTTGGGTAGGTGTGTTGCGGTTGCCATTTCGCAGCGGTGCGTTGTGGTGGCGTGCTCCGGCTGTGTGTGCAGTCTGCAATGTGCACGCTCCGAGGTTGCTGTGAGCTCTGTGTAGTCGTAGGGAGACAGGACTTGTGTTCTGTTGGCTTGTTTGGAGGACACGGGCCCTCTTCCCACATGCTTCTCAGACAGTTCAAGGTCAGTGATGTGTGACTCCTTCCAATTAACTTGCATGTGGCCGACATGGGGGAGTGTTTTCTTCTTTCTTCCCCGTCCGTTGTGTGCTTCTGTGATATGCGCTATCTGCCCTGTGGTCGGTCTCCTCGGCATGCCTGTGTTGGTCTATTCTTGGACAATGGCTGTATTCACCGGCTTCTGTCGTAGGGCTGTGGTTTCGGAGTTGGAATGGAAGGTCATTCAGTGCTGTCTGCTCTCCCTTGTGTGGGCGGCAGGCTGCCTTTCCGCTCTGCGTTGGGCCTTGTGTGTGAATGTTATTCTTGGGCCACCTGTTGTCGGTCCCCGGGCTCTTTGGTGTTCCGTTTTATATGTCTTGTTCATATGTGCAGGGTGGTATGGGTGTTTCAGTGTGGTACTGGCGTTCCTCTTCCCGAAGGGGCCCTGCTTCTCCTAGTTGGTGTTGCCGCCGCTGTGTGCTACGCCATGTTTGTTACACTGGGGTGTGTCCTGCTGTTGCGTGTCTTCACTGACATGTGTGCGTCGGTTGTGTGGCGTTGGGTGTTGTCCGTGAATTGGGCGTTGGGGACATGTCTGTGGCAGGCCTGTCACGTGTCATGTGCGTTCGGGGTGGGGCTGATGTGTGTGCTGCTTGGTTGTGTCCCTGTGTCTGTGTGCGACGCATGCATGGCGCTGCGGTTGGCCTCTGCGTTGTGCGCATGTGTGGCGGCGTCATCGGCGCTTTGGGGCCGTGACGGGGTGGTTGGTTCCTAGTCCCAGGTGGTGTGTACACATGTGTTACGCGATGTTACGATTTGGCCCGTGTGTCATATGTGGATGCAATGGTGGATGTGTAGTGTACACGCGCTGGTGGGGGTTGTCCGCTTTTTCCGCCCTTGCACTGTGTGCGCTGTTTGCGTGCACTTGTTGTGTGTGTGCCTACCTGCGTCTCCGCGGTACGTTGCGTCCTTGGTGGTGCATCAGCAGGAGCATGGGGAGGGCCTGCAGTGCTGGATTCATGCTCGGGAGCCGCTTCTTCGTTGTCCGTGCTCGGCGTCCGTGTTACCGCTTCGGTTTGTCGTACGGTATCTCTTGGCCGTGGGAGCCGTTTGTTTGCGGCATCGTAATTTATGCGCCGGGCGGGACGTGTTTCGTCGGACGGTGTGTGTCAGTTGTGCTGCGCCGCTACGTGAACGGGCGCACTTTGATGGCGGACGGTGTTGCTGGCTTGCCGGCGGTGTTTGGCCTACTTTTCGCATCGTAATTGGGCGGGCGTGTGGACTGCTGCGTGCCGGCGGTAACTGGTGGTTTTTGCATCCGCCAGCACGGCGGTGGTGCTTCCGCCCGCCATCGTAATGGGCCCCTAAATTAGCGTTTTCCATATAAGGAAAACAACTTGCAAAACAATTAAAAGAATATAAATGAACCAATGAAAACACACAATATTAAAACCTACCAATGAAATTAAACTAACAATTTACAAAACAACATAAAAAGCAACAAATATTACTCTTATTTTACACCTCAAACCAAGAAGACTAAAGAAGGCGAAACTCTGCTGGTTTTCTACCAAATTCAAGAACATCAACCCAAAACATCTATAAATCTACTAAAAGTAAGTAAAATAAAATATACTAAATAACACAAAGTAATGTTCTGAAAAAACTAAACTTACAGCCTCAAATAAATAATTTATATCTTTATTCTATTTTATATTTCCCCTACAGACAACTGAAACACAACAACAAAATTACAGAGGATACCCTTAAAACAATCTACCTACAAAAGTAAGTATTGTTCAAAATGCATTAAGTAAACCTGTAAAACACCCAGGCAAACCCAAAAACCATCCAAAAAAACAACAACCCACCCCATTTTAAAATGCTGTGTGTCAAATAGTAATATCTACTTTTTTCACCCCCAGAATAAAAAAGGACTTAAGAATATTTAACACAGAAGAAAAGAAAACATCATTTTCAAGCATCTACATACGAACTTTGGGGCATATTACGATGGCGGGCGGACAAAGTCCGCCCGCCACCGTAACGGTGAATGGGACCGTCCGCCAGAGGAGCGGCGGTTCCGCTGTGGGCATTAGGATGCCACCGCCACAGCCACAGTGGTGGTGGCCTCCCGCATATATTGAATGGGGCGGGCAGTGCTGTAAGCAGCACCCGCCACAATGCAATATATGCAGGTTGTGCATTTGCATGCACAACGTGACAGGCACCACGCGGTGCCTGCCACCTTGTGCATGCACATGCAGGGGGTGCACCCCCCATGTGCACTCCCCACCCCCCCAACATCTTGGGGGGCCCGCAACGGGCCCCCAACAGCAAAGACCGTATGCCTTTCCATGGCGGCAACGCCGCCATGGAAAGGCTGCTCTCCGCCACCATCCTAATATGGATGTCAGTGTATTGCAGACACCGCCACCATATTAGTGCCCTTTTCCGCCCGGTCCCCTGTCAGACCGGCGGAAAACCGGCGGACGGTCTTTCCGTCCGCCGGGGTCCCCCCCACCATCTTAATATGGCGGGGGGAATTGGCATGCGGGCGGTGGAATATGGCGGGCGGATCGCCACCGCCATACGGGCGGTGGCGATCCGCCCTCTATTGTAATGACCTTCTTTGTAAGTATATTATTAAAAATGTTTTATTTTTAAAGATTATCATCTATAACAATAATTTTAATATTTCTTATATGCATTTATTGTAGATTTCTCAACATCACAATGACAGAAGGTGCACAATTCATTACATCACAAAAAGGCAAAATGTTATTGTGTTACATGGGATATGTGTACACCCAGGAGAAACAAACTGGGCTTAAAGTGAATTGGAAATGTTTGAAATATTATTCCAATAAATGTTATGGGCGTGCTACTACCAGAGAAGCAACTGTACTATACACCAGAGAACATAATCACCCTCCTAATGTTACAAAGATTGAAGTTAGGGGTGCACTAGAAACTATTAAAGAGGCTAGCACAAGCTCTCAAAGACCAACAAGTGCAATTCTAAAAGAACAGCTGCCTACCATCCCCAAAGAAGCAACTGGACAAATGCCATCCATTGTTTCATTAAAAAGGACCATAGCACGTACAAAAAGGGCAACAACAACTCCCACACCAAGTCCTAAGACTTTTGATGAAATAATAATTACCCCAGAACTGTCTATTACTTACAATAAGGAACCATTTATTCTCTACGATAATAAAACTAATGAAAAGAGAATAATAATGTTTGGTACAGCACTCAATTTAGTAAAGCTTCAGCAAGCTGAAGTATGGATGATGGATGGTACTTTCTCAATATGTCCCAAACCATTCTTCCAACTCTATATTATCCATGGAGTACATCACAATTGCAACATTCCCTTTATATACGCCTTGCTGCCTAACAAACACAATGCAACCTATATAGAAATCCTAAATAAAATTAAACAGGAGACCAATGATTATTTCCCACAAAACATTATTATAGATTTTGAACAATGTATGATAAATGCTATACTCAAAACATACCCACATACCTCTATTCAAGGGTGTTATTACCATTTTAATCAATGCTTATGAAGGCACCTCCAAAATTCTACCCTCAGCATAGAGTATGCAACTAACACAACTTTTCAATTTCAAATTAAAAAACTCATTGCATTAGCCTATGTACCTGTAACAGATGTTGCTGAACATTACAATTTACTACCAGAAAGCCCTTTTTATCAACAACATGAGCAACTATTAAGTCCACTCTTGGACTACTTCGAGGACACCTGGGTTGGCAGATTACATAGATCTGGCCATAGGCGACAACCCAAATTTCAAATTCCCTAGTGAAACGTATATACTAGCACACTTAACCAACAAGCTAAAACTAATAACGCTGTTGAAAGATGGCATAATGCCTCCCAACAAACCACAGGAAAAGTTAGACCAACACTTCCCAAACTAATAACATCACTACAAAAAGAACAAAGCTATCAGGAACTCCGAATGGAGCAATCTATCACGCAACTAAAACCAAAAACGTCTAAACAAACAAAACAAATGTACCAATTCCTTCAAGAGCAAGTTAAACTATATCCTAGTACAAGAGGCCTAGAGTACCTAGAAATGATTGCAAAAAGCCTACTATAAAACATCCATAACAATTAAATTAATAACACATTTCTTTTACTTCATAGCAATATCTAAAAATTATTAATTATTATCTCACATTTTTAATTAATGTGTGTAATATATTATTAATAGTAAAATATAATATCTTTACACACATTAATTATATATGTGAGAAAATAAAAAACAACAACAATAAAACATAACATTAATTACCTCCCACAATTAAATAATTTTCTTTAAATTACCGTGTTTGTTGTTGTTGATTCAAAATGCCACATCTTGTCAAATAATCCAGAGAGGTTTGAATAAAATATCCTTAAAATGTTTCCCCCCCAAAAAATGGAAAAATACAGCTGTAGTAAACAATGAATCCTCTATCGATAAATCCACAATCTGGAAACTATCAAAAACCCGAAAATAATATTAAAAAAATGAAACGCTCCTGGAAAACCGAAAAATTATGTAAGTGTATATAAAATATTAGCTTGTAAAACTAATATACACTTCCATAATAAAAAAATGCAATCTTCCGTCAGCCGAAACTTCTTTAAATTAAAGCCTAGGAAATAAACATAGAAACATTCCCACCCACACAAAACAACACATAATTCACTTTATAACACTACTAACATTGTACTATCAAAATAAACACATTAAACACTTTAATTTTTACCTTTCTGACTAGGCCTCTATTACGTAAATCGCGATAAAC
This sequence comes from Calotriton arnoldi, assembly GCA_963921515.1. Taxonomy (NCBI): domain Eukaryota; kingdom Metazoa; phylum Chordata; class Amphibia; order Caudata; family Salamandridae; genus Calotriton; species Calotriton arnoldi. The sequence goes on from CAWUFW010002105.1 coordinate 2,401,490, forward strand.
AGTCTATACCTGACTATCGCGTATAAAACATCATAACATCAGTAACAAATCTCTAAACACTCTAAATATACTCTAACTACCTTCAAAATAACTGTAAAATATAGTTAAAGTAAAGAAATTAAATCTTACCTTGCTCGACGTGAAGCAGCTTCCAACCGCGAGCTTCTCCCTTCCAAATGACCCAAAACAACAGCGTGCGGTTACAAAATAGAAGACCCAAACAAATATGGCAGCTCTAAACATAGCAAATTAATACATTTTAATTAATAAAAATTTGTTTTCACATATTATAATTGTTATTGTATTTAATTTAATAACTAAAAATAAGGTGTTTTTTTAAATGTATTGCATTACTTTAAAACTTTGTAAAATTATAATTATAAATATTATAACACATATAATAATTATTATAATTCCATAAAAGGCTAAATATGTTGAAAAAGATATTTAAAACTGTACAACATTTTTTATGTTATTATAAAAATATACATTGTACAAAAAACGTACAATGTAAAACATATGTAATAATTCTTAATATTAATATTTAATATATTAATATTAGTAATTTAAATGTATTATATGATTGTCAAAATAAAAAAATACTGTTTACTTCTCTCAACTTCATTAGAAATGTTTAACATTTATTTTCTTAAAATATTAGCAATATATGTGATAATATGAAAAAATATTAATAAAGCAAAACAATTATTCACTATATTTTCAAAAAGAATGTTATATTTAGAAATGTATCAAAAATTTTCTAGATGTACATGATGTATCAAAAATGTATTTACAAATATATAAAAAATGAATTCATGTACTGAAATATGTATAATTTATTTTGTACTATAATTATTTAAAAAATACTTTTATATTATTTCTGCAATAAAGTACAATTATTATTTTGTCATTTATTGTTTTTATATGTAATAAAACATGTTACTTTCATTTACATACTATCTTTTCTTCATAATAAATATTTTACAAAATTATTATATCTATACTATTGTCTACCATTTCATATTTTATAAATTACATTTTTTAAATATATCTTTATATAAATTAGAATATATTAAACAATGTATCATAGTATATATTTTATTCTTTAATAATTTCATACACAAGTTTTTTAAATGTATATGTTTATACTAATTAAAAATGTATAAATATATTTATAAGATTTTATAATTGTAATTAATCCAAAATTTCTTTAACAACTCCACTTTACATAAAGACAATTTACATACTAAACACTAAACTTAATTAAATTACTATTTTCACTGCAGTGTGGATTAATTTCATATAGGTGCTGGACACTAAACTTAATTAATTTACTATTCCCACTCGTCACCATTAAATTAAAATATGTGCTGGACACTAAACTTAATTAATTTACTATTCCCACTCCAATCAGAATTAAATTGGGGTAGGTGCTGGACACTAAACTTAATTAATTTACTATTCCCACTCCAATACAAATGAAATTGAGGTAGGTGCTGGACAATAAACTTAATTAATTTAATATTCCCACTCAAGTCAGTATTAAATTGGGGTAGGTGCTGGACACTAAACTTAATTAA